>JAPFBE010000013.1:6049055-7299055 GCA_034336665.1 Luscinia megarhynchos | reverse complement strand
GATCTGAACTCTTTCAATTCCATTGAAAATGAGTCACAGGTGGCCAAAGGTTAAGATTTCATCTTCTCCAGCCCAAAACCTAGAGAGACTCCTCACTTTCTTCTTCAGTGCTAGACAGGATTAAGAAAATATAGTATTGTGCAATGTTAAGAAGGAAAAGTGAGATCAGATTCTATTGATATTTCAGTCAAAAACATGGGCAAGAGGAGAAACAATACAAACTCCTAATGCTCGTGTTTTATCCAAACTGACTCAGCCATGCCTGGTCTTCAAACCAAAGCCTCAATCTTTGACCCTGGTTTCACAGTGAAAAAGAATCTGAAAAAAAATCTTTCATTCAACTTGTTCCCAGATACTCATATTTTATACATTTGTGCCCACTGTTTTCTGGAGAAACAAGTGATCTGGAATTCAGTTAGTTACTCAAAGCTCCCTCTTTTCTTTCATGGGATGAAATACCTCAGACCACCAGGGTAATAGTACTATGCAGTGAGAAGCAAGGAGGCCAAGAGCTGTGAACATCACCAAGAAAACAGATTTCCCCTCTCTCCCACCTCTAAAACTGCCAGCTCTCAATCTGTAAGTCACAGATGACAGAATGGGAAGGGCTTTGATGAATAATTACTGCTAGTAACTTTTTCCTGTTGCTCTGTTCCCTTCTTGTTCCACATTGCAGAATACTGGTGGATGTGAGGAGTGGTCTCTAGGCAGAATTAGGTTTGAGCAACTTAAATACCTTTGTGAGCTTAAATTGCTTGCATTTCCTGTGGCTAGCTGCCATCCTGCTGTGAAAGGATGAACTAAACACCATGTGTAGGCATTAAAGATTTCTAGTATGCCAAATTTTTACCCTTTAATCTAGAAGGTTACTGTGACAGAAGATGCACAGCCCAATTCTCTTTTTTACCAGTCAAATTAACATATTACTCTAGTTAATGATTTTGTGCTTTCTAGTACCTGGAACTACAAACACATGGTTATTTTGAACTTTTCTGCAAAGACTAGGGAATAAAAATATACAAATTAATTCTGTTCTGCTGTGATCTTTCCAATTTGAATTTTTGAAGGACAGTGTTTTGTTCCCAATTTCATTTGACTTGTTGCTTTTTTTTGCTGAATGGTCTGATAAGAGTGAAGCTTAGCTCGGAAGGACTTTGGTATAGAAAAAAATTTTATAACTTCACATTAGCTCACAGTTATAAGAATTTTCTACGTATTAGTACAACAAACTTTAGAGACAAAAAGAATCCCTTCACTGTTTCTTCGACTAAGGGATAAACTCTAACCTGTTATTCCTATGAATCATTTTGAATGTTCAGTTATGGGAGCAATTATCAGAGAAACCGGAAGTATTAAAAATTGTTTATAAAGTAAGAAAAGTATTTTCAAAGGTAAAAAAATTGAATATTAGGGATCATGAACCATTGGGATTCAAGAAAGCGAGCAGTATTCTCCAGCTTAGCTTTTAGAAAGCAGTTGCTTATAACAGCATATGTAACTTGCTATTTTCTGTGAGGATAATTAACATGAAGACTTCTTACAAATGCCACTCAAATGCAGAGCTGATGGTTTATGAGCTCAAAACATTTTGCTGCACAGAGCAACAAAAGGCAGCAGTTGGGCTTCACTGAAGTTGTCACACAGGGCACAGCTCTATCAGGCACACGAGGAAAGCTCTGAGGGGGTTAAAAGTCAATTGCAAGACCTGGGACCAGTGCCAATAAAATTGTACCTGGCCAGGCTTAAATTGAATTTTAGCTGCCAACTGTACATTTTCAGATCTCCAGAGGAAGCTGGTTCCTCCGTGTGGGTGAAGTAGACAAAAGCAGCTGTTGAAATGGAAACCATTGCATCAGTCAACTTGGGAACTGATTGAATTTAAAATTGGACTTTCTTATGCCTTGATTTTAGCCTCAGAATGCATTGAGGAGATGCAGGTGGCTGATAAACAGAAATGCATCACTCAGCCAAAAGGTTAAAAAACCCTTCCAAACAAACAAGAATTTTGTCTTTTGGGAGAGGAAAAAAAGCCCCTCAGCAAATTCATCAATAAGGTATAAAACCAGGCTCTTATTAGGTATAAATCAGATGAGTTATTCTGCTTTACATTAACATTTGTAGACTGATGTCTAGATTACCTAGTTAAGCCAGTGCAAAATTTAATGCAATAATGCATTAATTTGAATATGATGACATAAAAATCTTACTCCAATATTATCACAAGCCTTGGATTAGAGCAGGACTTGAAATAATGTGTACATACATGTTATATATGTGTGTGTGAGTATTCCCTAACAGAAAGAATAAATTGTAATTTTTTTAATCTGCACATAAACACATCAAAAAGCATGTTAATTTTTCCAACTCCAAAACACACAGTATGAATTCCTGGAATTAAATTGTTCCTGTATTATGGAGAAAGTGCTGGGTGACATCCTAATCTTTTCCCCTACAGGATTTAAGATAATTGACATGGGAGTCCTCAGGTGGTGTGATTCCTTTCAGCATCAGTGGGAGCTGCATTCCATTTATACCAGTGAAGGATCTAGTTTAGCATGTTCATTCAGCTGAGTCCAAGCTATAAACACCCTGCTGGGTGCACCTTCCTTGTCACCACTGATGGCCTTGGTTCCTGCTTCTAGTTCCTACACAGGAAAGAGAAACTCTATTTTTTATGTGACAATTTTTCTTTTTTAAAAAATAGAGAGAGACAGAACAAATAAGGAAGCCATTTAATCCCTTCCAAAATAAAATATAACCTGCAGTGTAAGAAAGTTTACTGTGACTCTTTCTTGTATATGAGTCATTCTTGGTGATGTGTAAAGAGTTGCTCAGTCTTTAACTTAGCTGGAAGAAGGATGTTGAAGTGAGCTAACTCTGATATGGTGTCATCAACCATTGTAAAAATAGAAATATACCATACAGAAAATTGTTTGTATTTCACAAATTCAAAGCCCACAGATACCATTTTTAAGTTTACTGTTAAATCACATTTCTTAAAAACAGTTTTCATACTGAGAACTCAGTTGAGTTTGTCATCATTGATAGTGATGTGTTGTAATCCAAACTGATGACTTAAGATCTTTAATGATTTTCCTTTGATAACATAACAAAAAGACTTTTTTATATAAACCAGAAGCTGAAATTAACTCAAATATTTCTTTTTTTGCCCTTGACATGTCTTTTTTTCCACAAAATTTGAAACACGAATAGAGAGAAGACACAGGTTAAAATCTAATCTTTCTTTACAAAATAAAAAAAATGGTATTTGTACAGCTCTAGTGGTAGCAATTCCTAGCAGGATGGTATAAATAATCTTCTTTCCTCAACATATCCAAGTTGAAGATAGAAAAATTAAGCAAGGGTTCATGGCCACCATAACATTATTTTAGAAAGTATCATAGACTGTCTTCGTCTAAATTATCAAATAAAAAGGACTTATGGAAATATATTTGTCTTGGTGCTCTCTGTGTATGTTATCACTGCTTTAAAAAAGGAGGCATCATTATTGGGTCAGATCAATCCACAGCCTGACTTTCACAGTCCAAATAAGTAACTTCAGCCTAAGATAGATCAAAAAATAATGGCACTAGTGAAAAAAATTAAATTAGAATAACTGACCTGGTATAACTTTAAGACCTGTTTGACTTTCAGATAAAATAGAAAAAAAAACATCAATGAAGTGAACACTCATTTTTATATGAAGCTTATTTTTAGCTTCAATAGAACAGTGATATACTGTTCTCTGAGGAATAGGAAGCAAGCATCATGGTTAACTTAATCGGGAATTTGGCTTTGAATTTATTTCCTATTCAAGCTTCAAGAATTTTTCACAAAGACTGGAATGTTTTGGGCTGTTTTTAAAGAACAAACAGAATTCTCTCTGTCCATACTCTGTCTACAAACTAGAAAGCCCTCTCTGACAGCTGAATTAAATCCTCTTTGAGGTGAAAAAATGGAACCCCAAGTACAGTACTTCTCTGGCATAATATCATCTAAGCCCTTTGTTCTTTCTAAGCCTACTTTGAAAAGGAAAAGAGTAAAGATGTGCATGTGATATAATGGGGATTTTTCTCTGGTTGAATATTTCTCTCTTTCTTTCCCTGTGATTTATGTGAGTGCATAGGAAAATTTGCAATGGTCAGAGACCAGAAAGTTCCCTATTGTCATTCTCTCATTTCTTTTCTTTTTTCTTGTATTTTTTTCTTTCCTGACACATCCATCCTTTTTCCATTTTCAGATGCTTTCAAGCCCCTATTTACACTATTAGTGTTTTGATATTTTTTTGGTTTTTTTGGTCTCTGTAGATGCAAAGTAACAAGTTAAGAATGCAAGGTGTCCTGTAGCATAAGCAAAAGAAAACTAATAGAAACTCATTGCTCTGGAACTAGATATATAATTCCCAAATCTCAACAATATAGGTAACATTTCAAAGGGGAATACTTCACACGAGTCCTCAAGACAAACTAACATACAGTTACACCATTATCTAATTTGGTACATATTTAATTTGCAATTTACAATCACATGTAAGCTTATCCTTAATTATAACAAAGTGGGCATTTAATCAGCAAATCTACAAAGGGCATACATATAGCAGATTAACCTCACCTCTTTCAAGGCTAATTTAATTAAATGTTGGTCCCACAGAAACTGACAGAAATCTTCATACTTTGCAAAACAGGTCTAACTGGTAATTTGTAGGGGATCATCATACTGCTGTACTCCTTGATGTTCTGGTTTCATTATCTTTCACAATAGTTTGGAGTTATTTTGCATTTTAAAGTAGTGATTTTCTACCTGGTAATGTCAGTTATTAATTTTATGTGCCATACCACATGGTAAGACAAAGTGTTTTGAAGGCTTTGTGTAAGTTATGTTTTTATCAGAGACCCATCATTTAGGATATGGTGCTCTAAATGCAAATTATTGCACCAGTGTTTTACAGCTATAAGTTACTACAGAACAATTTTCATTTTAAAGTGATGTATTTTCATTGGTATTCTAATAAACAGTAATTATCTAAAGCCAGAATTCTAAAATGATCTGCCAGCTATCTTTTCTGCTCTTCACTCAATAATTTATCATGGTGCATCATTTCTTAAAGTGTAAGCAATATGCACAACTTAATTAATTTGCATTGGATCTGATATGAAAAATGCTAAAACCAGTAATTGATTTATCATACTGGTAATTAAAAAACAAACAATAAAAATACATTGAATTTGATTTTACCTCTAAAGGCAAGGCTCAATTCTGAATTTATTTGGTAGGTTAACAAATACCCACTTAAACATTTATCCAAAATAAGAGACATGGGAATAAAGTGACGCAATGGGTTTCACAGAAGAATCTGTTACAGAATAAAATCAGGTCATTGGAATTCTGAACCAAACCTTTAATTCAAAGTATTTTTTAAACAAAACGAACAACCCCCCTTCCCCTCCCACCCAAAAAACCCACAAAAAACCCACAAAACCAAAAAAACAAACCAAACAATTACAAAACATCTCCCCTCCCTCCAATCTAGTTTTATTTTTGAGCAGCAGGGAGCAGAATAATTTATTTTAATAGAACTTATCACTCTTGGATTGCACTTAAAAACAGTGTTTGAATTTTTTTTTTTTTTTTTCCGTAGATGTCATCTCATGCTAATTGAAATTCTAGCTTAGTAGACAACAGACATTGCAAAACCTACAAGAACAAAATGTCCCTTTGGGTCACGAGCAATTTATGGTAAAGCAGCACAAAAAGGTGAGTTTTGGAGGGAGAATTAGTTTGTAGCCCACCAATAACTGTTTCAAGCCAGATGCCTGTGCTGTAATACATCACATTCAGAGTATCTACAAGAGCTACTACTATCTCGGAATTCTAAAATTTACTGCAGTTCTGGGGTAGATGGTTATGTATAAATTATTCCCTGTTACGTGCGCCTGTTTCAGCACCATGGACAGTAGCAGCTCCTGACTTTCCTGTTTTCCAGAGCAATATATATATATATATGTATATATATATATATATATATATATATGATAACTAGTAATTAATAGGTGCCCTGAAGAGAATTCAAGGAAAAGCAACAATACTGATGACATTTTAGAAGACATAATCTATGAGGAAATCTTAACCAAACAATTTACAATTGAAAATGAAAGATAAAGTTATTCATTTTTGAAAAGGAAACAAACATGCACAGAAAGTGGCAAGGTACTCTTCACTATTTCTATCAGGTACAGGGCAAGAAGAATCAGTTTAATTTGCCATGAGTATGATTTAAATGAAATATTAGTAGTAACAATCTAACTGCAATCAAAGGTATATTTCTTGGCAAAGATATCAAAATAATAATTAATTTGAGATTTTAAGAGAGTGTTGGCTGTAATATCTATGCACCAAGTATGTTATACTTAAACTAATGGTAGTGGTCTTCTTTAATATCTCTTTAATTCTAAATTTTTAATGTTTAAGTCTACTTTTTGGTAGACAAAACTCAAGTGCTTAAAAATGCTCTTATTTCTAACACGCTGATCACATAGCACACTATAATCAAAATTACACATAATTATTTGGGTCACCTGTCCAAAATGGAATCACTCAGACTCATCTGTTGCTGTCTTGATCTTATAAGGGAAACCAAACCAGATAGCTAAGAAAAAACCCCAGGAAACAGACTAAAAGCCAGGGTGTTTCCGCATTTACATTTTTAAATCTATTTTTACTGAAACTCACTCATACAAATGGAAATTGCATTTGTTAGCCCAAATCCTTAATGTCTTCCTTTATATACCAAATAAAGGATAGTAAGTGTAAATGAAAAAAAAAAAAAAGTTAAAGTTTAATATATAATTTCACTGAAGGATTAATCATGTGCCAGCAATTTTTACTGTTTACAACAAGTCATAAAGAGGAAAACATATTTCTGTGTAGAGATCAACTATTGAGAGGCAAAACCAGTAACGAGCAACTCTATTAGAATCTCAGTAAGACAACACCAAGTTACTTAGAATGAGTGATTTACATAGTAATTGACTAGGTTTTTTTTAGCAGTTTAAACGGCAAGAGGCAGTACTTTCCCTAAACATTCCTCAAGAAGTTAATGACCTGAAAAAGAACCATGTAAAGCAGGCAATCACTTGTTAATTGATCTGCTGCTAGTCCTGTATGAAACACTGAGCAATGCATCTGCTGTGGAACCTTGAGAATACATTTGCTAGTTGTGCTGTACCTTGGGACAAGCTGAAAAGATGAGCACCCGAATATTTATTACAGGAACAGAAAGTGTTGACAGCTCATTAGAGAGATAAATATACATTTTCTGCAAACCTAGAGATACCTACACACTTTTCAAGATCTATGAATATGGCAAAGACCCCACCAGATAATCTACCACAGTGCCCACTGTGCAGAGCTTTGTTCTTGCAAAAAGAAAAAGAAGAGTGCATAGTGAGAACTAAAATTTCCATCAACTGAAAAAAATCTGTAACAGGCATGAATGTGCTCAGAGGATGCAAATCAGAACTTGAGAAGGTTGGTTAAGTAGATTTTTTGTCTGTCCTCTTAGAGATTTCTTTGTTGCAGTTGCTAAAGGTCATTATAATCCATTTTGCACACTGGCACCCATAATCTTTCCTTTTAATTTCTCAAGGCTCAGACCACATTCATTTCTGTAAAATGGTAGAAGAGCATAAAGGGTGTATTGAAAAGCAACATGCAAATGTTCATGCTGTTATTTGCACATAGATCTCTGGCAAGTTTTAAAAACACATTTCTTCATCACTCAAACATGGGATGGTAAAGTGGATAGGAGGAAAGAAGTACTGAGTGGTTTGAGTGAACATCCAACGGTTTGGCTTTTTTCCTGTGCTTGGCTAACGAATCTTAGAAGCTTTTATGAAGTTTAGTCTCTGCATTAGACCTTTCCTGAGTGATTGTGCAGGAGAAGTTTTGTTCTGAACAAACAAAAGGAATGTGGAATTTGAAAGAGATGGAAGAAACTCAAAAGGCAAAGACCCCATAGGAGTCAACCAACTCAGCCATTCTACATTCTTTAAACATACCACACTACAGCACATTAATCAAGCAGTGAAGAGGTGAAGATGACACCCTGAATAAATTTCTAGCTAGAATTGATGACTGTAGAGGAATTTGGGTTTATGGTCTACATTAGCAATAGTAAATGATTTCAACATTCAGGGACATATGATAGAACTTAGTGGTCTATTATTAACTTCATTTTCAATTGAATAAATTCTATCCACATTTACAGTCTGAGCTGGAATACAAAATAAGGTTGCCAGATGCTGAATCTGATTTAAAGCAAATACAATGGAGAAGCAGCATTCACAGGGAAAATATTACAGACAAATTATTATTTTCATATCAGTCTTGGGATATACATGATAAGAGAGAGGGCAAATGACAGAGAAATTATTGTAATCTCCCCAATAAAACAAGAGGAGAAATAAACTCTCTTGAGTTGCACTATTGTAAATGGTGTGTGAAGAGAATCATGTTGTCATTACATGGCTGATAACCAAGTTATCTGATCTTGGCACACATATATCACAGAAGAAATCAGCATCATAAGAAAGACATAGAAAAAAATCCCCACCAAACCAATAGAAAGGTAAAAAGTTCGAATAATATGTTGGTTTTTTTTTTTTTTTACCCCTGAGGGGCCAGAAAGGAAAAGAAAGAAATACTCAAAATGGAGAATATTAAGGAAGAACCTAGTTTTTTAGATATAACATTGGAACAAATTCATAGGACCATTGAGGCCCCTAGTCATTTTCGAAGTATACAGTAGGGAAGAAATCCATTTGATCTGAGGATATCCTTTATAGTTTGCCCTTGCTTTTGGAAGCAGAAGTCACCAGACACTTGGGGAAGCTTCAGTTCAAAACATGCAGCATATCTGTAGTCTCAATTACACAGGGAATGAGGACTGCAAAGATATCAGAAAAAGAGCCTAGAATTTTTTTTCAGTGACACATAAATGCATATTTAACTACATTTCTATAAAAGAGAAATTTCAGAGATTGAGCTAAATTTTCAGCTCTCCATTAATGAAAATTTCTTATTCTCCTTGAAAATTGCCTCTGTGCTAAAATTTCACTTTTACTCCTTCCTTCAAAGACACTGGTGAATGAACTGTACTCTGCCATCCACAGCTATTTCTGCCATCAGCTGCAGGCTGTTTTTCAATTTTGTTTTTCTCCCAGTTAATATTTCTTTGGACTTTTTCCATTATATTGAGTAATGTGTGGGCCAGAAGGATGCATGTGGCATGAAGAAGTTACTACTCTGTATCTCACAGAGCTTTACTAATACTTTTATTTCATTATATGATCTTTTTTATCCTTTTCATGGACTTCTACATAAAGATTCCAAAATTGCCTTGTGTGGCAAAAGCTTAGCTGATTACTTTGAAAATTAGAGTAAAATCTGTAGATGCTGACAATACATAAATTTTGCTGGCACTTTTATATATATATGTATATAGACACACATGTATTTCACTCTGTAGATTAGAGAAAATGAGCTTAAAAATGTTTTGTTAACAATATCTTGGGTAAGTGATGCAATTAGCTGTTATTTAGAATGCGCTGTACATGCACTACAGAATATAAAGCTAATGTTTTTTTCTTATTATGCATTTCCAAACTTTGAATAAATCCAGTTTCCAGTTCTTCTTTTAATTTCCTTTCTACTCCTAAGTGGGAAATGGCCAATTGAATATGTCTCTCTACTTGTCTGAGAGAAAATATTTTCATCTAGTCTGTGTTGACAGAAGAAAAAAACAAACACCTGAGTCTTTTCAAAACCCTGCCAATTGAAAATGTTAAGACAAACCATAAGAAAGCAAGCTGAAGACAGATCAGAACCATCTCTTTTTTACTGTCTTCTTTATTATTACTCATTGAAGGGAGATCTTAATCTAAAGACTGAGTCATATAGTAGACAGGAGGATACAAAGGTAGCAAGAAAATTATTTAGCTTCTAAGTGAGTTGAAGAAATCTGGGTCAAAGTAATGTTGCATTAATGTAAGGACATGGAATCAAACATGAAATAATATATTCATTGCATTCTCTTTCTTTTAACAGCAGTGAAGCTACCAAAGATATGGAGAGTGTGCATATGTTGAACACCTTCATGTTCTTATGCAATAATTGATATTTTTAAACTAATCATCAACATTTATGAGAAGGAAAAAAGCAAATTACTTCACATGAAGAAATTGTTTTCCAGAAACTTTATCAAATTGGTCTTGCAATATCAGATTAGTATCCTGTACTGGGTTTGCATGACCAGGCTTTGGTAGCAGGGGGCTACAGGGGTGGCTGCTGTGAGTAGTTGCCAGAAACTTCCTCCATGTCTAGCTGAGACAAGGCCAGGTGGCTCCAGGATGGACCTGCAGCTGGCCAAGGCTGAGCCCTTCAGAAATGCCTCTGTGATAACAGATTTAAGAAGGAAAAAAAAAAAAAAAAAGAAAGTAAAAAAAGTTCTGGCTCAGCAGTAATTATGGCCAGAGAGGAGCAGGGTGAGAACATGTGGGAGGAGCAGCCCTGCAGACACCAGGGTCAGTGCAGAAGAGGGCAGGAGGTGCTCCAGGAACTGGGGGATGAGATTCCCCTGCAGCCCAGGGAGGAGACCTGGACAGAACAGGGGGTGTCTGAGATGAGGCTGTGACCCTGTGAGAGTCCTGTGCTGCAGCAGGTCCTGGCAGGGACCTGCAGCCCCATGGAGAGAGGAGCCCACACTGGAGCAGGTTTCCTGCTAGGACCTGTGACCCTGTAGGGGACCCAGGCTGGAACAGGCTGTGCCTGAGGGACTGACCCTGTGGAAGGGTGACCCACACTGCAGAAGAACTGTCTCCTCTGGGAGGGGCCCCATGCTAGAGCAAGGGAAGGAATCCTCTCCCTGACCAGCAGTAGAAACAATGGGTGAAGAACAGACCATAACCCAGATTCTCTGCCTCCCTGTGCTGTTGGAGGGGAGGAGGTAGAGCTGGGAAGAAGGGGGTGGTGGGGAGAAGGGTTTTTAAGGTCTTATTTTATGATCCTGCTCTGATTTTGCTATGAATAAATTCAATTAATATCCCTAATTCTAGTCTGTTTTGCCCATGACAGTATTTGCTGAGTGCTCTCTCTCTGTCCTTATCTCAACTCATGAACCCTTTGTTACATTTTCTCTTCCCTCTCCAGTTGCAGGGGTAAATGTGAGAGAGATTTTGGTGGTGCCTGGCATCCAGCCAGGGTCAACCCACCCTACCTGAACAGGTTTGTCTGTGGCCAAGGATTCCAGAGTACCTTCCCACGTCTGAAATCACAAGGATTTGAAGGTACAGATATTTAGGTATATCCTCTCTTATTCTTGGAAGTAATTTAAGCTCTACTAAGAACAGAAAAAGAAATCAAGCCATTACTAAGATGAAAAGTTAATGGCTGGAGAGCATATGACAAATTCATAAGCTGAAGTTGGTTGAAGCCTCATGTTCATATTGTCAGAAACAGCTACCACATCAGCAGAAATTATTCATTGAAAGAAAACTCTTATATTAAAACATTTCTTAAATGCATAGTTCAACTTGTTCTGATTATTATGTAAGCCACAGAGAAAATTAATTTTCTGACAGAAGTCCTAGAGAAAGGAGTGAGTGGAGCAGTTGCTCATTTGCTATATCATGTGAGAAATCAAGCCTGGCTTCTCCAGAAGCAACAGGTTTAGATTACCTCCAAATGCAATATAAGGGACTTAGTCTGTTTCAATCTGCCAATTTTCTATGATCCTTTGTTCAGAGAGGAGCAGATGTCTGTTGTTTTGTTAAGAATTAACATTGTAATTGTTTAAAAAAATATACCTAAAATACCAAGGCCACATGTGTGGCACAGGTGTGTTTTAACTGCTCTGCTGTGAGATTTCTCTAATTAATTACTAGGACTCTGGATGTTCAGCCAGGTTTCTTGGTTTTGTTTTGGGGATTAATTTTTGTGTTGATTTTTGGGTTGTTTTTTGGTCTGTTTGTTTTGAGGCTACATGCCCACTGTATTAAAAAGAAGAGGGGGACAAAATGATTGACAGCTGCAATTACTAAAGCATCAGACAAGCACTTCTACGTGTTTATGCTGGTTTTGGCTAGAGTAGAGTTAATTTGCTTCACAGCAGCTGGTATGGGGCTGTGTTTTGGGATGGTATGTAACTGGGCATAATATAGAGATGTTTTTGTTGTTGCTGAGCAGGCTTTACTCAGAGCCACTGAGTTACTTTTCTGCCTCTCACACCAGTGAGTGGCTGGAGGGGCACAAGGAGTCAGGAGAGGACACAGCCAGGACAGATGACCAGAAATGACCCCAGGAATATTTCAGACCATATGAAATCATGCTCAGGATACAAAGTGGGTAACAGAGGAGGAAGGGGGGGACATGAGGAATGTTATGTGTCACTGCTGTGTGTGATGCTCTCCTGGAGATGGCTGAGCACCTGCCCAACCATGGGAAGCAGCAAACCCATTCCTTGTTTTGCTCTGCTTGCATGTGCAGCTTTTGCTTTCCTTACTAAAATGTCTTTATCTCAATACATAGAATTTTCTATCTTTCACCCTTCTGATTCCCCACTGGTGGGGGAATGTGGTGCATAGTTGCCAGCTGGGTTTAAACCATTGCAGAGTTGTCATACACAGGTCTGTGAGAGAATTCTCCTGATAATAGGGGACACCTTCTGTGGTTCTAAGGTGAATTTTTCCCGAGGAAAAAATATAGAAGAAAACCTTATACTGTACAATAATCTTGTGTAGGTATTTATAACCATTATTCATTAAACATCTGAAAAGAGGAGATCAACTTCTCTGTAAGATGAAAAAAGGTGAAGGTTCCTGTGGAAGAGCAGGCACTCAGAAAAGGAAGAAAAATACTAAGCTAATATCAATCACTCTCAATCAGACACTCACAGTTCTCCAACGGCAGGGAAGACTCTTAATTCTCCCATGTTTGGTCCTACTCTGCTTTTTTTTTACCTGTACTCTTGGTCACTTCTACCTTAAGAGCAAAAACTATAACTTGAGTGGATGTACAGAAATATATTTAGAAGTTCCCCTTGATGCTCTGAGCTCAATTTTCATCTGATGGGCTGAACTCAAGCAGCAGATTTGTACCATTCTATTGTCTTTTTCTCTGACGGGTTGGACAGGGGAAAAAAAAAAGTACACAAAATACAGAAGAAAAATCTAAACTAATGAATTTTTTTTTCTAATACATTACAAACTCACTTCTTCTATGCTTTAGTTTTTAAGAACTTATTTTTAAAAGACAAAGAGAAAGGCTTGAATATGCAACCTAATTTTGTGGTTCTCTTACCTTCTGAATATTTTGCTTTGCTACTCCAGTGTATTCTTAATTTACATCTAATAAGCCAAAAGAGTGAAAATGTTTACTGCAATTTCTACTAATTGTTTAAATGCATATTTGATATATTATGACAACAGAAATACCACTGTAGCTCAGTAGGGTAGATTTTTGCTCAGTGGTGGCTAAATCTTCCTTAATTGGCATATCTGTTTTGAGAAATAAATATACTACTTTAGTAACAGAAGAAAACACAAGAAAAACAGTAACAATACAGAAGGAATCATCTCAAAACTAAAACTGTCATTACTCTATACTTTTTAACTCATCAGAGATTTCATGTCTTTAAAAAGGACTTTTATATACTGAATGGCTGTTGTTGTTTGATTTATGCTACTCAAATTCTGTATTTATCACAATGAAATTAGGTTCACGCTTCATACTTTAAATACCAGGCAGGAAATTATAAATTATTATGGATCAATATATACTTTATACATTTGGACTTCAAGCACACATAGACAGGTCAAAAAATGCATACCATGAAGCTCTTTGTCTGTCATAACAAAGTGTAATTTACATTTCTAATTCACTTTGAACATCATGGGTTTTGTTGGTAAAGTACAATCTCCAAAATATGAGGTTACAAAAATTGAATGGCAGTTCCATATGAATTTTGCAACACACAGTAGAATAAAAAAATGCAGTAGTATAAAAAAATACTTTCTCACATTGAATATCTTCTTTGTTGATCAGTGGAATAACAGGCAAGGTTTACCTTCATGATAAATATGACAGCCACATTTTACATCACTAATTCAGAATGAGGTTTATGAAGATACTCTTTGATACTGCCTCCATTGAAAATTCTCTGTGTTATCAGCAAGACTCTTCTCCTCATCCCCCCAAAACACAGAGAAACAAAACCAGACCTCAAAACAACTCCCTGAAAATTTATTCTTCCACCTCCTTTACATCTCACTAAAGGAGCAATTAAGCAGTTGAAGAAAAAAAAATTATTAAGATTGTGATAGAGAAACTTTCATACAAAAATGAAAGGAGCTGGAGATTTTATAGGATTTTTTAGCATTGGCAACACTGTACTTAATTTCGTGTGAACAACCTTGAGATCCTCTATAGAGAAAGAAATTTAGGGAGATAGAAAGTGAAGTTGTATGTGTAGTTGTCATCACCTGACATTCAAAACCCAGTGAAATTTGCAGGTCTGAAAAGATTTCTGTGGTTTCTTCTGAGCGACTTATGCCCATACCTCTCAAAAACGCAATATAATTTCTGTGAAAGTGGATCTTACCTGCCACCACCTTCTGTTGAGCTCCTCTCTTGAAGGCACCAGCTCAGGATCCTTGCAGGCTCCAGAATTCATATTTGGCATCTAGTTTCTTCTGCATGAAGAAATTAAGAATCAAGTCTGGTGCTGCTGAAATCCCCACTCTGTCATCACAAAGGGATGTAGTCCCCCACTGCTTTCTCCCTGAGTTTGAAACTGCTGGGGCCAGGAAAGGGAAGTTTCTGTATTTCACAATAGGGAAGCTCCTTCATTTCACCTGATGAGGGACATTTTGTTTTCTTGACAAGTTGGCACCTGCCAACTGAAAATCGTTAGAAAAAAATATTGAAAACCGAACCAACAGTATGAAAAAATAACATTATTTTGAAAAGGAAAAAAAATATAGAAAAGATAACTGGCAGATGTGCACTAGACCAACATTTACTTTCACAGTCCCACATGTGGTAACTTTCAATAACTTCTTTTCTCCACAAGACATTTCGAATTACACAACATATTTCTTCAAAAGTTCCCTGTATATTCAATGAGAAATAATGGATGCTACAAATTCATTTACCTCCAGAGACTGAATAAGGATTCATCTGGTAATGGATGAATGTTAAAGGATCTGTGTAACAAGAAGAACAGAATATTTTTTTAAATTCCAGCTCAGACCTGAATATAGATATGCCCCATATATCTGCTGCTGGCTCTGTATTATCCCTGTGAGCTTCATTGAGTGTCTCTGGTGTCTCAGTGTCAGTGCATCCCTGCTGCATCACAGCATTCTGCTGCCTTCCCTGAGTTCTGAGGTCTTCTGAGGTAAACTGCTATGAAACCCCTGCGGATCAGAGCTGACTTCAGAGCTGCTCTGAGTGACAATCTAATGTCTGGTCCAATGCACAATTTAAATCTGAATAATTTCTACTGTGCTTTGGGTTCAATTACTGACAAGTGGGAACATAAAGTCCTGATTTGAAGGAAAGTGCATTCTAAGGAAGAGGAGGTCATAGCAGGAAAACTTGAAAAGATAAGACAGAATATTTTATCTGAGTAAGAATCAATGAGGTTGAGGCACTGTACAAAAGAATTTATAGCATGTAGGAGCTAGAAAACATTGAACTATCACTTGTTTTTCCTTTTCTTAAAAAATTTAAGGCAAAAAGAGCAAAAAGGAAAATGCAAATAAAACTGACTTCTTTCCAAATTTCTTCTAAGACTATGACAGAAATTGGGGTTGTTTCCTTACACAAAATGTGTGACCTTAGCATAGTATTTTAAAAGACTCTTACACAAAGGTCTTGGATTTTCATAACCCTTTTTCTAGAACTTCTTCTTCTCAGTAATTCCTGGGGTTTGGATCTTTGCCCAGAAATGTCCTCCTCCAAGAATTAGTGTTTATTGTCTCTCAGCATTTTCCCTTTTGGTCCTGATGAAAAGAGGGTTTGCCCTGTCTGATTTTTCAACTTCATATTTCCAGTAACTAATACACAGGCTCACACCTTTTTTCTCAAAAAATATTTAACAAGTAACTGACTAGAAATTCCCCTGCTGCTTTGCCTAATTTCTATGTTTTTAGCTCCAGAACAAGAAACCATGTCTAGCTTTTGGAGGAAGATTACGACTGCTTAATTCTGCAAATCTTTATGTTTTTCTTTTTATACATTGATTTGCAGATGCATTTTTAGTCTCTTACTTCAAACAAGTCTTTCTGCATAAACACAGCTTCTTTTTGCCCACTTGGGCAATAGCCAAAGTCATACCCAGAAATTCCAGTTCTTTAAACTGACAAGGGTATTGGACTATCCAAGAAAACAATGACCAGACCAGCTGTATGTCAGTAAATCTTCTAAAAGTAAAATACAGCAGAAGCAGAAGCAGCTAAAATAAACTTATTATAAAAAGTTCCAGTGGTTTATCCTGTTGGTGGAATCTATTACAAAACATTCAGGATTCAGCAAGCAGCACTGGCTCATTTTTGCAAGTGCTTTTCAGCTGAAGAATCCTAAATCTTTTCAGTTTCCAGAAAATCCTAAGGGAGCCTAGAGAAGATGAAAGACCATGTGTTTGGATCAGGGGTTTTCATTTGCACAAATGCTTGTGCCAGGACAAAATCTTTCAGATTTTGAGACCTGTTAAGATATTAACAACTACAGATTACAGAGGCTGCCAATTCTACTTAGTTTTTTCCCTGTTCTAGAGAACTCTAAAACTCTAAAAAAGGTGCTGCTTTGGCATATTCTTAATACTGTGCTCTTTTTTTGAATCCTTATTACTAAGCAAAAATAGTGCTCATTTGGTTTTCCTTTCATCTGCATTTTATAGATGCCAAAGTCTCAAGTCTGGATATTTTCCAATCTATAAGGACCTGAAAAGGTGCTGGATAAATAAAAAAAAACAGGTCCAAGTGAATTAAATCTACCTATATCATTTATAAAAAGTAATCACTTTAGTTTGCATGAGATTGGACAATTGCAGTAGTTTTTTTCTTTTAATAATTGTTGGGGAAGTATTATGTCAGGGCCTATAGGTGCACAAGGCAGCTACAGAATTATGGTATATGCTATATATTGGTTTTATTTAGTAGTTTTGTTTGAAGACCTCAACCATTCAATTTTAAGAGGGGGTACCTATCTTTGTGACAGACTTAGATAGGGGACAATTGGAAGTAGCATTCTAAATCCTGGGGGTATGGCTCTTTTTTTATTATTATTATTTTCTCTCTCTCACTTTTTTTTTTTTTTTTTTTTTTTTTTTTTTAAATCTGGGCAGGGAAGAGATTCCATCAATAAATGATAAAGTGTTTTAAGGTATCAAAACAATATACCAGTAAATGGCCTGGTTCAAAGTATAAAGGTATTTTAAAAGAATTTAATCCACAAATCATTCTTACTGATGATTAGAAATTTTCCTGCATAAATAATAGTAGAGAAAATCAGTGAGAAGAGTTACTCATGGAGAAGTAAATGGACTTGGTCATCTGCTGACTTAATTACTGAGATCTTTTGGATACTGAAGAGGCCTTAGAGCTTCACAGGTTCATGGAAAGAACAGCAGATTATGCCTGGAATCAGTCCAGAAAAAAAGATAAATCATGAAACATTACAAATGTACCTCAAAAAAAGAGTTTCTCAGTCTGCAGGTGCTACAACCCAGACTTCACTCATTCTCTGTACTGGATGCTTGCCCGAGACAAGTACATGAAGCTGTTGTTGATCCTGGAATTGCAGTAGAAAACTAATTTATTCCCCAAATTTTTTCTCTCCACAGATTTGTAAAAATGTGATATACACTGTGGGGGTCCAGGGAGTCCCTCTGGACCTTCCAGGAGAGCGGAGACCCCCCTGTCCAACCCCTGAGAGACCCCCGAGTGAGGCCAGGGGGGTCAGAGAGCTGGATTCAGCTCCTCAGGGACATTTGCTTTCCTGCAGAGGAGAAATGCGACCTTTGAGAGTAACTAGGGTCTGAATTATATATTTAACATGTAGAAAATGTGGTTTTTAGGATTGTTTATATTATCAGTCACAAAGCCAAGATGGAGAATTTGGGGTGTGGTGTCTTTTTTCTTCTTCTTCTTCTTATCCTCCATGTTGGTGTGGGATGCTGGGAATCACAGATTGGTTGGGGACAAAACTAGACATAGTAATAAAACTTTGTAGTATTGGAATATTATTGTAAACATAGAATACGTAGCATAAAGTATAAAAGATAAGTTCAGCCCTCGGTGGGCAGACTTTCGTCCTGGACACGGTGGTGACCAGACTGCTGCTCGCAAGCAAGAACACTTTATAGATAACAAATAATAAACAGACCTTGAGCCCGGACGACTGTCTCCTGCGGTTTCTCTTCGGTTGCTTCAAGATTCCCTGCGCCCTGAACCACCCTCCTATGTCCATCTGAGTGGTCTCGGCCACAAAGAGACCCCCAGACAGTGACATCTGGCGTCCCTGGGTGGGCTCGGTGGGCTCCACCTTGGCCGGGGCATCAGCTTGGCCGTGGTGGGCACCAGCTTCAGCTGCTGTGATCTACAAAGGTAGATACAGAAGAGCTCCGATCCAGAAAAACTCCCTGACAGAAGAAGCCACCTGAAGAGAGAAAACTGCAGAGAAGAGACCTTGAACAGTTGCCAGAAACCAGCTACCAGGCACAAAGATGGAGGAGACCCCCCCAGGCAGAGACATTTGGCAGGGGCCGTGGTGGGTCCTTGTTGCCTGCAAAAACAGGTACAGACCCCCAGAAGACCGAGCTTCAGAAGAGGCACGCTGTTGAAAAGGACTGCAGAGGAGATTTCTGGCCCTCTGCCAAGAAAAGCCGAGGTCCAGACGCGAGTCGGAGAGGAGGTGTCCCGGGAAGCCTCGCTCCTGTGCACTGCTGGTCGGTTTCAGGAACCTCCGAATCGATTTTGGGCAAATTGCTTTTGGGTAAGACGGTTCAGATTTCAGACACATCATAGGAACACTATAGGCAGAGCTTTCAGCAAGGAACAGTTCACTTTACTATTTACTTTAAAAAGTTTAGCTTCTGTTTAGCCTGTCTCTGTCACAGAGAAGGAATTCAGAGATTTACTTGTGTGGGTGAAGCTTCATTACCCACAGGCAGAAACAAATGTGCTATTTAGAATTCTGAGAGATAAGGGAGTGAAGGACTCCCGAAAGTGTAGTTTTATCCAGTCTCTCTTAGCCATGAGCTGGGGGAGGGAAGTTTATGGCTGCCTTGCCGGCGGCAGCCAGTTCAACAAAGCCTTGTTAGGAGTAGCAAGGTCGGGAAAAATTAAGTTAGAAATATTTTCAAGTGAGTTAAAGAACTCAGATTTTTACTTCTTCACCCCTTCATAAACCCTGACCCCAGGAGGTGGGAGGGCGCTACAGGCGACTCCCCGGGCCGTGGGGGACAGAGGGGAGGGGGAGAGAATTCGCGAGGGGCGTAGGAAAGCTGCGCCGAGCACTCGCGGGGGGCGTGGAAAAGCCACGCCAAGGATTCGCGGGAAGCGCGGAACTCGGAAATAGCGGGCTCGGTGCGGGTGACTCTCAACCAAAGCGGGAGGGAGTGGCAGCCTTGACACTGATGGCGAAAGCATCACACACACGGCGGCGGCAGCAAAAGGCTGCGCCGAACTCGATCCCAAGCGCGCGGGCGCGGCCCCGGGAGCGGCCCTGGCCCCGAGGGCGGTGCCAGGCGGGACGACCCTCGCTCCAGGCGCGGCGGCGCGGGCGGCCCCGGCCCCGAGCACGGCGGGAAGCGCGCGGGAAACACAAAGCCTGGAAGTGTCAGCGATAGAGACACAGAGCCCAGACGCAGGGAAAGACAGATTCAAAAGGGGAAAGAAATTCATGCTTTGTAAAGTCAAAGGAGAAAAATGTAACAATTTTTAAGCAGTTTGCAGGGCAGCAGCTCGAACGGAGCCTGCTCGGACACAGCCCGCTCGGACCCAGGGCACAGCAGCCTGAGGCCACCAGCCCGGAGCTCTCCGAGGGAGGGGGCACAGCCGCCCCGCTCCCAGAGGGCACTGACAGCGCCCCCGCTGCCATCCCCGGCCACGCACAGAGCCAGTGCTGCAGAGGGGAGGGGAATGGGCGGTGCAGAGATGCTAAGAGCTGTTTTATCTATGTTGTGGAGAACAAGCAGAACCAGGGAATTGATAAGAGACTCAGTTTTATTTTCAGTTCTTGTATGTTAAACTAAGGTGTTTGGTTTTGTATTGTTGTTAGAAAGATGCTGAAATTTTAAAAATGGTAAAGGTATTTTAATAATATTAGGTATTTTAATAATTGAAGGTATAATAAGGTATTTGGTATTTGATTTGAATAGATATTACATATATTTAGTTAATAATTGAAGGTATAATAAGGTATTTGGTATTTGATTTGAATAGATATTACATATATTTAGTGACTTGCTATTTCTCAGATATGAGTGGACGTTTATTTAAATGTTAACATTGAGTTTTAATTTTTCTATAATTAAATTGAGTGCTTTGAAAAAATTAGTAAAAGATCATGACACACCTCTTCGGGTGGATCAGTGGGCCTTGGAGAAAAAGAATTGTTTCAAAGAAACCAGTTTTTAAGCATTTGTAATACTGTCAATGTAAATTAATAGATTTTGGATTTTATAAGGAAGAAGCTTGTAAATTTATGTTTTGCAAATTTATTTTATATATCAATATTTTAGTTTTTCTTCAAACCAAATTGCAATGGATTTTTAGTTTACATTTTTCAAATTATTAATGAAATGCTGTGTGAACATAAATCAAGACCACTTCTAGGATCATCATTTGAATTGTAAAATTTAATCTGAATCAAAAATTCCATATATATATTGGAAAAGCAGTATTTATCTATCAGTTTGATTTTAAAATTCAAATTTAGTTTCAGTATTTAATTTTTAAAACACTGTAATAAGATTGTATGAATTCTGGATCCACTGTTTCATTGTTTAATTTGAAGCCATTTAATATTTCAAGTAAGTTTTGGAAAGCCTCCAGTCCTTGAATCAAAAATGTAAAAATAATTAGTTAAGTTGTGAACTTATCGTTTCTTTATTTTTCTTTTGTTAATTCTCTATTTTAGGAGGTCTTTTGTGACCTGGCCCTGTGCTGGTTTTGAGTCTTTTTTAGAATCCCAAAAAATTATTTGAGCTTCACTCTCAGAATGAATTTTTAGTGTTATGGTTTTCCTGAGTTGCTATCACAGAAGCACTGCAACAGCTTGCCATGTTCAAAACATCTCACCCAAAAGAAGAATTTTAGAGAAAACGAGTTGCAAAAGGAATTTGATTTCTTTTTCACCTTGAAATGTTTAATTGTAGTTTTGTTAAGACTTGTGGGTTTTTTTCTTTCTTTAATAAGAAGATGTCAAGGAGTTCTCTTCCGATTAGAGTTTAGGCTCTGGCCAAGCCTTGATTCTGACTGAAAGAGAAAAATGTCTAAACCCAGGTGTTTTCTGCATCAAAATAATATTCCAGTCGTTTGGATTGGCAATTTGACTTATCAATATAACAGCTGAAGCTGACTTTGAAGTGAATTTGGTGTTCATTTTCCGGAGATGACCATCTAATTCCACGTTGAATCAAGGTTTGTCAGCTGTTTGCAGACCTGAGGTGATGACACAGTTTTTTTAAGATTGATGATTATTTAATTTTGTAAATGTATGTCTGTTATTTAAAGTATTGTTAATTGTTGTATTGTGTTTTACCTGCAGAAGATGTAAATTTTAGGAGGTTTGGTTTGTTTTTTAAATAGTATTGTGGTATTGTAAGTTTTTGTTAGATAATAGTTAAAGAAAAAATTCTCCAGTTTTGATCAAAAATCTAGAGACAGAGAAAGTTGAAAAGCTTTCAAAGTAAGCATTTGGGGGAAGGGTTCTGCTTGTGTCTCCACAGAGAGAGGACAGAGATGAGAGCCAGTGAAATATGTGAGGCAATGTCCGGCCAAGACGTGGGCAGATGCCAGCCCTGGAAGTGAAGGGGCGAGCTCACAGATTGAATCAGAAACAAAGATCATGAACTTATCTCTGGACAGCTGACTTGGAAAACTGATAAACCTCTTTAGATGGGGGCCTTCAAAAAGAAGCAATTGAGTGCTTTGAAGAATTTAGTCAAGATGGTGATTTGCTCATTGTGGCATTCATGCAACAGAAGCTGCAAGAAGCTCATGACTGTCTGATCGCAGAAGTGCAAAAGGCTGGTTTGGAAATTAGCATTTCAAGATTTGGGAAATTGCACCCTGGAATTTTTTTATGTTTGTTAATTTGAAGAAGACCTCTGGTTCATGGAAATTGTTTCATGATCTCAGAGAGCTGAATGAGATTGTAAAGCCTCAGAAAATAGAAGTCAGCTCAAAAACCAAGAATTTGCAAGACCTACAACAACTTTTCTATTTTACTAATCCCCAAAAACAATTTTTACAAATTTAAAAATAATAGCTCAGATCATAATAAAGGGAAAGACAAGGCTGATGACAATGACAGGCAGAGATTTTTTTATAATGTATTTACCCTTGAGAAAGCAATGTTTTGATTGGGCACACCAAAATCACAGGATTTGGCAATTGCATTGTTAAATTATACAGATATTTGTACAATTCTTTACCCGAGTCACAGGTTGTTAAAAGCAAAATTGAATTTCAAAGAAAAATCAAAAATGAGTGAGGAACCATTGGATGGGATCACAGTATTTACTGATGGTTCAGGGTAAACTCACAAATCAATAATTACATGGCAGAATTCAATCACAGGAAAATGGGAGTCAAATGTGGAAATAGTGCAAGGTTCACAACAAATTGTGGAATTGGCAGCAATGTCAGAGTTTTTAAATTGTTTTAGCAACCCCTCAATTTAATCACAAATTTAGCATATGTGACCAATGTAGTTAAAGGATTGGAAAAATCAATTTTAAAGGAAATAAGCAATGACATTCTGTATTCATATTTATCATGTATGAAAACATTGCTGAAAAGCAGAACACATAAATATTTTATTATACATATTAAAGCAGACTTATTACTCCCAAAAATTTTAGTAGAAGGAAACGTGCAAGCAGACAAATTGACCATGTCTTTTTTGCAAACCTTGCAAGATATTTTTGAGCAGGCAAAATTAAGCCATGCATTTTTTCATCAAAATACACAAGCATTGATTGAATCTTTTCACATTTCAAAAGCCAGGCAAAAGAAAGTATTTAGTCCTGTCCAGATTGTCAAATGGTACAGCCACCAGTTTTTATGAGAGCAGTCAACCCTAGGGGACTGCAAGGTCTTCAACTGTAGCAGACAGAGTTGACAAAATACTTTTTGGAAAACTGAAAAACATTTATATTTTAGTTGACATCTTTTTTAGGAGCAATTTCAGAAGAACAAAAAGGAGGGAGGCAGAAGCTGCACCTCACATGTTGTTGAACAAAAGTTTTAGATGCATTAAACTTCTTAAATGGTTCTTTTTCAGAGCGAACTCTATCAATTATAAGACATTTTACAAATGATACAAAAGCAAAGCTAAAAGAAAATAATTTGGTTTTGATCAGAAATTTAGAAACAGGTAAAACTGAAGGGCCTTTCAAACTAATCATGTAGGGAAAAGGTTGTGCTTGTGTTTCCACAGATAGAGGATTGAAATGGGTTCCTGCAAAATACGTGAAACTGTATTGGGCCCAAACGCAAGTAGAAGCCAATCCTGGAAGCGAGGAAGGGAGCTCGCAGACAGAATCAAAGACAAAGGATGTGAACTTCTCTTCAAACAAAATATAAAAGACTTAAGAACTTCACTGTTAGAAGCATGTTTGTTTATATGCTGTTGTATCTTTTTGTCAATTATGTTAGGTAACAAAGTGGATTTACCAATGATGCAGCCAAGGGAGAAGGTTTGGGAAAATTTAGCATAGACAGCGGGGTTGAACACAATTTGTTTCAGACATCCCAGGCCAAAAAAGCATTTTGAACATGTTTAGTGGGATTGCCAGTGAAAGAATGGCCCATTCCGGAGGGCATCCCTTCATGGGTGATGCGAGTTGTGACAACTCCTGTGGACGGATGGCATGTGTGGGTTCAGTTTCTCCCGGTGGCCTTTTTCGAATCAGAAGAATTAGAAATGTTTTGCTTCGACAAGAATGGACTTTTGTATTGTATTTAATGTTTCAGGAGTGACAAAGAACCAAACAATGGATGTTACTCTGAATCAAGATGTATATAGTAATTGTATTGTAGTCTCGAACAAACCATCCTTCCGAGTTGCAGCACAGTTACTGTGGAAAACATTCTTTATTTGTAGGGACAGAATTTGGGCTGGTATCCCTGTGAAAGTCAGAGGAGATCCATGAAGCATTGGAAGACTTTTATTGTTAACCCCAGGTTTAAAAATTCTAAGAAAACCAAAGCACAGAAAAAGGAGAGCAATCAAGGAATATGATCTGAATTGTGATGATGAATTTTATACATGGAACAAGGCACAGAGAATTGCGGCAGCGCTATTCTCACCTCAAATGGCATCAGGGGTGGCCTTGGCTCAATTGAATCGTATGGGTTGTTGGTTGAGCAAAAATGCCAAAACTGTTTCTCTCGCACTGAGTGACTTGTTAACTGATGTCAACAGTGTGAAAAAAGCCATTCTTCAAAACAGAGCAGCAATTGATTACTTACTGCTGGCTCATGGGCATTGATGTAAATTTGAAGAATTTGAAGGAATGTACGGCATGAATTTGTCTGATCATTTGAAATCAATTTATAAGAATATAAGACAGTTCCAGAATGGTAAGGCAAAGCTTGAAAGTAACTAAATCATGGTAGGATGGTCTGTTTGGCCTTTTTGATATTTTATCTTTGTAAAAAGAAATTTTGAAAGTAAGGTTTTATGAGAATCCACTGGATCGTGGATGGACGGTCTGTTTGATTTCTTTAGTTTTTCTTCCCTTTGTAGAGAAATTTTGAAAGTGGGTTTTTACATATTAGTTGGCATTGTTATTTTCTTTATTCTTTTTCTGGTTATTTTGCCTTGCATTTTTCACTGCCTTCGGAGAGCATTGGACACAACTGTAAAAGATATATTTTTGGTGCAAACAGAAGGGGGAGATGTGGGGGTCCAGGGAGTCCCTCTGGACCTTCCAGGAGAGCGGAGACCCCCCTGTCCAACCCCTGAGAGACCCCCGAGTGAGGCCAGGGGGGTCAGAGAGCTGGATTCAGCTCCTCAGGGACATTTGCTTTCCTGCAGAGGAGAAATGCGACCTTTGAGAGTAACTAGGGTCTGAATTATATATTTAACATGTAGAAAATGTGGTTTTTAGGATTGTTTATATTATCAGTCACAAAGCCAAGATGGAGAATTTGGGGTGTGGTGTCTTTTTTCTTCTTCTTCTTCTTACCCTCCATGTTGGTGTGGGATGCTGGGAATCACAGATTGGTTGGGGACAAAACTAGACATAGTAATAAAACTTTGTAGTATTGGAATATTATTGTAAACATAGAATACGTAGCATAAAGTATAAAAGATAAGTTCAGCCCTCGGTGGGCAGACTTTCGTCCTGGACACGGTGGTGACCAGACTGCTGCTCGCAAGCAAGAACACTTTATAGATAACAAATAATAAACAGACCTTGAGCCCGGACGACTGTCTCCTGCGGTTTCTCTTCGGTTGCTTCAAGATTCCCTGCGCCCTGAACCACCCTCCTATGTCCATCTGAGTGGTCTCGGCCACAAAGAGACCCCCAGACAGTGACAATACACCAGGGAATTTTCCTTTGCATGGTAAAGTGTGCAGACAGCCTGAAGTGGTCCATGAAGAAAGTGAAGAGTTGTACTTCAGACTGTATAGTACTAAGTGTCATGTAATTTCTGGAGAATAAATGACAGGGAAAATTTGCAGAAAGGCTGGGAATAGGGAAAGCAATGGTGGAAATTGTAAGACAGGTGGTGCATAACCAACATCCAAGGGAATCAATACTTCTTAAAAACCAGTACTATCTCCCTCCTCTCTGTCACAGAGCTTTGTTTCCTAAATTTGGAGCAGCATTGCTTGACACATAGCAGTAATGTAAATTACTGATACTTCTTTCTACCTGGCTGCTTGATACAGATTTTACAGAGGATGAAGCTAAAAATCTCACCAGGGAGAAATTGCTTCATTTTTTTTCTAAAAGTAACATATTCAGAAGTCAGGAACTGAATGTAAAAAAGAAATACCCACTTCCCTGCAGATTCCCTTTCCTGTGGTTACTATCAGGAAGGATCCACTGAGAATAAGTTGTTGAATTAGAAGGATGACTATTCACTTAATGAGAAAATGATGGAATTTTATTAGTATAGCAATTCCTTCATGTTGTTGCAAATATAAGAGTATGTGTCAGGGTTTCTTTATCAGTCTTCTAAAGGATTTGAATTTAACATGTGTGATTAAACTAAAGCAGAAAGTTGCTTTGTGACAAACTTTATTCTAAAATTTCTGGTCAGGAATTGATTGATTTGATTTTAATGGAGAAATATAAGATGCATATTAATATTAAAGAAAATAAAAGAAGCTGTGGCTCAGCAGGGGTTTTTTCCCCTCTTTCTTCCATCTTTGGATTTTTAAATATATAATAATATCAGTATTAATCCAATAACCATAAAAACTGTTCAGAGCACCAAGTGACTATGTTAAGCACTAGTTTTCATGCACCAGTAAACACTGGGGAGACTCAACTCCAAAAAATTATGAAGGAATTCAGTATAATTTGTACATGACATCTAAATCCTTAATAAGTGGTCATGAGCAGGGATTTAGGTATTTAAATTACAGCGAATTGCAATCAAATTTTTAATCTGTGTTTAATTACATCTTAAATATTACATCTGCCAACCCATAGCCTGAATTTAAATTGAAAATGAACGTTTTCAGCAGTTTGGAACACAGAATAAGATTCACTGTTCAGTACTCTAAGTATCTAGTCTAGCCAGACCCTGTAGAGAGTAGCCATTTAAAGTAATTTTAAATAATTAAGGAGGCAGTTATGTGTCATACCAGGGAAAGAATTCCAGTGACAACATTTGGTTTGTAACAGGATTAAATAATGAATGAGTATCAAAAAATGTACACTTAAGTTATAGAGAGGTCATCAGTAAAGCCAAACAAGAGCAAAACTGCTCCATGGTTTAACCTTAACTTGAAAAATTTCAAACAATGACAAATGAGAAGCAGAGCTCATGTTTCTGCAGAATACCCAGATTTTAGAAGGGTCACACCACAAATCTGAGAGCCTCAGGTTCCAACACAGTCTCTGCTGGCTACCTACACTCTACATAATTAGGACTAATCACAATTTCAGGATTTGGAATGGACCATTTTCAAAACAACTCAATATTCTTTTTTAATTTTCACTGGACCTCAGTGTAGAGTTCCTAAGAGTTCCCACATAAAGGACAGGAAAGTTCTGATGATCACTGACTGGACAGAGCAGTGACACACACATTGCACATCTGGAGATCATCAATGTTTGAACCAGATACCAGCAGCACCAGATATCTGCAGTGAATCCAAATCTATACACAAATGCATGGTGGCTACATAGAAATATTCTTTACATACAAATATATATATATAGTATATATTGTGTCACTATATTTCATACATACAAAATATTTCATACATACATATATGTATTATGCACACATGGGTAAATTGCCTCCTCTTGAACACTTTATAAACTACACATACATAGAACAAATACTGAATATCAATTCAGCAGGATTCTGTAACATCCACAGGAAGAAGGAAATGCAGAAGACTGTGTGAGCTACAAGCAGCCATTATTTTCTCCAACAGCTTCTGTCATTCCTGTCATATTTCTACCTGCAGCTTTTAAGAAACAGCTTTACACCACTACGAGGAGGCTTTGAGGACAGAGAATTAGGAAGAAGGTCCTTGCAAGTGGTGCTGGTTTTGCACATATGATATTTAGTGAGGAAGGAGACACCCACGTTAAAAAATAAATTAAAAAAAAAGCTGCTGAGAGCTTCCTCCATGTCTGACAAAAAAACAGCCTGGAAAGCAAGGGTTTGCAGTTGAATAAAGGAACAGAATATTCAGTAGATGCTCAGAGTCCAGAGCAATGGAGTGAGGCTACAGAACTGGGAAGGAAATGTTGCTTGAAGTTCTGTGCTGAATTACCCTTACACTGGAGGTGTAGGTCACCAACAGGAAAATTATTTGAGCATGGGAGAGCAAAATCAGCATTAATTATGAAGATACTCTAGGACTACTCTAGTCCAGGGCCAGTAAGCTGATTTTGTATTAGAAATTAGCTTTAGGACATGAATAATAAGGCAGTAGGATTTTTAGATTAAGAAAATGCCTTTGGTTGGTTTAGACAGATCATCTGTCTATTTAATGCTTTATTAAAAACTTTATCCTCTTCAAGTCCTTACTGCCAATTAGTGTCAATTAACATAAATTTAATCAGCCTTCCTCTGCTCCCAGTACAATGCTGTAAAAGCAGTGTAGTTCTAGCAATTTCAATGTGATTTATACCAGTGTAAATGGGAAAAGAATGAGCCTTAATAGGTGTGCATTTAAGTGTATGTTCTTAAACCACAGTTTGCAATATGCCCCAGCCCAGGTAACTAAATTCCTGTGGGACACATTTGTGATCATAAACTAGACTCTTACTTCAAGTTAATCCAAACAATTAGCTTCTCAGGCAGAGCCTTGCAGGCAGCTCTGAAGAGGTAATATTATACAGCAGCTTTAATTATGAGTAAACTGGATCATAGAATTGCATTAGTAATTCTGAACATAACTTAGTTTGGTCAAAGTATCCAATCATGTTTCATAAAATATAAAAAAACAGAAGTCAGCATGGATATTAAAATAGTGGTGCTGGCATGGCAAGTGTTACCTGACTGGAGATTTGGAAGATGAAGTAGATAATAGAAATAGATAATCATGAAATCTAAAATTTTTATCCTTAAGAATAGAAATGTAAAAAAAAATCATTAGAAAACCTTGGTAAACATCAATTATGGGTTTTTAATAAAAATACATTTGCTGCACAAATTTAAAGGGGGTGTTTAAAGAGTAACACCTTTTTTTTTCTTAAACACTTATTTTAGAAAAATCTCATTTCATATAAAATTCTTCATCTTTTTTATGTAGTCCTCAGAATACCACAAAGTCTGTATGTAATGCACTGCAGAATTAAGCATCAATTAACAAAAATCTACCCCTAAATATGCTTCATTAAATGACACCAATCTCTGAAAAGGCACCTTAAAATACCAGAGAATGAGCAACACGAAGTCAAATACCCATATAAAAACATACATAAAATAAATGTATCTAAAAGAAAGATAAACTATAAAAGCATACAAAAATGAAGTGGCTGCAACATTCAGGAATTCAAAATTAGGAACAGCAAGGAATGAACTGCCTTATGACACTGCAGATTTATAATCTCTGAAAAAGAATTTTCATGGAACTTTTGGGTGAATATATACATGTCTATATTTACACACACACATCAACCTGGAAACAGTTGGAAGACATTTAAATGAATGAAGTTGCTTCCAGTATGTCTTCTTCACCCTTCATTGCAGCAGCTGGAAGCTGTATTACAAGCAGGATGTGTCAGAAAGGCCAGTGGCATGGTTGAATCTTTTATCCTACCTTGCAATATTGGATTATGCTCCAAAGCTTTTTCAAAATATCTGTGTAATACTGGGCAAAGCAATTAAAGTGAAACTTCTTTTTTTTTTAAAGGTGTTCACAAATCAAGCTTAAATACAACCTTTGGGGTATCTTGATACAATCTAAAAAGCCAACTTTTAAAAAAAGTCAAACTACAATTGAACTCATTTGGATGCCAGCTTTCAGCATGCAAAATACAGAGGACTCTGACATCACAAATAATGCCCCAAATAATAGGCAGATCCTTAAAGAATTTATGTAACCTATGTAGCTCAGAGTTTTTAAGTGCAGGCACGTGCATTATTATCTTTGTAGCACTTTTGCATTTTGTAAAAATTGCTAGAGAAGAGACACAAGAAAAATAAGAATCCCATGTAGTTTTGTATCCATTATTAAGTAGCATGAGGCTGAATAGTAAATTAAAATGGTGTATGACATGAATACCATCAAAGTTAATGTGGTCACATCCTTAATATTGGGTACTGTGAATATATAACCAAAACAAAGATGAGAGAACAAGTGTCATGCTTTTAACTTATTAATTAGGACCACTTGACTTTTCAGCCTTGGCACTTCTTTATCTCATTCTGAAAGTATTAACTTCTCAATAAAATAAATCTGATTAAACCTGAGAAATTCTAAAATTTAAAAAAAAAGAAATCTACTTTTTCTGTTACCAATTTGAAGGCTCAGAGCCTCACAAACAAGAGATTATTCTTACCTTGGTAAATGGTAACAACAACAGCCAGGAGCACAACAACTGTCAGCAGAGGGAAGAGACAGATATTTTCTTATAGAAATTAAGCTATTTCTTGCACAATAAAGAAATGTGAAGATTCAGTAATTTCTGTATTAATCCTAGGTTATAACTGGGATAAGTTTAAAGCCACCCCCATTTTTTCCTCATGGGAAAGCTGTTGGAAGTGAAGTTTTACAATAAATTAAAAAACCTCAGGCCCTTTCCTGCACTCTTCTTAATAAAGCACACAATAAATTGAAGAAAATTTGTTGGAAAGATTCTGGAGGATCTTTCCTTGACACCCTACAATTTTGCAGAAAAGAAAAATACTTCACATGGGGTTTCACTGAAGCCACAGTTTAGATACTTAAAATTCATATTCTTATTGAGGGACTAAGCTTTCCTGAAAGGATTATCTGTAATAGTTAAAGTAGAAAAGTTCTAAGGTAATTGTAATTTATACTGTCAGTACCATCAGTCCTAGCTGTGGTCACCAAATTTTACAAAAAGCTCTACTCCCATTCAAAAGCACAAATGAAAGATTCAGGTTCAAAGAATTACCTAGAAATCATCAACATTCTGTGGCTGCCACACTCAAATATTTGACAGTGAGAATCTTTGGGGGATGCAATTGTTTTGCTGGCTGTATAAACCTAAGAAGAAAATAATTTAAATTTACACAGCTGCAACAGAGTAAAGAGAAACAGCCTTTCAAAGAAAGAATGAAATTAAATAGTCTGAGGCAGGCATCTGAAGGGTGCATCAGAAAAACAGTTGTTTAGCAACACTAATGGGAAAATATTAGATGTCTAAAAAGAGACCAGACTTGTGAAAGAACTGGCCAAGTTACAAAAGCAGTGCAGACATTCCAATGATCACTCCGGGTCTGGCCTCACATCCTTAGGTGTTGCTAAGTGATTTTCTTTCTGTGCCATTGTGATTTGAAAAGGACAAAATATTTCAAGTAGTCTCATGTTTTACCAATAGTTTAGCCTTAATCAAGCTGTCTCACATGCAAAATACTTGCCTCTGTTTCAGCCACAGAAAGAAAAATAAAAGAAAAAGCTGATATGGTGAAAAACAGAGAAAGATCACTGCTGTGTACCCCTTGTCCAGAGACAAGTACTCTTTATTAGTATTCAAATTATTTTCAAGAATATTTTATTAAGATGCTTGCTTTCTTTTGGATTCTAATACCTTAGGTGATCATAAAAAAAAAAAAGTATTAAAAAGTCCTACTGCTTTACTCCTTTTCTCCAGTTTTCTTTACTAAACTCATTACTAAATGCAAAATTCCACTAAATTTTAAGAGAATTAAGATGTAAGGGTGCCTTCAAGATATTTTATCATCAATTCATGGTTCTGGTAAAAATGATCACCTCAATGTAGTGATGAAAGACAAACATTTAATCTTTTAACCTCTGATCTAAAATATTTATTAAAAATGTTAAATATATAATCAAGTATTTCAGCTTTTTGTTTTCTCCTAAGTCTGAACATCAAGGGTTTTTTTGTTTTTGTTTTTTTAATAATTCATATTACTCACCCCCCAAAAAGCCCTGTTTTCTAATAGGTTTATGGAATAGTGGGCAAGCCTGAAAAACCTGGCAGACTTTGTATGTCTTCTCAAACAGTTATGAGCTTGACAGCAAAATTTCCAAGTGGAAACCCTTATTTATTGCCTGCATTCTGTGTGGCCTTGGCAGCTGCACAGCTCAGGAAGGTTTCATAAAGTAGAGCAATCAGAATATTTTTGGAATGCAGTTGATAGCATTATTAACAAGCTTGCTAGGTCTGTTTTCTGTACCCACTGCCAAACCAATTTGTAGTAGAGTCATGACTGTAACCAATTTCTTACAGTTAAAAACTAATCCTGAATGAATCAGAACAACACAGCCCATTAAATTCCTAATTATACATATGTACATACATTTAAATAGGCCTAGATGCAGCCCACATTTTCACTGTATTGAAGTAGGGGGAAGACACTGAGTGATGTTAAGACTGTGCATGAGCCCTGCTCACAGGTTTGCAGGGTTAGTTTAGAAAGCTTGAAATGTTTCTTCTCTTATGGCCTCTGATTCTCACATCCTTTTTTTGTTAAATATGCAGCTCTGTCAAGCCTCTGACAGGCAGCTCAGGTAGACACATTATAAAAATCACAGGGTGAAATCAGGACTCCTTGGCTACCTGACTACAACAAATATGGGAACTGACTGTTTTAGATATGTCCCTATTGCCTTCCCTTACAGAAGATTGCTGACCTGGATAAACACCAGCACTGCATGCCAGAGTGCATCAGGGTATACAACCAAAGCAGAAAAAGTTATATTTCTCATGGAAAAAAAATACTCTGACTTGTAGCATTCTGATGGCAGTCTCAGAAATGTTTCTTAGAGACTACAGATCTATTAAAAAAAAAAAAAAACCCAAAATCAAAACATCACTCTTTTCTCACACAATCATCCAGCTTATGTTTACTTATTTTTGTATTTACATATATCCCATTCTCCTTGTTTCTGTGATAAAAATTTGATAGCCAATAAATTATAAATCAGATTCATGTATAATTTATTATTTTAAATACATATTTTATCTTCAAGCTTTTTAAAGAGAAGACTATTTTATCTTTTTTTTTCCTTTAAGGTCTCAGTAGTTTGAAACATTCATGAATAAAGCACGTTTCAAGCTGCATTTACATTTTTATAGTGTGTGCTGTAACAGTATAGATTTTGGTTTCTACATAAACACTTTTAGGTTAACACAACTGTCTTAAGAACAAACCTTACAGAAATCTCTGGGATTTCATAAACACACTTTTTTGTTATTTCCCAGCACCTTGGACATCTCCCTGACGTGCTCACCCTTCTCAGAAGGGTTGCAATGCTTTGTAGATGTACAAACACATCTGTGCTGGGACCTCTCAGATATTTCCTGTGCTTATTTCTATATCAGAGCCAGGAAGGGTTTAGCACCATTGAAACAGAGAAGTCTTAATTCTACTAGAGTGTCATTCAGAGCTCTTCTGAGATGGATTAATTTTTAGTAGATTTAGTCAATTCCTGCAGTTAAAAGGCCACATTATGGTTTCAGTCATTACAAAATGAAAGGCATTTCTTTATTTTAGAGCTATGTGGACCTACACAGATGCATTTTAGATTAGAATTTGATTATTTTTATCTTGCATCTGCCACACATCTCTCAGAGCAAAATGCAGGTGGTCTGTTGAAATTAATCTGCCCTGGGAAATATACCATATAATTTTTGTGGGGTTTTATTTTCCATTAAAGACAAAGCCCTACAGGCACTGGGCTGATTCAAATCCCTTTCAACTTTCCCAAAAGCATACTGCTGTCCAGGTTACCCTGGAACTCAGCTATGGCTTTGTACCAGGACTGAAGATTTCCCTGCATGAAATTTCATCTTATAAAAAAATCTAATCTTTTCATGTCTTTTCCCTTATATTTCAAAATATATGCACAATATAAGAAGTATACTAAGGATATGCATTTATGGACAATTTAGCTTGTAATGTAGAGAGACAGACAAAGATGAGGCAATAATTTTTTATTAATAACAAGTAATAGTCAACTTTTGTACTGATATTTTTGCCAGAACTCTACAAGGAGGCAAGTATTTCATCCTCCTCTGAGAAATTATTTAAATACAATAAAAGACAGGAAGTTTTGAGAAAAGAAAATGCATAAAAAATGAATGGATGATATTGTAAGAGCAGGAAAAAAATAGAAAAAAAGACAGTGACAAATTGTTTTGCAATTCTCCCACAAAATTAGGTCTCTCTCTAGTGCCATAATATCTTACACTGTCTATGCAAAAAGAAACATAAAAAGATATTTTTAAATCTTTCTTTTTTCCTACAGAAAAGCTTAAACATGTTCGTTTAGCCACTGTTAAAATAATGCATGTTTTCTCATATTTGTTAACCGAAGCATCAAATTACTAGCACAATCCATTTTTGATGAGTCACTGCACACTGTGTGAAACGGCAGACACGAAAATATTCTAAGAACTAAAATTACAATTTGCATTCTCAGGGCAAGTGTTCTGCAGCTAATTTGTATCGTGGGCACTGAAAAGAAAACCCCACACCAAACTCCCCGTAGCTCAGACAAACTATTCACATCCCTGAAACACCTCCAGGCAGCCAAAAGTGTCTGGCACGAATTTGCAGTCTGCTTGCAGAAGGAGGATTCAAAACAAGCTCTGACTGGAATCCCATGGCTAAATAACTGAGTTCATTTGTTGCAAGCTCTCTGTAAAAGGTGCAGTGATTAAAAGCAAAGCTGTGCTGGTATGTTTGTGGCACAGAACTTTCAAGATTCACAGTGGGCCACAGATCTTGGTACTAGGCTCTGTTTCCTCTCCAAGCTCTTGTTCAGGAATCAATTACTTCACATTCTTGCACTGCACCCACTTTGGAATTTACCATATTTGTTTTTTTTTCTTGGTTATGGTGGTTTCTGTTTTAACCTTTCCTTCCTTTTTATTACAAGAGTATTGTCTAGTGGGAACAGAGCCCTCAAGAAGATCATCTGCATCCTCCAACTGAATTCTCCCTGTAGTCAGAAGTGAGATTTGTCCTTTCTCCTGTTTTTTCCCCACTTTTCTTTCCTTCAGACTGCTCTTCACAGTGAGTGAAAAGAAAGCAGCAAAATTCAGAAAGAATGAAACTTTTGTAAAGAAAAGTAGGTTGGAGTAGGATTTGCTCATTATTAAATTACCCAGAAGACTCAAATACTCCTAATCACAAAAGGTCATCACAGCTGTAGAGCAACAAATCCAGCTTTGCACAGCCAGCCAAAACAGATTGTTGAAGTTTCCTTTTCAGCTTTGTCACCTGCAAGAGAAAATTATTCCCTTTATTTTGCCAGACAGAGAGGAAGCAAACAGCACATGCCATTGCTGACTGAACTGCAAAAGCAAAACTGACAAATCCTGGAGGAGAAAACTTCTATTATAAAGCCAGGCACGACTGCTAATGCTACCTTGACTTCCTCAGCTTATACCTGCTGCTCAGCAGCCCCTGAGGCCCAAGTGACATCACTCTGGATCATAAAACAAGCCAAGAAGGAGAATTAAAATGTTATCATAAAAAAGTAAAAATAAAAAGAGACTCCTACAGCAGACTCACCACCATTGAAGGTTTTATGCCATGATAAAGAAGCAAAGAAAGTTAATAGCATTAATGCTTCTTGCAAGTAGCAGCAATAACATGACAGCTAAATGAAGAAAGAAAAATTTGACAGAAGGTTCAGAGATGAAAAATCAAAAATTAAATATAACACTGCCCCCTGACATCATCTCCTTTTAAATTTGTCATAAAATTAATAATTATTATTGAGAGAAATATTCTTACTTTCTCCATGGGGATAAAACAAAATCTGAAAACTGAAATTGCTTTCCAGTTCCCTTTAAAGCACTGAAAAAATGCCATTAATTCTAAAGGGCACTTTGCAGACTTAATTATATATATATATGCATACATATACAAACACACACACATATATATATAAATATAAATATATATATATATACAGCCATTCACTCATAAACAAGTGCATCAATACATGCCCATAAAGCAAAATAATCCATTATAGCAGTCCCTTTTTCAGAATAGAAAAGACTACTTTAAGAAATCTGGACAATTTAAGAACAAAAAAAAAGAAAACCCAACCAATTCATTTGTTATATTTGTGTTTTTAACAGTTATCTTTTTTTTTTTCACAGAGCGATTTTGTTTTGAGGAAGAGCAAACACTTCTCCATAGTTTTAGAGTATGTTTGTACAAGCATCCTAAATTTCCAATGCTCTGCCTGGACTGGTTTTAGATTAAAAATCCAAGCTGGCCTTGTAACTGCAACTTGCAATATATCACTGTGAAAGAGAAGCATAAAAAGCAGAGCCATGCAAGTTAAGATTGGCATGTTTAGACTTCCTCTTGTTCTCAAGGGTTCGAGGAACAGACCTGAAGCATTAATATTCTGTCTGTGAACGTGCAAAGCTCAGTTTTTCTGCTGAATTCACAAAATTAACCCAGTTACTTTACAGAAGAGCTTGATATAGCTTAAAGTCCTTGTAGCTGTGTGAGTTTTCACCAGTAGAGGAGGTGCTGCTCGGCTCACAGGAGCTCAAACCAAACTGCTTTTTTATGATTTGCAAATTTAAAAAAAAAGAGAAGTGAAATTTTCACAAAATGCAATTTTCCAACTCTACAAAAATAACACTTGAAACAGAAATATTGAAAATAGTATAAAATCAAACTGTTTCTGCAAAACACATGCTGAAGTAAAAACTGTCTTCTCTCACTCTAAATCTCACCAAGCCAGTTGCTGTAAATTTGTATCAAATATTACAAATTAAAAGGAATTTAGTAAGCACAGAGTAATTTTAATGTTTCTCTCCCTTTCTAATTTTTTTCATGATATGTATAGGCAGCAAAGTGGTACAGGAATGGCTCTTGTGTCTGTATCTTTACATATGGGTTAATACATTCATACATTCTCTTTCTCTACCATGCCATAACAAAATTAAATAATTATTTTATAAATAGAGTGCTACGTTTAGACTGTTTTTGTCTTAACACCTTTAGTCAATAAAAACTCAACACTGTCTCTTGTCTACAGGGTTAAATTGAGAAATTAGGAACAGTACAAAAAAAAAAGCCCCTCTGCCTTTAAAGCAATGCAAAAGCACAAGGGCCTCATTCTCACCCAGTTATTTCTGGCTTGCAAAATCTGGCAAAAAAAATTGATCTGTCACATGAAAATTGGTTGCTGTAAGTGAACTGTGAGAAGTTTATTTTGTGTTCTTAGGTCTTTCCAATCTCTAAACCCTTCTGTGTGGTGGAACTTTATTTGGTAACACAGATATTTTGACCTTTTGGTGGTTTTTTTGCTTGTTTGAGGATTTTTTGCTTGTTTTTCATTTGGGTGATTTTGTTTGGGTCGTTCTGAACTTTTTTTTTTTTAAATTGTACTTCAAGAAGGAGAGCCAGAAGGCTTACACATGTTTTCTGCATTTTAATTTTTAGAAGAAACTGGCTGCTCTCCCCTGGCAGTCTGTCTCAGTATTACTATCATCAAAAATAAGAATTTTATTATTTATAGAAAATTGAAAGTATTAATAAAAAAGAGGTTGAAATCTTGAAAGGTTACACAACTGCAGGGATGAAGAAGCAAGTTTACTGGAGAGTTTTCTGCCTTCATCCTTTTCCTCAACTGAGAGTCAATTTTTTAACAGGAATAAAAAGGCTTGAAAGGTGATGCATTCTCGCACTGAGAGGTGAGAATGCAAAAAATTTTGTGTCAGGAAAATAGAATTCTATGTATAATTTTTATGCCATTATTTTGTGATTAGTGTAGGTGGCTATAGCTGTTATTCTGATTATCAAACTACTGACCTAGAAGTTCAGATAGAAAATGACACTAGTTGTCTGCCATTTGCCACAGTTTTCTGTTCATTACTTTTCTTATAAATTACATTACCTGGAGTTTTTTTAATTGATATTCACTGTGGCTGTAGTAATGTCTTACCATATTAAAAAAAACAAACAAACAAACAAAAAAAAAAAACCCGAACCAAACAAAAAAAAAATCAACAAAAAAAGACCCCCAAAAAACCCCCCAAAAAACCAAACCAAAAAACAAAACAAAAAAAAAAAAAAAAAAAAACAAAAAACCCAAAAAAACCCCCATAAAACAAACAAACAAACAAAAAAAAAACAAAAAACAAAAAACCAAAAAACCCAAAAAACAAACAAACAAACAAACAAACAAAACCAAAAAAAAAAAAAAAAGCCTGAGTTGGTGCCTCCAAGGAGAACCAGGAATAAAGGAACATTCTTGCTTTTATATCTTTGGAGTCAAAGTGGAAAATCTGGAGCCATCAGCTCCTGCTGTGTCTCTCAGTGTCCCTCACCTGGCCGTGCCACAACTCCCCGTGTCCTTTGCTGTGCAAATGGCCAGCATCAGTTCACAGCCCCTGTCTCAGCCTGCAGCTCCGTCTGCAGCTGCATCCAGAGGTACCACCAGGATGTGCTCCTCAGCTCTGAATGCTTTCCTCAAACACATCACCAATCCCCAAACCAATAAGAATGCCTCCACATAAAAGGCAAGCAGCTGCCTGGAAGAGAATTAAACTCTAAAAATACTTGCCAGGACTCTGCCCTAACGTGCAAACATCTCCTCATTCTCACCCCACAGGCTGCATTCCCAGGAGGAACTCTTGGCAGTGCCTTGATGGGGCCAGGCTGTGCCTGACATCCACTGACATCCCCAGCCCAGCCTGGCTCTCCTTGCTCATGGCTGAGGGAATGCTTTGGGCAGGAAGGGAGAGCACTGCACTGCCCCACAGCCCTCCAGACCTCACCAGGGCAGCCCCAGACAGGATGGACCCTGTAAGGTGGGTCTGGAGGAGGGTCTGGTGTCAGAGCTCTTGTCACAAAGTTGAACAAGAACCAAGCTGGAACTAAAAACTATAACTAGTGCCTCCACAAGTTCTAGTCCAAAATAAATTCCTCCAAAAAACATAAAACCCTGTCAACCACAAACACACCAAAAAACCCCAAAAGCAGAACCATACTGAACAGGATTGGCCATTCTCTGTGCTGACAGCCAGCTGTGGTCAGGACCTCAGGTCACAGCACAATGTGGTTTAACCACATCCAGGCTGGAAGGAAGTCCTGGCAGAGTGAAGATGAACATAAGAGCAGTCAATAGCATTGAACATGGCAGAGAGGGATATCTGAAGAAATATGGATGTGATTGGATGTCTTATCTAAGGACAGGTGAAAGTAATTCACCAAAACAAGCTTTGCCTCAGTATTATGCCCAAGGTTGCCAGCAGATGACAGCAGGTCCTGGTGGCTGCCTCAATAGTTTCTAATCATGAAATACAATAAGTGAAGTAGGGCAGCAGTGAGGGAAAAAAAACCAAAAACCAAACCAGGCAACATACTGAGGCACTTACCTTCCAAGGAATGAACTGAGAATAAAGAACAGAAAGAGTTAGATTCCGGTTTTTATTTTCAGTCAAGTGGGTTTTTTTTTGTTTACCTTGAATAAACCCTTTCATGCTAGATTTGAGTGCTCAGGAGAGTGAAGTCAATCTTGGAAACTGAAGTCTTTTATGTGCACACCCTGGGATAAAAACTCCTGCTGGGTGGGTGAACCAAAGCTGTACTGGTCCATTGAGGAGAATGTTAGGAATCTGAAATAAAATATTCTTTCATCATTCTTTATTTGTCCTCTATTACTTTTCCATAGTGTTAGAACTTTAAAAGGATGAGAGTGAGTTTAGTATAATTTTTCCAGGATATTTTTAGTTATTTTTAAATTTATCTTAATGTCTGTGCCAGCCTTGTTTCGGTGCTGACATATATAATACATATTCTGTGTCATTACTGGGATACTCTAGAGTGGTGAGGCTCCTGTCACATCTAATTCTGGGCCTGGAGGGGTCCATATGAAATGGATAAGGAGTGGAGTGATGCCAGCAAAATTCACTTTAACTATGGCATAAACAAAGTGCAAAATCACTGCTGTATGCAGTCTTAGAGCATTCTTTCTGTTGTGGTAAAAGCTTGATGGTATATAACAAATTATATCGATTTGTGGTTCAAGACAGCTCACAGTTCTGCTTCTTTTGTATAACACTTTTGAACTGTGCTATGCGTGAGGATTAGGTAGCAGGAATGAATTTTAAAAAAATTTTCAAACAACAAATCTTGAAGGTTTTCTGAATACAGCAGACAGTCCTATTAGAAGACAGGCTTGCTACAATAGCCACATTTGCAAGCTGTGAATAATGTTTACCATCAGTGTTTCAGAATGACTGGTGATCTGCTCATCTATGGGCAACTAACCAGCAGTATGCAAAGTAAAAATGCCCTTCTCAAGTTATATAATTTTCTCCTCTTTCTGGCTAATTTATTCTCTCTCTCTCTTTTTTTTTATTTTTCCTATGCTAATTCATTTCTAATCTAAAGGACCACAAAATACTGCTTTAGGTGAACAACTCAATTCACCTAGGCCCTGACTTAGAGCAGGCCATCCGTGACAACCCTAATAAATTGTGCATGAAATTGATTTAATCTATATTTGAGACATAATTTGTCCTCCAGAATGTTGTCTGTGCAGTTCACTCATGGTTTTATTTCATTTGCTGTTTTGTGGCTTGCATTAGTGTATATTTACCAAAATAATTTCTGTTTTCCTGTCAAAAAAACCCCATGCAGTTTCTTCTGAGACTGTTTTCTGATCATTTTACTGAGGGCAGCAAAAATATCTGAACTGGGAATTCTTTTGTGATTCTTTCCATACAAACTACTCTAGAACCTGAAGTTCTCCACTTACAATTTTATTTCATCCATAGAGCATAGCCCAGAAGGGCACATAGTTGGTCTCAAATTAAATTCACTATTCCCAAAACAAGAATGTCCCTATTATCTGTAGTTGGTGCTAGTTCTGGTCTTCTTTGCCACAGTATATTTGGTATAGAACTAAAATAATAAAAATAACACAAGAGAGGAGAGCATCTAAAGATATTATACTCTGCTAATCCTGACATTCAAAATATTTAAAATGCAAACACACACACACATATATATACACACACATATATATACACGTATGTATTTTTTTTATTTTTTTTTTAAATCTGAGTAACTAACTTGCTACCATGGACAGAAGGCAATCCATATATTTTGACTAAAGAGGCTGCAAACCAATGTACAACAGAAATCAGAAAACAAATTAGATCAGAAGTTCTATAAAACTCAAGACAAATGTTAAAAAAAATCCTTATATTTTACTTCACACCATACCGACAACATGTTAATAAAGAAAAAGTAATTTCCACCATAGGAAATTATGAACAAAATGACAAAGTTTTGTCATATAGGAAACCAGACTAGCTGGTAACAACTCCAGACCATTCTTCCAAGTACTTATTTTTTGTTAAGAATAAAATGAAATTTCAATGGAATATATTTCCTTTTGAAGCAAAATTCTTAAAACACTGACTCTGAGCCTTATAGAACTTGACATTTCACACGACATCTATTTCAACATGTGCATGAGAGATCCTCTTCTAAGGCCTCACAGCCCTTATTTGCAGGCAATTAAAGGATAAATCATATATTTAAGGAATATAGGAAAACTGGCACAACTGCTAACCTGTCTATTTAACATACCAGAGAACATAGAAAGGTTAAAACAATTCCCACTTCAGCTGCATTCCATATACTTTAGATCAGTTATCATAGAAACATCAAGAGATATATATAAAAGATTACTGGTTGGATGCTTTTATAATCACAAGCCTTGCTCAAATCTACTTTGAGATTTAGCCAAAGAAGATATATTAATGCAAAATATGAATCTCAAATGAAGACTCATATTTGATTCCTAAATTTTTAAATTTAATAAAGCCTTCTGTAAATGTACTATTTTATTGAGAATTATTTGCTTAAATAAATCAAATAGCTTCATAATTTTCTCCCGTTTGCTAAATGAAGTTATAGTAATGCAGGAAAATATAAAGAAAGCCTAAGCCTTTATTGTTACTGGGGCTTGGATTTCCCCCTTTTTTTTTTTATGCCTTTTTAATGTGTGTATTAAGCATGTGTATCTGCACACACATACAAACATAAGTATACATATAAGCATTAAAAACAAGAATGCTGAGCCTTTGTGTTAGCCACTAGACCTTGTTTCCCCATGTTATCTGTTTCAGGTTCAGGATACAGATGATGTATCCCAAATGTTAATTTGGGTTTAAATAAAAATACCATTCTGACTTAGCAGTTAAGTTGCAATTTGATTCCAATTCAGGTGCAGACCCCCCAGCTAGAGGTATTTATTCTCTACATCCCACCAGCAGGCATGTCCAGCCACTTCCCAGGAAGCAGGGCTTTGGAAACTGTTGTGGTTGCTCTGGAAGACAAATGCCATCATCATGAACGACATCCATTCTGTTTTTCTAGGGTTTGGGGTCAGCTGTCCTGGCCAGATGCCCTCCCCAGAACCTGCCCACCCAAAGCCCACCAGAGAGGTGGGATGGAGAGCAGGTGTGTCTCCAGCAGCACCAAGCATTGCTGTGTTACCAGCACCTTTCCATCTTCCAAAGCTGAGCACAACACCATGAGTGCTGCTATGGGAAAACTGACTCCATCCCAGCCAGAACCAGCACAAGTTGAAATGTACTTTCCCCTCGAAATATATGGTTGGGTTCAGTGCTTTCAATCAGAAGCAAAAAGCTTCAGTAAGCTTTCATAAAGCTGCTAGCAGAGCTGAGTTCAAAATGGTGCTTACTTACTTGTGCTGGCACCTGTCTGCAGCTGAAACTTGGAACACGATAAATCCCTGAAGCTTGCACAAGCAGGAAAGAAAAAAAAAAAACCTTAAGCAGGGGAAAATGAGGAGATAAAGTGACAGGCAGAGCAAGGGAGTTCTGAAGACACACTTTAAATATTATCTGATATATATTTGCAAATGATTCTCATGAGTTCATCCATGTGGCAAATGCTGATGCACTGCCTTTAAAGTTCCTCATGAATGCATTTTTAAATCTAAAGTAAAATCTCAGACCAGTAAAGCTCTTACTTAGAACACAAAAAAGTTTCTCCTTGTTCTAAAGTAAAACTCTTATCCTTCCCCAAGAAGCATTACCTCAAGAACTATTAGTTTCTAAGAGATGGTGCAGGAGCTGCTGTGGAGCTTTCTGGCTGTTCCAAGGTTGTGACAGTGTTCAGATGTTGCAATGGTTCCGTGTTGTGTTCCAACAGCTGAATGTGTCACCCTACACGAAAGGCAGAGTTGTTATTCAAGCTACAATATCATCTACTTCTGCTGACATAAATAAATAAATCTTACAGTATATGTCTATTTTCCCAGCTTTCCTTCAGACCACATTTATTCCAAACACAATGAGGCAGACTTCAAGCAGTGAAGGTGAGAGTCTTGCTTCAGGTCACGAGAAGCACATGTATCTCTCAGACCCACTGTCATTACAGCACACACTCTTTTGGCTCCTTGTATTTGATGCTCTTTTTTTTGTTGTTAAAATATCTGCCTTCTGGTAAGCTTACAATTCTGGAAGGGTGTTGTTTGTGGATTTTTTTATTTGAATTTTTATTCTGTCTTGACATTTATTTTTCAGCCCTTTCCTGGCTCAGTATGTTGCCCCTTTTTTTTTCTCCCTGAGTTTCCATGCCTGTATACTTGGAGAGGAGCTGGTTTTATTTTTTGCTTCATTCTTTTTATTTTAGTGTGTTTCTAACTTCCCACACACTTTCAATTTTTATTGATTGTGCTTTTTGTCACCCATATTTCCACTACCCCAAAGCATTTTACCCACCCTTACTCATCATCAAAACAGGACAGTATCTTTCAGACCAAATTAGTGAACACACCAAGTAATAAAGGTGTGAGAAACTTATGCTATGTTATATCAGTCCCCTTGAAAATAAGAAAGTTTAAGGGAAATTCAGGGTTAGGGAAAAGGTTCAGGATAACACAACATGGTCCTTGATAGTTTCCTTATCAGTAGCTATGACAGACATATTTTAAAACATTTTTAAAGCCTGCTAAGTAATCAAGACTGAATTGTTTTGCAAGCTGGGATAATTCCACTTCTGGGAGTGCTGAAACAACCAATATTTCTATCTTCCTCCACCATAAAACAATCTGTTGCAGACTTTCCCCAGTTCATCAACATCTTCCTAGGAGGGTATCTCTAAAAAGACATATTGAAAGCTTTTCCCTGAATTTTCTGTTGAGCAGGTGGGCTGTGGGATGGTTTTTGTTTTGTAGATATATTTTGGATTGTTTGCAAAAGCTGTTTGTTACCATGCCATCTGATGGACAATTTCTCAATGTGCCATCATGACTACAGCATCTGGTCTCACCACAATGTTTCTTCTAATGTGAATAGGCCTAGGAGAAATTCATCACTGCAGTGTATTATTCATGCTGATAAAAAGGGTTGAGAAGCATCTCAAAAGGTAAAATGGAGATATTGTCTGCAAAATGAACCTTTTACATCCTGATACTCACGTTTATCACTGTTTTCCTGATATATCTTTTTCCCTAAAGAAATCAACATGTGTCAATCCTCCATACCTCAGATTAAAATAATGAACAGAAATTATGTCTGCTCCCTACACCACCATATTCTGACAAAGATTCTTCAGGACTTGATCTCCTTCATCTGATGTAGCAGGATAGCTTAAGTGTGCTAAACTTACTTTTAAGTACTTGTGTTTATGGCACACAAGTATATTTACCAGTGATTGCTAAAATTGTAATGCAGGTTGACCATCTGGGATATTGGAGCCAGGCAGCAACAACATGAAAACTCAGCATTTCTTAATTTCTTACTCCTAGAGATTTTTTATTTTTTTTTCAGTTTCACCACCTAATATTTTAGTATCTGACAGCCTTCTAATATTTCACCTGGGGGAGACAGGAATAATTTACAGAATCACTTAGGTTGGAAGGGACTTTTTGATATAGCTCAAAAATCCTTTGCTCAAGCAGGGTCAGCTAGATTGGGGTGTCCAGGATAACATGCAGCTGAGTTTTGAATACCCTCAAGGATGGAGATTCCACCACATCTCTAGGCAGCTGTTTGACCAACCAACCACCCAGCTGCAGTTTTCTGTGCTCAGATGGAATTTCATGTGCTTTAAATTGTGTCCATTGCCTCTTGCTCTGTCACTGGGAGCCAATGGCTTCCTCATATCAGTTCACTCCTGTCAGATATTTACCCACATTACTAAGATCCTTTTGAGTGTTCTCCAGGATAAAGAATCTCAGCTGTCCTTAGAATTCCAATAGATGGTTGGCCTTTCTAAAACTATTATATCTGGAATTTATTAACAGCCCAAACAGTTATTTTTCTCTGCTATCAACAAAAATTTACAGATATAAACCAGTAAGTTTAAAGCTTTCAAATCCAAATCTTACAGCTGCATATATAACCAAAAATTATATTCACAGTTATTAAAATTTCTTTCTGTGTTATGAATGTTTCCTTTCCCTCTATCTCTTTATATATATATAGATATATAAAGTATATATACACACATACATATACATATATATGCACACACACATAAATGTATATGTATATTCTTCTAATTCACATAGCTAAGGAAGCAAGTTTGGAAGTTCATGACTCAAGGTCAGTCTTGCAGCCCAAAACCAGAGGCAAAACTAAAAAAGTAGAGGTAAGCTGCTTATTGCTATTTTCAAGTCTGCTGTTCTGGCACTTCTGTGCCTTTTGACTGTTTGGGCTTGACAATACTGGAAACACTTCATCCTTTTTCTGTCACCACAGGATCCAATACGCTTTCCAATTTGGAACTTGAACTAGGGAAAATGTTAATTAACAATGGTGCCCTCAGCATATTGTGACATGTTGCACTTCACATAGCCTTGTTTAAGCAGATTTACAGATGGTATTATCCTGCATAAACTAAACCAACTCTCACAAAATGGACACATCTCTCACCATGATAATAATAATAATGTGGTGACGAGTGAACAACAAGAATATGGCTGAGGTGACATTTCTCCTGCTCTTAGAAAACTAACAAGATTTTTCTCAGTCATTCTATAAGGCAACAATGATGATAATCTAATTAGGTGTAAGCAACAAAGTCTGAAATCATGTGATATTTAACCCTGTACATCTCTAAACTTAGTAATAAACGTTCAGAAGCCTCTTCTGAGGTTTCATCTTAAGAGCAGAAGGCAAAAATCTTCCACGTGGAAAAGGCAGGAATATGCAGAAAACAATATGGCAACAAACTGAAAAACTTTTTTTTTTTTTTTCCCCAGAATATGCTGGTGAAATACGTTGCAAAATATTGCTGAATTTTTAAATAGGTTTGTCATACTAAGCTGTGTTTCTAACACATCTCAGTTGATGGTATTTACTAGATTCTGCTTCAGTAAGGAAGAGCATTAAGAGTCTCTGCTTTGTGAGCCACTAAAGGAAAGATGCACTGGAGAAAATATGTTCTCAACAGTAAATGACTTCTTTAACAAAAGTAACCCCTGCAAGTGAAACCACTGATGGAATGGCTGCTTTTACTAGAATAAAAAAGGTTCCCAGAGTAAGGTTACAGAGAGAGCACCACTCATGGAATCCATTCACTGCATCACTTATAGAGAAACTGCTGCAGCAAACAAATAGTAGCCAGAAAGCACAGAGTTCTACAGTATGCCACCAGTGTGGTGAATTTTATAAAGAGATTTAAATAGTACAATCTTTACAATATTTGTATTGAGGTGGGCAATGACCATGAAAATCTTTCGTACCACACAGTGGTTTCCTGGTCAACTCACGTTGAAGTGCTTAAAAGAGTTGTCAAAATTAAATTATTCCTTTTTTTTTCTTCTAAAAAGAACAATTGTTCCATATTTGCTGAGCTTTTCTGTGTTGACAAGTGGTTGTCAGCAGGTTGCTACATAGCAGCTATTTAAAAAAAAAAATAAACAGACTTAATGTGCCCCTTCAAGGTAAAGGTGATGTCTTAACAATGAGTGAAAACATAACTGTCTTCCCAAAGAACCTCATGCTATGGAGAGAGCATTTTCACAGATGAGTTTGGAAACAATTTCATTGTTAAGGAATTTTACTGCTGAAAAGAATGTGTCACTTATAAAAATTCTCATATCTGCATGCATAAAAAACCTGGAAACAATTTTTCTAACATGTTTAAAATTTCTCAAAGAGAAAAGTGCCAATGGGTTTTGAAGCCATTTGTTAAAAATATAGAAATGTAGTAACTTCCAATTAAATTGCAAGAAAAACTGAATCACATTGGAGTTGATGAAAATTTACTAGCTGACATTCTATAAAAATCTTGATTAATTCGTGAATGGGATTAAAAAATGAGTATCATTATTTAGCAAGCACGGAAAAATGATGTATCCATGTGTTTTTGAGCTTTTTTCAGCTATTACAGACATTAAAAAGCATCAAAATTTAGAAACAGAGCTTCAAATTGCTCAAGATGTTCAACCAGAACTGAAAAAAAAAAAAAAGCATATTAAACCATATTGTTTACAATACTGATTATTAAATATTTTTTCAATTAAATTTTTTTGTACTGTTAATAGAATTATTAATGTCATTAATTTTTACCTCGTCTCTTTTAAACTTCTATTTTTGTGTTGTGCTAATAATATACATAATTATTGCAATTAGATACATGTAAAATATTTAAATTACTAAGAATGCATACATACATAGATAACATAAATAGGGTGTGTTATTCAGAATATTTTACTGATAGGGGCACATGATCAAAAATTTTAGGAGACCACTGCTACAGTCTTATATTAGTACACCTCACCCCCATATTATTTTACTGTAAATTTAGACTTTACTGTATATAGTAGCTGTATTTCCAATTATTTTCTTCCTGACATATTCTTGGAGACTGAGCATTGCCAAAATCTTTACTCATAAGAATCAGAAAGGGAATTAGTATTTTTAATATTTAAATTAATTGTGTGATGGCTTTGTATCTTCCTGACCTTTATTTTTCAGCCACCCTCCCTGCCAAAAAAATCCCAAACCAAACCTCAAAAACTACCATCTTCCTTTTCCCAAAAGTCCCTTGAATACTCTTCAGGAATGACTCACTGGTTTTTGGCTTATGTGTTGTCAGGTCTTCCCTGACACAGAGGTAAAGTTATATTTCATCTTTATTTACAGTCCAAGTCAACATCCAGATTTTTTTTTTTTTTTTTTTTTAAGTGTGAAACCTTTAATACAAGATAGCTTGACTGGCTGCTTGTGCTTATGTTGTGTCTTCCAGCTGAAAAGGTACTTTTGCTTTTTGGTTCGGTTTTTTGTTTGTTTGTTTTAAATTTGCTGGCATCTCAAGAGATGATCCTTCTAAAACAATGCATTAAACTGGAGAGTATAGTGAATACAACAAACCAAAACAGAGAGGAAAGCTGTGAAATCTTTTTAGATGAGTAAAAAGGGTGATGAAATCATCTTGCAGAAAACAACTGGTGTTGCACAGAATGTTAAGAGATAATAAGAACCTGGGCTATAAAAGAAGAACTTGTTAAAGGAGTATTCCAAACTCCAAACCTCTGTAATATGTTTTGTAAATGGACTAAGAACTATTAAGAAATTCTTTGTTGCAGAGCATTATCAGCTTGCATATTCAAAAGATTTCTGCTATTACACATTGATAAGTTGCATTATATCAGAGCACTTCAGGGAAGAAAAAAAATGAGATCCATTTAATATACAAGAGATTATAAAATTAAAAAAAAAGGGACATCTAATCACTCTATTTTCTTTTCCTCAGGGCTCTTAGTTATAAAATAAATAATTGATTCCACTTAGGTAAATTAGTGTAAACTAACCATGATCCTCCAACCTTTTCTTTTTTATCCTGCTGTACTCTTCATATAAGAAATTCCACTGATTCCACTTTTTTTCACTGAGCTGTGGAACTTGGCCTGTAGAGCATGAGTTAATTCAGGAGAGAGTAGTCAGTGAAATGTCAAGCTAATCAATTTTTCATCTTGCTTATAATACGTGGTTTTAACCAGACATGCAATGGTATTTTACCACAAAGTTGGGAAAACCACTAAGTAAAAGATCTGGGTTTTTTTTTGTTCCTTTTGCAAGAAAAAAAACCCCACAACAAGCCAGTCAATCAACTTTTTTCATCTTTGGGAAATCCACTTTGTCACTTTCAGGGTGTGAAATGCTAAAGGAGCAATATAAACCAGGTCAGATGTTCTGGCAATGAGTTGAGGATGTAAATCCTGCTGGGCAATACCAAGAACAGAAAATACTGTAATGAGGGGACCAAGCTGGAGCACAGCCCCAAACTCTGAAGTTACCCTGGCCCTTGGGGATTCAGTCTCTCTCCTGTGAAGAAATGCCACCACTCCTCAGAGAGAATCCTTAATAGGAAACTGGAAACCTTCCAGCTGGAAATACCAAGTCAGGTATCTAATGGCCCAGAAATTTTCTTACAGAACACAGAATTGTTTTAGGGAGAACACAAATGGTTGCCCTTTATAAATATTTCGAGGAGGAGAATTTTGAGGAGAAAAAACCTCCTCAATTCCCTAAAAATCCAAAACCCAACAACAAACTATACTGCACTACAAAAATAAAATTAATCGATTTTTATATTATCTAATATTTAAAAACTGTATTGTCAGCTGCAGATATATACTGCAAAAAATACATAAAAAATACTTCCTGATGCAACAGGAGGTTGCACTAAAGAACTTAAATATTTTGAACTGAATGCCTTTTTGGTATTTGAGATGCCAGTTTTTCCTCCTTCCCTAACACTCTGAGATCAAAATCACATCACTCATGAAAAGAAAAAAATTTTTGAAAGCAGCTTGAACATTACCAAAAATCGAGTCAGATTTGACTTGCTTTATTGTAGTAATTTATTCCAATATTGTCCAAAAACAATTTAGACATTTACTTTAGAAATAAATGTAGAAATGAGACCTTGAAAGACACACTCAAGTTAAAAAAGACAAAGAATTTTACTCTTTTTTACTGAATTAAAAAAAAAAGGGGGGGGAATAAAAAAAAAGAATCTCTATTTTTGTCGAAAGTAGAATTTACATCAGAACACACAGCCAAGAAAGAGGTTTGAGATGCACAGTAGCTCCCTCATTTCAACTTCAACCAAAACCACATTTTTCTGGAGTATCTAAATTACTTTACTCCTCTTGTCAAACTCTCCACCCAAAATTCAGGGTAAAATGAAGGAATTTTTCCCCCCACCTTCCAGAGAAAAGAGGTTTATGGATCCTGGCCCTTTTTATGCTATGTCTGATCTCTGAATGCACTGACATCATTTCATGTAATGGCTTTGATTTACATTCACAGAATATGCATCCTATTGTTGTACTACTGTTTTTTTAATCAAGAGCATATTTTTGAAAATGTGTGCTGTTTTTTCTACAGAAAATCCTCCTTACCAGGACAATAAAGTACTAAAAATCCACTGAGTAAAGGATTACTTTGGTTTTTATGCTTTATTATCTGACACAACCTGAAAACTATTTCCTGTCAGAATAAAAAGAAGCCATAGTACCATTTGCACATTCCTATCAGAATGTGTTATCAGAGTTAGCTTTTAAAAAATTCTTTTCCTATTTTCCACATATCTTGTGATTTCAATTTTATGGTGTACCTAACTATATTATCTATATGCAGCATACACAAAATCTGTATTTTTTGTCAGATGCTGAAGTTAAAGCTACAGTTAAAGCAAGTTGAATTTTTTCCTCTCTTGGGAAAAAAGCCAGTACATCAGAGACTGTTTCCCTGTTGTTAATAGCTCTGGGCATTCCAGTAGATTACTATCACAGAAGAAACCTGACTCTTTTAAAGCTATAAATTTCTTTATGTTGGTTTGTTTTTTCTTCCTTGATAATAGTTTTGAATTTAACGAAACAATCTGCATTTTGGAAGAGGATATGCAGAAAGTGACTGAAGGAAGGGAGGAAGGGACAATTTTCAGGGCTATTCTCCCCTATTACATATGTATTTTGAGTTAAATTATCAGTTCCTTTTGCTTTATGCAGAATACAAAAAAAACCCTCAATCAACAAGTAAACTATGCATTATATACTAATTAGCTCTTCAAACCTTGCATCTAATGAAGAAACATTTAACAAACTTCAGTTAATGCAAAGCTCTAAAAAAGAAACTAACAATAATAATTTTTTAAAAGAATAAAAATACACCAAACCCCCTTACACCAACAAGAAGAGTTCTTAAAGGTAATTCTATGTACACTGTCCTTTCCTGGGCAGGAAAGACCTTCAATGGCAAAAAGAGATACCCAACTGTGAACCAGCAGAATGAAGATATCACTCCATTTACTTAGTAATATGTGGAAAACAGTAAAGAGAATAAGGGAAATTTCAAAAGGACTTTAAGGCTACTGGCTAAAAGAAATAGGAACCTAAACTGATCAAAGCATGAGTGCAAGGAGGGGAATTGACTGGAGATGGTTGATGGCAATGGCCCAAAAGTAAGATGAAGAGACAACCCTGCCTGGACACTACTGCCCAAAAAAAAGAACTGCAGGAAATAATCAGCAACAGGACAAGAAAGGGATAACAATTGGATTAAATAATTGAAAATAATGTTTTGCTCAAACCAGGGGATCAGTGACAGAAAAACAGCATGAAAAAGAATTTCCTATTCATTAGAAAGATCCTCAGAAGGTCCCAGAAGAACAACTGTCTGTGGGTTCAGCTTATATGCAGAAAGAATTTCAGTATCCTGGAGGAAACACTGGAGTCTTGTCCTCATGGCTGGGCCCTAGCATAAGATAAGGTACAAGCTGTGCATGATTTGGACTGTGGTAAACCCAGCAACATCCTTATCAGTGACCCCAGCCAGCTTTCAGGTGGGTGCACCACACAACTGTGAGCAAGAATTCTCAGGTGTGGCTGTAGGTAACAATTATGCCATGTGTGAGATGCATGTGTTTTGGGCATCACTGCTTTTTTCTTAAATAGCATTAAAAAAAAAATACTATAGCTATTTTCATTATTTTTTATTAATTTTCTTGAAATAGTTGAATTAAGCAAGATTTCACCTTACTCTGGCATGTTAACCAAGGCAACAGTGAGATTAACCTGAAAATCTTTGTGTTTGTTTTAGTGGGGGCACATTGTAGTGCTACCAAAGATGGAATAAGATTCCAAATATTCTCTCACAGGAAAAGTGAAAGTACATATCAGTCCTGTGAAGCTTTGGACCTGGAGTACAGAAGTAGATAAAATTATTGAAAATGGAGGAAAACCAGACAATAGTTAAGAGAAAGCAATGAGAGAATTTGAAGTAATAAATCAAAGAGGAACTATGAATTTCTATATGGCACTGAATCCCTGTTACAATTTCCTGAATTATATGTTCTTTTGATGACTAATTCTTATGAGAAGGGGCAAAAAAAATATTAAATTAACACTGGGTTAACACTGCAGCATAGTTTATTTCAAGTTGTGTGAGTTTACACTAGGTGAGATATACACTGCTAAATATACATTTGTCCTAGACCTAATTAACACTTGGATAATTAATAAAATCATCATTACCTAGTTAATAGAAGGGTTGCATCATTCTTCTGATTTACTTCTAGAGTAATCAAGATCTAAATATACACATGTTTTATGGTGTTTTCCTAATGTTTAAAAACTAGGGGTGCACTTCCTTTTATCCCTTGAGCAGTACTGCACAGACAGGGAGCCACTAATTGCAGCTTCATCTGGCATGTACACAAAGTTACTGATCTGTTCTTTGAAGGTTACTTATGCAATTGGACAATTCCAAATTAGCCTTAGACCAGAAACAGGAAGCTCATCTTAAGGCTCATTTAGCTGATGATGTTTCATCAATAGCAATTAAAAAAAAAAAAAACTTGCAAATTGATTTTCTCTATTTTTATTTACTGTGTATTTGGTATCAAGTTCACTGAAGTGAGATTCCCACAGTTTTCCAGTTAGTAGATGAGACAGGAAGAAGGAAAACACTTCTAATTCTCAGTAAAGCAATTGTTTACTTTTCATGCAGTCCCACTGAAATCACCAACCCCCCCATTATTTTACACCTTGACTAAACATTGACTCTCATTCTGCTTTTCTGAAGTTAGTTATTGTGAACCATTCAATTTCCCTCAATACAGAAATATTCTGAATGTACCTACTCAGGTTAAGATCCAGAATTATATGTTGGTATTGGATATTTCTAGGGGCTAAACTCTAGCTAAAAGCAGCAGCATTCATCTTGCTTGCCTGCAAAGCAACAGGAGAGCAAAAAGAAATGTGCAAGCACTCTACCTATAATAGAACATGATTGCAGTGCAATTATATACAAGGGGTTGTAAATATTAGTGGGTATTATGTTAGTGATGCTTCAAAACCCATGCAGATTCATGAAGAGAGATTTTTTTTTTCCCTTCCCTTTCATTTATTTACCTGTGGGTTACTTACATTGCTCTCAATAGCAATCACACTACTAATAATAATTCCAGCAGAAAAGTCAAATGCACATTGTATTTTTTGCCAATATCATAGCAATTGAGCAGAAATAATGGAGAAACAGAAAGCTGTACTAAAATAGGCTTATGTAAATGTAAAAAATTGAAACATTATAATGTATGCAGTTTATATTACAAAGAATATGCAGTTTTAGATGATAATGCTTGAAAACTATTGTGAATTTGGCTAGCTCTGCAGTCCTGGCTTTTTATTTTTGTCTGAAAAGTGAAGCTATGCTTATAGCAAAGAAACAGAAGCCCCAGTAATCTGTTCTGCTTTTCTTATTTTTAAGGAATTAGGTCAGTCTGAAAGTCAGGTCTCTAGAATATGAAATACAACCTAAGTACCAGGCTGAGACAGTAGAAGCTGAAGTTATCAAAGGTGAAAAGAGAGACCTCACAATACAAATTATATTAATCCAGAGCTTTAGATGTGTCCCTGACACAATTTTTTAAAAATTTCTTATACTCTAAACAGCCTATAATACATGGAACACTTGGTATTTCTTCTTTGTCTGTTTCCAGGTGGAACAAAGTTGAGAGTTTTTTGTTGTTTTTTTTTAATAAAGAATTGGAAAAATAAGAGTGAGAATTTTTTTTTAGGTGATGTCTGGTTCTGGAAACCAACTTTGATATATTTTAGGTCAAATTTGAGTGTGTGCTGAATGCCTTGCTGGCATGTCCAGTTTTGTGAGTCTTATGAAAAGTCTCTCAATAACCAGGAAATTACTGACTTGGCTAGTGTTTAGTTAATTAACTTCATATAGTGTTGAGTTCTCAAAAAGGCATATAATGTGTTGGAAACCTCAAGGAATTATTGTTTAGTGGCAAATGCTCTCTCAGGAAAAAAAAAAAGTTGTGCTATCTAGATAGCAACAATAATCTCATTCAATCCATTAAACCCCAATATAAGTTTATGTCTTAAACCAAATTTGCAACCCATTGGAGACCCGCTGTGAACTATGTAATGAAATGTTTGATAGTGCAATGTAGCACCTAAACCATCGAATATTCTTTACCCAACACAAAATGAGCTGATGTATATGTGCTGCAGTGCTGAATTAGAGAGGACAAAGAGAAAAAAGACAAGATATGGAGTAGATAAAGACAAAAGCTGGAACTAACATCTTTCACACAGATAGAAACAGCAGAGCTTTAAGTAATCTTTAGATAAAACCAGAAGACGGCAGCATCAATTATTCAGTAATTCCAAACACGAGTCACATCAACCCCAGGCTGATGTTTTATACATGCACACTTGCACAAAAAGGAAGTGCACTTGTGTCTCATTCTTTCCATTTCTATGAACTATTTTACTATCTCATATGTGGTATACATTCTCGATAGTGTATTCAGAAACACTGATTCATGGGCAGTGATTAATCTTTTTTTTCACCAAATATACAGCAAAGATAGGCTCATTAATTTAGAATATTTAGTAGTCACTACTGTCGTGGAAAACTACAGACTACTTCTGTGGAGTACATGGGAAAACCAGTATGCTTTTGAGGAATGGACTTCACTTGAGGCAAGATCTTTTCATGTAGATATTTGTGGATAAATAGGGCTGAAACAGCTCTAATTAGGCCTATCCCTCCCTTACAATAACTCATGAATAAAAATGAACAATTTTTTTTTGGTCTCCATAGCAACTTTCCCTTATAAGGCTTCTCAAAGACTTTTTGTAGTAAGAATTTGTTACTCAAATATGTACAGAATGGAAACCCTCAACTTTCACACTCTAAAAACAGATCAATTTCTCAATGTCAAGCTCCATGATTCTTGTAGGCATGTTTGACAAATAAAACAAATATTTTTAATATTAAACAAACAAAACTCATACTGTACTTTACATGTCAAAAAAGAAAAAAAAAAGAACAGCTAAAAGGTTCATCACAGAAGGGAATATTAATTGGAATTAATGGCTAAATCTTCTCAATGCCTGGAGAGGGACTTGTAGACTAGAGTGCTTTCTTCAAGAAAAGCACCTGCTCAAGCAGCCATCTAGTTTTTAACCCTCCTACTGAATGAGTTTAAGGTCTTAACCCTAATTCTGTGACAAGTGCTTTTGCTGATGACAAATCTTAACTCAAGAGCAGAATGCATTCTGTTTCACTCACAATAATGTTTTATAGCTTCCCTTTTTTTCCCCAGACATTTCAAAAGAATAGACTTGAAAAATTGACACAGGATAGGTGAGGGACACAGGAAACAATGTTTATGCAGAATTCAGTTTTTCAGAACTTTGTTGTGCAAAGTACAAGCCTTCCTCTTCGGCTCCCTTTACCACCAGATTATTCAAGCTTCCTGCCACATGCTCTAAGTCACTCTTCTTTCATGGATTTGAGCTTTATATTCTTTTCATTAAATGCCAAAACAATTAGTCTGTTGAAAAGTTGGAGTACTTCTAGACATAAGCAATTGCTCTGGTTTGGTTTTGTTTGCCTTCCAAAAGTCACTGGTAAGAAGAAAACAAAGATTATGGTAGAAATGGTAAAAACTGTGATGAAGCTGCTTAAGAGCATAAATTCAAGTGAGTGTTGCAGAACTGAAGTAAAAGATAATACCTTTGCACATGTAGAACTATTTCTAACAAATTATTATCCATGTCATTTGGTGATCAAGCTATTTAATAGTTTGCTGTTGCTTATAAAACTAGCACAAGGATAAGGGTGATGAGGAGGAAGGACAATTATTACAACATCATGAGAATATAGTCTCCCCCCACAGAACTGCAGGATGCACACAAATATCTAACTCTGCTAGGAAAGGGGAGAAAGAAGTGGCAAAGAAATCCTGCCTTTCAAAACTTCCCAAACAAATCCCTCAGAGCTTAAATATGCTGACGTTTGCACCTACAAAACAAAAAGTCATGCAAAGCAAATACTGTGTAGTAGCTACAAAAGAGTTCAAAGTGAACCACTTTGGAAACACTACAATAGAAGAGTCATCACCTGCTCTCAACAGGGAGATTTTGAAGATGTATTCATCCATTGTTTGGTTCTGCCAAAAGGTAAAGGCATCCCAAAGGAAAACAGCAACAGATTTCAATATTTTTTTCAGAAAAAAAATCTGCTCCAGCTCCAAGGCAGTTCCACCTATAACATGCCAGACATCATTTTCACTCCTGCTTCAACATCAACACACATTGCCCAGGTGGACCGCCCAAGTTTCAACTGCTGCTGCTTTAAAAGATCAAAGTGCTTTAAATGTCAGTGTTCATACACACTGTCACGTGCCTGAAGCTTCTCCCTGGGGCTTCTGGCATTAGAACCTTGCATGGCAGGATGGGTTTAAGGGGTTTCCTCCCATCTAAATGGCTACTCTGGCCAGAAGTAATGTCACCTCTGAATACTGCACCCTAAGAGGGGTGATGTTCTTTGGCTGATGGAATGCTTAATGGGAGGAGGATATAATTACCTTATTGTTATTATCTTAAAGATGGCAATGAATGAACTATATTTACAATTATTGGCTTGATGTACTGAGGCACACAGAATCTGGAACTCCCACTGATCTCCAACAGATGTGGCATTTCAACACCTCTGAAAGGAAAACTTTTATAATATTTTCCCATTGTTTCTAATGCCTCCTGAGAAGCTTGAAAGAGAAATCCGTTTGAGCTCTGGAGTGTTTTCTTTCATAGCTTACATGTTCTGCTTTGTTATTGCCAGTAACCTCAGGAGTCTTTCTATACTGATAATGGTTCATATAATGATCTGGGGGAAAATGAATTATTTTTAATAAAGGATTACACTGAGGTTGTAGATAGATATATGAAAAAAATCATTCAAATGAAAGCCTAGCAACTTGACAATAATTTACCCAGCTTTTAGAGATAAGCCAGTTCCTGGGTATATTTATGGTAAAGGCAAAGGATGAGAGATTTAAGCTGAATTCCTTATTCTGGGATGACATTTGGTTTGACATTGTGTAAGCCACCACAGTTCTCTGTGCCTTGGTCTAATTTAGCAATTTTGTTCCTTTATGATGTAAAATACTGAAAAATGGTCTATACTGTGCATTAAAAAAAGCCAACCTCCTTTTAACTGTACACTCGGCCACTATTGTAACACAAACGTTATAAACCCTTATTTGGGCAGTGAATGAGGTAGAAATTGAGAACAGTATTTAACTGAGAAACTAGTTTATTCACTGTCATTTTAATAGTGGCAGCATCCTCTTAGCCTCCTTCTATCCCAGCACAGCTGCTGCACTTTTTGGGCAAGCAAGCTGCAATCAGACACTTAAGGCTGTGGTACACCACAGTTGTGCCCAATTTATCTGTTTAACTTCATTTTTAACTGTGCTGGCCTCTTTTTCTATCTCCTAAAACATTTCAGATGAGGGCTACAGATAAGTGGCAATATTGCACAAAATTAATTCAGCAATGAGGCAAATAGAAAACTATTTTGAGGGGTCTTTGTTGGTCTTTTGGTTATTTTGGTATTTATCTTTGCAAAGGGAAAATTAAGTATGCTGAGAGTTCACTAATTACAGTTCTCCAAATCTTTCCCACTCAGATGGGACAGAATTGGTATAGGCATGTGGGCCACTTGAAAATATTTTGCATTTTCTTTGTTTTTATGCATGCTAGAAACTCATATGGTCACAGTTTTTTTTCTTTTTTTTTAATTCAGTTTGTGACTGTTAAAAGTATTTGGGCATATAGAGAGCTGAACTAATATCATTGCACTGTTAATCTAGAGATGGGAGCCTGGAGTTATGGTAAGCAGGAAAAGAAATCTCAGTGTTAAGTGACCAGTCAGTGAGTTACCAGGTTCTTCCATTAGCAGTACTAATACTAATCATACAACAAATTTACAACAGAACAAAACTACCAAAAGACCAAAGAAAAAAAAAAACAACAAAAAAACCAAAAACAAAACACCCAGAAGCTCACTAATTACAAAATAATCAATACCTCCTATGAAATAACTACTGATATTAGTCTTTCCATAATAGGCTTGGTTAGTGTGAATATAAAGGTCTGCATAAAATAATGAAACAAATTAAACATCTATTAGTTCTCACCAAAAGGAGTTTTACTTTATCCCTAGCTCAAAGCTTCATTCTCCAGCTAAGTATCCTGGCAATATCAGAAAGGTTTTATTTACATCTGTTTGGTTTTAGGGGGTTTTGCTAGTTTTTATTCAATTAACTTGAGCCCTGATTACACACAGGGACACAACACTACCTATTCCAGAATTCCTATGTCACAGGATTTTTCTCTGCTGTAAATCATAACAAAAAACAAGTAAACCTTAATAAATACAGCAACATTAGCCAGCACACTTTAACCAAAAATGAGAAAATTTATATCAAAAAGTTTTCTACATACAACCTGTAAACTGATTTAACCATGAAAGTACACTACATACCTGCTGAAACAACCTTTGGGATATTGCACCCTTTCCATTATTTCTTAAACATAAAATTATACTAGAAAAGTAAAATAAACCAAAAATTCCACACTGTTTGAGAGAATCAGAACATAATCCAGGAGAATTTCTGAATCTGATAATGCTGTTGAATGATCCTTTTCTTACTAATTTTGCAAGTAATTTTCTTTTTTCCCCCAGCCTATTTATAAAAGTCATGGATTGGTTGTTTTGGGTTTTTTTCCTAGTATTCTTTCAGAATTTTTTTACCTACTTCAGTGACTTTGGAAGCTATCAGAAAATAACAAGGAGTGTAAACAAGATTATATTCTACTAATGAAACTCATCTTGGCAGTTATCAATTTATCACTTTAGTTTTTTTGGGTTTTGTTTTTATTTTTGTTTCAAAAAAATGCAATGAGCATTCTTCCAGCCTCCAGTTCTTTAAAGGCTTGGGGATACTCGAAAGAGACCTGGATGAGCAAACAATTCTTGGTGACCTTTTCTCTCTCTCAGGTCCAAATCTTAACATTTATGAAAGCCAAAGCAAGGCAGTGAGGAAATTTCACCTTAGTGATACTAAGTTTGAGTAGAAGTCTCTTGAACATCTGAATGATACCATTCCAGGAAAAAACCCAACCCAAACCCATAAAAAAACCAAAAATAAAACATAATCAAGCAAGATTGGGGAGAAAAACACCCCCCAAAATCCTCAGAGCAGTTAAAAAATCTAGATAGAATATTGGAATACAAAAAATTCATACTTTTGGCTTGAGAACTGTCAGTTTCAGCATTCTAGCAACAAAACCAAAATAATGTATGTAGGACAAATTAATTCTGTTTTCCTTTTTGCTCAGAATTTTTTTTTTCTATTTTCCTTTTTGCTTCATTTCGAAGTCATTATCTTCAATCTAGATCAGGAGCCCATCACCCTCAACATAACTTCTTCTACGTTATGCAACAACTTGCTGGGTCTAGGTGTTTTTATGTTATTTACAGTGGTTCTCTGAAGATTAAGAATTCACATATGTTCCTTCATTCGTATTTTTTAGTTATATTTAAAAACAAGAGTACATTTCCCTGATAATACCAAGAAGGAGAAAAATATGTCAGAAAGGAATTGTGTGTTTATCTAAACACATGCTGAAGACTGAAATCAGTGAACATGCTGGACAGAAAAAACAATCCTGTGAGAAAGCAGCCATTTCCATGCACATTCAGTTTTGAGCCTAATGTATTACAAAAATTGAAAAGTAGAAATAATAAAAAATATCCACATCAGTGAAAAAACTGCAAACATTGTCTCTTTTTTTTTGTTTGCTATATTCTAATGTAGTAAATATCTGTAATGCATTTAAAGAGAACACGAAAACGAATAGAAGAATAACCCTTAGACACAAGTGAATGATGCACAGTTCAACAAACAATCTAAATTTGAGCAGCTCTATTCAAACACATCCCCTGGAGATCACTTTCAATCTATAAGAAGAGTTTATAGAGGCTGAAAATGTGAAGAGCTTCTTCTGAATTTGACATTGTTGCATATTTGCTTTTATATGCTTTAAATGCTTTATATGCTTTAAAAAGCAGAATGTAAGAGGTTTCAGTGAGAAACTAATATTTCCAGACTGGTGAGGATGAGGGAGCAAATTAAAACAGATTAAACTGAAATTATATCAAATTAATGCTATCTCACTGAATAAAAAAGGTAGGATACAGAGGGGTTTTTTTCCCATTTGCATATGAGACAGATGGGGCCTACATATCTTTAGCCATGACATTAAATATTCTTCAAGAGATCAGACTCTTTTTTTTTTTTTTTTTTTTTTTGTGGGGTGGAGGGGTGGGGTCAGTGTCATATTCCTGCCCTACTTGTAGACCAGAAAATGTGTGGGAAGAGAACAGGGAATTTATGCCAGTACAGTACTGACACACAGCAGCTCCATTTGAGCAACTGCTTCAGGATATGCCTCGAGCAACTTTCATATGTTAAATACTCATATGAGGGGAAAAGTAATTTTTACAGCCTGAAAAGGTTTATTGGATTCCCAGCTGTGGTTGCTGCAGACTGACTCAGCAGAGCAGATATCAGGTGGATGTTTTCAGGAGCAGATTAATTTTTCGTGGATTTAGGAATAGCCAAAAAAATCCAGGATGTTCTGGTTTTGAGTGTAAGTCACACACAAAAAGTGTGTTATTCCAGGTGAACAAAATGCATGAGTATGTAGTGAAAGAGGAACTGAACTTGATTTGTTTCCTGCATGGAGATAATATCTCATAAGAAAATTCCAAAGGGGAATAGGCAGCAAATTTAGAATTTACATAAACTAAAATATATGTTAAATTAGATTCAAGAACAGCATGTGAAATCTGATACTGAGTGTGATAAATGTAACTGAAGATCCCCAGAAGAAATGGAAGCAAATTGTTTTCCTACAGGAAAAAGTTGTCCTTAAAAGTAAAATCATGTAAGAGTGCTAATGGGTTATCACATTAATACAATCCAATCCTCCTAACTATGGGATAAATCCATAGATAAATTATTGTCTCTACTTTAAAGAAGTAGTTCTTAAATCAGTTGTGTCACCTTCAAAAAAAAATGCACAGTACTGCATAGCTTCTTTTACATACCATTCCTTTAAGCTGATGTGCCTTATTATCTCAGCTTAGGGTGAAATATATAGATTCCCTTTTGCTTTAAGACACAAGTAATTACATTAACACATTGAAGAACAATTATGCTATGCTGTCCATGATGAAAAAACCTAAGCTGCCATTTTCTTCAATTAAACAGATTACTCTTACCTCAAACTTAATTTCATAATGTATAAAAATAACTTAGGGTCACTCAATAAAGCACCTATGTTGATTTAGCCAGTTTAATAAAGCACATATCTTTCACATTAAAAGCCAACAAAAAGTGTTGTCAGGGATAAAGACAGTTTAACAAGTAAAGGCAAAATCTTGACATTCAAGCAAGGCAAAAAAGGAGCTCATTCCTCAATTCCCATGGTTGGGCAGTGTCCAGCCATCCCCAGGACAGCAGGGCTCCATCACAGGCACTGGTGACCCGGGAAGACAAATGCCATGGCCTGGAACTTCTTTCCCACTCCTTGCTCCAGATAATACACTTATCAGCATGTCACATTGTCTGGAACACCCCTGGGGTCACTTGGGGTCAGCTGCCCTGGCCCTGTCCCCTCCCAGCCCCTTGTGCCCACCCAGGAGATTCCCTGGTGGGGCAGTGGAGAGGCAGAAAAGGTTTGGCTCTGTGTAAGCCCTGCTCAGCACTAAGGAAAGCTGCTCTCTGTCATCAGCATTGTTTCCAAGCCAAATCCAAAACACAGCTCTCTACTAGCTACTGTGAAGTAAATTAACTCTACCTCAGCCAGCAAAAATATTTACTGAGTATTTTTGCTGTCAAAGAGCTACACAAATTTTCCAGCTCCTCTATGCACATAAGTTATTTCTACACTCATTAAAATGCATCCCCTTTCAAGAATGAACAGCCATTAACCAGCATATGGTTATAAGGATAATTACCATATTTGCTATGCTGGTTATAAAATGCAAAAATAATGAATTAAAATTATTTTATAACTTAGTCTTCTGGGTGAGCATATTCAGTGTGAGACAGGTATCACCTAAATGCATTCCATGAGCTATCCAGAGTAACCTGCAGCTAGTAAAATACTGAACCTACTGCTCTGACAGTCCTGTGGGCATAGAGACCACTACAGCAAAGACTGAAAGGCTGTCATACTATATATTCAAAAAAGGATTTAAGTAAGCAGATTTAAAAATAAAAGATAACCTAGAGTAATAATAAATGCCTGGAGTAATAACAAATGCCTGGAGTAATAACAAATGTCATACTTGCAGCATGACTTCTAATCTTCTCTGAAGGACCAGGCTTTCAGAACTATCCTACCCCAAGAAATTCCACTGGAAAACCTGTGGCTAAACACAAACTCAAATATTAGTCTGCACTGAACATCAGTACCTCTTTTTGCATGCTCCTATTTCCCTTCTACACATCAACTTATGAATTCTCTGAGGAGTTTGCAAGACCTGACTTGGTCATTTATTTGAGCATTTCAGCTCTAGGGTGGACAGGAATACACAGTTATGAATGGCAACTATCAGTGAATATATTAGCCAGAAAGAATTAGTCATTTAAAACCAAAACAAAACCAACCAACCACAACAAAACAAAAAAAACCACCAAAAACCCAAAACACAAGACAACCTAGATGACACACAGTATACACACATAATAATGAGGGCTTTTTTCCATCATATGCAGCATATCTTAACGTGGTCCTGGACTACATATGACGTCTGTAATAAAAAGATAATTTAATCTCTTTAATTAAAGAGAAACAAGCATATCTTGGGCTGCATTTTCCAAAGTTGTAGGCAGCAGGTCTATGAGTGTGATCCCTCCTCTCCTGAGCACTTGTGAGGCCACATCTGAAGCACTGTTACCAGTTTGGGCTCCCCACTAAGGTGAGTGGCATTGAGAGAGTCAGTGGAATGTCAGGAAGATGCTGGGCCTGGGTATCAGTGTCCCAAGAGGAGGTTGAATAATTCCTCTTGGAAGACAGACTTTCCCAGAGGTACACAGGAGTAGAGTAAGAGGCAGTGAACCAGGTCACAACCAGGATAAGACCAACTAGATGTTTGGTAAAATATTTTTCACAATGAAGGAAGTCAAAAGCTAAAATAGGTACACAGAGAAACTGGGAAATTATTACCTTTTAGAAGCATTCAAAACTTGACTAGATGAGGCCTAAGCACTGATCCTTTGACCAAGCAGTTTCTGGTGATTCTTATGTAACAGATTAATTTCCCTTTGATCCAGTCTTCACACAGATAAAGCCTGCAATGGCATCTGCATTTAAATTTCTCCCACCTAGAGCAACATAATGAAAGCTCTAATCTTGAGGCAGAAAAATTCTTCATTCTCCCAAATGTTCTTTTACCATCATCTTTTTATCTCTTCAATGACAAAGATAAAATATGCCTGTAGAAAATGTCTGATTTAACTAGATTCTGCCTGTTAACATGGACTTACACAGTCCTTTTCCTTTCTAAGGTGTCCTGAGTTTTTATTAGACTTTGATGTGATTTTGGAAATCCAGATTGCCTAAGAAATTGAGTGCCAGTGTAGGAGATAATCAGGAAATACTTGGTTCCTGTTGTACTTTCATCACACTGAATGAATTTAGCAGTCATTGTTCCTAGTTAAAATCTACTCTGTTAGGATGAAAAAAATATCTTTAAGCCAGCTGTCCTTCGGCTATTCTATGAATTAAATCCAGTAGGTACAAAACTTGTGTATGTCTGAGTGCATATCCAAGGGTTTATATCAGGAAGAAAGAAGCCATGAGTATCCAGAGGTACTGCATGTGTTTTAGAAGTTTGTTACTTCAGCATTTTACTAATTAGAAATCTGTCTGCAAAGCATCCTTAAACAAGAACCAACAGCTACTTTAGTTGTAGGCACAAATTTAGAAGTTTAGTTATTCTAATTATTACAGAAATGGGCTGTTTCTTTTGTCTAAACCAATGGAGAAGATCACATCTTTAGCCAATACCACTTCAAGATTGATTAACATTCATAGGCACTAGAATTCTCTGTGAGGAGAAAGATCTGCACGTTTCTAAACTCCCTAACATAGCACTTGCCATGCACCTCCCTTTTTACATCCATTCTTTCTTTTCATGAGGATACCAAGGATGCACATTTGTACAAAGGCAGTAGGGACCACCACCATGAGGCTCTCCTCTCTTCTTGGAAACAAACATCACACCAGGCACAACTAACAGGAAAATTGTTGCAGACAGGTACAAGATGTTATAAAAGAAAGGCCTTATAAAATCAGGTTAAAATTACTATTTCTAAGTGCAGCTAGCTAGGTTCTCATGTGAAATAACCTTGGGAATGAAAAGCCAGTTAACTCAACAATCTATTCTGGCAAGAAAATAAGTGTGCACCTGCATTAACAAAAGATCTGTCCCATGGGAATTAGTGAAGAAATATGTAAACATCTCAGTGGAAGAGAGTCTTAGCACGTACACACAAAACACCTTTTAACCAATTAATTAGGTGGCAAGGAAAGTACTAGCCAATGGGAGTAAAACTTCAGGTCTGTGGAAACTGTATAAAAAGGAATTATGTGAATAAAGAATGGGCTTTTCCTGCATGAAGAAATCAAGTCTTGGCTGTTTTATTGCAACAGAAAATTATGGTACTGTGTTGGGTGTCACTTAACCTACTTCAAAAGAGCAAGGTGATAAAATTGTAGTTAATTTGCTAACAAAACAAAACAACTTTCAGCCATTTTCTCTTCCTGCTGCTGCTGTTTCCTCCAGGAAAAATTATACCAGCTGTGACTGCTTAGTGAACAGCTCTTCTATACCTACACATGGCCATTTCTGCTCACACCCCTAGTGCTTGTCACCAAAGCTGTGGCAACATCACCCTAGTAATATTAAATAACATAAAGTAAGAACCAGATATCCAAACAGCAGCAAATAAAAGCTATTTTTCAGACAGCTTACTTTAAAAATCTTTAAAAACTTCTACAGCATATAACACTTTCACTGTCATGATAATCCAAGAACATTGATTTAGATTCTACTAACTGAATATCTCTTCTGCAATAGCTCTTATGTATTGCATCTGATTGTTATGTAATCTCAGGAGTTTCTCCAGCATTATGACACTTCTGTTATGTCCTATACAGATTTCAAAATTCTGCTACTCTCTTCAAAACAATAGAAAAGAATCTCATTTAATTGTGTATCACATATATTCTGTTTACAACATGTTTTCCAAACATGGGCCATCCCCTGGTCATTAGAGTAGTATGTGTGATACTTTTAAATGTGAGACAACACTGTATTTATGCCACATGTAGGAAAATAACCACATGCATAGCTATCAAATTACATTGTACAGCTATCAGTGTTGTGTCATCTGATTAAAAACTGTGGGAGGTAAGTACTGCATAACAACTAAAACTTTCATTTTTAAAACTCTCTAGTATTTAGAACAAGGAAAGTGGGATGCCTCCTGTTACACATACTTTTAATTTGGAAGAAAGACAAAATTGTATAGCAGTTAAATTGCCTTGTGCTTTTTCTGAAAATCAAGCTCTTTCTGAATATTCAAAAAAATATTTTGAATAAATTCAGTCACAAGTTATTAAAATAAGTAATTATCTCCATATAGAAATTACTTTCCCCCCTAAAATGACAGTAAATCCTAAGCTAAATTAAAGCAAAAATGGAGTTTAAACTAAAAATCAAAAGGTTTTGAGAGACTAAATTAATGCATGTTATGTAAACTAAATAAGTTTACAGAAGTGTTTGCTGAACATTATACACTATTTGATTTTTGGCATCATGTGCATTTTCTTCAGGCAGGAAAGCCTCCTTACAGCAAGATGAAAAATGTATGTTGAACATTAAAGCATGTGTAAATCTTTATCACTCTGAATGATGTACTGTTCCTTCCATGCATCCAAAGAGTTGTAGACAAGACTATATGTAAGATTCTACATCTGAATTTTCTTATTCCCAAGAGCACATCCATTTCTTTTCACACACAGCATTGTGGCCTTCAAGTCCAGTAAAAAAGTGTTATTATGGCTAACAATAGGATTCCAGGACAGCATGAGCCCTGCTAAGGTCTCAGCCTTAGGATTTCTCAGGCTTCATTTGGCTTGACTTACCTGAGGCTTCAGCTTAAACTTGTTTAGCTGTGATAGCAATTGTTTAATGACCAGGTGAATATTACCTAATTACTTTTAGTTTTATCTTAGCTTTGAGCAATTGTGCTGTATAAAGCCCACTGTTATAGTAATTTTGATACTTATCAGTAATTAACAGATAGCAATAACAAGTGGCCTTCCTGTGCAGAGTTAACTCTGACCCTAGACAGCAATGAGCAGCAGAGATGTGCAGTTAGATAATTATAAAGGTCCTAAAAGTTCCAGCAGATGATGAAACCAGAAGCCCTCAGCCAGATAAATTCTTCATTGTTCAATTATTGTGCATTAAAGGAAAGCTGCCTCAGGAGCTGAACAAAACTAGTTTTAGGGATATTAAAGAACATGCATCCAACATATGTAAAATACTGCATGTCAGGCAAATTTTGCCTCTGTGGAGCTGCAGACCAAGAAAAGAAAAGCAAAGTATACAGTTCTGGAAAAACATAAAATAAGTCCCTGTATATCCTAGAATTAAACAATTTTCATCTTCAACACCATATTCCTCCTGGTGAAGCACTCAGGACGATTTATCATAATTCCCCTGGACTAGGAGGGAGATTAGTAACAAACATTCTTTAAGATACAGAAGGAACACAGGCTGGATAAGTACCATGGAAAGCATCAGCCCATTCCCAAAAATGCTGCAGGTGTTAAAAGTGTGTCACCATAATGGGCCTAAAAGTAGCCATTTTAAGAATTAGCCAAGATTTTTAATTTGACTAACTATGTCTGCAGACACACACAAAAACATTTGATATTTATGGTGCTTCTTTTTTTTCCATGGAAATTTTGGAGTCTTTGCTTTGCTAACCTCCACTCTTAAAGTTTAGTCTGAAAAGCAGTAGCTCAATCAGGAGTTACTGCAAACATTCTACCACAGACTGTTGATTTCTTCTGTGTACAACTCATCATGCCAGATCATGGATATTTTTTAGTCCCACACTAAATGTATTACAACTCATTTGAATTGTTCAATTAGCACTAGATATATCATAAGACTTTTTTTTTTTTAACTCAAAAGGCCCAAAACCAAAAGAGCCTTTCCCAAAGAACAAAAACTGAGGAAAAAAATTTTAAAAAAAAGTATTAATGAGAATGTTACACAAGAAGAACCAATGCAAATTCCAGTATTTTGGTTAACATTACCAACTATTCAAAGCAGTTACAAAAAATGAAAGTCCTACTCTAGGAAGCAAAATGTCAGTAGGTTTTGTATAATGGCCAAAGAATATACATTGAGGCAATCAAAAATCCACAATAAAATTATAACAAAGGAAACATTAAGTTGTGACATCTTGAGAGTAAATCTTCACTCTGACTACTAGCAGTAAGTGCATATTCAGTAAAATATTACAAAACAGGGAGGGGGAGAATCTGCTTTAATCTTTTTACACAAAATTATAATAAAGCTCTTTTTCATATGATGAACAGCATCCTTTTAAGGTTCTTTGCACTTGGAGCACTCTTAAAATCACAAATTGAGAAGAGTAATATGAAAATTTATATTCAGTTGGAAATAATAGATTTCTACAGCTGTAGGATACCTTAGTACTTACACTGCAGATACCCTAATGAGGTAACTTTCTGAGTTGTGCTGCTGAACTGCAGTCAGGAAACACAAGAATTTATTTTAAAACTTCTCTTTAGTTCTCAAATTTTAGAACAAAGTTCTAAAATTATAAACTAAGAATAGCAACAAATAACTATGAAGAAAAATTATCAAGGAAGAGGGAACCTCAAGGATTTATTTAAATTTTATAAAGCATGTACTATAATTTCTTTTATAACTGCACAGAAGTCTTCAAGTATCTTTGAATATGAATTGTTGATATAATACCAATGCTAGAAGAACTCATTGCCTTAATTTCTTCTTTCATTATTTCTTTTTTATCACAATCTCTAGATTTAAGCAAGTCAAAGACATGAGAGTGATGTACTCTGTTATTATCTTCAAGCCTTATATGCTGTTTATACTTTACAATCCTGCTGGCTGTGTGATGGATGCCTGACAGATTTCTGGGACAAAATGGGCAAGTCCTTTCACCTGTGCATGCCATGCAATGTATTTTCACCTTCATGGCCTTCTTCTATGGATCATGCCTCTATCTCCTGCTTCAAAGCAGAGTATTTCTCTGACATCTATCTGTAAGACAGGAGCATATGGTGTCAGTCCAACAGGTGCTGAGGAGTTCTCTGTTATTTAAATTAATTCATCATGAGTTAGAATAAGAGAAACCTGCATCTGATATAGTCTGGAGTTAACAAAATGACAGCAAAAGCTGTGAAAGAGAACCAGTTTGTTGCTGCTTTCTTCCAGACTGAATTTATAAAGACTAGATTTATTTGCTGCCTTTTTTTTTTTTAATTATGAAAATGTACACTTTTTCCCTACCTGGCAAAGATCATAGAAGGCCCAAAACAAAGAAAGGATAAAAAAAATCTCCTTGAATGCTGGTGGCAGCATTCCTGTAAATGCTGTAACATTTCAAGATAGAAAGAGGATAAGCATAGCCTGTATTTCCAAACAGATTTTGGAAACCCAAGTGAAAGAGGCCAGCAGCTGCTGAAGCAGGACCTGTGCTGGCTGAAAACAGAGCCCATCAGCACCTGAACAACACACTGCCATGCTAGATGTGAATTTGAACACTCAAGAAGGAGAAAGGTACAGAAAGTTTATAAGGTCATTGCTACATGATTGCTGTAAACTACAAGAGGCTGAATACCACTGATGCAAGACACAAAGGTTACAGACAGCTGGCCCAAGGCTAAAAATGAAAAAGTAATGGCTCAAAGGCTAAGCTGGTGCAGGACAGAAGGTTACTACTGTAAATCAAAAGCAGGTCTCTCTAGAAAAGAGAAGGGGAGCGCTAATGAAACAAAAGTGAAGCCTGAGGACTAAGTGCAAAACACAGACTGATTCAGATCTTCATGGCAAACTGATTTACTCAGGAATAATGTATTTTGCTGAACATACTTCTGTTCCAAACTGATGTAAATGATTCCAGAACCAAGCCCCCAGGGCAAACAGATAACAAGTCTTGAAAGAGCTGGAGGGTTACAAAATATGCAAGTCGTGCCTCCAAAGAGTTGAGTAAAAATAAGCAATTTTCCCTAAGGGGGAGTTTCATAGTTTTTCCAGTAACCTTAAATATTGATAACAGTAAGTTGAACAGTACCAGAGAAATGATGAAGTTATTAATTCCTTGCTATGCATTAGCCTGATTAAAATGATGACATAGGCACGAATTCTCCATCCTGGCAGGCTGTTCTTGAAGCAGAGGTCAAAAGAGTTGGGCAAGAGATACATAAAGGGTGAAGTTGCCTTAATTAGAGGCATCAGCAAGCATTGCCATGTGTGGAGAAAAAAAAAGACAAAGCCTATTGAGGTTGATCTGGTTCCAGCCCTACTATTGTTGATTCATGGCTCTATGGCTTCTAGAATTCTCTGACTGTTATATTCACATATGATTATATTTTCCCAGTGGCATTTGTATTTTACAGTATTTAAGAATAAAAAGGACCACAAGTCTGGATCATGTAGGGAATTAGATTCACCTAATTAATCCTATATAAAAAGTTTAACAGTTAAGGCTATGTGAAATAATATGCTATGTACTTACTCAGAGAAATTAACACAGGTTTAAGGGTAGTACAGTCTAAGCAATTCAGGTATCTTGCTCTCCCTTGCAGACAAATTGTTTCTTGGGTTACAGACTCTTTAACCAATGTCCCCAAAAAAATCAAATAAGAGAATTTTGATCACTTAAATTTTGAGAATAATAATTTGAAGATAATAGATGCCTGATCTTCTACTATAACAACATAAGAATTTATTGCATGTAATAGAGTTATAAAGAGGTAATTTACAAGCTTGCCCTGAGAAAAATTGTAATCCTTTCTCTCCTTAGGATCTATATACAGGAAAGTGCCACTAATGAAAACTAATGCATGACTACATTTAATGTAAATATTCTTTTTGAACTTAAATTAAGCTCTCTTCCAAGTCATTGGGTGTTACAATATTCTAAGTGGCCATAGATTGTCACACAAGCAGGATTCTGCTTGTAAACATATGATTAGGCACAAAGTACCTTTATCAGTAACTCTGGAATTCATTGTTTCCTAGAGGCTCTGATATATCTCATGGCATGACAGATTGTCAAGGTTCCCTGCATTAGCTGAACTGTGGAAATTGCATATGATGTCTTAGACTGAGACAAGCACAAGGCATGAATTTCAGCTTAAACCTCCTTCCAGTGAAAGCTGTACCAAGTCATGCAGAAATATCCATAGGATCATCAACAGTTGGTCATTAAATATAATAGACCATTGTGGAAAAATATCCAAAAGAATAGTTTGTGTCAGCTGTATCAGGCTACTGCATATTGAGCTTTTTAGAACAGTAAAACAAAACCAAGTTATTTTTGTGCAGTCCATGCTGCATCAGCCAAGCTGTCAAAACCAGAATAAGGGTGCTGTGACATTATGCTCACAGCAGGGAGATGCTACAGGTCTATAAGTGTTGGCTGCTCCAACCACCATCCCTTGATCCGTTTTTTTCAATTTTACTTCCTTGTAGCTTCCATTAGGGAGGCCTCAGACAAGGCTTCTCACGGCTCTCACCATTTGGATGTTTTCTACAGCACAACAGGAGAGCTGACCTTGAACACAGGCAGCCAAATCTATAGGAGTAGGGAGGAGAAGATGCAGATCCAGGTATTGAGCTCAAGACCTTGATGCAAACTCTCCCCACAATTTATCCAGACAGCTGGCACAGTGTCTTTCCTGATGCTGGTACATCAGAGTCACAGCTTGAATGCTTTTAGCTTAAACACCCCAATTCTAATGCAAATTTATGTTGCTGTAGGTGATATCCTCCACCTCTACACAATCTCTATATCAGATAATTTGGAAAGAAGTCCAAAAGTAATTTCTTCCTGCGTGGGGAAAATAATGCTCCATCTGTCAAAGATTTCTTCTACTATCCTTTATAGGTGATTCACATGGGCAACTGGGATTTCTTTCCTTATTTTGAATATGTAACTCAATATTGGGATTACAGAAAAATGAGCTTCGAAACCAAAATGGTCTCAGGACAGAATTACAAGTACCAGAGACATGCACAGCATGATGTGAAAACAAAATAAATTGCTGAAGAAATTTTCATGCGTCAGCTGTGAGACAGTAACTGACCTTGTAAATTCTGAGCTAATTTCAAAATACATAAAGCAGATCAGGATAAGCCAGTAAAGACAGAACACGAGCAAAACTTCCCAGCTCCCAGAACAGTTGTGTATATTCATGCTAGGCCTTGACCATTATCTGACCTACACTACATTATTCATACGAATTTCCTCAGGACACACACTTCCACTGAGTTAGAACATTAATACGGTGACGCCTCTCTTTTTCCTTCCCCCAACAGCTGTGTAATCACAGGTTCCCAGCTCACAAAGGCATCCTAGCAGTCAGCAGCTGGGAGGCACTGAAGCCTCCTAGCTAGTTTATTAGTGCTGTGCTGCATGGGCTGTGGCATCCAGTTGCAGAATAGGACAGATCCACCAGCCCCCTCCAGCCGCTCTCCACTGCTCTGCTAATGGGAAGCAGCCGCAAACCCACTGCAGCTGAACGTTTAAGCTGGGTCTGTGCTTATTTTTGCACCATCTGAGAAGCACAAAGCAGCTGGAGCCCACTAACAAATCTGGATATCTATTTATGCATTCTGGTAGTGAGGGATTAATTTTCAGACCATATGCAATTGCTTACTGGTGAGAAAGGTTTTTATACTTTCCACATAGACATTATGCAATATAACATTTTAAGAGGGTGTATTAGTACAAGCTGAGAGTGATTCAAATCAGACACACGCAGTGTTATAAAGTCAAACACTTTCTTTTTCTAATTTAAAATTGTTTTCTCATAAAATAAATAATATTTTATCCTTGAAAGGTTTTCTTCCTTTCATTTGTGGAAAGACCAGATGGGTCTTGCAGGTCATTCACAGTTATGAGAGAAACAACAACAAAAAAATCCCTTTTCAGAGGTGAGATCTTACATTCTTTACTGGAAAACAAATTATTTGCTTGGATGAAAAGCTTTTGTATTCCAGTGTAATTGCTAATATCTGTGGGGTGTCCTGGAAAATGAGATGCTTTGTATCAAAGAGTTGTAACTTATCCCTGTGCATAAAATCTAAATAAATAAATTGGAGCAGACCTTAAGGTATCATGCAGGGAGGAGATAAAGGAATACAGCTGTGAAATCAGTGGAAAACCTCAAGTGATAACAAGTGGACAAGCTAAAATTATTTCACAGTGGGACTGGAGTCATCTGGCTATATGGGTTTGTTAGGGGTGTGAAGGAAGATGGAGGGAGTGCTTTTCTCTGGACATTGTATTTTGTAAAGAATCTTAAACCACATGCTGTTGCTAAAATAGCTGCTGCTGGAAGAGTCAATCAAGGATGGATTATTTTTCTCAGGCTATAGAGACTATTTTTCTTGATTAGTGTTCTAAAATTAAAAATCTGACAAGTTATTTTACGTACATCAGAAGAGATTATGAGTGAAAGAATTGCAATCTCATCAAGAATATCCAAAGTGAAATATTTGATGAAGGGATAAATACCTTTCCCCCTCCAAGTCTGAGGAAACCATAGTGAAAACATGACTAAAATAATTAATTTAGAAATATATAGGGCTGATGTGGATATTCTTGCAGGAATATTAAAAATGGTCAATAGGAGTTTTGGCTGTGAAAACAAGCTAATGCTTACTTTTGACAGAATGTTTAAAGCATGTGAGCAGTCAAGTTACCTAATTCATGAAGAGTAAAAAAAATATGTCCTTTTTGAATGGGCCTCTCCTTCATTGGCCGGCACTTTCACCACTACCAAAAAGTAGTTTTTTCTGGAGAATGAAGGCACATAAGAACACTGTCAGTAGCACAAGACATGGGAACAGCTCTTGGTGTTACAAAATTTATTTCATCAGCCCCGACCCAGACCTGTGTAACACAGACTTCTGCAGATCAGAGAAAGCAGGGCAGCAGAAATGCAGTGCTCAGGATCACAGAGCACAGGCTCTACACCTGCTTTGGAGTTACATGAAGGGTGCCACGGGAGCATCAACTTCAGCCTACCCACTGCAAATGAAACCTCTTGGCTCACCCTACATTCCAGAAAAGTACATTCATCAGAGGAATGTCACACATGGTGGGATCCTCAGAGATGTGTCATAAGAAAATGTAAAAGAGAATGCAAGAGAGAAAATTGCTTCCTGAAAAAAGGATCAGTCAATGCAAGGAGACATGAGTCAGGCTGAGCTTCAACATTAGGACCTACAGCAATAATAATGAAAAGTTTAATGTGACAGATATTGGACAGATGAGCAAGAAGGAAGAAATTACCTTTTGAAGGTAGAAAAAGAGGAATAAATCTCACAAGAATTTTGACAAAGCTGAGGAGGTAGGAAAGGAGGTGATTTGACTTCAAGTATGTGTATAGAGCATAGCATATGACTCTTCAGGGATTCAAAAGTTCATGGTGTACAGCAGGGACTTTGTCTGTTCTTTCTACTTTCATGGAGTTTCTAGTGATCAGGGCATGTGAAGCTTAGGCTAGTGATGCCAAGCATAAATCCTGCATTTCAGGAAGCTTAGTTAAATTCACTATTACTCCTACCAGAGAAAGAAAATGTATATTTCTGAGCTAGGAGTACAAATGAATATTTGGTAAAATTGTTCTCACAAACTTAATATCTGCTTACAAATCTGCTCTTGACACTCAATGTCACTGTACATGTTTCAAAATAGTCTGGATATTCACATGACTGCTACTAAATTTATATATATATTTTTTTTAACCAAATTGAAATTCATCTTTTCTAAAAAATCTGCTCAAGTACATTTTATTACTTTAAATTTACAAAAAAAAATTTAAAAAAAATCCTAATTTGGATATAAAAATTACCTAGATCTTGACTGACAGATTGCATCAGAAACAAGCATGTATCTGTTCCTTTACAGCATATTGAAGAGATGACTTTTAATATTTTAAAACACAAATTGTTACTTGTAGAACTTGAGAGACTACAGGATGGGTAAAAATGACTTTATTAATTTCCTCCAATGTGCATTTTGTCTCTAATTCTCTCACAATGCCACTGCTGTAATACTTGTATAAAACTTTTCACTTAGATTTTACTGAATGCTTTCCAGAAGAAACTAGCTGTCTGTGGATTAGATCCAAACCCCATTGATGTCAGAAAGTCTTCTGTGAGTTTTGCCTCAGGACATAAGTGCATGGAAAAGCTCATGACAGTATCTGTCAAGAGTAATTTGAAAGAAAGATTAATGTTTGTAGGCTGGCAGCAATGACCGAGAACCAGGAGTTTGACCTCCTGCTATTGAACCTTACTCAGACATGTCTGAGAGAAACCTGTAACCTTGTGGTTAAAATTATACCACACCTTTTGGAAGCTTTCCAACTCTACTCTTGTAAAGTTTGCACAATATAAAGAGTGCACGACCCCACCTGAAAAATTATTCCAAGCATTAAGTGTCCTTATTGCTTATAAAAAAAATATATATATACAAAATATACAAGTTGCACCTCTTTTTACATTTCAATTTATCTAGCTTCAGTAATGGAAATTAATCTGGCTGAAAAAAAGCATTTAGTAAAGAGTCCTTTACTGTCAAAAACATTCCTCCTGTGTAGGCACTTGTAGAAGATGATCAAATTACCTTGTAGTTGTCTCTACAATAAGTTAAATGGATTACAGCATAAAGAGGATGTCCTTGTTACAGAAGGCAGAATGAAAGCATTTTGCACAAATAATTTGTACCAGAACAGCTGGAAGGCTTATCAGCTTATCCTTATATCTCAAAATAGCACACAGGCTCCTCTGAACCAAGCCAGGATCATGTGCAGTCACACAAAAGGGAATACTAACAGCAATTGTGGTAATTTTTTTTAAGTTAAGTGGCTATGTACTACAAGGAGTAAAACCACAGAAACCAAAGGTATGGAGGTCTTAACACTTTGACTGCATTCAAGTAGAAATAATAATATATATATTATATAATAATATATTTAAATAGGCACTGTGCACCAAGAATCCATCCTAATCAATTTTATGAGATGCTTTCAAAATGCACTCAAAAAAATGTGTAAGTTTGCTGTAGCAGCAAAGTAAATACAGTTTTCCCTTTTAAGACTTGCTGGTTTTTCCTGTTATTTGACTGTAAATTTAAATTCCTATATTAATTGAAATGGCAATTCCATATAAACAATATAAGAAACTGTTGAATCTATAGGCATCAACAAATTAAGTCAATGGCTTTAAATAAATATTTTGGAGATAACTTTAAAATAGTCTAAACACTCACTCTTTTACTATTTTCATATTTTAGATATGAAGCAACTGACCAACTGTTCAATGTTGTGCTTTACTAGACCATTGCAATACTTGAATACTTGAGCTGTAATAGCACAAGTCATTGTAAATATAAATATTATTTCAAAATGAGTGTGCTGTGAAAGTGCTTTTAGAGCACTACAGCATCATGAACTTGCAATTCATTAATCCACATGCAAGGAAGACACTATGAATTTAAAATCACAGCTGAAATATTTTCTCTAAGAATAGATGTGATATAGAATTATGGGGTTGTTTTAAGGAGAACAGCTTATTTGAGAAAGGCAAGAGCTCACCTTAGTATTCAGGGCAGGGAGGATTGCTTTTATTATTTTATTATTTCCCTCCTTTTCCATCACCTCTTGTTACAAATGAGAGTTTTGGGCACTTCCATTATAGAAACATGAAATCATCTAGGTTTTACAGTCTGAATATAATCGTAATATATAGGAAGATTGCTATCATCTTAGCTCACAGTTTGCTCAGGGTGAAATACAGCTTTGGGCAAAAATCCCAGAGACAGCTATATCATCAGGTAACTTCTATCTAAAACTACTCTGCAGACATAATTACACATTTAAATCATATCAGCTTTGTGCAGATATGATGCATAGGGGCTGCTCAAGAGATGCACCACACAGTTGTACCACTCTGATCACCCATGGTTTGTTTTCAACATCACTAAGCTTGGCCCAAAGCAAGATGAGCAAATTGTGTTTTTGGTCTTCCTTTGTACTGATTCAAGACATGTTGCAGGAGCAAACACTACAAATTTGGCTAGCTACCTGAAAGAAAGAAAGCCAGACTGTGAGAGGAACTGGCAGATTGACTGTCAGCTGATTGGAAAACAGTCTCCCTTCCTCCTGGTATTTGTGTTACCTTAGTCTAACAACTTAACCAACAACTCCTCTCTCTTTAGAGAGATGTGAACTTGGGAGCAAAAACACTTCTGTAGTCAGTTGTGTTTCTGCACAGTTTACTTTAATATGCTCCCAAATTCTTCTGCTTTTGGATATTGATTCTCAGACTATTTTTGATATAAAAGCTCGCAGAGAGTCAACAAAACTTCTTTACTACACTAAATTTTAATAAATAGTTTGCATTCAGTTTGATACCAAGGACATGTGTCTGTGAGGTGTCATTGATCAGAACTTCCATGCACCAAGATACTACTATGTGTTCTCCAGAAAAGCACATCCATATGTTCAAAGGAATTATTTCGAGAAAAATATACATTGACTCTAATTACCTTTTAAGATGTGGTTTGTATCCCTGCCAGAGCCACTTTGTCACACAGCATGAAAAGGTTATCAGTGAGAAAAGCATTAAAATCCTGAACATTTTTCTAGAGCAGCACTTTGAACTCTCGACAGATGTCACTAATGTACCTGATTTACAGTACATGCACTTTTACATTTTGTCATTTATATTGACTTTCCATTTACACTCTCTAATGGATAATCAAGGTCAACTAAAGCATAATCAATTAGTCTGCATTAATTGGTGGCCAGAACTACATTTTTCTTGTGATTTCCAACATATCCATGTACTGTACATCTTTCTGCTTTCCCCAGGGTCCCCCTCAAGCATGTTGCTTCCAGAGTAATTTTAATGAGTTAGAATGTCTTTGTTCAATGATATTCCTGCAAATTATACTCCAGGAGAAGCAAACAGAAGGGAAATTTTGCCTTAAAATACTCCATGCTTCGATCAAAAATATCATATTCTCTTTTAGTGGAATAATGACGGTAATGCTATAAAAGAGACCTTCACAATCAGAGTGGCAGGTAAGAAGGCAGAATGAAAACTTCCACCTTAAAAAACACACCTAAAGAGGGTAAGGGGGGAAAAAAAAAAATCAAAAGTGCTTCCCCCTGCTGTGAAAAAGTGTGCAGAAAGGAAAAACCTGTTTACATTGCACCCCTTTTGCTCTCCTATGCAATGTTTTCTCTCTTCTTTTCCCTACCTACCTAGATTAATCTACTCATAAGTATCTTGTTCCTAGCATTCCTGTTAACTTAGGAACCACCTTGAATTTCTCTTTGAGCCTTTTGAGAGCCACAGCTTCTCACCAGTGACTGGCTCTTAGGGAATGGCTTGAAGCTGAGTCAGGGGAGGTTTAGGTTGGATACCAGGAGCAGGTTCTTCACCCAGAGGGTGGCTGGGCACAGGAACAGGTTCCCCAGGGCAGTGATTGCAGCACCAAGCCTGACAGAGCTCAAGAAGCAGGCACACAGTGTTATTCTTGGAGGGTCAAGAGCTGGACTTCAGTGATCCTTGCTGGATCCCTCCAAACCTAGGATATTCTACCATTTTATGATTGTTCCCAGACATTTTGTCCTTTGTGATCCTGGATGGGTCTCCTATATAATGATTTTTTAAGAGAAATGAGAAGTTTACTAGCTTTCCACAAGAAGGACCCTCTCCCTGGATGACACCTTTCAAAAACTACAAGGAGCAGTCTTAGAATCACATCAGTTTCTCAGTCCCCTTGAAGGCTTCAGGCTGGGCTCAGAGACTCAGAAAACATGGGTGTGCATTACCAGGGCAACCCATGGCAGTGACGTCTCAGCCCTTTTTGGGACTTTCATTTGTCATATTTTCCCTTGCCCCACTGACCAGTAAGGCCCAGAGATTCCTTAGTGCTTTTGCTGTCAGTTTCCAGCAATGTCTTCATTTTAATGGTGCTTCCTTTTAACTCAGCAAAGCAGGACTGACTTGTGTAGACAGCAAGTAACAACTTGGGAATGACCAGCAGTCACTTTCCTAAAAATCTCACTCTAAGAGTGCAGAAATAGCATGCTAACTTGAGACCTCTCAAAGAAAAACAGGCAACTAATGGCCTCTGAAAGCTTGTCACTCAGAGGAAGCCTGAGACTCTAAGGGCTTCATACAAGTACAACAATTATTTAGGTTGCTGCCATGGAAACTTATACTGCCAAGAGACTCATGGCAGGTGTCACAAAGCCAATGAAAATTTTCCACAAAACGGAATTTGTTTGATTATTTTGTGACCCAGGTCAGCACATTTTGGATTTTGCCACCCAAGGCAGAAGTTTTGTGAATATCCACAGCAGATTCCCTTTCCAACATGGATTCTGACACTGTGCTTGAGCATGCTGGGGACCCAGTGCAGTGACATCTGTCCCAGCAATTCCCTCTGCAGGTTAATCCCTTTGGCTGCCACTCCCATGTCTCCCATGCTGTACTGAAATGTGTTCACATGTGTCTAAAACCAACACGTTTAAACACAGAAAACACCAGGAGAAAGGCAATATGAAAGCCACTTTGTTTGAGGTGTGCTTTGTGTCCTGCTTGCTGTGTGTCCCATGGGCAGAGCAATCCCAGGCCAGCAGCACCCTGTAGGGCAGAGCATGGCAGAGTCTTTGCAGGTCTTGACCACTTTACTTGCCATTTTGGACACTTTACTTCTTACATATTTCAAAGCAATACCTTCTAATGAAAGAGTGAGGAAGCCAATTAGCATTTACTTAGCTCCCTAAACCAGACACAAACAGCCTAAAATGCCAGGCTTTACTGAACACACAGTCCCATCTGAGACATCCATCACCTTAACAACTCAAAATTAAGAACAGGTGTCCTATTCACACAAAGATAACATGCAGGTTCACAGGACACCTCCAAAACCTCAGGAAGAAGAAGGAGAGGTTACGGGAATGATCTTTGCATATTGAGGAAAATAAGGATTTTAATTATTTTGCTTGATTTTGTCACTATAGCAACGATTGTTCCCGATTTTCTGCTACTGTTGAGCTTCTTATTCTGACATCCAATATTGCCACTGATTGACCTTGGCTGGATATCAGTAGACCATCAAGCTGTTCTATCACTCCCCTCCTCAGCAGGAGGCAGCAGGGGGTGGGATAAGATTTAAAAAAAAAAAAAACAACCCTTGCAGGTCAAAATAGCAACAGCTTAATAAAGCAAAAGCAAGGCCACACAGAGAAGCAAAGGAAAACAAAATATTTTTCCACTACTTCCTATCAGCAGGTGATGTCCAGCCACTTTCTAGGCTTCAATAAACATCATGGCTGCTCCAGAAGACAAACATCTTAATATTCTATGTTCCTCCCCACTTAATTTCTCTTAGCTTTTATTGATGATGCCATATGGAATGGAATGTCCCTGGCTAGGTGTCCTCCCAGCCTAGTTGTGAGAGGGGAAGGCAGGAGAGGGTGGTAATGCTGTGCCAGCCAAAGCACTGATGTGCCACCAACACCTTCCTAAGCACCAGTGAAAAGCCCAGCACTGTGAGTGCTGCTGTGGAGTCAGTTTATTGCAGCAATACTGGGACTGGTCCCATACAGAGATGGGAATGATGGAGTGGCCTTGTAACAGACAGGCTTTTAATGTAAAAATAAAAAAAATTATAAAACATCTGCACTACTTGCAGGCACACATCCAAGAGCCAGGGGTGTGGTAAACTTAACAAATCCATAGGGGGCTCTGAGGACAAATCACACACCTGAAATACATCTGGCCGTGTCCCTACCTGTCCCATGGTTTTAATTTAAGGTCTCCTGTATCTGCAGGTGAAGCCACACCCCTGTCCCTGCCCACCAGATCCAGTTCCACAACAAATAACTGAGCACTGCTGTGGAGGAGATTAAGTCCATCTCAGATAGAGCCAATATAAATATAGATGCACAATGCCTTGCCCACATGCTTTAGGCCAAATAAGAGAAGGTAGGCAGTAGATTGGTCAGTGTTTCTTTCCAGGTAATACTAAAACCCACAAGAGAATTCAGCTGAAGGAGACAGAGGCACTACCAAAAGATGAAGAACCCAGAAATACATCCATGGCTGATGGAAGACTGACAGATCTGACAAAGTGTTATGCATTGTTTTAACACAACATGGAAACCAGAATGACAGCCTAGTCATGCACTCAGAGCAGCTCTGCCAACAGTGGTTTTCCTCTTCCACAAGCCTCTTATGGGCTCTTTATTTCCCATGTGACATTGAAGGAACAGGTACTTCACAGTGGTGCCCACCTACACTTTGCACCAGCTTGCTGTCCCACTGTAAAATGTCGATTAAACCTTCTTCAAATCCTACTCTGTACCAGAAGGAAAAATTCCTGAACGAGCCAACCAAGCAAAGCATTGAGAAAGGCAAGTTTTGTCATCACAAAGCAGAAGAAAACAAAGGTGACACATCTGGCCATGGGCTGTAAATATGCATGTCATGCTGCTCTTAGTAAGACCTTTCCCTGTATAAACCACCATTCCTCTTTCCCACAGTTAGGGTGCCCATAGAGTGCAAAGCCTCTCCCTAGCAGAAGAGGAGAAGGAAAAGAAGGAAGGAAAAGGAGGAAGAAAAAGGGAAAGGAAAAGGGACAAAGGGAAGAAAGAAGAGAGAAGAGGAGAGAAAGGAGAGGAGAGAAAGGAGAGGAGAGAAAGGAGAGGAGAGAAAGGAGAGGAGAGAAAGGAGAGGAGAGAAAGGAGAGGAGAGAAAGGAGAGGAGAGAAAAAGAAACTGCAGGGCTTGGGAGCTCAATCAGTACTAATGTGCAGAGCCATTAGGACAAAAAGTTGCAAAATGAAGTTTCTGTCTAGAGCATTTTGCAAATGTATGCTCTGAAGACATGCCAGACTTGCCAGGTTACAAATTAGGCCTATAAATATTTACATTTATCTATAGCTTTTAGGACTGTTATTTGCAAGTTAAGAACACTGCTCTGCAGTTTAGAGCTGTGAGCACTTCCACAGAAAGAAAGAGGACAAGTATAAAAATAATTTCCACCTGCTTTTGCAGCATTCAGTAAAACCATTGTTACTCCAGAGCTGTTATTCAGGTTGATGGAATATGCACTTAAAAACAACCAGAAATGATGAAAAGAAGGATTTCCTTAAAAAATACATTACATTTACTTAATATACCAAGAAGGTAAAAAAAACATTGTGCTGATTTACACAAAAGTTACTGCTGTTATGAAACACTGAAACATCAAACAGCATTACTCATCAAATCAAAAGTCATTTAGTAAATTCACTGGTGATTACCTTAGGGACAAGCAAGAACTGCTGCTTAATGGATCATTTTTAAGAAATTGGTCAAGGAAATGAAGTTGCAATGCTTGCCATCTGTATTAAGGCTCCTGAAAGCACTGAAAGGAAGAAGCCACACAGCAATGTATCCAAGACTGCATGCTGAAACTTTCAGGCATCTGACCCCTGAGAAATAAAGCTACTTTAGGAAGAATCAAACCACTTGTGGCATCAGTTCACACTGTGTGGAAAGTTCAAAAGGATACACGAAAATTTGCTGCATTCCTACATAGTGCTGGATGAGACCATGAATATCAGATCTGAGCTTCTTATTTCAAAGTAGGATGAATGAGGAATTCTCAGGAATTACTTCCTCGTATCTTGAATCAAGCCAGTCATTTTGTAATCCATCTGCCAGATTTTTGATTAAAACAACATGGAAAAAAAAAATCCAGAGATACACATCTTATGGTAACAAGCTAAAACCACAGCCAAGGAAGCAGAAAAAAAAAGGTGTTGAGGTATACACAACTACATTTTTTAAAAATATAGCGTTTATCTTGCATCCCCCTTCAAAATGGATACATCATGAGCCCTTTCTTGAAATGTATATAACTTCTCCAGAACTCTATGAACTGTTTTTGGCCTCTTCTGAAGACTGAAAGAATTTTTTGAATATGTCAGACAGAAAAAGTGCTTGATTGCTGAGAAGAGCAGAAGTGCCAGCTGAAGAGAGAAGGATTTATAACCCAGGAAAAAGGCTGGACCAGCTAGGTGACCCTCTCTGGTCCCCTCCAACCTGACCCACTCTGTATGATTCTGTGATTGCTAAGGAAATCAATTTGATTAATTTCTTCATTCAAAACTGGAAGGCTTAATTCAACAAGCAAAACATGCAGTTGGCTTCATGTTCTTTTGCATTATGTCTTTCCCAACATTTGTGCACTGGTGCAAAAAAGAGGGAATGTGTGCAAGATATGATCCTTTACTCCTAAAAGGTTTGATTTGGATCAGCATGATAGGCTTCTGGATTGCTTTTTTTGTAAATTAAAGTAAATATTTGTATTTTTTTCCCCTTTAGAGAGGTCTGTAAACTTCCAAAAACCTTTCATCATCAAGAAAGAAACACTCTAAAATATAACTATTCATTTTCAAAATATGTTCATAAACAGATTTTATTTTCTTTCTGTTACAAGAGACAAATTCTATGGCAAGATTTTATTTTCAGCAATAGTTCCATGCTGAAACACCACAGGAGGGACAGGACTTTTGTGCATCAAAGATTGAAGAGGGAACACAGATTACCAGATAAGAGCAAATGTGAGCTATCAGAGCACCCCTTTGAATTGCAACATCTGTTTTGAGAGATTTTGGGTTTTGGAAGGAATGTTGGAGAGATTTCTCTAGAAAGCTGGTTTTGTGGGAAAACATAGCACTCCTTTGAGGGGGGCTGCTGTGGAAAGTTTGGGGGTTTTTTGGTGGTTTTGTTTGTTTGTTTTTGTTTGTTTGGTGGTTTTTGGTGGGGTTTTTTTTGGGTTGGTTTTTTTTTTTTTTTTTTTTTGGTCCTATTAAATATTATATCCATATTCACTAAAGCAACTGTTGAATAACAGGACTTACTCATCCACACCAGCACTAGTTACAGAGACCTAGATGTGACAAGACTGACTTCTCACTCTGCACTCATAATACAGATTTAACCCGAGGAGTTTTGCAGCCCCATCCCAGCAAAAAGGACAGGCTTTTGTTCTCAGAACTGTGCAGAAAACATCGCTATACCTGAGTGTGCACAAGGAGAAACCCGAGCTGCTCACCTTGAGACCTTGTCAGAAATCAGTGGACAAAAGATGAAGCTCAGTACTTGCCAAACAGTAAAAGATAAAATGTTGATCTTGTTCTTTAAAATGTACTGTGTTTGAAAACAGGATGGAGAAAAGCTTTTAAAACCTTGTCTCCCAAGAAAGCACGTCTCATTTGTTCATTTCCAAAGGGATTACCTTCAAAATGTAAGACATCTTTGATAGAGCTTGTTCTCATTTACTGAAAACAAATGAAAGAGAAAGCAACGAGGGAGAGGAACAGAGATACTCTACATTACATACAACCAATATATTCTTTGCTAGCACAAGTTTAACTGAAAAATACTTTGTTTTCATGTTTTCTTCCCCAAGAGAATGCTGATATGGAACGAGTAGCAACTAAAGATGTGTCAGCTTCCAACCACCTGCAACTTGAAGATCTTCAGAGAATACTGGCAATGAACAGATAGTAACTCACTTCTGGGTGTGTGTTTGTGTGCCTGTACTTATCTCCCCCCCTGCCCTCCACCTAAAAATCAGTATCATGTTCTTGAAGTTATCAGACCTGCACAGAAAATCATCGCTAAGCATGAGAAAACTGACAGAAAAGTGTCGGTGTGGAATTGCAAAACAATCACCAAGAAAATGTCCATTCAGTTTGGTTTCCTAACTTCCTGTTTACCCACTTACAGCACAATGTGAAAGCAGAAAAATTTAGTAAATCATTCTGCTTTAATATAGAGTCATAGACTTATTAAGGTTAGAAAAGACATTCAAGATCAAGCCCAACTATCCACCTAGAACCCACACCACATTCACCATTAAATCATGTCCTCAAGTGCCACATTCACATTTAAAGTCTTTCTGAAAATGGCGGATTTAATATTTATGATATAGTTTTTGTCCTAGTTTGTTTTCCTCCTCATAAAAGGAAAGAAGGGTCATCCTGAAGTTGACTTGGCACTCGTCACATCAGTTTCCTTTCTGCACCTAACAAGGGTGATTTTCTCCTTTAAGAGAAGAGCAGTCTAGTATCCAGTCAAATCCTGTTCTATCCTGCTTTTCTTCACAGCTTTCAAAAACTTGATGCACACAAAAAACTCAGAGAATCAAAGGTTCAGACAAATCTCAAGACAGACTTGGAACAGAACAGTACAGCTACTACACTTGTGTGCATTTTCCTCTGTCTTACAGCAACAAAAATGTCAGAGGAAAAAAATAACTAACTTTTAAAAGGACTGGCTGAGCTGGAGGAAGATAAGCATGTTAGGACAGGCTGTGTGACCCAGGGAGAAGCACAGGAGTGAGGGATCAGCCTCCTCATCTCTGACTCACAGCAGCCTCTCCCCTCCATTGCTTCCTGAAGAAAAGAAGGCTATCATATTTCAGAAGACTGAGAAAGAAGGGGTATGTACACTCTATTATAAAAGGCAACATTTAAGAGAAGAGAGAGTAAAACTCCAGCAATGGATGAGTAAATGTAGAACAGTGTTTCCCAGACACCTCACCTTTGAGCATATTCTAAAGATATGTCATCTTGCTGACTTAGCAACTGAATGCCACCATTCCAGAGCAAACAGCTGCTATTTTTACCTCTCTATATGTGCTAATAACCAAAAAGGTGAGACCACCCTCACCCTGCAAGTTTTTTCTTCCAACTTCTATTATTTCACCATCATAATAAAGGCTCTTCTCACTGATAAATATGAGAAATTACTCAATAACTATTATCTAGAAACATAAATAGAAGGCTGGTTAGGAACAACATAAATCATCTTAAAGCAGGAAAAGTAGGGTTTTTACAAAAACCAAGAAAAAGGAAGTGCAGAATTGGAAGGCATTCAAGTCAGAATTTAGACTTTTCAGGAACCCGTGTTTTAACAATGTCATTACAATCAAATCACTGCATAATTATAGAAGGAAATGTTTCCAAGCAAGTTTTTCTCATGCTGCTCCCAGACCTGTGCCAAACACACAAGAATAAAGGCAAGAGGCAGGAAATGTTTTACATAGGTTATTACTCTATTAACTTAACTAATCTGGGAAATATTAGCAATAACTTGTTCAGCCTAAATTGTCATTCTTTAATTGCTTTACTTAATAAAGAGCTGCTCTCAGTGCCCAGCCTTTCACAGCTGTTTTACAACCTGTTGTGGGCACATTTTCAGGTAGGTTAAAGGAGCTGTCTCCTCAAAGCTCCAGCTTTAGTCCCAAATTCCTCAGAGCATCTCTAAGCACTCATTCACATGTCACAAACATGACCTAACTTCCCAGCATCATACTGAATCCCTGAATTTCCCTCTCTGCTGAGGAGGAAGGACAGGAAGAGCTGGATTAATAGCAGAAGGAGGAAGAAAGAAGTTCACCATAAGGCAAAGTGTTTTGCCAGGTGCTCTTTCACCAAAAGGGTGACTGTCAGAATGAGCAGAAAAAACCAAAATGATCTGACACTCAAACACCTGGGGGCCAGATTGGCAAGGAACCTTGAATACAGCAATAAAATATTCTTACACACCTGTTAATTACCAAACATGTGCCATTCATCAGTTCAAACAGTTGCAAAACTAAATTTATCTATAAAAGTGGCTTGCTTCCCCTCCTCAACAACATGCACACAGATTAACAGAAACGAAACAAGGAAAAAGAGAAGCATCAACCAAGTTACGGGATGTGTGTGTGTGTCCTTAGTGACATAAATTTAGTACGGAGAGGCTTAAAGAGCAAGCCATAAACATCTCACTACACAGGCAGGAATCATCAGTATTCTCCCAGCAGCTGCAACACGCTGCAGAGTAGGAGCTTGAATTCCCTCAAGCAGTTGACAGCACAGTAGTACATATGCAAAGTCTTCAGAGCCATAAGCCTTGCTTCAAAGTTAAGAGCACACACTGCATCTCAAGACAGTTTGCCAACTTTATTGGAAAAATATCAATGCACTACTGTTAAAACCCTGTGCATGTATGTGCCTGTCTCACAAAAGGCTAAATGCAATCAAGTTAATAAACCTTAGCAGGCCTTTTCCTAAATCCATTACGTGTTTTTAAATGCAGCAGCATTAAGGCAACTTCTAAATTACAGAGTGCTGTGGCATGATATAGAACTGCAGTGAAGTTGTTTTGTAATCAACTACCTGTGATCTCTAAGATCTAAGGAGAATTGCAGTGGAGGAGTTAAAGGTTTAATCCAACTGTGAGGCTTTGATCTGTTAAAAAGACATTTTAGAGCTGAATCTGAAAAGAATCAGGGTTTCAGTCTGCTCTTCTTTGTTCAGCCTTGTTCTGCTGCCTGACAAAACCTGCAGATGCTAGACTTGTGGTGGATTTGACTGAAAAGCTTTTATTTTACCAAACATTTCTATTGTATTACCTTGCATAGAAGCCTGCTATGTAAAAAAATTATCATATAAAAAAGCTTGCCATCCTCAGCAATCTAAGATTTCTTTCTTAGTATGATTACTCATTTGAAAAACATGGATGATCACAGATAAAAGAGGGAATTAGCAGTAATATTTCAGTTGGTTTGTTTATCCCCCCCTCCTCTATGGCAGCACTAGGTTCTGAAGTGTTTCTCTTCTCAAGTCACCAAACAGATTGTCAATCAAATTTCTGCAATAAATATCCTGTGTGTTACAGTCACTTTAAGTTTGCTGGGCCGTCTTTTTTTTTCTCCTCCCCCAAAATGGATTTTTAAGAAAAGCTGAGTCTAGATTCTCAAATTATGTAGGAATACCTGATATGCTTATATTCAAACTACAGTTAAGTTACTAGAAACCTCCTGGTTGGAATATTTGAAACACACTTCTTACACAAGAAATCCTTCAAGACACCAAATACAAAACAAAACCCACCAAAAACCACCCAAACTAAATCCCCCACCAAACAAGATTATTACATGCTGTTGTCAGTATGATGATTCTAAAGAAGTAGTAATTAGCAAGTTGTCTGGCCTGCTAAAATATTCTGACCCTTCAAACAGTAAGGCTGTGTTTAAATAGATGTAAAGAAATAGCAAGTGCCCTAGCTGCTACTGAAATGATCCAAATCATCACCCACTATCAACATTCATTCCTGGAAAAATTGAACCAAGAATGATTTCTTGACATTTAAAATTACTTTATAGCCTAGATGGCTTTGTGGTCAAGATGTAATGCCAATAGCTTTCCAAATAGCAAAAGACAGGCTCAGAAGAATTATTTCATGGAGGTAAATGCTACTGTCATGTGAGCAAAGCTTATGCAGAAAAGTAGGGCAATACAGAGGGGAGAACAGAAAACTGCATCTTCTGCAGCTGGAGAAGGGGAAGAGAGATTTTAAACAAGATCCAAAAGATTTAAACAAGATTCAAGGCAGATCACTGAGGGGAAAATGGATCAGAAAACAGCAGCAGAACATTGCAAAGCCTGAGCCATTTGTTAAAATTCCCCCTGCAATGGGGCAATAAGTTATCCTGATGGCATATTCCATCAAATATCTACCACAACAAGCAAAACTAGTTTGCCACATAATACATAGTTTTCTGTTCCTCAGTGGACATTAATTGTTGGATTCAAACTTCCTCTAATGGCTGCAGTGCTGTCCCCACCTCTCCTCCTTCCCAAACTGTAATCATGCTGTGGCATTAGCTGCTTAGTAAAATATCCCTTTGTATTTGTTGTTCTTCCACAGCTTTCCTGTGCCTTTATTATTCACTTCCATTTTCATCTCTCTCCTCCCCTGCCAAATTATCAGACTAATAATGCTCTTATGTCTAAGGTGTCTGACCAGATATTTGAGTTAAGATTAGCAACACATTCTCAGGTTCTATTTGTACTTCATCATTTTCTTGTTTTGAACAGTTGCTAAGTCTCTAAATAAAATAATTAAAAAAAAAAAAAAAAGAAAAAAATAGGAAACTACAAAGTAATAAAGAGGTAGGAAAGGATCATCATTAGCATTATACCTAAAGATAAATAGCAGGAGGAGGAGCAGAAAAATTTTGAAATGACAGAACATAATTTCAATGAAGGAATAAGAATAATAAGCTGCTCTTAAAATAGTACAGAAGCACCTGGAAACCATTCAGCAGTCTTTTTGAGCTTCAAGGAATGAGAGATCAGAGGATGCAGACTGAGACAATCCTACAGGAAAAGCACAAAAGCAAGACTATGAACTATGAAAAAACAGAGTTTAAAAATCCTGTGTCTTATCATTTTACTTGCTTAATTCTGTAACCTGCTCACAAGCACAGAATGGGTCAGGGTGGAAGGGACCACAGTGGCTCATCTGATCCAACCTCCCTGCTCAGGCAGGGCCAACCCAGAGCATGAAGCACAGACTGCATCCAGACCCTGCCTTTACCTTTGTTAAAATTCAGATAGTTCTTCTCTGCCCATCTCTCTATCTGCAGATAACTGCAGTAATGAAAAGGATTAAAAATCCTTAAATTACCTCTCCATGTTCCTGTTGCCATTTTAATCTCTCTCCCCAATCAAATAAATATACATGAATAATTATTTCAGCACCCCAGCTAGATCCTATATATTGCAGCTTGAATTATTGAAAGAGTATAAAAATGTTACTGCTTGATTAAAACAAATTTTAATTGCATTAAATGCAATTCCATGGTTCTGGTCTTTGACAGGAAATAAGGAAAAAAATTAAGAGGGAAAAGGCCTGTTGATTGAAATTCTACAGCAATAGCTCAGACCTTTCTACAGCAAGAAGTTACTGCAGGAAATTACTGCAGAAATCATTCAGACTTCTTCATTGTGGGGCAAACCACGCAGCAAAAGCTGTCAGAGGAACAACAGGGGCAAGTTCCAATCACCTCCATTCCCTGGAACCCTCAGTGGAGACTGGAGGGTTAAACTACCAAGCCTAGTTGACACTGTGCAAAGCCTTTCTTTTCACTCACCAATTTACTAACAGGAAGAAATGATAGAGAAAAATTAAGTAATTCTGCTTTGCAGTGGTCCTATCTTGGTGAATCTAATTTGAGGTATCTCAGTGTCAAGCCTTCAGCTCAGAGGTTTTGTTACATCCTAGAACTCCAGCAGCTCCAGCATTACCAAAATGGACATGAGAAATGCCAGCATTGGGCCTTGTTGTTGTGCATCTGTGTGTGTTTGGTGACTACACATTGAATGGAAAAAAAATAAATTAGTTCCAATACTTACCAATGTGATAAGTCTAAAAGGCACTCTAGTCTTGGGTATATTTATAAAAATATACCAGCTAATGTCAGAAAGTTTTCTATATTTGAATGAATATGACCACATCCATCATCACTTCATCTGGAAAAGAGAAATTCCAAGAAAATCCCACAGAAAAACTCATCTTAAATGCAGGAATTAGCCCAAGTGTTATAAAGACAGATAGAGAGACTGGCTTAAAGTGGTGTCAATCATTTGCATAACCTTCTAAAACTCTGGGGTTAGAGTTTCTATTAGAAATGATGAAGCAAATGACACCCAGTGCCATCAAAAACTTGCATGTGTTCAGTCTGCTACTCTAGAGGGAATTATAGTTGTGTATAAGATTTACAGAGCTCACATGAGGCCATATCATGATGTTGCACACTGCAGCAAAAAAAAATGCTTATACTTTCAAGATTAATAAATAATCAGGAGTTTCTGTTATCATCCCCTGTGCCTTAAAATCTTTGCAAAAATCAGATATCTACCTCAGTATGTGGAGTACAAGAACTTGAACTTATTCTATTCCCTCTACAGTTTAGCCACAACAGAGCTCCTTGCAGTGGGCAACAAATATTTAACACGTTGCTTTATCAGAGGCTTGTCATGGGAAATAACTTAAAGTAATTTATTTAATAAGATTGCCATGATAGCCAATAACATTTCAACAGGAAGGTTGCTCTTTGGACTAATTAAAACTAAAGCTTTTGAGACCTTTGTGCTCTTCTCCCCCGATCCCCCCCCACCCAAAGTGCCTTCAAAGGCATGAGAGATGAAGAGTCTTTCTGAGGCTGTTTACTAAAGGTAATTTGATAGAGTTTTGAGCTCTACTAATGAGCTCATGTGTCTTGCATATTAAATATTATGACAGAAGAACTCTGGGAATACTGAGTCCTTGGTTGTTGGACTACATAAAGAACTGATCTTACAAAGGTCCCAACACTCCCTCTATTCTTTGTGACTCAGTATTAGAATATTAATATTAATATTCCTACTTTATTTTTTCCTGCTTGCAATTTTTATCTCTCTGGACATGGCAGTAGGTTTTTTTTTAAATATGTAAGCTGTGTTCTTTTTAATGCATGTAATTTACTGTAGATATAATACAGAACATTTGCCTTAAAATTTAAGTGTTAACTTTATTTTGGTATTTATTATGAGCAACAACAAGGTTAAACATAAAAAAATATGGAAAGTATTTAAAATTTTTTCTTGGTTTAAAATTGTCAATTGTGCTCATCAACAGTTTCCAGGCCAAAACACCCTGTCCAAAACTTCTCTTATGGTAGGTTTCCCTGACTGGAGTGAAAAAAAAAAGTCACATTCTGATCTTGTTTGATCCTACATGCTCCAAATACCTCAGCCCCATAGAGGAAATTTAAAAAAAAAACCAAAAACAAAACAAAACAAAAAACCCAACACAAAGAATCAGTTGTGTGATCAGCTCAGTATTTTTCATTCCATTATATCATTATCACACAGATAAGTACATACTAGAATGGATATATGTGACTGAAAATTATGAAGATTAATGCAAGATTCTGTTGGCATAAAGTTCTCCTATGAAAAATTTTTTCTTGCTCTAGCTCAGGTAATTTTTCTTCTTATAAGGATGGGAGGGGAGAGTAGGAGGAATTCAATATAGTTGTTGATTTTTATCTGTCATAATTGGCATAACATTCCAACTGAAATAATGAAAAGGCCTTAAACTCTTGCTCAGAAACACAGTAACAATTTCAATCACCAATCACTTACTTTTTTTATGCCAAAGAGATGATAATAAAATATGATTTTGAAATTCTGTCATCTCTTTTATGATTGCTGAAACAGAGGTATATCTTAATATCACACATAAATAGTCCATAGTGTTTCCATTCTCTATGGTTTTTCCTCTCTTAGATAAATTCCACAGCTAGTTAATATTTAATTATTTGCAAGTAGAACATGTCAGAATATATATATATATAAACATAAAAAGTATCTAATCTTAAATGTTTCATTGAACACTGTTTCACTGAAACCTTGCTGAAGTAATTCCTGTAGCAGTCTGGTCAGAGCAGAACTTCAGCATTACAGGCACACTACATGTAAATAATGCCTCCAACTCAAAGATTTTATTGTCTGCTGGAACATCAGTCAGATCTAACTAATTTTTCTCATTTTTAAAGTTAAATAGAAAAAAAAAATGGAGAGTAAAACAAGTATCTCACTTCCAAAATGAAAGATCTCCCATTTTTTCTTTTCCCAAAATGTCTCGTGAACAGAAATTTTAAGGATATTTTTAAAGGGATACTTTTCCTACTATTCCAATTTAAACTCAAATAAGATTTTTATTTTACTTCTTAATATTTTAAGCACCGGAAGTTCTTAGAAAATTTGTTTCTGGTCAAGCATTATAATCAGAGTGACAGATTTATCAAGAAAATCCCTATGTCAAACTTTTCCCAGCCTTTGGGTTCACATTCCAGATCCTTTTTCAAAACCAGAAAATGACCACTTGAAAAGAAAGAGTCAATTTTGGCCAAAACTAGAAGGTCCAAAAATGACAATTTAGGAATGCAAGTTAGGAAATTAACTTAAGAAGTGAAAGAGTTTTGATGTGCTTTTCTATTTTGACATGTTTTTCCTTAAAAAAAAACCAACCCAAATTTCTGCCAGCACGTGATATTTAGTTCAAAGAATTACAAATTATATATTACAGATACTCTTAAATATTTAGATTGAAAATTTATTACCCAGACCAGTTAACTCTCTCATTTATCCAGAAATGTCTTTCCATTTTACCTGTTTAATTTCAAGTCACTAGCATGCAAGCAAAATTAAATAAGGGGTTTGTGAAAACAACAGGGAAATATTTTCTTGAGAATGTTCAAGACATTTTTGATTTCCCAACAACATGATTTCTGAAGATTCTACCAGATGCATCTGTTGGTTTGCTGCAATGCTAACACCCTGAAAAACCTTCAGGTACCACGAGCCCTGATTCTAAACAGGGCATGATTTTTACCCAAACATGTTTTTTTATTTTTATTGCTGCAGTTTCTGGAGATCACGAGGGATGCATTCTGCTGTCATCACTCACAGGTGAGGTTTTCTGCCACTACACCTTGAGCTACCATTTTCCACACCCACCTTTAAGCTTCATCAGCTACAGAAATCACAGATCATGAAACCACAAGGTGGAACTGTTTATGGATGTGTTTAGCCCCTTTCAATCACTCCATGGCAGGAACAGTCATGAAATCATTTAGAGACAGGCTGAAGCATGGTCAAGGCAATGGTCACAGGCTAACTACTTAAAAACTCATCCCAAAATGTTTTTTCTGGTCTATTTTTAGTCCCTGTTTCAAAGTTTTTGTGTGCTTAAATAGGGGATTAGGAGAAATGTATTTGCCTGGTCACCCACAGAAAAATGTTCTGCGTGAAAGGTGCATGAAGGACAAGCACAAATGAAGAAAACAAGCAAAGAAAAATAAAACAACAATCACCTACCCCCAAAAAATCCACAACAACAGCAACAAAAACAAAACAAAAAACCCCAAAAATAAGAAAAAAAAAACAAAACAACCAAAAAAAACAACCAAAAAAAAACCCCAAGAAAACAAAAAACAAAAAGAAATCAGGCAAAAAACGCCACAAAAATATCCAATAAACCCACAAAACTCCAAGCAAGCAGAGGGAAAATAAACAAAACAAACAAAAAACCCCTAAATGCCTACATCAGGGAAAATTCATAAATTTTTATGCCAAATTCCTGAAAAGTATATTCTCTATTTTTGCTACATTAATATTTTGAAGCAAGGCAATGAAGGAAAAGCAACAACTTAACAACTTGACTACCAGGCTTGACTCTTATTATGTCAGAAGGTGCACAGTAGGCAGTTTATTAATACATATTTTGAATGAAATTTATATTACATGGAAATTTTCCAGGGGTAGCAATATAACTTGTTGTGACCAGCTATGATTCCTAAAGTTCAGAAATAATTTGCATGTCATCCAGGACATCAAATACCTCTGATTTTCCACACTTTAATAATAAGAACTATTCCCAGAAACCAAATCATAAACCAAAATATGGCTCATAATTATTTACCAGAACTTCAGCAATTCACAACAGTTAAACTAATCCATCCTCCAGCAAGTCCTTGGTTCGAAACAAAACAGCTGTCTATAGCATATGAGCAATAAAGAGAGAAAAATAAAAACATATTTCAATAAAATTTATTAGAAAACCATCACATTGTTCCTACCACAAATCCCACGTTCCTCTTTAGACAGACAAATGCTGCTGATTTACCTACTGACCAAGAACCATCTGTTCACGCCTCCTACTCCCTCTGCCCCTCCTTCTTTCTTTTTCTTTAAACAAGAAAGTTCTTTTTAACATTTGGAGTCTAGTCCTCCCATAATTAGCACAAGCTAAAAGTAGCAGATCTCAGACAATTTACTGCACAGCAGACCAAGCAGGAGCAATAGGCATTCAGAAATGACCAAACCCAGCTCTTGGACAACATTCAACTGAGTCCACTACAGGGACAGCAAAAGTTCAGAGTCTGGCTCAAGCAGACACATGGTCCAGCTGCATGTGGCAGCTAACTCTCATAATCTTGTTTCAGATATTTTTTTTGCCTCAAGCATTTACAATCCACTGAGCTTCAGCCAAAAAGTCTAGCTTCTATAATTTCTTTCCCTTGTAGTAGGAGGTGAGAAACTTATGCTCCCCCTTGAATGACACTGAAGGTCATTTATCAAAGAGAGAAATAAAATCAAGGAAACTTGTCTCCTTATCAAGTTAAAATTCTGTCTTAATAAAGCCCTGCTTCTTTCAGCTACTCATCTAGAATACAATCTAAAGAAGCTGTGTCTTCTCATAAGGTGAAAAGTAAGAAAATGATGAATTATTTTTGTGAATTCACAAGGAAGTATAGTCTGATCATTCCTGCACTGAGGGTGCATCATCTATGTTATTTCCCATTTAGTGGCCTTCAGTGAGAATGTCTGCTAAACTGATAAATAGCTGATAAAGTTATGCAGGCATTTGTTGCTGAATTTCTAAAATCTTCTCTGCCTGCTCCATGAAAATAAGGGTCTTCTTGTATTATTTATTAGTATTATGTCTTTCAAGTTACATGGGATATTAACTTGCTTGAACAGTCTTAGTTCAACCAGCAGAAGAAAACCACAGGGGAAAAAAAAGCATGAAAATGTGATCTTGATAAACCAGAAGTCTATTAATTAAGAAGTTTCAGGTTATTTTCTTAGAGTTTTCTATATTATCTCTTCTCAAGCCACTCTACTCATGACAAGAATGTTTATACACTAATGTGTGCATATGCATATTCATTAATATTCTAGCAAGTAAAATATTAAAATCACAGACATATTCTACAAAACAAAGTTGATCTGAATACCGAGAAAAGGGAAATCTACAAGGTTTGCATTTCAAATGTCAACTTAGAGGCATACTCATTAGAGTTTCCAAAGAAAAGCTATTCCAAAAGAAGTATGGGGTGCATGAACAAAAGTCACACAACAAATTATTTGTCAGCTGTAGTTGGAAATTATCTTTTTGCTTCTAATGGAATAAACATGATTCCAGCTTTTGTACAGTGAAGACTATTTCTGCAGCTGTGGCATTACAGAAGTGAGGCAATGCTGGGTGAATACAGCAGACAAGGAATGCTTTTTCAGTCAGTGGGAACTTCACTGGACTGCCACAACTTCTCAAATAGGGCAGAGAGTGGCTTAGCCACTGCTCTGGCAGCTCCCTCAGGACCTGCAGATGCATCTCATCAGGTCCCATGGACTGGTGCATCTTCAAGAGCCTGAAGCTGATCTCTTTAGCACTTGCCTTCTGGCAGCGTGGCTGGAGCACTCAGCAGTGGAGAAGGATGCACAGAAGTGCACCAGGTAACTCAGGTTTCTCCATGTCCCAAGTAACCAGGTGGGCTGTGTCCTTACAAAGAGGGCCCAGATTTTTCCTATTCCTCCTTTTATCACTGACATGCCTGTAGGAGTTTTTTTGTGTTGCCCTTGACACCCTTGGCCAGGTTTAACTCTATCAGGGTTTTATGGATAAATGTGGTGTGTGGTGGGGGGCAGGTTGCTTAGGTTTATTTGCTTACTTTGGTTTTTTTTAAGATATAAATATCTGTATTAAATAACATACTATATGAGGTCAGGGCATATTTGATAAGAGAGTATCACTTTACTGGTGGGGAGAGAGGGAGAAAAAGAAAAATCTCTATCCTAAAAATTTCCTAGAGTAGTTCATGGCTTTGTCTTGTGTTTAGTAGTCAGTCCATATACTTGCACTGTTGATTTATTTCACTATTAGAATTTTCTAACTAAGGATGCTGAACTATCTAACTTTTACTGTTCACTTCAAACTATTCTTATGAGCAACTGAACCTTGTGAAGATGTCAAAAGAAGAAAAATCTTACAAGTTTCTTTTCTGTTTAGTGGACTGTAAGCAATACAAATATTAAACAGACTGTGCATCTTAAGTATGCTATGAATAAAGATTCAAAGTATTGAAAGAAAACCAGACAAAACAGCAAAATGGCTTTGAATACAATATAAGGGCTTGTTTGTTTGTTCTCTCCAAATAAACTATTTTTTAAAATCAAACTAGGGAAAATATAAGACATGATGAAATTCTTAAATAAGAAATAAAAGTAAATCTAAGACATGTTCTAAGAGATCTTTTGTTTATATTGTTATACTACATTAGTAGAATACTTATAGGTAATTTTATAGGTCATCATTTGAGCAAACAAATCATAAGACATTGTCAGATCCCAAACAATAGAAGAAAAAACTCTTGGCGGTAAAATGCCAAAACAAATTATGAAGCACATGTATTTCAGAGATATCAGAAGAGCAAATAAATAAGAGGAAATCTTTGAAATCATGTTGTTAATAATAACTCCCATAAATTACAAGTGGGGAGTTCTTCTGTAGAGGTTTACTGTGGCATTAATTTATCTGAAACTGAAGTACAACAATATAATAATAATAATAAAAAGAGTCAAATTGGAAAGCCAGGTGCAGCAAGTCTCAGACAGAGTCAGAGATTTTAATGTGCTAAAAGTAGCCATAGCTTGAAGCTCTTCTGACCCTTTTTGATTTGAAGTTTCTTTTACTACAGCTATTATATCATTGGGGTTGGAAAACTCTCTGGTGTGGGCAGTGGGAAGAATACTGATGATGTAATTCATGATTATGTAGATGGAGATTGTAATTGCTGACTTTTAAAAATAGCAGTAGCTAATTCCCCCATGACCTCTTTAAGCCAGTGGAAGCTGCTGAAGGAGATATCTTCATAGAGTAATTAGGAAGCTTGGGGATATGGCTCTCTCTGGAGGGTTATCTTAATTTTATATTCTGCTGTTAGCACTGCAGATTTTAATGCATCTAATAATTCCTTTTTTTACACATCATGATGCATCAGCTACAATACTGATACAAGGAGTAACAGAGGTGGGAAAAAAAGGCAAAGATAGTGGACTGGGGAAGCACAGATCTCCAGTATCTAGTGAGATTCAATCTTCCACTATTACAATTCAGGCAGAGTTTTAGTGAGTCACATCCACAGTGCCCAGCCTGGCATCAAACCACATCAATAAACACACTAGTTGAGAAAATATTGTATTTGACAGTGTTCTCTACAAGCCACAAGCTAAGAGTAGTCTGCAATGGGAAGAGGAAAGCAGTCACTGGTAAAAATGTAATAACCTTGAATAAAGGTCCCATCTTCAGGAACAAAAACCAAATTATTTCACTTCTCTTTCAAGAGATGTTTTCTCCTATGATTCAGCTTCAGTTTCATTGCAAGCTCTGTAGTAGCTCCATCCTCAATTTGGATTTCTTTGTGGAGTAGACAGTAATGACTGAACCAAAGTGAATTAACAGGAATGTGAATGTCTCTCAGGTGAATTCAGGCTCATATAATCCTAATTACAAATTAAATGCTGGAGGTAACCTTTACAGGTGAAATAAATATAGATGAACTGAAATCTGGTTTATCCCACACTCTTTCAAAATAAATATTTGTTTCCACAGGAAGTATTTTCTAGTTGATAGTTTCATGATTTTTTTTCTGGAGATAGTGTATGATATAATTTTTAAGGTTCTGAGCAAAGTAATTTTTTGGAACATCAGGTCCAGCCCCTTGTTATGATAAGCACCACATCACAAACCCCTTCATTTAAAAGGTACAATGGCTGGTTTTTGCTAACTATAAAGGGACAAAAGGAAGGATGCCAAGGTGTATATAGAAAATTCTTCCAACAATCTTAATTTTCTTATAACCACCTTTGTTTTTAAGTGAGGAAAAAGAGCTCTAATATACCAGCATGGGAGTCTCTGCCATTAACTATAGAAATTGATGAGGAGTGCAGCATGTCAATATCTAACAGAAATTACAGACCAGGCTGTTCAGGTACAAAGATCTAGAATTTGTCACTGACATGATCATCTCTGCTTTACAGTCAAAGTACTCCAGTCCTGAGGTGTCAACCCAGGCTTTCTATTCCCACAAGTTAGCACTCAAAATTATTTCTCTAAAGATACCACAGGAAAAGTATGAGAGAAGAAGTTTGCCTTTCTCTTGTATAGGTCTTAAGTAGCAAATATTTTTTTCCTCCTTACTCCTTGTCTGTTCTTGAAACAAATCTATTTAGAAGTTTAATCTCTGAAATTAAAGTGAGAACTTTGGGAGAGCAATAAGAAGTCCACAGGACTTTTTAGTGATTTTTTACACAAAATCCTTAGAGAGTAGACATCTAGGAATCATTCAAGAGCACAATGCTCTCAGAAGTTAAAAATTTCATATAATCACTTCTACTTGAAATAGTTAAGACACTGAAAATTCCAGCTAACCTAGTAGAAAATTGAAGTCTTTGACTTTTTTTTTTTGGTGCTGGGTTTTTGTTTTTAACTTTTTTTCTATATCTGTCAAGATCTGTACTAGCTACAATAATGAAGATAGCCAAGATGCAAATGGAAACGTTTTTAATGTACTGGATCTCCCATGTATCACAATTATTTTTACATTTGGTCTCATACATTAGTTAATATGAGTATATAAAGAGAGTATAGATAAATATCTGTATCCATGATCACTGGCAGAAAATTCAGATTGAAAAAAAAATACTGCCATAACAATGCCTAGGGAATCAGGAGTTTCATAAAAGTTTTCAAACAATAAAATACATCCAAAGAAACAAACCCTAAGGCACAGAGTAGAGTTTTGTGATGTTAGCTAGCAGGTTTCTTATAGGGACCTAAACAAACACAAAGAACTTAAGGTTATTTATTGTCTCCAGAGCATCACATTGAAGCTTCAATGGTGACAAAAGCAAAACACACTGCTCACATTTTTAATTTACCATAATGCAGCTGCTTAGAATTAAGTCAGAAATTACAGTGCTCATAAGTCTACCCATCATATTATTTGCTGCATTGTTGTCCCTGACAATACCTCAAGGTCTTCCTTCAGAGTGCACTGAGAAATATTTGAGAATATCACAGATGCTTTTATTTCAGTCTTCCTTATACCCTCACACCATCAGTACAAAACTCCATTTTGCCATCTAAGGAAGAGGAACGAAATAATCCACCCACAAAATTTTTGTTAGAACAGTTTCCTTTAGAAAGGGAACTCATACTATTGCACATATCTGCCATCGAGTCAACACTCAGGTTCATCTAACATAATCTGGTTGTTTCTAATTAACAGAGATAACTACAAGAATTAAGATTAACCAATCATTTTCTGTCTCTATCTTTTTGTGTACACTGTGCATAGCCACAAAAAACCCAACCAAACAAAAAACCCAAACAAAAAAACTCTCAAAAAAGCTCCCCCAAAAACAACAAGTGCAACAGCAACTTTTGTCACAGAAAATTACTGTAATAAAATGAATATTTAACAAGTTGATGTCAAGGTAAACCAGCATCCAGTATTCTCTCCCTGACTACACAGCCCAAAATCTCATCACACTATGAAATACATGGAGCCACAATTTTCCCTGGGTAAACCCATGCACTCTCACTGTACCTAAGTATGGCAAGATGGTGGCAGTGACAAATTCTGCCAACAGATAGAAAAATCGTGGTAATGAGTTGTATCCAGGGATTGTCCAAAACACCAACTCAGGAAGAGCAGGAAACAAAACCAGAGTGGCCTGTAATCCATCCATGATCAAGACCTGAGAAAGGATTACTCACAGTGTAGGTGTGGAGTCCGTGCAGACAGTAAGTCAGGGCAGCAGAGGCACCAGCAGAGGGAACAGCTCAGAGCAAGGTTGGGCTCCCAAACCTGTGAGCAAGGCGTGGGTGTGGGTGTCACAGATGGGGCTGGGAGGAGTAACTGAGGCTCACTGATGTCTTCAAGCCCTGAGAATTGACCAGCTGCCTCATCAGCCTGCAGAAAAGCAGCTGGGACCCCTCCAGCAGCCTCCCAGTACCTGAAGGGGACCTGCAAAAAAACAAAAAAGGGATTTTTTTACAAGGGCATATGCTAAGAGGACAAGGGGAGATGGCTTTAATCTGGAAGAGGGTAGGTTTATTTTAGATACTAGGAAGAAATTCTTCACTATGAAGATGGTGAGGCACTGGAACAGGTTGCTCAGAGAAAGGGGCAGAAAGTTTCTAGTGCATTGAGAGGACAGAGGCTAAACTGAGTTAAAGAAATAAAGCAGGTATTTATTTAGAAGGCCTTCAAAGGATGCACCTTGGGCAGTACAAGAGCCTGGCCATGGCTCTACCCAAGATGATCCAAGCCAAGAATTTTCACACTTTTATAAGTTTTGGTTCATTTCCATATTGGGGTTAATTGTCCAATTCCAGGTTATGCAGTCCCATCCTCCCACATCGCTCTCCTCAGTTCACTGCTGATGCATTTTTGGGCCTGAAGCTGCAGTGATGTCCTTTGTTTCAGGCTTGAAAAGGATTGTTTTGTCCAACTCAACTGTGAAGAGAAAAAAGGTTAAGAAATCACAGATTAATAATCGAATTCATACCAGAAGCCATACATTCCCATCTTCCTCATCATGATAATCCATGCACTCCTCTGTGCACAGCCATTTCCAGTACTTCCCATCCATGATGGGGTTAAGGTTCTTGTTCCTGAAATCTAAAATTCTAGCCAACAGGCTCAAAGAGCTTTCAGAAAAGTTTCTAGAACTCTTAAAAAAAAAAAAAAATATATATATATATATATATATATATATAAATCAGCAGCAGCAGCAGCCAGTTGGAAACAAGAAGAATGGGCTGTTTCCAGGAGCTGCCAACAAAAGCTGGCTGTCAGAGCTGGTGGAAGCAAAAGCCTCCAGAAGCCACCCCTCACCTGCAGCAGCAGGCTGCCAGAAGTTCCCCCAAGAAGGATGATCCCTGCAGAAGAAACATATGGAAGAAATTCCCTGAAGAAGAAGCCTAGAAACTGCTGTGACAACTGTTATATCTCTACTATCTGATTCCCTAGTTGCACTTAAGAGCAGGCACAGTGAGAACTGGTTGTTAGCACATGGGTGTTGTGAATTAATTTAAAGATGAGGAGTTTTCTCAGAGCCAGCCCACAGTCAAGTCTTGTGTATTGGAAAGGGAAGATTTTCTTAAGGATTCTGTGAGTTTTTCACAAGGCAGAGAGCTGTTCAGGAAATGCTGGCAACTAGAATTGAAATTGGAAACAAAAGATGCAGACAAAGCCATGGGTGTTTCTGTGCCTGTCACAACCACACCACAGAATCCCTGAGGACTTCTTGCAAGACTTACAGGACCCTCTACCAGTCCCACTACTAAAAAGCTCTGAAAGTCCCTGGGAAAGTTTACAGCAGTGTCCATACAGGCAATCCTGTCAGATTTTCAATTGCCTGTAGCAACTAGCTCTGGCATCTATAAAACATACAGGTGGTGAAAATACATAGAAATAAACTCCATGTGGAAACAGCTACTGGCTATGTTTATATGAGTGAGAAGTGCTGCACAAATAAAACAGTTTTGAGGAGCAAAACAACTGTGCTGACAATGAGACATCAAAATTTCGTGTGCTTCAAGAGCTTTTACTTCAGTTCCATCCTGGTTTTATGAACTGCATGCTACTGGCAGCTACAGAACACTAGGTATATTCCTGGAGTGCATCTGCTCCCATGAGCTCAGCTGAAAAAGACCCAGTTCATGCTTTCATACTCTGGGAGGCTGTTCCATGCCATGAACTGGCAGTAGAAAGGAGATTTGTTTCAAAAAATTCAAACCCAAATGCTCATATAGTTATGCTCATATTTTTCAGAAAAGCAAAAGATTTTTCTGCTCTCAACCCATCTAACTCTACAACCTTTTATTTGTTTGGACTCTTGGATGATAATATTGGCCTGTCACAGACATTATGTAGTTTTTAGAGAAATTCCTTGTCCTTCCCAGTCTGGTTTCAGACACTGAGTGTAATGCTATTATGGTTTGTTAGCTCAACTCTGTCTGTGAGCTGAAGCAGTCTGTGTGACCTTGGAGCAAAAAACCCAGACATCCATGTAGGAGAGTGCTGAATGTGGCATACATAATGTGTTCTGGCTAACACTGAGCTGGCCATCAATCATTCATTGAAATTGTCCCAAAAATTAATGCTGGGAAACATTTGCACCCTAAGCATGTTGTGCCAATGACAAACAATATCTTTCAGGGTTCAGTGCCATCACAACTCTTAGCACATGTCAAATTTTGAAACTAAAACTTTTGGATTGCAGCACAGTTCCTTATGCATTTCCAGCCAGTGAGCATATCAGTGACCAGAGAGAAGGGGTTGGATGAAAATTTTGGAATGCAGAGAAAAGAAATATATAATACTGTTTATTTTTAAATGCTGGTAAGCTTTCGTCTCCAGAAATTAGATTCTACACTCAATCCTCTTAATAAAAAACAATCATCTAACAATTGTATTCTGCCAGTGAGATCTCTCTGCCACACATCTCTCTGAGGTCACAAGAAATTATCAAATTATTTATTGTTTATATACAATTTCAGATATCTCTTAAGTAAAAGAAATCAAATTAGGAAAATTAATGGAATTCTTAAAATTTATATGGTTTGTAATATACTATATTTTCCTATAACTATAAACAACTTTTCAAACTTACTACAGTCTATGGGGTTATTACTCAACTACATTAGCTGAAAGCATTTCTAAACCATAGAACATTTCCATTTTGAAATTCTGCTTTAACTTTTCAGAAGAAGCAGTGAACAAATACTTTATATCAGACTTTCACCACTACACAGGTTCCTGTCAAAGCTCTTTTAAGGATTTGGATTAGGATGCCTGAACTTCTCTTTCCTTTGTCATCTGAATTTATTGAGATGGTAAATAGGTACTCTGTGTTGTTAAAATGCTCCTGCTATGGAAATAACTTGTATTTTCAATCCTTGAACAGTACTCAGATACTGTAATGACACAAAATATAAATATTGCATACAGAAATGACAGATGCCAGAGCTTGGTATGTCTTTTCTATGAAAGGCCTGTTATACATTCCTTTCTTGTTAAAATATCACTATAGCCACTGACCTTGTCAAATCAGCTTTTTAAAAGTACTGCCAGAAAGTCTTGAATTATTGGAATAATGTCCTTCAAACATTGTAGAGATTCTTTCTTGTTTTTCATCTGCCCCACAGAAAACTTCAGCTGTAACAACCACCAGCTAAAAAACCTTACTCTACTTAAGAGAATCTCTTCAGGAAAATCTTTTTAGATTCTTGGCACTCTTGCATTTTGTAGTTTGGATAATGTGATGAAGACTGACAAACACAGATCAGACTGTAAAAACATTCTTGCTTGTGGACCTAAAAGAATAGAAGAGTCTAGAGGACAACTGAACACCCTTTTAAATGTTAACACCAATGAAGGAGTTTCAACTATTTGCCAGCATTTTTCCACTTGTTTGGACTTTTTTTTCCCCTGTTGTTTCAAATCTCACATTTTGTTTTTATTTCACTGCACGGTGATATTGCCTCTTTGAAAATTGCAGACAAAGTGAGACAGATCTCTTGAAGGTGGAATTACCAAGGGAATAGTTTATCAAGATGCTATATGGGCAGGTGTAGATCTCAGGACTTTCTGCCTCCTCTGTTGTGGGAGATCTGTTAATAATGTGCATAACAAGCAGAGAAAACCACCTACAAATTACTACAACTATCCAGATACATTTGAGAAAAACACTGGGAGAGAAAATCAAAGCAGTACTTGTGAATCAGCAGGTCTGCTGGTTACCACGAGCTAATAGATGAATTTTTGAGAGCAAAATATCTTTCTGTGCTGCCCTAAAATAATAAAAAAAAAAAAGTATTATAGATGTATTATAAACCGTAAACAAGGACATTTATTTCTGTATTTTTTTTTAAGTTATTAAGCCTTGTTTCCCCTGCCCCCTTCTTAATTTCCTATGGCAGGAGATTGGTTTTCCTTTTTTATGTTGGACAGAAAATGCTAGAACTTAGAACAAATAAATTTGTTGTGTTGTTGTTCTACATCTTAATTGCATTCAAAAGATTTTCTATTCTTTTTTTTGTATACATGGTAATTTTGAGCATATTGCTTATAATGTAATCAAATGTAATCAAATATGTGGTTATTATCTGTAAGGTAATGAATGAGGAAGAATGTGTTATTATGTTTTTAATAATTGTGAAATTCAGATGATAACATTAACCAAACGAGCCTAGCTCAAGAGTTCTCTAACAACATCTGAACTCTACTATCAATTTATACTATCAATTTGACTTAGCTTGTTTTGACTCATATAGGTTAGAAGAAATCAGGTTTTTTTGAGAAATTTGGAGTTTCAAAAATAAAAGTTTTTAAGCCTTTTCTTTCCTCAACCATAGACCTGAAATTTTGATAGCAATAAAACAGTGAGTCACTTTGTGCCAATATGCATTAACTTCATCTCATTAAGATGGAGAATTGTTATTTTGTGCTATTGACTTTTAGGTTCTCTTTCATAATTTTTATTGGCCTGACACGGTCTTATTCTTCACACTGTTAAGTTTCCAAAAAAGCCTCTATTCTGGGCTCTGGTACAAGCTAGCTTTCCCTCTAATCATCAGTCTTCTTGTACTACTGATAGTGAGATGGAAAATCCAGAATTTAAAAGAAGGTCAAATCTGAGCCATACATTGAACTCAGAAGAAAAATTGTCATGTTTTTCAGAGCTCAGATGATGTCAGGGAAAATTTTTTTCCTGAACTAATTTTCTTGCCATCGCTTATCATTTCCCCCTATTCATGACTGGAAAATATCCCTGACAACACCAGTAGAATTACTGATAGTTGTTACTATTCTCAACATTGTCATCATCAACTGCTCAGCAGATTTTAAGTTTCTTTTAATTAAAATGAGGAAAACAGGTAAGATACAGAGTCCTGGTGTCATTCAACTGCAATCTCCATCGCATATTTCATAACTATTATGCTTCCCAATTTTATTCAACTCAGCAATCAAAACTGTGACTGACACTATAAAAGACCAAAACTATTCCCTGAAAAGCGGGCAGTTAGATTTATCCCTGATGCCACGAGAGGATCCAGAGAAATAAAACATGGACAAAACATGAGTCAAGATGTGAGCCACAAAACTACAGCACCTGTTTAAATATGGTCTTGACTTGAAAGCAGCTTGTAAAGAATTCTTGAATTAGCTATGTATCAATCAGTAATACACAAGGAAGAGAGAAATTTAGGGTAGTCAGCCACTTTAGCTATTTTGGTTGATGCAATAATCTTCCCAGAGAACAAGATCTTTTACACAATATACCAGGTGAGAGGTGGGGTGAGGAGAGTGGCCTTGTAAAGAGAAAACTGGAAACAAGTGGAACATAAGGAGGGGAATGGGGGAGAAGGCTAGGAAAAAGGAATGTGATGATATGTGATGTGATACAGGGAAAACAAAGGATAAAAATGTGCTGTTAAAGACTAATGAGGATGTGTCAAGGCACAATGGGACAAAACCCAATCTGCAAATAAATAGTTTGGCACTTGGCTTCAACGGTTTTGAACTCAGGTCCACTGAGGCCAGCTTGGAATTCCTCAAAGAGGAAGAGAAGGCTTTTCTACTCTTTGTCCTCAAGCAATTCTTTGCCTTCTCTCTGCTGCTGAAAGATTGACAGCATGGATAATGGCATTGCTCATTTTTCAAGTACGCATTAATGCCATTGACTTAACTTGTCTATTCTGAAGAGCTATTAGAGCTCCTTTGTGCTGTATCTATAGGTTGTGTTGTGGGTTGTCACTACAGCACAGGCACATCCTGCACAGCACTCTGCCTCCCTCACCCTGCTGCTATCTGGCTGTCAACTTTATTGTAAAACATCAACAGAAAAGATGTGCGCCGTATTTTTGTCTTTGCAAACAGACCACATTTTGTTAGGCTGCAAAATAATTACATGACATTCTCTGCTTTGCAAATTCAGGATTATCTGGCCTGTGCCTATGGCACTAATGCTACATCTGCTGGTGATATACATGACAGCAAGAGCAGGGGCTGATTTGCAGTCTCAGGAGCTATCGAAACTAGCAGCACTGAAAACACAATAATTATATTAATTGGGCAATGTCTCTACAGCACAAGCTTTAGCTTTGCCTTAGCATTTAATAACTTCTCTCATATATTGGTTATGTCAAATGTGAAGAGAAGTCAGAAAGAACTCCTTAGTGTTTTGGCTTCAAAGAAGGTGTACACTAAGAACCAATTTGAGCTGGTCAAAATCTTTCCAATGGAGTATTTTCTTGTCAGAAGATGTATTTCCACCAAAGTAAAAATACTCTGCAAGAATGTACTGACAAATGATTCTGACAAATTTAATTCAGAAGAAAAATTTGTGAAGCATTAAGTTTTTGCTGTAATATGGTTTTATTTCAAAAGCATATCTTTTGCAGATACTGAAAATTAGATTATATCAGATCTATTGAAAAGAAATATTTGGATTCAACTAGCACTATCTCTTCAAGAAATCATAATGAAACAAGTTCAGAAGTCACAGAATTTTCCTTTCCACTGACTTCCAATTTCTGGTATTTTCCTGCAAATATGATGTAAAAAAATTACCTCATTCTACTACTCAGAAAAACGTAAGCAGGCATGTTAAGGATTTTCACAACACTTTTTGTTTGAAAAGTGATGAAGTTTGTAAGCTGATGTTTCTATGAAACGCTTCCTAGAACTCCAAGTAGATCCTAAAGTGTCAGAAATCAGAGAAGTCCACTGACAGGCAGAGTTTGATGCAATCAATCACCATGAATGCTCAGGATTTTCAGGTGCACTTGGTGGTGGACACTTACAGCACGTTTTATAAAGTGAGCATTTAAAGAACTTACCATTGCTGCTCAGTTTGCTGTTCTGCTCTGTGGTGGGAATTTCTGGGAAGTCACTTAATCACCCTCTGTCTAGTATCATTCTGTAAAACTGAAATAGTATTTTCCAACTCTCATTCATTCTAGAATTAGACCTTGCTCTTGCAATATGCCAATGCTGTCAGACCATATAGAGCAAATTGGAAGAAGAAGCAAGAACATTTACTAAGTGTTTAAGAGTGGTAAATACCATCTAGACTACAAATAAAATAAAGAAGTAATTTCTTCTTGTAGAATTGTGTACTGAACTTGTACACTGAGACTACGTTTCTCAAGTTGATAACCAGTAAACTCTTCATAATTTAGAATTCTCAACTAAATGTATAATTCATTATCTCTTCCATTACTTGGACTTATGGACACTAGAAAACCTCATATCTCCACATCTCTTTAAGTCTGCAAATTAAAATGGTGGTGGTGGTGGTTACAGATTCTGTGTTGCAAACCAAAGGCTCTTCCACCCAGGCTTTCTTTTTCTAAACTGCTTTTCAAGTACAGTGAGAGCTAGTCCATGAGCATTTGAAGATTGCAGAGGGAAAGTTTTTGCAGAGAAGAATTAATTAGATTTTGACTAAAACCTTTACATACTTGATAACTAACATACTCATCTATACAGAAGGATGTCTTTATACAGAGCAAGATTGACAAACCCTTCAATGGCACACCAGAGAAGTGTTAGAAAGAGAGGCACTGATTTGTAATTACCCTGTAGATAAGGTGTCTGAACAATATTGATTATTTCTGTTATTTACAAATTATTAGGTTTGTCATTACAAGACATTGCTTGAATTTCAGCTAGTCTGCCCTTGTCAGAGGGGCAAAGGAACTTACTTTATCCCAGAAATTATCAAATTAGATTCCTAACTAATTAATTAAGCCTCACTTGTTATGGGAAGCTACATAGACTAGAATTTGCTGCTCTCTGTTAGCTGATTAAATACAACTTATGCTTCACACCTATGCAGGAGTGAAAAAAAAAAAGAGAAAAAAGTTCTAAGTATAGGTTAGGCTATAACACTTGTTTGTTGACAAGAGAGACAAATGCATGCCTTTTGTTGGTATTCTCTCCGTGTGGTCTAAAGCACTCAGCAGCAGAGCATCTCCAGTTGTGACATTCGTTAACACAAATTACCATGTGGCACATCGGAAGGGCCTGCAGCAGCATGCCACATGGTAATTGCCTGGGACACAGTGCTGTGGGCTCTGCAGGGCTCCCAAGGGCCTGCCAGCTGCACAGCAGGGGCCAGCACACGTGTCCTGGCTCTTCCAGGAGCACAGGGACATTCTCTGCTGAGCCATCCCTCACTCCCTGGTACCCCCCTCATCCCCAGGGCCACAGGAGATGCTCAGCAGCTCTGCAGTTACATCACCAAAACGTGATGTAACTGGCCTACAAAGACACACCTGGGACTCCAACGAGTGTATTTTGCAGCATTTCTTAAGGAAAGGAAAAAAAGGGATTTTTTTTTTTTTTTTTTTTTTTTTTTGGTAGGAGCTTTTAAAATTGTGGATGTCGGGGGAAAAGTCAAAGTGGGATTAAAAGATATTGTTTGAAAACATATTTTCTCTGTGCAATTTTTTCAACGTAAAAAATTGCCACAGCCTGAATATATCTCCCCATTGGCATATCTACAAGAATCAAATTCATGCTATCCTAAATCCTTAATATCTCTACAGGCTTTAATTTGCTTGAATCTCTTTTGCCCCTGATTTTCCAGCTACCTTTCTTAGCTACAACACAACCTAGTGCTGCCACAAGCATGCTGAACAGGACAAATAGCAAACACTGTACTAGATTTTAATCATGCATCTTCCATTCCAGGTATTAAATAAATAGCAACTTAATTCAGTAATAATTCAGGAGAAAGAAAGAAACAAAATTAAGTGTATAAATTATATTGTATAGATGCATTGGAGTGATGAAATCAAACAGAACTAGCAGTAAGTTAAGTGGTTTTAGTAATGCTCATCATTATTTTATCAGTCAATAAATGTATAAAATACAAATAAATATAAAAATTGGTGTCATGCTAAAATAGGTCAGCATCAATACCAGTGGTATCACACACATTTTTCATTTCAAGATCTAACAATTAAAAAACAATACCTGAGGGCCAGTTTTAGTCGACATATAGGAGGACCAGATTCAGGAGTTTATTTTCTGCAACCATGGAGATTGATCCATATTACTCCAATACTCAACAAAATAAGGCCTGAGAAACCAGTTGATTTCATTGAAGGCTGAGTTGCCTTTCCAATTAGGCTACTCACTAAAGCTTTAGTGCCACAAAATGACAGCTGTTTGTCTACACAGGCTTAAATAGTAATGCTTTCAGTCAGTGCAATTATTTCCCTTCCTTTGTTGTAATCCCTCCTAAACTGTGCTTCAAAGTTTGAGAGGTGTCTTAGCCCCTCCAGTAAAAGGAAGCAAAGTCTGAAGTTCAATTTATTATTGTCTGCCATGGATATCCTCAGCTTGCAGTAAATTAATGAAAAGGATATGTTCAGCTTGGTTAGCCCAGTGTAATGCTGTTGTATTCTACTTCCTGTATCCACTGATTCATTAAATGCCACTGCTGGCTGTGTCCCTGCATCCCTCAAGATGTAGCTCTGGTACAATAAGTTCCCAGGAAAACCTTTGAACACAAGCTTTTAGTTATGAATATTGGGGGTGGGGTGGGTTTCCCTTTTTTTTTCTTTTTTTAATTCATACTTGCAAGCAACCAATACAATCTGGAATTCAAATAGTTAAAATTTTGTTTAGAAGTCAACGTTGCTGGCATTATTGAAAAAACAGAGAAATATTATTTCACTTTCTTCTTGGCTATGTAATTACTAGTAAATAATAATTTGAGCTATTTTTCACTTGGTACAACAAGTACTGAAAATCTTCTATAATGATGAACTCTGATGATAATATAGAAGTTGGGGAGGTATTGATAGGCTCAGAAAATTGTTTTGGCAAAAGAAAACACTCCTAATGAGCAAAGTCAAGAATTATTGCTTGTGAAATTGATATTCTAGCCATCTAATCAAATAATTCCAAATATAGTAATTATAGATGAATGGAAAAAAACCCAACACAACAACAAAAAACCTCAAACTCCTCCCTAAAAAATTAGATTACTATTAGAGTAAGGGTCTCAATAATAACAGAGATAAAACTGCTATACAGGCAATTCCAAGTACCTAGTCATTCTCTACTGTCATGGTGAGCCCTTCTACTGTTTTTCTTGGTCCTGAGGTTACTGGCTAAACTTTGGGGTTTGGAGGAGTCTGACAGCAAGTCTTTTAGAGGAAAAGATTTGTTGAAGGCAGGGGTTTCTTTCTCCTCTTTGGTTACTTCATCTTCCTCACTCTGGGGTCCAATGAGGGGTATTTCTATGTCTTTTTATGTTATCATTTTTTCACACTTTGCTTTTCTTCCTTGCTCTGCAATTCCACTTTGCAGTTAAATGTAGGATGTATGGAGTGTTTTACATATAATTAATACTTATTCTAAAGATCTGTACAGTCCAACTCACATATCTTTTTTTTTCTTTACTTATCAGCAAATAGTCACCAGTGAGTTGTATTCTGAGGTCTCCAGGGTCACCACGTGTCACTTTTTTGTAGGATGTTACACCCACATTCCTTCACACTGAACCAGGTCCCAGCTTCCAAGCCTCTGTTGTAATACCATGCCCATGCTCTGTATTCATTATATGAACATTATAGATGTGGGTTTTCTTTTTCTATGCAGAAAAATCTTCAGTCGCTACTATCATTTACACAAAAATTAAGAAATCTTTAAATTTAGATCAAGACAAGTCCAGACAAAGTCCAAGGAGAATCAGTCCAGAGACCTTGTCCTGGTTTCAGCTAGGGCTGGGAACAAGGCTGTACCATCCATGTCAGAATTTCAGTTTATGGGATATGGATGCAATTAACTTTAGTGAGCTTTGTAAGTAAAAAATGAATGGTGACAAGCTGGACAGCTGCAAAACCAGGCAATAACATCACTTAACTTATCCTGGTAGTATTAGAAGGTTTAAAGGAGGTGCCAGCCACCCTCCACTCCAGGAGAAGTAATAATCACATACCAATACACTGCTGATGAAAACAATTATCTTTAATTTCAGCTCTGAAACAAACCCACAGACATTATTAAATATAGGAATTGCTTGTGTAGTTTCAGATGCATGTGGTTCATGTATCTTCAGGAAATGGTTTGATATTTGACTCACCAAGATCAATGTGCTATGCAATTACCAAGAACATGCTTACACAGTGTAATACTTTTGAACATTTCTTCCTAGAATTCACAGTAAAACCAATTTTGCAATGAAATATAGTGCTTAATAAAGGCTAGAATTCTGCTATGTGAAACTTTTCTTATATAAACATTCATAATAGCTCCTAGATGGAGATGCTACTAAACCAGAAAGAAAAAAGTAGTTCAAGCTAGCCATACTTTTTCTTTTGAATAAAATGCCAATAAGCTATCATGACTATGATGGTAAGATTCACTTTAATACTGACACATATAGATCCCACAAACCGCAGAAACATTTGGGCTGTTATTTTTAATGGCCTTTTAAAGACATAAACAATAAAAGCAAACAATAAAACATCTTTTATTGCTTTGCTGTTCTTGGCAAAGGGACCAGAACTGTTTTGGTTGATGGCTGTGCTGGGTCTGTCTGGGATGGAGTTAACTTTCCTCACAGCAGCCCATAGAGTGTCATGTGCTGCATTTGGGCTCAAATGGTGTTGATAAAGTGCCAAAGCTTCTGCTGAGCAGTGTTTGCACATCATCAGGTCGTTCTCTCAGGCCAGAAGGCTGAAAGGATGAGCAACACTTTGGGAGGGGACACAGCTGGGGCAGCTGGCTTCAACTGGCCAGGAATAGTCCACACCATACAACATCATGCTCAGCAGTAAATACATAGGGAAGCAGCAGGGGGAAGGATTTCATTAATAAACCAATTATCTTCCAAAGCAACTATTCATACTGAGGCACTGACTCCCATGGGCTGGACATTGCCTGCTAATGGGAATAAGAGAATAAATCTCCTCATCTTCCTTTGCTTCTGTGTGTGACCTTTGCTTTATTCATTAAACTGCCCTCATTTCAACTCTCAGTCTTGCCTGTCTTATTTTTTTTCTCCTGTGCTGTCAGGGAGAGTGAGACCTGCAGGGTGGGAAGCTGAAGGCCAGGAAAGGTAGATCCACTACAACACATTTATTCAAAAATAGTGCAGTGATTGGACTTATGGACACTAGAAAACCTCATATCTCCACATCTCTTTAAATTTGCAAGTTAAAACAATGATGATTTCAGATGCTGTGTTGCAAACCAGAGGCTCCTCCACACAGGCTTTCTTTTTCAAAACTGCTTTTCATGTACATGTGGCTTTCATGTGCAGGAAAAAACCACTTTATATAGAGTGGCTTTGACTGTAGGAGCACAGATTAGCTGGCTGAGGGAAGGACAATACTATTTTTTTCAAGCATAAAAAAAAAATAAAAAAATAAATGCAGTTAATACAAGCACAACAAAACAATCTGCCACATAGAACACTCAATGTTTTAGAATGGTGAGATAGCTGTGGTCATAACAAAGTTAAAAGAAGGAAATGAAAGAAAGGAATTTTCTTAATTTTTAAAAAATGGGATACACTCCAAGTTGTTATGAAGATGAAGCTTTAAAATCAAGCTGGGATTCTACATAAACTTTCCCACATATTTTAACCTATTTAATAGATTTGCCACTTTTTAACATATTTAATTTTTTCCAACTTAAAGATTTTCTTCACTGCTAGGACTACTACTACTAGTTGAGAATAATGATTTTTAGCATAGACTAGCCCAAATAAGAGCTAGACTGAGACCAGAATGCTGATACTGCCTTTTTTCCATAAGCACCAAGGGATAGGACTAGAAGTCATATTTGAAGAATTATACTTAAATTTACTTAAATAATTCTGCTGAGTTTTGCTTACTAGAATACCCATATATTTTCACAATATAGAATTTGTCTAGCATATTCTTCAGTTACCTTTAAAACATGACAAATTTCGTAAGGCAATAATGTTCAAAATTCAAAAGCAGGCAGAATAGAAAAATAAACCCTAAAAAAAGCTGAAATGCTTTAAAATTCCTTGGAATATCTTCACATATCCTTGTTTGTTTCAGAACACCTTTACAATCCTATTGGTTTGTTTGCAGAATACAGTGTCTTCATTTATCCAAGAATGTGTTCTGATTCCCAGATCAGCCACCTCTAAATTTACTTTAATTGATGTATTTTCCTTTCCTGAGATTTTATTATCATGGTTTGATGTCATGATGGACTTTAAATTCATGGAAATTCAGTAGTGCTTTTATTACTGAGGCCTGAAGCCCATGCAATTCTACAGCAAGCAATAATTTCTCATTTTACTCAGTTTGAGCTTTTCCTTCTTTGCCATATAATTAGATCTAAGTTTTTCCATTATAAAAATATATATTTAGTACAAAGACAAACAATTTTTTTCCAGTAGAAAAGGAGGACTGAAATAACTAAAGGTGTTTTAATGTCCTTACTGGAATATTGTGAACTAGACAAATTTCAAATCATGAAAGAAGAAACATTTAAAAAATAACTGTCATGCCCACATATATATTCTGAAAGTATCTAGAATAAGGTACTGCATGAAGTATTTCACCGTGGTGCTTATCCATCAACAGCATTCCCATTTCTCAGAGCTTCTAAATGTGTGTTAACATTCATAAAAATACAAAAAAGGCTTAGTCTTCCTAATAAATAAGGATAATATCAGCACATACTTTAATGTGTTGCTTAATTAAGCAACAGATTAATTACTAAGATCACATTTCTGTGAATAAAATGACAAGGCTATGGCCTGGGATAAGTTTGTTGTTTTATGAAGGAATATTTCTGAAGAGACTGTAGAATTTTTTGGGTAAAATAAGCTAAACATTCATTTGTTAATTATTAAAGAAAATTTAAAGTATATTAAAAAGAATGAATTATTAATTCATTTTAAAAGAGGATTCTGTCATTTCTGTGATGACCATTTGTGTCCTCACCATGGTGTAAACAAACAGGAGTGCTCTTCTGTCCTAGGTGCACTGAGAGCTTTGAATTCCTAAGAATTTATTGGGCAGATGAATCATATGTAACTATTTTATGGTCAGCAATATCAAACTGACACAAGATCCTTCTCATTTAACATATCTCCATTGACACATTTTTTTTACAATCAGATTATTTTTTAAAAAGTTAAAAATTAATTTAATTGCATCTGGTATGTACTTGTACCACACATATATATTATGTTAGGAAACACCCCCAAATAAAAATCCCCATCAATTTTCTATTTCAAGTATGAAATGTTAAAAAAGCTCTACAACTGCTTTTTTTTACCTCTTTTTTTACCTCTTCTTTTTTTTTTAACTTCATACAGGACTTGTCACATGCATTGGAGTTTGTTGTATCTCTGGCACACTGAAAAAAAAAGCAATTTTTAGATATTTATATATCATTTTTCTGCAAGATTATCACTATTTCTGCTTTTCATGGGGTTTTGCTAATCCATCACATCCATTTACCCAAACTGCTGCCTCTGACAGATCTAATGAATGGCACATTTTGTAGCATGTTGACTGGTAAAATATTTAAAAAACAAGGACAAGATTGACTGAGGTCAGTAAAAATAAATAGCTTATCTCTGTGCTACATCCTCTTTGCCTTCATATATTTTTTCTTGTCAAAGACATCAGTAATGCTTCATTTTCAGAGTCACTGTTTAGAAAGGCTGAGGATTTAAATGTCACCCTTCATTATTGTTTGATGTGATAAAGGTTTCATGCCACAGACTTCCTGAGTAAGGATAACTGTTTATCCAATTCTTTTAGGAAAAGTATTAATTTTGCTTCTTAAACCAGTTCTTTATCAGAAACCTTTTGTTCTTTGTTATATACACTATTAAATAGATCTTATGAGACTTAAAGTTCATCTACAAAAGTATTTTATGCGTTTTCTGAAATGTCCTTTACGTGTTTCACATCTAAATTCTGCCAGGTAAGGGCTTGATAACTTTTCCCAATAGGAGAGATGGTAGTGAGGTGACACAGTGAATTAACTTTAAGACATCCAGGACAGTGTGCTCCCATGGTCCTCATGCCTAAAGAGCAGTAAATCATTACACCACCTACACATCCCAGCCCAATAAAGAAAAGGAAAAAAAAACAAAACCAAAACCCCAAATCAAACAAACAAAAAAAAGTATTTTTCTCCAAATACAACATGTGAGCTAAAAGCTCCCTGCTTTACTCAGAACCCTGCTGGGCCAGGCAATAAAAAATGGCCAAACCAATCAACAGTTCTGTGTACAGAAAAGCTTGTAGGACATCCAGCCTGTATCCATCCAGCTGGGAGGAGTGATGTTCTTTTCAGCTCAGCCCACAGCTGGTGGGGACACCCCACTGTCTAGAGGGATCTGTGCAGGGCACATACTTCCATTCCAAAGGAATGAAATTAATACAAATGCCTTGTTTGAGCACTGATAATTGAGTGGAATAAATGGAGGTTTAGTCTTAATGAAATGTTTCTTCCATAATACCAGTCCCAAAACCAGCAAGAGCCAGAATAGTTTAAAAAGGTAAAACACACATCCCATGCATGCTAATTATTCCTGCCAGGATTTCTATCCATTCTTGAAGGAAGGAATGTGGCATATAATGAAACTGTATTAACTGCATGAACAGAAGCTTGCCAAGGCACATGCCATTTTAATAGATTTATATTTTTAATCTTTCAGTATTCTTGCTACTCTCCCTCATCTGCAGTATTCCTTTACTCTGAGATCTGCATTCCCATCCACTATCTCAGAGTTTTAACCCCAATATATTTTGGGTTATACAGGCAGATGAAACCCAAAACCCTTTTAATTCTTAAGATTCTGATTGCAGTTGAGGCAGGATCTTACACTGGGGAGTGTGGAAATAGTGTAATTTTCTACCCCTTTGTTCATTGCAAATATGAATACATCATATACAGACACTTCTTAAGTGTCTGCAATTAAAGACAGGTAAATTGTGTTTGATTCCATTATAGGTAAAGACATTTACCTTTTACTAAAATTATGGTTTCAGAATTGTGATGGTTTGCTTTCCTTTTTCTTACAAGTATGCCTTTGAATCCTATGGAAGACTAGAGAATGATTTCATCAGGGATCCTTCCAAGCTCTCTCTGTTGTTTATGGCATTTTTTTAGCAGCATTATTGGTGTGGGAAGGCTTTCCTTGTCTGCATTTCTATTCTGTGAAGTTTTCATAATTAGGTATGTATAATTAAGATTTCCATTAGTGGGGATTTTTTTTAATTCCCCATGTCCCAGTAAAAATGACAGATAAATGCCTTGAGACTGTTATGCCTTAATTGTTCCCCAGGAGTTAGATTACTGAGTTAAGACCTGATTCATACACATTTTATGCACCATTTCCTTGACTTTTTTTTAAATTTAACATTTTGCTCAGAAGTTTAATATTACTGAGAAAAGTGCCAATACTCCTTATTTACGTGAATCCCTTGAGGACAGTTGCCATGTCTTCCCTCTTCACCTCATTATGCACTACATGCATTCCAAAGAGGAGGAAGCATCAGATGCAACAGTCCAACTAACCAAATATTTACAGCTTTTTGTTGTTATTTCAACCTTTCAGATAAATCATGCCATGGATTTCAGCAGTATATACCTCAGAAAAGTCTCTCTGAATACACATCAGTGTAAATAAAACCAAATTTTGAATACTAAGAGACAGCCATCAAAAGAATGATCAAGAAAATGGGAGCACATGTAGCAGTCTGTTTTTCAGACTTTATAAATATTTCATCATAAGACTTAGTCACTATTATGCACGGGTGAGCTGCTAAAAGAATATTAAAATAATTTGCTTAAGAGTCAGACATAGAGTTAGTAGAAGTCATATTGCTCCTCTTTTCCATGGAAATCAAACAGCAATGGGAAGAGGAGCTTCTGTCACAGCCAGTAGGGATAATTCAGCTTCCAGCAAAAATGCTGGAGCTGGAAAAGTTCCTGGTGCAACTTTGCTCTAAGTGGAATGAATCACTTCCATACCAGCCCTGCTGTATGTGACATTAATATTAGTGCAACACAGCTGGAAAAAAATAGTCATGACATTCTTGCTGAAAAGCATTTTTTCATTTAGCATAAAACAAGCAAATTTACTCCCTTTGCCTTTTCTGATAACTTGTCTGCCACTTCAGTGTCCCAAAAACCAAGAGTCTGTCAGCCTAAAGGGCACTGAACATGATAGCAAACAGAATTACTTGCTGTACTCCTCTGCTTTGGAGACCCATTCTAGTTAGACAAAGTCTCCTTTCCTGCTCTGAAAAAACAAACAGAACAACAACAACAAAACAAAAAACAAAAACAAAAACAAAAACAAAAACAAACCTCAAAAAAAAACCAACCCACAAAACACCAAAAAAATCACAAAAAACCCAACAACCTTCTGGACAATTTCTTTTTGTTGCCCTCCAAAACCCTTCATATTTTTTCTTTGTCAAAAGTATCAGGCAAAGATATTGGTGACAGTTTTGTTACTCCCAAGAGTGAAATTGTGGATGGATTCTGTGTCCTGAGAACAAATTCTCTAGTGAAATCTCTTCATTATACTTGGCTATTGGAATACAGTTAGGTCAAACCAACCTTTTAAAAAAGAGCTACTAGTTCCTTGCTGTGAAAAGTAGCAGTGAAGTGGAATTTAATACGTTTTTCTTGAGTGGGCCATGTGCTAAAAGACATCCAATAAAGAAAAAGAAAATAATCTTTTAGTTGCCCAATGTTTTGTGAAAAAAATTAAGGGATAAAGTGCACAAAAAACGTAACTTACTTTTTTTTTTTTCATTGAAAATGGAAAAACTTGCTTCTTCCCCTATGTTCTTCCCAAATTCTTCTTTTCTCTCCCTTCACAAAAAGTAAGGATAGCTCAAAAGAGATTGTAACCCAAAATGCTTGGGATATCAAAAACCCTCATTGTAAGAGGTTACAAATGCTCAGGGAAGTATTGACATGCAAATAAAACAATACCAATAATAAAAAAAAAATCCTCCCATATCACCTATTTCACATATCTGTGCTATATGTTTCTGTTGCAATCACATGTGGACTTTTTTGAGGGTCATGCTGCTTCAATGTTATTTCACAGTTCTTCCAGAGGCTTTAAAGAGGTTGAATCTTTATGATTCACTCACCTGAGAATCTCTTCAGAAGCTTTCAGAACTCCTGCTGAGCTAAAGCTCCAGAGGAAGAACAAATGATCTATTCCTTTTCTAAAGGAACTCAATATTACTCTTTACTTGGCCAGATGCAACTTAGAAAGATTTTTTTTTGTTTGTTTGCAATGACTGACAAATGCATGTTCAAAATTAAATGCTTGGGATATATTTTTGTTTGTGAACACACATACTGGATGCTTAAAATTATCATGTATTCATTACCTCCCACCATTGCTGTTGAAGTCTTTTCATTCCTGAGCAAAAGAGGGAAAATTAATATTCCCTGAGGATACATACAAGTGTTTATAACTATGACTATAACAGTTACAAATAAATCTGTAATAATTAACCCACATCTTTAAAGCAAGTAATTATATCCTTTTTCCCAGCCCCACAAGCTGTACATTCATACACAGCTCTTGATGAATTTAAGCTACTCTTACCAAAACAATAACTCATAGGAGTCACCAACATCCCTTATGCAGAGAAACATATTGTAAAAAATGGGACAGGCTTCCTGTGTTCCTCCACAAAGCAAAATCTGAACTAACCCCTTAAGGAAAGAAAGAGCTTGTTCTCAATTGTCTCAAGCTGTTGTGATTCTCCTAGAACTTCTATAGTCAAGACCCTATGCCTCCTTTTCCTATTTTTTCCACTTTTCCATTTGACTTTTTGAAGAAGAAGGGGAAAAAAATAAAATCAAATATTGTGTACCCTAATGTCCCTTTTCTTGCTAACAAACCTTCTAGAGCCCACAACTTATTTGACTGTGAACAAAAGTCAATGTTATCTGTCATTGATTTCATTTCAGGAAGGACAGTCTAATTCTATATTATTTGACAAGTGTGTGTACACAATCTCTGGAATAAAAATACTTTCTTCTTGGAACATATCACTATTCATGTTCATCTTACATTTTTTATAGAAAACTCATTATCTGTATCCTAGGCAAAATCTTTAACTGAAACAAGGAGATTATTTCAAAAGTTTAAAATTCATTCAGAACCACATAAAGCTAGAAAGGATGCTTTTCTAGAGGTTAACTGCTCATCTAAAGGATTTTTGCAGTAAGATTTTTTTAGCAAAATTAAATATACCTCAAAATGCCCTGCTTAAAAGAATAGTCAGGAATACAGAGGTTTCAGAAGTTGAAATCATTGGTACTGTAGTACTGCCCAGGTGACCTCAAAATGGAAGTCATGATTTAAAAATAAATCTGGATTTCTGGCCATCATTGTTCTGGTAATTACATACTTCATGTATTTTGTATTTTCTGGTGAAAAGATGAAAGGGGTAAGGTACCCATTAGGCAAATTACAATGATTATAATTATATAATTATAAGTCAACTAGTTTAAAGTGAAGTAATAAATAGATGCCTTCTACTAGTACATGTTAAAAATAGTTAAACCCTGATTTTAAAAAAAAGTTAAGTTTTAGGCATTTTTTTTAGTAGTCTTCCTGTTAAGCTTTCTCATTTGATGTCTACAAAGATAATTGAAATGTGTCCATTCCTTATCTAATTAATGAGATCCAGTAAATATATATTTAAAAAAAACCCAATGAAGCAAAACCAAAACCAAGCCAAAAAACAAAAACAAACAAACAAAAAAAACAGACAACAATTTTTTCTTAATACCATGCTTAATCTTTAGTGACTACTATTTTTATTTTTTTTTTTTCCAAATAGCTTTCCATGATTGGGAGGTCCACAAGACAGGTAAAATACTCCTATAAATCTTAATTGATAGGATGTGTTAATGCACTTTGCACTTGTCTCTGTCAGACAACAGTCAGTGATAAAAGCAGGACAAGTAACTTTAGACTTTGGGCAAGAGTATTGTGCCTGTGCTTCACTGCAGACAAATCTGGTGCAATAGTGGCAGAATCTGTAAAAGATCCCAGACACTGGAATTTTCCTGAAATGCCTATGCAATTAGTTTAGAGATAAAAAAACCAATTATAGTTCATGAAACTCCTACTTGAGGGTCACAACCTTGATAAGGAGTAAGACCTTTGGTTTGATTAGAAAACACCAGTTTATTGAAATAGTCTGTTCAGAAGGAAAAAAGTCACCCTGAAAAGTCTCTCCATTCACAACTATTTGCAAGATGTCTTGCAAATGCTTATTACAAAAAACAAGGAATTCCTGTTTTTATTGCAAGGTCTTAAGAGTAACTACTCCAAACTTAAATGAAATAAGCCTGCTCTAATTATTTAAAGTGATTTATTTAGGAGCTAAAATGTTTCGCCGACAAATATTTACTAATATCGGACTGAAAGAAAAAATTGGAAGCCAAGGTTCCATGGGGATGGTTTTTAAAAACTTTCCATTGGCTCATAGTCCATTGTCCTCCTTACAACAGGGTGCTGTGGCACAGTTCTATCAGCCTGCTCATGCAGACTCCCCTTATTGCAGTAAGTGCCTGGCTGATTATTTCGTGCCTCAGCGCTTTGCACTCGCTGCTCTCGAACTGGCACTGGCAGTTCACTGCCAGGTTAGCAATGAAGGGAGCCCTAAATTGTCTCATATGTGTTGACACACACAGAAATTGCTTCTGCCCTCAGTCTGAGTGCCTCAGCAAACTCTAGGAGCCCGCTCAGTTTAAATGAGGAGAAAACTGCTAAATTATTCTTAAGAATGATGTGCAGCTGCTCAGTTTGGAAATCAGCTCCTTTCCCTGCAGGGCCTGCAAAGCCCAGCTGTGTCAGCCTGGGCACAGCTAACAGCTCCTCTGCTCCCACAGAGGAAAAACAGCCCTCACCAGGGGTGGGAGGATGGGGGTACTGCTAATTACTTTGTCTTTTAAAGACATCTCCTGGTTAGCATCTCCAGTGTGCTATATCTTCATTTAAAGTGGGATAAATCACACTGTGTGGCATTGCTGGAGATCACAAGGGCAACCACAACACAGGATGGATATTTTTAATAATATCTTTGTAAAATGAGAAAAAGCCACCATCTCCCAAAAAAGCCCACAATGAAACAAAACACCAACCAAATGAAACAAACAAACACAAAAATTCCCACGAAGCCACACGAGACAAACTCCGCTGCAAGACTCTCACTACAGTTTGAATATCCTCTGCAAAATTTCCAGCACCTTTTTCTCTGTGATAAAGAGCAACTGTTCTATGGCTTGAGAGATAATTGACTCTGGATACTAGTCAGATTGAGCTTTTTTCACATGACAATACCAGACTTCAGTTTGTGAGTCATTCTCTAGATGGTAATTCAATATTAAATGTGTTTGTAAAAAATCTTTAAATATCTCTTTCTGTAGATAAGTTTTTCTACTGTTTTCTAATCCCATAGTAAATAAAAGGAGCCAAGATAAAAAATGTAAGATATTGTCAATGCTTGTAATGAAAGGTAAGTGGGCAGAAACAGGAAAATAAACTCTCAGTAAGATGGCTGAGGCTCAGATAATTTTTTTTCTTTGCCAGTGGACTTATGCAAAATAAAGTTTTTTTTCTCTGTTGAATATCACTGAAAGTCCAGAAGGAGCAAGCACCAGTAACAGTGCATTTTTTCTGAATACACAAAGCACTAAGATGCCTTATCTATAGGTGATGGACAAGTTAATGTATTTGTCTAATATTAACTGAGAAGTATTTGGTCAATTATTTTACTGCTGTTCTTTCAAATTCATGAGCCATTCTCCCTTATTCTTCCCTAATTAAGTTTAGTTTACACTTTGCTTAATTTAAGCTGTTTAGTTCAAAGCAATATTTTTTCAATGTTATGGTTTTTTGGCTACAGTATATGTGTGTTTGCATCATGAACCCAGCAGAGCTGAGGCATCATTCCTCAAGGTGTAATTCATACATAGATATATCTTTCTCCTTCTATAGATTTCAAGATTTTTATCCTGTATCCAAAGAAATTATCTTTGTGCTAGACAGTGTTAAAAATATGGGAAGAAAAGAAACATGTTATTCCCTCACTGATGATGATTACTGCCTCTATCATATAGCAAATGGCTCCCATTTCAGCTTCATTCTCATAGCTAGAAAATCCTATTTTTTTTGTCTCTTTGTCTCCTACTGATTCAAAACATCAGTAGCCTTCAACAGAAATTTAAATGCCTGTGTAGGTCAAGTCTGCATCTATCCTGAACTACAAGATAAGGAATCAGCAGGTTACAAGCAGTTACAGTATTATAAACATTTCTGCAGGCAAGTCACTGGCTCAGGTTCCTAAAGATTATAATAAGCAGATAAATTCATTATTAAGACATCAAAATAAAATACATCATTCTAACTTGCGAATGTTGGAAAGTTACTAATTAAAAGTATTGTAGAAAAAAATTAATTTTTTTTTTATGTTTTTGTGCAAATGAAACAGGTTTAACAAGCAGAACTATTTATATGTTCAGTTATTTTCTTCCTTTGGCAAAACACAGACTTTGAAAAACTCTTCTGAACATACCAGGGGCCTTGGACACAACATATTTGAATGTAAAAACAGCAGAGGTTAAAACCTTTGCTGGACTATTTCCACTTTTTATGTGAGACTCATCTTTTAAAACCATGCTCTAATAGTACAAAACCACAGGAGCTGTGACTGAAGTTACCCTGTCTGTGCATCTCTTTTAACTTCTACAAAGCATGGCAGATGCAGCCACACAGGATCTGGATGCTGGTGAAAAGCACCCTGAACAAAAAACCATTTCCCTGGTGCTAGGGCTGTGTGCACTTTAAGACTCTTCCACGTCACTCATCAAGTCAGGATGAAAATATTGGTAGATGCTAGAAGCTAGGAGAAAGATAACTGAGGGTGGAAAAAGTCATGCAAATTGAGATGGATCAATTTGTGAACTAGGCCATTGAAACAAAGACCATGAGTCTAGAAATAAGGTTTAGAGATGAGGAGATAACTCCTAACAATGACTAATACTAGAAATTCAGCTTCTTTTCAGGTTAAAAAAAAAAGATAGCTGACTTCTGTACTGCATGCAATTATCCTTAGAAGAACAGTACAGAAAGCAAATGAAGTGAGGAAAGGTAAAGCAAGAATAAGTACATGAAAACAGATAATTCAACTGAGATTTTTTTTTGACTGGGCTTGTAATAAATGTTATCAGAATAAGTTAAGACAGCTGCTGTTTCTCTTGGTTCCAAAGGTTTTCAGTTCACAACTGCACATTCTTTTGGAGCACAGGTTTTATTCAGCCAAGTTGCTTTTATCAAGGGAAGTGTTCCAGTCAATGTAATGACAGATATATCAACATTAGACTGGATGATATATCTGTGCCTGAATATCTGACACTATCTATTTTGAAGGTTTATGGAGGGCATAGAAGTTGGTTAGTTTGGGGCCTTTATATTTAGTTGATTTAAATTGTGGAGGAGTTTTTTTTTCTTTGTTTTTAGGAGATTTGTCTGTGTGTGTTTTGTGTGGTTTGTTTTGTTGGGGGCTTTTTTTACAGCTGCCAAATAGAGCTTACAGTCATGAAGGGTTATTAATCAATTAGATACCATGGTATGTCAAATAAACATGGAAGTGTTTTCCTACAGTAGCTGTCATGTCCTTCCATCCCAACCAAAACCACACTTTAGTGTGTGGTTTTTGTTTTTTTTTTTTTTACAACTTGATTCTTCCAAACTAATAATAAAGCAGTTCATTTTTCATTGTAAATCCCAGAACAATAGAATTACCTAATTCAAGTAAGAAGCAAGTGATCTGGCTTTTCACTCAGAAGAACCTGTTCAGCTAGAGCAGAATCCTATCCTGGAAATATTTTACAGCTAAAATGGTGTCTTCATACCACACCAGTAACCTGTCGTGATATATTTCTCATATGCTGACATGACTGCACTTCTCCAAGTTAAACAATCCCATCTCTTGCACAAGAAGTTGCACAAATCTTAACACAGTTGTGCTATAACAGTGCAGGGCACTCCTCTTGTGGTATCTTGTCAATGACTGCTTCCACAAACTGCTCCATCATCCTGAGCAGAGATTTTTCACAGTGCAGAACAAAGGGCTCGTTGTTTCACGTCAAAAGGTGTCAAGTAATTTGCCTGGACAAAATCAAGTTGGTCAGACTTGATCAAACTGTGGAACAAAATCAAGACCATGGCCAAAATATTGGTCACAAATCTTTGCTTATAACAGAGCTCAGAGGCAGCTCAGTTCAAACACAGGACAAACACCTGACTGATCTTTTAGGGGACTGCACTATGCTATCCTGCACTAATATTGCCTTTCAGATGTCCCAGGACATGTAAAGATTCTTAGGCAAAGGATGGTCTTCAGGAAGAGTTTGGAAATGTCCACAGGAGCTATTTCAGAAATAGGATGAGAGGATAATGCCTTTTCTTATTTAGAAGGGGATGACAAGCCTGTGCTGTATCCCAGGGACGGCTGCTGGAGCTCAACACTATTACCCCACTTCATCAATAAGGACTCTGCATACACACCTGGAACCTTAACATGGCCACTATAAAGGGCTGCTTCCCCAGAAATACATATATTTCCTGCACAGAAGCATAATGTCCTTCTAACTTAAATAGGAGGAATCCTGGAAGAAGTTTCTCTCCTCTTAATATGTTTACAAAGAAAGGCCTTTTGTGTTGCTTGGTTTTATTCCCTTTTGAAGCTATTTCATTTTCCATCTTGAAAAAAATTTTCCTGCATAGGGAAACTATAGATAAAATGAACTACTGTAGATCACAAAGTTAGATTGATATATATACATATTTCTGTACTGATACTTGTGAAACAACTTGTATGCTATTAAAAAATTCAAAGGACAAATTCCATTAGCTCCAGAAATTCTTTACAGTACCAACACATGAATATTTTTTTCTAGTTATGGTGCTGGCCATTTTCATATTTAGGAATATATCTAGGTTGAATATGTTATTGATACAAAGAGCATCCAGAATTTCTGTCATATTGATCTTATCACAGGAATTGTCCAGTTTATTAGATTTTTTTCATCTCTTTTACCAGATATTGCAATGTTCCATTGCACATTTTTTATTAAAAAAAAAAAATTAAAGAAAAATATGGTTTTAATACAACTGCTTGAAATAGTTGAATATTCTTTGTTGGGGGGTAAAAGAATTGGCAACATTTCGGTAATACAGAATAATCTAAATAATTTAAAGATTCTTATGCTAAAATTAATAGTGTAAATGACATTTTACTTGAATTAGAATTACCTCTTTTTCATGAGGGGAATGAATTAAAGAAATAAAGCCTCTAAGTTTCTATTAGAACAGTAACTCCTGGATAAGTGCCACATCTGCCTTGTGTGGTTTAATTTACTGATGATTTTACTTTTTTTCCTCAGGAAAACATAGTATTTATTCTTATAATATGACATGTCACAATATTACAATGATTATCCAGTTGCTTTATGTATGGTCATAATACCATCTGCTTTGCAGCTAGCCTTCTTTTGCATGTGTACCATCTGGAACATCTATCTACATTCTAATTATTGTACAGATGAGATTTTTGTTTTTACAGAAACACCATATTGGCTGTATCCTTCATCGATTTCTTAATTTAAAAAAATACAATGCAAAATAATGTAGAACAGAAGCGAAACTTGGCATCTTAAATTAGTTCTAGCTGTCTGATTTTCCTCTGCATTTCTCCTAAGGAATGAAACAAAACCAGAAACATAAATGTGTTTACAACTACTTTGCTATTTATTTTAGGAGAAACAGGATCTGGGTTTTTAGGCAAGATAAGACAGTCCTTTTAGTTTCAAGTTGCTTGGCTATATAAGCACCAAATTTTCCCACATTTAACTTAATTCTGTTCTCCACCATTCTGTGCAAGTGTAAAAACAAAAGTTCAAAATGCTCCTTAGACCCTCCTCAGTCATTTGCATCCATTTGCCTCACACAGACCATCAGCTCTTACATTGTTTATTCGTGGCAAAAATATCATTTGGTTAAGAGTCCATAACAAATTCATTATGTCTCAGAGTTCCAGCAGGAGGGAGATTTGGCAATAACTTGCAGGGAGGGGCAGACAGTGACACAGCAGCAGCAAAGGTAGCACACTGTGGCAGTGGCCCATCCCATGCTTTTTAAAGTAATCTTATCTTTTTCTAACTTTTCTCTGCTTTTCTCTTTAGTTCTCTCTGCCTTACATACTGTTTTATAAAAAATATCAATTTTTTTGGCATCAACATTTAATCTCGTTTGGTTTTTATCTTGTTTTTTGGGGATTGTTGTGAACCTTCAAAGTTCTTTCCATTATATTCACAGAGACTTAGTTTTCTTTGCCCTTCTGTGTTTAAACCAGTTTGTAGCACCCATACCAACAGGTCAGCAGGGTCTGCACTATTGCCCAGGACATGTCTTACAAACCCAATATCCAACTAGGACCTTATTGCACCTTGACAGCAATCCAGCTGGGGCACCAGGGCTGTGGAAGAAAGAGAAGAAACAGAGAGATGGAGTGGGATTGCTCCTAGATCTCAAAGAGAAAAGCATGATGAATAGCATGATAAAATACCAGTCTTCACAGGATAGAATAAACACAAGAACATAGATACCAAGTATAATTTTACATGCTGGCAGCTCCCCTTTTATGCAGCACTGGGCACACCCTGGGTGGATTTTTTTTAGGAACTGATGAACAGACTCTGTGGAGAGCCTCCTTCCTTTTCCCATACTGTGCCTTTGATTTGGTGTAAACAATCAAAACTGCTGCTCTATACTTCAGATTTTCCTTCCAAAAATTATTCCAGCTGTTAAGGCAGAGAAGCAACTACTACCAATTTCATTCATTTCCAAAATGGGGATGCCTCTGGTACATCAGGTCTGTGAGATGCACTCTACATCATCCCTTACTAATTGTATAATACAAGGGCATCAGCACAAATGTGTTGAAATTCCCAATGCTTAGCACAGATATAGGAAAACTTGGAAGCTTTGCACGAAAGGCCATATGAAAAAACATATAAGTATGTTCAGTTTGCATAGAATGCCTGTTTTTATTCATACTTTATTGTAGTGAGAGTACTTTGATGATACAGATATATGAAACACTAGAGAACTCTATTTGGCAACCAAGGGATTTTTTTTTGTTTCTAAAAATTATGTCCCTGGAACAATTTCAAATATCACATAAAACATCCATTTCATAGTAGGAAATAGTAAACATTACAGCAATTTTCTGGTCCAAAACCAGCTTGGCTTCAAATTATAACATTAAATTTCAGGTGAAGACTGAAAAATTTATTTCCAACTGTATCCTGCTTTCCTTTTTGGTTTTTTTTAAATTTATTTTTTAGTCATTACAAAAGAATACTAAACCTCCAGACATTCAGATATGAATGTTTCTTAGTCTTTCTATGCTGGAAAAAATGAAAATGAGGCTGTGTTAAATTATAAATATTTTATTCCAATCTCAATCCTACCTTAAGTAACTTTGAGAAGACTCATTTGTAATAATTAATAACTTTCCCTTTAGGATGAAAGGCGGAGTTTATAATTAAGCACTGATATGAAAAGCACAAAAATGTTAAAATCATATAGTCTGGGGTATACTACACATGACTGCCACATTCAGTATTTATTTTACTTCCACAATACTTTGATGTATTTTGTAAGACAGGGGCTTTCTAGCTGCAATTACAGCAAATGCAACAAGTACCTCACTGCTTTTTACATTTGTGTTTCTTCATGTGCCTAAATTAGTGCCCTGTCAGAGGCCAGGCACTGGTGGCAGACCTTCCCAAGGATATTTCTAACACCTCCATTGTAAGAACCAAGGGAGCCAAGCTTGCATTTGGACAAGTAAGACATATGTTCCAAAGGTATGAACCATAAGAAAGGTGGTTTCACTATTATTGTCCATACAATGACTAACTATTTGTCACCTATTGCACAGCTGCAGCAAAAGTTTCTTTCCTGCTAGCACACAGTAATTAACAGGAAAGAGAAGAGAGCAAGAGACACTTCTCAAAGAAAAGAACAATTTAAACCACACTTAAAATCACTTTCATTATAATCAACATTTTTACCTAAAAGGTAACTTGCAGTTTGAGATCATCTGTGACCTTTAAGAATATCATCATGGGTACGTGTTTAAAATATATACTGCACTGAGTAGGGTGTCCAAATTATGTAGTCTGGTTTTCAACTTTGTACAAGATTTTTCCTTCTGTTTGCAACCCAAGTTTTCTTTCTTTCACATTAAAATTTACATAGTAGTTAAACCTGAGACAAAACCAATTGAATAAAATGCATCAGGTAAAATCATACAAAACTCTCTTAAACTGAAATGCTGAAATACACCATCAAATATGCTAAAGGCTATTGCTGCCCTTAGTGTAATATTGCTTGCTTTTAAATTGTTCTCTTCTGGCAAGAAATCAATAAAATACAGAATTCCTTTAATTAGATGGAATTTCAAATTAAGTGTTTTATCCTTTTAGATTTAAAATCATTATGAAGCTAGGAAAAAGCCTACAGAAATTAATTCAGTGGAGAAATTATATACAAATTGCAAGATGTTATTTAATTCTCAGTTAATTAGGTACAATATTCTCTATTTTTTCCCCAGACTGAATTGTGCAAAGTGATTCTAAAAAATCTGGAGCTTACATAACTCTTCAGCAAAAGACCAGCTTTTGATTCAACACATATAAAGTTAAGCAAAACTAAATCTATCACTGAACTTAAAATAACTATAAAATAATTAAAAGGCCAATGTAAAACTTTTTAAAAAGGTTCAGACCAATGACCCTGATTCATTTTTTAAATAAGAAGAATTTCTTGCCTATGACCTTAGCTTATAACTTTTATGACTCAGAATTTAATTGAGCCAGTAATTCCTAAAAGTTTAAATAATTTCCTCCCTACACCCTTTTAATACTCAGTCTCTGCTTCCTCAATAATATAACCCTGCCATTCATAGTACTGAAAATAGAATTGAAATGGTTATTTATAGCCAGTATTCATCTATTTATGGAGAGATTAAGTAATATTTGAATGATGGAAGTATCTAAGTAACCAGAGCTTCCTCAAGAATTTGAAGTAGTAGTAAAAGCAGTCTCCAAGTCATTAGTGATTATTTCCCATGACTTGCAGTGTAGCTGATGCAGCACAGGTCAGGAGAAGATAAAACTTAGTGTTTACAATTTAACAGAGAAAAAAAAAATACAAAAAACAACAACCAAACAAAAGAGTACAAGAAAATCACAGACCTGTCAGCCTCACTTCAGTATCCAGAAAGATACTGGAGAAAATTAAACAAACCATTCACAAAGCCTTGAAAGAATAACAACTTGGCAAGAAGAAAAGTCAATGGAATTTTCCTCTTTGACAGTCTAAGTGGATCAGAGGAAGAAGCCATAAGCTACATGACATTCTTAATGAAGTTGGGGAAACATGGTGATGATGAAATTACTGTATGCTCTATAAAGGGAAAAACGAATAATCAAAATATGCAAATATTTTGCAAAATATGCAAAATATGGTGAGTCTTCTCAGTCTGACATCAAACAGAGTTCTTCAGATACCTGCTCTGGGTTCACTCCTCATCAATAGTTTCTGGTAACACTTAGCTTCATCTGGATAGCACACATTTCAAATGTTCACTGTGCCATTTGTGCAGCAGGAAGTTTTGAAAACAAGTGAGCAAATCTCATTCTGTGACCTATTAAGTGTTTATCTGGTGTCAGAGGCACAAGCTTTTTATTCTGCTCTTTATTTCCCAAGGCACTTCAGCTTGTCTGTCTTTTGAGGATCATGCTTTAAAAATGTGGGTAAATTAAGGGGAGCATAGAGAAAGGAAACAGAAACATGAGATTTAAAAGATGCTACATTAGAAAAAAAAAATTAAAAATAAATTTTTCTACTCTTCTACTATTACTGTTTTTAAGGAATGCAATAATGGGCCAGGAAGGAAAATGTGATTAATGACAGCATTCTTCTAGGCAGTAAAATGTTTTTATTGAGGCTGTGAAGAGTGTTTCCTCCAGATTCAGGAAGAATTTGTCAAAGAGTAATGAGCTTTTGCTCCAAGAGAACACAGAATGCTATAGTCTTTCACACGTTTGACCACAATTAGTTACCTGGAAAAGCTGAGAAATTCCTGCTAATAAACAGCTGTTCAAAGGGGTTGGACTTATGTTTGAGACTGACAAAATCAGGAGAATTAAAAACAACCAAGCAATATTAGTAATATGAAACAATGGGTTTTTTGTGGGTTTTTTTTCTGTACCCTTCTTTGGAGAATGAAATTTAACTAGAAAGGCATATTTGGAGATTATGTTACTGCTGAAAAGAAATAAAAAAATACCTATTCACTTGACTGTCATCAGGATTACATATAACTAAGAAAAATAATCTATTAAATTTACTGTAATTTTAGAAAGAGGGAAATACTGATTTCTTCTCAAGATATTTTATCACCTCACAGAAAGCTATAAAAATACACATATGATTGCACATGTACTTGTCTGAGAAATGCCTCTTTGTCACTACAAGAAAGCTACAAATGCCCTAAAATAGCTAAATGTATCAAGAAGGATTAACTATGGTGGGAACATTATTATTTTGGCTTTTTCCCATCTTGAGTTATTCAATTTACAGAAATTGTTTCAGCCAATGAAGCAAAGTTAGGTCTTGTGTTGAAAATCTGCATATCCCATTCATTGTCCACGAAGGATATAAATTAAAGGTGAAACACAAACACACCATCACTCTTTTTCTGCAGTAGTCCAAAAGTAAAACAGACTTGTACCAATGCCCTGATACTTTTAATTATGGAGATGTAGACTACAGAATTAAAGGAAAAAAAACAAAAAAAAGCCAAAAAAACAAACAAACAAAAAAAAAAACAAAAAAAGAAAACAAAAACTAAAAGTCAGACCAACAAATGAGTTTTAAAAATGGCAATGACATCAGGAGCAAATTATATCCTTAACCATATTTTGCTTCTGCTTAAATGATTTCCATTCTTCCAGTAAAATAAAACCATGTTTTTCTCTGAATCAATTAGAAAAACCACATTAATAAAATTGTAAGAGAAGAAATATTCAAACAGAAATTATGACACCTGCAGAAATCATAAGCACAAAATAATGAATTTAATTCTTTAGTAATGGAAATGTTCAAATAAGGACCAAATGGAGTAGACTGGGTTCCTTGTGTTTAGCAATTAATTGGATAATGTGGTCATAATAACAATCCAAAATGTTATATAAAGATTTTATTTTATTTATTATCTAGCATAGAAACTATTTTTTCTCCCTCTCCCCCTTCTTTCTTTGCAACTGTACAAGTGCTACAGGCTATTTTAATTCTTTCCAATTTTCCCACTTCCATAAATATAACACCCTTATTTCTGATTTTCTATTCCTTTATGCAGTTTAAATAATTATTTCACGTTCTCCCTTTAAAATCAGAATTGCCAGAATATTTACTGACCTTTGATCCTTTCCAGTTTTGCATGTTTCTGTCCATTTTAATTTGAGAAACTGATTGCAAACACAGACACATCACTGTAACTGAAAAATGTTTATTTTATATTTTAACAAAGGGATGCACACAGCAGTTGGCAGGAGCTGTGCTCTGTGCATGCTGCAATTCTCAGTAAGGATGAGAGTTATTCACCACCAGCTGCTGATGGTGCACTGATGATTGTGGGCCAATTGACCAGGGATTATTTCTTCCTCCCTATCTGAGGTGAAGTGTTTACACATTCTATGAATATTGCTGATGAGGAGTCCCCTGGGAAAAGGCCAGAACTGTGCTGTAATCAGATTGTTTCTGAAGTTCTTCTGAATATTTGTGATTTGGGCTTTTAATTCTGACCTGCATATTGCAGTTTTCTAAATCACTGAAAAAATACACTTCACATGGTATGGCTTATATATCTGAAAGAGAAGAAACTAAAAAAAAAAGGAAATCTATCTGTCTATATCTCTCAGAAAAGTCCACAGAATATGGTCATCAAATTAAATCAGTCTTAAGGGCCTCCTTCTCTTAAGAGATATTGGAATACATCTTCTGGTAACAGCAGAATTGTGCTTTCTTAGCTGTGGAGAAGCATGGTAAAATCCATCTTGTCTCTCCATGTAATAGCCACAGACCTCAGTGAAGTTATTTTTTAATTTGCATTATAGCCATTGAGGGAATTTATCCATTCATCCATAGAAAATTAAGCAAACCAACCCAATCCCTCCAAAAAAAGCTAAAATCCCTGGAAACAAATTTATTTATAAGAATATTTCCAGCCATTAGTATGAAAAAGATACTGAGGAGAGGAATTAAATAACAAAATCAAATTTGAACACAAGGAAACTAAATGGAAACCCCAATATTATTAAAACAAATAAAGTTACTATCAAGTCACTAAAGGCTTAATATTGATGCCCTCTCTGAAACTCGATATACTTTAGATGATACATCGTATACAGAAATAACTTCCTAGAAAATACATTTAACAGTTTAGCAAAATCAGTAAGATGTCTGGAGCACACCAAAATCTACCTGGTTTAGGAAGAGATTTTTGAATGTCCTTTTGCATAAATAAGTCTGCAACTTAAAAGTGCATTTTCAAAGAAAAAACCCCAAAACTATGGAGGTGCAAGTAGTATGCAAACTATAGCAGATATGAAAAGCAAGTAATTAAAGAACTGTGTTAAACTAATCTGGTATCAGTTTTCCTCAGTTAATAGAAATATAACTTTCTAAAGAGCCTGCTCATAAACTGACACATAAACTTTATTTGTAATGACATTTTCCATGTGTGTCTCCCTTATTCCCACTAAGGAACACCTTACTTACAAAGGCTGATGTTGTGCAGGGACAGAAGAGCCTAAAAAACTCAAATATTATCTTTAGCTCTAAAAAAAAGAATACAGGAGGCAGAAACAATAAATGAGTTTGTAACCAATACTGAGTAAAATTCTGTGTGGATCAGCAACAGAGGTGTATGGGTTTATATGTCTTTGGATGTGATCCCATACCTCAAACAGACTTCCACTAGTAATTTACAGAAATATTTATTCCAATTCTTCTATATTTTTTTTCCTTTTTCTTCCTCCTCCATGCTCACATTGAAGTCTGGTGCAAAGCAGACTAATGGTTCTAGCACTTCTGAAATGCAGAGGCCAAGGGGAGATGAATCAGATATTTATTCAGCTTCATTCAGATAGTTCCTGCTGAGTTCATTCATTAGGTTTTAGGTGCACATTGCTAAACCTGGCAGGCAAATCCACAATGGGAGGAATAAAAACAGCAGAAGCCTCAATGAAAGGGAATAAGGAAGTAGAAGGGAAAGGAAGTGTGGGAAGGTAGATCCAAAAGGACCCAGGAAAGTACATTTCCACCTTCCTCAAAAAACCCCCATCATTCCATGGCATTGAATAATCCATAGTCAGTGAGCACCACTGCACAACCAATACACACCAACTGATTACAGCCACGAGTGTGACTTTTCTCCCTAATTGAGTCATTCCCCTGTAAAATTAATGCTGTTCTGTTTTATAATAAAGTGCCTGATTCTGACATATTTTCTTTGTATCTGTTTCATCATTATTTTTGTCAGAAAGTCAGTTTCGGAAGTGAAGCTTTTTTAAAAACAAACAAACAAAACCAGATAGACTTTCTCATTGACAATTCTACTGAGGAAAAATCTCTAAAATAGCAAAACTCTGGGCTCAGATACTCAGGCTAAAATCTTTCAGAACAGACACTCTTATGGAAGGCATCAGAGTTGTTCAAGGAGTCAGATGTTTCTCAGATTAGTAAAGTCATATTGTAAGAGATAATCAATGTGCAGTAAGTAGGCTAAGGCTGTTGTACAAGCACTGGATTGAAAAACAGTTTCACTACTTACATTTGTGTTCACTCTGGAGCTCTTTGCAGTGCCCTGGAGAAACACTTCAAATATTTGCCTTCCAAGTTTTCCCATTTTTTCCTGTTAAATCCTTCCTCATTCTCTGAAGATATTGCAGATGTTGGCCATAGAGCACAGCACTCATTGCCTATCATGCTGACTACACTTTCCCACTATTTCCAGGTCTCATCTTGTACAGTTGCCAGAGTTTTGGCCTGTCTACATCTCCACAGGTTTGCACATCCTTATCACAAAATCATTAAAGTAGGAAAAAACCTCCAAAACCATCGAGTCCAGCCTTTGATTGATCACCACACACCTTATCTGCTACAGCACAGCACTGAGTGGCACATCCAGTCATTTCTTGAATACTTGTGGCTCCACCACCTCCCTGGGGGAACCCATTCCACTGGGAAACCTTCCAGTGAAAGAATTCTTCCTTCTTATATGGCTTGCAGACTAAATTGTACACAGAAATGATTCCTGTGGCAGAGTCAACAACCACTTCACCAAGGGAGAAAGAAAAAAAAAGAAGTGGAAAAAGGTCAAGAACTGCTTAGGAATCTTTAAGGACACCTAAACCACAGCTTATTTTGCTGCTGCAAGTAGTAAATTTCAGCATGGTCTCTATCTCATACATGAACAAGTGGTTGATTATGGAGCCCTAAGGTTATGAGGCCCCCAAGTCTTCTATTCTTGCTGCTAAAAAGATGAACTCAAATTCAAACCCTGTTTTTTAATGAAATCATTGGTTGCAGTCCCAGGGAAGTTATGAGATTATTATTAAAAGTGTGCTCCATGCTAGGCAAAAGATTGAGAATACCTTTTCTAGCAAATAAGGTTGTGAACCACACATATGGGCTACATCTGAGACTCCAAAGGAAATTTTGGCCTCCCTGAAGGTAATGGAATTTCGTCGTTCTATAAAATGACATTTATTATAAAATGACATTTATAATAAAATACCATTGTCATGTTAACAATATTTTATTTCCCATCACTGAACTTCTTGGAAAAGTCACTTCAGCTTTCTAAACACCCTTATGCTTGAGCTGTAAAATAAAGAGGATAATTAATTGCTTCTCTTTGTGAAGTATTTTTAAAATTATGATAAAAATCATTGCAAGTCTGCATTCTCAGGAATACAGATTTCACTTCTGCATGTCAAATATATGGCACCCAATTGACACCACAATGTTCCTCAACAGAAAATTGGTTCTGTACTAACGGAAAATTAAGAAATAAATTACATGATTATACTGAAGTTTTATAGTTCTGCATTCATTTGCAGTAGTTAAAGCTTGGCCATTTATCCTGGCAATGAAATAGACATTTAAAAGTTCTATTAAGATGAGAACAAAATCTGGCTAACTCAAATGACTGATCTTAAAGTTACATTCATTTCTATCAAGGAGTGATATTTTTATGGTCCATTCTCCATCGACACTTTGGCAGGTGTCAGAATAATAGCACTGAGCATCAAGGAATTCCCATAGATAAGATTCTCAGCAGATGTAAATCAGCAGAGCTAGAATGCATTAGAGTCACAAGAAATTATATCACCTCAGAATGTGCTCTCAGGTATCTGCAATCCCCACTAAAATACCTCTCAAGTCAGCAGTGTGCACTGTTATCACTCCAATACTATTCTGCATTGAGTCTTAAAAGTTGTGTGCTAAGCCTGTGAATCAATGCAAAATCCACCAGACTAGAATTGATTGAATTATTGTGATGAGTTTGCAAATTTTCTGCATTTTTTTGTCCAGCCTTTTCATAATCTCACGTTTTCTATGTGGCCTCTTTTGCATTTAATTAAAAGTACATCAGTTTGTTTTATCCAGTTCTAAATAAAAACAAAACAAAACAAAAACAAACCCAAAAAAACGCAAAGGTATTTTTGAGTATACTTTGGGGACAGAAGGCACAATTTAAAGATATTATAGGCTTCAGCAATAATATTGGAGGGGGAAAAAAACTTTCTGAATAGAAAGCAACAAAATTTCTTCCTTATAGATGCCTTTTTTTGTGCTTTCAGGACCTAGCTACCTGTACCCAATTGCTGCACTAGTTCCAGGAGCTGTGAGATTGGCCTGTAAGGCTGCTTATTCTATATACTGAATTTCTAGATATTGAAAGTTATTTTCTCAAACTGTCTCTGTGTCACAGGTGGCATCACACAAGGGTCTTACTGCTCAGGGAAAAAGCACCAGAGACAAGTGCTATGTGTGGCTCTGAGAGCAGCATCCCACATCCCATCACACACCAACAAGGGAAAATGGAAACCTTCATGAGCACTTGGTAGTAGCCAGCACAGTGAATAACTTTTCCCAGTTACATTTATTTACTGTAATGCCACAGTTCTTCCCTCCCTAATTAGCACTGCTTTCCTGTAATTAAACTTTTGGTTTCTATAGAGAGATGCTATAGCTATGAAATAGATAATTAAAAATGTTGCCACCAAATTGCAGATTTCAGCTACATCCATGCATTCTTAATGGATCCCATAGCTTTGGCAGGGTGTAATAGAGACAGATTTTCGAGGGAAAATGCCACAGAAGGTGAGAGAACAGAAAATTGCTTTGGTGTGGTAGATATATCTGCAAAACAAAGCCCACCACTGCACAAGCCACCAGCTAAAAGCCATAAACCATGCATTACAGCTCTTCTGTTGATATTCTGAAAATAATTATGATTGTGAGCTGTCAGAAAGATTCACTGCACCAGTTATGTTCATCACCAGCTGACAACCTACCTAGGCAACCCCTTTTAAAATCTGAGCCTCCTACAGCACTAATGAGCATTAAAGAACAAAATATATAGCTCCCATGAGTCAGAGGCACAGCATCATAGCTTACCCCTGCTATAAACAGTAAATCTTTGCATATGCCTATTGGCAATGATGCTCCACAAATGTCAGCATAGACTCTTGTTTGCTAACTTCATCAGTAATGCTCCTCTTCATTACATTTACAATGGACCACCTAAAATCAAGCACACCAGCAGAGAGAACATGTTTTACACAGGGAGATTTTCTCAGGGTGGGAAGAAGTAGGGTGGCATGTTTTGCATGACTTTCAAGCATGGAGAGTCCCTCTGAAGCTTTCTAGGTTTTTCTCTGAGCACTGCAGAATTGTCTGTTTCCAGTGAAAGGGGTTTTTGTTTGTTTTGATTTTTTTTTTTTTTGTTTTGTTTTGTTTTGTTTTTTTGTTTCAGCAAAATTGGCCATGGAACTCTGCCACAGCCTCTATCATATTCTATTCTACAAAGCAGCTATTTGTCACCATGTCACTTGAGCCACAGGATCTCATTGAGGTGTCATGCCCTCAAAACCCATTCCTGCTTCCAGGAACGAGACACAATAAAACAGGAGTATGTGCCACTAAAGAAAGAAATTGTTTTGTTTGTCAGGACTGTTGAGAGCAGTAACTTCACTCAGAGGAGCACTCTCAGATTATTTTAGCACAGTTGTCACATACACAGATAAACCCAGTGAAAAATAGCTTTTGGGATTCATTATTTGTACAGCATTTCAAAACAATTTGTCTTGACCTAGTGCTTTCATACATTCATGATACTTGGAACTCCTGGGTGCATCCACAGGCAACTCAAAAACTGAAGCCTAGATAAATGTAGTAATCAACTGTGAAGTACCACATGAAGAAGATAATTTTATTTAAATAAGACCACAAACAGCACATTGCTAGGTACAGTTTTCTAATAACATTCTAGAGAAACAACAGGAAAAATGTTCAAATGATGAGAAAAATTTCAGACTCCTTGACTAAAAAGCTGAATTTCATTATCAGTCAGAAAAAATAACATAAGTTATTCATGCAGAAGCATATTTTATTTCATTGCCCCCACCAGAGTTTTCAGGATGGTTCCATAGACATCTGCACTGTCCAAAGGGAGTTATAGATGGATTGCAGGCAGGAAAAAATTCAAGTGCAAGGCTGAAGTGGAAAACCTTTAATTGGTGGGAAAATCTTCTGGCATATAACAGAAAAGTTATGCACTTTGGATGACTCTGAATCAATAAATATATATACCCTCCAGTGGTCTTTGGGAATGGACTGTCCCACATGCATTTTTCTTACCCTCATGTCAAATTCCTGTGTCCTTGATTTTCTGTATATAGCACTAACATAGGGGTCAAATGATACATGTGATCAATAAGAATTGTGCTGGGCAAGTTTTCCTGCCTTCAGAACCAGATGTTTGGAAAGATTCTTTGTAGGAAATTCCTTAAAAAGCCACAGTTTTGATTGATGGGTAAAGGAGAGATAAAGAAAAATCAGTAGCCACCCAAAAAGTCAAAGAAAAGAATTAGGGGCTCAAATTGAAGGATTCCATTGGAAGAAAAAGGCAAAGAAACATCCTGCATGTCCACACAGCTCTGGTCTTCATGACCATGGACACATTTTTTTTACCCACAAGCTTGTCAAATAAATGAGATTACTGCACTGGTCTTGACAGCAGTGAGACAGCAACCTTTGGGACACAACAACTGCTTTTTTGGCTGACAGCCCTTGGTAGCTGACAGGCAAATTCTGTTTTGCCCTCCCAACAGCCCATCTGGCAGCTTGGTTTATCCTATCTGGCAACAAACCACAACAAAACCACAGACTCTGCTGGTCCTGCCCAGTATGACCTGTGACCAAAAGGAATGGAGCAGAGTGGTGCCACAGACCTCCACAGGGAGAGCTGGAATGGACTCCCCAAAGCTCCATTTCTGTGACACAAATCTGTAGGAATCTGACAATTCTGGCAAGGTAATCTTCCAGGGAGGAGTTTGCAAGCACTTGAGCAGTCACTGTGGTTACTGGAAACCAGATGACAAATCTGTCTCTTGGTTCCTGTGGTCATACACCTATGTCTGAAAAGCATTCAAGGAGGAACAAAAAGAAATTACATGGAGCCTAGAAAAAGTATTTCCTTTCACAGATTTAACATTTTCTGAGCTTTAATTTAATTAAATGCCTTCCTGCTCTTCATCTGTTAAAAAAAGCTCATATTCTCTGCTGTTGATTCCATTCATTCAAGTGGATCAGAAGAAGAAAAGAAAGTCCAATTTCTGCTTCCAGGCAGGTTGAAGTCCTGTGCAGCTTGGGATTCATCTTGCTCAAAAAAATACATGTCATATATCTCTACCCAGTAAATACCAGATAACATTTTTCATAAGTTTTTAGACCACAATAATTATTCAGTCTACCTCCTGCATAACCTGCCTTTTCACAGACACATTACTACAGTGATGCCTGTAATAAGTTTTACCTACCATTCACCCTGCTGAAATCTGTTAATTAAGACTTTCAGACACATGCAATAATCCTACCTTTTCTGCTCCTGGAGGCCTATGCATATGCATGAGTGATCTCTGCAGCTGGAATGTTAACACTGCTGAGGGTAATATTCTATATATGGAACAGTGGCCATATGCCCACACAGCACACCTTGCCCTTTTTACATAAATATAATCCAAATCTACATTCTGGGATATGCAGTGCTTCAGAAAAGACAGTTTGGGAAGGGAAGGTTCACTGGGCAACAAATTTCCTTTAAGCCTTGGGGAAAAAGTGGGGAGGAAAAAGGTAGCAATAACAGTTCTGATGCTTCCCAAAAATAAAACACAGCTATCAGAACTCCCTGGCTATTTGACACTTCATTTTCTCTGCAGTAATAAATACATCTAAGGAAGCATTCATTTTGATAGTTTTCTCTGAAACACCCTCCACCCTCTTCAATACAAGATTTTCAGTACCTTTGAAGTTCATTGCAGTTATTCAATCTTCCTTAGTGCATAAAACACAAAAAAATGTGTCTGGCTGAGAAACAGGAGACCTTTCAGGATGCTATCCAAGCATTGTAATATTATAGAATACAGGATTCTTTATGCAGTCCATCAGGAAAAGCAGACATCTCAGAAAGGGAGACCAAAGTTTTTCTGGACACCTTCTCCAGTGAAATATTCACCTCACAAGCTGAAGATCACTGTCTGATGCTCCAATTGCTCTCAGGATTCTGCCTCCCCTCTCTCAGCTCTCTAAGCAGCTGGCTATTCCAAAATGCAGGACAGTCCCAACATCCCCCAGGCATGCATGGACATGGATACGATAGCTGTTCAGTCAGAAGGAGAAAACTCAGAATTATTTTTACTGCCCTTCCATTTCCTCTCTGAGGAGCCAGACTGGGAGCCAGTTCTCCCATTTTCCAAATATTTGAGGTGCTCATGAAATGCTAAACTCGACTTTAATTCTCATTCTTCCTTTCTGTAAGAAAGATATTGCCCACAATGGGTAAACCACATTGCAGAATTCAAATAATGCTCTCCTGTAGGGAGGAGATGTGTCCCCTTAGTCTTTTCCATACTTAAACAAGGTCATTTCAGTGAACAGGATATTTAAGATAACTTCTACACCGAGAAACAAAGTTAGTATAGCTCTAGCAAAATATGAACTTTATTATTATCCTTCAATTTCCAAATCAGCCTTCCTTTCATAGTGGACTTGGCTGGCCTAAGCAGATGCAGTCAAATTCTTGCTGTCTGCAGCACTGCCAAACGAGCTGCATTGCATCACATGATTTTCCATTTTAAACAACAGAGTCTCCTATCTCAGGGGACTGGGGATTCACAGAAGCTGCTCAGTACACTAGTCCAACTAAATCACCACCCATATATCAGAGGTCAGAAACTGATATTCCTAAGGCAGGAAGGAATTTCTTAGCCTCATACTTGAAGTTCAGTAAGTAATTTATGCTATAAGACATAAGGGAGACAAGGTAACTGTGTCACAGTTGTCCTGTGTCTTCATGGCAGCTCAATCAAATAAAACTATTTTTATGAAAAAAAATAAAAAAATCAGATTTATCTTTGTGCTTTTTTTCGATTAAAAAAAAAATCAAAGACATCCATGGAGAGTTAATATTAAGAAAAAAAAAAACAAAGTTAAAAAATCTCCTCACTTTGAAAATACTCATTTTTCCTGCAGCACATTTGGACAGAATATCTTTCAACTGGCTGTAATAACCTTGCAGTAAATGATGCATTTCATCCACAGATCCTATTCTTTTGATAAAGAATTTTTTCCTAATACACAGAAGCAATAAAGAATTTCATGCTAACACACACTTATGTCATAGTAAATGAAAACAGCATTTTGCTATAAATTGTCCAAGAGGCAGAATAAGCACTGTGGTCAAATTCTAGCTTCTGTTCTACAGAGATTCTGGGAGATTTTTCCTTAAAAGAAAATGGGAAAAGAGAAACAATGGAAATTAGTTGAACTTCTTAACTAAAACCACTTAGCTGCAACATAAAAAATAAAATAATAATAAATAGAACCCATTAATCCTTCAGCTGTGCCACAAAAACTTTAATTGATTCTCACAGGTGAAGTAGATAACAAATTGCCTAAGTCATAAACCAAGAATTCTTTGTTTTATGAAATAAATCTTACTCTATCTTCTATCTTCAATGTGTTTCTCATACATGTAGGCACATGTAACAGCACCTCCAGGAACAGCAGAAATGTATTTAAATTAAGATGACAAAATTTTCACTCTGGTATCTCAGTGAACTCAATATGCTAGAGGTGCTGTTTGTGGAAATAACCCAGTTTAGCATCTGAAGCCATGCATCTCTGGCAGGTATTGACAAGATCCTCTTGTTAGAATCTGCCACTTGTGAAAACAGAACAGTTCACATCCTCAGGTGCCTTTAAAAGGTTTTTAATTATATAAACTACTTTTATTTCCAATTTATACTTTCATGGAATGGTTATGGTACCTAATTGATTGAACATTAGTTTCATTTTACATTATGTCTGATGAGTTATTGATTGCCCTTTGCTTTTAGGCCTGTGCTGGTGAAGCACATAAAAGGGTGAATACTCCAAACCTGCTGCATCAGGGACTTGTCCTAGCAGGGCTGTTGCAGGCTTCCACAAAAGATCCCTCCCCTTGCAATCCATTGATCCAGCAATGTGTGATGCATTTCAATGTTGTAAACAGCTCCTCTGGATTTTTTTTTCTTTTTTTTTCTTCCTCTCATGGCTCCAGTCTTTGAAAGAAGAAAGCTCAAAACTCAAAGAATTGACCCTTTCTCCTGCTGGGGCATTTAGAGCTAGAGAATTGCTACCATTTTAGCTATGGTTCCTGATCTCAGCAAAGCATACAAATCAAACCTAAGTTCTCCAAGTGCATAAGATTTTTCCATAAGGCTACATTGTAGAATAAATCTTCTTACTGGGAATTTGTGCTTCAGCTCAGTGGACAGTTTAAAGAGTTTAAAAACCACCTTTTAATTTCAGTAATTTGTTTTCCTTGCTGTTGTTTTAGTTCTGTCAAATGAAGGTCAGCACATGTTGCAGGGACCACTTAAAAAAGTAAAACTAAGTTGTTTGTATTGGTTAAGCAAGTGAAAGAAGACTCTCTGAAATGGTTCTGTTCTGAGGGTACTTAATCAAGCAGAACAGATGTTTATTATACAATTAGGGAACGCTGTGCCATCAGTATGAACAATTCATGAAATCAAATTGCTCCATAATACTTTCCATTATTTCACAAACACTTGCTGTGAAGAATTGAGGGTATGCAAAAGCTCAGATCCTGTGTTATTCTCCATCCCCAGGCTTTATTTAATTACCCAGCAGGGGAAACAATGCTGCCTGTTAGCATAAAGCCAGAAGAGCTAGAGCCTGCTTCAGCAGGGCTTGGAAAGGAGGGCTGTGTGTGAGGCGTGGACAGCTCCACTGCACTGTGCTCATCCTGCTCCAAATCATGGCAGGAAGGCAAGAGGCCACCAGAAGTGGAGAAATGCCCATTCCCAGCTCCAAAAGCTTGTAGAAGATGCTCAGTTGTTGGTGCCTTCTGGCCCAAAACATCAAGCACTCCTCTGGACAGAGCTCAGGCTCAGCCCAGGTGTGAGCATGGAGCAGTGACTTCTCTCAGCAGCTCAGAGGGCCCCTCTGTTTTGAAGAATAAAAAAGTTCATCTTCTTTGGACAGAGCAGTTGTTGTGCTACTCAACCTGAGGGATGGAGAATCATTTCTGACCCATCTCACACCTAGCAAATACCAAGGCCAATGAGTCCCTAATCAGGGAGCACCTTAATTTTGGGGCTTCTCTCTCACTGCACTAGATCAGGGGGTGCTTCCTCAGGAGTTCAGCACCTGGTGGCACTGGATGGCAGCCAGGACACCTCTCAGAGCAAGGAGATGAGAGGGAAATTCTGTCACAACTGCTCAGGAAAAGAGACAGGGAGAAAAGTGAGCCAAAATGATGATTGTCTCGTGCCTGAAGCAGAGGAATGCTCACTGGAAATCAGCTCCAGGACAACTTTCTGTTGTCCCTGCAATGCTGTCATCTGGAACAAGTGAGCTAAGAATAGCCAGACCCCAAAGAAGGAAGCTGTGTCTGTGGCTGGAACCATTCAATGACATTCACCAGAGCTTTTACCATCAGTTCAAAGACTTCCTTGATTGGATTCTTTCTTCAGGGAAGGTCTCCCTTGCAGAGTGAGTGGTGGGCATCCAGCACTCACTGCTGGAACACAGCATCCCCACAGTCTGTACCTGTGACATGGAAACCATTCCAAACTCCATCCACTGACATTCCCACATTAGTTCTGATAACAATTGTTACAAAAGCACTCTGGATCCATGCAGACAGAGCTCTCTGAGAGATAAAATGCCAATGGATGGTGCTCATGAACACTGTTTCACTCCTGAGATTCACGAGACTTATTTCCCCTTTCATATGCACTGCAGATGGTTTCTTATGATTTGCTGTCAAAAAGGCAGCTCAGACTTAAACCTATTATTTTTGACCTCACATGCAGAAATCTCTTAAGCAGCACTACCAGAAATAAACTTTTACAAATTAATGGTTTCCCACATGCAGATATAAAGGTCTAGACTCAAGGTCTGATTTCTAGAGTTGCCCATCAGTTCCCATGCAAGCTGCCACTGTTTTTTTCAACCTGCTCACGCATTTCTAGGTCCCAGTCTAGAAAAAGGAACACTGCGCATTATTTCCTGTCACCCATTTCTAATGATAGTAATTTATTCTGTTGCTGGAATCTCTGAACTTTTCTGAGATACAGGTATATCTTAACCTTTACATAAATATTTCTGTGTCTAAAGTTTTAAATACTTATTTCAACACAGCAAACTTTGAGTGAATAACAGAGGTTGCAATATGAAAAGTTAATGCAGAGAGAAGACATTTGATCTCTAGTAGATCTCTGGTTTGTAGCTACCAATTGTAATTTGGAGCTGGAATAGCTTTGTAAATAACAAAGTCTACACTGTTTATGTAAGTGATTAATGCTGTATTCTTCCTGAACTTTATAGATATGACACAATAATGTGACTGCTCTGTTTCTATTCTTCCCTAGTTTCATTCTCAGGGTTTGCCAGCACATGTTGACTGTCACAATTCTAGTACTGCAACAGTGGAGTGAAAAACACAACAAAGCAGCTATGCAAATATTATTCTAAATTTAAGAAGGCTTATTCCACCAACTAATCTCTTATTTATCATTTAAAATATGTACTATTCAACTAAGAGTTAACAGCATGTTAGATTGTGCTAAAACTCCTAATATAAGGCCAAATCTTATGACAATAAACTGCCACAATCAATGGTAGATCAACATCTGACTAAAAGGAACTTAACATTCATTTTGAATTCATTGTATGGTTACTTTTCTCCTGCAACCTCACACTGTTTTCCTTCAATGTGAATTGCAGTTGAAAGGCTATATCTTCACAAAAGAACTCTGCTCTAGAGAAGGAACAAACAATAAAGGATAAGCGACCTAATATAACTCTATCTTTGGCATATTCAGGCTTCTAGTCTTTGAAAATATTTATTCCTCTGCTTGGCACTTGAATGAATTTCTCTGATATCTTCTTACATTCCAAGGAAATTAAATTTTTTCCATTCAGACCTTGTCTTTGTGTAACACACAGCAGTACACACCCTGCTTGAATGTTACTTATTTCTTTCACTTTATATTTTGTTTATACTTGATCTGGTCCATTTTATTTTTTCTGTCATCTAAATGGAGAAAGACACCTCTGCTTATCACAGTATGGGCTGTCCATAAAGGAAGGGAAAGAAAAAAATTATTATACTGCAGGTGGAAGAAGAAATATCAGGAAGTGGGAAGGGAATGATCAAGCCCATTAATTTTAAGGGGATCCAAGGAGTATATATTCTGGGAAATCTGCCCTGTGAAAATGGAACTGATATTAAATCACTTGGAGAACTGCACCACAGCTCTTCTTGCAGCTGTGCAGGCTGGTCAAGAAGAAATGTTAATAATCAGAGTGTTCCTTCCCTCTCTTGCAGATTCTGGGGTCTGCAACTAAAACTTCCCATGAGACTTTAGATGTGGCATTTCTTTGCTCACCTTTCTTGGAGGAACACTGAGGAGAAAAGTAGTAGAAAATAACAAACTAAACCCTCTGTGACAGGAACCATAAACACCTTCCTCTCTACTTGGCCTTTCATTCAGCTCACCTCTCATCAAGGAAAGTTCCCCCTGGTCTGTGCTCAGCCCTTGTACTGCAGATTGTCCCTTTCAGTCATCTCACTATATAAAATTCCTTTAAACACAGTTCAGTCTTGACTGCACTTAGTGTTTAAATGCCAGATGGTGAGGCACAGAATCTGGCCTTATAAATAAATAATTTCTGTTGGATCTCTGAGATTATTGCTCAAGTCCCTTTCTGAAATTGCTCTCTTTTGAAACAGATGCAGAAGAAGTTAATAAGGTAACATTATCACATAATATTTCCCATTAAACTACTTTACTACAGAAAGTTAGATATCTTTCAACACCTACTTGGAATAAGAAAAAAATTCCCAAACCAAAAATGTTTTGAAATACTTCTCCTGTCCCCAACTCTATTACTATCATTAAAATTTTCAGTTTGCACTAGTTCATGACAAATGTGAACCAACTAAAAGACAATAGCAGATTTTTCATAAATAACATCAGATCTTCTAAGTCTCTTAAATCACTGTAAATAGTTTTACTGACACTGAAAATAACTTGGCATGGCCCAGGGAAGGAAAGAATTACTTTAAGAAAATACTGCTCAACAGTGATCATTTCTACTTCATTAATTACTGCACAATGAGCTGTGAAAAAAGAGGGTTTCTCCCCAGAGGAGAGAAGAAAACAGATTTTAATGCCTACCACTAAAATACTGACAAAATTCTGTCACTCCAGATATTTTTGAAATTTGATGACAGTTACAATTTTGGAATATTCATGTGTAAATCACCTCTATTCATTATTTGCAAGGGCTGAGACCAGCTAGTGTGCTAATCAAGATTGTTTTGGTTTTTTTGCTAACACCATCTTTATTCACAACACCTTTTTCCATGAATGACCTTCAGCTCTGATGTTCATGAACTGAAAGTTGGGACATACCAGCTTCTGCAACAACAGGTCTTGGTGAAGCCAGAAGTCTGCAGCTACAGAGCAAAGAATAAGAGGAATCTACACAGCACTGAATGCTCTGCTTTGCCAATAAATGTTTTAAAACCAGCTGTAAAATTGTGGACAAAAAAACCCTGACCTTGGGTTATAAAGAGCCTTTGCCATTTTCTAAGATAAAATAGGCACACAGTTTTGCAGACTCATTTAAAATCAACACCTTTCTGTGGATTTATTACATTTCAAGACTATTTTTTGTTGTCATGTGGTGAATAGGATCTCCAGAAAACTGTCATCTCCAATGTGATTGAGAACATACACCAAAACCAGAGAAAAGCCAGTAGAAATTTTCACAAAACAGACAAAAAGGTCACCTACACCTCTGGTGCCATGTCCAAAGAATTGGATAAATCTTCCTTCTTTAAGCTTTTAATTTAAAGCTTTAAGCTTTTAATTACCTTACTGGTAAATGTGCAAGAGTAAATTGCATTTTAGAAAAAACAAAGCAACTTCTTGGACTGAGAAATGGAAAACTGAGGGGAAAAACTCCACAAACAACCATGACCAAACTCCTAAAATCACATCTTATTTACTTCTGAAAAAAAAACATAGCAAGGATTTTTTGTTTTGTCAGAATAGATATTACAGTGAATACAAAAGCTCAGCAGTAACTGCACAAAGTTTTTACATTCTGTGTGCATTGGGTAGAGATTTTTAAATATTATTTCATATTTAATTTATGATCTGCTGCAGAGAATCTACTAAGTGGGTGCATATGTTTAACACAAATAAAAGAAGTAGTTTTAATGAAAAAGAATGCTATTTCCCCTTCAGTTGAAAAGGTGATATCTAGTGAATGGCTGGCTCCTTCTTATAACAAGCTAACATTTACTTTCTTGCTGTAAACCCATCCACAGGGGGGGAAACAAAGTATACCATTTTATATATTGTTCTTTGCTTTGCTTTATGATTCAAAAGTTATCCTAATGGGAATCTGAAGATGTATTATAAGCAGATTTCATTTTGTTTCACTGCACCCCTCGCATCACTGGCAGCAAATAAATACCACAAACTGAAGAAAGAGAATTAGAACTAAAGACTTATGCATAGGTCACCTTTTCCAGCATACATTAGATTTGATTGTCATTATGTTTATTTCATAGAGCTACTCCTGCAGTGGGTGGCTGCTGCACTAATTTGCAGCAAAGTCATTAACCTGGGGAGGTCCTATTTGAAGCCATTTATATTTCTACAGAGAAGCATTACAGGACCTTTGAGTTAATAACAAGTTTTATCCAACCAGTGCTGGATTACTGAGATCCTACCAGGCATCAACCTCTGCCAATATTTATAAATCAGACTCTGTATCCTGCCCCTGGAGAAACTGAAGTGAAGGAGCTGCAGGCTGGTCCCCAAAATGTTTCCTTTGGCATACAAATTGGTGATTTTTACAGCCCAAAGTGTGCAAAAGAACAGACTGGTGTCTCGGTACTAAACAAGAGGTTGCAACAGGTAAGCCACCTTGAGATGTGGTTACATACTGAAGGACCCATAAGAGTGCAGTCCAAGATCCAGAGCATGAGAAAAAAAATGATATTTTATTGAAAAAGGTACAAAAATATGTAATATCTAACAGGGATTCACCTGTCCCAAGGTTTTAAGCATAAACATGATAAAAAGAGACACCATAACATTAACATAACAATAATTTTCTACCTGTGGGGCTGGTCAAATCATTTTTCCAAGGTTTGTCAGGAAAATTGAGGATAAGGTAATAATGGAGTCGAAGTTCCTTGGCCATCCTAACTTACAAATTCACCTTTTCTTTCTTAAGTGTCAATTGAATTACTCACAGAGCAGCACTTGACTTCATGGACAAGTTGCTCTGAAGCCAAAGTGGGTAAAGATATTAGACTCCAACTCTTAAATATCCTCTGTAGTAAATTACTCCTCAGTCTCCCTCATCTTGCAAGATACCATCACAAGAGTATTATAAAAGTGTTTCACATAATTCCTTTTTTCATTTGCATTATCCCTCAGGGAAACCATATTTTGCCAGCCCACTGATAAAAGCCAAGTCTTAAACAAAGCTCAATTTTTTGGAGGTGTAAATTATAATGAAAAAATAAAGTGAGGAGAGGAGTGACCAGAGATATTCCCTAAGGGTTATACACACATTATTCTCTTCTTCTAGCTCCAATGCTTTGCTAGGAGAGAAAATATATGTGAGATCCACCATGTATTTACTCATCTGAAGTGTCACCATTATTTTGACAGCAACACAGTATCACTGTCACCTCTGAGCTACAGGATAGCACAATGCTAAACAGCTGGAGGATTTCAGAAGAAACAACAAAATCAGCATGCAAGCTCTGTTAAGAAAACAGAAAAAGGGATGACTTACTGATTCTGAAATTTCTTGGCTTAGGACAAAGCTGTCATTAAATCCCTCCCTACCCCCCCAAAAATATCCAAACAAAATAAAATTTCCTAGGCTGCATCTTTTTGTGATTCCAGCAAAATACTGCTTTTTATGATCTGAAATTACATCCAGCCTTAAACTACACAATATATACCACCAAAGCTAACAGCAATCAGGAAAGGATGAGTTCTACATTGAATGCAAACACCATTTTCTCTATCCAAGGCCAAAATACCAAATTTAAAAAACAAAACAAAACAAAATAAAAATTGCAATGTAAATTTAGCTAGCACATTGCAACCTGGAAAAAGAAAAGAAGAACCACGTGGCCAGAAATCATTCAAATAGATTGGAAAACAGAAAGGCAGTGTTTCCTGAGGACCTGGAGAGTGCTGAATGGACTTTCCTGCTATTCTCATAAAATACCTTGTTCTGAGGCTGAGGAGAAACCTTAAGAAGAATATCTGCTGCCAGGACACAGTGGGTAGGGGGAAAATGTATTTGCAAATCTATTTATTTCTGTTCCATTTCACCTTTGGTTTTCTCTTTGGAAAGTCTAGCCCTTACAGATTCATTTCTTTTTAATGCCAGGTTTTTTTCTTAGATAAGTTTGCTTACATAGATAAGTTGATAGATTGTGGTCAAATCACACTTTTTGGCATTCAAAAACCTATTTTTAAATTTTTGAATGTATTAATCTCCCTCACCATATGCCTTCAGATAGATTTCTTTTAAAGATATTCAATACAAAACAGGACCTACACTCAAGAGAATAAAAGATTTCTAGTGGGTACAACAGAATACTTCAGAATCATCTCAATGGTGAACTACTGCAAAATGCCACTGTGTGTGTCCAAAGTTCAGAACAATACACAGAACCATTCACAGCCCTGGTATCCCATTTTTTTGGACTAAGCAATGTAGTGACAAACCTGACAAATTCTAACTGCATTTCCACCAGAAACTTGGGCTTGTGGGAGGATTAAAATATAACAGAATAAGACCTGGATGTATGTCAGGATGATTTGCAGTAGATCCAGGTGCTCTCACAGTCCTGGAAGTCTTGATTTAGCTCCATCTAATCTTACTGCTGTTAAAGTGATCATTGCAAAAAGCAGAGAATGTCTGTGGAGACGCAGTGAGCACAAAATGTTCTCCTAGTGCTCCTAGCAAAGCATCCAAACCCTTTGTAGACCTGTAAGAAAACAAACATTTCAAACCATCCTGGTGAAAACTTATATTTTATTTAAGGAAACAAGCCCAGTGCTCTTTGGTTCCTCAGGAATTTATCAGCATCCATTACTGTGCATCTCAAGTGGATAACCCATACCCCATGGACGACACAAGCATAAATTCAACAGAGAAAAACACCAGTCTAGAGCTTAGAAAGTGGAATGCTTTCCACAAACATATTTTTCAGGTGTAAATAAAGACATTTGAAAATATAAACAGCTGTACATGAACAAATATGCCCACAGAAAGAGACAGCTGGATAAATTTTAAGAAACGTGTTACCATTAATGAATAACATAGGGATTGGGTCCAGAGGGAAAAGGGTGTAGAAACTGATTATGATTCTGATTCACCAGTGCTTGGTTCCATGATAGAGCTCTTCCTTTCTATCAATTAAGTACTTACATGGAGATTTTGTTATGAAAAATAATCTGTCTTGTGAAAGTTTTGTCATACTTTTTAGTTTTCCATTATCTCAATATTGCAAATTCTAAAATATGAAGTCTAAGCAGTATTCTGATTATTATTATTATTATCATTACTATTAGTCTTTAATATGTTAATAATGAAAACAAAACTGAATTTTACAAAAAAACGCCAAAAAACAAAACAACCTACACTGATACAGAAATTAGTTTTCTTAAATAAAACATTGAAACAGAGAAGTTGAAAATAATATTATCAGTCCCACTGCTTCGCTAAAAACTGATATTCATTTAAACAATTTTCTAAAACCTTCAGCTCCTACTGGAGGTTCTTATTTTATGGGATTTTTTTTTTGTTTTTTGTTTTTTTTTTTTCATTTGTTTGTTTGTATTTTGAGATTATTACTATCACACCTCTTTGTGGGTAGATGCAGGAAGCTGCTTAACTTGACACCATAAAATTATGGGGAGACTGAAGTTATTCAGGGACAAAAATTAGCTGGAGGTGCATTATGAAATATATAGTTATTCTCTGCCACCACTGGTCTGATATCAGTGTGGATGGTACAACAGTGACTTATCTGGGATAAGAAAAGGTTCTAGCAACTGATGCTACTGGGAAGTTCAAAGAATCCTTGCCTATTCCCTCAGATATTCCCTCTGATTCCATGCAGATTAAAAAAATCCCAACCAAACAAGTATTTCTCAAGCTGTTTGCTGCTTTTGTAAGGTTATGTGCCATTACCAATGTCCTTCACCCCACTGGTTGCAAGTGAGTGTCCTGATCTGGAGCACATTTCTCATGGCTAAATAACTTCCCCTTGCACATCCAGAATGGCTTTCTGTGGCTCTGTTGATCCTTTTGTAGGCAGAAATCCATTTCTTAGCTACTGCAACCTCACAAAACTCAGTATCCTTGTGAATGGCAACTATTTCCAGAAGAAATGAACACTTCAAGTTAGCCTGGACAACTTCAAGTCCCTTCTGTCAATGGCAGTATGAGTGGAAGAAATATGAGGGAAACAGTGCCCACAGAAAAGTATTCCCATGGTTATATGCCAAATAAGTGATGCATAAACAGGAATGCAAGGTGATTAAGTCTTTATGGATGTTAGAAATACAAATCAAAATACAATATAAATTACAGAAGCTGCAAAGCTTAAGAATATAGAGAATTTGCACACTTCTGTAAGAAAGCAGTAATCACCACTCTGTGTCAAAGAAACAATGATAAATAATGTAAACTGTAGGATTGTGAAACATAAAAGGAAAACACCCTAAAATCACCTGCTTGCTCCTTACCTCTTAATCACATAAAACCTCTCTGTCTCCTTTTCCACATTTTTAGCATTTTATTGGCAGAAGTGGTGCTTGCCTTCTTCCCTCCCACACCAGTCAGGAGAGTTTTTAAGTCAGGTAAGTAAATTGAATTAACATGTTTACTCCACAAAGCTGAAGTACAAGAATCATCACACTTTCTCAATTGCCTCGAATTGTGACATGGAATCACTGATTCTACCAAGCCTACTGATTTTTTTAATTGTATTACCATCAATGTAATTATAACCCTAAACCCCCAAGTTGCCAAGTTTTCTAATTCTTTTTCTCATGCTTTAGAAGATCTGGGATCTATCAAGAATTAAAATCAAAGCCTTTACAGTGAATAATTATCAGACAAACTATATTTTTGTTTTTAATTTTCTGAGAGAACTTCTAAAACTCTCTTGAAGATTTTATTTCCCTTTCAAATCCTATTCCAAAAGCAACCCAACTTAAATCTAGTAAAAGATGTGTACCAAACAATCCTTTAAATGTCAAACGAGAGTTTTAATGTTGTATGACTAAAACAGATTTTAATTTTCCTAATGTCAGAGTTCTTCTGTGGAAAAAGATTTAGATTCAGTTATTTGATACCTGCCTCAGATATTCAGAAAACTTCCTGTAGTAAGCAATATAGGTTGCTAATAGATAGAGTAATCAAGGCAGGCATCTAAAATAAATCATACAGGTCAGTTCCCTGTGCTTGAAAAGGTGTCTCGTGCCTAATAGGACAGATGGAAGATGAAGAACCACTTAAGTGAAGAACTAGGAAAGGTTGCCAAGGCCAGATTGAAAATGTTCCTTTTCAAATCTCTCTGTGCTCTGTGTGGCAGCAGGTGAAAAATGCCTGGACACACTTTTTTTCCTATAAAAGTTTAGAATAACATGTAGAATTCCCTGAAGTGGGAGAAAATAAAGACCAACCACATCTGGTACTACACTTGAGCAGACTAAATAACTCTTGACAAGTCCTCACCAGACACAAAGAATGATAAAATATATGGAAAAAAAACCAACATAACTTACATGTAAACTTCTATGTAAAGAATGTTTTGGAAAAAGTCTTGTAGACCCACACTTACAAAAAACAAACAAACAAACAACAAAAAAAAAAACCAAAAATAAACCAACAGTGAAACCGAAATTATCATCTAGAAATTATTGTATTTTTTTACCTACTAAGGGGCATGCTTTCTGCCATTCTAACCAACAAACCAGAATTTTATTGAAGTGACCAAAGCCTGGCTTAGTGACAGAACTGCAGCATTGTAGCTGCTCCTGTGTGACCACAGCCACTCCACAGGAGTCATCAGTGGGTTTCCTGGACACAATAAATGCTGTAAAGCAAAACCCTTTCTCTTTGGCCTGAAATTATGGTGCTTTGCAAATAGAAGACAACATCAGGTTTTGTTTGAGCATCAAGAGTGAAGTACTGTGTCTACTAATGTTGACTTTGACATTGTATGTCAGTCAGACTCTGGTGTTTGAATTTATAGGACATAAAGAAACACTTTCTGTGATTGATATTCCTAAACTTGGTATGCTGCCTCCCAATGCTGATATGTTTATCAGACTGCACACGACTGTACCTGCTTAATACTAGGTTTTCTCCTCAAATCTTCTGTGATACAACATAAAAAGACCACAAACAATAAAACTTTCCTTCTACTAATTGCCCAAACAGCAATCAGTTAACTAGCAACTACTAAAGTCAATTTTATTCCTCTCTTAAAAGATCTCAAGAATCATAAGGAGATAAGGTGTCAGTTACTGAAATAAACATTATTGGAGTCCAGAAATATTTAAACTATTCAAAGCCAGAAAGATTCTTTCCTGGGATAATGGCACAGCATGCACTCAATTAGCCTGATGGTTTTTGGAAGTATTTGGCCTGCAAGTGCTGCACAGCACCAGAGGTCAGGAAAAAGGATTTGGCCACTTCTGCTTGTTGAAAAAATTTTAGACCTAGCCTCAGTGCAGAGCTGGATATAACCTTATAAATCTTATGCATATCTACTTTTGCTTCTATATTTATATTAAATACAGAATTGTATTGGATACTCTCTACACGTCCAGGGAATTTTACTTAGACCGTTGATATATATTGTAAAGATAACAAGAATATATATACATTTTTACTACCTTCTATGACATAATAACTACCTTTTAACTTTTTACAGTCTTTCCTCTGTTCTAACTCTGGAATTATTCCTATCCACTGCAGTTTAAAGAGATTATACAAAAAGGTCTTTGAAGTGTAAGCATGATATCTTTTATAGCCTCACAATATTGTATTATTTTGTTTTTCTTATATTCACCTTATATATTTATTTATATATAAAAATAGAAAAATATGTTAAATGTGTGCTTCAAGTACAATGAAAACATGATTATGCATGAGATGAAAATTAATTTACTTTCAATCACAGGGCTACATTTCCTCCTCTCTGCAACATGAGCAGTTGATGGACTGACAACAAACCAAGTACAAACTTCAGGCTCTGGGAGAGTTAGCAGCTAGTGGAATATAAAAAAGAACAGCTTGTTAAACCATCCTTCAACTCTAGAGTGGGAATGTTTGCCTTCAGCCAGTGCTGCAAATGACTCATACTTTGATCTCAGCTGAGATGCACCAGGTTTACTGATCAGCAGTTATGCCAGTGAAGTTCTAGGAAGCTGCCTCTTCACAGACTTCCATCTCTCAGCCACTGCCTCCAAGCCAGAGTGTGGTTATTGGCTTTGTGAGAGGCCCCTGAGAGCCTCAGCCTGGTGTTGGAGAGATTAATCTCAGCAAAGTGCAGTAAAGATTAACTTCACACTGGAGTGGAACAGGAGCTCCCACCCACTCACTGACAGTGACTGTTGGACTCACGTAATCAAATATTTATGACATCAAGCAAGATCTGACTGAAGTGTGTTTTGCAAAATAATTATCTTGTGTTTCATGGTCAAGCATTCAGCTGAGCTCAGACACCAGAGCTCAGACAATGAGTGCCTGTGCTGGATGCTCAGAGCACACCCTGTTTCTGTGGTTGACATCATTCAGTGTAGGGCTCTGCTCAGTACAACATTATTAAATGTACTGTTTAGCTTAAATACATATAACAAAGCTCAAAGAATTAGCTGAGTGGGAGAAAATGTGTGTAAACATGCAACCAGATAATTGAATCACAGAGTTCTCTATTCTGGCTCAAAGAAGTGTTGAAGGCACAAAGAACAGCAGCAGCAACTCTAATTCTTCATAGAAGTGAGTAAAATGTCTTCCTTGACAGTTTATTTTTTGTGTCAGGAAAATGATGCCCACTGGTCAATTCAGAATGCAGAAGAGGGAATTTTTAGGGAACAGGAGCTGCATCCAACAAGTGAGAGTTTGACAGCTGACCCGTTTGTGAGAGTGAGCCCCATAAAGGGAATTTTTCAGCACTCCCACCATTTTCTCTGGTTGGGTCAGTTCCAGCTCTGTGCCACCAGCCTTGCACTTTGCCCACAAGGCTGGCAATAATTATGAATTGTTAGGAGAAGAAAGACAAACAAGGAAACATTTCTTTACCCTCTCCAGCCCCCAATCTCCTCCACATGAATGCTGTCAGTCACTGCAAATTATTTAATTATCTCTTTCTGAGACACCACCTTGTTTTATTCAAATTAAGTTACCTGGTCCACAGGTATTTTAATGGAAGTTGCTGGAGTCCTGTTAGGTCTGGTATTTCAGTACCTGCCTATCTCTAGCTAATAATGCTTTCTGGAAGTTTAAATTTCATTAGAGATATCACTGTAGTACATGCTGAATGAACACTACCAAAAAGTAGAACAAGAGTGCAAGAAGTCATTAAATTATTACTCCCAAAGTCTCACGATGATTATTGTTAATAGGGCAATCAAATCCTGCTGTATTGTTCCCTAACTACATGCCTGCTTAGTGGGTAGCATACATTTTCATTAAATAAAGAGTTATGGTTAGAAGAAGAATGTAATCAACATTAATGACCTGAAGAGTAATTGAAAATAGTCTCAGTCACCACCCCACCCAGCTATTAAAAAGGACAATCGTTAAAAAATTCTAAACTAATTCCATTTTGTCTCTCTGCATGTTTGCAGACTATCATTCACATTCTCCCCACACTGTTATCTCTCCTTTTCTGGTCAAATTAATTTACTGTAATTAGAATAAAATACATTGTATGTGAAAATAAAATTTTGGCATTGGCTACGTCTGATAACAAGTACTGCAAGGAAAAGCATTATGCATTCACCATACATTCATTTTGCATTACATTTGTGCAAAGTAAATCACTTTGGGTGAACCGACTTAGTCTCAGTGTACAATAATTACATTCACTCCCACCACACCAGTGTTCAACAATCCCTTAAAAGAGGCTAAAAACGAGCTGTAGTTTATGTTTAAACAAACAAACAAACAAAAAAATTGGAGCCAAACAACAACGGTTTTTCCCCTTGAACTCGAATTTACAACATTCCTTTCTGGGATTGCATACATTTGTGTTTGTTTCTCCTTGTTTTTTGGGGTTTTCTTTGCTTCCTTACCTCAGAAGAACAGATAAATAAATTGGCTTTGCACTGTCCAAAAAAAAATTTAAAAATAACTCACCCCAAAACACAAGACAGACCAAAACAAAATCAAATACAATATGGAGGTCATTTTAATTTCACCATGAGAGAATTTCATGCACTTCTTCAATTTAGACTGTCAACAACCAAAAAAAAAAAAAAGTAAAAAAAAAAAAAAAAAAAAAAAAATAAAAATCAACTATTCTAAAATACTTCAAGACTGGAGCTTGACACAGCAAGGATTTAAAGCACCTAAGTATTTCTCCAGATAATGGCATCTGAGAAATAATGGCAATCCACTAATCAACTACTGCTGCTGCACTTTTTTTTTTTTTTTTACACAATATAGGAAAACATTGTTTTTCAAGAAAAAGCTTCAACACAGTTGCCTTCCTCCCCTGACTCTTATCTGTAAGCAGGCAGATGTTCCTGAATTAATATATGAGTGATTGACCATTTATCCTTTAGTACAAAATTAAATACATTTTGTAGCATTAAGCAAAATTATTAAGTGGAATGTATAATGCAGTTTAATGATTTTTGTGAAAGTGGAGAGGAAAAAGAATTATTTCTGTAGCCATGCATTTTTCACATTGAGTTTGTTTGTTTTAATACAGATGATATTATAATCTACTCTTCAAACCCATTTACTTTCACTTAAACCTAGCAGCATTTCAAGGAAGTATTGAAGATAAAAATGAAACAATATCTAATACAAGCAGACTGCACTGGACTTTAAGAAATAAACACACTGATGTAGCACATAATCTTAATTTGTACCCAGAACTACTTGAACTCAATACACCTCACATAAAGGAGCTATTCTCATTCCAGTTAAATAACTGGGAGGTTTTTTTGTTTGGTTTGGTTGGTTTTTTTAGCCTTTAAGGATTAAGAATTAAAGTGAAACAGTAGTTGAGGATAAACAGAAGAAAGGAGATTAGGAAAGGACAACCATTTGCTCTACTTGTGGAAGAATGTGCTCTTTTGGGGAGGTTTTTAACCTTTAACTTATTTTCCTTATAATTTTCTCCATGTAATAATTTAGGTAAACATTTAGAGCTGCACAAAGTAGGTACAGAAATTCGTATAATAGGATGTTTAGGCAGCAGCATTTAACACTGGGTTTTGGGAAGCTGAAATGATTATGCAAAAGGGAGCTGCACAATCAAAAATACTCTTTTCTATTTCCAAAAGTTTATATCAGAAAATAAAAGAAATGAAATTATATACATTTGGTATTGGTTGCCTAAGTGCTTCACAGAACTGTTAACAAAACCAGCCAAAATTCAATAAAAATATACCAATTTGAAATTTATGCATTGAAAATGTGAATGTTACTCTTACTAATACCATACTTGCTTTAACACAATAATATGGACGTGCATTTGTAGCCTTCAAATATTTCCCTGTCTCTCAAATCCATGACAGAAAGTTCCTCCTGGCTCCTGAAAGGGATGTATAAAGCCTTGGGTAAAATTAGCACATTTTCCCTAGAAGTCATTGAAGCCCAATAAACACTGAATCCAACAAAGACACTTTAATAGCAAGGTTTGAAGTGTGAGAGTGCTTTACAGGCCTGTTTTATTTGATTATACACTTGCTTTTATGGTTCAGATCAAGCACATGCAGCAGGTTTAATATTTGCCATGCTGTCTCTGGGGAGTCTATCCCATATGCACACAACAACAGTTTTCAGTCTTCAATAATTACCAGCAGAAGTAGCAATTGCCAGAGATAGTTCAAATGTATAAATTAAAACACTTACTACTTTTCAAGAATACTCAGTGGAAATATGGCAAGAATTTATATGATATACATACCTATGTCCTGCTTATTTTTCTCTAAACCAATCCTTAATCCTTACATTTTTGATTTTCCTCAGCCCAGCTTCTGAGTGGTCAGCTCTGCCATAAGATGGATCCTAGCACTTCACTCTTATTAAAAGTGCTGTATTTTACTAAACTTCCATTCGAATTGCAGAATTTAAAAACATTATTTCCATTATTAAATGTATCATATTTTGAAAATGAAAAGTGGCACATCATTTCCCCTTGTGCTTGTCAGGGAATGATGAAGTGGAAGAGATACTAGCAGGAACCTAATGAAAGTTTAAATTAACACTAGTCTGCAGTTGTTGCTAATATAATTTGACTCAGTGTACCAAAGACTCTTAGACATATACATAATATCATATATATATACATGTATTTAATGTATTATATATCCATCTATCTAAGATAGCCATGGGCACTCAGACACTATGCTAAACTATTTTCTCTTCACTGATATTAAATTCTGAATACAGATAATATGATAGGAAGTCTTTAAGAGAATTTTCCTCACAAATAGCTAATAAGATTTTAGACGTGGTAGTCATAATTATGCACTTACATTAAAAGAAGAAATGCATGCATCATTCTTAACTGCCACATTTTCTATTTTACTATATTCTCTGTGCATGTTCTTCACAAATATTAATTTCTTACCCTTCTCACTTACTTTAATAGTTCAACTTATTATTCCTCTTTCAATTCTCTTGCATGTGTCAATTCTGAGACCAGTCAAGAGTTTTGACAGTATGTAAATTAAATCCAGGAGAATAAGAAAAGATTTCTCATTTCTCCTGGAGATTTAAGAGAGATAAGGAAGAGAGTGAAAAGATCCTTCTGGGTATCTGCAGTACTAATATAACTTTTATTATGGTTAAAACAGATTAGCCTCTTAATACGAGATGTGTTTTATTGTTCACACAGCTGCTCCAACAGATTGTCTTCCTAGGCAAAACAGGAAATAAGGTAAGACCTAGATATTTTCACTGAAATTCCACTTTAATTATTTCTTAATTAGAGGAACATTGTTCAATTTAACAAAAGTACACTGTGAGAAAATAGGATCAACTGGTTAAAGAGATCAAAACATAGCACTGAAAGGGATTTTAGAAGGTATAGTGTGTTGAAAGAGGTTTAGAAAGGACAAAACAGAAGACAAGTTATATCAGTTGGAAAAGTAGTCATTTTGGTTTACTGCTGTTCTGACATTAATTATAAATGGCAGGTCAGCTGTCAGCTGAGTAATGTACTTTCCTTGCAATTTGGAGCACATTACTTTTCATCCAGGCTATCTCTTAGTCAGAATTTTGCTTTTGGAAGACAACAACACCCCCCAAAAAATTAATTAATAGAAGATATGTAATCCCATCTATAATTTCACCTGAGCATCCAATTAGCACAAGGGTTTGGTTTTGTTGTTGCTTTTTCTTTATTCAATTCAGAAATATTTGAATTTTGCAAGTGATTGTGATTTTGGGGTGATTTTCATACAGTGAGACATTACAATCAGTTTATTAGAAATTTATAGTGAAAAGCAGAAGTATTCACATAAAGTTTCAAACTATTATTTAAATTTAATTACTCTCAGAGATGCAAATTATTGGCCATTTCAGGAAATGATTAAGTCATTTCTCCCAGAATTTGGGGAACTTGTACAAGTGCCATTGGCTTCAACGAGACTTAGTGTTGGCTTAGTCCATCTTACACAAATTTATTGAGAAAAACTGTTGCTGCTTCTGAGCACTTGGAATCTTGTCCCTATTTTTTTCCCCCACCTCAGATTAGCTCTATTTTTGCCCTGTTGACTGAGTGACTGTGAGAGTTCAGAGAGCATTATGAACATTCTGGGAAAGCATCTTGCAGTCTATTTTCACCCAACAGAAATCAAGCTGCCTGTTGTGGTTTAACCCCAGCCAGCAACTAGGACTACAGCATGGGAAATTATCTTTGAGACACTCACTGCTGCAGCACATTTCTGATCTGAGCTAAAATGCCTGTGAAGACACATTCTGTGTATTCCTGTTGGTATTTAAGGAAGTTTGTTAGCTACTCACAAAATGTGATGGTTTACATTCCAGGCTCTGTATGCTAGCAGATACAGAGAATGGGTATGGATGGCAAGAAAGCTCTTAAAGATTCTGGAGGAAAGACTGAGAAGGGACCACACTGATAGCACTGAGTCTGTTGGAATAATCAAAGTGAAGTGATGCAGTTAAATAAGAGGGAGCAGGAGAAGTTACTAGTTAGCTGCTAATTGTTAAAAAGGAAAACCATTTGGCAGCTGCCCTTGAAAATGTTCTTCAGCATATTTTAATATACAGGGGCTGGTTCATTGCTAGGCACCCCCTGCAGACAGAACCATGGGATTCAATTCGTGAGGCTTCTCACAAATGGAGCCCTGCAGTGCTCCTGCAGCTACAGTCACCACACTGTGAAATCCAATGTGGGGACTGCAGCCCTTCTGATGGAAAATGCAAAGAGACTGGGCCAGGGAGATAATCATTTTGCCAGTGTGTTTTTGCGACTAATTTATGGACACATATTGTTTAACATGCAGAGTCAGAGAGGGAATTAGTGCACTATGGTGAATAAACAAATTAATTGTGAAATTATTTCTACAGTTCTATCAGCAAAGCTTTGGTCCATGCAGAGCCCCTTGCTTTACAAAGAAGTATTTCAAAACCTGATACTAATTCTGTGTTCTGTGTCCAGCACAATTCTGCCCATGGTAGAAAGTGAGAGATTTAAAGCCACAAAAATTCTCTTCTTTCTCTCCCAATGCAAGTGTCAAGGAAATTTTTAAAAAATTATTTAAGATGGCTTTTGAAACTTGTAATCCTTGGGGGAAAAAAAAATCAAAAATGATGTTTTCTGCAACAGCTACAAGATCACCTCAGGAAAGTGGAGGGGTCTCATGGGTAGATTGCAGCAATGACCTGCTGGCCCTTGGAAACACTTTGAGGGGTGTGCAACTCTGCTCATCATACCCAGCAAATATTAAAGAATGGAAAATAAAGCTCTCGAGGGGCCTGCAAATGCTGCTGGTGTTACCTTGACAACCTAAGTTAAACACATTCTTCTGCCAGACAGTCCAGGGGAAAAGTTCCTGCTCTTTATTAAGTTGCCCAAACTAATACCTGTTAAACACAGCTCTGTCTGAAGAATAGGAAAAAATTATTCTATATCTTTCCTATATTCTCCCTTCTTTCTTCATATCCAGCAACAACAAAACAGAAACAAATCCCCCCCACATTTCTGTTGTACTGCTCCACTGTTTGCAGGTTTTTAGATTGCTTGCTCATGCTCATTCTCTAAGTATAGGGGCTCAGGGCCTTAAAAATTCAATGCCACGTGAAAATTACATCTAAGATGAGCTCTTCAGACTCTGACTTTTCCTAAACTTTTGGAGAAACCATTGAGGTTTTATGAAAATTTTTAAAAAAGAATTGTATACCAGAGAGTAGTAGGTGGTAGACATACCTTGTAATGTGCACAAGGTCCTGAGCAAATTATGTGAAATTCAATGGAACTATACATCTATAAATTTTGATAAGTTGGTCTAGATATAAAGTCAAAAGTGCTTTAGTTCAGTTTCTAACTTATTGTGTCACCCTCAGGAAGCAGGGGATTATAAATTTGATTTTGCAGACATTTAGGTCAGAGTTTACCAGTCCAAGTTTATTAATCCACATTTGTTTGGAGTATAAGCCATAAAACTAAAAATAGGGCTATCCAAAGTGTTGGTCTGGATACTGATATATGCAGTGATATCCAGAACAGATGCAGTGTGGGAGGAGCACCCAAAAAGGTGTTATCAAACAGTCCTTTCAACCAATCCTACTAGAAATTGTTTTTCTGAGTGATCACAGAGAAGACAGGAGTTCTCCTTTTCCCTTTTGTTAGTTGTATGACATTCTTATTGTCACATGAAGCAGTAACAAAGCTGTTCAGTCTGATGTGCAGCAAAAAGTGCTCTATAACAAAGAACAATTAAAAGATCATATCAGAAACCAAAGTTGCATGCACATTGCAACCAACAAATAAAAATTTCCTACAAATACATGCCAAAAATTCTCCCCCAGAATCAGTCAATGGGTGACAGAACACACTAACATTAAATTATATCATATTACTGATGTACTATAGAGTCTACAAATTCAAGTTAATATGATTTTTTTTTTAAATCATGTTTTAATTTCCCCCTTTTCCTTGTTCTTAAAAGATATTACTCCACATGAAAGACATAAATTAACTTTAATACAGTCAAAACATTTATGACAGCTTTAAAAAGCCAGTAGGGACTAAACAAATTTTTCAGTGAGAAGAATCTGTACAGTGAATTGGGAAAATCCACGAGCTTTTAACACAAGTTTTTGCCATTTGGTTTGAGAAACATTTAACTATTTATGTCACCATGTGACTCTACCTAAGAGAGCAGAGAGCAATCACTTCAGCTTTTCCCACTACTATTATCAAAGTAACAGCAGAAAGAATTTTGTCTTTTTAAGCTTCCTTCAATTAGAGAAAACAACACACCTGAACATTCTGTGAGGAACAGGACAGGATTATTCATGTGGACATGCACTTTGCAGAACCTGGTGAAAAAGATAAGACCACAGAAATACCATTTCTCTGCCAAGAGTATGGCTTCTTCATATGCCTGGGAATGTTTACCAAACCAGAGTATCATGTTCTAAAGGTTTGTAATAAATCAATGAACTTTAATGGTTTACAACCTGAACATGTAATTATTTAGGCAGAGGTGATCTATTCAGTACATTCTAAAATATGTTCTGGTGGGTAGGGAACAGATTATGTTTGTGAGTTCAGGTAAATGATGGCAGTCTGTCATAAGCTCTTCTGTTATTGCAGACGAGTAATTAAAGATTATATTCTCAGAAGTGTTTGGCACCCAAACATGTAGTTAAGCACAGAGTTGAATTGTCTACATTTAATGGAATGATGCTAAAGGAGGTCCCATGGATTTCAACAGATGATGCAGAAAACTACTGAGAATAATTTCTGTGAATAAAAAGCTTAAATACCTTTGAAAAATCTTGAACTACGAACGTGTCAAAATAATAACCATTAATGATATTCATCAAATAGTTTGGGTTGGACTAAAAATCACATAGTTCCAGGCACCCTGCCATGGATAGGAACATGTTTAATTAGATCTGATTGCTCAGAGCCCCATCCATCCTGGCCTTGATGGATGGAACATCCACAACCTCTCTGGGCAACCTGTGCCAGACTCTTACCAACAGCACAGTAAAGAAATTCCTCCTAATATCTAATCTAAATCTACTCTCTTTCGGTTTAAAGCCATTCACCTTGCTCTATCACTATATGCCCCTGTGAAAATTCCTCTCCAGCATTTTTGTAGGACCTCTTTTAGGTACAGGAAGGCCAGTTTTTCCAGGCTGAACATCCCCAAGTCTCTTCACTCCCATATTTGTGACAGCAACCACTGGGTCCTTTGGCAAATCCTATTGCCTTTGGAGGCAGAGGGGAGGGAGGGGAAAGAAGGTTTGGTAAAGAATACTACTTCTTTTTATTTAAAAAAAATGCTTTGCTGCTTTTCTCAGCACCACTTAAGAGACTTCTCTGGTCCTGCCACTTCCCAATTCCATGCTGAAAAGAGCCATGAGAAAGAGATGGATCACAGCCTATGTGTCCTGTGACTCTTTGCACTGATGGAAATTTTTCTGCTCAGTGAAGAAAACTTTGAGGTTTTAATTTTTTTAAGAGGGAAAAGCTAATAACTAGGATCTGATTACTGAACTGTAACTTCTTTTTTTTGACTGACAGAGAAACAGCTAAATTATGATTTCTGTAGTTTATCTCTGCTGCAGCATTATAAATTTGAAAACTTTACTGCTTTTCTTTTAGCATAGTAGGATAAAAATGTGAACCTCTTCATGTGTTAAATGCTCTCTCTTGGAGTGCATTATTGCTTAATATATCCTAGTACTTCATAAATTAAAGCAAAAAAAAAAGTTAACTTTAACTTCTTTTCCCTCAAACAAAGCTATCAGTGGGCTTGATTAATATACAGATGCTGCATGCTGCTGGGACTTTTCTTCCATTTTCACAGAGTAATATGTTCTGCTTATGCTCTTGCAGCCATGTAGATTTATACATTTTCCATTTTAAGGTAATATATGGAACTTAATATTGTTATGCAAAATGTGTATTTAAAGTAAAGCATAGCACTTCTATTCCAGACTGTGCAAGCTAAAATGCACTGAATTTGCATAACATTTAGCAAAGTTAAATTTAAGAGTGTCTCTTTGTAGCATAGGTATATGTGGGGAAAACACATTCATCTCCAAGTGCCATTTTAAGTATAAGTAGGTCACAAACCAGGATCTGGAATTCTCCAAGTTACTCTGCACAGAATATGTTGGCTGTCCCTGGTTGTGCAGGCTGCTGGAACAGGAATCTCAGAGTCATTTGGCAGGAAATGCACACAAAGCCTGAGGAGCATTAAAAGCAGGTTTGAGTCTCCCATGCCCAGTGTTTTGCTTTACATGCCTGCAAACAGATCCCATATTTATTGGGCTGACTACACAGCCCCCAGCACGCCATGGGCTCTCAGCAATCTTATTCATCACACAGCAAATCCATGATTAGACTTGTCAAGGGCTATGGAGGATGTACACAGAAAAAAAAAAAAAAAAAAAGAATTAAGGAGCAAGCCCCAAAACATGCAGGCAATCTCTCTAAATTCACTATTACCTTCTTCTTTTGTGCTCATCTTCACTTAATTGGCTCTGTATAGTTCTGGCCCTCATTAAGTAGATGCACTTTTCTCTTCATATACTGAAAATTGCCTTGCTACTTTGCCAGCAGTGCCATCCAAGTTGATGCCTGTTCATCTGTTTCTACTATTTCTTTTCCATTACTTCTGTAATTATCGCCCGTGAAAGAACAGGCCAGATATAGATATTGGTGAGATTATCATTAAGATTCTTGCAGATGCCTTTGCAAGAAGAGTGAAAAGGGAAAAGTCTGAGCTACTAACTTGTTTTTATCCTGGAGCTGCTCAAAATGAATCCCTGAATATCTTTCCCTATGGGAAGAAAAAAAAAATCTCATCTGAATTTTTAATACATACATGTCCCTGATACTTGCAGAAAGTTTTTTAAAAGGGCGAAATTCAGTTGGTTTTTTTTTAAACCAATTTGGAATCATTGCTGGAATGAAGCCTGTCCATAAAGTGAGGAAATACAATGCTACAAAATCCACAGCAGCCTCCCCTGAGACTCTTGGGTTTTCTTCACAGCTAAAATCATACCACAATTTTAGAAGCACATCTGAACAAGGGCTGCTCAGCAGGAGGGCTCCATGAGCAGAACACTTAACCCAGCACAACATTAAAATGTGCTTGACATTGTCACAGACCCGGTGAAACCCTGAAGCAGTGCAGCATCTGCTGGAGAAGCCCATTCTTGGGCTTAAACAATGAAAAGTGGAAAATAAACAGCTTTTTGAGCCCCTGAGTTCCTGATTCCTGCAGGCCTGTCTCCTAGCTGTTTGACTACTCTGAACTATCCTAAGGCTTTCCATGACCTTTACATGTATTTAAGCTTCTCCCATGCAGCATCTTGGCAGCAATTTGCAAACAACCATGTTTAAAAAAGAAAAAATCAACCAAAAACAATCCAAAGTGAATATTTAAAAATCACTTTCTTCCCTAGTTGTTATCTTATTTTAAGTGTATGAAAACTGAATTATCCTGCAGACTTTTAATCTCCTATCAAATCTGTCTGAGGTAGTAAAAAACATCATCTTTTGTTTTTTGGGGGTGGAGGGGGAGGGGGTAGAGCAAGAAGCAGTGAAAAAGGGTCAAATTATAAATAACAATAACTTCTATAAGTTTGTATCCAGCACAGTAATTAACCTCTAAAGCTCATTTAAAGGCACTAAACAACCTAACTTCCTCCCTGGACAGGCTTTATCAAACTTAAACCAACATGTGATTTCTATAAAAGTGCCACATCATAGGACAACCTGTGGTTTATCTTTCTGAAAAATGGGTTCCTTTCTTGTAGCTGGAGCATATATATATAGAGAGAGAGATATAGATAGATATATAGATATAGATATCTGTATATGTCCACCTTTTCTGCAATGAATTCCTCAGGAAATCATATTATCAGGCTATTCTGGTGCCAGATTTTACAGTTTTTATAATCAAGGAGGAAATATTATTCCATTTCTATTAGGGTAATCCCATGGGACAAAGGGATTTACAGCAGCAATATTACCCAGTATACACTCAAGTGGATGAATTATGTTTTCCTACAGTGCCATTATTTCAGTCTTATGAGTCAGGTTTTGTCTGCACCCATCAGGACTGAAGAAATATGTGAATTAAGGCATTGGTATCCCTATAATAAAGCCCAGATATTGTGTTCAAATGAACATTTATGAGCATCTACAAATGCAACTTTTATATAATTTTCTTTATATAGCTCAAGCAAATAGACATCCTGCAATAAAAATACAAAAGTAGAAGCAAAGAATTTAATAATTCTCATTCCTCAACTAACTCCTGCACTTGAGGATTGGGGTTCTTGTTTTCTGGAATTATTAAAAAAAATATCAGTTTATTGTTAAACAGAGTTTGAAAACTTACCACAACATGCCCAGATAATACAAGGAAACAATGAGAACACATGCAAAATCATGTACCACAATAAATTAAAGAGAAATTGATAGGCTATCTTGCCTGAATGTATAAATTTCTCTTCAAGTATTCAGATCTATGAGTTTGAGACCTTAACTGCTTCTTTGTTTTGCCTGATCCTACTACCTCCTTTATAATTTTTTATTCATTAATCATGGCTGAATTTAGACAATGAGTCTGTCTTCATAGCCTCTGACATAGGGGATCTAAACCCAAACATTGCCTATGTTCATTTGTTTCTCCAGAAGCTCTCAGAAATGCTAATAATATCTTTTAAAAAACACCACAACAGTTTACTAAGAAAGGCAAAACAATCCACTGTCACAACCTTGAACTGAGAATTTATATTGCTCCAGTTATCAGTTATAAATCATACACCTATTTAATTTATATTTCAGGATTACAGGGTTTCCTGACTGGCATAAATCCACCTGTTTTCACTGGTATAAATTATACTGGATCCTGTTACTTGGAGTCAGGGAAGCATTTTTCAGACCTGCTGAGAAGCTGAACCACAAGATTCTCATCATTAGATTGATTTCATAGAAACTTGTTAAAAATTATTCTCTTTAATTTGCACCAGTTGCATAAAAGTAATTTCAAGCAAACAACTATTTTTGAAGAAATGACAGAATCTATTGAAAATTTAGGAGTTTTTGGAAGATGCAAAAAACCTGAACTCTTAGGCTTTCTGGACTTTTCCTATTTGTCAAAATTTCCTCTAAAGAAATAAAAACTAACCCCAAGATCCCACCCAGACATCTTCAATATCACCATAAGAATCAATGACAACCACATCCTACTTTTCACTACCACTCTGCTGCTTATTTCCAACTGCTAAATTCCACTTTCTCCTGCAATATAAGCAAGAATTCTTGTTTACTGATGGAGCAAATGGGGAGCACCCATTTATACTGCTTCCCCCATCTTTTTCCTCTATAATTTAATTCTTAGTAGCAGCTGGTGTTGGATAAAAAGCTCACACTTAGGTTATTTTGGGCTCAGGGCTTTCCTGGAGGGGCTTGGACTCCCAGTTCATAACTCAGTGAGCATCTCCAGCCTTTAATAGAATATCTCCAAATACAGCATGACTGCTACAGTCACCTGACATGGGTGGATTAGTAAGAAAAAGGTCAGATAAAGTATGATGTGTTCAGAGTTACCAGTCTCAGAGGGAGTTGAGGCAGCTCCAGTGACCCTGAAATGAAAGGAGATCCCACTGCCACAGGAAAAGTAGTTTGGGTTCACAGTCAGAGTGGGGAACAGTTGCCATTACATCTCAGGAGCAGCAGGACAGTCCTGCCTGCCTCCTCTGAAAGCAAACAAACCAACCCAAACAGCAACTCAACACCTTCAATAGTTCATTTCAGAAAACAGTATGAAACATTCCAGACAGTTAATGTGTTACTTGAACTTTTTTCACCTTATTCTATGAAAATATGGGACATTACTTTGGGTTTAATGATAAGGAAAAGGTAAAAAAAAAAAAAAAATCAATCTTTTTATATATACAGAAGTTTTAACATCTAGCTACTCCTTTTCCAATAAAATACCCACAAGATCTTCTATGTAGTTCATGATGCATATTCATGGTTGTAAAAATACTGAACAATATATGAGTCCATAAGTACTCATTAGTGTTTAGTAAGTCAAAGTCTGCTTTTGCAAAGGCTTAAAATATAAAATTATATTCCCTAACTTATTATTTTCAATTTACATTGCTATTAGTTATGCAATCTGGCATGTCTCACTTAGTATTTAATGGTTTAGCACCTGTCTGTGTTTGGGTTTTTTAAACCAACATTAACAAGTGACATAGAGAATAAACTCCAAGGGAACAGTCATGGTCTAGTAGTACAATGTAGAAGTAAAAACAGAGATTTTCTTTTTTTTCTTTTCTTCAGTAGAGTGAATTTAATTCATTAAATAAAAAACAATCATTCTTTTAATGTTTAGTAGGTTTTTAGTAGCTTTTTTCTTCTGTTTTTTCTTTTAAACAGGTTTAATTGTGTACTGGATTTTAGCCAAAGATTCTATTTGAGAGTAATGTTTCTTGCCTCATATCTTCTGAATTGTGACCATACCTCTCCTTTGTGCATGGTTGTTGCTAAGGAAAATACTCCTCAGTGGTGGTATAATGCAAGTGCACATGAGTGAGTCAGAGAAAAACAGATCTATATCATCACAAAATTGTAAAAAAAAAAAAAAAATCCTGACAAAGGAGCAAATTGTTTATGTAAAGACAGTCTGCAGTATTAGCATTGAAAGTATTTTAAAGCATAATCTTAGCTAAACCCAAACATTTTACAGTAAGTGAAATTACCAATGCAATGCATACCATAAAAGCTTGAATGACAGAGGATGGATTATTTGCACAGTTTTGCTTATTTTTAACTAGATGACTGAAGTAAAAAAGAAGAAAGTTGAATGAAGAACGAAAAAGGGGAAAACCAAGTTAGATAATGGGAAATAACTGGTTTTAAACCTTGGAACAGTTCAAAGGACACTGTTTTTTCCAAAGATAAACCTTTTTAGCATTTTTGATATTTTCAGTGCATCATTTTATAAGGAAATTTTCTTTGACACACAGAAACAGAGAAATAAAACAACCAACCAACCAAACTCACTTTTCTTTCCCCTGTCTAATTTGATATTTAAATACAGCAGCAGATACTGAAAAGAATAACACGAACTCAGCAGAGTTAGGCTCCTGGACACTGTGCTGTAGATTTTCAGTACAGCAGCATAAAGTTAATCCTGTTTTGATATGGTCCATTGGGACAAGAGTCAAGAGGGAGAGAGAATTAGAAGCATTAAAAGTTTAAAATAGTGAGCTTTTCAAATATGCTGTTTCTACTCTTCATTTCTGCAAATGCTACTGGTTTAGGGGCTCCCTATCATGTTCTTCCATTTTAAAGCTGACTCAAGATAAGAGCAGTCCCAAGAAGAAATGATGGCATCTCAAAGCTGAGCTCCATAGTCCCATCCCCTGCAATGAGCAGGGACACCTTCAAGAAAATCAAGTTATCCAAAGCCCAGTGCAGCCTGCCTTTGAATATTTCCAGGGATGGGGCATCCACAGCCTCTCTGTGCCAGTGTTCCACCACCCTCACAGCAAGGAATTTCTTTCTTCTAGTTTGAACTGCAATGTTATGGTAGCATATGCTAATATGGTAACTTTGTGTTGAAAACAGCATAATGGAAAAATGAACTTGCTAAATTCATGCTTGATTACTGCATGGTTTAGACCGTGATTGGGAGACATTGCAATTTTAATTCTACTACACTACAGATTAACATTAATAATATACTTATGTAATTGGATGTGTTCCCTTAATCAGAGCTGGGAAAATGGATAGTTCAGTAAACCAGTTTTGGTTTTAGATCTTTTAGAATTGAGCATTTCTACATATCATTACTGAACTACCCTGACTTAGAAGGTGCTAAAATATAAAAGAAAATACATTCTACTTAAAATTTTACTCACTAGGAGACAGATTCTCCAAACTCCAATTCAGATTCAGTAGACTTTGAGCAATCAGTATCCCATCACTCACAACAACCACTCTATCCATGTCCTTGGGTAAATAAAGACCAAGGCAGTCTCTGAGTCAATTCCTATATCCCTGTCTTCATGGATTCTGGAGAAACCACTAGACTTGCATCAGACACATGAAGGGAGATCTCAGCCACCTGACAGATCACAAAAGGATGAAGTGGCAGAAATCCTGAGGCTACTCAAATTAAGCAATTTGCTTGGACACTGGAAACATGGACCAGCAAGACCCGTAAGGAGAACAAAACTGCATCTCTGCACTGCTGATATCAAGCACTGCTGTCCAGGCACAAGAGGAGCCAGCATTTATGTGAAACAGTGAGAATTAAGCTCTCACAAAGGCTCCTGAGCCATGCACTAAGGTTTGCTCTATAACTGGGGTTTTTTAAAACTGCTAAGCCCCTTTCTCAAATAGCTTAAAATTGGGTTATATCATGAAGGTCTCCCAGCAGCTTCTTTTTGGTCAGCAGAGCAGTGTTTTCCTAGTATGACACAATAGTATTCAGGTTTTTCCATTACTGTTATTAAACCAAGCATTATTGACCAGGTAGTATCTCCTTACACCTACATAACTTAGGCAAACCTTAGTATTTGTTGATAGAAATAACTGTACCTCAAATTGGGTAATTTTCAGAATGTGTTTTAATTAATTTTTAATTTAAGTGTGTGTGAAATATCTTCCTTATGTCATCTATATTTCAACTGACCACTAAGAAGATAATTATTGTTAATTACCCATGGCATACAAATGGGTACTTTTTAATAATGTGCTCACACATTTCGCAATAAATATGTTTCAAAAACCCAGTTATATTTAATAAGCACAGAGTAGCTCTCTTTAGCCTGCATTTTAACGTGTTCTGCATTTAAATATGCAGAGCTTTATCTCTACTCCCCTTAATGCTGCAAATGAAATAATGGCAGCATGCCAGAAATGTAAGTAATATAATGTTACCTTTGTCCTTGGCAATGCCTATCCTGCTCTTCAGTTACTTGATTTTGACACCCAGGGAAAATGTTATTGTGCACTGAAGCACTTTGCAGCTGCTACACTTAAAATATGTTTTAAAGGTGAACACACTTCACCTGGGGGCTAGGCTCACTATCGATTCCCTCAGTGGCTGTCTGAGCAAAGATTGGGACTGAGGTAATTACCTACCATGTGTGGAGATGAACTGAAGAGCCCCACAGTTCACCATCCACCCGAATTAGTACAGCTCACTATATCCCCATCTAGCAGTTTATTTCAGTGCTCATTTTAGCAAGACAAGGTTTGGTTGCCACATTTACCCATCTCAGGTATCACTGATTGTGGATCCTACCTTCCCCCTCTGGAATTGGGTGTTATTGCAGGCATTGCCGAGCTTGAAAGTGAATGCTGCCTTACCCAAAGCTGCAAGAACTCTTTGTGCCAGCCGGTAGGGAATAAAGCAGCCCATCTGCTGAGCAGCACAGGTGGTGGAGGGCACAGTCCTGGTGCCCAGCTCCCTGCAGGCACTGCCCACTGGCAGCAGGGCTCAAGGCACGGGCTCTGCAGTTGTCAAGGATGGGAGCTGACTGGGATTGCTCTGCTAAAGGGTGGGATATGCAAAGATGTGCTGAGGCCATGCTTCTAAGGGAAAAACTTCGAGGCTTTCATTGTGAACCAAAGTTTCTTGCAGCTTTTCTCTTCTTCCTCCAATTATTCCCCTAGCCTGAGGTCGGGACTGCAACGATACAGCTGCCCCATGAAGGCACTAACATCTACTTTCTGCTGAACTTCTGCTCAGAGTTTTAAAAGTGGTTATGATTAGTGGAAGCTGCCTACTGGAGAGCTCTGAATTCTCACTATGATCTACTAAACCTGCTGGGTTTTTCCTCTTCGAAACACCAGTTTCACTGGCAGATGATTTCTCTCCGTTCATTTGCACCTAATTTTTTTCCAATAGGAAAAAAACCAGCAACTTACCATTTACGCCAAAATTGGAATGAAATGAAGTCCACTGGATGTAAGGCATTAAAAACACTCTTTCCACACAATCTCTTTTTGATTAGTAGTGAATGAAATCTGGCTATAAAGAGGTTTTGCATTACAGCCCCATAATCTATTTGTAATGTCTGCTTTACGGAGACACCTTTCTTTTTCTCTGCACTGAAGTGCAAAATAATTAAGTGGAACAAATCCCAGCAGAAAAGAAATGCTGGTTAGACTTTCTTATGGCCATAGCTATGTAACAGCACAAGTGTTAAATAATTTGAATCAGACTGATAAAACTAGCATCATATACATGCCCAATATAAATCCTCACAAATTATTTTCTCTTATGTAAAAAGTTATAATATTAAGAAAAAAAACCACATGTAGTGTTAAAATATTTATGGAAGAATAACATAGTTACTTGTCTTCTAAACGTTCTTAAAATACTAAAGCTTTTCTGTATCTGGCTCCTAATAATGTGAAATGCCTGGAATTTCTTAATTATTAACATAAATCTATGACTGGATTGGGATTTAATCTTACTAAGTTAAAACATTTCTATGCTTCAAATTTTAATATTTTGAGTTAAGGAAAGAGTCTCAGCTGCTTACATATGATAATGTGGTTTGCATAAGTAAAATGTGAAAATTATGTTTAATTAGGAAAAAATCTAGCAGCTTATTTCTCTGTTAAGTTAAAATCTAGAGCAAAGTATAATTAACTTGTAGACTGTCTGGGTCTTTTTCATGTACAGTTTCTAAGAGGCTTGTTATAAAACTGCTAGAAATCATCTTAAGATGATGATTGTTTTTTCCTGCTAGGAAACTCTTATCCTCTTAATTTTAATTTTAGCTGTTATGAGGCTCTCAAAATATTTTTTTTTGTTGTTTTTTTGGTTTTTTAGCCACAGGGCTCCTTTTAGGAGGAGCTTTTGTCCCTTTTCACCTGAAGTGTAAGGGCACTGCTAGGTTTTGGGAGCCTCTTCTCCCATTGTCTACAAATGAGCTGTTGTCCCCAACTTCTCCTGCCTGTGAGGCCACAATGACTCTAAGCCACAAGGGCCAAACTTTTCTCTGCTGTTGTCCCAGCCTTTGCAGGAAGAGTGATCAGTTACCTCTTTTTCCAAAAAGAGAATATTTTTTTTCTTTTTCAACTCAGTTCATAGAGCTGGAAATATACTTGCCTAAACAACTAAACCCCACCCCCCAAAAACAGGAAGAAAAAAAATCAAAACCCCTAAAATGCAATACAATTATGTTTTAGCTATTGTTTATATTTACTATCATTAAAGAAAACATTAAGTTGAACATGAAGTGCACAGAAAATTCAAATGTATCTTGTTTAGAAACTACATTGCCATTTCCTCTCATATAGCTAAAGGAGAAAATAATCTTGCAGAAATAATCTTATAAAATGTAATAACCCCACCAGAAAAAGCCTAAAATTTAAAACTAGAGATTGTGCAAGGCAAGAAAAAGGAGGACACTTGCAAATAATTTCATATTCAAAAGGATTTAGTAAAAAAAGTATCTGGGCTTCACAAAAGCCAATTCACAGAAAATACTTATGGAAAATGCACAGAGTGTATTCCCAAACCAGCTCAAATAATAACTGTTTTTGTGTGATAAAGGGAGAGTACTAAAGAAGCAAACACACACTAATCCCACTCTGTCTCTGGGTAATTTATGGTATTCCCACAAGTTTCTGCTCCATGGATGTCCTGTGTAGATGTAGCTCTGAGCCTTCACCTCTTTTCAGCAAAACAAATTCATTACAGTTTAGTATTGCTCAGAGCTGCTCAGCCACCTGTGGAGTCAATTCCTGCTGTTCCAGCTATGCAAGAGCAGATTGTCTTTAATCTGCAGTTTTCACAGGCACTGGCTAGCTGTAAACTGAATGGTTACAATGGCCACGGATGTTTGCACAGAGCTCTCTCAATACTTCTGAAAAGCTGGGCCAACAAACCAGCTAGAGCTGGCCAATCAAGAAATAAAAAATTGCATGAAGACCATTGCCACATATTTGACAAGGAGAATCTTGAATAATTTGTGTGATGAATACTATTTGACTATTATTCAGAGCTGTTCAAGTAATGAAGAAAGGTACTTCAAACCCATTCCTTGAAACATTTGCAGGTGGTATTTCTATTTAAAATACAACTGGTTGTAAGGAGTTGCATTTTCACAGTTAAGCCAGACTTCTAAATATGCAGTTAGGCTTCAAGACTAACAGTCTTGTATCTCTACTACTGCAGCTCCAAGTTGAGACTAAGCAAGCAGTGTCTGCAGCCTGGTGCAGCTTAGCTGGAGTTCTTACTTTGACTATCCATATTACCTTCTAAATTCAAACCACACAGTTCTGTTAATATGTCTCACAATTTTTATTTTTTTTTTTAAATTTTATCTTCTATTTAGCTATGTCTTAACCCTCCCCTTTCAAAGCAATAACCTTTGTAAGATTCTCCCTAAATGCATTTAGAAATGATGCCCAAATTGCCTTTCCTTCAGGGCTGCTCATGGACAGGCTCAGTTTCTGGCTTCAGCTAAACTTCCATGGAGAGCAAGAGGAAGGGCTGGGGCAGTGCTACCTCAAAGACTCCCCACCAGTCATCACGACTAGATTAAGAATCAAGTCATTGCAGTGCCTGTGTCCAGGTGTGCTGTGATCCCTCTCACTGCCACCCAGCAATTTTGGGCTTCCCAGCGTTCAGCAGAGACCTCAGCCCAGGCTCTTTCCAGGATGCCTTGACATGCAAGCCACAGACTTCCACATCTTGGAACTGGCAGTGTGGACACCCAGGATAAACCATGTTTGAGCTTGCTGTGCCTCAGGATCCAACAGGCACAGCTGGATATCTCAGGTACTGCTCCCCTCATGGGTATCACTTGGCAAGTTCCCTTGCCCACATACACAAAATGCCTGCAGAAAAGCTGTCTCCCCCCACCGAGCAGCTCTTTCTAAGCCATCATAACCCAGCAGGGGAAGCAATAAAATAGGAGGCAGCAGCAGTGAGTGTAACAGGGCCCACACCTGATACTTGAGACTGAAAAGCACAGCTGAAGGAAAATGCCTTCAGCATTCCCACAGCTGAAGCAGATGTGAGAGAGGAGCAGGAGCATGTGATGGGACTGCTGGAGTGTGCTGGTGACATGAGATGTGTGGAATTTGCCACCTTTTGGCCCTTGCAGGCTCAGCAGCATCTAATTAGCTCCCAGCTGGAAGCACCTTCCCAAACACTCCTGATGCTGGTGGAAAATTACCCTCCTTCAGATCAAATTTCTGGATCAACAGATCCTCATGGGCTTGGCTGCTAAAGTTTTGCATCTCCTGCAGATTGCAGCATAATCCCTATATATACAGTTCTTCCTCAGGAAAAAAAAAAAAAAAAAAAAAATAAAAAAAAAAAGGAGTATCTCACAAGTAATATACTTGCAACCCCTCTAAAAATGATTCTCCACACTTCTGCCACAGGACAAAATCATTACACGCTTAGATGCTGAGTGAGGAACCCAACTGCATGTTCTCACTCTCAAATCTGACTAGCTTTCAGAACACAGCTTCTCATCTCATTACATTCAAATTCTGCTTGACTCATAGCATACTTTAGACCAAAATTTATTATAAGTACAGTGAGAAGAGCAAGCAACCACTATCCTGGTAAAGGTGGTAAAAGCTGGGCTACAATATGTAGTGAGTGACCACAGGTTAAAAATCATCTCACTAATTAAGTAAATGGATATGGCCACACAGCTGGTTGAATAAATATGAAAATAAAATTAAATAAACACTAATTCAATCCCCAGCAAATCTTGCAGGTCAGCTCATCTGTTCCTTACCATGTGTGATTCTGTTACCCAGTTAACACAGGCAATATTGGGTACTCCTAGCAGGTGATGCTGTGAGTTAACCACTCCTGCCTGAGAGTGGCACAGAAAATTGTGGAAGTCAGGAATGCTGCCAGAATGACAAAGCAGTAAATCCTATAATTTTAATATTTTATCACAAACTGATATTCAGTTACCATTTATATTTTTACTTTTTATCTTGAAATGTAGTTGTATACTGCAAGTCTTTGCTAACATTTCTGCAGCTTCACCAGGCAGGTGTCTCTGCAACTCTCCACTAGGACTACAAAACAGGTTGAAAATTCCAAATTTTTAAGCTCAAAGCACTCTCCTGGTGCTTGTAGGACTCTTGACCTGGAAACTGCAGCTTGTGCAGCTTTGCTCCCTCATATACACAGCTCCAAAAGTTTTTTTTTTTTTTTTTTCCTGCTGAGAGAGAACCAAATGACCTTCATGAGAGCCAAGACATCTCCAGACTGGAATATCTCTGCCTGCCAGCTGTGATGAGCAGCCCTACTTTGTCAGGAACTGACTGCATTCCTTCAGTGCCTTGCAAAATGCCTTGTATTCACAGCCTGAGTTCAGCAAAAAGGTATCCAGGAAAAGGGTTGAAGCTTATATTCACATTCTATTTCATGCCTACTTTGACTTACCCCAAAAATGTTTAGCATTCTGGGTAAATTACTCTGTAGTCCAAAGCTTTGTTCCTCTTCCATTTATTAAAGAATAAAGAGCCTTATTTACACAGTAAAGGTAAATATAGTTGTTGTTGTGTATACTTATCTGGGGCACGTGGGGCACATAGCAAACACTCTCCCTGGAGCTACAGTGACAACATCAATGGAAATAAAAAAAAAAAAAACAAACCAAACCAAACCAAGGCTTTTAAACTAAAATGGCAAGTGTTGTTAGAAATACAAGGTATCTGTTTGCTTAATGGCAGTGAATAAGAGGACCAACTAGAAAGAATATAGACTAGCAGGAAGTTTATTTCTCCAGCTTCTATTGCAAATAATGGACATCAGCATCTGTACAGATTTGTCATTGTGTCTCTTAAAGCCCTCAAAAACAAGAAACTCAGCCTGGCAAGGAAGAGTTAACTTGACTCATTGAATGACATTAATTGAATCACAACCACTGAGAAACATCTAAAATAGATGAGATAAAGGGAAGGAAAAGGCCTGCAGCTTTTGTTCAAACTATAATCTTCCTGCTTTCTACACACATTAGAAATTAGAGGCTTATAGGTAAGCAGGCTTGGAATCAGCTGGGTATTCCTCCTGAATACCCTGAAGGACTTGAAAGCTTCTTCCCTCATCTCCTGAAAAATAATTATACATTTGTTAAAGATGAAGTCCACTCTTCTCAAGTCTTTTCCCCTGCTCCAAGCAGTGAGGAACAAAAGCAACTTTGTAGTATTTGTCCGTTTTCCTGCAGGAGGTCAGACTCCAAAAAGAAGAAATAACTGCATTCCCTAGACCTAACTCCTATTACCCACTCTCACCCTGACACATCCTTTGAATGGTGTGAATGGCATAAAGCTTCTACACATGCCTTTTTTTTTTTTTTTTTTTTTTTTTTTAAGCCAGAGCAGTTGTAAACTCTAAGGTTTATTTTTCTGGAAGCTGTTTGTGATGCACTAATGCCAATTTATAAAGTCTGATGCAAAGCAGCACTGCTTTGGTTGTAAAACTTAGCAAGTTTGGACAACCTAATTTTTTTTTAATGAGAATTTACTATTTTCCTGAACTTTAAATGAGATACAGAGATGATATTTCAACCTTGCCATGGTGCTGAGGGAGTTTACTGGACAGCAAACAATTCCCTGAGAATTTCACCAAATGGCTACTGAGAAGACAGAGTGGCTGTTCCTGAGGCTTCACTAAATCAGACCTCTGGGGGAAAACTTCAGGTGGACCTCCTTCTCTGCTAGTGACAGAGTGGTCCCAGAATCCACATTTCTCTTTTCTTTCACAGAGAATTAAAATGACATATTTTATACCAAACAAAGAATGAATGACAAAAGCAGAATATTGAATGCTCTGCAAAATTAAATAATCACTTTTTCTGATTTCAGTTCCAGTCTCTCTCACCTTCTCACTTATTGCTATTTACACAGTAAGAAATGAAACTTTTATTTTTAAGGAATAAACAAATTTCTTACAATTACTTCACTGCTTTTTTAGGACTCATTTTTATAGTTCTGTCCTCAGAGAAGGACTGTTGGGAAAAGTATAAGGGAATGGAATAATGGGATGCTTTACTTCTGTATGCAAATAAACAGACTAACAACAGCCATCTCTCTAAGTGGATTCTGCCATCAGCATTCACATCCCTGGGACCCAGGCAATGCAATGGAGAGCATGGATGGCTGGGTTCACCCACAGCAGTCATTTCTCTCTGAAGCTTATCATCATGCAGGGCAGTATCCTGAAAGGCAGGAACCAAGGTGAGCAGAGGAGCTCCCCACAGATATATGGTGGGGAGATGTTGCACTGCAAGTCACTGAGAGGAAGGTAAAGATGTATGATTATTGGAAATACATCCTAGCAAGTGACACTCTATCAGTTTCTTGGTCAGGCTGTTGCAGCAGTCAGTAGCCACATATTCTACCTCACCTATGTTGTAGCTTGAATCTTTTCTGGCTATTACAAGAAGAAAAGAAACAGCAAGGTGCAAGCAGGGATTTTCAAGCCTTCCCCCTCCCCATCCAACATTTGGAAATCCCAAAGCTCTTATTAAACAAAATATGCAAGGAGGTAAGATTGCATGAGTAACTGGGATATTGTAGCTTTCCAGGCTATTCCTTGTGAAAACTGTTGATGGACCCTGAGTACCATCCAACATCTCTTTTACTGCATGAAGCCAGCTCAGTGTCAGCAGTTGTTGACAGGAATCAGCCCGGGGAAGAATTAGGGAACACAGATTCCTCTGGAATTCACAGGAATTAATTTAGATGTTTTTAACCAACCTGCAGACTCTGAACTGAGCAGTTTGGTCTATGGTTAGCAGCATCTCTGGACAGTGGCAGACCATCCCTTGCACCTCTCCTTTCAAAAAGGAGAATGAGGAAGGAAGGAAACAAGACACAGAACACCACACCTGCAAAATACAAATGGAAAACTATGCATTTTTATCCCATCCTTACTTTACTAGCAGACTGCTGTGTTCTGACAAATGACTGACAGACTTTGTTTTTCATGTCTTCATCATTTCTCCTGCAATTTAGGTAGACACGAAGTATCAGTCTTTTAATTGTCAAAAATTTCCAGTTTATTTCAATGTTTCTCATCAGAAGAAAAAAAAAGAGGAAAAAATTATTTTGACCTCCCATGAAATTTTTAATACATGTCAAGAAATAAGTTTATAAATTTAAGGCATGTATAGGGCTGAAGAGACCTAAACTAAATACAATAGATTATGTGTTATATATAGTATCTTCTACTAGAAGTTTGTTCACTGATAAACAGCCCTTAATACAGGTCTCATTATCACCAGCATCAGTGCCTGTATATACATGCCTGAAGTTCATACTGTTTAATAGGTATACTTTTAAGCTGTCTTCAGACCTGAATACAGCAATATTTACATTTCACTAAATCACAGAATCATTTGAGTTCTTTCAGCTCTAGAAGACCTAAAAAAATTCCAGGATTCCAGGCAAGAATAAACTTTGTCCATCCTCACCTTCTACCCTGCCCTCTTGTGAAGAGGGTTTATAACAAAACCAGCCATACTGTGGCTTTGCTAAAAAATCAGTCATCGATACTATACAGAAATTCTTTTCTGTTTGCCTCAGAAATACTGTTTGAGGGATTTTCTTGGCTTGAGAGTGAATCTTTTAACAGAGCCAGCCCTTCTTTGAAGCCTATTTTAGCCAAGTGTCTTCACATCAGACAAAACGGACACCTAAAATATAAATGCCAGCATCTGATCAAATGGCAAGAAGGAGTAACAAGAGGAATGCCAACAAACAAGTGCAGCTTCTAGGAAATATAAACACTTTCATGCAAAAGTAAAGGTTTTCAGCAAAGACTTGATGAAAAAAACTCATCAGCAAATGTCTGATAGGCCTTGGCTACAAATAAATCATATAGGCTATTTAATAAAGCCTCAGTATAACAGATCTGGCTATGGCCTGATGGGGACCTGCACCTGCCTCGTGTCTCTTCCCACAGCATGCTTTTTAAAAAGAGCTAGAATATCCCAGTACTTCTAGAATAAAAATTACACCATATTTTTGAATTTAGCAAGTTCAAACCAAGTAGGTTGATGCACTATGTATGAAAATTTCCCCCTTGCCTGGTTTCTAGAATAAGTTGATGGCTTTCTGAGCAGAGTCACTTTGCACAGCCTTTGACATTTCTCTAATCCTCACTGCAGTCTCAAGGAGTCTCAAGCAGGTGCATCTGGCTGCTCTCTGCAGCCCCCCCAAGCCACCCATTTCTGAGCAGCCACAACAGAGCTCCAGCAAAAGGAACAATTTCCCTGCCTTTCTGGAAGCCTCACCTTGCTCAGGCTCCTTGAAGGCACACAAAGCAAGGACAGGGATGTCATCTGCACAACTGATTTGGGCACATTACAGTCCTTTTTTTTTTTTTTTTTTTTCTTTAGAAAGAGTATTTTCAATCAGCAGAATTAAGTGATCCAGTTTCCTGCTCAGCCCACCACAGAACAGACTTTGTGCTGCTGAGGAGATAGGTGGGAGGAAAAAACTGAAGCACAAGGGCAACAAAAAAATGACCAGAGAAAGAACACAGGAGCTACTAACACTGGTATTAGCTGCAGAGCCACAATCTCTGACTGCCAGGGAGGGTGTGCAACTCTCAGAACAATAAACCTCCTCACTGGAGATCATGGAAAGACTTTCTTGGGCACTGCTTTGGCCTTTCTTCAGATTTGCAATACCCTCACCTGAGAGATCCCTTGCACTAACTCCCATGTTTAATCACAGAAGCAGAGGCTTTCATTTCTGTGAAACGTCCCAAATCAACTGTAGCTGCCATGGATGCAGCAGCAGATCCAAGAAACATGAAAATCTAAATCTAAATGAAAATCTGAATTTCCAAAGAACCAATGCCACACTCTTTTGTGCTGTTCTGACACTGCTACGTGGTATTCATCTAATACATATTGTAGGTCTCCCCAAAATCATCAACAGAAAATGTGAATTTTAAATGCCAGTTCCTCGTGCTTCAGGTCACCAGAAACTTTTACATTTTAACTCAGATGTCACTCAGTAGTTCTAGCAGCAGGAGTAGCAGCAAATTTGTCTCAGTTATCATGACCATAACAAGCAGACACTCTGGAAAGCCCCATGCAAGCAGCCTTGGAAGGTAAGGGTCATATCACATTCACAGGATAATGCATAAAACAGGCTTTTTGGATCTACTTTAGAGGCAAAATTCAAAGGTGCCTCAATTTCAGGTTAGGGGCTTTATAGATACTGCTAGTCTTGGGTTGTTAGGCTGATATCAATGCAGGGGCTTTGGTAAGGTTGCTGGTCAGTTTGTGGGGTCAGTGCCAGGGTTTGGACTTTTCCAAGTCATTGGATCACTAACCTTATCCTCCCTTCATCTGAGATCACACTCTGTGAAGGGAATAGAACACAGCCTCTGGTTTACTAAGATAACAATCACTTATTTGAGCAGCAGCTTGACTGAACTTGTTTCAGATACAGGAATCTGCCGGGCCTGTGTGGTCTGTGCTGATAAAATGTGGCAGGGTTCTTCAGCTGCTCTATCTTTCTTCCAGAATCCTCATGGGCCTCTCTGACACAGCCCCTCTGGGAGGGCTCTGGGCTTTGAAAGGTCCTGGCTCAGCTCCTCTTGATCCCAGCGAGCTCAGGGTGATGTTCTTGCCATAAAGCATTGGGGAAAATGAAGTCTTAGCTGAGCACAGAGAAAAGGGGACATCCCTGCTTTGATAAATGCCTTTTTGTTCAGAGGGATATGGATTGGGTAAACAGCAGTCCTCTAACGTGGCAGGGGCAATGCTCTTTGAATGCTGCATTTGAGGATATAAAGCAAGACAGAGGCAGATTCAGCACTGCTTCAAGCACTTGCAGTCCTGCTGGCCATGAGGGTCAGCAATAAAACTAATTTTTGGCACAGATTTTGAACACAGGTTGATTATACGACTAATGACAGTGGAATTGAGCTAATAATAATGACCCAAACAAAACCCAGTTTTGCACTAGGTCAGGCAGGAGAAAATGAAAGGCAGAAGAAAAAAAGTTGATATTTTTGTCTGCCAATGTAAGAATTGATATATTAGAAGAAATAGTGTGTTTTAGTCTTTCTTTAGAAGCAGCAAATAGCTTCCTTTCACACAGCATTAAGAATCAGTGGCTAAAGTGATTTCACCAAATGGGGAATGTATCCCATTCAAAGACAGCATAATGTGCATTGTTATGGCTTTTTCATTTCTCCTGAATAGCAGCAGGTAGCTATTGTTCTTCTCACTTCATAATCTTCAGAGGTTTTCAAATTTTCCATTGCAGATAATACCATCCCAAAGGAGATTGCATTATTATTGGCTTCTATGACATTATTTCAAATCAGTCTTTCTTTGGTCATGTTTTGAGGTGAAATAAGTACCATCATATCTGCCTTACTCTTGATAGAGAGTTTTATTTTCAGGAGTTGTGGAGCTGTTATGCTAGATTTCCTTCTTTTCACTAATTATTTGCCTCCTAGTTAATGGGGTGAATAGATCCCAGTCTTACCTTATTAAATTTATTTTTTTTTTAATTCAGCAGCTTATGTAATTCTTCTGTGATTTCAGTTAAGTACTCGGGGGCTCTCTCACTCCTTCTCCTGCATTCATTTGTGGAGATCTTAAAAAACCCCAAACCACTGTGCCAGGAGACCAGAGAAACCCTAAGCCTCTGCATTGTCTATGTTTGATAAGGCCCTTTATTATCTCTAAGGAGCAAGCATTAGTGCTGCAGCTTTTCACTCTTCAGCCCTTTTCCAAGTTCCTTAAAGTTTGTAACAGCAGAAGAGATTGTGATATATGGGGAGAAAACAAATTTGACAACAACCTTCAGATTAAACAACAGGATTTTTCTAATGGAAAAAAAATAAAAATCAAAGTTTTGGGGTACTTTTTTCAGTTCCCAAAGATCAATAACATCCCAGATATTAATTTTCTTCACTCCTAAGCTACAAAAAAAAAAAAAAAAAAAAAAGCATACTGACGTTTATCTACATTCTATCCCTAGTCCAGAGGAAATGAGGAAATTATTGTTTGAATCACAAAAAGCAAAGTGCAAAAAAAAAACACCATTGTATGGTCATACACAATCCAGATTATTTGACCTGACTTTCTTTTGGTAAAACTCAAAAAAGAAAAGAAAAGAAAAGAAAACAAAAAACAAAAACAAAAACAAAACAAAACAAACAAACAAAAAAAAACACCAAAAAAAAAAAAAACCAACCAAAAAACCACCAAACCAAAAAACCCAAACAAACAAGAAAAAAAATGAACCGAACACAACCAACTTTACAAATATAATCTCAAGATATTTCTAATTGAAAAAAAAATTAATCACAACAGCAAAGCAGAAGCTTTCCAAAATCTAAAATTAATTAAGGTACTATTAGATTATTTTTCCTTAATCCTTCAATTTACCTTTAGTTCACCAAGGAGCAAGTTTTGGTTTTCTTTCCCACAGCTAAGTTATGCTTTCCATGGCCCTAACTTGAATCAGAAATTAAAAAAAAAAAAAAAAAATAGGTGAAAGAAGAGAATGATGCTCAATTACAGGAGCATCAAAACCAAAGTAAAAACCTTGATAAAATCACTTGATTGTCACTTCTAGCTAGCTCAGTTGATGCCAATCCTAAACTGCTCCAATTTGCTGACCCTGCTGTCTTTGCTTACCAGACTGATTTTCACATCAAAGACATTCATAAGGACAAACTCATCCTTATTTTCCAGGGCCTATATCAATCAAAATGCTTCAATAAGGTCTATGGATCGATTCAGTCTCCTTTCTGCAGACTGAAACTGTGAACAGGTTAGCACCCTTAGCTGGATAGGGTGATGTCAAAGTAAAAAAAAAACAATTTGCTCAGCAGTCAGCTCATCAAGCTTCCTTGGCTAATGCCAAAGCATAGGCTCTGTGGCAAAACATATGCCTAAAGCATATCTAACTTGCTGAAGTTTTGCAAGCCTTAGGTTTGAAGGTTATTGTATTGACATTTTTAGGTTTTGTAGCCAAGTCTCACTCATCTGAAGAAAAACCTTAATTTTTGTTAATTTTCTTGCCCTAAGAAAGAAAACTAAGCTTCCAAAGTCCTAAAAATGCTGTATCATTCTAGTCCAAGGTTACTTCTTACATCTAAGTGGTTTGACAACATTTTAATGAGTGGAAGAGGAGATCCTAAGGAGGACTGTCAGTTTTATAAACAAATTAAAAAAAAAAAAAAAAAAGAAAAAGAGAGAGAAGAAGCTATTCCTGGTTATTAACTCTATATAATCAGAATGCACCCCTGTGCAGTGTAAAATAGGACATAATCCTGTCAAAATCCCACCAAGCAGCCATGTCCTTACTGCAGACACCAAGAATGCCTCTGTGCCCAGGCCCTTCTCCCAGCATTTAAAATGTTTGTGGAACAAAGACCCAAGAATACCCCCTCAGGAACTATGAGGGCTGTACAAGTAAGCACGATGTGGTAGAGAGAAAATCACAAAAAAACCAAAAAACATAAAAACAAACCACCTGCAGTTCATGGCACTCCTGACAACCACACCTAAACTTCTGGCCCACAGATATGGGCATAATGGAAAATGTCACATGTACACAGATGTCAGTGCCAATTCAATGATAAATTCCACCCATCTCAACAGAGTCTCAGGTCTCATCTCCTGGCATACCCCAAGACCTGAAGTATTATATCCTCCTACAGAGCCTGAGGCTTTTTCTCCGTGCATCCAGAAATCCCTTCTTGACTATTCACATGTCCCTCACAGGAATCACTGTTGTGTCAGATAAGATTGAGTCAAATTCTGGTGTCTAACCTCGGAATCTCCCCCACACCAGAGGATGCTGCACATTGCTCCCTCTCTAGCCTGTTACAGGGATGTGCATTTCCCTCGAGGATAGCTACTGCATCCAGCCACTTCATGCTCCAGCAGTTCTGTAAAACTGATATTTTGTCTGCAAGTTGCTACCCCTGGCAGTGGGACTATGCCCAGGGAATACTTCCCTGCTGATGAGACAGAGAAGTCAAAATCCTTGAATAAGTGCCTTGCAGTTGCATTTCCAAACTTTTGTGCTGCTGACTTTAATTTATAAGTGCTACCAAGAGTAGGTGGAGATAAAATTAACTTTATATTAATCCATATAAGAACACAGTGTTTCTGACCTTCTTTACTGACCACTATCTTACCTTGATCACCTCTAAGCAACCTACCTCAGAATTTTATACCTAAGTAGACAAAAAACAAATTTTTGAATTATTTTTGAGCACTTTCATTAATAAAAACAGTTATTTCAGCTACTGTAATTCATAGCTTGATCTCTTTTCCTCAGTCACAAAAACATCATGTACATCTGAAGGCACCTTCCAAATCCTGCCTGGATTGCAAGTTCAGAGGAGCAGTTACTTGATTGATTCCTCAAACTGGTTTCTACACTGAGACCTCACCAAAAGGGGCTGTCCCACACTGCCTGAGCCAGAGATGAAGTCCAGTGACAAAAACCAGGCTTAGCAACTGAGTACAGATCTGTAGGCAAATCATCTGCATTTCCTCTGCTAGTATTTGGGAACTTTGGGAAGATCTGTCTTTGTCTCATCAGAAACCCGACAGCTTTCACATCTGTCACAACATTCTGCTTCTCCTTTGGGTTCATCATGTTGGGAGATATTTCCCACATGGGAAAGAGCCACAGGTGGAGGCAGTGAACTTGGCAGATGCACAGAGCTCTGTCACCTGCAGGTAGAATGTGGTAGAATGCTTCTGGTTTTGTCTTTATTTTTAATATAGGAAGTTACAGAAGATAAATGCAAGTGGCTTGCAACTAAAAGAGAAGCCATAGTGATTAAGGAAGAAGCACAGAAAGAGCAAAACAGAAATATAAAAACTTCAGAAACCCACTGTTTGGAACAAGAGACAAGGGAAAAAAAAGGAAGGTGGGGCAAAAAGAATTCTGAGATAAATTTGTTATATCAAGGCTCAAAAAAGCTACACTATAAACACAAAAAAACCCCATAAGAAAATAGCAGATAATCTATGTCTAAACCCTCAAGATTAGGACAAATAAACCTGTTTTTAAAGCAGAAGTAAGATTTACATAAGCCATGAAGGGTAAATGACCCAATGCAGGGACTGGGTCTGCTGCTGCTGGGTGTGATACATACCTATAATCCAGGTAATGATGTTTTACTGTAGAAGTCTGTCTGTGCAGTACTCTGAAGATCTTTAATAAAGCTTCTTCTTCTATTTTGTAGGTAAAGAGTGACAAGATGAAGTCTGCAATCTGCTTGGCTTAGAAATTTTTGTGCTTCTAGTGAAGATAATAAACAATGGCAAAACACAACTGCATAATAGGTGTGTTTGAATTTCTCAGCAAAAATATTTGAGATTGAAAATTCTTTAAATTTCCTTCCTCTGGAAATCATATACTGTAATTTTGTCAGAATTTCTTTAAATTTGCATTTATATTCAAAATTAAGTTTTATCAATTAAGAACAATATTTTAATACCATAAAACTATGTTCAAGCATCTAATAAAACAATTATATTTCCCCCTTACTTTTTAATGTTTTTGGTGGATTTAAGTGAACCTTTTCAAAAAAACTGCCTAAGTAGTGACATGCAACAATACAGTGTGACATTGTAGTGGATGAAAGTTCTGCTTTAGGGGACTTTGAAGTGATGTTGCACTGAATTCAGCTCACAGCACTCTAAACACAGAGAAAGAACATGCTTGTGTACAGGATCTTACAGAGCTGAGCTATCTTTACCTGAGTCTTGGATGCCAGGTTCAAAAAGCTGCATTCATCCTTTGTCATCCTCTCTCGTGGAGGGGAGTTAACCTAGAACATTATGGAAAACTGCACTGTTGCAAACTACACAGGAGAAACAGACTGCTGGGAAAGAGGAGGGACTCCTGAGACACTGAGGGACAGCAGCATGGTGACATAATTGGGGAGGAAGTTGTTCTCTGGTTGTATTGTCTCTGCCACCATATTTTTCTTCACATTAGTTCTGCTTCCATGTCTCAAATGTCACTTTGGGGACTGCTGCCAGATGTTGTTTGGATGAAGGTGACAGAAAGTGTTATAATACTAGATGAGTCTGGCATATGTGCATCATCTATAATAAAGTTCTACCTGCAAGAGCAGTGATAATTTGCAGAAACTGATGAGCTTTAGCAGAAGAGGAGAAGCTATGGCCAGCACTGCATAAGTAGCATGAAATTCTGTATCCCACTGAGAGTTCACTGTGAGCATGTCTCTGATAGCAAGCTTATGAGTAATGGTATAAATGTATGCTAAAAATATTAAAAATGTTTAGCCCTGGGAAAATTCAATTCAGTGTTTCTAGTGCTCAGTCCTGAGCACAGAAAGTATTTGGTAGTTCTGGTCATGAACCAAAGATGGCTGTATGGATGCCTTTGAGTCCTTCCAATAAAATACTTTTCTAGAAAGAAATATTTAATTTTATCTGAGGGTTTGTTTTTTTCTCTAAAGTTGATCGCAACAATAGTTTTCTTTTTATTACCTGCATTTTTTCTTTCCCTCTTCTTTTTTCTCTTTCCTCTGAACTCTCTATTTTACTCTTATATTTGCACATGGAAAGCAGAACAGAAAATAATGTTTCTTCAGATGTTTTGAAAAAGATGTGTTAGGAATAATTAAAGAAGAAAATCATCATTATGCCCCTTGATTTCATAATTATCTGTATGATAATATCTATTTAAAAAAGAAAATATAAATTGATATAAAGATAGTTGTACACACATGCAGACACATTTGTAAAGAGCACACATAGCTCATCTTTGTACCCTATATCCAAGGTGTAAAGAGTCTCTGAAGACATTTAAATTACAAATACTCCTATTTTAAGTCCCTGGAGTAATTTCACTTTAAGTGAGATTAAGATCCAGTATAAGTATTATGAATGGGACAATTTTTCAAGTCAGATGGCAGTTCCCATTATAAAGCCCTGATTTTGGTGGCCTATAATTTTGCTGAACTTTAATCTTACAGGCTGACGTGTTCCTCACTGGCAGGATGGGGCTGGAGGCTATATGGCTCAGAAGGATGGTCCATCTGTCAGAAATACAGCCTGTCTCCTAAATTAAAACTTCATTTTATCTCTTCCCTGTCTCTAATTTCAAGAGTTACTCCAGTGTCCTTGGGCTCAGCCTCTGCTTGTCACCTTCCAACAGCAAGATGAGGATCTGGGCAGTACATGGAAGGGAAAAGAGAGCAAACTGGAGGGAAGTTAGTCCTGCTCCTGTTGGGAACTCTACTGTCAGCTCCTGCTTTTCTCCCTCTTCCCATTTTATTTTAGACTCCGTTTTTGATGTCCTAGAGGGAGGTCAAAGGAAGAATAATCCTGAACTGCCTTACCATCCCTCTGTTAAAGTGAATACATCTAAATATATATTTATTTAAGCCAATAGTGACAAGCTGGCAAGTGAAACTGCGATGTGACAAAAGTAACTTACTAAACCAATTTCTATTTATTTCTGAATACCTGATTTGTAGAACTACTGAGTATTCACAGCACCATCACAGCAAGAGAATCTAAACAGCCAACTAACCTTGAAACTAAATAATCCCAAAACAGCCTGAAAAGACAAATTGGTTGTCTCAGTAGGAAACCAAAATTGAAAGCTAATTTTGACTAGTGTTATGAAAAAAAAAATATTTTTGAACTGCAGGTCATCAGTTCTTGTGCATCTCTGTTGAAGTGATAGAACTTTACGGGGTGTAAAAGATATTGTAGCTTAAAAGGCAAGAGGTGTCAGTTTGTGGGAATTGTGCTGGCAGCATAAATTCATAGGCAAGAATTCTTGATAAAATTTACTCTTAAATGAAACAGAGAGGAAACTATTTCATATAATAGAGAACAAGACACATCTGATTACACAGCACAGAGTAGATAATGTGCAACACCAATGTAACTCATTCAATTACAAAAAAACTTGTAATATCTGAGGATTGAGCTTGGACTATTATTCTACTGATCTACACACAGATATTTACATTTTAGAAACTCAGGTTGGTGGGGTATAAAATTTTAAAAAATGGTGAAAATAAAAATGAATTAGAATATCCTGCAAATTTGAGTAATGCACTTTTTTTTCCTTATTCCACAGTACCAAATAAAAACCAATTCATACATATGAAAACATGATACTAGTGGCTCCTCAGTAGTCATACAGAACTATTTCAGCAGCTCCCTACATCTGCCTGCAATCTTGGAATGAAGAGAACTGGGTAATAAGCAGCAACAAATTAGCAGTAATGGCTGGATTTTTTTTACTCTAAATCACATCTAACAAATCCAGGTCAGTTTTTTGGGGCATGGATGTCTCATATAATATTTAGAAACCCATTTTACCCCAAACAGGTTTTCTTGGGACTTGTGTACAGAAGACTGGAGAAAATCATCATTAAGAAGTGGAAGGCAAGAAATTATCCCAGAGCATCTAAAATGTTACATCAATGTCGTGGTTTTACCCAGTAATTCTCAGTATAGACTAGAAACTTCTCTGCTCACTAATATTTGGATGTCCCATTCTGAGATAGGCTTGGGTAATGATCCTCAGAGGGGAAAAAAGGCTTTGGACCTTGGTGCTCTCAGAATTAATACTTGATGGTGAAATATTTATGTGCAAGATACTGGATTTTTTTTTTTTTTAATTTTTAATTTACTCTCAGGCAGCCTTGGGTATCATTCAAAGTTTCTGGTATACTTCACAGGATCAGGGCTGAAACAAGCAGTCACCTACACATGACCACACTATAGATGTCTTAGACTAGAAAGACACATTGACACACAAACAAATATAAAAATACATAAAAAGTCAAGAAAAACTACAACCAATTTAAAAAAAATAATTCATACCTCCATATACACACACACATAAATAGTCAACCATAAGGAAGAGCTTCAGCAGCTCAGAGAAGAGGGTGAACTTCTCATCTATTTCAGGCTAACCTATAAGCAAAACAGATAAATGTGTTAACTACTTTCCTAAGTGGAGTCTCAGGGGATGTTGAGAAGAAACATATGCCAATAATTGTAAAGAGGGGCTGCTGCTCACTTTCAACTGCAAAACATACAAGAAGGTTTGTGGGCTTTAAATACAGTTTCAATACTTGAAAAATAAGAACATAAAAGCAAGTAACTGAGTACAAGTAACTAAGCACTTCAACAACTATGACTACTGCAAACATGAGAAGGCTGTATTTTTCAGTACTGTCATAGCATTTATCTTAGAAAGCCCAGACAGTTTGGCTGGCTGTATCATTATTATGCCATTCATCAGCCACTGTGGTTATTTGTCACTTTTAGCAGTCATTGACTGGTGATCCTCTTATTCCCTCTGCCTCTGTCCTTCATATCTTCTATATTAAATTTCCTAATTAATTTGTTTTTGTTGTTTTTCGTGATAGTTTGTAAGCAAATTCTTGCTGTTTGGATTTTTAACTCTACAGGGCTGGGCAAAATATGAATAAACAAAAAAAAACCCCATGAACACAACTATGAAGTTATTACAAACCTTAAAAATGTGAAAATATTTACAGCCATACACTTGAAAGAATTTAATAACCCCCAAAACACAATGTTCTCTAGTCCAATTAGTGATACTGGTTAAGCAACATTATTTTTATTACATTCTAGGCAATCTTACAGAGGAAAATAAGCTGTTCTCTACTTTCCTGCTTTTTGAGTGTTTATGTATTACAGATACCTCAGTCACAGTCATATTTCTATTTGTGTTCTCACCACCTACCCTACATCCTCCTTTTAGGGATGTTCAGCCAATGTTGACCAGCAATCCCAGGTCCTTTCCTGCTGGGCCACTTTCCAGACACTCTTCTCCCAGGCTGCAGAACTGCATGGGATTGTTGTGGCCAAGAGCAGGACCTGGCAGCTGGTCTTGTTTAACCATTGGTCTTGGCCTATCTATATGTTCCAAACTGTGAAGAATAAGTAGAACCCAATATTGTTATCCTGCCCCCTATTATTTCTCTTCTTTATTAAATTTTGAATAACTGTTTAAAAATTGTGGCCATATTGGAAAGAAAATCAGGAATATTAAAGCCATTAAGTATTTACAACATTCTGGGGAAATAGGCAAACACTAAATTAGTTTCATCACTTTGAAAAAGGATGCAGCATCAATTCAACCATTATGAGGCACTTCAGTATGTCTATAGGATAACAACACAGTAAATACCTAAAGTATGTGAAAAGATTAAACCTAAAGACTCCAGCTAGGACATACAATAGATAGAAAATTAGCCTTCATTAATTCCACTCTCCATGGAACAAAGATTTTTTTTTTTTCCTCATTGAGTTGCATCAGGCTTTGGATTACTGATTTAAAATTAGCTATGTCCAAGTCAAACTCATTTAGTTGAAAACCTCTTGAGATACAACTTTTGATCTTCCATAAATCAAAAGCCCTTGTGAAGAAACTTAGCTTTAACAACATTCCTGCCACATATTAAACTAAAAGCCTGCAAGATGTTCTTAGCAGAATAGAGGAGTTATGTAACTGCAGATTAGAACAAATACATATCTGGATTTTTTCCTACAATTTTCAAAGCAATGCAGAAACTGTTTTTGTACTTTTCTCTCATGGCTTTTTCCAGTGGAAGAGGAGTTGGAGCAAGTATTTCTGGAATTTACATCACCATCCAGGAAACCACAGTACAGCACAGACAAACTCTATTTGTCACTCTACTTATGATGGAATTGCTTTGCACAGGGATTCTTGTCTTGTTCTGGAAACTTAGAGCATCAAACAGCTCATGGCTTTCAAGAAGTTCCAGTGTTCTCCCACAGGTCACCTCACAAAATATTTTGTCTGGTCTAACAGGCTTAGTTTGATTTGTTTTTGGGATAATGAGTCCACTGTTTAACCTCCAGTTATTTTATTCAGGTTTTGTTCATAATCATGGGATTTTAATAAAACAGTCTAATCATACTTCACTCTGTCAGCTGAAGAAAAGTGCCAATGTTAAGTTCCAACTCTTGCAAGGATAGCACCTTAATAGAGGTTATAATCTGGATGGTGATGTAAACCATTGAAAGAAATGTAACACATTTATAGTGTGATGTGGCTCATCAGCTGCAAGAATAGCTACAAGAACCCCTTACTTTTTAAAAAAATTTCAACTTTAATAAGTGGCCTTTAGTGTTGTTTCTATACTTACATCAGGCTTGTACTTAAATATTACATAAACAGAAAAATCACCCACCCATTCTCTAAAAGCTTTTCCAAGTCTTGTTCATTACTGTGCAATAATTTTCACATTTTAATTTCCAAATTCACCATTATCCTACTAAATTATTTAGAGAGCTTTGGTCATACCTTTGGTCATTTTCCTGCCTGTCCTTGCTGCTTAAGCAGTAAACTCTCTCTTCCAAGAGTGGTGTTTTACTGACCCTAGGCTTTGCACCCTACAGGACTAAATCCAACTGGACTATCACAAAAATATTCTCATCAAAGTGAATTCTGAAAAAAGCAGAAGACTCAATACTGCTCTTCATTCCCAGTGAATTTACTGAGCTAAACTATGTGCCTGCACAGTTCTGGTGTAGGAACCAGTTTTGATCTAGGTTCATTCACTGCCTGGCAGTCCATCAAACATTTCTGTGTTTGTGTCTACTTTAAAATCATAAAAAGAAGTCTGATTCTTGAAAAGAGCCATTTCCTAGACTGCAGTGAGGATGGCTGCTGGCAAACGCCTGCTACCAACAGAAGCATTAAACATTCTGCTGCAACGTGTTTTGGTCTTTTAGTTATTGGGAAATTCCCAAGAATCCATTTCAAACTTAACAAGCACATTGGAGAATTCAAGATTCAGCAGCTCAAAGACACTTTTCAGTGGTTTCTTGTGCTGCAATGTGCATGTGGTGATGTGTGTAACTTGATATTTCGTGACAGCACTGCCCTAAAGTTAGAGCATCATTCCTGTGCTAGTTTTTGAATATGTAATCAAAGATCTCCAATAAAAGGAAAAAAAAAAACCCAAAAACTTCAAACAATTGCAGAGATAAATGCTTCCCAAGAAAAAATCTCAAACCAAAGTACAATATTTTGATATTATTAAATACAAGCTTTTCCAAGCTGGTGTAAAACCAAAGGAAAAGGAAATTTGAGCATGAAAACACAATAATAATCATACCACCATAATATCAACAGAGACAGGCAACTGCAAGAAAAGTGGAATTCCTTTACCTCTTTTTGAAAAATTTAAATTTTTATTCAGCTCAAAGTGATCTGGATTTATTTTACCTTAATTTTGCATTAGTTTTCTACCATATGAGCAATGTAGGTCAGTTTTAAAGGAAAAAAAAAATTGACATTTTGAATCAAAAAGTCAAAGTTTCATTTTACAAATGTCAAAATGAAATGGTTTGGCATTTCTAAAATGAAACATTTCATTTCAGAAAGGTCAAAATGATATGTTTTGACATTTTTTAAATTTCTCCCTGCTTTTGTTCTGACCAGAACTATTAGTCAAATTCAACCTTGATTAGTTTCAGGCCCCTTTAAGCTCAATTTTCTATCCTTATTACCAGTTATGAAAAAAGATTTGCCCAGTGTCATTACAACAAAGAAAACAATACAATCTTTAAAGCTGTGCTGGAATTGCTTTTGTGTAACACTGTCCCTGTTCAGCTTTGCCACAGCCTCCAGCATCCAAGTGCCTACTCACATATTTTCACAGCTGTGAGAGTTAGCTTTGCCCAACTGCAAGCCTTAAATTAAAAACAATAACACAGCCAAAGGCACAATGTCTCAATTAAACCAGAAGCTGGACAGAGGATTAATTGTCCTAATGGACAGTTTTCAGCATTTTTATAGTGCACATATATTGCCCAGGTGTTACAATTACAGTCACTATAAAAATGCTTATAGGTGAATAAATGCACCATGTGAATGTGAGGCAGAGCAATCTGCCCATTGCCCTTAGCAATAACATGTCAGCATTTCTTTTCAGTGTCTCATGGGCAGTCCACACTAAACTCAATATTGTTAGTTTAGCATCTTATGAATAAATAAATCATATTAAGCACAGCAACCAGGATTGAGGTCAAAACACTGAATAAGAATAAATAAGAGAAGTTATAATGCTTGCTGGCTGTGTGTTTGGGAGGTGTGTGTGGCAGAGTGAGAGATCAGCTTTCCCACTATTCTGCCAGGGCTCCAGGATCAGTGCAGGGAGGGCAGGGGACAGGAGCAACACCATTGTGCTGACTGCAAACACACCACACCAGATTTACAGCAACATCACACAGAAACACCTCGCCATGCAGTCAGGGGTTCTTCCACGAGCATTGCTGGCATGGCAAAGCTCAAAGGGGATTTATTCCTTCTGCATGCATTAAGGGCAAATCCAGGGAAAACAGGCAAAGGGATGTAAAGAAACCTATGACTTTTTTCCCCCCAAGCATATCAGATCAAGTGATCCTGATAAATGTCATGGATCATGTCATTCTGTCTGTGATTTGACCCTAAACAGCCTGACTAGAAACAACATAGCTCCAAGAGTCCTTCAGTTATTTATGCTTTCAGTAGGATTTTTGGTTTTCTTGTTTGGCTATTTGTATTTTTAAAGAATATTTAGAAACTAGTGGCATAAAGATATTCTGTAGAGAATCTCGGGAAGGACATAAATACTTTTAGTAATGCTTCACTTATTAGATCCTGCCTGCACAGAATGTACAGAAATTTTCTCTTTCAGTCCAGTTGATGTCTGTCCTGTCTGTTCACTCCTGATGAAGTGAAGGAGTCACTATCCATCTCCATTCCACAAAATCAAGTAAAACTGCAGTGCTTGTGTCCTCCTCATGCCCTCAAAACTGGCAGGTTGTCAATAAGTGCTATCCTGCACTGCATCTCCTGGAATTCTTCTTAGACTGATGACTTTCAAGCCTTTAAACCTGGCTATGCAATACTTTGTGCATAATGTTATCTGCTGACAGAATCAAATAGCATGTTATTAAAGTTTGAAAGGCTTTATCTATTTTTCATAAGCATTTTAATAGGCACTGCTTTTCCTTTTGCCTCCCATATGCTCATCAGCCAAACTGATCTCAACATGGACATTGTATACTTAGATTTTATTACAATAGATCTCCCAGAGGCAGTAGAAAGAAGAAACAACTGCTTAGCTCTACTTTACCTAGGCTTCAAGGATTACTAAAGGATTGCAGAACAAAGGGTTTATTTAGGTTTTGTTTGGTTGGGATTCTTTTCTCTTTTTCACTTTTGTTGCTGATGCTGTAGTGCTAGATTTTGAACTCTTAACTCCTGCCTCCTCCTGGCTATTCTTGAAGCCATTTTGCCATTCTCTCTTTTATGCTTGGCAACACCACTGTTTCAAGAAATGCAAAAGAGCAAGTTCCAACTCCAGTGCTGATGGAGCACGGAAACTTTGTGTTGGTGTCCAGACTCTGCTCCCACAATTTCACCTAGTGTAATTCCTAATGCATCATGTTGTAGTATCAACCAAAAGCAGTGCTTCACAAACTTTACCACCTGAGACATTCCCTAGATTTTCACTTGGCAACCCCAAAACCAATTTACACCTGACAGTTCATTAGTTTTAGATAAATTATTTTGCATATATACACATTTTCAGAATATAAAAAACCATTTTTTATTCAAATGAATGTTTTCAACAAGCTGTCCTCAGTAGGGCATCTTACTAGAGGATCAATTGCATATTTTTATAAAATATTGGATTATTTTTCTTCTAAATAAAAGGGCTTCAGGGATAGATCTGTAATCCAAGGATGAGCAAGCCATAGCAAGTCTATCTGATATTCAAAAGGGATATACACTGTATGTTTTAGGGCATTTTGGCCACATCTGCACTGTAGACCATTTGGCCTTGCTTCCACATGGGTGATGTGCCAACAGCAATCAGTTTGGGCTGGTTTCCATTCATGTAGGAAACAGGATAAGCCCTGCTGGACCCATTAAGAGAGTTTTTAAAACATGAAGTTTATGTGAACATAATTGAGGGCCAGGACCTCTGGGTCAGCACTGGGGGGCTATGTGGAAGGAAGGGGGACAAACCTGGCACAGTTCTACTCACCCTGTCTAGAGCTCAAGAGAAGCCACCCCCAGGAGCACCCTTTGAGGTGTGTTTTAGGAAAGGCTGGTGGGGACACTTGGACACAGAGCCAGGGAGCTGGCTGACAGGTTAGTGGTGTTTTATTTGTCAGCAAGGCTCCGGCCCTGTTGTGTATGTGACATGTACATTTCACATGTGTCACAAGGCAGTAATTTCACATATTGCCGGGGGAAACGACACTGAAAGAAAAAGAAAAGAAACAGAAAGAAGGAAGGAAAAAGGCAGTGATCAAAATGATGATGCAAAGCAGAGTTTTCTCTCAGGGCCAGAGCAATCATTGTTTTCCTTAAAGCATGTAAATGTTTCCACCTTACACTGAGGATTTAAAAACACTATAACTATTTTAGTGGCTCAGTGCAGTACATTCCTGTGGTGACTTGCCTGCCCTCTACCAGTATTTCTTTCTCTTCCAATGGTTCACAATTTTGGTTTTTCACCACATTTTTACTTAAAGACCTTTATGTAATGTAAATGACAGAGAGCACTGTATATGTCTCTTGCATTGCATACTACATTTCATTTACAGGAAACCAGGGTTTAAAAAAACCCCAAAAACCAAACACTTTACACAAAGAACACATCATTCAGAACAGTGACGTTTCCTTGTCAGATTACTAACTCAACCTTGAGCTATGTGTACTGAATTATGAAACAGATGTGAAGACTATTTAACTATTCCTTGAATCACATGATATTTTTTTCTGATGGATGTTTTTCCCATTCATTATTCTAGACTGGCTGGGTTTGGTAGAGCTTTCTTTGCTTATGCCTGAGCCATTCTGCTACTGATTTAGGAGGGGCAAGAAAGCACTGGTTTGGTTTCCCTCTGTATATTTGGGGCTATACTTTGATTTTGATTTCATCAAAACTCATTCCTTATTGCATGTCTATAAAGTGTCTCCACATGTGTATTATGTGAACAAGATATATATATATATATTTTTATGACAGAGTCAAAGCAGGCTTTGGTGGAAACTGAATAATATCAAAATTAGCACAGCTTAATCCTACTACCAAACAAAAGTCAACAGGAAATGGGCCCAAAAGGTCACAAAGAATTCCAGAGCCCTGTTCCACCTGGAATTAAAATATGTGCATAAATTATCTGTGTTGGATAAGAACATTAAATGACATCAAATTTACTTAATTTTTTAGTTAGTCATTGATTATCTTGTGTTCCTGAGATGCAAAGAAAAGTATTGAATCTTCATACTGAGAATAGTTTCCTCTTTTCATTAAGTATTTAAAATGAAAAATTAATTCACTACATATAGGCACTCTTAGGAACATTTTTATACTGAGGACAAGTACCAATCCTGACACATTCACCAGCTACATGAATTAATCAGAGTAAGATGTGGTGCTGGTTATAATCTGAGATTTAGCAAGTCAGAGAAAATATGCTCCTCAATTCCATGACTAATTTGAGCAGATCAAGATAGGCAAGAAAACGGGTACTTTCAGGTCAAAAGTTGTTAAACTGATAATATATCATGAAAGAAAAAAACATCCTAAACGAGAAAATCATAAGCTGTTTGTCCTTATTTTAGCTTTGTAACAAGCAATCTTACACAGTTGTTTAACTCATCTGGAGGCAAAATAATATGTAAAGACTTAAAGACATCATGGGTCAGGAAGAAAATAAAAATATTAATATGGATATTTCAAAATACCAAGAAAAATGACAGAAAATAAAGTAGAAAAATAAGTACTTTCATCTCTTAAAGATTGTGTCATCCAATAGAATCTTAAACAGGATGAAAGCTGTAAGGTAATAATTGCATGATAATGTCATTTAATAATGTGCAGCAAATGTAGGACACAAAGGAGCTTCATTAGAAGATGGGTCTCCATTTCCTTGCCCCTATTCACCTGCTGGAAATCAAAAATTCAAAAGGCAACATGAAGGAGGTCAGCGTGTGCTACCTCTGGAGAGGACTGTGCCAGTAACTAGGGATGGGCTCAAATTAATCAGAAGGCACTGGTGAAATGGAGTCTGAGCCCTTCTAAAATCTGTTCCTGTTGCTATGTTATGAGGACAGAAGAAAGGATTTTTCTTTTTTTTTTAAATCTAGCAGTCAGAAATCCCAGTTTGTTATCCAAGGTTAAAACTAACAGCTGGAAATATCTTGGGAAAATTTCTATCTGTAATAAAACAAAAAAGGAAAGGATACATATCTGGAAATGCATCCACTGAATATAAAATTACTCTAAATAGATGATCTTAAATTTCTATTCATTAATATAGCTCCTTCCTAACACAACAGAAAAGAAAGCCTGTTTACCTATGTGACTTTATTTACCAGATACACACACACATCTACACAAAACATGCAATCCAGGTGCAGGACATGGAATAAGAACTGATGAGTGAAGATCAGGGCTGGCTTTGTTGCCTGCTGAGCACTTCAGTGCAGATCTATGTAGGACAAATTCCACTGGAGAGTGTCTTTTATCATGAGCTGATCCCAGGGTCTCATGGAGATTGCACTTCATGGACTGGCAGAGTATTTCCTGTTCCACTGAGAAGCACAGTCTGGTGGGATTATTTTACTTTTTCTTTTCCCTTCCTCCTTTTATTTTTTCCCCTTCCTCAGGACAGACATTAACTATGTGAGTTAACCACTGGTTTCAAAGGCCTCAGAGGATGTGTGTATGAAAGGTCAATCATGGAGGAACAGAAGAAAAGAAGGAATAAGATCTACAAAGAACAGCTTTCTGAAGCTGTGACCAATAGACCTGCATGCTCAGAATCTAAATTATTATTTTTCCCACTGATGTTAAGAGGAATATTTTTCACTTATTTAAATCCTGTTATATCTTAAGGATTTAATGGGAGGAATAAGGATTAAAACAAACAAACCAAACAAACAAACACACCAAAACCAAAGCAAAAAACTTCAATAACAAAAATTACTTTTAATGGCAAAAAAACAAAAAACCAAAACAAAGCAAAAAACAGATGGGAAGAAAAGGGAAGGAAAAGAGGGAAAGTCAAATGGCTACCATCACACAAGCTGAAGAAGGGCACATCACAGGGTTAACATCACAAACTGTTTAGCAGTTCAGAAAACATGTAGATTCCTATTAAATAATTCAGTCTGAACATCAACATCTTTTCAGGCTAGAGACTTCTTTTTCCATAGGGAAAAAAAAGCCAGTAACTGACCAAAAGGTCTGGCCTCTTCTTGCTCATAGACTGTAATTTTCACTATTTATTTATAAAGAAGAATTAAGGTTAACATCATATAGGAGAGGCATAATTTAGATTTTTCACTGTGATATTTCAGCTTCCTTACTTCAGCTCTCCATAAGCCATTATTTGTTTTGTTTGTTTAAGATTTACCAAGAGCTAGTTTGCAAGCTGAATTATGCAAGAGGCTTATTGAAGGCAAGATCACAATTTCCTCTCTCCCTGGACATGTTTGAACTGTACTGGGAAGGAATGAACCTCACCCTGAATCTCTCCTCATTCCCAGACTCCACAAGGAAGAGGGTTAAGGAGCAGCAGAAGATGTCTGTCTCCCTCTTGAACACTGCAGTTTGCATAATGATCTGGTTTGTGAAAAGCCAGAACAATGAAACATCTGAAACATTGTGCCAGGGAAAAATACAAACCCAAATGTGCTCTGGGGAGGATGTGCCCAACGTCATCATTAAACACGTGTCTCCTGTAAAGCTGGATTTTAGGCTCAGGCTTGGTACCTCATCTGGGGCAGGACTGAGAGGCAGAAGGGTCCATTTTCTTTCAGCCCTTCAGGGAAGGATGCTTTCCATTTTGTGCTGCCTGTACACATCTTGTGGATTAGGAGCAATGTGCTCTTGCCCTGTCTCAACACAGTGCCATGGACTAGGCAGCCTGTGTGTGAATGAGAGATGCATTCAGCACCAGAGCTCTGCAGTGCTGGCTTTCCTGCTACCTCTTTAGCACAATTTTTATCTGTTTATTTTAGTATCAGATAGTAAAATTAATTAGCTCTATTAAAGAGCAAGCAATCTGATACTCAAGAAAACAAGCAGAGTAGCAGGATTCCAAAAATAGGCCTGCCACCTGGCATTGCCTGATATATGTGCTTGCTTACAAAACATAGCTGCAGCTGTAAATTTTACTTGTTTCTATAGGCAAAATTAATGCAACACTTTTCTCTGTTTATCTAAAAGTATTTGCAGTTCTTGACTCATTAACACATTGACTGGAATATCCACAAATCAGGCTGAGATTCAATTAATTTGGAACTTTTTGATTTTAGATAGATTTCTGCAATTCCTACCTATCCAGATATCCACTGTGCTTCCATGTGAAGTTATGTTTATCATCTGCTTAAAAAAAAAAAAAAAAAAAAAAAAAAAGAAAAAAATCCCTAAAACCCCCCCCTAAAAAAACCACCACAACCCCAAACATTTCATTTGTGTTTTCCTATTGGCTAAAGCCACAGTCAAAGACTACACTTGGGATGGATAAAATCTCAGCACTAAGTGACTGGTTACACAAAGAGCTTTACAAATGTGGGGTTCTATTGTCCAGACAGACAATAATAGCAATGGAACTGTTAGAAAGGCTCACTTCTGGACCAATAAGCTCATATTGAATGTGCCACTGGTCATTGATGAAAAATGTATAGGATACTCTCTAAAACTACTAATTTCAAAGCACTTATTGAAACAGCCACCCAGAAACAGTTCCAGTTGCTGACTGTGCTGTCCAGTTAACTCACCTTCTGAATATTTCAACTTAATAATTCCATTAACTGGATCAGCAATACTCCACAAACAAATATCTTGGGATAGCTACATTTCCTGGTTTATACACAACATTAAAAATATTTATATCCCATCTGCATTAAAACGTGGATACCTGTTATCACTGCTGTAGAACATGCCTCAACATGCAAGCATATCTATAACTTTCAATAACTTTTTCCCTAAGAACTACCAGGAAGAAGGACTAAGTTGAATTAAAGCCTTCACACTCATTTGGACAAATTTACTTCTGCCCAGTCATGCTTTTATGCTTTTTTTTTTTTTAATGCATTTCTTTGTCCATTATTATGCCAATGATGAGGAAAACATGACACCTAGACAGTTCAATAACTGCTGAACATCCATATTGCAAAGCTAGGCTTGAGGAAGCAGGAGCCCAAGTGCTTCCTAAAATGCAAACCTTCAGTTCTTTGCCAGAAAGGCAAGGAATTCTGCTAGTAACACCAAATCACAAGCTCATCCTAATTCTGTTCTTCACCTCTTCCATGATGCTTCCCTTTGATATGTCCTCTGTTCAGCAAACTAACTACTGTATTATGCAAATTTTAATGAAAAAATATTTGTTGTACACTAATGCAAACGTATCTTAACATTGATTTATGCTACAAAAATATCCCTTTTCTTCAAATTATTTAGTCACAAGTGTATCTTTCACAGGTAAGTCAAAATCTTGGATTCTAGTAGATAAAATTGAGCATCATGTGAAACAAACTAAACCATGATCATGAAATAATAATAGTAATTTTGAACTTCAAATTAGTCTGTATTTGACTGAAGCAAACTGTCTTGTTGGATAATAAAATTGAAATATTTTGTTAAATACCTTCTAGCACTCCACCGTTCTTCTACATCTCTTCTCCAACTGTCTTAGCATTCTCTTTTTTACAATTATCTATATATTGGGGATGTATTCTACTCTGTAACCTTGGCAACAAGTTATTCCCTTTCAGAACATACTGTACATTCATTTTTTTTACATAATAATAATGCATAGCTAGTATCATCTGAAAGCAGCAAGTAAAGTGATGTATTTGACCCTGAAGTTTCCAGGTCATTATCAGGACTGGATTATAGCCCTCAAAGAGTGCTATCTCTTTTTTGAAATTATTATTATTTTATTACTTAATATAGAAAATTCCTAAAGACATTTGAACATGAACTTGGATTCCATACAGGAAATAGCCTAGCACCACGTTTAAGTGACATTTAGGTGCTTAAATCCCAAACTGTAATCTCACCAGTGTCACCAGTTGACAACATCAAAGCATTTCACTCTACTTATAAGATGAGGAATTTAGTCTGGGAGGGAAAAAAAAAAAAGTATTATCTACACAGATCACAGTAATAAGGACCTTCACTTGTTAGGGACATAAAACCATCACAAAACTTCCCAATTGCAACACACTTCAGACCCTCAGACTCTCAGTGCTTTGCTTCACTGAAGAAATTTTAGTATTAGCACAGGAATGAAGTCCCTGTCTTCTCTTACAAAAATTACAGCTCTCTTTCAAGCCAGTGATGCTGGGTCATCTGCTCCTTTTTTTCAGACAGGACTCATCTTGAGGGACACCTGTGAGTCCCATCTCCTGCCTGAAATCCAGAAAATGCTACTCCTAATAAGCCTGTCTATAATGGGGATGTAAGAGTAGAAAAGATGGAAATAAATGGCACAAAAAAAAAGAAAGTAAGAAAAGAGAAAACAAGCAAAAATAAAATTTCCCCATTCACTTTATGCTGATCTTCTCTTTCCTGCCTTTTATCAAATTGTTTTATTGCATCACAAATAAATTTTTAAATAAATAAATATTTCTAAGAAAAAAATAAGCTCCTGTGTTTGAAACAACTAGCCTAATATAAAATGCACTTAAAATAGAGTTAGCACTCTATGTAACAGGATCATTGAGATTGCAAAGTTGCCTCATTTTATTCATATTACAAAACTGCCACATGTAATTTGGTAATTTTAGCTGTCTTTGATCATCAGACGATGAAGATTTATCTATCATAAAGGCTAATTACTGCTATCATCTTCCATAGACAGTGGTCTCTATAGGCCCTGCTTGTACTTTTTGATGGAAAGAAGAGGGCCAGACTTTGAAGATTTCAGACCTGCCTCATCAAAGAGCCAGTGGGGCACTGCCCTTAATGTATTCACTTCAGAAGAGACAGTAGGAGCACTGCCATCTGCTTTACACCACAAAAATCCTCTCAGAAAGATCTGTTCAAATGAAGACGTCTTACCCTTCATTGGTGATACTGGCACAGATTTGTGAGCATTTCAGAGGGGGGAAAAAAGTTAGAGAGGAACAAAAAAAGGAGGTCATAAATATTGCAGTTGCCCCACCATATCAGAATCTGTCTCTCACCAACCTTTGTGACCTCTGCAAGTAATTAGCATGCTCTGTGATTCTGCTATTAGCAACAGCCTCAGCTTTGCAGTTTTCTAATACTATTACCGTGCTTCTTAAAAATAGGGTGGAATGCAGAGAGATTTGGAAAGTATGGAGCATTTAACAGCAAAATAAAACAAGCATTTTCTCTCGTTAAATATAGCCAGAATTCAGGGCATCATTGATTGGTTTTAAATCTTGCCGATGAAAAGAAATGAGTGAACAGGCTGAACTAAGCTGTTATAAACAAAACATTCAAACAGTCCAAAAAAAAAAAAATAGTTCCTTAAACCTAAATTACCTCTAATTCCTAAAGAAATTAAGTAACTAATTTCATCTTGTTTGGGTTATTTAATTATCTGATAGAAATAAAAAAGCAGGGAGCAAGGCTGAATCAAAGAAAAGAAAGATTGGCTTTTTGTCTCACAGTGAGACACACAGCTTAGTTGTTAATAACAAAATGCTATAAGCCATATGTTTCTTGTGGTTTTCTTTTAAGCTTGAAATTAGAGTGTGCTAATTAGAGTGTGGGCCACATACAAAAATACAGCACTCCATTGGAATTGTGCCTCTATGAGGACTACATTGTTGATGAGTAGAAGTCTGGTGCTATAATTATCTTACAATCCAAGAAGTAATTCACCTTAGTAATTTTTGAATATATCGAGAGCCTGATTCACAAATCACTTAATTGCTTTTATGCACCCTTGTGCTGCAATTTACTGTATATGAGAAAAGTGACTTGTATACAAATATCATATAATTTGCCTCACATTTACCAACCTTCCACATCATAGTATGGCAACTGACAATACTCTGTTTCAGCTTCATTTCCTGGGATCTAAAGACCTCAGGAGATGTGAAGTTGACAGTGTTTCCAGCTGGGTGCAAATACCATATATTCAAAAAAGAAACCATGAAAAGCTTCCCATAAAGCTAGTAGGTAAAACAGTCTTGTCAATTTGAGCAGCATTCCCACAAACTGCATTTTACTTTTTTATGATCAGAGCATAATCCATGTTTAACCTTCAGGAAAAAAAAATTCACGGAAGTTGAGAGGTGAATTGGACAAGAAAGAGAAAATTCAGTCAAGTACAAAACCACTTTCTAATATTCTTATTTGTATGTTCCCTGAGATGACATTATCCTCATTATGGAGTATGTATCAGACTATTACTTCCAGACAGACAGATGCCATTGTGTGAAACATACTGGTCAACAGATTCATCTGGGAACTTTTCACCAGAATGTCGATGAAAAACAAGTTTTTGTGAAAAGGGGTGTTTGTAAGGGAAGCGGGGGGGAGGGATGAAATCAATTTTTAGGCATTGATATTGCTCTAAATTGACTAGATCTCAGATAATTATTTTCTAAACCAGTGATAAATCTTTTCTAGTTCTGTTTGAACGTAGCCTGTATGATAGCAAAGGTGTTGTGGTCTTCTGTGGCAATTGCTGTAAAAAGTACATAATGGTTAGCAAACACATTAATGGCAGCAGTTTGTGTTCCATTTGGGTTGGTACAACTAAAACCTCATGGTTAACATAATCACACCTTTGCCCTGTGTAATATGTCCCTTCTGCTTCATTTCTTTTTTTGTAAAATTGAACACAATATGATGCCTTCACTAACCACGTTTATGTTGAACAGAACTCCCTCAAATATAATTTCACAGAATCACAGAACAGTTTGAGTTGGAAAGGACCTCTGGAGATCATCCAGCTCAACTCCTCAGCCAAAGCAGGGTCACCCAGAGCAGGTTACACAGGAACACATCCAGCTGGGTTTGAAAGTTTCCAGAGAGGGAGAATCCATAGCTTCCCTGGGCACCTATTTCAGTGCCCTGCCACCCTCAAGGCAAAGAAAAGTTCAACCATTTCTACTGGCAATGAGATTAATTTGTGTCATATTTGAGATGAATCTACCTTATATCAGCTTTGGCCCAAACTAAATCACTTTCCTGGTTATAAGCTGTACCATCTAGCAGTTGTGTTTGTGAAAGACCAAGATATGCAGCTATCTCCAACCTGTAAAATCGTCTAATGCTAACAAATATACAAAGGTTCAACACAGGCTTTGTCCTCTTGCTGCAAACCACCACTAATCCCATCTCAGTGTGCTTTCAACTGCTGTTTGTCATTTGAAGCCTTCTCTAGAAGTGAATGTCATCCATAGGATAAGGTTTTACAGTGCCATGAAATGGAGATTTAATATTGATAATTACACAGGCAGTTCACTATTCAAACTTTGGCTGGTCAACAGCAGCCTGTCATCCCTAATTTCTGAGTCGGCTCCAAGCACATTAATTTTCCCTGTACATAGTGGAAAATGCATCATTTTAACAGATTCTGGGATAATTTTTTGAGTTTTGTGCTTGCTTCCTGGAACCCACTCACCCTTGCCAGCATTTTTTTATTTATCAATACATAGACCTGAATTAGAAAATACAGCAAGTTTGGCCTCATTCAAATGCCTGGGTATGTGAGACTCTTCTCTACTTTTAATTCTCCTCTCTTGCAGATAAATATTTATTACTATGCAGACTTAGAGACTAAGGAGTGGTAAGGAGATTTGGGGTATTTTTGGTATTTTGGTCCCTTTCTTGAGTCTGATATAGCTAGTTTCTATTGCCAGAAAACTTTCCAAGCTGGCTTAATTCTATCTTTCCCTCCATCTTACATATCATACTTAGATATTTACAAAAAAATAAATATAATTAGCCATAGATATATCCTGCTAACATTTTTTGGGAACACCCACATATGATCACAATCAGATCTGATTATAGTATTCAAGACTACGTCATAAATTAACTTGTGCACAGCCCTAGTGGTAGCTTTACATTTCCCCCAACACTACTTTTATTCTTTCCTTGTTAAATGACCTATCATATTTACACTTTATTTTTATAGTCTTATTTTCATTTGTGGGCATATTTTTTCTGGACCTTATCTTTCTTCAGTAAGACAGATTTAAAATATCTCTTGTCCATCTGTGGGTTTTAAAGAACTTAAACATATTGTAGCAATGGTGTCCATACATGTCAAATAGTGATAGGCAAAAAGGAGAAAAAAAACCTCTTTGGAATAATAACAGTGGGGTTTTTTTGCAGAATACCACAAGGACAAAAGGCTTCAACTTCAGCTTTGATTGGCAACACTTGGCACGACTAACAGCCATGATTATATCTCCCCTTTAAGTGCATGAGGTCTTCTGATAGAACTTAAATACTTCATTTTCTGCCTTTATAGCCTATAGGCAGCATCCTTATCACTATAAGGACATTTATGCCCTTAAATTTATATAAGGATATCACTACAAGAATCACTATAAGTGGCATTACTTTCACATACACCTTTCATCCATGCAGAAGAGTGAGAATTCATTCTTTATTAGTGTTATCTATAAACTTCCTTGACTATCAGGTCAGAACAAATGCATGTTTTGTATTTTGCTAATTTGTGATAGATACCAGTTATCATATACCCTTCTCAAGTGGAACAGTGAAATAACACAACTGTCATCCTCAGAAGGAAATAGCGAATAGAATTCGGGTTTTCTTTAATTTAGTGTTGCTCATGTACTATTTATATGTGTGTGTGTGTATTTAAAGGCCTGCTTTTGGTGATGTAAATGACATTGTAAGAAATATTTTATCCACGCACAGCTCTAAATATCTTTTCCCTCATTTTCTTTGGGATTTTTCAGGCCTGCACTTCCTGCAGTCTGCTCTGATTTAGCTGTTGGGTTGTTTTCTGGTTTTGCTTGATCAAAAGCAGGAAAAAAAGCATTAAGAAATGTTCCACACCCACGCAGATGCTGTTCTCAATCAAATAAAATCCAACTCATACACTCATTGCTGAAACCTGATCCTGTAAAACAGGTTGGGCTGTGTCCCTCAGACAGTGCTTAGGCTGTCTTGTCACCTATTCTTGGAAGCTACTACAACCTAGCCTTAACAGAGCAGTCACCAGCTCTTTGCATTTTCCTCACTCTGGATCAGAAGCTGGACATTAAACAGAAAAACTTCAGAGAGACGACACAAAGCTCCCCTTTTATCTCTGACTAAGTGTCACGAGTAAGAGTTTTGTGCCTCAGCACTCGAGCAGAGCACAGGAAGCAGGGCAGTGCAGTATTAATCATCACTGTGCAGTGTTGTCACCAGACACAGACCAAAACAAGTTTACTTTGACACAATTCTGCAGACTGCAGTGTGTAGTGCAGCCCTTTTATACACACAGAGAGTTATTTTCATTCCTTGCCTGTTTTTTTTGTGAGAACTCAATGAAAGGTGAATTTTGTCACTGTGTATTATCATGTTCGTGTTTGTTTCAACATAATACCACTATTTATTTTAAGCTGGTTAGAACATAAACTTATTCTTTGAAATGCTGGTAGTTAAGACAGGCTGCTGAATAATGATGTATCCTTTATTATCTTCATGTCTTTCTCTGAAAGAGCCAAAACTGCACAGACATTTACAAACATAATGCTGTGATGGGGTTCCTGACACTATCCTTGACGTGTGTAGATGAATTGGATGAGATCCTCTGCCTTTTGTAGGATGCCTTTTGCTCTCTCTGACTATGAGTGGCCTCGTATAACCTCACTAGAGGGTCACAGCCATGAATATGGCTTGACCCGGCTTTAGAGCATTTGAAGTGCTGGAAGGGAAAGGTAGACACAGCCTATTCTATCTGCCCATGGCAGAGCTGATGGATGATGTTGGGCTTCTTATTTGAACTTTTATACATCCTCAAGAACTTCCTAGGACCACAAAGGCCAGGTACAACAAAGAATTTTGTCAGAATGATAAAGTTAACATAAGCATCTCTATTTTGCTTCCTAGGTATTTTCTGCTATTCTCAAAGAGTAAAGATCATGTCAATAGCTCTATGCCACAATCAAAATTCCTCTGTGCTTCCAAGAATGTGGTGTCTATTAAGTTGTACAGTAGACAGCTGAGTAGAGCTCCAGTTGATATTTTGCAGACAACTATCATCTGAAGAAAACCTTCATAATTACAACACCTTTTTTTTTTTTTTTTCCTTTTGAGCTATTTTGTTTGCAAAAGAGGAATAAGTTGGAGTTTTGTAACTCGTAATTTGAAGACAGGCAGCCCAATGTGTTAAGGCCATATTGATCCATCAACATTTCACCTCTGTCTGTGAAGGTATGTAAAGCATTCTGATGTAAGGGCATTATTCACTTCTTTCTTCACTCCCCTCTCCCCCCTTATTTGCAAATAAAAGCTATAAAGAGGTTATTTCTTCTTGGCTTCTATTCCACAGAGGTCAAAACATCTTGCATTGCATGATTTATGACTGAAGGTAGCTAATGTTCAAACTACAAGTAAGAGATAATTCTTGCCTAAGGAACTTATTTTCTTCTGCTCTAACATAATCTGCCTTGCATAAAAGACAGTCCCCAATACTTGACAGAAAATTTGTATTTAAAGCCTAAACCTAGCTTTAATTCAACAAGTCATGCCTGCAAGAATTATATGTATGTTCTAAATGGTTATGATTTGGTTTGGCTTTCTATTGTCACCACATTTTAAAAAAAAAATCTGCTTTTGATCTAGATCACAAGTCAGTCAGTATTTTTTTTAAACAACATTATTGGTTGTGAAATTACGTAAATGAGAAATGGGTGAACACCTATTACAAATGTAAGCACTTAATATAGCATTTTAGCCATAAATTCTCAAATTAATATGATTACTTTATTTTAGCTGTCTAATCTCTCTTTGTTAGAAACTTGGGTATCATTGCTTCATCCAAGGGTAGGCATAAACCTGGATCCAGTGAGCTTAAGCTCCTTCCAGCTGGATAAACCACTGCCACTGTGTATACTGCCAACCCAATATTTCCATTACCATTCACACATAGGAAAGAAAAACTGGCACAGGAAATCCAAGTGCAGCCAAGAACTTATAAGTAGAATGTTATTAATAGCAGACATGACCTGAAAAGGTTAAGTTTATTTTTAAAATAATTAATAATAAAGGTATAGACAGAGAAAAATGTGTACTGGCTCAATATTGACTGGCCATGTTGAAGATAAAATGGACTTTAAATGGTCTTTGTGTCAACAAAATTATCTTTACATGCATCCAAAGCAAAGTATTTTATAGAGATTATCTGCAGATATTTGATTTTCTTCTTGTCAATGTGTTTTTATGTATAGAGATGTCTGAAGCAAAGCAAAATTAACAGGGACCAAAAAATAACTCTGATTTAAAGGTACATATGGTCTGTGCATATATGTGCATGTAAATATGAATGTGATTTTTCCAGTAATTATTATCTTAATACTCTTATGAAACAAAAGGTGCAGCAAACAAAACCAAAGTAGACTCTGAAAATATAACTACCACCACAGAAAATAATACTTTATAATTATCCTATATTTATCACAAACCAAATATTTCTAAAAGAAATGCTACAAATTTCCATATATGCTAAACCACAATAGCTCTAGATTTTCAGAATAAAAACCTAACTATAATTAAATATAGGGAGCTTGTTTTCTAGATGTTTCACAAAACAGATGGTAAACTGTACCTGCTGTATTACAAGAATACTTGAAAACTGAAAAAATCTCAAAATGCAGTAGAGAATCAGAATGTACTATATCAGCTAATAAATCACATAACTCTAATGGAGAAACAGGATAAAAGAAGCACACCATATACACTATTTTATTTCATTTCAACTTTACTGTTTCCTCAAAAACTTACTGTTTACTATTGCCAGCACACCTAACAAAGAAACCAACAATAAACACAGTAAAACCCAAAACCAACTAATAAGACTTAAAGTATAATAAATCAAATAAAAGGGGACTTTTGTTAAAAGACTAGTTTTCTAATCATAATATGTAGACATACACACAAAGAAGGCAATGGCCAACCTGTCTCATATACAAAATGGCTGCATAGATAAAATTCTCTTTAGTGACTCATATCAAATATATCTTACTATTCTGCCAGGAATTTATTATTAGCATATTTTTGAAGTACATTGTGTTGACAAATAAAAGGTTTCCATGAACTGCCATATTTCTTTTCAACAGAAAATGTTGCCAATCATCAGCATCCAAATGGTTGAGAACAACATTACTGTGTGCTGGAAGTAAAAATAACAAAGAAGTACACAAGGTAAGAAGAAAAGCCGTGGACAATGGCAGACACAGAAGGTCAGAGATCTGAATGCTGTGTGGGATGACACAAGTACCAAGTGACATTTTCGTTTTTCTTTGAGCCACAAAGAAAGAAAAAGAAGTGATCAGACTTTGTCATGTCCAAGTGATCTTTACCAAAACCTAGATCTCTCAGTCAGTTGAAAAATTATTCTCTCTGAAGGGAATGTGTAGGTTTCTATTTTAACATACCTACAGGGGTAAGAACGATAATCCTGTTTCCGAGATCGAGTAAATATTATAAAATTCTAGTTAATTTTGATTTTAGAAGTCAATCATTTTGCAATTTCCTGCAAAAACACATCTTCTGTACTCCACTGTCATCAAGACAACTCTAGTGTTGATTTTCTTGCCAGCTCTGTACACACTGATCCCAGAAAACTGGGGACAGCACGGCTGAAAGCTGGAATTCCCGAGGCTGCCTGCTTCCTGTCAGCTCCTTGGGATGCCAGCTGGCAGCAGTGCAGTGCTTATGCAGGATGCCCAGCTTCCTCGTGGAAACTTACCCAAAGCAATGTGTTCCTGTACAACCTGGGGGCTGACAATTCCTGACTGTTCAAGCAGAGAGGTTTGGGGACTGCTTGTCAAGCAAAGGATAAATCCGAGTTGCTTCTACGATATGACTCGTCAGTTTATTTAAGTCCATAATGTGTCTGCTTGTGATGGTAGAGGATTAACTGCATCTAGATACATCTCCTGGCCCTACTGTGCAGTTTGGGTTTCACAGCTCATCCTTTACAGCAGCTGGAACCTGCTTGAACCTTGCTACTGACACAGCACACAAGAAGTCACCTGTGACACATTCAGAGACACCCACCACGAGAAAAATGGAAATGAGCACATGAGAAACTTAAACTGCAATTTGTATGGGACAGTTCAGAGCTGAAATGCAAAGACAGCAACATTTGTCTACTCAAACAATTTCACCTGAGTGAGGGCAAAATAATTGATGGAAATTCTAGCTCCATTTCAGGCAGTTTCTGTCTGGCACGTGAAAGAAATTTTCCCTCCCATTTTAAGGATATCTGTCTGAAAGTTTAGTTAAGGAAGTAGCCAAAACTAGACTATTCTCTTTATCATCCATTTCTACTGATTAAGGTAGAGAATATCTTACTAATCAGAAAAAATATCTATACTTCCATTCCTGGTAAAGGGCAACACACAACAAAAATGGGCCCTGTTTGGACTGGGGTACCAGTGAGTTCCTTTCAATCACCTGGACTTTTAACATCAGATTAAACAGAGTCAGATTTTTCTCTGCATTTACTGAACCATGTTTCTTCCTGTTCCAGCACATTTTTCAGTATTGTTTGTGTTAAAGCCTGTTCTCAAAAAAAAAAAAACAAAAAAACAAAACGCAAAAAACAACAACAGCAACAAAAAACCTAAACAAACAAACAAACAAAAAAACCCCAAAAAACCAAACAACAAACCAAAGCAAAAACCTAAAACACAAAAAAAAGCCAATGTTCCACTCTCCATCCCCAGTAAATTTACCTGGTGATAGGTATGTGGATAATAATGCAGCAGATTGAGTATACAAGAGATTTCCATAAAGTACAAAGTCCTGATTCAAGTCCCACATCCCATATGTGGGTAGCTGAACATAGTTATTTGAGTATGCAGTGATCCAGGCATGAAATAAATATACTTATGCACAAAATGTATTTGAATCTCACACTGAATCTTAACCATATTTAATTTGAATATACAATTAATTATGAATTATTGATCTAATCCTGGTTTTGCTGTCTCTACTTCATAGATGCCAATAGCAAGTCATCCCAACAATAGCTTTGTATCCCAGATTATCAAATTTAAAGGTATTTACCAGCACAACAATATTTCTATGATGGTATAAACACACAGAAATAGACAGAAGCATGAAACTAAACTGTAAGTATAATTCTATAATAAAATAGTACATATGTGAAGGGGATTGACTTGGTTTCTATGTGAAACATTTCTCAACTTTAAAAATTCTTATACATATTAATGTAGAGTGGTGGGTTTTTTTTTCCTTTTTGCATTGAATTGTAAAGTAGTTTATAATGAGAAAATGACTCAGTTATCCCCACTTGTGCTACATTATCTGCTGTGGGATGGAGAAGGAGTTGATAATGAATATATATATATATATAAAACTTGGAGGATTTGATGTGGGATTTAGACAGAACACAGGCCTAGTGCTGATCACCTGCCTAAGGCAGACTTTCACCCATAGCACAGAAGGCAGCATTAAGAATGTGAAAGCAGCAATTCCTTTGAATTATTGATGGATTCTTTGAGTTTCTGTTATTGAATCTCTCTATTGGCAGATAGAAAGATCCTAAATTTTTCTTCCCTCACTGTGGATGACTTGGGACAGCTACTCTGAAAAGATGCTTTAATTTATTTGCAGATAAAAACTGAAGTTAGGCAGCCAAAATAGGCAAAGGGTTCCTCAGATTTTTTTTTGCATTTTCATCCCCTCCACAATGAAGCCTTGCAAGAAGAGAACTCAAACACAAAGGAAACTACTGAAACAATTATTTTAGTCACACTAAGTTACAAAAAAAAAAAAAAAAAAAAAAAAATTATAAAATACTTAATCTGAACACTAGGAAATACACGTGAAACAATTAAGTGCTTCACAAATGGCTCTTTGGCTCAAGTTATGCCTAAATATCACATTCCTAGAGCTCAAAATTACTTGAAAAATTGTGGGGTTTTTGTTTTTTCAAGAAAAAAGTCATTTTGGTTTTGTAAAAAAAAAATTACTTTTCTTAGAAAATGGGAAGATAAAATTACTTCCCAATTGATCCAAAGTAATTTTCCTGACTCTCTGCTATTGTTCAACCATTACAGAAACAAGCATGTTACTAGAGCACAAAAAGGCACTAAGTTGTATAAGGAGCAGATATAAGTATTAAAACCTAAAGAAAAAAAAATCCTATTAAAAACACAGGACCTGTAAAGGAACCCTACTTTAACTGCAGTGCACACGGATCTTCTGTCAGATACTTTGTGCATAATGTACTCCAGAACTTTAAAAGGAAGAGGTGTTTGCTCCAAGGCCCAAAAGGAACAGCAGAACCATAATGATCAATATTTCTCTGCAGGAGCTCCAACAGTGCTAAGGTTACCTCCAGAAATCCGGGTAAAATCTGAGTCTCTAAACAGAGTCACTCAAGCACTGGTGTTTTGGGAAAGCCTTGTGCAAACCCACAGAAGATTTTGTACAAGGTTCTGTGTTCCCTTGTAGGTGCACAAAATTTCTTTATATGTTGTAATGTCAGGTGAGAACAATTTAGGAGCTCTGTTTTCTTTATTCTGGCTCTGATTAAGGGCTAAGTCTTTGCCAGCTGTAACTATTCTGACTTTGTGAAAATGATCAGACCTTTCTATCACCATTTCTCAGTGCATTGGTAAACGTTGCTGCATAGAAAGGTTTGAACAAGAAGAGTGTGTGGACAAGTTCTTGCACAGTGATGAGCAAAAGTCTCATTTCTACTGTGCTATCATGAATTAGGATGGTGTTCATAATTTTACTAGCCCATCAAATTTGACTAAAGCATGCAGACTCCTCAGTAGCTGACATTACACAAGGCTCCGGTGAGATCTCTATTCTCTTAAATTTGCTACAAGAAGATTCATGTACTTTACTTCCCCCATGTCTTCCAGTGGCAATTAACAAGTTTGTTGATATTCTCTAATTCACCCACATCAGAGTTTGAATGACTAAGATGGAAAAAAAAAGATGTTTTCTATGTCTTACAAATCACAATATATGGGTGCATATAAAGCCTTTTGCATTCTTCATGCATTATTTTCAGCTGGCCATGGGTGACTGATGGTAGGGAACTACAGCAGGCAGTTTCAAGACTTTTTTACTGCATTTTCTCTGAGGTGTGAATAGTGGTTCTTTGGATCCTGATTCAAAATAGGTCAGATAATCAGAACCCTTGAAGAGTCTGTACTGCTGTTTGTTTCTGCTCTTGCAACCCCAGTTCTTTCAGGAGCTCATTTGATTCAGTAAACAGCTTACAAATCAACTGAATGTGCACAGCAAAGTCTCTTCATCCAGACTTGTTGGGAAATTCCATAGACTTGAATGTTCTCTTTAGCTCACAATTTATTTTTTTTTAAAATTATTTTAAAACAGCATCATTTAGAATAAGTGCCAAAGCACATGGAGTGCTGCTTCTGAAATTACAGATGGGGTAGAAGTTACCAGAAGGGTTGTTGAGTCTCAATGCAATGCTGCTATTACTAATGCTACTATTGTACTCCAGAGTAAATGACCTTTACTTTCTTTTTAGAAATACACGTTGTAATCAATTTATTTTCAAAGGGCTTTCCCGAGGTATGTCTATGCATGATTAGAGTTCAATGGCATATGAAAAGTACAGGAGGTACTCAAGCACAACAACCAAAGTTGATAATGTAGTCTTAGAAAGTAAATACATATTTGCTTTTTGTTTAGAATTAGTGTTTCATTCAGCCCTCAACTCCACACATTTTAAAATTTAGCTTGTAATTTAAAAATTAAAGAGATAACTGTCTGCTCCTTTAAGTGTTTTTTGCTATCTTTTCTCATGTCAGAAAGGCATAAATAGCCATTTTGGAAACTTCAATTCCAGCTGAGTTCTCAGTTAGACCAACAGAACTTTCTTAGTCTTCTCATTATGATGACAAATCGTTTTCTTGCTTGAGGTGATTGGAGCACCCCATGGTAAATGCCCAACAGCATCCCTGAGTGATAAGATTTACAGAGATACTAGTGCTGCAAAATTTCACATCAATACACTGAACAAATTACCTCTTGAGCTGGGCTAAAGAGATATAATAGTGTTTAAATATATATTATCCCCAGAGGAAAAGGAATTTTGATATAACAGTAGACTGGAGGGGGAAAACTATTGGGGCTGGAGACATGCTGTACAGAGTTATAAGAGTAATTATAAGAGTAATAAGATATTGAGGGCTCACATCCTGAATGCCTTCAGGAAAACAAGGTGAATACTATTCTCTCCTCCCCAGCTCATGCTATTTCTTAAGTGTTCCCATAATGTCAACTCACTGGGTCTGATGAGAAATATTTAAAGAAAATTTTACTATTTCAGGGAAACAACTTTAAATACTCTTTCATCATACTTTTCAGAAGGAGTCCTATAAGGAGGGGTTCTGGAGTCAGAATACTAATTATTTTGGAATTGGAATACATTATCCATCTGATTTGGAATAGATGCTGAACCTAGATCTTCTGCAATAGGTGCAAGTGGGTACTCCTGAACCAACAGGTCTTCTCAAATTATCTACTGTTTTTCTTTTTTTTTTCTTTTACTGCTCCTCCTTCCCACACACTCCTAATTATACTTCCTTTATCCAAAGCAGAAGAAACATTTTTCACAATTAAATATTTTCGAGCCAGTACACATCTTCATCCAACATCTCATGCCACTGTGTTGGTGAAATTGGTAAAATATTCTCCTTATAAATTCTGACTGTGGTGGTTTAGGCACAGTGAATTGGAACTTGAAGCAGTGCTTCCCTGGTTTTTTTTCCAGCAAATATTAAAGAAACAATTCTACAGTGGTCAAGAAAAATAACATTTTACATCATTTTACTCCTGCCTCCCATTAACCCTGACAAAAGCTTTGTTATTTCCTGCAATCACATCCAAGATAGATAGATAACGCTGTACAGCATTTATCTATCTATGTATATATATATATATATATATATATATCAGCATAGATTTGATGACTTCTCTATTATTGAGAGACAATGTTCACAATTTCACATGACATTGAATGAAACTGATTAAAAAGCATCCCCAGAAAATCCTAAACTGCAGTAAACCAGCATTATTACCAAATATTTAAGCCAGGGCAAACTAATACAACAAAACCAACAGCAACAAAACACAACCCTAAAATCCAAGACCAAGAGTAAGCAGAATTTTGGGGAGCTTAGTATCTTTGGAGTAAAAATAGACATGACACTTGCAAATTATGGAAGTTTCTATCAGTCATCATGCAGCATCAGCTGTTCAGATGGGAAATAAAGTTTGCTAATAAGATACAACATCTAATGTTTTTACACCTGGAGACCACAAACCTTGCTCACACCTAAGCTTTTCCAGAAATACTTAATATCAAACCCATAAAAACAGGACATCCATGCTCTGACTTTAGATCATAAAAACTAACATCTGACCCACAAATTCATATAACAATAGTTTTAAAATAATTAAACAATAACACAAGTTACTTTCAATTCTTGAAGCAGCAGAGTAATCTTGATGTGCTCAGAAGCACTCACCACTTGGCTGGGCTGAGCAGCTCGGTGGATTTCTCACATCTAAGTCTCACTAATGTGCATTAATGAAACATATCTTTAATTCCTTTTCCTGTCTGCCACACAGCCTGTGCTCCAGTCCACTTCCAAGTATTTCAGTATTTTATGTAGTGATTGCTCAATTCAGAACAAACAAAGAGTGCTCCCAAGCACAGCTCAACACAGGATTTCCATCGTCAAGCTGGATGACCCAAGCACTTCCCTACAGACTTGGTCTGCAATTTTTTTTGTCTTTCTGGATCACTGAATTATATGGAAAGTAAACAACTTCCAACATACCTGCAGATCACTAAAATTGAAAAGTTTTCCATTGCCCCAGGGGGCACTGAACTCAGACCCTTTAAGCTTGCTCCCACCAAAGCTGCATCAGGAAAAGTGGGAAAATGGGAAGGACATCCTCTCTAAGCTCCTCCTTCTCAGGTGAGATTTAATTAATCAATGAAGGAGCAGCTGCTTCCTTTCAGAAAGACCCACTTGAAAAAGGTGAGCTCCAACCCTGTAGCAGTAATGTGGCACCAACAACCCTGAAAGATGAGAGTGTGGTTGGTGAATTTTTTTGCTTATCTCAGAAAACTCCCCATTCTGAGATGCCTAACAACTTTTGAATATCCCCTGAAGGGAGCACAGCTCTCATATTCAGCTCAAATGCCAATGCCATTTTGGTCTTAAAATTCCATTTTTAAAGTTCAGAATAAAGCCTAACTTACTTCAAAATACAAATTGATTCTAATGCAGACTGTGTTCCTAAATCAAAGAAGCAAAATACCCACAAAAGATATATAGAAATGTGTCTCACATCCCAGACCGCCAGCATGAGACATTTAAAAATCCATTTCTAATTCAAAGATCTTAATAGGTGATATATTTTTCAGAAGTACTGACTGCCAGTCACTTAATGCTAAAAATCTTTACTGCCTAGAAGAATCATTTTAGAACTATTTTTAAAGGGAACCTTGAGCCTTAAGCAACTATATTTCTATGAATGCACAGATTTTATGTAAATTCTGTGTGGGATTAGGCTCAAAAGAAGCAATTTCTTGTGAGAGAGAGACAGAAAGTGGCTAATTACAGCTCAAATAATAGGTACTTTCTCGTGGAAAATAGAGAATATCCATTTAGCCCATACACAGATAGTTTACATGAGTGTTTGTAAAGCTAGATTGACTACTGGTGATTATTTTAATATAATACAAATGTTTTTATCTCGCTGCAGCTCTTTTAGAATGATATAAATTTAAGTGTTTACTGTATATTTTCCATTTTCTGTGAAGTAACTCAATTGTGTTATCTGGTCTGTATCAAAGGAATTCATCTAAATCAAATATAAAGTCAGCATTTAGTTTGACAAGTGTCAGTTTTATTTTCTTATCCCTATCTCAGTTTCAATGCATCTTTAAACATATAAGTAAATCCTTTCTTCTTCACATACAGTAGTTTGAATTTCTGCTACTACTCTGTGTTACCATCAACCATTCTTCAAAATTCCCATTTTTGGAATTTTGACTTTTTTTTAAAAAATCCATTTTAGCATTTAATGGATAATACATGCATATTTAAAAATTCACATTATGTAATTCAATATATTAAATTAGTAATATGTTTACATAATAACATAAACTATTAACATAATAATGTTTTAAAGTAGCTGCTTTTCCTTCAATTAAAACGTAGTAACACTAAATAAAACCTATTTACACTATATTGCTTACACTCTAACACAATGCACAGTGGTGGTTACAGTATATTATACTCATTTTTACACAAATAAAAGATTTACACTGAAATCACAAATACAATAAATCTAAAAAACAGGGTATTTTATTGAAGAGAAATGTAACGCTGTATCTGAAATCAGATTACAAATGGAGCTGCCTTTAAAGTGAAATTCTGTAATTTGTCATTGCATTGACAGATACCTCAATAAACCTACTTTGCACTTTTGCCCAAGTTGTGGCTCTAAACTGAGATCAGCAGAGGTTTGGGCTGAGAAATGACTGCAGGTTTGTTACATTTAGCCTGTTGATAGACATTTTAGTTTGTGGTTAATACTATCACAGCATTAATGAAAAGAATCACAGATATCTCACAGTCTGCCCTTAAGTTTTGTCCCAATTTTTCCCCCCTTATTTGACTGAGTGTGCCATCTGTGCATTCTATAGAAAGATTTCAATGTTTTTTAAGAGAAAAAAGGTAGGTAAATTCTGTGGAAAGGTTTTCTTAGTGGCCATGAGAATAAATAAGCTGCTGTGATTCTACCCTGGAGACAGATGACTTTTATTACAGACATAATAACATGTTGAATTTATTTACTAATTCTTGATTTTCAGTGGCGTGCTCTGTCTTGAAAGTACTATTTGCTACAAAATGTTTGTTTCAGCTTCTCTTTTTCTTGATTCTTCCCACATGAATGATTAAAGATACGTTATGAATTTGATCTTCTGCTCAGTGAGGACTTTCAAGGTCCTTATTGTGAGGCCATAGAAGATAAGGTACCCAGTCATACCATGTACACAGTTATTTTGACCAGTATTTTGTCCACAGATCAAGTACCATTGACATGTTTTTTGTGGTTTCACATTCCAAAATAAAATAGGCTAGCTTTGCTAAGTAAATAGATCTGTCCCAATTAAAATTTTCCTTGTGATAAATTCTTTAGTTCAGGAAAAGGAAAAATGGATTTTCTTTGGGGTTTTTCCAAGAAACAAGGTTTAAATGAAAAGCAAAGTAAACACTGGGTTAGTTTGGTATTTGCTTAAGTGGAATCTCCAATGTTAAAAAAAAGCTAAGTTAAGAACTCAAATCACTTTTCATTGGGATTTAAGCTCCCAGGTGAGCAAGATGCTTTGGAGATTGTTATGATCTTTAGAGAAAAAAAGTCAATTTTCCAAATGAACAAATAATCTCAAAATTGTTCCTGATTTTATAAAAGATTGTTCAGAGGGCAGAAGCTTAATGACTCTATCTCTTCCATCTCTCCTTCCTGAAAGCTCACACATTTCTGTTCTGGGGGAAGATTGCTGAGTGAAAGGTCTATTATCACCTTTTCACACCTGCTGGCAGAGTGGGACCAACAGAGGAAGGGAACACAAGCACTTTCCACAAAAAGGGCTGTCTGTGGGCAGAGCCTTGTGTAGCAGCCTAGCAGATTTGGGGCTAATGCTAAAATCTCAGACACCAATGGTGGAATAGCCATGGAGGCAGCCAAGGACTGCTGGCAATAGCATGCTCTGAGAAGGAGCAGGATGTGGCTGGGGAAGGGAGACGTGGAGGCAGGGCAGCGTTTTTCTGTGACAAACATCCTGGTTCTGAGCACAAGCAGAGGAATGAGGTTGAGATGGACTTCTAAGCAAAGGATGAGCCAGGAGGGGGGAACAAGACCATTCCTTAAGGCCTCTGACCCATTTCCAGAAAGATCTTGAAGAATGGACTGTGCATAATAACTAATTTGCATAGAAAACAAAAAAATTACCCCAGGGTGAGGGACTAATATACCAGTTTCCATGCTGCATGTAATTTACACATCAAGCTTTTTGTGGACCCTCTGGCTTTTGTTATTCCTTTTAACAAGAGGTGTCAATGAATCTTGGGTGCTCCCTTCTTCTTAGGGATGGGGTGCCACATCTCCAGCTATGTGGAAAAAGTATTTTCTATTGGTGTATCTTCCACTGCTAAGCAATGCAGGTCTGCATCTTTTCTCATAGTTTACTCTGGTAAAATGAAATAATTGATTCCAGAATAAATCAATAGGGTTGATTTTGTTGCTTTTTTTCCCTGTTGTGGGCTTTTTTTTAGTTCTTGTTTTTGTTGTTTTAGCTTATTTTGATTATTTCCAATGCCAAGTAAAGTGAAAGTAAAGAATTAAAGTGAAACGACTTTGCCCTTAGATACATAAGGACACAGGAAACGACATGAACTCTAGATAGTAGAATGTCCATGCACACGTGCTGATTTCTTCTAATCTGGATACAAAAATCCCTTATAAAAGCCCCTTATCAGTGTTAGGCTGTGATCTTAGGAACAGAAGTAATTGTCTCAGTGTTGACAAGTTGCCTTTCTTGTTTACCTTCCCTGTGCTTTCAAGGGGAAAGGGTGATAAGCAGATCCTATCTTGTTCTTTTCAGACTACCCCAGAAAGAGCCTGAGATTAAGACCCTTCGAGAGAAATTCTATTAGAAATTCAGTGTACAGTCTACTTGAGATAATGCAGGAGTTTGGACTGTACCTCTCATTTCTTCCTGATTCCTTCATAACCTGGAGATAACAATGCCATCTAGGTCAAAAGTTTAAAAATATATAACATAATGAAAAGTATGAATATGGGCACTAGTACTGCTCATTAGAAATATTTATTTGTTTCAGATTCAAATCTATTTCAGAAGATGTTTAAATAGATTAAGTTTTTAGGAAGAAAGATACAGCAATAATACTTCTTCAAACTGTAATTTATATTTATTATCTGCTTGAAGACAGAATATATTCAAAAGATAAGTTATTATTTAGGATCCAACTGACTGTCAAAGTCTGACTTGTGTAAAAGTTTTTTTGCACCCATTTCTTTGCTGATATTTGCATCTCTTTGTGCCCCCACCACACTCTGTGCAGAATAGGCCAGAGGCCGTTCTAGTATAGGCAGAAAATTCCCTTTCACACATTTCTGAATCACATTTCCTCTGTTCTGGGCTGGTTTTGGCTTCCCTCCCCCCCTTTCCCTCCCATCTGGCACTGCCTAGGAGTGATGGGCACGGTTTGTCCTGCCCCCAGCCAGAGACAAGCTGTGCTCCACAGAACGCTGCCCTCGTTAGTCACAGTGGGGATGAAGGCAGACTGGAATGGGAATGGGAATGATGGAATGATGGAATGGGAATGGTAGAATAGGGAATGCTGGAATGGGAATGGGGGAATGGGGATGCTGGAATGATGGAATGGGAATGGGGGAATGGGAATGTGGAATGGGAATGACGGAATGAGAAGGGTAGAATGGGAATGATGGAATGGGAATGATGGAATGGGAATGGGGGAATGCTGGGTTGGGAATGCTGGAATGGGAATGCTGGAATAGGAATTATGGAATGGGAATGCTGGAATATGAACGATGGAATGGGAATGACGGAATGGGAATGACGGAAGGGGAATGGTGGAATGGGAATGGTGGAATGGGAATGATGGAATGGGAATGGTGGAATGGGAATAATGGAATGGGGATGATGGAATGGGAATGACAGAATGGGAATGCTGGAATAGGAATGATGGAATAGGAATGCTGGAATAGGAATGATGGAATAGGAATGACAGAATGGGGATTCTGGAATGGGAATGATGGAATGGGAATGCTAGAATAGGAATGCTGGAATGGGAATGATGGAATGGGAATGACAGAATGGGAATGCTGGAATAGGAATGATGGAATAGGAATGCTGGAATGGGGATGCTGGAATAGCAATGATGGAATGGGAATGCAGGAATAGGAATGCTGGAATAGGAATGATGGAATAGGAATGACAGAATGGGGATTCTGGAATAGGAATGCTGGAATGGGAATGCTAGAATAGGAATGCTGGAATGGGAATGATGGAATGGGAATGATGGAATAGGAATGACAGAATGGGGATTCTGGAATGGGAATGATAGAATGGGAATGCTAGAATAGGAATGCTGGAATGGGAATGATGGAATGGGAATGTCCCCTCAGCAGTGCTCAGCCCTGCCCTCCATGGGGTTTGTCCCTGGAGTCCCATGGTGCCATCCCCAGGGTATGGCAGTTCTGCCATCAGAGCCCATCCCTGTGGCTCAGTCCCAGAGGAAAGCTGTGACAGAGCCATGGGGCTGTGCACAGCCTGTGCAGCTGCAGGATGGAGCTCACCTGCCCTGTGGGGCAGCAGCAGCTGAAAAGAGATCTCATACTAATGATTCAGCCAGAAATCAAAAGTTTGTCTGCCTTCTTTCATCTATTTGCCGTACAGTCTGCATACAAATTCCTATTCAAATATCATTAAAGCTCAAATATTGAATTATTCAGTGTAAGCAGCTTTGTGAAACACAAACTTCATGGCTGATTACACTTTGACTACCCCTGACTCATAGAAATAGTTTAACTCCGTGAGTTCATGTACCAAACCACACATGACACTGAATTTCATACAGCACATCACAAAAACAGTGTTAAAATTAAAGGTTTTTCCTTCACTTCTCACACACAGTAAAGTGAGAAAATAAATGAAAAGTTTATTGCTATATAACAAAGTTTTAAAAAATACTGAGAAGAAAAAACATTTTGAAGCAGTTACAAGACAGCACTGAAAAATCATGGAGAGACTATTTGGTGGTCAAAAACAACTAAGAAATATAAATAGTGCTTTTAGGGATGAAAAAATCTGGTTTTTTAGGGAGAAAAGCACTCAAGTTATCTGAATTTCCAAACAATAGTTGTGCACACACAGATAATAAAGTACTTTCCTAATAAATATCTATGATACAGTGTAAGAGAAAAAGACTAAAACACATTTCTATTGCAGAAGTGTATGTTTAAAAATATTCAAATTAAATCAACTGTAGTGACTCACATTGATATGGTATGCAAAACTAAAGCTTGTGTTCATGTTATCACCGTGTCCTTAACTTGATTACAGTGGATTAAATATTTATGTGGGGCAGCCAACTTGGTTTTACACCTTTTACATTGAGCTCAGAGCACACCTAGATGAACCAGAACTTTGTGTATTTACAGAGTTATAAATCAAAGATAAGTGTGCACAATGCCTTTCCTCGAGACTATGCAGTCTTCCCTGAACCAACATAGCAGCAATCACTGTTTCATTCTGCTTGGATTTCTACTGCCAACCAAAAAATTCCAAGGCAGTACTGTTAGATCCCAGATCTGAAGGGAGAAAAGTCTCCATTTTATCATTCTCAAATTCAAGAGTTGCTTTTCTGTTTTGTTTTGTTGTGTTTTTTTTTTTTCTACAACTCTTTATTAATAAGTTTACCTTCTATAGGTCTAATTGATTCTTTCAGCAGCACCAGAGAGTATTCAAATGCAGGACCTAGATTTGTTAATTTATAAATAGATCTCCTTTCTCATAACTGATAACAAAATATGGATATGTGTTTTCTCATATTGTACACCAGTTTAGTATGTTAGACTGCAGACCCAGTGCCCAGCAGCCAGCCAGTGCTCTCCTGTTTCATAAAGGCATGTGTTTTCTTTAAATGGATATTTAATGTCCTATCTAGTCAGTGCTCCTTGCAAGTGGTATTCTAATTAGGCATTATTTTATTGACAAATTACTTGCCTGCTGAATAAGAGAAAGAATTGCCAGTGCTCATTTCCTGCAGTTAAGTTTTACTGGTCTAGCAAAACCCATTTTTCTTAGGATCAGGAGGAAGGAAGGTAATTCCATTGGTAGAAGCTGACAGCTGTAATACAGTAAGCATGCCAGGGGTCTGCACTCCAGCTCTCTGGTGTAGAAGTGATCCCACTCTAGCACATCTTAGGAGATGTTAATTACATAGGTTAACTTTCTTCTTTTTTGTTTACCCATATGCCAAATAAGCACAATGATAGTTACCTCTTGAGCAGTCATCCTGCCTTGCAGCATAAAGCTTTAACCTTTTAAGTTGCAGGTTCAGTGGATACATAAAAAAAAAAGAGGATCCCCTAAGGAAAACAGATAAAAGGGGACAAAGACTGAAATAAAACATTTTTTCTGCTGTCTTTTTTCTATCTATATAAAATACTTGGAGGAAATGACAGCCATAGCTTAATTATGAATATGATCAATCCTGAAACCTCCAGAACCTTGATGGTTGGTGAGAATGAGAATGGCAAACAAACAACCATGATAACTTCCTGAGCCTGGGACAATTTCATTAGAGTCAACAGAAAACTCCACAGTGAAAAAAATTAAACAATATAAAAATTAAAAATACATTTGTGATGTATTACAGTAAATGTTGAGAGGTATGCGAATGAGTTTACAATATCCTAAGAAGTAATCATTTTTAAAATAAGTAGTAATTTTAAAATTCAGAAGTAATTATTATTTTAAGGGAGAAATATCACTAGAGTATTTTGCTAAGAATTAACCAAGAGATTGGCAGACCCACCTGCTCACTTTGTCAAAGTTTTACCTTTTCAAAGGTCCGAAATAGTAAAGGATAACACAGATTGTAGTTCCCTATCCTCTATAAAGACATAGAACTACTTTTAGGGTGAAAAACTTGTATCAGATATATGGATGTGGAAGAGCAAGCAATGCCTCAGGGGAAAAGGAAAAGTACCTATTTAATGCAATCAAATTGTGGCAATTTTGGGCTTGAGGGAAGTAAAGGGAAGCTTTGCTACAGATTGTAATGGAACAATAAATTTTTGACCTGTTACTTACAATAATTATGATTTAAAAGCAAATTCTATTTGAAAAGCTCTCTACTTTAGCAAGACATAGTGCTGTCTGCAAACTGGACTTCAGAAAGTAAAAAAAAAGTTTCCAGGATATATCTTAGGCAGTTAAACACTGTTCCCTAATGTGGATGATGCTTTTTTTTAAATGTGGGACTTTTTCAGGGTTGGAGGGGTGAACTGTTCACTTAGGTGAGTATGGAAATTAATATGGGGACTTTTTTTCAGATCTATTTACCTGTGCACTTTATAATCACTGTTTTTTTTTCTGTACTTGTTTTAAACAAATAAAGAAGGTTAAATGTAGTGCCACTGGTGGAGATGGGGAAAGTAACACATTCTCCAGAACAGGTCCTGGAAAAGTCTAAGTACTTTAAAGTCAGCAAGGATAAAGAATTTTTACTGGTATTCTGGATTCACTCACCACCTGGTTGCTGAAAGAATTAATTTCAGCTCTTTCAGTGCCTTTGGCCATTTTGAGGCTATTTTATATAGTATTTTGATTAGCTCTTTTTATTGACTAGTCCTCTGTGTAGCTGGCTGGTGCAAGGAGCTATTACCAAGATACAGTGCCACCATAAAAGTTCAAAAAAAGTATGTTGACAAGACTGCTAAGTAGGTCTGGAATAACAAAGGTGTACAACCCCCAGGGATTTCGATCTGGATGTGATGCAGGGAAATAAAATTGACAGTAAGCATTGGCTGATTTGCCCAGTTATCCAATAGGTCAGTGTCTGCAATTCCAAGTATGCAGTGTCATCCTCTGAGCTGAAAAGAAATTATGATGCTGCATCAGCAATGCAAAAACACACCCAAAAATGAAGAATTTTCCATGTGCAAGATTTTTTCTTGTGAACATTTTATGTTTGGGTATGTATTTTTACAGAGTATTTCTGTAGGCCTTACAGAGGATGTAAAACCTGAAGTTCAAATTTCAGCCTCGTTTTTCTCATGCCAGTAGCTTACCTGACTCCCCACGGGCTGCTTATATAAATACACTATGTGGAGTCAGCCTTGAGCACAGAATACCCAGAACTGCTTTTATTCACCATATAAGATCAGGTGCTGGAGTACATGGAGGTACTTAAGGGGTGAAAAACAGCAGATGTTTTGTCTTACAGAGCTCTTTTATTGTTCCTCATCAGGTAAGAACTTGATCAGGGTTCCATTTGATCAATTTGCTTAATTATAAACCAAACAGTCACTGATATAGTCTTGCCATTGCTTTAACCAAAAGCCACCCACCCCACTCAAATCCTCTAATTTAATTAGAAGAAAAGAAAAAAATAAGAAATGGAGGGAGTCATATTTTCAAGTAAGGCTGCATGAGCCAGGCTATTTGTCAGCTCTGTCTGGAGGAAGTCTATATTTACCTAAATTGCTAGAACAAGGAGAAGCAAAAAAAAAGAGGGATGTGGTAGAAAGGGAATATGGCAAACCAGCAGTGGGGAAACAGAAACTGACAACCAGCTGCATAATGGCTGCCTGAATGAGGAAAAAAATATTCTCATCTGTTTCTGTCTGTTCCTCTGCATTCATCTGGGAGGACAGCAAAGGGTAGGCAATAAAAAACCCCAACAAAATAAATCTATTTCCCATACATCTTGCTAAATGTGTGCCTGTATCTCCACACTGATAGAAATTCAAAGCTTTCTGAAACTCATTATCTCAATGAGAAATTACAAATTATTCAAGAGCAGCTTCATTTTAATTCATATTTAAATAATTTCCTACTAATTTGAAAATTCAAGTAAAGCCATACATGGGAAAATATAGAAGGTATCTTATTACCAGAGAAAAAGCTTTGTTTCAGAGCCAATACATTTATAATGTCAAATTATACGTGACTTGATAATTTTGACTTTGAATAACTTAAATTTTCACTTATAATTTTTTCTTTTGAATAGCAGAATTATAATGAATAAATTACCTTAGAAATTATGGAAAATATCTCTGGCAAATATTGGGTCTTCCATTTTTTTTTGATTAATTTTATTGCTTTTATCAGTCCAGGATGTCTAACTGAGTAAGAAAAAACCAAGTTCGATTATGTCATCAAAATATGTTACAGTTTAGACTTTAGGAGAACTATTTAGTAGCAGGTATATTTAAGCAACCAGGATGTAGATTATTAATTCAGGGGGTCAATTATCTTAATAAGGACTGGAGGTGACATAGCATTTTGTGATTTTAATCTGCAATAGGTTATTGTGAAATTGCCTGAGGGTGAACATAATCAATCTGGAGCATCTAAGCAACATTTACTTTGTACTAAGCCTGACAAACAACCTGAGGAAATTCAGCCATGCATTCAAACAGAACAGGAACACACAAGAATAAAGATATTATTCTTCAGAGGTGGGTGAAAAAATGACACTTGGTGTAAAATATTAACAGAATTTTTTTCATGTGTTATCATATGCTATTCTGAAATGCATTTAGTTTCATAATAGAAGAGCTTGAATTTACCACTGCCTAACCCACAAAGAAGTATCTGAAGTCTTTTGAAAGGAAGGAAAAACAATGCTCACAAAATATATAACTCAATATAAAAAATCACCTTGTGCCTTAAGAGCAGATATTACCATGTACTGTGAAAGTATTCAGGCATGTTATTTATTAAACCTATGTTGAATGACTACATATTTTTTCAGCTAAATTATGTATTACTCAGCATCACTTATAGAAGCTGCTGAGAGGTTACTTTTCAAAATTTCTGATGTTTGACAGAAAGAAGTTCACATCATTAAATTGCAAGAAAGTGTTCACAGCACAAAGCTTCCTCTTTGGTGATTTGGTATAAATGGATAATTGACAAAAGTATCTTGATTGCATTTGAAAGATCAAACTTTTCAAACACGGAGGAAAATATATTTTAATATATTGGACCTAGCTAGAAAGAATTAATATTTTAATTTGACCTTTATGTCTACATTGTGCAAATAGATTCTAAATTGTTCTGAATATTGACTCACAGAAACCAAGATCTCAGATTGTGTAATTAGCTTGGATTACAGCTGCCAAATCACATTGGAGTTTCTCATCATTAAAAGTGCCAGTGAAGAAAGGCATGTCACGGAGCTAGTAAGAAAAAAGAGGTGAGGGTTTTTTTCTTTTCATGTTGTTCTTTGATTTTGATCATGAAAAGCAGATAGATTGGCCTTTCTCCCCCCTTCAGCACAGAATCAATAAATTGAGCACAGTTGTGCACATTGGCTGAATGACTAATATCAGTGTATCTCCTGTGGTGACCCAAGCCAGTCTCATTCCCAAAAATGCATCTCTGTGGTTATTTTACAGCTGTTAATGCAGCATGTCCTTAGGAAGAAATATTTCATAAATTCTGCCTGTGCTCACAGAGGGGTGGTACATTGTTTATCCCAATAATGAAACAATTAGAACGCTTAGCAGGTATAAGAAAGATACACTCTGTGTATCTTCCAAATCTATTACCTTCTGTTGGATTCCTGCAGACTTTCCAACCTGCAGCAAAGAATTAAAGAAAAAAACCCTTTGGTTTATTTTCTCTAAACTCAAATGCTTATTTAGTTAATCACAGAATGACAGAATAGTTTGTGTTGGAAGAAACCTTCAAGGTCATCCAGTCCCCCTCCCATGGGCAGGGACACTCTCCACTGGACCAGGCTGCTCAGAGCCCCATCCAACCTGGCCTTGAACAGCTCCAGGGATGGGGCACACACAGCTTCTCTGTGCCAGGACCTCCTACCTTTCCCTAATCTAATCTAAAGATACCCTTCTTCAGCCTAAAGTCCCTCCTAGGTGATGCTGAATATAATTCTGTAATGCAGCACTTTTTGGAGCAATAAAACAAAATGTCATGCTGGCCATCAGCCATCTGGAGAAAAGCAACAAAATGGGTTCTAGGGTTTGAAAAAGTCTACACCTATAATGAATACAAACTAATTTCAAGAAAAATCTTATTTCCTCCTGGCCCTTACTCACCTGTGTGTTCAACCTTAGGCACTTCAAGTCTTAATGCAAACATTCAGTAGCAAACCTGTACCCACTTTTACACAACCTTGCTGTTTGTGAACTGACATGTTTGAGTTGGGTGCTCTCTGTGGAAAGTCTCTAGAAGTATTGCCTGTCCATCAAAGAGGACACATCCACCCTACAGCACTTGTGTATTTAGAAAAATTTAAGGATTCAGGTGGATTTTTCTACAAATTTAATGTCTTTTAAAAAGCCCTTTTTAAGTTATTTCATCCATTTTTCCTTCCCCATTTGCACAAGCAAATGTTTGGAACCAAAACACAGGAAAAAAAACCCCAAACTTCTGTGTATGCAAAATAAATGGAAGTATCAAAAATCACATATTGGATTACAGAGCTAGATTACAGGAGACAGACCTTGAGAAAGTCTGTAAGAAGCAATCATTAAAAGGTAAATCAGTACATAAATACCATAAAGCACTAAGGAGAAAGAGAAATTAAGGAGGGAAAAACCTGAAAAATCTAAGAACAAAACTTTTTAGCTAGGACACAAAGCTGTAGAACAAAAGAGAAACATCATGTGAATTCCCAATACACGAGAGCAGTACTTGTAAACAGAATGACTGCATTATGCAAAGCATTCTATAAGGATTTTGAGACAGACAAATTCACTAAGAATCAAGCTGAACATGCTCTTTAAAAATCATCCCAACATCTGTAAAAACAGACGTGAATTTTGGCACGTAGGAAAAACCTGACTTGCTGACACTAAACTGGTCTTGCAGGATATGTAGAGTTTAAAATCTGATGTCTCAGGTGTGCCACAACAGCTAAAGCTGATTAAAAAAATCAATGGAAATGTGTCAAGGTAGTCAAAATTAGCAGTCACAGTAATTAAGCTTCAGACTGAAAGAAGAGAAGGAAATGAAGATCCTGTTCTGAGTAAGCAAAGGAAAAAAGAACTATTTATATTAAGCAAGAACATAGAATAAAGCTGCAAGTCAGACTTTATTTAATGTCAAAACACAGTCAGATAAAGACTTTCCAGATTCTTTCTCTCTGTTTTAAGTATTGGCAATTTATCTTTCACTTTGTGACCTTTCACTGTCTCCTTCTCCCTTTTGTTTCTGAATCGGTTTCTATATAGTCTCCAAAAAATCTCCTTATTGCTCAGAATAGGCAGGGTTCTGCTTTAATCAAAATACAGTGGACTACATTCTTCGTTTTTATGCAATAGTAGCAACTAAGCCAAATACAATACCATAAATATTTAAGCAGTTTATATTCATGTCATCCAATTGTTTTTTAACAACACAATGAAAACATCATAGCAACAACAACCCAAGCAAGAAAAAAATACCAGGACTAAAGAAAGTTAGTAAGTTTATTCTTCAGTGAATTCACTTTGGCAGTTTGAAGCTAATTGTTTAATTTTTGTTGGGTTAAAATTTAGGTAATATTGAAGAAAATTTGCCAATTAAAAAATAATTTCTGCCTGAGAACAGCTTGCTTGCAGCTGCTGCAAGGAATAACTGAAACTACACCAACTACAAGAGATAAAACAATAATTCTTGACTATTTTTTCCGTTTGTTTGACATTTTTACATTTGGCAGTATCCTGTGTATTGACAAAGTAACTGTTTCCAATAGACACTCAGTTTGTTAGTCAATTCATGTGTTGCTGGCACAGATTTTCCACACAGTAACAGAGAAGAAAAATATGAAAATGCCCAGGAATATGTAACTGGAAGCCCATAAAAATTGGCAGAATTATAAAAGCCTGGTATATAAAATAAGTTTGATTTTGTAGGTAAATAGATTTCACTTTTGGTTTGTCATTTGGTTTTTTTTTGTTTCAGCTTTTCTTTTCCTTACAAACTTCTTTTAAAAGATTTGCATCCAAAGCTTAAAACGTTAAATACAAACCTGCTTGTGCATTTTCCAAGGAAAAACAGGGGGTTTTTTTTCTGAAAAATATGAAACTGTGAAAATTATGAAAACAGGCTGAACAAACCTAGTGACAAGAGGCAAGCAAGGCATGTTCCAGCAGCCCACTCTCACCACATCAGATCAGTGAAGAATGTGGCTCAGGCAATACCAAGTTGAAGTTCCAATTCCAGCTGCAGTGGGGGCTCCCTAGGGGAGATGAGGTAACAGTTTTCAAGCTTTTCCTGATGAAGAACTGCCTCCCATGCTTCAGGGATGCTGGATAACTCTTGTGTTGCTCTAGAGGTTTTTGTTTCTCAGCTCCCTAGTGACTAAAGAATTAACAGAAAGCCTGAGAAACCACAAAACTCTCAAGTTTTGTTTAAAAATTTTCAAGACAGACTATGTAATGATTCTTAATGTATTTGTCTATGCTCACCTTCCTTTTATGTAAAAGTGCAGCTTTATACCACAAAAGGAATTTTCCAAGGAATAGGTAGTGTGACCTTTTCCCATACCCTGTAAGAAGCCTTTATTTCCTCATAATATAAAATACATTGTTGAGCAGCTTATGCTAGGGAACAGATGGTAAACAATCCAAAAAGCAGAAAACATAGTGCTACCAAAATACATGCTTTTTCTTCTTTTTGCTTCTGTCAGACTGTAAATATTTGGACCACGGAGAGCCTTTCACAAGAGGTTAGCATTTCTGAGATGTCCCACTGACAGCTGTGAAACTCCTCATGACACATCCACACCTACAGGATAGAATCATGGAAAAGTGAGTCTGTAAAGTACCTTGAGGAGCTTCATTTGGCACCTTGCCTCACACAAGGTCAATTTTATCTCTGTCTCTCCTGGCTGATGTTTATCGAACCTATTAATAAAGGTGTCCCATGATGGCAGCTAAAGTTTTTCCCCAGCAATTTATTCTATTCTTTTCTATATCTTTATCAACAAAATCTTCATAGTATCTGATCCATGTTCCTTTGTGCTGGAGTCTACTCTAATTACTTTCTTATTAATGCATCATGGACATGATGAGCAAATTTTCTCCCTTCCCTTTCCCATATCACAAGGTTTGTAAATATGTGTTAAAGACTGGAGACAATTTTTTTTTAATCTATATTCAGCCAGAGTTGATAAAAAAACTAGGTCTGGACATAAAATTTAAAACTTAGCAAAACAGTAGCTGTAAGAAAGAGACAGGAAAAAAAATGTTGACATATGCCAAACATTCATCAAGTAAGAGTTTTTAATCTCTGCATGTTACTAAGGAAAATGGAGGGATTCAGAGAAGAGAAATTGTCTTCTGGAGAATTTGTTCAAGATTTCTTTGGTTTGGTTTTCTTTAATGCTGATATTTTGATCGAAAGACAGCAAAACAACAGTTTAGTAAAAAGTTATTTTCTGTTGGAAATTGCTTTCAACAGAATATTTTTGACCAGATATGTTTCAAAGATTCAAAAGATGATGTCCCTCTCAATGTTCATCAGCCCTTGAATTTTTTTTACACTTTCCTCCATCAACGACAACAATAAACTTTAATTTTAGATTCACCATGGCAGCTATTCCAACAGTTATTCTAAAGCAAATTCTTTTATTATTTATTATATGTTCCTGCCTGAAACACTTAACTAAAACTTTAGCAATTAGATCTATTCTTTGAGAGAGTCCTGGAAATTTCAGGTTGTGTCCTGTTTATAGCTGTCAGCAAGTTTTTCACTTGGGGAAGCAGTGGCAGATCTGCATGGTCTGCAGTGATTTATAGCTCATCCAGGGATGTGGTTAAAGCACTAGTGTTCAAACATGGAAAACTTGAACTTCAGAAATTCCAGCTGGGGCAACCAAACTGAACACCCAGGAAGATAAATTCTTAGGTAAATATTTTGTCCTAGCTTCCTTATATCCTTATCATGGCTTTCTAAATTTGATCACTTTGAAAAAGGTGTCATAAATATCTTAAAATCCCCAGTCTATCATAAATCTCAACATTTATAACAATTAAAGACACAGATTAGTTTTCTAAATTCTACAATTAGAACTTGTTCTACACATATACTTAAAATCATAATAAGTTTTAAAATATTAGTGAAGTTAAAATACTCCATTTATGTGCATTATAAAATAAAATTTATGGCATTTTAACAATGATATATATTTTGAGCAATTGTCTTTATATATCTAAACAAAATGTTGGACTCTCCTGACTCTAGTGCCAGTATAATTTTACCCAGAGAGCATTTAGAATATCCAAGTTAGCAGGGCATGAATTTACTCTTTAGTCATTATTTTTCCTGCTCTGATGAGCTAGTGAATCTTACCTCTTACTGTGCTTGCTGAGCTCTGGAAATTCCTTGTCAGCTTCTAAATATATTATCATAACAAACATAGAAAATATGCCCATCATGAGTATTTAGAAGATCACACACATATCTTATGTACAATCTTTTTATAAAAGGGGTGAATCTCAAACTAAACTCGAAGACTGATTTATTGTAAATTAAATTTCATTAGCTCTAAAGGACTGAAAACACTGACAGAACTCTTATAAGACATTGTCCTTTTTTTACAGAAAGAAGCAGAGAACCAATCTTGTCTTTACATAACCAAAATACTCAGAAAACCAGAATCCACTCAGTTTAGCACTAAAATAATCAAGCTGAGCATCTAAAGGGAAGCTGGAAGAGGGGCTATGTCGTGAGTGACTTCACTGGCCAGAGGGATTTGAGAAAGAAGTCCAGGGGAAACTAAGACAGACATTACCTTTACAGTCAGTGTTTCAACATTTTAAGCCACAAATATTTATCCTACCGAAGATCTGTATTTTTAGAGACTTCCATTATTGATAGGTCACTCTTATAAGCACTGAATAAGCCTCTTTTACCAGCCTGTGTTCTTAGCACTCTTTATAGACATTATAGACAAGTTTTAAATGTCATATTTCATTTGTGTTTTATTTGAAATGGAAATAAGCAGCCCACATAGGTTTAATAATTTATCTAGTGTATGGTTTGAAACACCAGGGCACACAGCTTGGATGTCAAAATGCACTGTATGGAACTGAATTGTTTAGTAAGTCTTAAAGGCAGCTATTCCAACAGTCATTCTAAAGCAAATTCTTTTTTCTCCTAGCCCTTGCATCTATGGGACAAGTCCAAATTTGATCTTGTGGTTGGACTCCTTTTGGTGCAGTCTTGGCACAAATCTAAAGTAAAGTATGGGGAAAAGTGATTTTTCCCTTCCAGTCACTGCATAAGTTCCTAATGAATGATTTCAGTGTTGTTTTGGTGCTGAGGATTGCTTTGAAGACTTGGACATACACACCAGGCATCCAACTTACCTTCCTGAAGCACACATATGCTTTGCTAGACAGAAAACCACAGCTGAATTTGATCCCAATCCAACTCCACTGCCGAACTGCAGAATCTGTAGAAAGCAATAGAATTATTCTAATTGTGCCTGGTAATTAGAGGAGAACACAAGTAGCTGGGAGAAAATTGCTAGGGAGGGAAACAATTTAAAACAGAATAGAAAGTGTATTAAAAGCAGGCTGAGAAAAGAGCAAAACCAAAACAGCACAGCAGCATTGGGGTGTGCTGCCTTCCCAGACACTGGGGTGAGGAGTTTGAGTTTGGGCATTTCTCCAATGGAAGAGTGTGATGGAAGAGTTGCAGACAGCACAAAAGTGACTTTTTTCTCTTTGGTGGAGCATTGGCAGCAGAGCTGGTTGGAAGCTTCACCACAGATGAGCAGAAGGGATGGTCTGATGGAGCCTTTTGCCCTGGTATCCATCCTGAGAACAAGGAGTTCATGATGTAGAACACTACAAGCAACAAAAACAGGTCCTGGTGCCAGGGGAATTTAAAAGACCCTGAGTAGACCTGGTAAGAGTGCTCTATAAATCATGGTGCAAAGGTTATAAAAAAGTAATTCAGATCATTCTTTCTCCATTCTCTAACCTAGTCATCAAGTAATGAAGTACAGCACATGTTTCCTAAAAAACTTCTTTGCTTATTTTTCCCCCTTTTGACACAATCACCTATTTAGTGAATAAAGGGAATGCAATATACATGTCTGGAATATAGTGAAGTGCTTGATATGATAACTTGCAGAATTGTACTGAAAATTATTTCCCAATGACTTGCAGAGAGCATTGTCACAAGGGCTGAGAGCTGGCTGTAAAAAAGGGCTCAAAGTATTAGATTTGGAGTGTAGGGGAGAATATTTAATGGCATTCTGTAGAGAGTATTCAGTTTAACGTCTTTATTAATAATGTGCATGTGGGAGTAAAAGTACATTAATGAAATATGCAGGTGAGAATAAATTAGAACTTGAGGTGAACACCAGAGAGCACAAAGGCATAATACAAATGGGACCAAGTGAGATTAAGGAATCAGGCAGAAAATTACAAAATGAGCTTCAAATGGGAAAAATACAAACTAATACGTTTGAGGAAAATAATATAAAATACAGATATTCACAGAGTCTGAAGAGTTGGGATGAAGTGCAACACTGAAAGGTCTCAAATCAGTAGTTTATCGAAAATTGGGTGAAAATTTTCAGTGTATCATGGTCAGACTTTTTAGTTCTGTTCAAGGCTTCCCTCTTCAGATAACACAGATACAGTAGCATTTCTGACTTCAGTACTTCAGGCACAAGAACAATGGACCTCTTTAAAAGTAAAATAAAACAAAGCAAAGCAAAAGGTCAGTTTTCAATTCTCACAACTGAAAATATAGTGACAAATGTGTTTACTATTTCATTTTATTTCTGCTGTGACATAGCTATAGCAAACAACCACAAAGTACCACACAAGGTGATCCAAGGACCCTGACCTGAGAAATGGGAGGCACATCCACCACGAGCAAACCATGGTTTGATTCATTTGTGTAACCAGACTGCTTTTCTTCTCCTGGTTGTTTAGACAGAGAATTTTAGGCTGGATGCAGATTATATCACAGTGATTATATCACAGTGACTATATCTTGTGATATTAGGTTATACTGAATACTATGGAGTGTGTTTGATTCAGATATTATCTAGGTTTTTTCCCCTGACATTACAGAGATCTGGGACTGCACATGTGTTTTCCAAGACCTGAAGGAAAATCTCATTTGGGAAATTATTGGAATGTATCAATAAATCAACCATGCACAGGACAATAGGAAAGCCACCTTGAAAAACAGAAGAAAAAGCAAGCAATCTCTTGAAGAACTAGCAAATATTGGGTCTGTAAAATTGTTAACAATAATTGCTTTATTCAGTTTTTCACTTTTTAATTTTTTTTCCCTCCATTAATTGTTATGAATTCTTATCCTCCCTCCTAAATTAATAATTCTGAGTCAGAACCAGATATTTTCTCAGGTATGATCATTAGCACTTGTCAAAGGCCTTCAGATGCTCTAGGCTGTATCTTGTTAAGATTATTAAACGAATCTTTCACTTACCTCCTGGTTATTTTCCAATTTGTTTGAAGAAGGCTGCAATTAAATCTCCTTCATAAAAGACAAATTCCCCGAACAAGGGGCAGTTTGCAGCTCAGAGCTCCAGGTATGCTCTCCATGATCCCAGAGCAGCTTGTATCACATGAGTTCTAGCAAGGAAAAACTTTCTATTCTGCCGTTTTGGTTTGTTTTTTTTTCCTTTCTGCAGTGCTCAACAGTTTTCAAGGCTTCTGCTTCCATGAATTCCTCTGTTTCATTTGAAATTCCTACAGATCTTTCTGGTGCTGTCTGACCAGTTGTTCACATCTAAACATATTCATTTTGGTTTCTCACTGCAAACAAGGCTGTAAGATAAGGGGGCAAGAGGGCTCTAGGTAGGCTGAGTCTATTCTTTTGTTTTCTGCTCTCAGACAAAGGGCAACGTGAGACCTGCTTAGAAGCTAACCAGTTCAGATTTAATGGCACACTGTTTAGCAAGTTGAAAGAAAAAAACAAAAAAAAACCAACAAAAAAACAGGGTGGCATGCTGGTTGAGAAGGTATTGAACTGATGGGGATGCAAAACAGAACAGTGACAAGGAAAACCAGGCAAGATAAGAAAATTACAGCATGGGTTAGAGTTTTTTGGCAGGGCGAGGTGAGCAGGGAGAAGAGGAGGTGCTGGTGCTTTGTATTTTGCTTTTAAGCTTGCAAGTGTATTACATTATCTCTGTTAGCAGGTTTTTTTCTGTTTGACACACACACACACACAAAATCAATCATAAGATTGTATTGTGTTTTTGGGTAATGTAGGAAATGCTGACATCCCTGAGTTAATGGCATTTTGGGAAGGAAATATCCTTGGGTTTTTTGACTTTCAGTGCATGACATGAAGGAGTTTAGATGCAGATGATATACTGGGTCTCTTTGGAAGCTTGAAAACAGATTGTTACTTTGCATAATCAACTTACTGATACTCCAGTGATGAGTAACTCCGTGTGAACCACAGACAAACACGTCTAAAATAAAACTGTAAACATGCTGACTTGTTTATTGGCACAAACTACTTTGGGTTCCTCTTTAAACATCATTTTTTCATATTTTAAAAATGGCAAATAAATAGTTTAATCAGTAACAGCTGTCTTGGTACCACCACAGAAAGGTGGGCTGGTAGTCAAGACTGAGGACAAACCCACCCTACCCTGGTGCTGTGGCCATCAGCAAGTTGATTTGAAACTGTAAAGCACAATTTAAGGGCTAACTGCTTATTTTTTCTTGAGCTGCCTAAAATAAGTGCTACATTTTCTGAGTAATAGTATTTGTCTTGTTGCTCAGATATTGTCTGTCTTTATTAATAAAACTCTGAGAGAGCACACATGCTGTAAGTAGTATTTAAAATTTGCATAGACTCATCCATTCTGGAAATAGCATTGAACTTTGTTCATTAGTTCTCCCAAGATTATCAGCTCTATTACCATGGTGAATATTCTGAGTGTTATGAAGTAATTGTATGCTACCATGCATTTTCTGAAACAGAAAATTGAAAAATCCTCAGGAATGAGGTACCAGTATTCACAAAGAAAAAAAACATTTAAAAAATCCCTCAAACTGTACCTTAAATTGCCAAGTGCAAAAGAAGAATCAGTTTCTCTGTATCATGGACATTAGACACAGTTGAAGCATGTAGAGGAAAAAAATAAATCTGTGATTGGGACAGTTATCCAAATATAAAATATATGCCTAGGCCCAGAATTAAGCAATATGATATTAAAAATATTGGACATGGGAGAGGGGATTAAAATATTAAGATGATTGACCTTTCTTTTAGTTTTTTTAATCTTATTTCATCCTTGGGTTTTTAAATTTTATTTTGTTTTGTTTTATTTATGTCATACCTTTTTCTGCTACATAACTGCACTGTTCTAAAGATATTTAAAAAATCTCTTCTAGATTCATCTTGAACATTTTCCACAAGCTGGTCTCATAAGCTATTTGGGGAAGATGGTGCTAACTTGTTATCCTGTTGCTAGATTATCTAAATCTCTCTCAAATAACAGTGGCAATATTTTTACTCACAAAATTCAACCTGACTCACAAAATGTTTGCAAACACAAATAACTCTTTCTTCCCGTTTGATGGATGTACCTTTTTGGCACTCCAATCAAAACTAGCAATTCCTTCTTGATTGGTGTAACAAATATTTATTTCTATGGAATCAGGATTTCTATTTTCCAATTAGCATTTTAGAAACTGGTACTACTTTTCCAGTATCATCTCTATGATAATATATCACAGATTCTTCAATTCACAAATAATAGATAACATTTAAAACAGTTGTTGATTGACCAAAATTGCCCAAATTCTTCTCCAGCTGCTTTCCACTTTTTGTGGAAATTTTAAAAAAATGTATTGGAGGTTTTTGATAGGTCTTGCTACAGACATTTTTTATTTTTATGACTTGAACTGCCACCTAGATGTTTGGAGTTCCTTATGTTGTTCATTTCTTTTGAGAGGGGCACTGCTACCACACAAGATGATGAGACAGTCTAAGGATAAAACATGCTTGGAAGGCACTTGGCATATATTATTAAATGAATGGGAAATGATCATTTAAAGCAGCAGATGATTGGAAAGGAAGGCATATTTTACTTGCAAATAGGGCACAAGTTGGCAAGTAAACTTGAACAGGTTTTAATACTATTGAAATGTCATGTTAGTACTTTGTGAACATTTGCAGGAGGAGCCTTTGCACCAAAACACTCCTGCTAAAAGGAGTCCTGGGAGAATATTTCTGTAAGGAAGAAATGGTTCTAATGAGGGAGATACTATGAACTTGTCAGAAATGCTGTTAAATTAGTGGACATATGCTGTCTCGTTGCAACATATCTTGTGGTAAATAAATTTAAATTTATTTAAATGTCAGAGTATGGTGTAAGGAAGTCTTGGAGAAATTAATGTTAAAAGCAAAGTTCAAACTCCTTTGTTAAATGTGTATCCATTGAAGTATACAGTAATCATCTTTCCCCCCCATTTTATTGTTTCTGACTACTTTTCAGATAATTTGAAAATAAGAATTCCACAATTTTAAGATCTGAAGATTATTTAATGGCTTAGCTTTTCCCCCTGAAGTAAAAGATTTCTGTGTCTGAGGATGGGTAGGCAATTTGGAGTTGGGAAAAGCATCTGACAGGGTTAATGCTGTTGCAGTTCTATCCATGTAATGACCTGGAAAAAAAATCCCTATGAAATTTGAAGTAAGGAGAAACAGATCCAAGACAGAGGTGGAAGCAAAAATCCCAAATTGTTACTGATCCTCTTCAGCGTATCCCTTCAGGTAAAATGAAGATTTGAGGAAAAAGGACAATGTAGGAAAAAGATAAAGAATTGTGAGAAAAGACCAAAAAAAATGCAGTCAAATGTCAAAGGCATCCTTGACATAAGTAAGTTGATGGAAATCCATCCTATATGTTGCCTGATGACTTAAAATCAATGTAAGAAATAGAAGAAAAAGTATTGCAGCAGTAAGCAGGAAAATTAACACATTTCATAGCCCATGACACATAGATTATAGCATTTTTTTTAAGTTGGCTGATACATAGGTTGATTGAGGCTGCAAAAAATAGTTTGTTGTTATTAAAATAAAAGTTTTTATATCATTTGGGATTACAAAGGAAAAAAAGAAATCTAAAAGACATACCTAAACTAATGTGATACTACCTTCCCAAATTCCTCAGGCAGCACAGAAATGTAGATTAGGAAGTTAATTCCCCTCTACTCCAATGAGATTATGGATTTAGGCCTGAAGTTAACAGTAATCTTTTGTGATTCTCTCATATCCTCAAAATTACAGGAGGATTTAATTGAAGGACAAGAAGAATCACTGTAAGACTGACATTTCCACATGCATGGGCATGACAGCACCAAGTTATAAGTATTATATTATTATTATTATACAAATAATATAGTATTCTTATATAATACTTGTAACTATTATTCATTGGCAGAAGAGGATTTTCTTTCCCTCCTGTGTTAGCACATCGAAGGGCACACCCTGTTAGTGAGCAAACAATTTGCCATCTTAAGTCTAGATGGCAACTTCAGACACAGTTTATTTCAATTAGGTAAAGAGCATAACAAAAATCTAAAATACAACCTGTCTTTGACCACACTTGAACTCTTTTAATCACAACGCTTTTCATTTTTACTGTGTTATTTTTAATGATCTTTTAATCAAATTCTTTTGTCATGACATTAATTTGTGATGAGTATCAAGACACATAATGAGTTGTGTAACATGGTTTGTACAGGATAAGTCTGGAAGAGAATATTCCAAGTGAGAGGGACTGCTAAACCCTTCTGTCTGTGTTATTCTCCCTAATTAAAAAATATATGATACCAGTATCAGGCAAATGCTATTTTATTGTCCCAGCCTACTTCTCATAAAACCTCTCCCTTTCCAATGCGTGACACACTTTAACTGTCACATAAAAGCTTTAATGCTATAGGTACTTTTAATTATGTATTTAGCTATGACTGATATTCTTCTTTCAAAGGCAACAGTTTTTTAATATAGAAACAGCATCACTTTTCAATCAGTTGCCTTATTTTTCCATCAGTAATATACCCAAGTTCCTGTTGCAAACAAATTTAAGAAAGGTAATCATCTGAGATGGAAAAGCTACATATGGAAAAAAATTTGCTTTTTCTTTTAAAGCTGAGGGGCGTCTTTTTTTGTTTGTTTGTTTTGTTTGTTTGTTTGTTTTTTGTATTTGAGAACATGGAAGAATTTGACCTGTGTTTAGAAGTTTGGTAATAATTTCACTGGAAGAATCTAGTGCCCTCACTCTTCTGACCAGATAAGCATTTCCTACCTGCAAACATTCTCCAAGTCCTAAATCAGTGAAAATGTTTGGTTCTTATATTTTATGCTCAAAATCAGGAGTATAACTTAGGCTGGTGTGATGTAATGTACATATGATATTCCCAAAGTATTTGTTTTTTCTCCTACATGTACCATGGTTCAAGGCTTTCTGAGTGATGAAAAAAATTGATACACAAAGTAAATTAATAAAAGAAGAAAATTACAGAACCAGATTTTAATGTTGTTATTAAGAGTGAACCTGGAGTATATTTACTACATAGATTTTTATCCTACAGTAGCTATATTTTTACTGCATACTTTAAGATTTTTTATTGTTCCAAAGAGGTGGTTGAGGAAACAGTGCAAATATTACCTGTTGTTCCTAAATTTCAAATAGTGAACCTCAGGTGACACTGAATTATTGATCAGAGCACATTCTCAACACAAAGGCTGGAGGGAGAATATTCACACTTTTCAAACAAACCCCATCTTGATACAGAACACTAAATGTTAGGTACTCTCATATCTTCAATATTCCCCTAAGAATTCTTTTTGGAGGCTCATGGTTATTTCTTAATCAACATTATTTTATCCATGGTTTCTAAAACATTGGCACAGCTTTTCAGAAGGCAGACTGTTCACCTAGTTTCCAAGCTTGGGACCAATGTTTATTTTTGCTATCTCAATTTGATTTGATGGTATGAGGAAGCTGTCACCATCTGCTTCTATCTTATGAGATTTGCCTAGCCATGTGAAAAATAATGAATGTGACCAGAATGTGCAGGTTGGTGAAAAAAATCACCTGGATATGCTACTTTGATTTTAATGAAAAAGGAACAAATAATATTATGAGCATGCCCCACATGCATTTTCCCCATTTAAAAATTAAGCTACTGAAAATAATTTTCAAAGAAGAAAGATATTTGTGACAAAAACACTTTCAGAAGCTGAAGTAGAAGTTTGATAGTGCTATAAATGTTTAAGTTATAAAGTTGCAAGTCATATTGTATTTGGGTGAAAGGAACAAAAGGCTTAGATATTACCTGCAAAAGCATTAGCAAAAATATTAAATTTTAAGGTATCAGTGAGAAATCTACATTAAATGTCTATAAGAAAGAAAAATACTCAATATACATATATTAACAGGTATAAAATAAGAAATACCTGTAAATGCAGAAAAGAGGATTTTCCTATGAGTAGCTAGTTCATATCCAGGGTTGCTCAAATGGCTGGAAGCCCTGACTTTTACTATCTCTCTAGTGTGTTCCATTTGCATATGGAAAGTAAAAGCAGATTGCAATTTTTTTTCTGCTAGCATCAGCACCTCAAATATTAGTTAAGACAAGGATGCAGCAGTAGCCTCTATCTTCTTCACATTTCCTCCTGTCAGCTTCCTTTCTGCCCAGCAAGTTAGTCACATAGAGGAAAGAAGGGAAATAAAAACCACTTTTACTTTGTGATGAGTCTGTGTTGAAGTAATTTAAATTGGCTTGGAATAGCACTGCTCCAGGACAGAGGGAGAAAGCAGCTGTAACAAGTTTGGGAAAGAATCAGTTGTTCACTTGCCACAATCTTTTGTCATCTCCCTGCTCAAAGATTTGCCATTTTCTTAGATATACCAGAAAATAGACTGGATAAAAGGCTTCTGGTTTAATTTGGCTGAAATTCATTACTTTAGATCCTCTGAAATCTATTCAAGAAACTTGAGATTTCTTTTGAAATCTTTTTTACCTGTTGGAAGGCAACTGGTAGCACCTAGTCCAACTTCTTCTGTAGCTGCTATTCTTTTCCTAGTTAAAAAAAATTTAATACTTAGAGAAAGAAAAATGTCTCTGCTCACTGTACAAATAATCAGAAGCTTAATTCTCATGCCAAACTTAGTTCTGATTGTTCAGGCTGAGAGGAATGTAAATGCACAACCTACCAAGTTTGCTAAATCTTTACTGTAGGTAAAAGGAAAGAAAATCTCCTTGCTCCTGTTGAGTGTGTTGGGAGGAGGGAAGGGGAAGCCAAAACCTGCATAATTTAGTTCTTTTCTTCAGGTGAATATTGTTCATGAATACAAAACTCCACATGTAAATCTTCCAATATCCTTTTGTCCAAACTACCCCTTCAAGCTCCACTATCTTCATCAGCATCCACATTCTTGCTCTGTGAAAGCCAAGATTAAGTTCTGTTTTGGTTTTAAAAATTATAGCTATATTATTTTAAACAGAAAACCTTCTAATCATAATGATATTCACAAGTCTAAGCTTTCCCTTATCCTTCATAAATTTTTCTTTCTTGAATGTTTTCCTGGTAGAGCTCTACTTCTAATTTGCTGCCATCTTTTCTTTACTGACATTAATACTCTGTTTACAACAATTACCATAATTCATTCTAGCTAAAGGTTGAGGCCTGAAAAAAATACTGTCCATCTCCAATTTTTTAAAGGTACAAATCACAGTGAATAATGTCACTTCAATTCCAATGTGGAAGTATTATTTCAAAGAGAATGACAATAATGATCTTTTAATTACATGACCCGATTCTCCTCTGACTTTTATGTTTTCCTGTAAATCAGGGGTACATTTTTGAGGGCTATAAAGTTGCACTGACCTTTAATTATAAAGGTAGCTGCAGAATCAGTTGTGTTTTTAATACCTTCAGGCAGAAATAAGACATGGATCCCCATGCTCAGAGACTATTTAGCTCACCTTGATGAAAAGAGAAGGCAAGATCAGGGACTGCAGAGAGGTCTTGTGGCATTTCAGAGGGCTGAAATCAATACCCACCTTCTCAAACCCTTGGGCAGCAAACATCTGGTACCCCTCCCCACACAAAAACAGTGTCTCACACTGTGCCTTATAATAATAACTGCAATTAAAATCTCCCACAATCTTTTTCCCCAACACAATAAACAAAGAAATGCAAAATAAAGTTTGCTTATAAACTTTACAATGTTTGTAAGGTCAAGTATTGAAGTTGGAAATCTTCCTTGTAGTCTTCAACAAGTTTATGCCTTCAGTTTTCAGCCTCTGCTTTTTTTTTTTTTTTTTTTTTTTTTTGCCTCTTCTTTGCTATGTCTCTTCCTGGTTGCCTTTCCTCATGTAAATTTTAATTTCTTAGATGCTAATCATGTCATACCACAGAAATAAGAATTGGTTGTTCAGCATAGGTGGAATCTTCTGAGATATTAGTAATGAACATCTCCACAGTTTAAATCTGAAGTATTTTCTTTTAAAGGCTGTGGCCAGCACTGAAACCTTGAGTAGGATTTTGTGCATGGAAAGCAAATGGACAAAAGAATGTACAGAATGTAAAGTTTTGGTAACTTCATATTCCAGAGGGCAAGCTTCTGGTAAAACTATGGATGGTCACAAGATTCCATGCATGAACACATTACTACTGTGTGATGGAACTGGAATTTTGCTTCCTGCAGAGGCAGGTGAAATTGTGATATCTAGTTCAAAGAAAATTCCATTAATTTCTTCCTTCAAAAGAAGGAAGACTGTAATGAGAATGTAGTAACACCAATTCTCCTCTTAAATCTAAGCCTCTTTCACAAAAATTACCCAAATCAGCCAAGGGTATTTGAGCCTTGTATTTCCTTATCAGCTGCTTTGGTTTTATTTGGTTTGGATTTTTATCAGTGCTCCATCCTTAAACACCAAAAACTTCCCTTGCCATCAACTTATATTTTACCATGGCTGGACATTGTTCAGATAAAAGGAAAAGTGACCAAAATCTCCCAGCTTGATCTTTTCCCAGCATCAATATATTGACATCAGTGAAGTCTAAAGGATTATGACAGTTGTGCTGTCTGTGCCTGAGAAACTACAAGGCAGAAGACAAGCTGCAATAAGCACTTGGGTCAGGACTTGTGTCAATGGAAGCAGGGTGAACCTTCAAAAGGAGCAGCAGGCAGTCCAGGTTAGCCTCAAAAGAGATAGGGAACACAAAGAGGGCTAGCTGTCTTGGCCTTTTGGCCCAGGGACAAAAAACCTCCAGTGAAGTGTTAGAAATTTCCTATGGGGATATATCTTAACTTAAAAGAAGGGCATTCCAAATGCAATGGTTTTTAAAAGAATTTAAAAGGAGTTTATAGCTACAAACTTGAAGCCAGACTTCTTTCTGAGATTGCATGTCAACGGATATTTACAGTATATTGTGGTCAAATTCACAGATGGCAGTAAAAATTCAGATTGGTAGTATGAAAGTATCACTTTAACCATAGACTTAGCCCTTTTTTTTTCCCCTAAAGCATTTTGTAATGTTAAAATTGTATTTAATCAGAGAGGACATTTTCTGTGAAATTGAAGGCAATGGTAAGTTAAAAGAACCTCAGCTTGAGTTGGCAGAAAGCAATTTAGTTATTTTTGTAATTCTGATGTATTTCCAAGGTCACAAACAAGACTGATTTATACAGGAAATATGAGTTAGAAAGGCTGTTTAAGCGAGCTGTAAATACTTTGCTTAGATGTGCCTAGATGGATTTATTTCTTCCATCAGCTGCACTGAAAAATTATGATTTACCAGTAATCTTATTTCACAATTCAGTGATAGTGATAACTTTTCTTGAAAAGAAATTATTCCCCCCTTATTCTGCAAAATAAACTAATATTCAAAGTAGATCATTCCAAATTTAAAAGGATGTCCTGAAACTTTGCTTGTCCAAGGGACACATCTGCTAAGGAGTACTCAGCATAACAGAAACATCAACTGAAAGGGTCAAAGAAGACTTTTACACAGGTGGCTGTTAATGAGAATGTTCCCTAAGTATTGGATGAAAGGGGAGACACACAGATTAAATGAAAAATAAATTACCACACCCAATATGCTGCTTTACCAACAATACCCTTCCAAACATCTTTTCTCATGACTGTCTCTTCACTTTTGAGAAAAATGTCACTACTGAACCCAGCCAAATGCTACCTCTAATGTGAACCATCAGTTTTTAGTTAACTACTGGGGATTCAGTCAAAATATTCTAAGTTATGTTTGAGGCAGAAAACAATAAGCATTTGTCTCAAAAACTTTGTTATGAAAAGATATCCAGAGTGTAACCATCTCTTTCATCTCTTTCAGAATTTCCTAAAGATGGGACTCAGGTCCCACACTGTGAAAAGGGAACAAGGCACACATTCATAGCATCACACAGCTTAAGTTGTTTTCTCTGCCTCAAGTACAGTATTCTCATTTTTCTAAGCTTCTCCAAGTCAGGGGCAGGACATGAGTTGGTGCAAAGCAAAGGAGATTGTATGGTGTCCTGATAAAAGGAACTCCCTCAGGAGAAAAACATGATCTCCTGGGAACAGCCACCTCCTCCCTTCTCCAGGCTTTCCAAAATGCCCTAAAGGTAGTAAGAAAAACCTTAAGAGGAAATGCTGCAAAGGTGACAAGAAAGAGAAAGAAAGGCACAACTATGTATTTGTTTGAAAGATGTTCATTCCTATGGTCCTCAGAAATTAGGAAAGCAGTGATGAATTGCAGGCACACCCAAGGAGGGCAGGGAAGAAGTCAGACAAATGAACATGGTGGGAACTGTGTTCTCTCCATAACAAGCAACCTTAAAATGAATAATTCAAAAAAAAAGTGTTCTGAGATGGAGCAAGGTTAGTAAAAAAACTTCATTTCTATAAGTTTACTGAAAAAGAAACTTATCTCTTATGTCAAACAAAAAAAAGTACTCTAAAGCAGAATAGCTAATCTACAAAGGATTCACAGGTTGATTTTCAGGTTAGCAATGGACTTGGGCTTTTTACCCTTAAAGCAAAAACCTTGCTTTAGCAGTTTTAACAAAATTGCTCCATACTTAGCTTGGACCCCAGTAATTCAACATCTGCTTTCCATAACTGCATCAGTATCTGGAACTTTGCTTAAAATTACAATGCCAGCATCAGAGGAAACATAGTAGGAAAGAATCTATAGCTTCTCTGAAATGCAAACAAGGTTAATGGTAGAAAGCAAACATAAAAGTCTACAGGCTGATAAAGTTTATTGGTTTTTCATTACTTACACTCATTATTGATACAAGAACCTGTCACTGTAAATTTATTCTAAGACACCTATTAACCAGTAGACAAGAAAAAGATTTAAAGTCTTACTCCTACTTTGTGGGTAGAAAAAAAAGCATCATTCTAAACAAGCCACTCAAAAGAGCTGATCAGTGACTAATTGCTATCCATAATCACTGTTCTTCCCCATTATTTCTTACATCTTGTGACACCTGGACATTTAAAACTCTCCATGAGTGCAAGGTTAAAAACTGTTTAAAAAAAAAAAAAAAAAAAGGTTTGTCATTGACTTTCAAAGGGCTGAATTTTCCAAAGCTGTTCCTCCTCCTCTGTCTGTTCAGAAGCACAAATCAAGCACAATGAACCTTGTGAAGTGCAAAGAATTTTAAAGCACTCAGACTCACTCTTCATGTTGTTTGCATGAGTTTTCCTCTCCAGCTAAGAGCATCATATCCACTGACTCACATAGCTTTCAGCTAAATTCAAGGCACCAGCCATGAGATCACAAAGGACTGAAAAACCTCTATATGAAGAACAAAAAAACCTAGTTATTAGTCTTTTAGTCAAATCATGTGTTATTCTAAAAATTTTACGGAAAAAAAAGGAAAGCTTCCTGCCAAAATGCTTGTGATACATTCCTGCATTAGAGTGTTTTATGCTTGAAGGAAACATATTTTGGGAGAATGGGGAAAAAGATATGAGCAATGAAAATAAAGAACTAGGGTTAATTTTATACTTTTTTCCTTTTCCTTAGCTCCTCTCTGAATGACATTTCTATTTCTTCAGTACCCATGTTCCTATACTTATATTTTCTTTTACTGTCACTGTTTTTTTCTCCTCACATGCCCTACTCTCCAATCAATAGATGCTGTTTTCCTCCCTGAAAACCACTAACAAATAACAGAAATTCTTGCACTGCATTTGAACCCTTGGGGCTGGACAACACTGGGTAGCCAGTGGGAGCACTGGTCTCAAAGCTGACCATGCCCCAATAGAAAATGAGAAAAGACATCCAATAATTTCCTACCACAAGAGAAAAAATTGAGATCGCTAGTCTACTGGAGAATTGTGATCTTTTAGCAAAAAATCCCACACAAGATTATAATTCATCTACTATAACTATGAAGGCAATTTCCTCTCTACAAAATTGATTTTCTGTTTCCTCAGAATTCAGAAATTTATTCCAAGGCTGATGTTCTGGGGAGGTGGCAGGTCACAGGTAATTTTAATCCCAATGCAAGTAAATATAAAAAGGCAAAACCAAATAAACCCTTTGTTTTCTTGAAAGAAAGTAAAATTACTAGGAGACCAGTTGAACTGGAAAATGAAAGTCAGAAGCAGTCATCTGAGAGCAAATAAATAAGGTTTAAAATTCAAGAGTCTCATATTGCAGTAGCTGATCCATTACTGATACTGAGACAATAGGTCCTCTTGCTGTTGTTCTTGATTAATGAGAATGTGTTTTCTGTTCTCAGTTATGGCCCTTTCTGGGCCCATCCTCTTTAATTTTAGCCATTATGAATATTTCCCAGGGTTCAGCATGTGCAGTCCTGATGGAGCATGGTAAAGGACACGAGAGGAAAATTTCTTGCCCAGGATCATTATAAAAAATCCCTTAAGCAGATTAAAAAAGAAAATAAAATAAAAAAGACAATAAATTTACTAGAACTCCAGGGATCTTGTTTAGTGTCAGATTCAAATCGCTGAAAAGGTTTTCTTAGTGTGGACTTGAACAAATTGGAAATAGTAGCACAGTTCTGATATAACAAATTGCTCTTTATTTAAAGTTGCTTTTTAAATACGAAAAAGATTTTAAAGCCTGTCAAAGATGGCACGCAAAGATAAAAATAAAGAAGTGTCAGGAACAAAAATGTTCTTTTCCTCTTCCTCTGAATTAATTTGCATGTCAGTCAAGAAATCTGTCAATGCATATGCAATATAAGCACCATGACTTACACTACTCAAAGCGTAGGAAAAAAAGAACAAGAAGAACTGAAGGAGAGGGAAGCGACAGCTGTGATGAGCAAGGATTCTTCCCATCTATAGTATGTATTCAGCTATAACAATACACCCAAAGATGGTGAAGGAACGATGACAGAACTGTCAATTAGAGCTGAGAGGAGTGTAAACAGAGGTACAAAATCTGCTGAGCAGAACCGAGCCAGGTGGTGAGGCGCCTCTGCCGACACAAACCCCGCGAGCAGCAGGGCTCCCACTCCTGGGGACTGCCTTCCCAGCCCGAGGACACACTGCTGGGAGCAGCTCCAGCAGGGAAAAGGCTAAAATAGGTAAGGCCCGAGTGGGAAACAGCAGGCACAAAGGGTGTTGGTTGGGATGTAAATCAGATTATTGATCGCTGCATGTCAGATTCATCTGAACTCCAGGAACCTACACCTAAAGTCTTGCTTGCCCAAGTGAAGAAGAAGTAGAGATTCAGCTTTAGAGGGTTTTGCAGCTTGCATAGAAGTGTCTTTCCAGTAAATCTTTAATTTGAATCTTTGCTTCATTAAAAAATCATTCTGCTTTCCAGCATTCAACGTGATGAGGACTGCGAGGTAAATGAATGCAGTTTATTATATCATTAATCAAACTAAAACCAAATTTATGAAATCTATCCAAATTCAATAAAATTCCACAAACTCCTTGATCTGGAATCTGGAACCAGAGTAATTTCAGGCTTTGTGATTATGAAGAACCTGAGGAAACAGGAACAGCTTGTGCTCAGTTCCCACTGGGTTGCTCTTGAATATGACCAGCAGCTCTGCTGAAGGCATAATAAGGTGGGACAGAATTCAGTTCCACCATTGTCCCAGGAGAAAGGTGCAGCAAGGAAGGCCCACACCAAAAAGCTTAATATCACTTTAATCTCAAGAACAAGCAGCTGCAACCAATTGCATGAAGAAAGATCTGTTGAATAATAAATTCCTATTTTTTACATGCATTCACATATAAATTCTGCTCCAACTATGGGTTTGAAGGTACCAACCCAGGCAGCAATCATTGCTGGACTGGAATTTTAAGTTATAGGTAATGAAAAGTGAGACATGTTAAACATCCTTTAAGCCATTAGGAGTCCTCCATTCTGAGCTTGTTGCCTTTCTTCCACAAACAAACAAGGGATTGTATTACCAATCAAATTCCAGCTCAAGAAATAATATTTCCCCTGATAATGTTTTTAATTCACTTCTCCATAACACTCAGCCTTTATATGGGAGTTATGGCTAAATTCCTTTAAGTGAGCAGTTTCAAACTCTCATTTCCAACCTGAGAATGAAGTCCCTCACTCTGATATTCCAGACTATATAGGAAACACTCAGATGCTTTTGATGATGTGTTTTTGCAAAATCAATAGACTGTATCTTTGGGGTAGAAAATTCTTTGGCAAGAATATCAAGGAGTTCACCAGGAAATTGAAGGTACCCAATTTTCATTCTCTGGTCCAGTGCCTTTTGAAAATTTTTGTATTAAGTAACCTATGAATAAAATACAATTACTATTACAGGACCCCATGGGAACTAGAGAGCTCCACCATACCCTATCAATTCATGCATATTTGCTTTTTAATTCTTTCTCTTGGTTGCTAATTTTGTCAACAACAGCAAAAAATCAAACTTACAACATGGTTGATAAGGCAGGATAGTGAACAGCAAGACATCAAATTTTGTTCCCTTAACACTAACATTACTGCTCTAAAAGCTCAGTTAATATATTTAAAAGATAAATGCAAGGAAAAGAAATTTCAACTCTCAATTTTTTATTTTTTTTTTCCAGTTCTGCTCTACGATCAGAGATGACTAAAATGTCTATTCTCATAGGATTTAGGAATTAAGAGCTCAGTATGAAGCTATTCAGCCTCAAGTGGACTCAGACTTCTGTGCAAGGCAGAGGAGATCTTGAGGTCTCTATATTAGAGACATCTGGGTACTACTAATTTTCCAGGGAAAATATAAAACACATAAGGAATGTGCTGCTGGGAACCCTACCTTTGGCATTTGACACTTTGAAAGCAAGTAAGATTGTGGACTTGTGGCAACAGAGCAGCAAAGCACCACATGCATCACTCTGGTAGCGAGGGTGATTTTATTTTAGAATAAATTTGTTTTCACCCACAGACTTCCATACCAGTGGGCATGTGTTCAAGTGGTCCTGATGGCTAGGTTTCCTTGGGATGAGGGCTGAGAGAGAAGGTAGGTGCCAAGATTTAGTTAGGAAGAGGAGAAATGGTGACTGTCAAGATTTTGTCTTCTGGAGAGTTTTGAAGTTAGTGATCAGTGCTGGTTTTAGATGTGCCTTTTTCACTCTTCCTGAGCAGATGGTGATCAGGACATTTTGCCTCTCTGGAGTGTCTCACCTCCATGAGTCACTGTCATCTGTTTACTGTTTCATCCCTTATCTGGGTGTGATAAAACATGTCTCATCTTCTTACAGCTGCTTTCTGGTGTCTTGTGTCTTTTGAGCAAGCTGCCCTCTTCCTAATCTGAGAAGCTGCACAGAAATGCACCCATATCTTCATAACCTCCTCATGCAGATGTTGCCTGAGTGGCTTCTTCTGGTCTTTCCACAGTCATTCATTTAGTCCCACTACAAGCCTGTTTTAGTGTTTAAATAACAAAACTCTCCATTGTGAAGTCAGAAAAGATGACTCAGATTATCAGATCCCCTCTGTGAACCTTAATTTTACTGCAAAATGAAGAGATATGGCTTTTGGTAAATCAGAAAATATGATGAATTAGAAAGAAAATTGGATTGCTTTTATATCTTTGTTAGACCTTTCTTGATTTTAGAGACTACAGAGTTTTAGAGGCTACTTCAGTCATCAGTAATAAACTCAAAGAAGATTGGAGTTAAAAGATGAAGCAAGGGGAGTTTGCTGCAAGTAAGATTTATAAATAGATCCAAATCAATGAGACTTCTGTTATTGTCATGTGAGTGTTTCATGGCATAGGGGCATCCTAATGTCTCCAATTTCCCTATTTCCCCATCAGCCCTGGCAAAGAAGAACAAGTGTATATTAAAATGCTGCCACAATTGACAGTGCAAGCATAGCCTAAGAGATTGGTCCACTGGTCTGGATGTCAAGAGGTGCAGTAGCCCAAACAGAACTGTTGAAAATTTAGAAAAAAAACAAAACAAAACAAAACAAAACAAAACAAAAAAAACAAAAAGAAAAAAAAAACCCACCAGAAAAAAACTCTAAGCAGCAAAAAAAACCCCAAACTGTTCCTATGTTGTGTGAAAATCCAAACAATTTGATGTGATTTTTTGGAGAGATAAATACTGTAAATGCATAAAACACTAAAATTATATCTTTAATATTTCTCTTTCTGCCTCTTAAAGCTTAGCAGGCTTTTACACCTGAATTTTTTTTCCAAGCTCCCTTGTGTCCCACATAAAAAACTTGCTATAAATTTATTTTCAATCCTGTCAGGTTTCACTTTCATTATTTTCTGGAATATATTTCTCCCCTATGAAGTGCTGTTTAGCTGAATTAAAAGTTCAGATAAATGTACAGATTTTAAAAATAGAAGCATTTCATCATGCTGAACTCAGGGTGTTGTCATTTTTAGAAATGCTCATTTAGTACTAAAAGCTTTTTTAAGCATGCAAAACAAAATCTAAAATGTAAAGCTTCAAAATAAGATGGATTTGGATTTTTTTTCTTGAGTGTTAAGATACTATGACATTTTTATTTTCAATAAATTTGTCATAAAAATGGAAAATCTGGAATCCTTGGCAGGGCTACTTATTCTCTGTTTTTTACAAATTTTGATCCATATTAATAGGTAGGAAGATTTGGGTTGACTTTGTGAACTTACATTTGAAGTTAGGGCATCTAATTGGTCTTCTGGGAGCTTGCCTTCAAAATCTGGATTCCTACAAGACCAATAATGCAACAGGCACACAGGTAAGTAACTGTTTTACAATCAATTTTCTCAAAAAGAATAAGTAGTCACTTTTAAGAATAAGTTCAGGCCAAACGTCAATGCCACATTATTAACTTTCCTATTAATTTGAATGTAAAGAATTAAAGAGACAATAGTTTTTAATACTACTATAACTGTAAGTTAAATAAATATAATGTAAACATATATATTTTAATGTGTGAACTCTGGAAGAAGTTCAAGGTCATGATCTCAACATGAAAAATAAATTCACCAAAGTTATTGTGCCTCTTCCTTGCCTGCATTGTGGGCCAAATATTTAAAACTATGGAAATTTTAAGCAATTTCAAGCACATGAGATTTCACTCACACTAAACTCATACATAGGTGATTTTTACCAACACATCCTTCTGTGCATGCAACAGAACCAGAGCATTCCTCATCCTCCCTCCATGTCCCTTGTAAATGCACCTTCTCTAAACACAGAAACTATGATTTCTATGGATTCCTTCTATCTAAGGGCTATTTTATTGAATTATATACAGTAATTTCTTGCAAAGTTTGAGCTACCACAGAAGGACCTGAGCTTTGAGATTCATCATCTCTTCAGGTAGAAACCGCCCACACAAGTGTGTTGAATTTATCAATGTTAATTACATTAATGCTTACCTTGGCAAGGAAACAGAATAGAGACTTGAATACTGGTGAAAAATTCATAAAGCATGCTCTCCTGTAAAGTAGGTCACATGTTAATGAGCTAAACCTAGCCCCAAATACACACAAATATATGTAGCTTTAAGCAAGACTTTGTTGAAGTCAGCAGGACTACCCAGCAGGAGGTCAGGTATTTAAGCATGAGGGCCTTGCTGTGCTGGGAGTAGAGTTGCAACTCTAGGATGCAAAAGAAAGAGATTTTTTAAAAATTATTATTACAAGGATTTAAAAAAAATAATGGGGAATTTAAAACCTATGATATTTTCATCAGGAATAAACAGCACAAATCACATGTTTTATTTACATCCATGCACTCTGCTGTCTGAAGATGAACCTGGTTGCATCAGCTTGCAGTGAGCACACGCTGTGAAAAGATACTGTGATTTCAGAACTGATATTAAAAGGGAAGTATTATTGGGGTTGTGGCAAAAGTTTGTCAGCCAATCCATATTTCTAAGATTACACTTTTTCCTGAACAGATGTTTGCCACCTACATGGAGCACCTCATAATCTATCATTTTACCTACCCTTTACTAAATAAATTTCTTGGGAAGACTACATTGGAGCAACTGAGAAGTTACAATGGTACCTCAGTTTGCTGGCAGATGTAAACATCCCTCACAAAGGACAACTCTTTTAAAAGAAATAGATAACACTTCTAAAATACTACCAGGTGCTGCAAATAGAGGGATTGAGAGAAGTAAAACAGAAGTACACACAGGTACACTCTCCAGCTCAGAGCATCATGTGTTACCACAGATTATTTAATCCCACAAAACATAAGTACATCCACATTCAGGGAAAAGGGCACAGGCAGCTGGTTCTCTGAACAAACAGGGGTTGAGAGAAAACAAAAGTGAAGGGCAGGATCACACATACAATATGAGTATGAACTTCAGCATTCATGCAGAGAGGAAAAAAAAAGAGTTAAAATGTCTCTGAATTATCCACATTTGTCCATTTTGTCTACTTTGGGCTACAAAGGTTTCATTAATTGCTGGGAAGCCACCTTGCATTCCAGAAGAACTAAAGTACATTACATTCCAACCCTCTATTTTAAACTAGAAAAAAATATTCCTTTTGGAATCAAGTGCTAATCCTGCCTTTGATCTACTGACGTTTTTTCTTACACACAGGTAAATGATAAAAATGGGCAGAGGGGAAATCAAATATAGAGCAATTCTTTGTTTTACTGCTGGCATTCCAGGAATTTAACATAAATATTTGAATAAAGAAATGAAAGCCAAATATTAATCAAAATAAGGGGCTTAAGAAATTTCAATAATCACACTTAAGATACAACACTTTTAATCTGAGATGCCTCTTTTAAACCACAAAGTCATCTAAACACTTTTTTATTTTTCCTTTTTAACAGGATGGACTTTTTCAGAAGATAGTAAATCAGACACATTAAAAAAAAAAAAAGTCTGAGAGGAATTTCAGAGGTGTTGGTTTTAAATTATATTTTCCTAGAATTTTCAGAAAATATATCCACCTTGTCTTCATGTAAGATGGAAGTCAAGATACGTTTTCCCCCCAGAGTCATAATCAGCATAAGAAAACTGGAATCCTTATTACAATAGGGACATGCAAAATGCCTTGGAGCACAGGGAACACACCCTGTGAAAAGATGCCCCTATGCAAGGTCAGGATTGCAGAGAGAGAAGTTATGGGATTGTGTAAGCATTTCCTCAGGTTATATAAAAGAAAAAAAGCAATTTGTGTTGTACGCTGCACGATGCATTAAATGTGTCTTGAGAATACCTTTGAAAGGAAGGAGATAAGGGAAAATTTTGTTTTGATCATTGGGGAATCTCAACATTAAAAATGCATGGTGGAGCACGCTCAGGAGAGTACTCAGCAGTGTGAAAGCCTCAGCTGCAGCCCAGCTTTAGACACAAGTACAGGAAACCTGAGAACACTGTGAGCTGGGTGAGGAAATCTCTCGTTGGATATTGCCCAAAAAATACATGCAGTTAGGTAAAAAAGCAAAATCCAGAAAAATTAAAATAAACTGGTTTTGAGAAGAATTTCACATGGAAAACCATGTGAAAATATGGCCATAAAGCAGACTGACAGTTCTAACTTCATTTATTTGTCAAAGCAAGGGATCCCCTTATCCTCTGTGATCCTCTGATTTATGTACTGGCTTTAGCAACATACAGAAGTGATGAGTTTTACAATAGAATTTGAATCCAAAGAAGCCTGATTTCCACATAAATTACAAGTATAGCTGTTGATTTGGACGTTAGAATTTCTACTCTTCTATGATTTTCTTGGTTTTGTTGCAGGCTTTACCACTGCTATTCCTATCTTTCTGAACCCTGAGTGTTTTCCTAAACTCACAGACAATTCTTTAAAGCACACAAGACACTTTTTGAAGGTATATAAGAAGAAAATAATTTCTCTGTACTCCCTACTACCATTCTCTACTGAAAGACATCATTACCTTGCAGTTTTATATGCAGAAAGCTTTAAAAAAATAATCATGATGATATGCAAGAGCAGTCTGGTATGTCTTGAAGATACTGTTTAAAACATGCAAGTAGGGGAGGAACCACAAGCAGCTCAAGAGGCATCTTCACTGGCACAGTGAAGACTCATGCAGGGTGGAATTCAGGAGTTCAAGAGGAACCATTGCAGCACCTAATGTGAACAGAATAATTAAAAAAAAAGGAAAAAAAATCTAAGAAATAAAGTCAAACTAATAATATTTTCAGATTCTAATATTAGTGTTGCCAAATCTGGCCTTGTTGAAATAAATCAACTGCTATCTATGACCCTACCCTCTATCCTCACAGACATATATTCATTAATATTCACATTTTTCAGATTCTCATTAAAAGAAGAATTGCCAAACAACTTCAGTAAGAAAGCTGAAAAATGATTGAACACCTGCAGGAAAAAAAAATTAAAGAGCCACACATGATGATGATGGAACAAAGGGAGAATTATAGGTGCTTAACAGGAAGTGGATTACTGCTCTAAATCAAACAGGTTAGGAATCCAAATAGAAAAGGACCCAGTGCAGCACTGGTATCACTTTTGTCTCCTTCTATTTCTCTCTCATTTCTCACTCCTTTACTTATTTTCATAGTAGATAATTTCTATCTGGATCTGTATTGATCCTTTTCCTCACCTTATCTTTCTTTGGGTCTTAGATCTCTTTTATCTGCCTAATCTACTCCACATTAAGATGAATGAATCTCCTCTGCACCATTTGAAAGCAATTTTATTGCCATATGTTGTGGAGTGTAAAACTTTGCCTTATCCTGCTCCATTGTGAGCAGGTTGTTGACTCTGTTTTCTTGAAGAGGAGATTTGTTCTCCAGAACAATCTTAAGAGCAAGGACCCATGTGTGACAAGAATCTGTATTTCTTTCCTTGCCCTTGTTGCATCTTTGGTAATCTACAGGAGCACTGCAGCAGGAATATCACCCAGCTCATCTAAGAAATTGTATTTTATGGACTTGAAAGCTAGGATTGCTGGCACAAAATACAGCTTCCAAATTTTAAAACTCTATAATTAAAATTTATATAGCAAGGGAAACAGTGGAGATTGTGCCATTCCTCATTTTTACAGCTGTACAATGTTGGTAAGAATTCCAGTTAAAGGTGTGGCCAGCAAAAAGTGGGGAGTAATCAGCAAAGAGATATGAGGAGACTTTCTCAGTGCAAAGAAAACAGTATAGAGGAAAATAAAATGAGAAAAAGGAAATTTGCTATAAGCTTCCTTCTGACTATTCAGAAAGGCTAAGTATACTCAAAACCTGGAAACTCCTTTCTTCTAACCACCAAGTATTATGGATTAGGATGATGGAAAATATTACAGAATGTTGATTTGTGGATTAAATTTTAAAAAAGCCCAAACCAAAACCCAAACCTCCAAATCATCCAGTTGTTTAAAAAACATATAAGAGTTCCTAAACTTTTCTTGAAAATACAAAGCATGCATTATTGAGACAGAGTATGGATTACACAATATTAGGTCAAATTAAACTTTCTAAAAGAACTTCTCCACAAAAGTCAATTAGGAATGATAATTGAAGTTTGTAGGCAACCTTTACTACAGCATTCAGAAACAGGAACAAAATTCAATAAACCATGGCACCTTTAGCTTGACAATATTGCAGTAATTCAAAACTACATATTTTGTTTTTCTAGCACAAGCTGTTTCTCTGTAACTAGTCAAAGAGCAAACAAGTATCTGCACACTGTATGCCACTCATTTAATTTGTTATGATTGTGGAATACCTCATCAGGAAAGTGAATACATAAGCCACGAAAACACTGGCTGTCATTGAGGGATATGAAATATACATTGTAAAAATGTTCTATCTGAGTCTGTAGAAGCAAATGTGAACAAGCAAGGTAAAGACACTTCAGAGACTGTGAAGAAACAAACTACAGAGAGTGGCATAAGCAAAATAGGAATGTTTAACAAGACATGTAAATGGATGTAAAAAGGGCAATTATGGTTTCATTTGTATAGGTGTTTAGAGTTATATCAAAGCTTTCTTCTATGGCAGAATGAAGAATTGAGGTTGGTGAGACCACTCATGGGCAGTGAACAGCAGTAATTCCATGAAAAAAGAAATTTGTCCTTCTGTGGGCACATTAAATATGATTGTGTGTAGTCTTTTTTACATTGCTTCAAAAAAACAATAAAGAAGGAACTGTGACAGCTGAGAGGCTAAAAAAATTATTTAAAAAAATAAACAAACACACAAAAAACAACAAACCAAAATAAATTTTCAGTTGGCCTACTTGACTGTGAATGTAGCAGCTCTTTCATTTAATAGTGTAATAAAAAAAAATAAAAAAAAATCACTCTCCTGCCCAATTAAGGCAATGTTCATGATCACTTTCCACAACTACCAGCAAGAATTAAGGATAAACAAATGAAGTTTTGGATTAAAAATGGTAATTTGTCCCCAGCTGGGAAGAATTTGGGAAGCAGAATAATAGACAAGTTGCAGAACAGTTTGTATATCCCAAACATATAGACAGTTCAAGAGGGTCAGGCTATTACAACAATAGAGAAACAATACTCTACAGGACAATAAATATGAACAGCACAGAACACAGAAGATGAAGTCCTCACTATAAAGTACTCAGGCTTCAGATTCTATAGTTCTTATTCATAGGAATTATCCCTCTGGATTCAGTCATTGAGTCCTCATTCATGCAAGACTCCTGGGCTGGTGGTAGCCCTTTCACTTGGCTCCAGAACGTTTCCCCAGAGCTCAGCCTCATAACTGCACAGAGAATCGAGAATTACTCTTTGCAGGAAAAAAGGTGTGGAGTTCAATCTCCAAAGGATCCTTTAGCAGTTTCAGTGGGTCTGAGGAAGAATACAATGCAAGAGAAAGCTCTCTGTACCCTTAGATACCTCTCACAAGACTAAGATTTAAGTTTGAGGTCTACACATAGTGGACTTGCATAAGTACAGAAAAACAATGTATCTTAGGGTCATATTCAACAAGAGAAACAAGATCCCATTTCACAGCAGTAACCACTTCAACCTGCCAACAAGTCAGCTTCAGAAAAGTAACTAGTTAATCAAAGGGGAAAATCTTACACTTCTAAATTCACAGGCGAAACATGATAGGATATTTCAGGATCAGGTTCTTCTGTCACACTAAAAACATTTTTGTTTTTTTCTTTTAATCTACAGTTTAAATACTAAAGCAGAATCTACTGCTTTAGAAATACATTTTGCTCAGATTATGTCATTTATTCAGCTGCCTTTTCTACTCTGGCTATAACACCTCTGTCAATTAGGATAAGTCTACCAATCTTTAACTTCTGAGAATTAAGGCAAAGGGCCTTTTCAGAAGAAATTAAAAAACCACAGTAATTTCTTGTACTAATACCCATTTCTAAGGCAAAGTGCCAGGCACAAGATAACAGCATTGTCCTAAATCCTTCACCCACTTGAAATCTTGCCCTTTGTAAGTCAAGGGTTCAGTGAAAGGTTAAGTCCCACACAAAAAGTGAAACAGCTACAGCAGAAAGAAACAAGAGCATCATTGACCCAGATCATTTTAGTCACTCTGGGAGATGCAGATTGAGGTCCAGACAGGAAAAAAAAAGTAACTGGGCCCTGTTTTGCAAACCTGGTATTGTCCCTTTAAAAGCAGAGCTTGGATAAGCATGACACATCCACCAAGTCCGGATTTTGGGAAGTGGGAAAGAAGAATAAGAGATGCTTTGCTACCTTTCCAACAGAGCCCATCTGTGCAATATGGCATGATTATACAACGTTTCCTCTTGATCACAGCTATTGGGACTTTCCTCTCAAATCAAAAGACACGACCCCTTGCTTCATTTTTGAGAGCTGCCTTAGAGACCCTTGTGGTGCAAAGTTTAAGTAGGAGAGTATTTCCTCTCTCATCACTGCATGGTCTGTGATAACCTTGACAATTGTAAGATGCTTTCTGTAAAAAATGAGGGAAAAAAAAGAAATCACGTTTTTAAGGAGAATTTTTAGAAATTTTTGGGGACTATTAATCCTTGAGCTGTACATTTGGAGGAAAAGGTGGTTCAGGTAGTTGTATTCCAGGGTTTCTAAATTCCCTTTTTTTATGCACAACAGAGGAAACACTCAGTGGACAAGTAAGATGAGTAAAAAGCTTGGTTGGTGAAAGAAATAATTCATATTTACATGAGCCATGGTTAACTATTTCTTCATCATAGAAGCTGAGAGGCCATCATGTGCACTGTTAACTTAATCTGCTGAGTAGTTTGGGCAGAATGTCATGGGAAATGTTGCTGAATCAACTTTTCCCTCTAGACATCATGTTCCAGAAGCTAGAGGACACATCAATTCCTATTTTTTTTTCATTACATTGTCTAAGTTTTCTTCCTTGATGATGCAAATTAGACATACAGAGAAAAATCATATAATTTCAAGTAAAGAAAGAAGCATTTCTGAAGAACTCTCCCTGTGGATTAGCATACAGAATCCCACGAGGTGTGACATTTGTATTTCACCTTAGGGAATAGATGTTTGATAGCTTAAGGCCTATGATGACCCAAAATCTGTGCTGACCCAGTCAGAACTGGTGACACAGCCTCAGCAGATTCATTAGAAAAATTTGGTTATAACTTTGATATTGGGATAGATCAATTACCCTATTTAACAAAAGATCACACAAAAATCTTTAGTATTGTATTGCAACTGTAGAATCTTTTTATTTTTCTCCCATTTTCTGTTACTGCCTTTTGAATTATTTCTTTCTTTGGCTCAGTGGGTCTATTCCTTTTGAATTATTATGCTATTTTCTTAAAGTATCCCTGAAATTTGACTGGGACTGTAGAACATAACAGTAAGTCCTTTATTATAATTTAAAATCATACCAGTATTTAGATGGAGTTCTCTTTAATGTTCTACTTGAGCTTTCCATTTAATCTCATTCTACCTCCTAAATTTAATTTTAAATCAAAATGATCTTTCATAATGATAAGCTGGGGGAATCCATCCCTTTCTACATGTTGTAGCTTTTATCATCATTTAGAGCTAAGCAGTAAAAAGTTTTCCTTAGACGAAGCTGAAAACACTTTAAAAACATAAAACCTGAACCAAAAATAACAATAAAGGCAATGACTTTTGAGGATAAAATACAGCCCTAAATGGAAAGAAAAAAAATAATAAAAAAGCTAAAACATTTCAACTCACAGAGAAGGATACAGAAAAAGAGCAAAAAGTACAAACCAACACCAAGTATGAAAGTTTCATTTACTTGGAGAAACTCTTCTTAAACAAAGAATGCATTTGCCTAATTCAAAACACATGCAAATTTAAATTTATTCACCAAATGGTAGAATATTTTATTTTTAACATATCTCATTTATATAATTCTATATCAAATGGTTTACAAAAAATTGGTCTGGTGGATCATCACAACTCTTCAGTTCAAAATAGAAATCTAACACATGTCCACCTGAAACATCTTCTGCCCTGTCCTTCTCCTGCTATAATTCATAGAATGCACTTCTTGTACTTAGAAAACATAAAAAAATTACATAGAAAAAAAATAATTTATAAGTCCCATTGCATTAGAGAAATCTGAAGATCAGTTTCAATGAATCAGATCATAATGAATGTCTTGGTTTTGTAACGACTGGAACATTGAGGGACAACAATAATTCACAGCAAACATTAAAAAAAAAAAAACAAACCATTTTGTTTTCCTGTTTTCCCTCTTAAAATAATAATATTTATCAAGTTATTTAACTTAAAGGAAGAGCTTTGATGGAATTTTATTTAGTTGAATGCTGATTAATCAGCAACAGGTTGGAACCCAACAAACACACAAAATCTGGCACTGGTGCACCAAAGAGATCTCAGAAAAGACTTCATCGAGTCCACAAAAAAAATGACCTGATACCCTTTCACAGGAGGGTCACTTGTCCAGGGCATGGAAGGACCTCTGTGCATGGACCTTGTTCTGATGAGTGGGGCTCACTGGGAGTGAGAAATCTACTTGTTTGCAGAAGTCCTTGTCACATCAGGTTGTTTGAGCACAATGCCTCTTGCAGTCCTACCTCTCAGTCTAGCATCTACCTTTTATTTTCATTCACTGCCCTCAAGCTGATAACATAATGACACTGTTCAAGGGTGTGTCACAGATGCCAGGCGGCAGATGAGGAATTTTAGAGCAGTTTGGACACAAGAAGGTCACTGGAATTAATTGATATATGAAATTGGATCTGAGCATTTGATGTTTAATTTTGAGGTACATGTGCTCCCTGATTAGTCATCATCTTGAGTGATTCATCTTGACTGAAGCAAAACTTAAAATATTCAAACATTTGATACTTGCTTCATTTGTAAATATTCATTCTGGCAACCCTGTTTGCTGGGATGCTTGGAGGGGAAAATGACATTTGGGGTGCAAAAATAATTACATTGACTTCAGTTAAAAGTTTAGTGAGTGATTGTAGAGCACCTCTATTAGCATCTGTTCAACTAGAAGGCAAGTCTAATTTCCATACAAAAGTCTTTCACATGAAATAACCAAAACATGAAAGTTAATGCTAAAGAGATACTATTACTAAAAAGAGAATGCATTTTTTATTAATTAAAAGAGCATTGTGTAATCAAAGCTGAATTCCTTCTTTTGATCAAAGAAAAGTTTTGATTGTTTAATATCAGCATAATTCTACATTCATGTGATGATTATTTCAAAATTTCTATTTTCTATGTGAGAAAAATATGTGGATATTATTGCCAGTAGCAGCTCTGTATATAAATAGTGTTTTAGAATAATGAAAAATTAAGATCAAATTTGCTACATACCTTCCCTTAGACATATGTATTAAAAAATAAAATTATGATTCTCCATTTTAAAGGATTACTGTACTACAAAATATTTTTCAGAAAAGTAGAATGTCTACATCATTTCCTTAACCATGTGAAAGGACCAGACAATTTCATGAATCCATCACTTCCCAATTTTATGCAAAAGTTTGGGGTTTTTTTTGTACAGACCAACAGGTTAAACTTTTCCTTTTATTACCTTCTCTCTGATGTATGCTACTTACCCAGCAGTGAACACTCACAACTAAGTGGTGAAGAATATATAGTCCAAAAACCAATGTGAAATGTTATCAGAGCCATAAATAAAAACAAATTATGTTCAAAATATCAAAGGGAAGTTGAATACAAGATTTATAGAGAAGAATATCCCTTAGCCCTTAGAAACCTCTATTTTATTGAAGTCCACAATTCTAAACATATTCTTTGTCTTATGACTGTGTGTGTATGCAGTGTCTGCTTACCTCATTTCTATCACACGTTTATAGAAAAGCAAAGTTGAATTTTCTTTTTGGAGTGAATGGACTGAAAAGAAAAAAAAATTAAAAGCAGGTCACAAATGATTGCCAGCAAGTAGTCAATGAGAAACAACTAGTAAATAAATCCTAAGAGTGGTCACAGGATATGTTTATTTGTTGGTTTTTGCAGGGAAGAGGTTCCCACAAAAAACTGTTTCAAAAAGCTGAACCAAGAGATGGACAAAGACATCAGAAAAAAATAACATTATGCAATATTCTAGACATTTGCAACTTGCATAGCTTGCATCAATCATATTATAACTGCTCTAGGACCTTGACATGTTAATTTTTCATACTTTAACTCTCTAAGCCAGGTCACCATTTAGAGGCTTTCAGTTCAATAAGTTAAACTTTCATCCGTGGATTTTGACCAAAATGTTTCTGTGCCTCTTCAGCCTTTCCTGCAGGATGGTGGGGATTTTCTTACAGGCTTTCAGCACAGAAATCCACTATCGACAATCCCAGGTCACCATGCCTTTTATCCAGCTCTTTGGTACCTTTCCTTACATCTCATATTCTTTAATGTTTATAAACAGAGACAAAACTGAAAAGGCAAAAAAAAAGTTATCAAAGGTGCAATTCTGAGAAAGGTCTTGCTTTGCAAACAAGAACTTTCCTCCCAAGTAACAACTGCCAATGATGAGGAAATACTAAGGGTTAACTTAAGGCTGGCCTTGGGCTGATCCTAGTATTAGTATAGATTTCCTCTTTGAATATAATGTAGGAAAAATAAGAAGAGCAATTGTTCAAGGAATTATATTTGAATGTCCTGTTTCAACTCTCTCACAAATATTGACATCAATTTCTGGATCCATAAAACTAGTCAAATTATTTCAAAATATACTTCAAGAACTGAACATTCTATTATGACTGTAACAAAGAGTTATTTATATTTTTTCCTGAACAGTCCTTGACAAGTCACCTTTCTTTCTCACCTGCTAAAAAGCTTCTGGCAGCTCAGTGTCTTACAAACTACTGGTTTTCAAAGTTCTTCCTCATGCACTTGTAAGGGTTGTGAGGAGGAGATTTTGACCCTTGCTATTCCATTAAAGATAATTATTCAATTCTGAGCAGCAGCAGCAGCTGTAGGTTGTCTGTTTTTCTACCCCATGCATGCCTGGCATTGTATGAGATTCACCCATAAAATCCAGACTGTCATTTTCTATGTCATTATAGTTTACTCACGCTAATACTCTCTTAGAAATAGTATGAAATAAAATTCTCTGAAAATGTGATTAAAAGCAATGCTTTTCTGGAAATTTTAGGGAAAGCAGAAACCGAAACAACCCTAAAACCAAAAATCACACCACCCTAAAACACAAAGCTTTCTCTTCCTTCTCAAAGAGTTTGAAGCCTATGCTTGAATTCTGGTAAAACAGACATTAATTTTATCCCACTGCAATTTCATGTGAGATGCACAAGTAGAACTAGAAACCAAAGAACTCCCTCCTGTCTCAGGTGATTCTGAAACTGGGTTGTTGTCCCTCATGAACAATTTTGTGGGCAAACTGAAGCTGAAGTACTGGTAGGAAGAGGGATGGCACAAAGCCTGGTATTGAAGGACACCTTCCTTCCAGCATGGGCATTAGCTGATTTGGAAAGTCCCTCTCACATGAGGGAGATTAAGCTTGAATTCCCTCAAGAATAGGAAAAGCTTGTCCTCTGACATCCAGCTCTAATTTCCAGGCAGGTAAATAAACAGAGTAAAGGTAAACAGCATGCCTATTAATGCTGACACCATGTTAGCTGCATAAACTGATTTTTCAGAAGCTATTTGACAGCATCTTTTGAGCTTTAAGCATATTTGTAAAGTCTGAGAAATATGCAGATCTGGCACTGGACTGTTTAAACTCTATCAAGTTCCTTTAAAAAAGCAATTTAAGAACTTGAGGAGTTTTCATGGTGCTACACTTAAGAAAAACCTTGCAGGTTATTTATGGATATACACATTTATAAACAAAATATGGAAACCACAAGTATTTACTTAATATGAATTTCAATCCTTCTACAGCCTCTTTTCCTCACTTATTTTAGATTTTATAAGAATCACACGTGGCACTAAAGAAAAGCTTTTATCTCAAAAGAAAAAAAAATCTTTAACCAGATTCTTATTTCATTCCATGGTATTTGTGCTTCCAAGTTATTAGCACACTGAACAAATGCAGAAAAATTAGCTGACACAAAGTAATTATTGTATGGGTCCTGCATTTTGTGGCTGAGGAATTTCTGTAACTATAAACAGAAATGCACCAAAGCATGATAAAAATATGCAAGCATAAATATTTCAAGATTACTTGCTGCTCTCCTCTGTCCATCATCCCTTTTTATCCATCAAATATCAGCAGAATTCATCTTATTTTTAGGGATTCTACCACTCTCTAGGAGATGCTACTTAACTCCAAGGTGTCAGTCACTGGGAATTGTATCTGATAAATAAAAACTCCATGGCCTTCAGAGAGCTCTCTGAATAAGAATAGGTCCTACCCTAGAGGAAAAAAAGGATTATTACTGTGAACTATTTTAAAGATGTGGCTAGAAACTGACTAAGTTTACCTGAAACAATTTTTTCTATAATATACAAAAACATTTCATCAGTTTATAAAGAATAGAGATTCCAAAGGCAAGAATTTATATTTTTGCCATCATTCAATTATTTTTCTTCACTGTGTTTCAACAGAGAAGTTGTTACATATTTTTCAGCTTGGTCTGAAAAATCCAGAACGAGATATTTTCCACAATTGAATAAAAGGCAAATGAGATTTCACATTGAATGTTTTGCCGAAATCAATGAAAACCACACCAACGATTTTGTCTTTCAGGATCACTTAGTTTGTGTCATTAGCAATCCTTAAAAGAATGGATTTTGTGTAGCACATTGGCTGTGATCCACATAGTGGAAGAATAGGAATTGGAAATAGCTCTCTATTTAAGAATGCATTAAATTGATTGCAGCCAAGTTCCTTGATCTTTTAGGCACAGGACTGCAATTATAAAAAATTAAATTAGCTAATTAATACATTGGTAGTTTAAATTATGCCCTTCCATAAAGCGGTTGAGACCTCGTGGAAGGCAGATGGCTGTTCTCACGATTTTGAAGCTAAACATCTCAATTTCTGGAACAAAGAAAGAGAGTAAAAGTTTGTATCTACAAGCTTGGTTATATTAACACCCTGAGAAAGGCTGAGAAGAAATCTCCTGCATCAATGTACTGAGCTAAAAGCCCCCAAAGCCAGTACATAGAATACCTTAATATAGAAGGGGGAGCTGGACCTAGAGGAAGGATGCAAATACACGGAAATATCCAATAATTGAAATGTTCTGGACGAAGATGACATGGCATTCAGCCATGCAATGCTTGCAATCTTAGGCAGAGATACCAAAACAACTCTCTCCCTTGGAATAGTTATGAATAAAGGTTAAACCAGGAAAATACCAAGGTTTAACCTTAGGACCCTGTGGGACATTGGAGAGATGGATATCACACCAAAGTAAAAGGTGACTGTTTATTTTCTTGTATAACAATTTTCAATTCTTATTAAGATCACAGATGCCTTTCTGTATTAATTTGGGCTGTTATATTAAATAATGCATCATTGTTATTGGACTAATGGTTGGACTGTTAAACTGTTAAAATATTAATTCCCTCATATAATATTTGATTTCTTCGTTGAGGTGAGTTTTGTCACCAAACTCCCTTTGTGCTGTAATTCAGCATTCACCAGAAGCCAAAATAATCACAATGATATTGCCCTAATTTCTGCTACTATTACAACTATGACAGTGACCAGGATGACAAAGGAAATGGATATATTTCTTGCTGATTCCAAATCATTATAAGTCACGTTGTGTTTTTTGAAAGGCAGCTTGTTTGGTTTTATTCTTAGAAATCTTAAAGAAAGGAACAAAGAGGGGAAATAGTTACCTGAATTCTACTGAAAGAAACTTGGTTTGCTTCATTTAAGTAGGTCTTTCATTTATCTTCTGTCTGAAACAAATGCATCCATTTGGCTTGCTGCTCACCAGAGCTATTATACACCATGAACAAGAGCTGCAGGATAAGATTTGATTGCTTTTTCAGCTTGTGGACTGACAGCAGACCAAAGCTACACATACACAAAATACTTTACAACAGAGTGGCTTTAAAATTTAATAAGACACAGTGAATAGACTGAATACATTATTGAACACATATAGCCACCCAGGATGCAGCACACATTGTTAGGAAGGTGACAGAGAGAGGTAGGGAAAAGAGAGAGGTGTTTGCTGTAAATAAAAGTATGGCAGCAATGCCACTTAGGACAGGCAGAGCTATGGCCATATCTTCATCTTTGACTCAAGAAATTTAAGGATATAATGAAGACAAAGTATTAAGTTCAGTCTGGAAGCTCTTCAGTCAGCAGAAAATACAACTTTTCCAGACAAAAAACAAAAGAAGACATTGACTATAGAATGTCTATACACACACACATACACATTTAGTTTCACTCTACAGGGAGCTGGTATCATTCTCCAAAGTGTCAAGTTAGACTTCACTTTCAGAATTAAAAATGTCCTTCTGCCCATGGAGTACAGGGACAATGATGTGGAGAACACCAGCAAAGAATTAGTCTTTGACCTTGTACTGTTTATTTGGACAGGCTAGTTAGTGATATTGCTTCTAGCAAATGGTTCATCGAGATTCACTAGCAAATGGAAGAAGGGGTGATGAGAAGCTTTTATTTAGATTTCTATAAAAAGCACTCTTTAGAAACAGTTTATTTAAATTCCTCACAACAGGGCTGTGGAGCACTACAGGAGGTATTACACAGAAAGCACTGCATCCATACTTGGCAATTCAGAGTACTGACAAAGTGGCAACAGCAGGAATACCTCATTTATGTCATTTTCCTTAACCAAATTGTCTCCCTCAACACTACTCTCTGTCAAGTACTTCACATCTTTAAGGAAAGGGTCGATAAAAGAAAAATATTTCAAGTACATTTCTTCTTTGAGGCAGTGTTCCAAAACAACATTAAAAGAACTCTGAAAAACAAGTTCCCTTCAAGATCTGTGGTTTTGTATTGTTTTTTTGGGGGTTTTTTTTAGTTTTTTTGTTTTTTGGTTTTTTAATGATCTTTAACTGAAGAACACTGTCAGGTGAGAGTATAACATTTCATTAAACAAGATACCCACCAGTCCCAGTATATCCAGGTTGTTACACTTGTATATAGTGTAGTAATGGCACTTCAGTTGGGAAGCTGAGAACACGTGGAATACCTGGAGTAGCTCCCTAGAAATACTTGATTTCAAGATTTCTAATGCTATAAGAGACCAACAGATGGCTTAGTCTGAATCAGTGAAATATTAATTTATCCCTTTTGGCTCTCGCCCTGCCCCCCCATCAGGTTAGCTAGTAAAAATACTTCCAGGTGAGTAAACACTGGAGAATGTGTGCTGGAAGTTCATTTTGAGCTTACAACATCCAACATTTCACTTAAGGCCCAATAATCTGTTTTGAATTGAAAAAAAAAAAAAAAAAAGGGCAAAAGTGGAAATTTTGTTTGCAATAAAATCTAACATTCAAAAAAAAATTAGTAGATATAACTAATATTCCAAGTAAACTACCTGTGCTTTTTAATAAATCAACTGGAAGCCAGGGATTTATCAGCAAAATTCCTTACTAAATGATTTTGCAAAATGTTCAAAATCAAGACAGTTTTCTGCTGTTCATAGATAACTCATTAAGGGCTAAAATAAAATAAATTGGTTGCATGAATTATTCATGCCAACTCTTTACACAGTTCTAGTCAAACAAACGATTCTGCACTAGTATTTTTTTCATTCACAAGCAGTCCACAGAACAATCTGTGCTCTCATAAACCAGTAAATTTTAAATTATGAAATTTCTGATTAACAAAATGTCTATGGCCATTGAAATGCATGCACAGACATAGCACTTGCAGGACATGCTAGTAACAAATTACCACGATTTAAAACAATGTCCAAATTTAGCTTCCAGACTTATTGTTTCTTTAATTGGACACCTTTGGTGTAGGAGTAAGTAATTTTACTGCTCTTCACAGGACTTTCAAAGCAGTGTGGCTCTGTGTGCACTGCAAACACACGTGCTATGAGATGAGCAAACCAACAGCTGTGCTAACATCTGAGTCCACCCTCATCCTTACTAAAAACCTCTCTCCTAGAGATTGCATTATTCCTTCAACTCTAAAAATGCTTATTTGCTTTCCAATATTTCAGAAATTTCTAAAAAGGCAATACCTCTTATTAGAAAAATTAAGTATCTCACTCCATGCTGTGTGAACAAACTTTTTTATATCTAGGCTTTCAAGTAACAGGAAAATGGATATTAACATGGAAAACTTCACAAGAAACAGAAAAGTTTAGTTTGGATCCAAGACTGCAGTGTAGAACAGATCTTCCCCTTCCCACAATTACCTGAATAACAATCTAAGTTCCAAACAGCTCTGTTTGTTTAGTACTCAAATCAGCACAGATTTCTACTTCTTTTTTTAAATATTGGACTAGGGTTAAAAAAAAGGTGCTTGTAACCAAGTATTATATCCTTACAAAGGCAATTAATCATAGCATAGTTTCTTATATTTATTAAAAAGACCTAAAACCTGTGAAATTTGTTGGAAACATTTTCCACAGACATATTGTTTAGATTAATTGAAGCTGTTATTTTCCTACCACAAGTCATCAGCAAATTGGTTGGCTTTAGCACAGTGAGGTCCATTCCAGGCCAGAGGCATTAGTCTTTTATGGAAAAGCAACTGAGCAGAATTGGACATGATATTTCTGTTTCAGGCAGATTTTAGAACATTAACTGCATATAAAATTGTTCAGGGGAGTTGTCTTCAAAGTCCTAAAGAATAAGAGTTTCCTAGTGGCAGGTAAAAGCAGCTGAAAGGCAGAGATTCACAATAAAACTACTCATTGTACAGTTTACAACTTAAGTACAATGCTTGAAAATGTTTTTTGGGCCATTATGTCTTGTCTTTTAATATATAGCCCCTCATACACTCCATGACACACAAGGCTTACTACCAGAGAATTTCAGAGAGGAAGGCAAAGGTCACATGCCCATTTTCTCAGGTATTTGATTGCTAATATAGATTGAATGCAAGCAATGAAGGGGCTAGTATTGACTTGTTTGTAAGTTACAGCTAAGGAAATGCAAAATTATGAGTATTTCCCTTGAAGAGAGCCACGGTAAGAGGGGGATTGTGCTACAAACACCTTGTTGAGAGCATCAATAAGTGGGAGCAAATATACCAGAATCCTACTACAAATTCCTTGGCAGCCTGCCACGCAAGCAGCCAGCTCTGATGGCTGCAAGGAATGAAGTCGAGAAGCAAGCAAATAAAAGAGTCTGAACAGGAGCCAGACAAGGTATAAGGGGTACAAAACAGAAAGCCACTTCACAGCTGGAAATTGCAAAGGCAGAGTGCCTGTTGGGGGGGAAAGGCAGGTCCAGCATTCTCTTCCTTGGGTATTTTACCATGCCCCAAAAAGTCAGCAGATGGGATTCTCAGGTGTGGCCAAGCTGACAATGCAGGTGTAACACATGACCAGCACACACAATCTTATCTTGCAGAAAATGATATCCTGAGTGATGTCTTTGGGCTTTTCTGGCAGCTCAGGCATTGTGAGCCAGGGCTTGGTTCTGCCTTTTGGACACAAAACCACTTCTGAAGTTTACATGTGCCTCTTCCAATTGGGGAACCCTGTGCCAGGGTTCTGCTGTAGGGGAATATGATAGTGGATGCTGAAGTGCAAAATCACATCAGCTCAGAACTCCTAGGAAAACCTTCCAGAAGTCACTATTATCATTTTGAGTTATTTTTCTGCCAGGTTGGAGTAAAATGCTTAGGTACTATTTCTCTAGGTGAGAATGTCCTTAAGTGAGAATGAAGTTGCTTCAGCATAAAAAAATACACTCAGAAACTGTGACTATAAGGAGTTCAACAGTTACTTAAATATTTAATACAGAAAAATGTGTATGTGCAATAACAGTACTAGGATGTTTATGTCAGAGGCCAGGAAGTGGAAAAAAACCCACAAAAAATCCAAGAGGTCCAGCATCAATCCCAGCTTCCCTCTGCTTATCAGATATTTTCTACTACATGTTTTACAATTCTGAACATGCTTCATAGAGAAAGAAGAAGAGAAAATATTTATGATTTTGGAAAAGTGATTGCTGAATCACTTTTCTGCCTCACTATTCTGAGTTCATGATTTTCCCTCAGTATCAGCAATGTGCTGTTACTGTAGTTTTTCCCTTTTTCCTTGAGGAAAATAAAAAAAGAAAGAAAAAGAAAGGAAAACACTTATTATTAACAATATTAACATTCAAGCAATGCCAATTAACTTTAAGGTTTTGCATATAAAAAATGTAATTAGGGACTTTTTCTCATTCAGCAGATGCTGGTTGGAGACTTATTTTTGAAGCCAGGGTCAGTAGGGCAACAGCACATCCTGCACAGAAATAGTTGACTCCCTTTCCAGAATGGGGCAGAGAAGACTAATAACTTGATTTCTGAAGTCTTTTCCCTCTAGATAGGATGCATTTGGCTTTAAAGAAGTCACACTGATGTAAAAATCAGCACAAGTGAGAGCAAAAGTGTGGGACTTCTATCTGAAAGATGGCAGGTTATTACATTACTCAAGAAATCCCAGAGACATTATAATAATGGGATCCACCATGAATTACCCATCAATTCCTTTTTTTCCTCTATTAAGGCAATTAGAGAGAGACAGAGAGAGAGAGAGATCTGTTCTTGTCTTAGAACTCAGCAAGGCTGCAAGTCCCTGCACGAAGCTGAAGCAGCCTTGAAGGAACAATGATTTCATTCCTCCAATGACCAAGCCAGTGTAAGCAAGCCACACACAGAAATAAATTACTTGGTCTGGAAAAGCATTAATGTGCATTGATTCCTCTTTTCTCATTAAAGGAGATGGAGGGGGAGGGGAAGGACTGAGATGTAATTGAAATTTGAGATGAAGAAGTTTGCCTGTGTGTTTGCTCAGGAAGACAACCCAAAGTATACCTGACCCCCTCTGAGCTGAGTCACAGCCACAGAAAAATCATTTCCTGACTTAGTTCTTTGAACAGAACAAAGCACAAACATTACTAACTTAATGATTGTCATGCATTCAGAGGATGATTTAACTGCAGCAGGTGTGTTACACAGAAAAGTAGTCACTTTTAGAAATGTGAATTTCATTCATTCTCCCTTCAAGAGTAATCTCATAAATTTTTTGGGGTTTATTTCACTACTGCTGCTAAGAATGCCTGAAGTAATTCTGACTAAATCAGGTTCACAATCATTGACCTGTGCATGATGCATAATGTGCTCCTATAAACATTTCCATTTTGTTTTTCCTACTTTTAATTTTGTTATTCTTTACATCCACGAGCAAATAGGAATTCTGAAATCTTCAATCAAATCTTTAACCTTTAAATATTTAAAATTTAAACATATTTTAAAAATAAACAAAATCGACTTACTTTTTTTACTGGTGCTGCACATTTCCTCCATATTCATTGCTATCTGATTCACCTACACAGTTACTCCTAGACTGCCTGAACAATAAGGCCAGGGATGGGAGAATAGGTTTCTGAGCATGGTTTTGGACTGCTCAAATTTCCATTCCTTTAGATTATGAAAGGAATCATGCTGTACCTCTGGGAAACATGTTTTGCTTCTTTGTGCTGTACAGACATAACATGACTTGTGGGAAATGCAAGCACAGAGAACTCTCAGGGCCTTGTGCATAGGGGCTCAGAGATAGAGATGGATACGTTTGACCTCAGACCTTGGAGAAGGCTTGGAGAATTAGAACAGTAAAAGTGAAGCAGGCATAAAACAAGAACGTAAGTTTGTAGTTCAAGTAGAAATACATTTTAAGCAAACAGAAATATGTAAGCAAAGCAATATGTTAAGTAAGATAGTAAAAGATTTTAAAGTTTAGCAATATAACCTGCTATAAAGTTAGTTAGAAGCTCAAGAAGTATCAATGCAGGTTTGTGAAGTGTTGTAGGATTGGTTAAAAAATGACAAATGGTGGCAAAGCCATGGGGAGCAAAGCAATTAATGATTGGTGTAAAAAGATGCTAACAAGTTTTGTAGAAGGATGTGATTGGCTAAAAAATTAACATAAGGCATTGTAACTGAGAATTAAGCAGCTTCTGATATTATGGCATTGATGTCTCACCCTTCTATGAGACTGATGCCATGAGACAATAAACCATCTTTTAAAATGTCTCTCAGTTGCCCTGTCTCTTGTAATTTTAACCTTCTGATAGTGACTGTAAATGGAAGAGCTTCAGAAAACCACACAAAATATCTCATGACAAGGGAAGGGAAGGGAAGGGAAGGGAAGGGAAGGGAAGGGAAGGGAAGGGAAGGGAAGGGAAGGGAAGGAAGGGAAGGGAAGGGAAGGGAAGGGAAGGGAAGGGAAGGGAAGGGAAGGGAAGGGAAGGGAAGGGAAGGGAAGGGAAGGGAAGGGAAGGGAAGGGAAGGGAAGGGAAGGGAAGGGAAGGGAAGGGAAGGGAAGGGAAGGGAAGGGAAGGGAAGGGAAGGGAAGGGAAGGGAAGGGAAGGGAAGGGAAGGGAAGGGAAGGGAAGGGAAGGGAAGGGAAGGGAAGGGAAGGGAAGGGAAGGGAAGGGAAGGGAAGGGAAGGGAAGGGAAGGGAAGGGAAGGGAAGGGAAGGGAAGGGAAGGGAAGGGAAGGGAAGGGAAGGGAAGGGAAGGGAAGGGAAGGGAAGGGAAGGGAAGGGCTATTATTCATATGAGCTGTTATTCATATGACACGCCTGTATGTCAGTTAAAGCCTTTTATTCCTTCTACCTTGGTTCTTGTTGCTTGGGTGACATCAGTGGATGGAACATGCATTTGCTTGGTCCTACCACAATCCTGAACCACTGTTCTCACTAGTTCTGATAAACAGTAAGGGAACCAAAGGAATAAATGCAGATTATTGTTTTAGGTTTAAGTTACAAAATTTGTACTTCTCTTATGACCTTAAGAACTCATATAATACCTTCCAGGTAAAAACCTAGGGACAAGGGAATAATGGCTGTAATGAATACAAGGCTTAAGAACTATCCTCTCAACAGTTTTGGGAATGATTCTCACCTCTAATAAATGATACAAATGATGCAGCTCTAATAAATGGTGCAAAGTTTAGTAGGTTGGGAGGTGTCCCTTAATTACAAAAGAGACCCTGTTTCATCCTGCAAATTCTGTCAGAGCTTGAGGCAGAAATCATCTGGTTGTCTTCTGGAAAATACCACATGTAAGGTAGTAAGAAAGATTCTACAAGCAGTGGTAATTAACTGGAGGCTGAAACAACATAAAATGCATGTCTAAACAGACAAGACAATTCCTCTGGATTGTGAACTCCAGCTCACATTTTGACACTGAATGCCTGACACTTTTCCTTCCAGATTGTTAATCGCACCACTGGAATGCAATTAGCCACAATTCTGCCGTGCACATGAAGGGGTTTCCACACAATGGGCTACCATAATTTGATCCTGAGGTTTCTGAGGAAAAGGAGGAATCAAACTCTTCCTTAGAAACTGGTTGTTTTTTGAGGTTTTTTTTTTTTTTTTCCTGAAAGAGAGCATTTCTGAAGTTTTTTTGTAAAGGTCGTAGATCTTCTACTTAAATATATTGTTTAAAACAGAATTAATGTTCTAAGCAAGGAAATTTACCTTCGCCACTGAGCAGGTTTCAGCTGGGGGTTAAACCACGACACCCACATCACAGGTCCTGCAAAGCAGAATTCAGAAGGTCAGACTTTCATCCTGCAATAGATCTTTCCTTTCATAAGTTCATGAAAGAATTTTTTTTTTCCTCCCTGAAACTAGATTTAAGGTTTCTATACAATGTATTGTAGTGTCCCCATTCTTCAGACATTTTTAAAGAACTCAATGGGTTTTGGCCAAAACTCCATTTGTCAGAGGCAGCAGGCTCTATTACTTACTGGATATAAGACATTTAATTAGTGTCTTAAAAGAATTATGAGCAACTCAACCCAAGCTGAATAGAGCACTTCCATTTCTATATATAATAGGCCCCAAACTGATGCAGAGTATGGATTAATCTCTCTCATCATATAAAGAATTGTATTTTTTCTTTGTGTTTTTATACAGTCTTAATAACTTGGCCATCATGCACATGCACAAAAAATACTTAAATAGATGTTTAATGGCTAATTCCATTCCAAACCAAAGCATTTAGTTATGATGAATACACCAATTTGAACTTGTTCCATTCCTTAATTTGCTCATCTGAAAGACCTTGAATCATATTTAGAATCCAGTGCTGAAATCTTTATTATTTATTTCAAAGACATAATTTACTTTGGATTTGCCCACTTCTGCAAAGACAGAGTGACATGAACTTCTCCTGACTCTATGAAAGTCATAGTTGGAAACTCAGAAGAAAATTTTACAACAGAATCAGATTATTTCAGGGATTTGGAAATAAAGGAACTAGGAGTGCCTGAGGAGTTTGCTGAAGACTTTAGGAGATATTTTGCTAAATTCATCTACCCACAGCTACAGACATTCTCCATTAGCCACTTATAACAAACACCTCACCTATTCTCCTGGTGATCCAGCAGGATCTGACTCCAGGACTTGCAGCAAGTCCCTGGTACTTCTGTTCCCAGTCTGCATCCTCAAGCTGTGAAAATTAAAATGAAATTTGAGCCTTTCCAGCCCGTTTTTCTTGATCCAGCCTGATTCTTATAAATTATTGGTCTTAGCAACTCTCTTGATCACTATTAATATTCACCAGAGCTAAATCATGCTGGTCTCCTGTTTGTAGTTTTGTGGTTTGCCATCACTCTCCCAGTCTTCTCCTATATTTTAAAGATCAGTGACATCTTCACTTTCTGGTAACTTCTCATGGAAGCCACTTGTGTTTGTTAAAAACACACACATACAAACCATCACCTTGGAATAAGCTACCTAAAGTTATGAGACATTATAGTAAATATGGTTTAGGTCTATCAAGCTCATGATTTGAAAAAGTTTATCTCAAAATATTAAAGATCCAACAGAAGACTGAGGATTACAGAATGGTGTTATTTATAGAATAACAGATTAAACTGCAGGAATGAGAAAAACCAAATCAGATTTTGCATATCTGACATAGCTGGATTAATCCTAAAACGCTGTTCTGTGTTTCACTTAAATGTTTATCATTATCTGTGTTTTAATGTTCTGGTACTTGGAAGTTTTATATATTGATTCCTATCAGTTTAGTTACATTCCTTTTTTTATTTTTTTCTTTAAGGGTTATATAAATTGCTAGACATACATTGTATCATAAAATAATTTGGAGGAGGGTGTATTTAAATATTTACTTAGTAGTCTTGATAAACATGTGTATTCTGAGGGAGTAAAAGCCAATAAAAGAACACTTACTTAATAAAAATGGAAAATACAACTTGGTATTTATCAATAAGTGTCTTACTATAGAGTCATACAGTTTCTCTTCAATATCTTTGAGGAAGATAAGGACACTGACATGTGACTGGAATAAGACCCAAATCAAGAAGGTAAGACAGTGAATGGAGAAAATACTTTACCTATAATTCTTCTGTAAGCAGCAGCTTTCCAAAGTGCAAGGAGTTCATTTTATGTGCCACTATCTTTATGTTAAGAGAGCTCAGATAATGTGAGGGTCACTTGCATTAATGAGCCAAATATGGAGAAACTTCAATCTCTGTTCCTTCATAAATTGTTCACTGGGAGTCAGTTGTACTGATTTAAGAAAAGGTAATAAGGTAACATATAGATTGCTTTTTCCCTCTTTTTTATCCCTATTCTAACACTGCTCTTTGCATTACCTATAGAAATACATCAGACTCACGCTGACTTTTTCAAATGAAAGACAGATTTTGCAGCTGACACATTTAAAAAAAAAAAGAGCAAAGCAAGCGAGCAGGACTTTCTCTGTGGAGTTTTATTTGATTTGGGATATAGTTCTTCTCTTTCAACTAATACAATCCAAACATGTTGATCTTTAAAAGTAGACTATAAAAGCCTGTCTTTTATGGTCACAGGGCAAAATCTATGACAGCACTTAAAATCCTGCTCACTGAAGAAAAAAGGATCATTTCCCACTGTTGTGTTTATCCTATTTTGTTTCACCAGTATTGGCAATAATTTTGCAGTATGATATATATCTGAAATGCAGTCCTGTACAAAATTCAGTATATCCAGAGTACCCATATTTGCTTTTCCTACACACTCATATTTTTCTTCTTACAAAAAATAACCCCCTGGCCCCCACATATTTACTTCCAACATTGCTCTCTTGAAAGCTGAAGGTTTTTGTTGTTGCATTTCCTAAAAAAGCCTTAACTATGGCTTTGAGCTGGATCTTAGGAATAATAATTCGATTCTACCTGATTTTCTACAGGTTGTGCAGATTGTTGTACAGGTTGTGAAATCTGTATATTTCCAGTTATTAAACTGGATCCTTTTCTACTAAGGCACAAGTGGGTGCATTGTAAGGTGCAATAGAACTTTGATGACAGAGACAGATGGTGGCAATAAACTGAATTTTGACTTTGGTAATATAGAACTCTGCAAGTCTACAATATTTCACCTGGGCATCTCAAGGCAGTTCTCAGAATATCAACTTAGCTTCATAATGTTTCTGTTTTGAATCAACAAAGCATCATCATGAATAACATTCTACAGGCAAAGAAACTGACAGATTAAAAGAACCCAATCCCTAAAAAACTCAGAGCTTTTGATTTGGTCACTATGGCTTAGACATGAACAGCTAAGGACCAGCACTTCCTTACCTGTGTCACCCTGGCTTAGAACCTTAATTTTTACATACCAACATAATATGTTTACCAACATGAATTCAACAGTGTTTAGCTGCAATAGAGGATATGTCCCCAAAGATATAAAACCACATTGATTTCCATTGTTAATATTTCAGAAATAGAAAATTTCCCTTGTTGGTCAGGTTAAGAAATGACCAATATTTGACTTGAGCTGTTAGTGAATTTTATATATGCATTCAAACTTGCACAGACAGCAAGGACCATTAGCTAGAAAACACAATGAACCCAGCAAGTTTGAATTAAAAATCATTTATTGCCATTGCACAGAGACAAGGTCGAAGAGAAGTGCTATTTTAGGCAGCATCCAGGTTTCTTGGAGACAAAGGTGTATATCTGCATAACCTTGTCCTTGTCATCTGCATAACCTTCAGACCAGAGGTGTTTAAGTTTAAATGAATTGGAAAAGATAAATGAAACATATGTTTAGCATTCCTTAACCCTCACCATGCCACACAACCAGTTGCAGCATTATAATTCAGTTGACTAGAAGCATTTTCATCTAATTTATTTTCCTATACTTACAGTCATACAAAAAATGAGCAATAAGTGTTTTCAGACAAGTAAACATACATTCTTTCAGTTTAGATGTCCTGTTCCAGTGCATTGAATATGGTGAGCAGAAATAAATGCTTGTTGTTGTGACTTTTTTTGTTTTCTCCTTCATTTGAAAGGGTGAAATATAAATAACAAATTGTGTTTCTTATGAATATATACCTGTCTGCAAAGGCTTAGAGACAAAAACTCCAGACCTAAACTTCACTATTGCTATCATAGCTTTGGGACTCCTTTTAAAGCCCACTTTCTCCCTTTCAGAAAATAACTAGGCCTCTTCTCTAAGTACACAAATAGATCCATATTGATTTTGCAGACTTTTTTCCCGCTTCTCCACACCCCCATCAGGCTGGATGAAAACTGACTCTATTTTAATTAGATGGTAGTCTACTAAACAAATTGATTTTCAAAATATTTTTTACAATGGTTCAGATATTTTGAGTAGTCTCTAAATTTCAGTTTGGGTAGAAACAAACTCTGTAACTCATGCATTAAAGGAACTTTTCATCTTATTTTTTTTATTTTTCCTTTTCCTTTCTTCCTGAATGAAGCAATGAGATATTCCTATAAATACTTGTTACTGAGTTTGTTACCATGCCCTTTTTAAATGCCTTGAAATCAGTTTAATATTTTAGAATTGGGTTGCTGAAAAGATTGAATTGGACAGAGGGTAAAGAAGACACAAGACACAAACAGTTCAAACAGTGTAATGAAGGGTAAATCAGTGCATGGATCCAGTCTTCCTCCTCTATGAGATGGTAAAAGTTAATATTCCCATGCAGCAGGCTGAGGAATGAATTCTGCCTGCTGCAATCTACTGCTGAGTATCATCCAGGTGTTTGCTCAACACATCAGACAGGCAGTTTCAGAAATAATACACTTTCACAATATATATTACCCCAACCCCTTTGCTGTGATGACATGTGCTGTGCTAAGCCCTTATCTACAGCCTAGGAGATGCCTTCTCCTGCCAAAACCCAGCAACTTTCAAACAGAGATGAAAGGAAAATATTATTGTGTTTTGTTCCTTAAGCTGCTACAATGCAAAGAAAAATTAGAGTATTTGTTTCCTTCCTGTAAAATTATATATATGTGTGTATCTGTCACTGTTGCAGAAAGTGATAGATGGTTCCTAAAAATAGGTCATAAATTGAACACTGTGCTTCAGCCTGCACAGCTTAAATTCAGCTAAGCTTTTCTTTCCTGAAAATCAAGCCCATTGTTTTTCTCCTTCACAAATGCCAATCCACACTCCAACCTTTTTGTGTGGAGCAACATCTGCTGCACAAAATTGATATTAGATCAGCAGATCCAAATATGTTCAGCCCAAGTTGCAGGGATATTTATTCAAACAGCAACCCTCATTTAAAAAGTTAAGAAAGCAAACTGCTTTGACAACTAGAAAAGTCTTTATCTTTCTCCTATATATAGTATATATATTATACAATACTATAGTTCAAATATTTTTGGCACTTAATCAGAATCTTAATTTTAAATTTTTTCTGAGGTCAGGAAGTTATAGACAATCAATGCTTTTCAAGTGTCATCATATAAAAGTACAAAATTTGGCTGAGTAATATTCTTTCCTTCTCCTTTCTTGTTTTCCATCATCTTTCACTTCTTAGTGTAAAATTATAAAGTGTCTAAAAAATGAAATAATGTAAATATTTTTTAAAAAAAAGGCACAGTCTGCAAATTATTCAGTATTCTGTATATTTTTTTAACCTGCAATTAATCTAAAAATATTAATGGTAGGGATTGGGTATTGCTTGCTTTTCCTTTTGTGATCAGAATTGAGTCTATCACACTGTTCTTTTGGAACTGTATAAATCAAATTACTAAATTAAATAATCATTTCCTTATAGAACCTTTGTTTCTCCAATAGTCCCCCTTGGAGGAAACACATAACTCATGTTGAAAACAGTAAAAATTAACCTTCTTCTAATTTAATGAGCAATGTACTTTCAAATTAATTTTTTAAAAACCATTTCCTACTCCATATGTATTTATATTCCTGATTGATATAATTATGGAATCTCTTATAATAATTTACCAGATCCACCTATGCAGCATCTCTACTAAATAGAAAAACATTATTCCCTCGATACATTTAAAATAGCCTCAGTGATTTTATTCTGGAGATAGAATTATTATGGATTCAAAAGTATCTCCTGTTTTTATAACGAGGAGATGGTGTGAGGGGAGAAGTAAATTAGGCTTCCTACCAATAATGCAATGGTGAGCTGCTATGGAGATCATTTCAGCTGCCCAAGTAATGTGTTTCCTATTCTGGAGATTGTGAGGGAGAATGAGAGACTTTTGTGTCAGATCTGTTAATGTTCACAGCGCCAAGGAAACCTACTTTCAACTTCTAGTAGCAGACAGAGCTCAAAAGAGAAGCTGGCTGAACAAGCTCAGGAGCTCAGACGTTCCTCCTAGCCCTGCCCGCCTTGTCAGGACTGACATCTGCTCGAGGACCTATCTGACTTCCTAAATGATCACTCTACATCTTGCTTGTTCATAACTGCAGCTTGTTATAAGAGCAGAATGGAAATGGAATGGAGCTTTCATGCAGTGCTTGGCTAAATCAATTTCTGTCTGTGTTTTCAAGTGTTTCTTTACTGCCTTCAATTGCCAGTGATTTTGTCCATCTCTGGAATGCTGCTGTTTGATCCTGTCCTTTCTGACTTTTCCTCACCTGTCCCAGTTTAGGTCATCTGAAATTTTGATCTGGATATTTAATTTATACCATAGTATCAAAAGGACTGCCAGAGTTTAACCCCAGCCTGCAAACAAGTACCAGGGAGCCACTTGCTCACTCCTCATAAGCAGGATCAGGGAGAGAGTCAGAGGGGTAAAAGCTGGAAAACCCAAGTGTAGTGATAAAGAGAGGTTTATAGGGAAAGCAAAAGCCATGCACACAAGCAAAGCAAAAAAAGGAATTCACTCACCACTTCCCATGGCTGGGCAGATGTTCTGCCATCTCTAGGAGATCAAGGTTCCAGCACACACAATTCTGGCTTGGGAAGACAAATGGCATCACTCCAAATGCCCCCCACTTCCTCCTCCTTATGCAGTGAGCAGGATGTCATGTGGGCTGGAACATTCCTGTGGGCAGTTTGGGTACCTGTCCTGGCTGTGACTGCTCCCAAAACCCCACACAGCCCCAGCCTCCCTGCCAGCATGGGAAACAGAAAAGGCCTTGGCTCTGTGCAAGCCCTGCTCAGCAATAACAGAAACATCTCGATACCATCAGCCCTGTGTTCAGCACAAATCCAAAACACTGCCCCATGGCAGACACTGTGAGGGAATCTAACTCTACCCCAGCCAAACTGAGCACACATAAAAAGAATTAAGAGAGGGGAAACACGGACACTGAAAAAGGAACTAATCCACCAGCACTGAAATGCTTTCTGGGTACTAAAAGTATTTTTCTTCTCTGAGATTACTAGATGTGTCTCTACAGACTCTGTGAGTGAACTGGACTGCGTTGCAGTCTGGCAGGAAGAACTACTATCCCAAGATCAACACATCCTTCACCAGTGATAGAAGCAGCTCACAGACCTCTAAAAGCTGGAAAACAAGTGCCCAAGTCCTCTCTTAAAAAACCCCAAAGGAAGTAAATGAAAGCTCCACAGCCCTCTTTAAGTTTAGCAGCATAAATGTAATTTAGTCTTGATGGAAAATAAGCTGTTTTCAAACTGTGCCCCTATCCTTTGCTTATCCACCACTTTACTGGTCAAACTGAGCAAACACCACACTACACAAAGGAATATGGGCAAAAGGGCTTTATTTTGCACAGATGTCTCTAATCTCTCTAACACTATTTACTGAGATACATACCTGGCATCTTGTGTTCTGAGCCATGTTGTGGCTGCCACTTCTCTTGTTAGCTTTTTGCATGTTTGGAAATGCCTTTTGAGCATGACTGCATTCTATTCTCTTCATTAAAGATGTATCTGTATCTCATTCCCTCCCCCAGCTGCAATTATTTAGCCATTTTCTGCCACCTCATTTTTGACATAGGGGGCCCTGCTGTCCAAATGAAATTTTAATGAAGGCTTGGACGTGCTTGTGCATTGTAGAGTTTCACTGCAGTCCCACAAAGAACATGAGTTGAATACTCACAGTTAGTGGGTAAGTGTTGTGTTATCACATTTTAAAAGGAACAAATGTTGGCATATGGTGAAGGCTCTGCCAGCTCCACTTTGCCCAGTACTTTTGTCACTGCCCCACATCCATTTCTGTGAAATTTCTTCCTGCTGTCTCATCTGCCTCACCAGAATCCCACATGTCAAGAGAAAACTATGCAACTTCAATTTTTAACCCAGCCTTCTTACTTCTGCTAACCTGTAACTGCTGCACTTTGTTTTCTTGGAAAGACAAAATCTCAATATACATTCTACAAATAACCTTGTTATGTCCTATTATGCAAATGTTGCTGTTCTTGTCACTCACCCAGTTGTCATTCAGGGTTTTCTTTTGTTATCAATGCAATCCTAACTTCAACAAATCAAACTGACCCATGATCACTTTGAATTACAATTTACAGAAGGATTAAAATCTTCAGTTTTTGCCTGTGAGGTCGTGTGCTCCATGTGCATACACTAACACTGTGTAATAGCAAGCATTGCCTTCATGGACCTCTTTCTTTAATCTCAACTTTTCAGTCCTTTCTAGGAAACTCTGTGTGGTCCTCCAAATTCATCAAATGAGCAATTACACACACTGACAGCCACCACCCTGTCACAGTGACCAAATTAATCTCCAGGGCATAAAGGACAGAAGGAGCTCTCTGGGAAAACCCCATGACCTGTAATCATGTCACTGAAAATTACACCCCAAGTGGTTTGTTCAGGAGTACTCAACTGAAGCCTTATGGCAATTTTAATTCTAGCTTTTATAAATTTTTGAGAACTTGATTAAGTTTGTATCAAAATCTTTCAACAATCTCAAAAAGTTTTACAAGGTCAAAAATAATATGTTGGTTTGCCTTCATTGTAAAGTATAGCTGAGCCATTTATGATGAAAAAGTTCCATAAAATGGAATAAAGAAATATGACAATGCATCAGACCCAAAGGGTTGAAGATTGACAAATATAGTATTTTAAACAGGAAATCCTTCATGGTCTTATATATGACACAACAATATCACTTCTAATTACCTTTGGTCCAGAAATCTGATTTGATGCTGACAGTATACAATATTTGACTTTTTTATTTAATGCTACCTTTGCTAAGGAATTGACAAAATTAGGGAAGTTCCAAGAATAAATGTAAAAGGCAGCTCTCCTTGCAAGAAAAGAGTCCAGATAAATATATTCTGGGCAAGGCACAGACGACAGCAGCAATGAACTGCCTGTAGCATTTAGGAGGAAAAATATCTCCTTTTGAAGTTATCTTTTCTATCATTACACTATTTCAGCTTGTCAATATTCACTATGACAGCAGTCCCAGCAATTTTATGTGATACCTTCAGTACAGATAAATAACAAGAGATTAACCTACATTCAGTCTGAAAAGAGGAGGAAAAAATATTTGTTAACCAGAACTGACTTTTGACAGACCTTTTATGCTGTTTTCCAAGAGGATAAGGAAACCTATGAATTTCTATTTCTTGTGGATTATGAGTGCATGAGATCTTTTTTTCACTTTCAGAACTAGAGGCATTATGCAATAATCACATACTTGATGGCATGCAACAAAATAAGGAAACTGAGAGCAAAGCTAAACAAAATGTTCTATGATGACTTCTTTTAGACAGATTGAGACAGTCACATGTAGAATTAGTTTCCTTTAATTCTGACTGCCTTATTTTTCAATAAATAGGCAAGAAAGAAACTATGAAAGAATATACAGTTGTTGCCAGTCTGTCTTTCACATTTCATCTCCAGCTTTCACAAAAAGTGCAATTTTACCTTAGACATGGAGCACCTTTTTTATACTTTGGGGACATTTTGTGATCCTAGAGAAGTATGCTTGTGTATTTCCATGTATTCCAAGTTATTAAATTAAATATCTTCTTTAACTCATTCTTTTTTGGCAAAGCTTTAAGGTTAATAGAGAGGTGTTCTTATTAAGTTTTCAAGGTCTCACTTTAACTGTGTACAACCCCTTTTGTTCAATTTTTTAATATAGCAGTGGACAGGTTGTAGCAAGGAAATACTCTTTTTCATTCAAAATTTATTTATAAACAAATTGGTAGTTTCTGATGTAAATATCAACATTTTCTGTCCTAGCTGATAATGCATCATCACAATTCAAGCCTCTATAAAAAAAAACAAAAAAAAAAAATACTAAATTTCTGATTTCTCCATAAACATTACATATAATCGATCTGGGGAAATTCAAATCTTGATGATGCAAGACATGCTTCAACAAAAAAATAACTTAGATTCATTATGTCTTATTTATAGGAACCAGTAACATCAGTTTCTCTCTGTAACATTCAGTTCTTTGCTGTGATTTGACCAAGTTCTTCAGTCTTAGAACCTGAGCATCTTCAGGCATTTTCATTCCAGTCCCCTCAAAACTTAATCCTTACCTTAACTTAAAGGGAAACAATTTCTTCTGCAGCTTTCATCACACATTTCTATAAATACACCTAGTTATTCTTACAGGAAACAACTTCAAGTCTGGCAAGCCTTTTTCTAGGGAAATTTCAACCAAAATGAACTGGCCTTGCTTTTCCCTAAATTCTACTTGTGCACCATTGCTTTCATTATGAATAAGTTAGTTTCTTCAAACAGAGTTTTACCCCAAAAATGATGCTAATCTATAGCTATAGATTCAGCAAAACTTTGCAACAGCTTCAGAGAATGGCTGACACTGGAAGGGACCTCTGGAGGTCATCTACCAAGTCAGTCACTTCATTTAGAAGTTTATTTAAAAGTTTATCAAGTAAGTCAAGAAAGAATTACTCTTGAGAAGGTTTCCTCTCCTGTCCTGGGATTCCCAAAGAGCAGTGCTGCCAGTAAAGACTATGACAAAGAAGGTACTTGGTACTTCTGCCTTCTCCATATCCTGTGTAACCACATCCCTAATCTTGTTAATGTACTCATATTTCCCCTGGTCGTCTTTTCATCACCTGTACACTTGTAGAAGCCTTTCTTATCATATTTGATGTCCCAACTAGTTTTATTTCCATCTGGGTTTTAGCTTTCCTAACCTCTTCAATGGATGTTCGGATAAGGTTTCTGTACTCCTCCCACATTACCTATCCTTACTTCCACCTTTATTCTTCATTTTTGTCTTTCAGTTTGGCCAGAAGCAGCTTGTTTATCCACAGAGACCTCCTGGCATTTTTGCATGGCTTCTCATTCTTTGCAAGAGAACCCTCCTGAGCTGGGAGGGAGTGATCCTTCAATACTTGAGATATTTCTTGTATCCCTCCTCCCTCCTGGCCTTATCCCCAGGCGACTTTCCTAAGAATATCATTTAAGAGAACAAGCTCTGCTCTCCTGAAGTGCAAAGCTATAAACTTGCTTTTTTCACCCTTTCCCATGCCCTTAGGCTTGATCTCTTGGCTCAACCATTTGTCACTTCACACAAGAAGAGAAAGGCATAAAGCAAGAGCTGAGTGCTCCGTGCAAGTTCAGCTTAAAGAGCCACGGTAGTGAGCAACCACTGTTAAGCAACCCATCATCCAGGAAAAAAAACAAACCCAAAGTGGATGTGTTATAATGTAGCAGGAAGTGTGACTAATTACATGTAGGTGTAATTCAGCTAGATTAAGCTTTAAAGGAATTTAAAAGATTTTCCAGTAGCCAATGCACTCCAGGCTCTATTTTTCATCTCCTTTTGAAAACTATACTTTAATCCTCCTCTTTGCATTTTTGCTTTGTAGCTCAGAGAAAGTGCCCCAGTCAGGGGCATATCAGGACTGATGATAGAAGTAAAGATTGTGCTTCTCCCCTGAGCTAAAAGCACCACTCAGCTTGGAGTGAATTTCTCTTAGGCTCCATGAGAAGGGCTGTGCTTGAGCCTCTCCTTAGGATAGCACACTGCACCTTAAATCCTCTGTGGCACAACTTGAACACCAGAAGGAACAGAAGAGGCAAATTACAGGCCTGCAGTGACACTTTCATTATTTTGTAGGAACAAATCCTACCTAAGCTAGGTTTGTCTCCACTTGCTGCTATCTCAACTCTGACTGTTTTTTATTCAGTTCAAAGTACATGACTTTTGAGATAGAGTAATCATCTAAAGAAAGAGCTGGTAAAATGTCACACAGTAGATAAAAACTTGAAGGAAATTAAAAAGCCAGTAAGTCACTCACTAAGTATTTGTCATCACCACCACTGATGCATAATCTTTCTACACATGTATGTGGACAAATAAACAGTCCAATACTTGAATTATTACCCCTAAACTACCAGAAAGGAAACCTCAAGAAACCACATGGATGCTGATCTGGATAATAGTAAACAAAAAATAGGGAATTAAATAATTAGGTGATGGATCCTAAAGATCAAGTGAACAAATCATTTATGCAAAAGATACCCTGTAAGCATGAAATAAATTTGCAAATCCTGTTAGGTTGAAAGCTGACACAAGCAACACTACAACACAAAACCATATGTAAATGTCTAATAATTGTGCTGGTTGTGATGATATAAGCTTATCAATTAATTTAAAAGTTTATAGGTAGAAGTCTTGGGGATTTTGAATATATAAGTGGGATGGAGAGGGGCAAGAGAGGCACCAACAAGACATTCTCTTGGACAAAATCTCAATAAGCTTAAGTTTTAACCACAATTGGAAAATCAACTGAATATAAGTCTGTGGAGAGTCTTTCCTTGCTGATTTCCTCTTTATCAGTATGAACTATACTTTTTCATTTTAGTAGTAATGGTAACTACAAAATAAAATCTAACTTTTTTTCTAATTAAACTATTCTAAGAAAGATTAAAGATGAAAGATTTTTTAAATCTCAATTCTTATCCTCTTCCTCTCTATTTTAGAAATTCTAAAATAATATTTTTTTTATTTTGTTATCTTTGGTTTCAGAAATTGGTTTCTAAATGTTATTTCTCACATACAGTTCTGTGAGTTGCACTGAAGACACTGCATCTAATACAAATCTTAAAATCAGTGGAAGATATTGCAGTTAGGACCTGAACTAACACTCAGGGAAACACAACCTTGCCCAATCCAAATTATAGCACCTTGCACAGCACTTTGTCTGGAGTACCACAGAATAGAGAAGACTTTAAAATAATTCATTTGGAGTTTATAAGAGGTTAAGGAAATGGTAACCCTTTAATAAATAGGGTGAACTTTAAATCCTAGTTATGCAGTTCACAGTGTCTTATTAGAAAGAACATAAAGCTCTCCATAAAATAGCTAATTTCCATAACACACTTGTAACAACAGTTAATTCACACTTTTCCTATATTCTTGATAATTTTCTTAATATAAGCATTGTCAAAGGCAGTGTTTTTGTTTAGTTTTCCTGGGAATGATAGCATATTTAATTGCAAACCAAAACCATTAACGACTTTTTCTGAAATAATAAATTGAATTAATTTTGCCAATACAAATTTTTTATAAGGAGCTCTGGTTATTCAATTTTAATCTTTGTATTTATGTAAGCTGGTAATGAAGTTTCAGGAATTTCTAGACATATTGACCAGGTTATCCTAAATGTTTCATTTTCCATTTCTAAAGAGCTACAAGTTTAAAATACTTTCATTTCAAATTTCATGATTGAAATTATCAAACCCAATTCCTATTTAGAAATGCTTTTTACAATGAAAGCACAGCTTCATTAATTTATTTTAAAGTATAGCAACACTATCTGCCATAACTTTAATGATATTACACTGCTTTTTCAGAGTAGTTTTTTGTTGTTCAAAGTGTACTTTCTTCTGAAATGCTGCCCAGAGAAATTACTCTCACAGGGGTTGTATTTCTTCATCTTGAGAAATATAAATTCAGATTCTATTACTAATTGCTTTCTCGTAATCAAGGAGTTGACATCTGGGAATTATTTTAATCCTCAGGCTACATTAAACAGAAGGATAGTTCAAAGGCAGAAGAACTCTAAGAGTTGTTATAAGAGTAAGTTAATATAAACCATTGTAGAACTCTGCCTTGAGAGGAAATTCTGAGCTGTTTTTAGCCTTTTCTTAGTTTTCTAAGTATTAAATATTATGTCATTTAACACCTCTTTTTTTTTTTTTAAACTGAGTGTGTTCCAAATTAACTGCAGGAGTGTTAGCAAATTTTACTGAGTTAAATTTGGAATTATAGAAAACTTAAGAGTTCCTCCCTTTAGCAAATTATATTGCATTTTAGGAATATCCTATGCCTACACAAAGCTTTCTGTTAGAAAAGTTTAGGTGTTGGAGGCAATCATGGGACTCAGAATCAGGAGAAATACAGAGGCAAGATAAAAGAATAGCAGTTACACTAACTCTGGTTGAGATCATCAGTGAGAACAACAAAGATGACCATAATTAGAAAGAGAAAAAGAGATTTCCAAGTTATTTATATAACCCAAATCTACCAGGTGTGGATGAGAGAATTTGAAACCTTCTCTGGAAGGTTCTTACATGTTTGAAGTCTTGTAAGCCTTGCCAAGCTTCTGTTGTTGGCTTCTATTAGGTGTACTAAATACTCAAATTAGCTCAAAGCAAACCAATGTCAGAACCTGAAAGTAAGCTGTGTTAGTTCAAAGAGCCACAGGCTGGCATGTTACCCAAATCAGCATGATAATTCAATTTTTTTAATTGCTTAATGAAATTCTTGTCCTCAAATTTCAATAAGGTATTCATACACTGTCTTCAAAATGTGCAAAATGAAAATGACCTACCTGACACAAACCATTTAGCTGAAGAAAGGACATATCATAAAACCTGCTGTTGGCTCCTGCAGTTGCTGAATTAGATTATTTTGATCTCCAGATCCCTTAGAGTGTCTTCTTCTTTTTAATAAAAGCATAACCACTTGGAAAGGAATAAAACCATAACCTCTATGAATTTCCAGCATGAATATGAATGAAGCAGTCTCCTGCTCTCTCCTCCATCTCCCAAAGCAGGGTTGCAGTAGCAAGAATACTAGGCAAGAGACAATCACAGTCTCTTGATATAAAATATTAACCATAACCACTGTACTCATTATTACATGTATGGAACTGCATCCACAAGTATGCTGCATATTGGCCTCGACCAAGCTTGGATTCTAATCAGATTTGACATCTAAAACAACTGTGATAACAAATCAAAATAACTTTGTGATGGAGGTGTTCATTTATTTTTCATTCCAATCTGTTTTAGAACACAAAATATAGCAAATTGCAGTCAGTAAGCAGCTAGACAATCTCATGAGATGGGAGTTATAAGTAATCTCCTTCTACATCTATTACCAAGATGAACAGAATAGGCCAATGAAAGTATCTTAAAAATGTCCAAATATTGATAAAAACTTTTTATAAAGAACACTGTGCAAAAGGCTAATATATGTATAAGAATTCAAAGATTGCATTAAATTTCCCTATCAGATATGTAAAATTTTCAAGAAAATGCTTTACTTCCTTAATTTTCCCAAAGAAATTTTCTCTAAAGTGCAACTGACATCTTAAAGTCTTTACACCTATAGAATTAAGGCTAAGAAAACGAAAAATTATTTTCTAAAAATTGCAGTCCTGAAAATATGCTAAGTGAACTAGCATTTGACTAGAAGGAAAATCCTCAGTCATCAGAGCTGTATCTTTGCATGAGCATGTCATTCATGCATTCATTAGAGTAATAAAATAAAGAAAAATAAATCCAGGTAAGATTTCTTGCTTCATATTCTTTTAAGAGAAATGCTGATGTATATAATGGTTTTTGGATTTGAAAGCTGATTCCTAATTTACCTAGCTGCAGATATTTATCTTTAACTCAAGAGCCTTTTCCCTGCCTCAGTCTGCACCTCAGATAGCTATAGACTCTGTTCCTTTCACTTTGCTGGGACAGGCCTGTTAGAACCTTAAAAAAATGCTCAAGACCCTGAAGATCCTGGTAATAAATGTTTTTTAAAGCAGTTCAGATTTGCCCATTTTCCCAGAGGAAGGCTAGTATAACTGTTCTTGTACATTGACATGTTTAATCTAACAAAATACAGAAAATGTTAAAGCAGAGATTAAGTGAAGACAAAAATTATTTCTGTTCTGGAATTATCTCCCCCCGCCCCACTATTTTTTTTTCCTTAGGTAAAAGGTGAAGAAGTAACCCACAATAGGTAAAGAGCTAAAATAGAAGAAAGAAAAAAAAATCCAAACCAAAACAATAAAAAACAGGGGAAAGGACTGGCACCTTGGTTTGATAACCTGTGATCACGTTAAAAGCAAGAGTGCACTTGTGTCCACAACATGTAAATAAGAATATTTCAATAACAGCCTCAAGGTACTTCAAATGGTGTGAAGTTTAAAGAACTCTTTGATAAAGGTTAGGGGTAAATATGTAGAGCTATGTAGGCAAAAATATAAGCATGTATCTTCACTGCTCAATTAATAAGAAATCGTATCATATGACATATATTGGAAGTCTGGAGACACTTTCTGTATTCTGAGCAAGATACATTGCATAGATTTAAGAAATTAAGATACATTCAGGAAAAGAGCTTCTCTTTAAGGGTCAGTAAATACTTTAAACTTGCTACCTGAGAGCTGTTTGTCCTTACTGATATTTCTATATACTGAAAGAAGTACTCCAACACTCCTAAAATCTGAGAATTCTCAGGCAATATCCGTGGAGTGCTGTACAGCAGGACAGGGTGGAGTCACTGACATTTGACACCTTTTTTTGTGCCCTGAGGATCCCAAAAACACACACAGCCCCCTGCCTTCTGGTCCCCAGACAGAGATCCTCCTCTGCCTCCTGCCCTGCCTTGCTGCTGCACTACCTCAGTGCTGTAATCCAGGGCTGAGAATGAAATTCCATCCTGCACAGGCTTCACCTGCAGCAAATCCCTGGGCATCAGTTCAGCGACTCCTTGTTCTTCTGCATGACTTTAAATTAAAGGCAAGTTAGGGCAGAGGCAGCACTATACAGAGATCTGCTGCTCCCTTCTAGAGGTGCTGAAAGGGAGAAAAAATTAAAATTCCCCCTCCACCGCATCCTATAAATGAATAATTTTCATATGAAAGAGAGAAGTCCAAGGAATTTTAATTTCAATGATGCAAATGAAAGATCAAATTTTATGTGTGTTTACATACCAGAGCAGAGAGTGATTCCCAATCATGAAGAATACACTGAAGCAATTGAGAAAAGAAGAGGTTAAAAAAAAAGTTTCAGTTAGTATGTTTAACTCATAAATAAATAAATAAATAAACAGCATAAGTAAGCAAACCTGCAATTGTTAAGAGAAAAGAAATACTGATTCTCCTTTTCTGTAGCTATGTAAGGTTTAAATGACTCAATTTCTGATATATACCATGACAGCTTTCCTTTAAGGATCAATTTAGTCAGGAGTTGACTGACTATATGAGTGTTGGGTAGTTTTAAGTCAGAGTATTCTGTCATACTAAAATCAGATGGGTAATGAGGAAAGTGCTTGCCATATAACATGCTCTCTGAAAATAAAATTGTCTACAGTGGGCTGAAATTAAAACACTGGGATAGAGCATAGCAGTACTTGTTTTATTAGCCAACTGCTCCTGCTATTTTGAGCACTCTAGATGTCTCTGAGGAAAAAATTATTCTAATTTGGTTTATCTTTTTCTTGGAACTGATAAATGGTACAAAGCAGATTCTCATCTAAGAGAAAAATAAATCACAGGTTCCTGTTAGGTGGATGAGTTTACATAGATTTCATACAATAAGATCTTTCTAAAATTAAAGCTCATTTTACATAAAATGTAAAATGGATAAATTTATTTCATTCCTAAATGACATGATGTGGATGAGTGGTGTGTGTGTATATAAGTACCTAGCATTAATCAGCAGGCATATGAAATTGACCTGTGGTTAAATGGCAAACATGCATTGTGATCCAAATAATGCTGAGACCATAATGAGGAAAGAACTTTCAGCTCATTTGCCAGACTATGATTATATTTATTTCTATTTCTTACACAGTGTTTTCTGGCAGGGGATGGAAAAGTAAGTGATATTTAATTGCATCAGTAGTTTCAAACCTATAATGGAAAGTAATGCCAGTTTGCTGTTCGTGTCATGTCCACTGTTAAGACAATTTATTCCTCTTCATAAATCAATTTGTTTTTCAGTATAGGTGGAATCATTACAAAAGGGTCATCTGCCTAGCATTTGAATTTGCTGACCGTCTGGTTCACAGTCATACATTGCTTATTCACACTGAGAGCCATTTATCTATAAGCAGAAGCTTACATGAGATGGTTGAATTTTTATTAAAGCTGAGTGAATAATCTGAAATTTATAAATGAATGCACATTTTGGGGGTTTAGTTCTAATTGATTAACCCAGTACTGCTATAATTGGGGAGGAGGATGAAGAAGGACAGGAAATTATGGAATAGACAACATCTGCTCAAGGCCTTCAGCTAAAGGCCTTAAAATTCTGCTGTCTTCAACATTTGAAAATTACCTGCAGGTTTCTTCACTGAGCAATTCTCAGACTGGAAAGTATTCACACACAAATTCACAAGAAAAAGTATTGCTTTTGCTATGTTAAGAAAGACTTGACTCTCTGTTATGACTACTCTTTTCATTTTGTAGTTGCCTATGTTGCTGGTAACACTAGTAAATAGAATTTTTTTCCTTTAAAACTTGTTCATGGCTAATTTCTAACTTTAACTGAACCACTGATTTCTCTCCTTCCCACAATGAAGAACTCAGATGCACATTAGAACTGCTGCCTATTGCAGCAGGATGAATAGTTATTCTGTGTTCTTCACTGCTCCCCCTCCCTTATTATCCACAGGTTAATTATGCTGGCTGCCATGCTGCTTTGGGACCCACCAGCTCCTGGATGCAAACCAAATACTGAGTTTCTGATCCCAATCCAATGGCAAATGAGCTGTCTTCTCCCTGGTACCCACTGAATGACTACCAGAAGCTCTCCCTTTCTGAACATCTCTGTGATCTTTGTCTCTGGGTTTGTCCCTTGATATCCATCATTTATGAATGAAAGCTCCTAAGTAAAAGCAGCTGAATGCAGATCAGCAGCACTGCTAACTATACAGTCCATACTGGTACAACACCAAGCACAAAATTATTAACAATGCTTCTAGGAAGGACTTCAGTATTTAATTAAATGGAAGCTGCTGAATTGCACTGCTTCCTGCAGAGAATGGTGCACACGTGCATAAATATTAATCACTAATATGGGATGTGGGCCTTTTAAACAAACATGGTCTGACTGCCCAGATATCAAGAAAATTAAAACAGAGGTATTTCTCTAAGATCATTTTACTCATTAAGAGACAGGACAATAAAATTTCTCCTTTGTTAGTTTTCTGGAATGAAAAATTTCTCTTTACTGACTGGCTTACACAGCTCCTCACCAATCAATGTACTCCTTAGCTTATCCCTCAAATTAAAGCCATCTAACTCATCAATGGGTACTTCAGTTAACACCAAAACTAGCAGCTGTTTTACAAGGGCTGCCAGGTTGTTGTGCAGCAGATACCACATGAATTCCAGCCCAGTCCATTGCAGATGTTCCATTTGTGCATCATTCCTTAGGCAACTGTAAGAATGAAGGAGGCTCTATAAAAATTTATAAAACTTATGACATAGAATCTCAGTCTAACAACTAACAAATCTGTTCTCTGATTTGGGTATTTATCAAAGAAAACCACACTGTTAATCCATATGTCTATTCTTTGGGACAGAAATTGCAGGTTGACCTGCACTTGAGCCTTCCAGTAACGTTGTGTGTTTCTCTCTCTTAATCAGCTCAAATGGTTGCTGTAAGCTCAGCAGGTGTCCTCACATAAGGGTCATTTAAGCACTGTGAAACCCATGAAAACATCTACTCGTGCTGTTTTGAAACCAGCCATTCTACCTAGTCCAAAATATTCCAACTTTCATCATTTACTAAGGCAAAGTGCTTTATTACATGGTCTGAGAATCAGAGGAAAACACACACTTGTCTAACCAATGAGTTAAAGGACTGGCTTTGTCTGCAAGAGATTCAAACCCATTTCTATGAATAATTTGGAGGAATCTGTAGCCACTCCACTATTTTGGATCAGTTCATCATGACTCAGATTTTTACTTCCTACATTTCAGACCAGTGTCCTAATTTTTGATGGATGCACAGAAACCTAGGTTTTGATTCAAAGGATCATATATCAAGTCTATGTCTGCCAACTGTTCTTGCTTTTTATTGCAAACAAAAACATTAACTCAAAATAAGATTGCCATTAAATGGAATTGTCCTCTGTTAAATTCATATTCCAATGGTTATCGATTTCTTTCAAGTGAAAGAGCATCACAGCATATACAGTAGAAAAGGATTATAGCTTCAATATAGGAAATAAAACTCTTTGTATTCCTTTTTCATCTTGTTCATGAATGCAGCCAAATTTCACACTAATCAGCCCAAGCAGTTAACATGCTATATGAAAATGTAAAGTGTCTGCTGACTGTAGCAAAAAGAGGAGAAAAAAAAGAAACAAAAACAACAGCTATCTGAAGTAATTACTCAAGATACAAACATTGCACTAAAATGTGAAGTTCATAGAAGTTTTCATAATGACAAAAGAGATCACTCTAACACTAAAAAAATATTTCCAAGTAAATATTTTGTAGAACTCACTAAAGACCCACAGCAGTTTTTTCCTCTTTGGCTCCTTAGCTTTAGTCATTAGACATAAATGTGATACAAATACACAAAACGCTAAAGAAAAAATAAATATAGAGTGTTAAGGTAAACAAATAAAAACATACAGAGGGCACAAAAACATACAAAAGCCCAGGTGCCAAAAGAATTAATCAGAGGCTGTCTGAAAAATTCCATATGCGAAAATAATTTGCAAAATCCTTCTGCTTAGAAACATTTTTATTCTGTTTATAGAAAAAAAATCAAATTATTAATATGTATGCAGACAAATTTTGTCCTTAACCTCACTAAAAATACTTCTGTTTCTGTGTGTATGTTCTCCCCACCCCAGTAAAACAGTGTTAAGAAATTGCAGCACAGTTTCCCTCTATTGTTTTGTAGTTAGCAAAAGAAAGGGTCATGTTTCTCACTTTGCAGCATTTTCCTTTCCAGAATTAGCTATTACAGTCAACTCTGATTAGGAGACTCCTGTTATCAAGTGCTGTGAACTTTGAATTAACAGCAACACTATCTGCATTGTGGTAAACACTGCAGGCCAGGACACTGCTGTGATTGGAGTCAGAAGGGATGAGAATGGAGCCCAACAAAACATTGCAGCCACTCCCAACTTACAGGTATAATAATTACACAATATTAGCTAAATTTCTATATTTCTCCAGTGCCACCTTCTGAAGAGTCCTGTCACCCGATATTTGTGATAAGAAAAGTTATCCAAACAAGTCACCATCACTCCTTTTCCTAAGTTAGTGACTCCAGTGTGATGAAGGCTGATTTATTTGCACTATTAAGGCTGTTTTAAAGTTCAAGCAGGAAGGTGAACAGCTGCAGCAAAAGCAAGAATGCTAGCAAAAAATAGAGCAATATTTGTGTATGGTCTACACTATAACCTTTCCCTTTATTAGAGAAAAACAGCTACTGCAAAAAGAACCCTGGCAACACACGTTTTAGAAGGCACAGATCAGCAAACCTATTATCAATCCATCAATTGATCAGAACTAGTCTTGGGAGTAGTTTGCTCTTGGAAATGAAGGCCTATGCAGATGGCAAACATGTTCATGACTTGCAGAGCATCTGCACAGAATAGATAATTACAAAGTAGAAGACAACACAAGAACAAACTTAAAGAAACCTAAAATAGGTAAATGCATGCAGAAATTAAATTATTTACTGTACTACTGCTATTATTAAGTGATGCATATATAGGCTGCATTTGGTTTATATTTACACTGTAAGAATATTGTGAGTTGCCTGCCTCCATTCATCAGGCAGACTCAGCACTGAAAACAATTCTGAATTAGAACAGTAAATGAAGTGCTGTGTATTTTGATGCTGCTTTAAATAACCATCAGTTTGATTTGGCTCTGAATAGAAGACATCTCTTAAATTTACCATAGAACAATGGTTCTATTGTTCTACCCTTTTTCATGGGAGAAGGTCTTAAGGAATTGAAAACTTGGACAATACTAAAGGAAAATTCAAGTTAAGGTATAAGAAGAGTTTAAAAAGCAGAGTTGCCTGTCTCAAACACTGCCAAGGCCACAGAAGGAATTTACCATAAAATAAGCCACAGTGGAACTTGAGATAAGCACAAAAGGGAGGCATTTGTGACAGGAAGACACTAATTCCAGGCCTGGAAGAGCAGAGGTTTGGTTAGTGCATCCTAGTTAACACATCTGGACAAATATTCCCACTGTGGCAAGCAGTGGGAAAGGAAAAAAACTGCTCATACACATTCTGTGGATACCTGGAACCTCTCCTTTCCTCTCTCTCCCACCCTCTCTGACCCACCTTTTCCCTATAGTTGTTGCATGCCAAACACAAATAAACACAAACTAGTGGTTTGAATGATTTTCAGCCTATACTGCAAGAATTTATATTTAAAATACTTTCTCCTTTAATTCATGTTGCTATAATATCCTCTCTTCTACATATAACAGAAACTGAATTTCTTCTAAAAATTACAGCTCAGCTTAGTTCTAATGATTTTCTGTGGCATAGCTGATATGTGGCATTGTGGTATTTAAGTGCTGAAAAATATTCCAATTTAGGAAGTTTGGGTTTGGCCACTTAATTAGCTAGTAGAATTAAAACCATCTATGAGAAGGCTCTCCCAGAAGGTGGCATTTCCAGACAGATGGTTCATTCTTAAGCAGGCTCAGGATGCTGCCCTCCCAGAGTGCAAAGGGGATAACCCCATCCTTTGGTTTTGTCCCTGCTCAACTGGGACAGTGCTCATCTGCTGACAGGTACCCACAAACCAAACCAGGACCTGTATTATTTACATCTGCCCTTAATTTGCAACAAGCTTACAGCATAACAAGACATGGTTTGTTGTTTTTGGGTTCTTTATAGCTGAGAGAGAAATACAAGAAAACATTCAGAAGGACACTTGAAGGTTTTGCCCACTTGCTTCAGCATTCAGCAGGGCCACAACAGAAAGGTTTTTTCCACCCCTTTTGCCAAGAACATTTACATCCATGAGGAAAGGGCAGGCTGTGCAGTTTCCTGCCCAGGCTCACAGTCACACACAGACTGCCCACAGGCTCACTGCCACCACCACACCTGGGACATGAAAATTCTGTGTATAAACACAAACACGGCAGAGGAGGCAACCAAAGAGCCACTCTCAAAGCAATAAAGGTAGTGCTCTCACCCTTTCCATAGCTTATATAAATCTTCCACTATTAAGTACAATTGCAAAGAAATCACCTTGATCAGAAATTTATGCTTTCCATTGTAGTCTATTCACAAGATTTTAACTTCACCCACACAGGAAGTGCAAAGGGTCTATTAACCCATTAGGAAAATCATGCAGGACAAAGGATTAACTGATACACATTCTAGAGTTTCATAAACATGGCATTTTTAGATTAATTTATACATAGAAAAATTAACAGATTTACTTACAAATCAGCATAAAATTCATCATGCATCCAGTGTAAATTTTCCAAGTAGTTTGTAACATTTTTTGTTTCACAAATGTTCTTTGCAGAAATGCCTTAAATTTATGAAATGTGTCTCTCCTTGATTTAAAACCCTAAAAAACACTCTAAAAGAGCACATTCCCTAGCTAATTTCATCCTATATTCATATTTTCTTTTATAATATGGCATTGAAATTGTTTTCTGATATATATACACTTTAAAAACCAGCTAATTAAGTCTGCAGCCATTCCCTAATCATGGCTGTAATTTGTTTTCTGCTAAATTTACCCTTTCTGTTATAGCAATTTGAAAAGATGCTTAACTCTCTTGGACACGACTGCCTTTTTTATGACTTCCTCACGCCCAGTTCCCAACAAAGATTATTACACATGCTTGCTTATTTTTCAGCACTTCATTAGGCAACTAAAGGGCCATTGGGACCCTCATGTTGCTAAAATTAAGCATAGCCATAGGTCTTTTCAGGATCAGAGCCTGACTATTTAGATGACAATGTGATCTTTTCTTTTTAACACACCAGTCGTAGATCATGCACACTGCTAAGGCAGAGACAAGGTTAGGCAGATTAATTTATTCAGGGCTCCATTTTGCCAAATCAATTTTAACACAAAATCTGCTGAATTGTGGGAGCTTTTAGATGAATCTGGCAGACTCGATGATATGGTAGGCATTTTGTTTTTAATAAAGGATTGAAATGCTATTTGATTCTGAACTCTAAGTAAGCTATTTGTACTGTGAAACACTATAGATTATCAGATAAGGATTGCACATAAATTTATACATTTCTCAATATTCCAGTGTAAAGATTTGTTTGCAGTTTTGTTTCTTATGTTCGATATTTTGGATGCATTTTCTCTTATGTCCTTTTAAGGAGTAGTAAATACTTGAAAATTAATCTTCAGAGTGTTAATCAGAAGTACAGCAAATCACTGACAACGTTCCTATAACATTCATTATTTACACATATCTTCCACCCCAGATGTAATCATAAATGACATAATTTTTCCCATGCCTTAATTGATTATACAAAACATTCCACGTCTAAGTGCAATACATAATTAATGTAATTTCAACATATACCTTCTACTCACAGCTCTGGAAAGAGAAATAAACACCGTTTGCCCTAATTAAAGCCATCCAATCATTAATATTTACTTATTAATGGGAGAAAAGGTCACTGGTGGATTGGAGGCACCACAACAGACACCAAGCATGACAATGAAAATGTGTTCACATATGAAAAGAAACCATAATAAGTAAATGGTTTCCTTCCTGGGGAACGTGCTAGATGAGGGTTTGTATCATTCACCAGACATGCTAAATCTGAAAAGCCCAAGGTCAAGATGACTAAAGAATGGAACTGAGTGCCAGGAGAAAAATCTTCTCATGATAGTTTTGGTTGCAAAGTGCTTCAGATTTCAAGAACACTTTGGCTTTATCAGTGGAACTCACTCATCCTCTAGGCTCAGGTCACCACTCCTGAACTGACATGAACTTCTGAGAAAACAAAACACTTTGTAAACACAAGTACTTACAGACCTAGAGTAGAATATTGTACTGATTTAGAAAAATGGAAAAGACTGGGTGATACTGTAATCTACAGATTAGGTTATTCAGTACACACAGCCATCAGCAAAATAAATCATGCTTGTTCAAGTAATTTCAGTGTTTGAGACACCGCAGAAAGTGAGCAAAATAACTTTTACCAGATTAACTCAGAAAAGACTAAAGTATTGAAAAGTGACTGTAATACATTTATATATATATATTATGCTAAAAACACTGTTTGGTTCAAAATTAGTTTTCTTAGCTTTTGTTCACATTATTAAGATTTATCACTTTAATAGCTGTTTAAACTCTGTAGCAGATCTTGAGTATTAACAGTAGACAAAACATTTATGGAAACCCCACGCTGAAGACAATATCCTCCCTATTCCTTGGTATTTGTTTTTTCCCTTCCTGATCCTCTCAGACTTTCCCACATTTCAGCCTGGAAGACACATTTTTGTAGGCAAGAGCAACCCATCAATTCCATTTGTGATCCTACTGGAGAAATTGCCATAACTGTGAACATATATTGGCAAAGCATACAACTCTAATTTAGTGAGAGAAAATATGAGTGCACTTAGTGAACATTACTGCCTCAAACACTTTTTTAACTTTGCCCTCTGTGTTGGCTCCTACTAATTTTCTAACTGTGCAGAGGATACAATAAATAAAACTATTCTAAAACCTGGCCACCCAAAGCTTTTATGCTCATCCCTTGCCCTCTAGACTCTTAATTATCACTTTCCCTCAAGCCAGATTTAGACCTTCTTTTAAAATAAGTCTCCTCTCTCTGTGAAGATTTTCAGTCTTACAAGTAATAAATGCATTTTCTGTTTAATCCCATTAAGGTGTCTCGAAGATCAATAGTGTGTGTATATTAGATCAATTTATAAGCCATTTCCCAATAAAATTGTCAGATATATTTCTTTTGCAACACTAGCAAAGTAGTCCTGTGGCAATTCAATGCCTTTTCCAGGAAATGGGATATACATATTGCTAATACATATATTTGTTAGCTTAGCATTTAGAAGTGGATTTACAAATTACCAAGATATTTCTTTGACACCAGAGCTAAATTAGCAGTACCAAAAGGGCCAAAAAACATTACTTTTTCCTTCCAAGTGCTTGCTTCAGCTGAGCTACATATCGATCATGTTTGGTTTTGCATGACTGAATTTTTACTGGCTTTTCCCTGGGTTTATTGGGATGTTTGAATACTGCAGCAGCAGCTACAGTTTGATCAGGAGACTACAATCAGCATTGTATGTATGTTTGTCTAATCTGAGAAGAGAAACAGCATGACATGTTGCAATGCATCCAACCCTATATCACGTGGATAATTCTAAAACTGCATACCTAGAAAGCAAGTATCCATCAATGAGATTTTATAAATTTTATGAAAATAAGAAGAAACAACCTCAGTAACTACAAAGATCACAAGGGTCACTGGGAATATACTATACCCATGGGCAGAGGTCCATCTGTTAAATTAGTAGTTCCTGGATTAAAAAAAATTAAACTAGGGTAAAAAATCAGATGTTTTTCAGTCATTTTCCTCCTCCTGCCACAACCCCAGGATTAACTAGGACTAAAGTGAAGCACTTTAAATTAGTGAAGTTTTCTCCTCAACAACAAAGATAAAAGTTATTGTGCTTGAGGCTTGCTGCTGGAACCAACAATGGCAGTGATTTCAGACAAGAGCAGACAGCCATCCCACAGTATAATAATTTCTCATTACAGCTTTATGCATACAAGCTAACTACTTTAATTAGGTAAGTACATGGAAATAATGGTGTGCAATTAAATACAATGCCTAATTACAGCTATATAACTAATAACTGTGATTCTGGATAAATATGATGTTTGGTATAAATACTTAGACAACATGAGAGAAGCAAAGTTCAGTCACTCATCTTGTATATGGATTGAGCCTGTAGTAATGGGTTTTTCTGAAGATCTGACTAATAATCTTAGCTATTTTACGTGCTTTTGCATGTATAGCAGCATATATAAAGAGGTTTTACTGTTGAAATTAGTATTATAAAGGCAATGAGCCTGATCTGATCAAGAATCTACTGAAACATAATACTATTACCTCTGCCCTTTTTCTCAGAAAACATACAAAGGTAAACTAGTTTGTTCCCCTGTGCAACAATTAGCAAACCACCATTTCATTTAAATGTAGGGTATAATCATGGTCTATTATAAATCATGGTCCTGAAATAAATTTTAGCTCAGCCCTTTGTGGCCAGCTACTTCCTTGACCATTTTCAGTTTTGGTGTACTGACTATTCAGTCCTAGAAAATAATTCTTAATTATCTCTATTATAAAAACAGATTTATAAAGGAATGGTGATTGCACACCATCTGGAAATGTACTCAATCTGTCAAAAGAATCTGTGGATAGCTCCAGTACACAGTATTCAAATTTCAGCAGGAAATCATACTTGGTCAAGCGGGAAGAATTCATTCAGATTCATGCATTTTTAGAAATGTATTTGGCATATCAAACAAAGTTCAAAGATACAGTTAAAGAATTTCAGTTTAAGGGATTTTAATAGGATGCATGTTAAATTTATGCACTGCATACATTAACAGACAAAAGAAATAAATTAATCAGTCCTGAAAGAGATTCATAAAATGCCAGAACTGTGACAAGTGCAGTATGGATACAAAAGAATAAGGGAGAAAGGAAAGTAACTTTAAAAAAAAACAAAGGAAAAAGAAAAAAAAGAAAAGCCACCTTTCTCCTTATTTCCTAAGGCACTGATGATAAAGAAAACTCAGAGTATTACCAACTTCTCTGAGCAATTAGAGATCATGAGAGCTCCCTGCAAGCGTTCAGCCCCTGCTGGTGCTGCTGAGGTACCCTGGCCTCAGTGTATCCAGGCAACAGGGTCTGCAGAGACCCTTGGTGGGACAAAGTTGGCTTTAAGCAGTCTTCCATGTCTAACAACCTGGCACAGCTTTATTAGCTCAGATAAAACCACAATTAAGCACATTTACTTGCTCACCAGTGTACAGCGAGGAACGGGAAAATGAGGTTTGCCCTTGCTGCTGGTGTTTGGTGCATGTGAGCTGTAAATAACAGGCAAGCACACAACCACCATCCTGCAAAGGGGGGGAAATGAAAAAGGCAAAAAAATTCTACTTAAGAGCATCATTAGAAGAGAGCATTGTGTACAGAAGCCTTTTAGTAACAAAGGGTGCAAGTATACTAGAAGCTATGAAATCAAGCTTTAAGAGGTGAGACAGAGCAACCAGTAACAGTTTTGCTGGTCTCTCATTCTGGATGTAGGATGTAATAGTGGCTAGAGAAGCAGATTTCTGTCATTGCCCATTAAGACTCCTTATTTCAAAAAAATCGAGCTTTAAGGAAAGAAAAGAGTTACTCATAACAGTTATATCTCTGTCTCTCTTTTATGTTGTGACACCTGTGTTCACCTCAGTTTATTCAGCCATCCTAAAGAAACCCAGACATGGATTTGTTTGGTTTAGCAGCACATTCATAAAGTTGGATGAAAGTTGAAATCAGTTACAGCAAAATATATTCTACATCTTCATTTTTAGGAAACAAGTATCAATCAATAAGATCTATAAATTTTATGAGAAAAAGAAGAAACAGCATCAATAACTACAAAGATTACAAGGGTCACTGGGAATATGCTGTGCTTTTTTTCCCCCAATAATTTATTTATGGAACTAAAAGAAACATTTAATACTAGAACAGAACTCTGTCCATTTCAGCAGTGTAAGATTTACTAGTAATCATTTAAATACCTTCTAATTTACTTATTAAAAAATTTCCAAAATAAGAAGGCTGCCCAGAATGGAAGTAATAAAAATGTTGATTATATATAATGTGTAGTAAACTCAATTTCAGATAAATACAATAGAAACTTTATAATGGTCTGCTCTGAATAAAATACATGCCATAAAATAATGCATGCCTATTAGCTTTGTAAACATTGCTTCTCAGGTGAAACAAGCTGTTTTTTTTCATGGCAGTGCTTTTTAAATCAAGGTATTTGTAACAGAATTTGTACTGAAATTTTAAATCTAAGTGTTATGGGTTGGGGATAAATACACACAGTCTAAATAAACTCAAAAAAATACTTGGCCAAAAGCTGCCACAACCAATAACCATATTTCTAAATTCACGTCATCATCTCTACAGCATTTCTGGAATCAGGGAGAGTATGCTGGAAAACTCTCCCTCTCTGCCTTTCTTGTACTCTTCAGTAGGCAGCTGCTAGAAAAGCATCAGGAAAAGGATAAAGCATTGACAGCAGGTCAAGGGGGGGATTCTGCCCCTCTACTCAGCCCTAGTGAGCCTTGAGTGCTGTGTCCAGTTCTGAGTTTCTCAGCACAAGAGACACACAGAGCTCCTGGAGCAGATCCAGTGGTGGGCTCCAAAGATGATGAAGGGCTGGAGCATCTCTCTTAGGAGGAAAGGCTGAGGGAGCTGGGGCTGTTCAGCCTGGAGAAGAGATGACTGAGAGAGGATCTCATCAATGCCTGCCAGTGTCTGAAGGGAAGTGTCAGGAGGATGGACCAAGGCTCTGCTCGGTGGCTCAATAGGACAAGACCAGGAACAGATGCCCAAGAAGTTCCACTTGAACATGGGGAAGAACTTCTCCCTTACTGGAAATGTTCAAGAACTGTCTGGACACAACCCAGTGCCAAGTGCTTGGGGATGATCCTGCCTGAGGAGGGAGGTTGGATCCCTTCCAACCTTCCCTTCCAGTGATTCTGTAACAATACGTGCCTGTGTTGTGCCCCTATAGTGTGACAGTCATTATGAATTTAATTTCTCCTTAGATCACTATTATTTCATAAGGAAGGAGCAAATTTTTCCCAGGGACATGTTTTTGTGTAGTAGGTACTTCAGAAAACCAGCACAAAGATTTTCCCTGCATCAGTAACACACTCATTGCACACACTCAGACTCTGTTAAAGGAATTAAAATTCACTTTAAGTCACAAAGACACTACACAACCCTTTACAGCTAGGCAGTTATTTTCCAGCAGCCTTTGCCTTTAGAGGTCCCACAAGTGGAGATAAGCAAGAATTAATTTCACAGCCATATTTACCAGAAGCAAAATATCTTACAGGGTCAGAGGGAGGAAGTCAGTCTCACCAGTTCTCCTTGCTATTGCTGTGAGTTTCTAGAACAATGGGATAAATGTGGAAGGAAAAAAGAGAGGCAGAGTCCACAGTGGAAAAAAAGGACTTATAAGGCTAAAGTGGCACATGAGAAGAAAAGAGAAGCGCTGTAAAATGAGGAGCTAGAAGTCTTTGTAGAGAACTCTCCCCTGATGACCAGCAAACACCTCTGAGGCCACACAGCAAATAAATTCTGACAGCTGATGCCCACAGTCATAGGTTCCCGTGTACTGTATCAGGCAGTGCATATAGTGCTGTTTATCTGAAGAAACTCATCTTACTGGTTACCTGAATAGGCAAATGGTGCAATGACACCCTAGAAGGAAATACTGGGCACCTCAAATTATAACATAAAATAAAAGCTGGCTTACTTGAGCCATAAGCTCTCTGTGCTTAAATTCACTTTTGTAAGACAAAAGGCGAAGCAGTTGCTTAACCTGACATGCTATTGTTTAGCTAATTTCATAAACCACTGTGAATCCCTCAGATCCTGATGATAAACACCAAAGAAACCCCGTGAAGGAAATTAATTATTCTGCATAAAGTGCAGCAATTTGATATTGTGTAAAAAAATACAGCACCACTACTTAATGAGGAGCATAATGAAGAATCATTTAGTAGTTCCCCATTTAGTTAATGCTCTTTCCCCTGTGCAGTGGTGAGTGCTAAGATTTCATAGAGAGGTTTACAATAAATTATTATGTAATTAATGGCCACAGCAATGAATAACAAAAATGGCACCACAAGAGAAATGAATGGTGGCTTTAATTATGGCTTCTAACTTTAGTGTTTGACTCCAAAACTTGAAGGTTCTTGTTCTAGACTTTTCATGTAAATGCTAAATCAATTATTTAAAATATTTAGCTTAGCACTAAGAACAAGCCCAGAGAGCAAATACATATTTTGGATTAATGTACAAGTTTGCAGCATGCTTGTACTGTACACAGTTTTACACAGCAGAGAGAGAAAATTACCTAGAACTCAACTAAGCTTAAAAGGAAAAAAAATTATACTTTAAGGAGTACACTTGCCATCACACATGCTTCAGTCAGTAAATGACCTTTAAGTGTTTGGGTTTGTTTTTTTTTTCTTTAGAGAAAACTTTAAGATGGCATAACCATGTCTTGAATAAAAATAATAAAAATATTTTATAGCTATTTTTTTCTTGGCTATCCCTACTGGGCCCAGAAATAAAATTTGTGTAAAGGACACACACCAGCCCTTCTATAATTTATGGACTCTCAGTGTGTTTCAGTTGGATGGGAAAGCCCAGTGGTGAAAACAGACCAGGGGCATTGGGTTAATACCACATAATAGTGCAGACAGACTGTGAGAAAAATATTACATTTGAGGTATGTGGAAGCACAGACCTGGGTGAATACCTACTACTTTTTGTGCCATAAAATACACAATATCTTATTTTTTTAAGAATGGCAAGATTTTTGTTTGATTTGGTTTAGTTGGTTTCTTTCCCCCTCTGCCATAAAACTCCCTGTGTATGTGCTGATCAGAAAGGTAGATGGCCCATCAATTGTTTTGACAGGGTTACTACTTTTTACAGTTCTTCCCATTAGCTTTTTTCAGAGTCCTGTGGGAACACCCATATAAGACATGGTGTTATCAAATGTTTTCAGTGAAAACACCTTAGTCTACTTTAGATTATCTTACATACAGATATGATTTAACAGGTTCATAAAACTTTCTGACTGAAATTACTTTGATAATGAGTTATGTACATTAATATAAAATTCACTGTTTTACATTAATTCCTACTTTGCTTATTGTCCTTTGGTTTAGAAGTAAAGACAAGGAAAACAAATTAAAAACTAAACTGCATTTCATTCTTTTTCTTACTTAAATTGAATAGTGATGATTTCCTTCTTATTCTCGTATTTGATAGTCCAATTTATAGAACTTTTTCATAAAATGTAAGGGCTTGTGGTTTTTTTTTTTTTGGTTTGGTTTTTTTTGGGTTTTTTGGGGGGTGGTATTTTTGTTTGGAATAATTCCTCTATCTAACCCAAATTTTCTAGCTCACTACACTCAAATAACTTGTAATGAGCATCCCAAACATCTGAAGAAGCAATAAGCTGTCTTACCTCTATCCAAATATTATTTTTTAATAAGAAAACTGCCTCCACATGCACACAACCAAAAAGTGTCTAGTTTGGGAATCAGGTTTCTTAACTGCTTATTCCTGTCTCTTATATACCATAAAACAGTCTAGATTGACAGTGATCTGAAAAAGTTACCTTGGTCCAACCTCATGGTAAGGGAATGTAAATGAGATTATCTGCCCATCTGCAGCTTGGAAACCTCCAGCAATGAGGACTCATCCACATCCCTGAAGTGGTTCTTCCAGAGGGATGAGTTCTTGCTGCAAAAATTTTATTTCTTGTGTTGAGACAAAACCTGTCCTTGGTGCAACTTGTACACATCACTCCTTGTCTTCTCCATGAAGACTCCATCAACTTTGTTTCTGCCTTTGAAGTGCTGGAAAACCATGATGAGGTACTCCCAAATCTGTCCTCCAGGAGCAGCAAACCTAACATCTTCCTCCTTGTGCAGGCTACCTCACTTCTTTGTCCATACATTTTAAAATTTAAATATCTGTTTTGCTTCGAGTCACATGATTTTAGACATTCATCTGCATACTTAAGATGCATGTTGCTACAAAAACCTGATAGCCACTGGTTACTTGTTCCTATGTAATTTAAGGACAGTTTCCTTTGTTATTGTCCACTATGTATTCCTGCTGGCTGAGCTGCCCTCAGCACCACACAGATCTAACACTTCACTCAGGGATTTATGGAGGGAATAAGACAATGAAATACCAGTAAATTAACAAATGCAAGTGTTCATTGAAATGAAATTGAAAAACCTGACAAAAAAAAAAAGACTGTTTCCTTGTTAAAAAAGTATTTTCATCAAGCAACAGTCTCAAATGCAAACTCTTCAGATGACACTTGTCACTCCAGAATCATCTATCAAAAAAATCCATCTTTGACCCAAGAGAATACTGTCTTCATCAAGCAGATAAATCCTTCCTGCTTCACTTATTTTTTCCCCCATTAAATAATACATTTGGTCTAAAATGGATCATTTTCCCATTAAAGATAGGATTATTAATCAGTTGGTAGTAGATCATGAGACTTCCTATTTTTTTTTTAGGCTATTTTGCATTTTATAGACCTAGAAATATATGAAGAGGAAATACATCAACTAGTGAGCTAGAATCAGGTATATATATTCAGTCATAGCACATTCATAACAAAATTTGTTTCCTTATTCACTGACAGTTACAGACATTGGCACAAACTGACCTGATGTTAGCAACAAATCAGAACAGACAGAAAAATTTGGAAAAATGCAGCCCAAGACCAGTAGCAAGTGTAAAGAGAAAACAAAGCAAGGCCTTCCTTCTCCAGACATCTGCTGGTAAAAGAAACCATGGAGAAGACAGCTAATGGAAATGATGGATCAAGAAATCTGCAGGAAAAAGCAACTGATTATGGCATGTACACCAACCTTAACACCACACATAAAAACAAAAAGTAGCTTTTAGACACAACAGGCTGATTTTAATTTTAGATTTTCTGTGCTGTTTTAGGTTTTGGGGTTTTTTTTTGTGATTACCTAAAGATTTGGAGAAATGAACATTACCTTCAGACTGCTAAGGGTATGACCATTCAAGGACTTTGCACTCTGTGAAGTGAGTGTTATGCTTTGCCCTCATTTGTTCTTCTGAACCCTCCAAGAGCAGCAAAATTTCCACAATTATTTCTTGTAACTACAGATAAACTTATGAAGTTCTTCCATTATAGTTGCCAGCCAAACAAATACTATAAATCACTTTCATGATCCAATGTTGCTTGGTTTTTCTATTTTCCTCTCCCCAAGGAAAAGTTTTCTGATGCAAAGTTTTGTCTACCTTGCCTCCACCATTTATTTTTTACTCCCATGAAAAAATAGCTAAATTTCCCTCATGAATTAAAACCTTCTACTGACCTGTCACTATGGAGGGATTTGATTAATGCTTAACAACTGAAGCTACTCTAGTTTGGATGCGTTTTCTAGGTCTAAATTTGACATAGAAATCCTCTGCCAATTTCCAACATGCTAAATATGGCATTTTGTTGCACACCTGTGCTGAATATCAGGTGCATTGGCCTGTTTGCTGTGCACACAAATGCCACTCTCATAAAAACCTTTTAGATTCACTAAAAACACCAATAAATTGAAGACTATTAAGAGTTTAATTTCTTTCTGAACACTGGAATAGTAAATTATAAGTGAACACAGAACTGGAAAAGTTAAAATAAAACATTCAAAAAATAAGTCCTAAAAATAATATTGCTTTTGGAATAGCAACTTTAATATGAAATAATACTCCAATCACATATATTCCATGTCATGTTATAGGAAAATGTTAGACATTTTAATATTTTGGTGGTGGAGCTCTCAGAAATACCTGAAAGGGATACATTTAATGTGGCAGATGTGGAGGAGTAGGAAATACTGCACATAGCACAGCCACTCTTCCATTAACAGTGAATTTTCCTATTTTTTAATTTTTCATTTTGTGATGCATAATCCCTTTAGAATCTGTTCCTAATAAGATTTCACATCTCTGCAACAACAATTTATATGTTTAGATATGTACTCAAAATCCATTAAAACATTTCATTTTAAAGGATCCAACATTAAGGAGTCACTCGGATTTATAAACTTCTTAAACCAAGAAAGATTTATTTTCAGGATTTACTTAGAGATTCACTGTACTTTACAAGTAGGGCTATGATATGTTTTCAGGATGAAAATATGAACCAAAACAATGGACAGAAAGAAAAAGCAGAAGAATACAAAAATTCTGCCTCTAGCTCTCTGTATAAGTCCCTAAGAATTGTCCACATTTGGCCATTATTGTAAAAAACAAAAATAAAACAAAAAAACCCAAACAAACAAACACACAAATAAAATAAAAAAAACACCATCACCATCACAAAAACCACAGAAATAACAACAAAAACAAAAACCAAAATAAAATAAACAAAACCCAGAAAAAGCTCCCAAAACCAAACAAAAGTAAAACAAAACACACACACTCCAACCCCTCCACCCTCAGATTAATCTCTATTTAGAAACAGTCTTACTAAGGTCACTTTTTCGAAATTTGTGGAATAATTAGTGTCTAGTCTTATTCTGAAGTGAATATCTGGACCAACTGGGAATGAGCTCGGCCAGTGCCTCACCCACCTATTTAAAATTTCATTGTTCATTAAAACCACTGTGAGAAATCTGAAGAAGCAATTTTTGAGCACCAGGAATAGACATTGCAAGGTAAGATAAGGAAAACTGGTGAGTTTAGACCAAGTAGATGTTTTTTTATATGTAGACATTTTGCACTGCCAAAATTGGAAAGTTCCCAGAAGGGGAGAGAATGACTGATAAATAAAACTGTTGCCTTCTTCCCAAACATATCCACTCCTAAAGGAGCCCTGCCTGGAGCCCTGCACAGCTGAGCTTGTTTATTAATGCAATCTTTGTATGACAAATTAGGTCAGCTGCATAAATTATTGAAAAACCTCACATTAGCTGAAGTGATAAGAGTTTGCAATAAGCAGATGAAATTTGGGTTTCTTTTTCCCAAGGTATTTAAGATTTTCATACCTTTCCTGGTAAGTGGCTAACATTTGCATTCTCCTCACAGAATTTGTATGATGACATGTGTGAAATACCCTGAATTTCCATCTGAAACCTACTAAACTGTGCAACAGTTTATCACCATTACAGCTGAAATAATTCCTGTAGATATCTGCCTTGCCTCTTCTGTAGTGCCCCTATTATAAAATTGCTATCATTATTTTTAACTTTAAAAACCCCCAAAACATCAATTCAGTGATCTGCAGCAAACACCTATGTACATTTTATGGCATTCATACTGCAAAAAACATTCACAAAACAAAACAAACAAAATAAAATGGACGAATAAAACCTAAGTGATTGATTAAATGCTTGGAACTTCCCATAAGGGTTTGTTTTTTCTAAAAAGAATAACTTTTTAGGTTCCTTGAATTCAGTACTGACAGTCATAGTTTTAAATTGCAGCTTTCTCTTTCAATCCTCCTCTTAGAGAAAGGGCACAGAGATACCAATATCTTAAAACTTGTTTAACAGATAACTGACCTGTAACTAAGTCCAAAGCAGCTCCTCTTCTCTTCTCCAGAAGAGCAGATAATGGCAGTAAAAGTGCAATGGCATATTGACATCACGATAAAGATGTTTTGTGACACCTTTTTGTTGCAATGTCTAATACATCATGTACAAGTTCTGGATTGGTATCACCTTGCAAATAAAAGCAAAAGGAACTTAAGAGCTTTGTAACTCACTTCCAGCAGAGACTAATGGCAGATGATTAGAGAACTTGTAAAAACAAAACCCAAAATATCCTCCAACCAGTACAGACACAAATTCACCTCAGCTGCCAGAGAACAATTAAAAGAAAGAAAATTTAAGCAAAAATTAAGCTGAACACAAGCATACAGGCAAGGATGATTATCAAGTATCTCTGCTTACTTGACTGGGCTGACCCATTTTGACCAGTGCTCTTCATGTCACCAACACAACAGGATTCACAATTGTTTTTGGCAAAGAGCAAAACCACAAAGAACTCCAAATCCCCAACCTAAACAGAAGAAAAGAAGTCAACCAAGAAACATTTGCAAGCAGGTATTTTGACAGCAGGTTCTCATCAATGACAAATAGTGGGTTTCAATGTTCTGAGGGGTCCTCTTAGAACTGATCTCACTGGGTAGGGGTACACTCAAAGCTGAAAGGGTAAGCACTGCAGATGTGTGTGAAAAGGAGGCATAGAAAAACCATCAGAGCAAAACAAAGAAGAGAGATCTCTCCATGTTTACATCTGGTCTCTGCATAAAACAATTCCCTCCTTCCCCAGGAATGAACACTCAAAACCAACTTCAGCATTTGTATGATGAGTGATGAGCATAGTTTGCTTTGTACCTAATTCAAGCAGACTGTGATTACTGTTCAAATTCCCACCCAGTGGACTCTGTTCTCTACAGCTGGGAAGGTTCTATAGTTCCACAGCTGATTTCTCAAGGTATTCCGCTGTGTGAGCCAAGAGAACATTCAGAATACCAAATACAGGCTGATAACTTTATTTCTTAGATTCCTTAATCTTCAACTCCCCTATAAGTACACGTGGAGCTGTAATCACAGGACAACACTGACACACACAAAGTAGCAATATGATATTATCTGGCATTTCAGAGATATTGGGCCAAATTTGACCAGATTCTCTTTGTACATTGGTAAATCTATGAAAAACAATGTTTTCCCATGCTGCTGTTTCTCACTGATGAGCTTGGAGTTAGTAAAAAAAAAAATCACCTCATGAAAAATTCACTAATGAAAAGTGCAGTTTCCAAGAGACATTCAGGAAAAATAATCCAGGCAAGTCCTATATTGTGTTTCTATGCAAGAACAAATGCTTTGAACAAGGCAGTCAAAGTAAAACAAGATCCTCCACTTTTTAAAAAGCTAAGTAACAGATCCACTACTTAGAATAAACTCAACAGAATGAGATCAGCAGAAATAGGTCCTTTTAGAGGTAGAACCTCACTCAACCATTTCTAACAAGCATTCCTATCAGGAATATTCTTTCAGGTACACATGCATTGCATACAGCAACTTCAAAAGAAAATACCATGCTTGAATTTGTGTTTAAGTTTGGGTTCCTGGAAAATGTACACAGCTTCACTGTTTTGATCCTAACCATTCTGTTTCTCAGAAATCTCTCATCCCTGAGCCATGTGCTGCACTATCCATGTTCCCAAAAACTTTTGTTCTATTCTGATCAAATAGTCAAGACTACACTGATTGCCATTGTTAAATCAATGCTCCTAGTGGCCAAAGAGAAAATGTATTAAAATGTGCCTGAAATTACAAATCACAACCTCATTTTGTGAGGTGAGGTAAATTTGTAATTGTCTTTCTCTTCTTTTGAGATGCTTCAAATGTAAAGGCATTAATCCATATTTTTCATTTTTGTTTCTATTATACAATAGCTTTTTACACATATTTGACATCCATTTTTAACTGATATGTCCATTTATGTTTCAAATTCATATGAAAACCAAGAAATATACCCTAAACTGTACAAGTACTCTTTTTAAGAGTGGCTGTATGCTTTTTAGTTTTACTTTGTTTCTTCTTTTCTTTTTTTTTTAGTTTTAACTGGTTTTCAGTGTTTAGTATTAACAATGTTAATAGAAAAATAAACTGTTTCCATTCAGAAAAAATTCATTTCTTCAATTTGGATAATAATTTAATCCAGATTATCATGTGCATTTTACGTTTTGGGCTTGTTCTCTACACTTTCTCCCATCCCCTTTAGAACAAAGAAATGAACAAAAAAACCAAGCAAACAGTTAACATCAAAAGCGTTTACCACAGATATACAAGAAATAGTCCTCTTCATCTCTCTCCTACATATAAAGTTCAGAAAGTATGCTCTTTCATTTGAGAGCTCAAAGCAGATTTTTCCAAAATAGCCAATCCCTTCAAGGTCCAAACATTTTTCTTCCTTTGGTCACCTCAGTAAATCCCATATATCATCAATCCTTCATATGACCAAGATGGCAAGAGAAGATAAAGAATGGAGGACTGCACTGAGGTTTTAAATTGATATCAGAATGAAGCATTGACCAAAAGGTCTCCCATTTTGATTTTTTTTTTAATGCCATTCGAATCTATGATTTTGAAACAAAGCAAAATCCCCCGTTTGTTATCAACTCATTCAATTTGTCATTCATTCAAGTCAACAAACATAATTATATTAACTCCACCAATTTAAAACACGTATTTTAAATTATAACTAGACTAAAATAAATACATCACCATTTGGGAGTCTTTGGGGAGTTTTTGTTAGGAATAGGAATCTGATGCCATCCTCAAAGTGAAGATGGCTTTTTCTTAAAAAAAGGTTGTACTTGATGATCATAAAGGTCTTTTTCAACATTAACAATTCTATGATTCTGTGGTTCTATTATTAACATAAGCCAATGCTATTTATATGAGCTAATTATAAAGCCTGACCTTCAGACTTCTACTTGGCTGTAGTATTCACAATGTACACTGTCTGTACATAGAAGAGAGGCAGAAGATACAGCAACTTTATACTCCTTCTTGTTAATATGTAATAGTCAGGAACACCAGGAGAGGCTGGAAATTCTACTGGAGCTAAACAGAGCAGAGGGAAAGGGCTTGATTCATTAAGAAAATTTAACTGGGCAAAACTAAGAATAATCTCATTGGGCACAAATAAGAATAAAACCTCCAGTACTTCTGGTACAACAAACTGATCTGGGCATCAATAATTCACAGCCCTCCCCAGGGTCCACAGGGCTTTGGGTGAGCAGAAGCCTTGACTGCACCTCTTGGGGAAAAGACTCTGTCTGAACACCATGCACCCATAATTATGGTTTGAGATTAAGAAATTGCCTTCTAATGTTCCCCTCCCAGCAGATCTGAAATGTATACAATAGCTGAAATGCCCTGTAGCAAAGTAAAGCTAAATCAGTGGCTAAAGCAGGGCAAAACACTATAATATTGTTTAGTGCATTTCAGTATTAGCTGCTTTGGTTCTTGTGTGACATAACTTATTATAAAATGTAAAATAGTTTAGCACAATAGTAAAGAACCACAGAGAGAGGGAAAAGAAAGGAAGACCACAAAAAACACCAAAAGCAAAAATCCCCATCAGCGAACCTTTCACTAAGAACTTGATCAAAACCTGGCATCTGGTATCATCCTTACAGCTCCTCTACCTGCCCATGCCCCATCCTGCTGACTGACAGTGCTTCCAGCAGTTCATTAGCATAACATGGAGATAATCAATGCTGCTTCAGAAGGAAAATGCCACCTAATGAATCCCCAGTGCCACTTTTCTGTGCACCAGGTGCCTTTGGTGCAGGAGTACCAGCCTGGAACAGATCACAACTACCTGTTTAAATTGTGGAGTTCGACTTGCCCCAAGCTGTGCTGTGTTAGGAATGATGAATTCAGGTGCAGTAATGAACCATGTACTCTCCTCCTTTGAAGACATTCTGATGCCAAGTTAGACTCTAAGACTGGTGATATGTGAAAGGCACTCTAAGTAGTTTCCACTTCCAAATTTGTTATGACAGAAAATGAAGAATCTTGAAAATCTACTTGATGAACTCAAATTATTTATCCTTGTGTCTCCTTGTGTATGGTTATGGTATGGACATTCACATTACTGGCAGATTTTATTTCTGAATCAGTATTATAGCCTGACATTTTATGGAGCAAGGCCTGCGAGTATATCTCAGTTAATGCACAGCAGATTTGCAGAAAAAAATCTGTTTCAATTACAGCAGGGGGAAAAAATGATAAATAGAAAACCACCTTGCAAAATCCCAAAGGAGCATCATATATTTTTTTTGTATTTCTGCTGATTTTAATACTAAGATTTCTCTAAACTTATCAGCCTTCCTCAAATCCAGGAATTTATTTCCTTCTAGAACAATAGCTGCAAAGAGCTATGGAGCACATGGTTTGTTATGTGCAATGCTGGGCACACCTGGAGGGTGGCAAAGGCTGACTACACACCAACAAAGGCACATGTCTTGCATCCTCAGAGGGCCTGACCAAATTCTGCACTGATGCAAAGCAAATGAGCTGTAGGGAAGGCTGCAGCAAATTTTTGTCACTGATTAGGGTGTTCTTAAAAAAATTAATTTAAAAGTCACAGTAGCGAGACCTTGTTCTAGGTTGCTACTTCCAAGTGATATCTATATTTAAAAGGTTTAGTTTATGGCTTTGAAAGCTTAAAACATAATCTCTTAAAATAAAAATGTTAAGGTCAGAAATAGCTGTTTTCCACAATATTGAACTACAAGAGCAGCACTACTTTATTAAAACTTTGGAGGAACACAGTGAAAAGCCATATTTTAACATTCTTTTAAACAGCAATTCTCTTTTATTTTCACTGTCACTCAAACATAGCACCTCTAGTAAATTGGGAGGCAGAACAACATCTCTCCAACAGTATGGTTATAACTAACAACAACAGTATTATAGCATTGTGTTATGGCTTATCTCAAGCAGTTTAAAGAACAAATCCATTATTAAACTAGTTTTATTGTGATCATTCAGTTCCCTCAACATAAATATGCACTGCTTAAAATTCAAGGTAACATTTCAATTCCCTGTTTGGGAGGCTTCAGAAATCTATTTTAAATGTCATTGAGACAGTCACACTGTTTTGTAGGTTCTCAGTATTTTGTTCCTTTTAGTCTTTCTCATTTTCTATTCTTTCTGTAGAAGGTACATACTGGTTTGTTTCTTTCACCTTATTGTGGAGACTTCTCTCTTCCCTTTTGGGATCCTTCTCAATAGAGACACCAGCATGATTTAGGAATTTCTGCTGAGTTTTCTTTCACTCTCATTTTCTATTTAACATAACAAGGCATAACTTTGGCAGAAAACAAGAAACTGAGCCCCACATTAAGAGTTAGTACTGCAATAGTTCATGAAACAATTACATCTATTGCTATAAATGCAATATATTTTCATGCTTGAGAGAGGAATTTTTCTCTGAAGTAAATGTTATTATGGTTTAAATTAAATTTGAAAAAAAACCCCAATACAATTAAATCTGAATAATAATTAGCAAATGTGTAATAAAACCTCATGATGGAGTTCTAAATATCTCGGCATTCTTGTGAATGACAGATGGTTACACTAGGATTAAAAACAAAAAAGAAAGTGGATAAAAGCTTTCCAGAAAGATAGATGACATCAGGAAAAAAGCTGATATTAGGTGTACCCTAGAGAAACTTTTCTCAAATAAAGAGAACTTAATGATACCCCAACAAAAAATGCCACAGTACATCGTTAGAATGAACTGGTAGAACCGTTAGAAGAAAATAAAGATGTCTGTCTCATACGAGTAAAAAACCAAGTTGTTTACAAAACAGTTACATGACTAATTAGGGAAAAGTTAAGGTCAAAAAATTTCAAATCCCTGGACTTCAATCTCTTGTCATCCAGCCAGCATTTCAGACAATATAAAGGAAGCTCCTGTTCTGTTATTGCTTCAATGGCAAACAGAGTGTTCCAGATAACGAGAAAACTTGGCAGCCTGACATAAACCACAGACAAATCCAACAGAGGAGGAATGAAGATACAAGAAATTAACACACTTTTAAGGAGTGATATTATAATTAGTGCCAATCAGCATGAGCAAGTAGAATGTAGATCTTAGGAAAGAAAACTGGGGTAATTTTTGATGAGATTACAAGGTTGGTTGGTTAGTTGGTTGATTGTTTCTTGTTTTGGTTTATGGAATATTGATGCAGTGCTGTTAGATTGTGAGAGATTGTCACTTCACATCTTCAGTAGTACAACAGAATATTGGAACTCTATTTCACAAGTTAAGTAGATAAAAAACAGGTAAACACAGAGGTTTCCTACATAACTAACAGAGAGAGTGGATAATCCATGGATTTGTACAGCTCTTCTCTAAACTTTTTTTGCAAATAACATTGGGGCAATGTGTAAGCCAAAACATTTCTCAAATTATATAAAGATTGAGAGGAATCTGGAAAGTTATATTGCAATTACTGAAAAAATTTAACATTCATACACCGATAAATCTCCTTAAAAAATAAAATTATAGTCTTTCTGCTTTCTCTGTATCAGTTACAAATAAAAAAAAACAAAACCCAAACCCAAAATTACTGATTTTCCTTTCAATTCTCCAAGCTAGAGAGTTCTTTTGTATTTGATCATAACTCCTATGGGCCTTCTCTTCCTTTTTTTTTTAAATTTTATGAAGTTTTTACACAAAAACAGAAGTTAGAGATACCTGAAGAGTTTGCAAAAACAATTTGCTGGAAATCAAAGAAACAAACAAACAATCAAAAAAGGCATAAATTCATGGTGGTTTTTATGAAGATTTTAAGAAGTGGAATTAAAGGGGTTTTTCTAAATGTGCATATTAACGTGAAAGTTTTTGTAAGATGTCTGTTAGACATGCACAGAACACTTCTGGTCTTTCTTCCATTGGTGGCCACATGAAAACATCAAAGATTAAGTTCTTTAAAAGTAATTTAGAGGAGGAAAAAAAAAAAAGTCTTATTCTGAAGGAAGTGGGGAAGGGGAGAGAAGAGAGGAGAGGAGAGGAGAGGAGAGGAGAGGAGAGGAGAGGAGAGGAGGGAGGAGAGGAGGGAGGGAGGAGAGGAGAGGAGGAGGGAGAGGAGAGGAGGAGGAGAGAGGAGGAGAGGAGAGGAGAGGAGAGGAGAGAGGAGAGGAGAGGAGAGGAGAGGAGAGGAGAGGAGAGGAGAGGAGGAGAGGAGAGGAGAGGAGAGGAGAGGAGAGGAGAGGAGAGGAGAGGAGAGGAGAGGAGAGGAGAGGAGAGGAGAAACTGTTCAAGATTCAGACCTCTCAACAGCCTCCTCATGCTTGTGGGCTGAAAGCAGAGAGGTTCAAAGAAGAGAAAAAGCTTTTCCTCCAAGCAGGCGGGCAGTGGCCCAGGCTGCCCAGAGAGATTCTGTAATCTCAGTGCTCAGAGGTTTAAAACCCAGCCAGACAAAGTCCTGAATAACTTTCTCTGACTTTGTAACTCTCCTCATTTTGAGCAAAAATTTGGTCTGAAGATCTCTCGAGGTCACAACAAATACATGACAAAAAACTTAGGAACAAACAAACAAAAAAAACTTAGATATTTTTAAAATGAGTTTTCTGTGAAAACTGAGAGCAGGATCAGAAAGAATGTGCAGTTACATCTGAAAAATGGTGAAAATTATCAAGTTAGTAAGCAGAATATTTTGCTTGCATAACCTAGCGGGCTGAAAATTGCCATAGTTCAGTGATAATCAAGAAATTGATTTTTAGTTCTGTGGGAACAGATGAACATAGAGAACAGTCTGTTTCAAAAGCAGAACACAAAGAGCCCTTCCCCCGACACTCCCTGTGAAGTGAATTTTAAGGAAGAGAGAGAATACCAGACGATCAAAAAACGTTTTTTTAACATAAACTTTTCATTTTGACATACATACATATTTAATATAATACAGAAATCTGCCTGTGATGCTTATTTTTAAAATGTCATTGAAGCTGACGTGCGGCTTATTTTGTCCTCTTTTCCACAGAGGAATTCTCGCTAGGATGAAAAGATTCACACTGAACAAATGTGGACCTTGCCTCGGAGAGATGTGCAAGCTCTGCAGCAGCTGCAGAGGGAGGCAAGCACTCCAAGGTAGGTGCCCCATGCAAGCAAGTGGAGCAGAAAACAGCAAACATCCAGCAACCCACAGCAGAAATACCACAGCTGCAACTCAAACACACAATTCCCTTTTCCCTCAAGTCTCAGCGGCGCTGGCGAGACGAGCATTAGTGTAAAGAGTGGACTGGCAGGCTGTGTGATTGCATCCCCCTGGGTTAGAGATGCAGCCTGCAGCACACAGCACGCTCTGGTGTGTGCTGCTCTGCTCCTGGAGCGTGGCTGCAGCCAGAGCCGGGGCCACTGAACAGAGGCATCTCTGAACACAGCTCCTGTTCCACCAGGAGGACAGAAGTGGGATGTACTGAACTAACAGGCTCCTCTGGAACTGAGAAGCTTAAACACTGTTGTTTTCTTAGATTTTTCTAGTAGCATTTAATTTCCCGTGTTTTCTAAGGTCCATTTTATCCCTGACCCTATTTCCATTCAAAGGAAATTTAGTGCTGATCAGCTCCCAAAGCGTTCCAGTAGACCATGTATAAAAGACAATTTTGATACAATTTTTCTCTACCTTGGCCTTCTATTACCATCTTTCCTTCCCACCTTACCTACATATATGCCAATACAGGTTCTCTTAAGGAAAATAAAATCAGGATGAAGACAGATTACTTGTTATCAGAGTTATGTAGAGGATAACAAGTTACTAAGTTAGTGTTTGTTACTAAGTTAGTGTTTATCACCAGGAAAAATAACCTGTTTATCACCTGCTCAAATTACCCTGAGAATCTCACAGTAGAACAAATGGAAGCAACCAGATAAGAAACCCTGGAATCCAGGTGCTGGTAGATTGAAGGAATTAAAACAAAACTTAAAATAATGAATCTGATGTAGAGAGCAACAAATAAGATCAAAAAGAGCTGCTAAGCAAAATTATGTCCCAAGTGACTCCAAGACCCAAACATACACTCTGTTATCAATGTCATTGTCACACAGCTCCAATCAGGTATCTTTTTAGCTTTTGTATGCTTAAATAAAACCAAATAAAATAAATAACTCTTTAGAAGAGTGGTCAGTTTTCAGACCAGTGGCAGACATTTCTGATTTTGTATTCTTCTCCTAGTCCTTGTTCTCGACCAAAATAAGTTCTCATTTAAATCAAAATAAAAGGAATACATATCAAACATCCCTTCACCCCCAAAAAAAAAGTTTAGGGGACATAATACACACACCAGATTCTAAAAAACTAAAGCTTCTTTAAAAAGTCAGGTTTGAATTGTTCTAGATATAAATTTTGTCTTATAATCATCTAAGTCAAGAATAAAATACTTTTGAAATACTTGTGCCAACATTTTTGCCACCTGCAATAAGAAAACAGAAAGCAGATGACCTAAAGTCAGCAATAGTCTGCTTCCTCCTTTAAACTCATTGTTACTTATCACTTAAGATCACACTGTTTTTAGCTCCTTAATTTTTCACTAACTAAAGAAGAAGTAGAAGTTCAAGCACCAGCTTTGAAAGTTTCATTCTTAGTTGAAGGAAACTCGGGATGTTTAATGCCAAAATGTCCACTGTAAGGAGTTTTCAATAATAAGAATAATGTTTCATTAATAATGAAGAAAAACTTTGTAAGATGGCTGGACACCTAATAGCTTTTTTTGTTTTGATTTAATTTTTGTTTTTGGGTTTGGGGTTTTTTTTGGGGGTTTTTTTGGGGGGTTGCTGCTTAGTGGGGTTTTTGGTGGTTTTTTTATTGTTGTTACACCTATATGTAGAGGTTACTCATCAAGAAGTCTTCTGAAGGAGAACATTTCAGCCACAAGTGAAATTAATTATGCAGCAGTGCTGGTAGAGCAAGACTCCATTTAAAGTAGTTATAACCCCAATTAGAAATCAAAGAGAATTAATGTCAGGATTTCATTTGCATCAGGTAACTTTTGTAAAGGTTTTTAGATCCCATTACAAGTTTTAATTTGTAGGGCAAAATTTCAGGCCATTTTTACAATATTTATATGTAAAAAACCCTACAAACAACAAACAAAACCCTACACCTATGCAAATGAAACATAAAGGGAAACCTGTTCCTATTTTTGTTCTCAACCTTTTTGATTACTCCCCACCTCCTACAGTGGCACTTATACAGTGCTCAGTATAAAATGCTTTGAGAGAAGACCTAAGAGGCTCTTAAATCACTCCATCCTCTGAAAAATTCACCAAACCTATTAAGTCAGTCAAGGTGATTATTACAATCCTTCTGTGCCCTGCTGGTGCACCTACTGTAACAAAAGGGGTTTTGCAGCCCTGCAGATACAGAAGTCTTAAATAGGATTACTTATTTCTGCCAAGCTAACCCTTCTTCCAATTAATCTTCTCCCTTTTTTTCCCCACTCTGGCATTTTGCTACCTGTAGCCACCTGTTTCATCATTTTAGTAGCCAGCAGTTTTTAATGTCTTGAAAATAATATTACTTTCATGCAGAGATCAACAGTCAAATTCAGCCAGCATACTTATTTATCTTGAAGAACTGCCAGATACTGCTTAAGCTCACTTTATAACCTGAATTTTCTTGCCAGAGAGCAAGCAGGGAACACAGGTAATGGATGTGCCTTTAGTTGGTAAGACTAGTTGTTTATTCAACCACATGATGTGCTTTCAAATTATCTCCTTTTGATATTTAGGATGGAAAAAATAGTGAGCTGAAAGATAATGCCTCTGTCATAGTGTTAATAGAGATAACTGATTTTTAGTTGTCTGCCTGAGTTTCTCCAGTTCTGCTCAAAGGTACCAAGGGATATTTATTGCTGCACATTGGATAAAGTTGATTACTTATTAATGCTTTTTTAATTATGCTTTGTTCTTTCCTTGAGCTATTTTTCCACAAATAAGTATTAGACATTCTGTCTCTGAAGTCCTGTTATAATCTGGATTATTCCTCAACCCAAATCAAAATATGTTTGTAACACTACAGCCAGAACAAGCAATTCTGGTTTGATATTGGCCATTCCCATATATCTAATAATGTAAATGTAAAATCTTATTAGTTGTGGCTACAAATAAATAAAACCTTTCCCACCCTATTTTTAAGCAGTTTATAATTCTACTAAATAAACAGTTTAATTAGTCCTTTTTTGGTGGATGTGTTAGAATTTTCTCTACTGGAAAAGTTCAATTAAAATAAGCTCCTCTGTCCAAGAGTAATTGACAATATCAAAACAATATTTTACGTATGTTGAAAGTAAAATATGCAAGTCTATTGCCTCCTGTATCCTTCAGAATTTTCAGCTTGGCATAGTAACTGATTTCAAACAGGAACTTAATTTTTGCTAGGGTTGGAAAAAGAAGTTGGCATTGTTGTTGTAGATGTGCATTTACAATTATTTTTATTGTTCACATTGTATTTTTATTGAATTTTTACCTGTGATTAGTTTATACTGGGTGACCTGTTTATTTCGACAGGAATTTCACTTTAGCATCTTCAAATGAAGCAGCTCCACAGACAGGATCTGCTCCATGCACAAGAAATCTAATAGATGATCCAAAATTGCAAGTGGAGCTACAGGCACCACAGAGGTCTGAAAAGTGAAAGAAGCAACTATCATGTGCTGTAGAGACAAAGTGTGGTAGAACCTCAGTATTTCAGCACATACTTCAAAGGCAGTCTCAGAGTAACACAGAGCTGTTTTCCTCTTATTGTAAGAGCAGAGAATTAATTTATTTTCAAATTTTGTCTTTTTTCAAGCCAATAAACCAGACAGTTCTATTTTAGTATTTTTTAGATCATTCATTCATACTTAAAATCGTATTCACCAATTGATGCAATAATTCAGCATTGTTTTAAATAACATGCCATCTTCCTTGTCCTTAATTTACTACCTGTATCCTTCACAGACTTTTGTTTCTTTAATGCAATATATGTATTTCCACCATAGACAACATGTCTTTAATATTGTATTCAGGATTCTTTTCACATTATTAAAAAAAAATGTATACCTATATGCCATGTATTTTTGGTATGTAGTAAGTAACCAACCAACAGGAAAATTTACTGCTGTATATGGTATCAAAAGACTGATAGAATATAGAACCATTAAAACTTTTGGGTTTGTTTTTGGGGATTGGTTTTATGTTTTTTGGGATTTTTTGGGGGGTTGTTATGTTTTGGGGTTTTTTTTGTTGTTGCTTTTTTGGTTTTGGGGGTTTTTGTGTATTTTTTGTTTGTTATATGGTGGGTTTGTTTGGTTTTTTGGTTTTGTTTTGTTTTGTTTTCAGATTTTAGAACATATAATTGGACTATTATTTTTCATTTCAGGCAGAATGGCCCCAGAAATGGGAAGCCAAGGAACACAGTGATGTGGGAACACAAACTTCCTTCTGTTGGCTATAAAAGGACTGTCCCATGGTGAGAAAGGTAACAAGTGACAATCCACTGATAAACAACACAAAATCCCCAAAAGCCCATGCTATTCCAAGGTACAACAGAGTTCCAAGTGACTTACCATTGGGAATTTGTGCTCTGGTCAGCCTTAAATACTGCATTTGCTTTTTTTTTTTTTTTTTTAATGTCGGCATCTCAATTGCTCCAGAATTCTACATATTCTCCTAGAAAGCTGCAAGATCAGTGTATGGCTAAGTTTCTTCCACATATTTTATATTGGCAAGGTTTAGAAAAAGCCCTTTCACTACCCCTAAAGATTGTCAGAAAGGAGTATAGGTGATGTGGCACAATCTTTGGCTCTCATGCTTTAAACTGCTTTAAAACTGGCTCTTAAACTTATGTTTAAAATGGTTTTTCATTGTTTTGATGCTTCAACTTGTTCAGTCTGCTTTTTGAACTAGCACTTTCTAGACATGACAAAAGATATATTCTTGAGTCAAACAGATATTGAAATAGTCTGCAAAATAAATCCATTCTTGTCTAAAACAGAAGAGTTGGCATTTCTGACAGAAGAAAGAGATATTAAAAAAAAAGACAGGAGTGAATTACATCACTTAACTTTTCAGACAGAGTAGTTCTATGTTGAATTGTTATTCACAAACAATGCCCTTTTCTATCATATGTGCTAGGAAACAAAATGTTTGTAAGGCAGAGAGGGAGATCAAATTAAATATGTTTCCTTTTCATTCCTTGGAAAAACATTTTGGATGCGTTTGAGGAGTGGTTTGATTGTTTTTTGATTTTTTTTTTTTTTTTTTTTTGGTTGATTTGTCTGGGATTTTTCTGTTCATCAACTCAATCAAGAAAACAGTAATTTTCACAGCCCTATAAAGGTATCCTAAATCAATTGCATTTTAAAAAATTCAATTTTAGAAGGTTTAAATTAAAATAAACCCTAAAACCAAGACATATTCTTTCTTTCAGGATTGGTATAGGTGACCACAGTTCTGTTCTACAACTTCTCAATTGCATCAGGTCATTCTGAAGTATTTACAAATATTGGAAAATGGGAGGCTGCTCTTAAGAGTGTAAGCTATAGCATGGAAATATTTATTTAAAAACCTGAGCTTTTAGAAACTGGAAATAGGTCTCAGCTAGTCTTGGTTATATCAGTTGACAATTTAGATAATGGAAAGTCTAACAAGGTGGATTTGATATTTCTGGGAGAACCACATCAAGCTATTTTAGATAAGAAAATAAAAGCATGAGAAGCACACAACAAATTAACTCAGTTTGAAGCTAAATCACCTTTGCAGAGATCACCTATTCTATAGATACACAGAAAGATGCTGAAACACTGTGGGAAAGATACTATGCTTTTAAGTCCTGGGTTTTCTATATATTTTTGCCACCTCATCTGAGATAAGTGATGTTTGCCAACAGTCACTAGGAATCAGCAAGATGCTGCTATTACTGAGTTATTTCAGGCTTTCAAGGGTGTAGCAGCAGATAGGTAGAGCTAAGAAATTTTCTTGATCCAGAGGAATGGAAGTCTAGATGCACTAATAGACAGATGTGGGTGTTTTGCTTTTTTTTCCACCAGCAGGTTTGTGGAATGAAACAGGTGGTGCTTTATATTTCCAGGGTAGAGGCTTCAAGGGAGGTTTATTTCCAGGTGCCATTGCCAGGACACTCAGCAGCAGCTGGAGCTGCTGTCGGTGCATGCCCGGAGCTCTTCACCTGCACACTTAAATCAGAAAGGAACCACAGGACAGCACGGGATAACAGTGGGGGGAATTGGCTTTACAAAGCTCATGGCTGACCTGTGCAAGCAGGAACTGGACAGGCAGAGGTGGGGAAGGCTTGTCTGAGTTAAAAGACAAGAGGGCTCTGCTCAAATTAGTTACATGTCCAAGGAAAATGTAAACAGAGAAGGTATTTCATGTCAAAGTCACTCAGGCTCCAGAATTCCTTCCTACAGATGCCATGAGTCCTATAAGATTTATATGCATTCAAGGAGACACTGAAGATGTTAATGAGAAATCCAATGTATTTCTAAATACAGAGAAATACAGGCCAAGAAGCACTCTGTGAACTGAAAACAGCAGGGCTGGAGAGATGGAACTAATCACTCTTTGGCAAGACTGGAAGGGCGACTGGTTTTCTGTGTTGCCATTTCCATCATAAGTTCTTCCCAGTGAAAAAGGAAATATCAGGTAAAAATATAGAAAAACATAGAAAATACAGGGGAAAAAAAATCTTGCTACAAGTGTACTGAAAGTCTACCGTGCAGCCAGAGAGAACTAATACTTACAGACATGAACATGCTTAACAGGTACTTCTGAAAACAAATGTGTGAAAACTGCAACAGAAAATACCAGAGTTGAATGAGTCTGCTGCTTTCCCCAAAGCAAACAGGACATTTCCTTAAATTTTGATTAAAAGAAGCAGCTATCTATGTTTGCTTCGATAAGAACAAATACTAAATGTAATTCATTTCTTGCTCTGGCAAACCTGCTTGACTTTCTCTCTTTTCTTTAGTGTGACTGCCCAGAAGAGCTGGGAACAGGTAACTCATCTCAATCTACTCTGATAATCAGCAAGAAACCAGTTCAGAAGTTAAGCACTTGTAGCTGTGAAAGCATACACATATTTAAGGAAGACAAGATTTTTAATAAGGCAACCTGATAGATATGAGAAAAAGAAAAGGCAAGCTTTCCAATGTGGAAGATTTTTGAGGGGGGTGAAAGAAATTTCTTTACATGAAAAAAAGTTCAGTGCTGAGAAATACACTGTTCTGCACAAGTCAGGCATATTAGTCTAGTAAATAGTGCAGAGGTTTGGCTTTTTTTCCCCTCCCAAGATATGTATGTTGGTTTAATAATTGCACTTACAACAAAATCTCTTCCTCTATAGTTTTAATTGGATGAAAGTAAGTAATTTTAAATCAGCTTGTCATATATTGGATAAATAAGAAAATCAGTTATGCTAGTTATGGTTAGATGTAGGGAGGTGCCAGTTTTATGTTAGATATGAAAGGCTAGATTGAGAATTCTGCAGATATTTAATAACTAAACATTACCCTCCAAGCACTACATAATCAAAATAAAATAAAAAGGGACACTGAGTACAGACAGACTCATTGCAAACATCAAACTTCACCACTCTGACATATCAAATTCAATGCTCTAAGTCATTAATGATGCAAATTACTGCAAGTGATTGTCAAGTTTTAAAATATACTAGCTATTTTAAATTTCACTTGGCCTACAAGTTATTCTTCCATATTCCAGCTTAGCATTTTTTCTTGTTACTTTCTGATTAAGACACTAAGAAAAGTAATTTTCTATGTGACATTAAAAAAAAAAAATATATATATATGATAAAGCAGTTACCTAGAAGCTTCTCAAAATTATCTATGATGTGAAAAACTTGACTTGTTTACAACAGAAATAAAAAATAGCAAGCTTTAAGAAGGAAGGCTCTGTCACAGAAGACACTGAAAGGGATGTTTGGAGAATGTGACAGCTAAATCCTTTCTTTACAATTCAGTGTTGCTCACTTTTGCTACAAGAAGCTCAAAATAAATATAAAAACAATACAAGAAATAGAATCAAACTGCTTTTCTCAAACACAATTACAGTGATGATTTCACCTATACATGAGGCTCATTCTCTGTAATCCACTAAAATTCCTTAGTAAAACCTTTTCTTGGACATTCCTGTATTTCTTTCAGGAGTTTTTTTTAAATTTCATTCATTCCATAGTGATCAACATACAGCTGTCACTTTAATTAACATGTCACTTTGAAGTATTTTTTTCTAGATTTTTTTCAGCACATAATTTGGAGGACAAAACAACAGCAGAAATTATCTTTTACCTCATATTGTTTGAGTAATTCTTCATGGGCCTTATTTTTTACTGGGGAAAAAAAAAAAAAGATGTTCCCCTGAATTTTAATATCAGTGTATATGAAAATGTAGTACACATTCAGTTTTAGGTGTTTACACAGACTCCTTCTGACATAAGTGTTCCCTAAACTACCTGAAAGTGAAAAAGTCTGTGTAATGGCTGTATAAATAATTGCAGGTGCAAAAAGAAGTCCTGTATAAGCACAGGTGCTAAAATAACTGTAAAACACTGACAATAAAGAGCCAAGAAAGATTAATCTTGTGTTTAGAAGCACCATCAAAATTCAAATCAAATCTTTGAAGTCTTGGTTTTACTTTAAGGTAATTTCAGCAAGGCTAAATCAGACTAATTTAAGCTTATTCTATACAAAAAAAATCTATGCATTGTCTCTGTTCCTTGATAAATACTTAACAACCAGCACTTATTTATTCCTTATTCATAAAGGTTAAATACACTTGTAAATGTTCAGAGAAACACAAAACATTAAAGGTGGAATTTTCAAAATTTACCTGAAGAAACCTGCTGAAATAAAATATTTTAAAAACTTTTGTTTGGAATGAATACTCCCCCAAAACTTCAAAGGACTCAGATGAAATCTAATGAGATTGTAATGAACACAAGATCCAGTGACCAAAGCTAGAAATACAGAAAATTCAGCCTTTGAACTTACATTTAAAAATCCTTCTTTCAATGTATATTGAAAAATAAAGTATCAAATGAAAATTTCTTTTATTGTATATACTACCATACACAGGCCTTTGCATAACACTCCACTTTCTGTTTTTTTCTAGGTCTTCAGTGACCTATACATATATATAGATATATGTATATCCTGTTTATGAAATATCCAGGATTTCTGTATATTATCCTGTATATGTATTCTGTATATTACATTATGTATATCCTGTATATTTCATACACAGGATTTCTGGTCACTTTCAAAAAGCTGTCATTTATCTTACACTGTCTAGCTTTTCAAATACTAGCTACAAGCCTTTAAACTGCAGGAAACAGTGCTAATAGCACCATGAAAGAAATGCATGCAGGACCTGAGCAGCTGTGCCTTCCAGAACTGAAAGCCTTGCTGTGGAATTGTTTAAAATGCATCCTGACAGAGAGAAAAAAGGCATATAGGATTTTGTTTAGGGACATCATTGATCTGTACACGTGTTTGTACATCCATTTATTGCCTTTTGGGAGGGGCAATAGAACTGTTCTTGCATTTGTTAAACTGTTCCCAACCAGCAAAAGCCTCATCCAAGCACCAGACCCACCCCCAAACTCAAACCTCAATGGAAAAACAGCCGTGACTAAACTCATCACAAAGGAAACTGGGATGCACCCACAGCTCGTGGGACAGATGGAGCTGTGGGAAGGGAGTTTAATGACTGGAACCACAGAGACTGGATCCAGGAATTGTGAACGGGTGCTGGCAATTACGTGCCTGAGATTCCCCCCAGTTTCTCGCAGGATAAAAGGCAAAGAGGGAAGCAAAGCATTGTTCTTAGGGCAGCGAGGTGCTTATTAACTTGCAAGATGACCACGTCCAATACAGCTCTCCTTGCTGGCTCCATCAGGGGAGCACAGTCCTCTGCAGTATTTCCACCTTCTGAAATCCCTGCATTCAGCTCCTCTCCCCTGCCTCCACCCCACAGGATACCCCCATCAAATCTACATCAAAGCCTCCTGTTTCTGTGGTTTTCTAGTCCAGTTCAGCATGGTGGCTCACTTCCATTTCTTTTCACAGAATTTATAGCCTCCTTCTTGCCAGCATATTAAACTAATTCTTTCTATCTGTTACATGCTAACTGCTTGACTTCTGCTTCTATTGTTCAAATTTGGAATCTTTGGTCTTTTTATTGCCATTCATCCCATGCTTTATTACCTTATTTTACTTTCCCTACATATGGCTTTATTTCAACTGCTTCACTTGTAACATCTCCCTCCTGCCAGTAAATCTCATTTTTCTCAATATCAGACTGACTTTTAACTATTTTTGTAAGTTCCATTTTCCCTCTTCACAGCAGACATACAAAAATATGAAGACACAAGAATGAACAGGCCAATTTGGATGGATAAAAGCCAAACAGTGTTTAAAACGGTTTCCTATTTCCTTCAGTAACCTCAAACAAAATTCTTGTTAAGACAGTTTTTATAACTTGATCTTTCCCTTCAAATTTGGGTTGACACAAAACCCCTTGCAAATGTATGAGATTTCTTTTTTATTTTACTTGAGGGCACAGATTTAGGTGACAAACAGCATGTACCATACCACTATAAACCACATCCTGTTAAATATCATTTGATCCAGGTGAATGAATGCACCTAGGCACTCTCACATGCTCAGATTTTCTGTGTCTGTGAGTAAAAGTATTCCCACATTCAGTTTATCCTGGATATTAAAGTTATTCTGTAATTTTTCCAGCCCCTGGTCAGCTGATCCCATTAAAATCCCAGTACCATAACTGAAATCTAGTTAGAGACTATGATTTTGCTCTCATCATTCTTCACAAATTTGTCAAATAATGAAAGTCACGGTAGTTATTTAATATATAATTCAGAAACAAAATTATGTAATTCAGTAATATAACTTTACTTGCTCAAAACTTTTTCTTTAATTTTAATAACTGCATCATAAAAATAGAAATGCTAATTTTGAATGCTTTGGAGCTTGATTAATTAGTACACTGTTTTAAATGAATGCATTGGACAAAAATACAGGGGAAAAATTATTTGTGTTAACAGCTTCCCATAAATTACTTATAGCATAATTCAACTGCATTACCACCGAAAAAGTTAGAAAACAGATTCATAATTATTTTATTTCCCTAGCCATTTCATGAAAGATCACACAAAAAGAGAGGAAAATAAATATCAAATTAATGCATAGCATAGTGAATGAGACTTCTGTCATTAACTATAGTAATCTTTCAGAATTCTTACACAGTTCTCATGTCCAAATTCATTTGGAAAAACACACAAGGAAAGGTTTGTAACTTGAATTAAACTAACTAAGTTCTTCAGTTGGCTTAGTCTTCTTTCTTTGCCCACCCTGCCTTCAACTAGTCCTTAAGTGGGGAGAGATGGCTTTGGGGATGATGGAGGTTTATTTATTTGTGGGCTTTTGAGAAAAGGGCTGTGTATTGAGGATGAAGGACATGAGGAAGAATATGGGATGCTTGCTAGGGCACATCTCAGAGCAGAATTTGGCCCACTGCATTTGACAGCTCTGGAGATTTCAATGGAAAGCTATTTGCACAGCATGGTGCAAGCACAGGATTTGATCTGAGAAAAGCTGCAAGCTCAACATAACTTTCTGACTACTGAGATAGTTGATTATGGTGTGTAAGCAATGGATGAAAACATAATAAAAAAAATCTCTGAATCCTTGCAGTCCAGTTTGCAAAGAGGCTGACTGCAGCCTCCTGCATTTGTTTGTTTAAAGATAGAAGAATGTTCCAGATCTAAAAACTACACAGAAAAGAAAATGCTTAGGATATTTTTTTTTTCCTTTCAGACCCTCTTCAGCTGTGTTTTAACTAGTTAAATATGTACAGTGAAATAATTGCTAATCTTAAGGTCTGTGCTTTAAAAGAAATGCTACCACAGAGCTTATTCTGTGAATCTACTCAGCTGCCATTTATTAAGCAAAGTAACTACAGTCTTGCCAGCTCATTTACTTTTGTATGACACACTTGCAACATAGAAAACAGACAGGAAAAAAAACAGGAAAATAAGTTCTCTCAGCACTCTGCCAGCATAATTCACCTGCAAGAAGCAGGACCAGGCAATGCCATACAACTCAGTGTAACACAGTTTCCAGAGGAGCAGAATCACCCACACAAGTCAATTTTTCAAAAATATAATATGAGATATAAAGCATTGATGTAAATGGTATTATAGGTCAGTTTATATCTATTGTCTACCAAAACTGCTAAAGTCCTGAAATATCTCTAAATCACTGCAAAAGAATAACCCAGAACAAGGAAGAGTTGCCTACTTTGCTTGTGATGTTCATTTATCAAAATGTCCTTATTATGTAGACAATTGTTTCACAAAAAAAATTACAATAGGAAAAAAATAATTACCAGCATTAGTGGTGATACTCTAAATATAATTTTATAAAATTCCATCCTAATTGTACTCAACACTATAAAAGCAAACTTTTAGTTATCAAAGGCTATTCGGAATGTGGAAAAAATTTCAAAAACCCAAAATTTTAGTTAGAAATGGAAAATGCAAGTATATCACTGAGCTTCATCAATATTTTAATTCACTCTCTTTCAAAAGTGAATGGAGTTTTATGAGAATTTACTCTGTAGCTGTTAAAAAAAAGAGTTGGCCAACTTTTTTTCACGTTTTAGCCCTGATGTTCAAACTATGCTTTGTCTGAACTAAGAAAGTCATCCTTACTTTGCAGTATCTTTGTTTTACACCTTCAGTATAATTATAGAAACGGGAAGTGGCTTAAAATATACTAGTCATAAACCATCCCCCAACTTACAGTTGTTATTGAGATGGTATTGTAATGTTGCCACTTTCAGAATTCAAGTATGATAATTAATATTTTCATTTACATAAAAGCAGAGCAACTCTTTTAATAGCATCGTAAGTGTGACTTGAATGGCTCACTCAGGTTCACCAGACAGTAAAACACAGCTTTATTTTCATTCCTCTCTTACTAAAATGACCTTTCAAAAACAAATAGTTCCTTAAAAAAAAAACCAAAACAAACAAAACACAAAAATCCAGAAATTAAAAAACTTAAACTTGGTCTTCCTCCCTCACTCATATTTTGTATTTCTTGTTCTTCCACTCTTCTTTAAAGCATTAAAATCTTGCAGGAGACATGCCTCCCCCCTTCCCATTCACCAGCAGTGCAGGAATGCTGACACAGGAGCATGATCAGATGTATTAGTGAGGTTGCTCCTGTTCCAGTGTGCACTAACAATTTGTTCTAAATCAGCTTTACAGACACCGTGCATCAAAATTCCTCTCCCTGAGAAAACCTCCTCGTTTGAAGCATATCCAAATAGTTCTAATGTGATTATTCCACTCTGTGTTTATCTCTGGGTCTCCAGCTGGAGGACCAGGCCCTTGGTGGTCACAGCCAACATTAGGCTGCAGACAGCTGATGGAGCATCCTCTGTGCCTGCTGCCTGGTGAGCATTTCTCCCCTCCTTTCAAGGAAAATCAAAGGGTGCTAAAATATTTGGGTGCTTTCGACAATACCTCTTACTTAGGCTGATGCCAATATTCACTGATCAGTACTGCCTAGAGGTTGCATGTAAAGGTAAAATAATATTAAATTAATCCTTGATTTTATCCATTTCAAGAGGGATAAACAGTTCATTATCTTTGCTGAACTATACAACTGCACAAAACTTTTCTATTAGTTTCTCAGGGGACAGGTTATTCTTATTCAAGAGATCATCTTTGTGACAACTTAGCAGAGACAGGATTAATAGATTAAATAAACATATTTGAGTTCTATGAAAGCTATCAATAACATGTCTTCCAACCACTATTTAACAAAACTAAAGAAAAAATATGGCAGTTTTTATGAGAATTGAGTTAATTCTAAGGTGTTTTCATTTCGTGTTAAAGCTGCTTTGTCTTGAATGCTGCTAAACATTTTGAAAGGAAGGAGAGGAGAAGGCTCAGCCTCCACAAGGCAGTGTGTCAGACAAATACAGTGTTTTGGTATTAAACCATCTCTAGAATAACATTTCCTGTGCACTTCCTCAGACCTAAGGCTTAACTGGCAAGCAAATTATGAGATCTCATCTCTTGGAGGCAACTTAAGTTGAGCAGAAGCACCATTCTTGCATTGATAATTATAACAATAACCACATTCAGACAATATGATGAAGACCAAAATAATTGACTTCAAACTTATCTCACCTTACCTTTTGCATGCTGAAATAATTAATTTTTCTAAAACTATTCGTTGGTCTTCGCAATTGGCACTCATCAAGAAGTTTCATAGGCCATACAAATAATTCAAAGTACAGAGCATACCTTTAAAAAAAAAAAAATTCTAACTGGACTAACAAAGTGTTACAAGCTTGAGTTCCACAGCAGTTCACAACCATATTACTTGTGTACTTACAGAGACCCCAAATCTTCCCGGTTTGTTCTGGGTTTATTTTTTGGTTTGTTTGTCTCTTTAGGGTAGGGTTTTTTTGGTCCAGGTAGACCACTGACACTGAATAACCTTATTTTATTACAAGTCTACATAAGTTTGGTATGGTGGCAAAGCTCCATAGAAAAATACTTTTCAAAACAGATTGTGATCATCTTAAATAAGGAGATCCACTGAGTACTCTATATTAGAGGCCAAAACCAGAAGAAACTGTTGGACCAAATAGTAGCATTGTCTTTTTTACTGTGTAGCTCATTTTCCTTTAATTTGCTGATTTGATTAAAATTGCTAGGCAATATATTTTATTGTAGAACATACCCTCATGCAGACAGCCTGAAAGCAATGCCGTGCCAGATACACACATTGACCTCCTTCCCACAAACTCTTTGCAAAAGCCAATGCAATCAAAACTTGACATCTGTGCTTCTCACCCCTAGTCCTAGCACAATTAGAAAAGAAATTAATTGAAAATTGTTTATTACAGACGAGCAATGAATAGCAAAAGCTGTTCTCCATCTAGCTCATTTCATATTAAAGAATGGACACAAGAACTGAGACAAGTCACTCAACTATTCTTATCTAGTGTACATTACAAAAACATACAGTGGAACTATTTTTCCCTGCCTACTATTGGAAGCAATGATGAAAGATGAGAGGAATATTCTGTAAAACTCTAAGCAATCAATTTTGACTCCTTGCAGAATAAGTATCAGTGTTCTTGTATATGTTCTAGAAGTATGTATAGAAAGTATTGCAAGCCATCTATACTCTTGTTTTCATTTGTTTCCAACTTCAGAGCTTTATTTGTGCTGCACTTCTGGAATTTAACCTCAGAGCTCCATAGAAGAAAGAATTTCCATTTCCCTTTTAGGTCTCATATTTTTGTCCCAACTGGGAGACCCAACAGATGTAGAATTTTTCTTTTTAATGCATTCTCTAATGACTCATTTTTAAAGTGACTGAAACACTATCTCTAATTATAGCTGCAATATGTTCCTCAGCGAATTTCACATCCTGTCTAAGCATCACATTATGTTCTTCCAATAATTATAGCCTTTCTTCCATCCTTTTTTTGCTTTTATTTCAAGCCAGTCAAAACTTAAATTCAGCCTTTTACTTCATTAGCTAAAGCTTCTCCTCCATACTAGATGCTCTTTGGGTGTTCAGAACTAGATGCTGTTTAAGACCACCTTATAAACATTTTAACAGGTTGGTTCTTTCCCTGGTGAATGCATGTTTGAAATTTCAGTCTGAAATTTCAAACTCAAAGCTTAAACTCGATTCTGAAGGCTGTCCTTGCCAGGAATCTAATTTACATGCATCTCCATGAAAGGATGTATTTTAAGAATAAATAGGTAGGTAAAAATTCATTGTATTCCTTTGTCATAAATATACTTTTCTCTCATAGACAGAAAAGAAAGATGACTGGGTCAAGACAGATCACTGTCAATAATTTAAGGTGTTATAATAAATAAGTTGGTTTTATTAACAGCAGATAACTTCACACACTGCATTCTTTTGCTTGGTCCCTTACACATGAATGCACACACCCTTCTCAGGGCTGGTGAGACAGCTGGAAGGCCAGCCCCAGCTATTTATTCTGAAGTGGAACAAGTCAGGGATGCACCACTGACTTTTAGACAGAAAGTCCTTCAAGGAATTTTTTTTTTTTTTTTGCTTCAACTTCAATTTCTGTAACTAATCCTATTGACTTTGTCTGCATATAACATCCACTGTGTTACTGGATGTAGTCTGAATTATATGCCCTGCTTTGACATCAATAAGTGCCAATGGTCCTGCACATTTTCAGCTGTTGCCTTAAGTTCAGCAATTCCTGGGGATCCAATAAGGCCACTATTCTCCAGAGCTGATGGATTCTTGGAGCCTCTCACATGTTCTCTCTCAGCACATAACTCCCTTCTCTTTGGCCTCGTTTCCCAACATTACTTTTTTTCAGATATGTAGGTATCAATAAAAGATATTGACATAAACTGGCACAGAGGGCACTTTCACATTTTCTTCTTATGACGATCTCAAAACTTTGACCTTACTAAATCTTGTTTTGATATGTTTCTTCACTGTGATGCCAGTGCATCTAAAGACTCATTTAAAATGAAAAGGCATTGAACTAGTGCAAATATTGAAGTGAGCATATTTAGTTTGCAGAAGATGTATTGATTCTCTCTGAAGCATTATGTTCTTTTTAGTACATTTTAAAGAACAAGAATGTTATCTTTTATTTTTCTCCAATTTCTTATCTACTATTTTTTCCCCTTTAAGTAAGGGAGTGGAGTAGATTCAGAAAGCCCCAATTTTTATATTGTAGGAATATCTCTCACTTCCTAACTGCAAGGAAAACAGCCAAGAAAAGCATCTTCTCGTGGGAGAAGCATCTTGGGCATTGGACAAGGTAACCTGTATAGGTCCCTTTCAAGCCAAATATAAATCTATGATTTTCTGACCTTCATTGACTGCACACTCAGGTGTTCATACTGTGCATAAGATTACTAATTACTGTTGGAATTCAGCACTGTGCACCTCAAAATGCCAATATCAATCTCAGATAGCCTAAGATCCCTCCAGTAATAATTTTTTTTTTTTTTTCATTTTAGTTCAGATGCTTTCGAGGAATACAACCATATTCCCACACTTTTGAAGTCAGTTATACACATTTTAATACTGCATCTCCAGGGCAAGAACAATAGAGTTGTGACTAGATTTCAAACTGGACTCAGCTAATTCAGACAGAAAATAAATACATCTTTCTCGGAAGTATTAGAAAAAGACCATCTAGTCTCAGATATATGAACTTGTTCCTGCAGTAGATGATTGATCTTCAGGTTCCTTGCTATTTATTTATCCAGGATGTTATGTCTATCTTTGCTTGCCCTTATGATAATATGTCAGATGCATGGTTTTTGAAGGATGTAATGGTGATTTAGTGCAACCACAATGATCCTCTTGCTGGGCATCCTCTAATGAGAGGCAATTATAAGCTGTTCGATAAATGCAAAAACATTATTCTTGAGCTGTAAAGTCACATATTAAAAATAAGAGCGGAATAATTTAAAAGAGCTAACAGTTACACTCATCCAGTCCATCAGAGGAAACTTCATAAGGATGGCATGAAAATGTTTCTGTCTGTCAATGCCAACAGGAAAACACTTTCATTGACAAGAAAAGCATGGACTGCTGAGGTCTCAGACAGCTGCCATCCACCATTAGCAGTAGAAAGGGAGGTAAAAGGGGAGAGGTTTCTGAAAAGACAAGTTAGAATGGTAAAATAAAACTTCAGTTTCAGGTATATTGAACGTGCATCACAGATCTTCTGATTGCAGTCACAAAACAGACCCCATGGAGAACCTGTCTGAGCGCTTCCATACTTATTAAAAGTTGCCATCCCAAAGCTGTGACATCCTGCAAGGGCTGTACTTAGAATTAGCCCAGGAACCTCTTCTCACAAACCTGATTTCTTTTATTTGTAAAAAAATCCAGGATAAAGTCTGTCTTTCTGAATAACAGAGATCCAGGCCTCAGATCTCACTCCTACACTAACAGTACATTCCATCCCACAGTTTGTATTAGGAAAACAGTAATGAAGAAGACACCCATTTTCAGTATTAATTTCCAAAGGCAAATTTCAGAAAAGGCCAGAAGTATTCTGTGGGTTTTATTGCATGTAGAATTTAAAGATAATTGTTTCCACTTACAGATGGGATTTAAATGTTAACAGCTGTGCATAACCAGTTCAGATAATGTGCATTTTCTCTAAGAACATATATAATTATTCACACTTTTTGTTTAGTACTATTAAAGAAGACTTGGATGGCTTGGGTAATGGCAATAAATACGAACTGCAGGTCACAATATCAGATGGTAGTAAAAATGGTACATAAATGGGAATTGAGATACATGAGCATCTGTGAGAAATTATTCTGACTTAAATATGCACAATAAAACTGTGTCTGGTTAAGTTCCAGGCTGGCAGGATGAAAAAGATATTAACAGCCAGGAGACTTGCCACACTTTGAAAACTTTGCAGTCCCTAATGCTGGAAGGGCAAATAGAAACTCTGCAACAGATACAGGACTAGAATTTCTCAGTGGGTCTTTTCACTCTCCAGAGTAGATGAACATGTCTTTACTGCAGAGCCTGTGACCAGCACAATGTACAGGGTTAAAGCATCTGTGCATATATATATATATATATACACACACAGAAAATATTTAAAATAAACTCTACAGTTCTTTATAGCCATCCTTAGCACAAAGCATAGTGAGAGATGCACTGCTGAAAACTTTAAAAGGGCTTTTAAAATCCTCTTTTGCCACTCATGGAAATAATTAGGTTTTCCCTTTTGGTCAATTTTGGAGGTTTTTCCCTTTTCTTTACAGGATGGAGGATTCAGATTCAAAATAGAGCACAAAAATTACGTGTTGTTCACTGCAACAGAGATACCTTGAGTAAGCCTGAAAGCAGAAATGTTGAAGCCAAATAGAAATGATCTTTGACTGACTATAAGCTATTTATCTCCTTGAGATTAAAAGAACTGTGACAGAGGAAACAAGTTCTCAAATAAGCAAACCAGGGGGCATCATAGAAATGAAGAGATGTTACTACAGTTTCTTACAGATGCTATGAAGGAACAATGGACATGAGTTTTAAAACCTTATAAAAATACATTTTTACTGCAGTAATAAAAGCACTGGAATTAAAGTAATAATCCTGTTTAGTTAATTCCATCTGGATCAGAAATTCTTAAATTAGCCACTCAGTAATTTCATTCCAACTCACCATTTCTTGAAGAGCTACAGTAAGGAGAAGCAAAGCAGCTAGGTACAATCACCTGGAAAAATAAACTAATTTAGAGCAAGTTGTACAACACAAAAATAAATACTTCTGTTTAGTCAGATATATAATTATTAACTATTTTGGTTGATTGAATAGTGGTCTATTGAGAGAAGCATTCTCTTTTATATTTAATTTTGGTTTTTTAAACTCATAATCCCCAAATCCTTACCAGGTCCATTCAGCAGTCTGGTGCCTTCCCTCTTAAGTTTCCATCCTGTTGTGGGTTGATCCTGTCTGGAAAATCATGCAAAGCACTTTTATTGTACACAGAGTTTCAGCGGAGTTAAAGTATCCATTAAATGACCACCAACTTTTAACACATCATGGCCATTAAAATATCCATCAGGAAAGAAAAAGGCTTTGGATATTACTTGGTACATAAAAATATCAGTAATTAAATCTATGAAATAAATATAGCTTGAGGTAATACTAATATGAAATACTAAAAAGGAGAATAAGTAAAAAGCATCAATTAGGGCAGAAAATATAAGTAAATTTTTATTACTATTCATCTTTGGAACTCTCTCCAAAGATTCAAATAACAATCCATTGTTGCATATCTCATCTCCCTTGCAGGGATCTTGTTGTCATTATGAGTGGGGTTTTTTGCATGTATGTGCACACACCAGAGGATGCATAAAAGGGCACAAAAGATACTGTAGTGATAAAAATCATGTAACTTGTGAAAGAAAAATCAGATTATTTTGGAGGTCCTAGGTTAATTTCAATTCTTATTGTAAATGCCTATAAAAAAAATCAAAATGTGATATGCATAATGACAGGGCAGAAGCAATTTCAAGTTGATTATGATACAAAAAATAACCAGTATAAAAGTATGGCTTTGCCTGTTAACTACCTGCAATAGACTATGATTGCAATTTAGAAAATTCCTTATTTTATATACACACCATAGAAAATATTGGAGATACTCTGCACATAGGAGATTTTTTTCAGAAATCTAACTTTTTCAATGGGTAATTAATTTAAACATAAAACCAATATTATTGCATAGGAACAAACTGAGAAAAAAGGGTGGAAGACAAAAAATCCCATGTGTCAAAATGGTGCAACAGCAGGAGCTCAGAAGGGAAATTGCAGTACTCAAGTCTCTCCATACCAGCCAATTTGACAGAATTGCAGAGGACATAGAGATGCTATCAAGCACTGATTGTGCCATTAAAAAAAGGCTGGAAAATATTGAGAATTAGTCAGAAGGAGCTCAGATTGAAATGGCAATGTTGAAAGACGAAAGCAAGACACTTAAGAACAGAAGATAAACAGGGCAGAAAATGGAGTAACCTATCAAAATGATTACTCAATAATGGCAATTAAACTTTCAATGAGATGAGACTGTGCCACTAAATTAGGAGCAGAGCAGCAGCTAATAAATTCTAAACTGTGTGCTGTCCAAGTAGCTGAGCTATCTGATACATTTCTCCACAATGACAGTTAGAGTTATTGTAGCTTACAGCATAATTGAACAAAGTCCAAGATCCCAAGCTTACCCGTGCTCAGGTCACAAACCTTAAATTTCAGCACACAGAACCTGCACATCCCAGATGCTCTAAAGCCAGACCTTCAGCTGGTCTGAGGGATGCAATGTTAAGCTACAGTGATAGAAGATGCTGATTATGGGAGAGATGTGATCCAGAAAGGATCTATTGCACCAGAGGGGGATTTTCACAGACACCACAGATGTCTGTGCTCATCAGAAGAAAACAGTCTAATAGCTTTCATAACTGCTTTCGTAAATATGAACACCACCCACTAGAAATCACACTCTGCAAGCTTTCCAAGAACCCAGGGAAATTTCTCAGAGTACTTTTTAGTAGTTGTCTCACTGTTGTGCAGCAGATTTAGTTAACCATAGCCTTGTTCCCTCTTCCTGCCCCACCACACTTCTAAAAGTAAAAAAATCTCTGCATTTTGATCCATGATGATAAGGAATTAGAAAAAGTCTACATTTTAATCACATCTCCTGTAATCTCCCGTCTCATTTTAAGTTATTTAAACTTCCTGTCTTCTGAAAGGTTTTGTGGTAAGCAATGAATCAGAGAGAAGTTATTGCACAGTTGCATCTGAATCACAAATGTTATCCACCTGTGTGCTTTTGATGGCAAGTACAATTGCATTTCAGTTTCTCCTCTGCTCAATAACCAAGTTACATGAAGAGACCAATACTATTTTTAGGAATTTGTATTGTTAGATGACTCATGGAAAGAGGACAGTTGATTATGTTGCAGCTAAGATTGAAAATAACAAAAATGTGTTATTGTAAATAATATGAATGCTACTTTGAATGTATTGTCTTTGTATCTGCTTATAAAACAAATTTACTGCAAGTAAAGATAAACCCACTTGCTTTTATGTGTTTTTTTTAGAAACACCAGGCAGCACTATCCAACAATGATTAGAATCTGCCATTGAAAAACTCTTGGTAAGAATGGAAAATTACAAGTTCAGTAAAGACCACGTTGATATCCTATTTATAGTTGGTTGCCTTGTGTCTTTACTTTTAGACCTGAAACATCAAAAATCTATCCACCTAATCTGATGTTTAATAACTGCTCACTTATATGAGATCAGCTTTCTTTTTTTTCTCTTATGTCACATGATGTGAAAAACACAAAAAAGAAATCCTTTAGTTAACACTAGACTATGAAAAGTCAAAGATACAATGTTTTAATAATATTGTGAAAAAACTAGTTTGAATCTTTAATGCATTTTGAAGTCTTCTAAACTGGCTTTATAAACAGTAGACTAACAATGATGTAATTCACAGAAACTGTGGTCAGACGATATATCCTTTATTTTTTTCCCTAAAGTTTGTCTAAACACTCTTCAAGTAAGCTACTTCATAAAAGTCACTATCTTAAACTAGTCACTTTAAACTAGAGTAAGAAATTGGGTCTTTATTCTCCCCTCACTTCTCCTTTAATTATTTGCACCAAAAGCAAGAAATAACACTGATAATCACTGGCAATTTCCTTTCTTTCAGAGAAAACAACAACAAAAATAAGAACCCTTCAAAATTAACCAGCCAACAAAATATGGATCCTCATCCCACTATATATAGTCAAATGTCATAACTAGACACATATATCTTAGAATCTGGTGGAGGGAAGACTGTTGATTCATGACAAATCCCATGGAACTAACTCACTAAATATTTATTTTAAGTCTATATAACTCATGTCATAGGATCATATCACTTGAGCTTGTTATACCAATGTTTAGCCCAGAAAGGAGAGGATAATTTAATCTCCAAATCTTATTGTTTAAAGAATTTTTTGAATGTGTTTTCTATTTATTAAACTTTGCAATGAACCCTGAAAAATACAAGTAATTTTCCTATTAAAGAAAAGAAAGATGTAGAGTGTAGTCTTTTTTCCCTTTATTGAACACACAACTCTGCACTGGTGTGATGGAAATCAGTAACTGTTCTTCATGAGTGGGAGTTAACCCAGCTGACAAAGATCCATCTGCATTTTAATATTTTGATATCTGGGAACAGTAGCCGTGCTGGTGAAAATCACAGATTTTTGGTTTTTTAAACAGTCCCTTTATACCATTCTATTTAAAAGAGTTTTTCCTCTTGCTGAGACTAAAGAAGGATTATTAGTGAAGCTCATCTTCCCAAGAGATGTCCAACTTTCATTCCAGCATAACTTTTTTCTCTCTGACTGCACTTGAATAGACTGAAGTAGGGCAGATTGAATAGTCAGACTCAAAGGGAAAGCCCAAAACCCAGAACAAGATGCCCAGACATCCACCCAAGCAACTACATTTCCCAAACTGGTTTATATCTGTTCTGTATAATGTGTTTTGCAAGACTGAATTTCATTAAGGACCTGCAGTTTCTCTCTAGGACTATCACATTTGTGATCTGCATCTGCAAGGAATAATCACCCTGGACATCTGCTTTTACTGCAAACTTTTGTACCTTAAAACTCCTTCAAGTGCTCAAATATTCAGAGAGGCTATCAGAATCAGATGTGTAAAGGATGTGGACTTAACCAAAGGTCATTGCAGTGCTGCATAGCACATCCACTAAAATAAGGGAGCTCATCAGAACTTCTGTAACCAAGTAATACTTCTGATTTTGCAGGTGAAGTGCTCCACACACACACTGAGACCAGGCCCTTAAGCTGCTGAAAAAACACACTGAAACAATAAAACATATTCCAGGTTCACCCCATGGAAAGGTACATGCATAGATCTCCATCTACCTCAGTGCTTACTAAATGGGAAAGAACAAAAATCAATAGAGAGAGAAATTGCATTTTCAGGTTTCAAAGTGCTGCAAGTAATGCAGAAGAGAAAACTATTGAAAGTAAAGCAACCAGCAGTGTCCTTCCCACAGAGAAGTTACTTTTGTTTAGCAATTGCATTGGTGATTTATGTTGATGTGGCTATGGCTCAGAGTAGTGGACTAATCTGGAATACTGATGAAAACTACCCACTAATAACAAGAGCTAGATGTATTATCATAATCTCCCTGTCTGCAAAAGACCTAATAGAATATTATGAATATTTAAGTGGGATAAGGATTTTAACAAGTAGTAATGACCTAATAATTCAGTGCTGGAGAAAACCCACCAATTCCTTTTTAATTAGTGTTTTTCTCACAACCTGCCTATTAAATTCATGATACAATGGGGAAACTCTTAGAAAGTTTCTAAGTTCTGGCATATAGAATTTGCAACCATGACTTTGTCACTTTTGATGAATGGAAACATTATTGACAGCTTATATTTCTGTTTTTTCTCTTACAACTTGCTCAGTACTTTTACTTTCAGTATCATTTGAACAGCTACAGTTTGATGAAAGATTATTTTAAAAGCATTTAATAGAAATATTTAAAAGCAATACACAAATTTCAAAAAGAAATGAAGTAATTCATCACCCTAAGACAGATGTACCCTTCATTTCATGTGGACCTAGAAGATGTGCTTTGTTTTTACTACTAGGTTATTTGGTTTTCTATTGGCTTTATATGCTGCAACATGTCATTCTCTCGAAACAAACAAAAAACCAAAACAAAACAAACCCGAAAGAACCCAACAGAACAACAAAAAATCACCAAAAACCCCAGACACTAAAATTCTTGTTTGGTTTTTTTTTCCTTCTTATTTTTATGATGGTTTAAACACTAGTGAATGCTGTAGAAGGGTGCTGGGAAGAAAAAAAAAATTCAACACATGACCAAAACACATTCAGAGCCAAATTCAATGCCAAGACATTGAAGAACTTTGTACAGAGAGTTACATGATTTTAAACAGTGTAAACAATTTTTGGATTATCTCTCACAAATGTTGGCCTTCAAGATATTTCATTTTTTATTCTTGCTTTCCACTTAAGTGCAGGACATTTCTGAGGAAATGAGTAATTATTTTCTTTGTCTCTGGCCAGAGGACAGATTTCTGTCCTGGCATTAATGTTTGGGTTCTAAGCCCAAAATGATCAGTACTAGTGGTTAGGCTAGAGATCAACTTCAGGCAGTAACTATCCACTTCTGTTCAAACTGATATAAAAAAGAAAACTCGAGTTTTAGAGATAAATTTCTTTTTCTTATAATGTGCATCTATATCCTAATGGTTCATTACTGTTCCAGTATTTCTTAGATTAGTTCCAAACTCTCAGCTCCAAACACATTTTCAAGTATTTCATCTGTCTTTCTCATCATTTATTGTTCTTTTGATTCGCTAAATAAAAAATCGTTCTTGAAATGCTGAGCAACATATTGCCATAATATAATTTAAAAATTAGTCCTTTACTAGAAATCATGTGCCATCCTCAGATTTTCTGTGGAACCCTTGCTCAGTCACAAGTCCTTTTCAATAAGTGAACAGTAATGGGCCACAGCACTGGCTCCCCACAGCTCTGATTCCACTATTGCTGCAATAATCAAGACTCAGCTTTTCTTATTTTCCCCTTACCTGTGACTTCCAAGAGCTGTGAGGCCCAGGCTGCAAGGAGTGTGGAATGCCAAAAGCAGATAAGTGCTCCTACACAACATGTGCTCACAGAAAGGTTCCCTGTTATACAAACACACTATTTTTAGCCAGGAGTTGGTTCCCTCAGTCTGGTGTAAGTAAATTTGGAATACATTTAATGTCATCAAAATAAGGCTTTCCTTACTTTTACTGATCTACATTCTGAAAAAGAATAGTTGTATTTAAAACCATTACTAATAGTATTTAAAATCATAAATGACAAGAGTAATGAAATCCCCTTGGGGAATTCCTATTTTATTCAATTATATTGACATACACAATATTGTGTTGGAATGGGAAAAACATTCTATCATCCTTAGGTAGCATTTTAACATAGGTGAAAAAGATGAAAAGGCCAGTGTATCAGTTTGATTGTGATAGTAGAATTACTGTGAATGTGGTTCAGAATCAAATAAATTGGGATATTACAAGCAAATAAAACAAACCCTCCAATAAATATGAGATCTGAAGATTTACTGTTAGCCCAGATGAAAGTTCCTCTCTGTAGAAGTGCAGTTTTGTTTTATTTCTAATTTTAGCCCAGGCAAGGAGATAATGCCTTCCAAGAGTCATGGAAAAAGCACTCAAAAATCCTAAATTAAAGACTGACTTTTGAAAAGAGTATAACAGCACTTCAGTAGAAAGCTGTTTCTTTGACCTAACTACTAATTTGCCTAAATGGTTACATGTGCAACAAAAAATATGCTTTAGATAGATGGATATGTTACTGGTAAAATGATGGTCTTGCATCAATACCAATTAACAGATTAATTTCAGGTCTGTCTTTACACATAGAAATATTTCAAAATTAAAAAAAAAAAACCCATCACGTGAACAAAACACACAAAAAGCCAAACTCAGTATCACGACACTGAAGAGCTTTGGGTAGAGTGAGGTGATTTTAAAAATAAATAAATCACCAATGTCTCTGATCTGTGACAGTGCCTCAAACTTCACAAAGCAGCCAAATCAGATGTGTGATATAACCAAAACAGTGCTCACTGCTTTAATGTTGGCCCTACCATAAGCTTTCTGTTTTACCAGTATTTTTATACTATAGATGCTATAATATTACTTCCCAGGGTCAGATTTTTCATGTCAATAACTAATAGGAGTAACAGCCTGTGAATTTCATGCCAATGGCTGCAAAATAAAACTGTCCCTTTTTTTAGTGCCTTAATTCAAAATGAGAAACCTCAAGCTTACATTTTCCTCAAAAATTTTATGAGCATAGTTCACAAACTCTAAGGAAAAAAAATTTCACAAACCTTTTATTCTTTGCAATTATTCTTACATATTGTACAGAATTAGCATACTACAGTATACAAATAAAATATGTGGCAAATCCCTCATTCACTCTTTGTGGGAGATTTCAAATATGCCTTATTGCATTTGTGATTTACAAATGAAATACAGCCAAGAAGTCCCTCGTGGTGCACACTATTTGTCACTCACAGTGACAAATAGGTTTGGTCTGTCATCACCCAGTGTAGTGACAAATGTGTTCCTGAAAATCTTTTAGACAACTGAAGTGCCAGGGAGCAGTGCTGAAATTTTTGCAGTCAAGAGAAATCCATATGCTTGCCCCTGCTGAAGGCAGCTCATATTTGCAATTAAGAGGGGGGGTAAAAAAGCCTATAGTTAGATCATTCCATTGGAATTACACTTTGATAATTTTAAAATGATCCAATTTTTTTTTTAATGCAAATACACCCATCTCCAAAAACAGCCATCTCTGTGGGACAGTTACACAATGAATGAAAGCTTACAGAATAAAAACAAAAGCAAACTTAAATTTCTTCTAAAGCAATGAAATTTCTAAAGAGCCTCATGATGATACTCATAAGGAAAATATTTTAAACAAAAATGGAGATATGGATTTTCTTGGAAAACAAGACATATTAATCTATACAATGTAATTGGAAAAATATTTCTGCAATATGATCTACTAGCAGCAGGCTTGCAGCAAGTTTCTGAAACATCACTACTTCAGAAAACTATTTCATAGACAAGATTTGATTATTTCTACTGAGCTTCCTGTGCTTCCTGAATAAACCACCATTTCAAGAAAAACTCTTGGGTTCTATTTGCTTCATATTCAACTACAATGTTGTGTTGAATATCTTGTAAATATTTTTGTGCTGTCAATAAACAGTTAAAGGAGACACTCACTTATCTGATACTTTTCAGTGTGATTTTCTGGTAGATGAAAAATGCTCAGTTATTAACAAATGCAAGATTGTTTCGTTATTCATAAAATGTTTGAACTATTGAATAATTGTTTTCTCTAAAGATCAATTTTAGTACTATATGGCTTGCTTTGAAGAATCTCCACAGGTCATTCTTATCCTCAAAAAGCACAGAAACAGCTAAAAATATGAGAAATTTTGCCTACACTTAGAAGCTGCACCACCTAATCTGCCTTTATTTGTCATTGCAATTTTAAATTTTTATATTTTGCACTAGTTTTATTTCAAACTGCAACAAGGTATCAGCACTTTGGACTAGCCAGTTTTCTGGATCTTTTCAAAACTCCTGCTCTATTTTGCAATAGAATTGCACGGTCCCACTGCACAGTGAAATAGATGGATTCAACAAGAAGGGAATAACCCAAAGAGGAGTGTCCTGGAGATACTGAAAAGAAAGTGTGATGGCATTCTGATTTTTAAATTTTTTTTTTTTAAGATGTTTTTTCTCAGAGAGTTTTTTTGTTTATTTGTAATTCCCATTAAACTTTCTGTTTTTTCATCCCAATTTAGAAATTTATTATCTCTAGGTCATCCTTTTGCCTCTGCCTGTAGAATTGATGTGCACTCATACCAGCCAGGACATGGAACTGAAAATAAACTCTACAGCAGAAATATCTTGAAATAATCAGAGAAAATTCCTCCATCAGGTCCCCAATACCAAGGGCAGTATCTAAATTTCCAGCTTTACAACTGCACCAGACTCCATAAAAAAATAAAAAAAGCTCACAGTGTCCCAGGCAGATGACACTGAAACCAGAGAAGCTGGTTTATTTCCCAGCATCCCCTAAAGCAATTCTCATGATTTCCCCACATTTTTGTTAATCTATTCATCAGCATTCATCAAGAATTCGTTTTCTGCTAACAAAATGGATTCCTCCCCCGGTTCTTTCTGATGTTCAACAATAGCTTTGGGAAACGTAACTACTTACTTTTAACTTCTAGTTTGAGACTTGAAACACACACATTTAAGAAGTGGCAACTTTGGTGCATGTTTTAAATGTGTTTTACAGTTTGTTTAGTTTAAACACTTGGACTTTAAAAATATTCTTCAGTATCTGTATAATATATAGATTGCTTCAAGAGTGATGTGGTCTGCTTAATTTTATTTAAATTTTTAGATTGCACTAGAGAGATGTTTCTGTTTTGTTTTGTCTGCTTTCCCTGATTAGTCCCTAAGCAAAGTATTTCCACATTGCATTCATTAAAAGTTTACTGAAACACAGAACTTTGACTCATTTTTAAATTAGCTTAGAGAAAACATAGCAGAAAAGTGATTACCAAAATGCAAATCAAGTTCCATCAAAAAAATACATGGATTTTGTCACAATACAGCATCTAAACCAAGCACTGACTCAGAGAAAGTCTGATACTTGTACTGACTACCTGCACAGGTTTGGGCAAATTGTTTATGTGACATATCAATTCACCTGATCAGAAGAAAATCCTTGCTGTGGTCACAGAGACACAACTAGTGAATATATTTCAAAGATTACTTTAAAGCTAAGTACATAGCAATTATCAGTTTTGCCAAGCTTTGAATCCTTTCCAGCTTTATTTGTGTATTTCTGACCTGACTAGGATGGTCCCACCCCCGCCACAGACACCTCTCTTCCTGCATTGCTGATGACTGACAACTATCCCCTTGTGTATTATTTTTATTCTTGGTTATTAAGAAAGCAAATATAAATAATCTCAATTATCTATTTATATTTCTGACATCATCCCAGGTATGCTGTATTTAACTTTATCCTTTAAAGCATCCATGAGACAATCAGAGCAAGATATTTTTTTCCAAAAATACCATGAAATAGAGAAGCACTAAACAAACATAACAGCTCCTCCTGGCATGATGTTTAGTGGGATTTCTTTTTTTTTTAGCCAGTTAAAGGGCCTTGAGGGATCCTTACAAAGCTCTTTTCACCTGATTCACACTTTAACCTCTGTCCTGTATGCTCATAGCATTCCAAAACAATTCAGAATCCTCAGACACTACACACAGCATGAAAAAGTATTTCAATTTTGGTCATGATCACAAGCTTATTAGCCTGTCCCTTTTTTCCCTCTGCCAGCAGGAGCCCACAGCAGTCTCCATTCCTACGTGAGCACCCAGAATATCTATTGGAAAAGACAAGTCAGGGACTACAAACAAAGAGATTTATGGCAGAAAGGGGTAGCTGCAGGAAGGATGTGGATGTGGAATGCTGGATGTGGGACAGAAAGGGCCCATATCTGAACACACAATTACATCTGGTACACAATTTTCAACCACAATTTCTACTCATATCACCCCCTACAAAACATAAACCTTATTTTGAAACCAAGTGATACATCTCTGATTTTTACTTCACAGCAGATTCAGAGATAGAACTCTGGACTAATATCCTCTACCTCTTTCTTGAAAAACTAGACTCTATTTTTACCAGAAGAAAAAATAAACCCTCCTTTCTAATATAGAATAAACAAACACGAAAGTAGGAAAGAGAATTTTTCTTAGTGCATGATACACTAATATCCCTGTAAGATATGATATGGTAAAAAGAATTAAGCAGTTATATAATACTTTTACCTTTCTTAATACAACGAGACATAGGAGTCCAGACAATGAATTACCATTTTGAATTTAAAAGTATATGACTGTTTTTAATATACCTTCCTAAAAATTAATTTTAGAAGATGGAAAGAAAATGGATAGAAAATCCTTAAGACATCACATTTATATAAAAGCTAAATAAGTCTTTTAAACATAATATGCCTTGGAATTTCCTTTTTTTTTTTTTTTGTTGTTGTTGTTGTTGTTGTCTGTTTGCTTGTGTTTGGTTTTTGCTTGTTTGATTGGTTGATTTGGTTTGCTTTTTACTTCCATAAAGTTTTTGTTGTTGTTTTCTGTTTACTTCTGGATTTTTTTTTAATCAAACACACATTCAGTAAGATAACTACTTCATACAGCAGTGTGCTTTCTTTTTGAACATCTTATACTAGTAAAACTTTTTTGAAAGACCAATACAAGTTTTTAATAACTCACACTCCTAGACTGACTGCTTGGCCCCATAAATTAATTCTCTTTTCATGCACATTTTTATACAGTTCAGTTGAATAAGAATGATGGAGAAAATAAAGTTTAGGCATATTCAGGCCTTTTGCTCTCATGGAAAAGGGAATTTAAGACAGCCAAACTCAAATGTAAAAGTCTTTCTGATAAAGAAATCCTTATGATTATACAAGAACACCATGTGGTTATAGTGGTCCTTATTTCTCAGATTTATGCAGTCCAAGTATACATCACTGCAGCCATGCTGTATTCATAGAGATGGATGGATGGATGGATGGATGGATGGATGGATGGATGGATGGATGGATGGATGGATGGATGGATGGATGGATGGATGGATGGATGGATGGATGGATGGATATCTTCACCATGTATAACCAGATTCCAGATAAATTATTGAGAATTCAGTACTTTTGCATACTTGGCTACTACATACTTTGATGGCACATATATATGATGGCACATATTATCTACATGCATATAATTACAACCATACCTTATAACACTAAACTCTCTACCTAGTCCCTTTTTAAAAATTTTCCCAAGCAAAAAGAAATAAATTATGGAATTGTTGTCCGACAACGTGCAATTCGTTGATATGAAAAAAGGATAAGTATTAAAATCTCATACAGACCAAGTGACAGCCACTCCTACTCCACAGCATGAGAACATACCATTCCTACAAGACCAATCTTTCAGGCCCCTGTGTTTTCTTCATTCATCTAAAAGAAATAAATGAAGATCAAAAAAAGACCAATGTTTTCATAGTTCCATTACATTCTGCTACTCCTCTCAGGATTAGACTCTGGTCTCCCTGATACAATTCTGATTAAATAAGATTGTTTAACTTAATTTTGCTTTAATTTGCCCTCATGTATAAAACTCTTTGAGGTTTTACATAAATACTACTGACTGGCTGAGAAGATGCCACAGTCATGATCAAAGCATGCAGGCAGGCTGGAGATATTCATGTGCAGTTCTAATTTTGCATACAGTGCAGGCCAATATCTAACAGAAACAATCATGGTTCTGCTAACTCAGAGGGAGTCCTGAAAGCTGTCAGCAGTTAAAGATCCATTCCAAACCACTAAAAAGGCTGAAAAGGGATCAGACATCAGGGATTTAGTAATCTCTTATGGCAGTAATAAGTGCAAATTAGCTACTTGTCTGCTTTATAGGAAAAGCAGGTGACTCTGTATACCAGCAGACAAATATTTAACTAGGCCTACTTTCCCCTCGTCCCTCAAAGAATGAATATTCATTCAGCCAAAGAGATATCATCACTTAAACATGAATTTTGCCTCTTCTGGAAAACACAGATTTTATTTCAGATAAAATAATCCAAAATAATAGAAATGCTAGAGTGCCTAGGAATTTAAATTACAGAGGTTATGCACAAGCTATGCACAAATCTCTTAACCCAGATCACTGGTATAATGTTTTATATATTACAGGAGAGCCATTCTGGTAGGCCTACAAAGACCAAGGTGGCTCTTAAACTTCATTGAATAGAAACTGCTGGAATATTGGTCCCCTAAAGAAAAGTCAGAGAAACTAAGCTGAGACAGCCAAAATAAGAATTGGAGTTATTGAGATGCTTCAGTAACATTTAAAAAAACAATTAACACGAACAAAACCCCTAAAATTACTACTGATAAGTGAGGAACATTTAAGTTATCTGAGATGTTTCTAAGATGTAGAATAACCCTCAGAGATGTGTCACATAAAACTCATGTTTATTTTCTTTGACTTTTACATGCCAAAATTAGGAATTTTATAAAAATACTCCCAATGGGGATGGGAAAGTCTAAGACTGCATACTAAGATTAGTTGGTATATCATCTAATATCCTTTTTTTCTATGATTTTTGGATCAGAATTCCTGAACTCATGCACAGAACCTTTTTAAACCCTCACCCTCCATGGATATAATTTTTAAGCAAATAATAAGTGTTTATAGACTGAAAATGGCTCCAACAGACAAGAAAACTGACAAGCTGAATTTCTTTAGTGGGTTGTTGATGACTACAGTCAGAGCATTGCCTTAACTACATTATTTTTACCATTATCAATACTGTGTTAAATCTAATCCATGGGGGATTAACGTGGCTGAACTAACAATGATTCAAACCTCCAATATCTGGTATTGAACACTGTATTAGAGACCATACCATCTTTCTTTTGCTACAACAGCAAAACCCCTGCAGTTTGGACAAGCTCTGGGGGAGGCAAAGGGAATCCCATACCAAAATAAGGAGACATATTGCCTATTTTATTAGTCAGTGTTCCATATGGTCACATACACTTAAAGGTTTCCTTGCTCAGAAGTTACACAATCCTTCTCTTTTAATTTTATTCAAATGCGAACTCCATTTTGACATGAAAGTAAATGGGGAAAAAAAATTAAACAAATATAAAAACCCACCCAAAATATTTTTAACAGTCCTACTTTGGTACAGAAAAATTCATTGTTTTCTGTGATTCACATAACACTGTGTTATGACCAATATCATTAACCACCACTATAGTAAATGAAGTAGATAGGCATTTAGTTGTTTTTAAACATGAGTCCTCATTAATAATTTTATTTTACATACTTTGTGGGAAAAAGTCATATCACTGACTTAAACACCACAATTTTCGTAGAGTAGTTTCATATAGTAATAGAACTGTTTGAAAAAATAGTCATGGCTCAAGTAGCTCTTATAATTTATGTAGGTTTCACTAATTGATGGAATGAGGAATTGGTAATTAATTTTTTAACGATTGAACAGAGAGCGAAGAAAACTTAATGAAATAATTTAGGACTCATCATGGTAATGCTGTACCTCTCAACTAGTGTGGTGGTTTGTATAAATTTCCTGAAATAGTTCCCTGTCAGGACCTGGGCAGCCTCATTTGGACCTGACAGGGACCAATCAGTGTCTGATTTTTAATATTGACGCATTGTTACACCAGTGAGTTGATGTGCCTCTGTAAAACACTCATGTAAAGATGAAAAATCCCCAGGAATAATTATTTTGTTTCTGGTCTCTCAGAAGTTCACCAGTCCTGGTGTCCTGGGCCAGGCCCGTGAGGCCTGCTGGCCTGGCAGGGCTGGGCCTGGCAAAGCCGGGCTCTGATGCAGGGTCCCTGTCCAACCACATCCCTGCCTGATGGGAAGAGGGAAGATCATCACCCTGTGGCTGGAATTGAATGCAGCAAAAGCCAGAAACAGCCATGCAGCCAGAGCAGCCACCACCATTTCTCACTGGGCCTCCATCTTCTGAGTGAAAGAAAAGGACTGAGAGGAGATAGGCACAGAAACAGCATGGAAACACTGAGGTCAGAGAGAAGGAATAGTCAGGTCCCAGATGGAAGGGACTGATGGAGATGCCTCACTCTTGGACTGAAATTTCTCTTTTTTCAGCTGTGGAGAAGTGACTCTTGTTTCCCTATAACCCATATAAATGCATTATGGGGTGGATGAAATGTTCTAACAAGCAGAGGCATTTGTGCTAAAGTAAGCAGATGTTGGAAGTGGCTGTGATCCCATAAGAAGTTTGAATAGAGAGGAGCTGAAGATCCCTGCTGCCCCCCCAGGAAAGAGAAGAAAGACTTCTGTTTTCAAAGATGAAGAGAGCTTTTGTTTGAACTGTTGTAATCCCTTACGTGTGCCCCATAGGCTGACACGATCCTCAGTAACAGTGTGAGAAGACTGTTAGTCCAGGAATGGATTTTTACAGTGATCAGATTTCCATTCTCCTGGCCAGCTGATTCATTGTGATATCAGGCCATGAAAAAACTGTTTATTGTGGAGAAATCTCCATAGAATGAAGAGAAGTGTCCTCTGCTGGGAGAGTCGAAACCACAACAACTAGGAAGCAGAAATAATCTACATGATTCCAGGCATTGCCTGAGGGAATGACCTTTATTAGCCATTGTTTGTTTCACTACCAGGTGGCCACATTCTTGGTTTTGTTTAGAGGCCTTAAAGTTCCTGCTGATTTAAAAGGCAGAGAATAAAATATAGGCTGGGTCGAGTAGCATTGAGGAATGGAGAATGGTGTAGTCAGTAACACACAAGGCAAAGTTGGTGGAGTCCAAGAATGTCGAGTGGACATGTGTAACACAAATGGTCCCACCATAGGAGCATGAAGACAGCAGCTGTCTGCTGTAGAGACAAATTATTTTCATTGCATAGATTTGGCTGGGTTGCAACTACTCAGTTACTCTGAGTGGAGGAGAAAAAAAATCCAACTCACGTTTTATCTTTGCCACTCTCTTTTCATCTCTCAAGCTTCACAACTTTTATGCTTTGTCCTCACTTCCAAGCTGTCAGTGATATATTATAAAATGAATACCTTGAAGTGTTTGGCTACCTGGGGCCATAAACCCAGCAGGTCAGCAACAGAATCTGTTGGGGACTTTCTATGGCTTTTGCTGGAATTAAAACAAAACAATCAGGAGGAAAGCGTCATGGGTACAGCAATAACTTATTAGTTCTAACACACATATCCCTGCAGATCACAGCGACCTCAATCTGCTTAAAAAATGGCTTCCTTGGGCTAGCCAATCTTTCTATTAAATAGGTTGGTCTTCCCTGGAGCCAAGATCTGCCTCCTTCTGCATGGCTTATTATAACCGCACAGGCAATATTTTTGCTCTGACAATTTTCAAATAAAAATCAGTCCTATAAAGGCTGAGATTGTTTATTTTTCCTTAGGGCATTCAGTTGTTCTGATTAGGGACAGAGCAGAAGAAAAGTTGGATATTAAAACAGCAAAGCTGTTGTGAACCTGAGGTGTTAGTTTTAGTTTAATTAACAATGGAGGAAGGCACATAAATTAAATCATATAGTGGTTAAGATATGCAGACAAGGATACACCATGTGACCTGCCAGTAAAGATCACTGTGATAAAGAGAAAGACAGTAGGAAAAATATTCCACACAACTCCAGAGTAGCAAAATGGGGGGGAGAGTTGCATAATATAATTTTTGACAGTAATGTCTAACATGCTCTCTGTGTATCTTCATTCAAAAAACACATTATAGGATATGTGAAGTTTATAAGTTACTAGCAAAACCAAAAGTACTCTGTAAACATCCCATAAAACTAATCATTTTCCTTAATTACAGAAACACCAAAATGAGTGAACGCATTAAAAAAAAAAATACACACTCACTCCAACTCTTATGTACCTTTTTTCTTGGAGCTTCCAGACTGTAGAGGAAAGAAACACCTCAGATTACTCACATATTGCAAATTGTAGAGACATTTCTCCCCAGATCATCATGAGTACAAGGTCTCACATTTATATGACATCACCTGAAATAACAATTAAAACTTTAGGCAGTCTCTGTGGCCATTAAATGGCAACTCTGAGCTTCTTTCCCAGACTTGGGTTACCTCATAGCTGTGTTTACACAATCTTGACTTCTAGAACCTTCTTTCAGTCACAGGAGCCTTTTTATAACCTCAATGGGTGAACATCAGCACCTTGTTTTATGCCTCAGTGATAATTACTTTTCATCAGCACGAAGTATTCAAGCACCTGAGAACAGAATGGCTGGAGAGGAGCCCTGTGTCCCTGGGAAGGGTCTGTCTGCAAGTCTGTCTTGTTACTAACATGTTATATTGTGCATATTATCAGGGTTCCCCTTAGATCCTAATATTTTAGGTTAGATTACGTAAATGCTAGAATGTCATTCTCCTGCTTATGAATTATTCAGAATAATTTGCACTAAAGCTATTATAGGCACCACTGTGACCTGAGAGTATTTTAGATTTTGAAAGACTTTGAGTGAATTTACCTCTCTTTGGATTAATGTTTCTGTGATTTTCATAAACATCACCATTCATATTTGATGAAAACATTAAATAGCACAGACAGCAGACAAGCTTGTTTTGTACTGGTGTTGTAGATAAAAATGTACATGAATTACTGAATTCTCTGGTTTTTAGAACTGGGTAACCGAACCTCATCCAAACAAGACAAGCAAAACCAGAAGGTTGCTTTGGTTTTGGATTTGTCTGTGATCTTTTTGTTGCTTTCTGGAAAAAAGATATATTTGTCTTTAAGAATAACTTTATGCAAGGCGTCAATATGCATGCAGGGGCTAATTGAATGCTTTAAAATGCTTCACCTTTGCTAATCCCTAGCATTGTTTGTAAATGCTGTGACTAATCCCAGCCTGTCATTTGGGATTATTTCTGCTTCCTAATAGAGTGAATCCTGAGCATTCAAAGAATATTTTCAACTCATTCGATATTTATATTAACAAAATTATTTAGCTCTATAATTTTCCCAGGCTCACAAACTAGGAGAAACTTTCTGTTTTTTTTTAATTTCAGAGGCCAAGCTTTGGACAATTTTAACAGCTGAGTTTAAAAGCATTATTGAGGTGGGGGGAGGAAAGGGATAGGGGAAAACAGCACAGAAATAGCAATGCAACCATCTTTTAAGAACCTGCTCCACAGGAACCCAAGACAATCCAAAGTAGCAGAAGCTAAACACTTTTTCCTTACTATTACTGAAAAACTCGGGAACAGGGGGAGAAGGGGTGGGGAAGTTTTGTAAGTGTGCAAAAAGATACCCTTAGCACATAGTTAAAGAATATTCTTTTCCTAGCAGACAACCCTGCACTAAACCAGTTGAGGCCAACTTCAAATTACATATGAGTAAAGGAAAAACATCTAGATAATTTCCAGCCAGCTGTATGAAATGGTAAAGCAAAGAGCTATAAAATGAACTGGCACCTGTCACCTTAGCTGTTTTCAAGTACAAGCCAATAACTCACCATAAAACAAAGCACTGTAGATTTTTTGCCTTTCTCATAGATCTTATTTTCCATGATTAGTTGCAATTAACAGACTGAAACACTAAAACAATCTATCAGGTTAAGCAACAAAATAAAGCTTAATAGACCACCCTGTCCCTCTTCTTTTTTTGCCTTAGCCTTTTCTCCTAGCATTTCAAAAATGTCTGTTTCTGGAATGTTAAATCAATTCTAGTTATTCCTAGAAAAAAAGAAATTCTCATCCATGGTATGGAACTTCTCATATTGTCTTTACTTTCCTTAAAAAAATCCAAAAGTCAACCAAATAAACTAGCACATAAAACCCCTGGAAATCACCAGAAACCCTGCAAAAACTGTTTGAAGCCTTAGCTATAGCAGCAAAAACCACCAGAGATGCTACATATTCATATCCAGTTTACATCTGTAATTCCAGACACACTACTACTGCTGCTGGAACTCATTCTGGATCAAGAAAACAGTTTTATGTCAAACCCTGCTATTTCAAGCACAGGTATGATTAAGAATGTCTATATTTTTAATTAAAGACTGTTCTGGGAAGCTGGTTCCAGTAATATGTCTTTTTATGCATGTATATGAATTTCTGCAGATTTAATGAAATTGAGAAAAATAGTTTTACACCTTTAAAAAAGCCCCAAACGATAAATGAAGGAGACTTCACTAAAAATAAATAAAGAAAAATAGCTTGAAAATTTTGAAGACAAAAACTGAGAGATTCAATTTGGTCCAAAGTGCTTCCTGTTATTTGGGCAGGAAACAAGGGGAGAGGGAAATGCAGAGTGGCTGTTATGAGACATCTTTACTGTGGTTTAGAGACTAAGCCATGCATTTGGCAAGCAAGCAAGGAAGAAAGGAGTTTCATGAGGGATGGCAGAAAAACCACAAAGCAATATGAAAACAATAGACAGACAGAATTTAATAAACTCATATTATTAAATGATTGAAACCCACTCTGTACCTAAGAGTCTCCTTCAAGTTTACTGCAAATGTGCAGTGGTTTCAGAGCAGAGGAGGAGCTGAGGGACAGCTGCAAATGCTACAGGTTATGATGCCTGTAATTTTTTCATTGTATAGTCATGAATCTGAAAGAGGATAGGACTGACCTACCAGACCTTTTTTTGTATGAGAAATGAAACAGGAAGATATTGCTCCATTTCTGTAAGGAGGCTGATTGATTTTTACACCTGTTACATCCCAAATTTAACATTGGCAGGCTTAGTCATTGCAGTGACAGTGAATAGAATTTACTCAGAGCAGCTCTTAATATGTGGCAAGAAATGTATACAGTAAATCAAGCAATTCAGCTTGACAAAAGAACAGTTGGAAACCTACAGTCTTTTCATACAAATGAACAAGAAAAATTTATGTACAGGAGAGAAATATTCATCTTTGGAAGAGGGCAAATAAACTAGCCCACACAATATGAACTTGATGAAAATTCTCTATTTGGGGGTCACCCTAAATGCAGAATAATTTAGATGTGCTTTGGTAAGTGAAGATTATGCTCCTGATACTCAGTCGTAGGTGTCTGCCTGAGTCATGCTAAACCCTATATCTCCTAGGACACATCATATGGTAAAATCTACTTCACTACAAGAAAAAACAATCTCTGTCTCTCTCAGTCTGGGGAGCGAGCTTTTTAGTGTTACAAGCCTTAGAAGACACCTACATTTGCCTCAGGGTTTCAGAGTGTTCAGTTTTGCCTGGGCCTGGAAAAATACTCCTGTGAACTGTTCCACCAAAATATCTCAGCTTTGAGTGCTGAAAATTAATCACCTGGCTAAGTACTTGACTAGGTTCAAGTTTTGTGTTTACTGTAAGTATCTGAAGTCATTAAAAACACAGCATGAATGAAAAACAAATATATATGTTGTTCTGTAGAGAGTTCAGTTCCATGAAAATGTAAATGCTCAGTGCATAGATAAGATGATTAAAAATGGAAAAGACAGCTTGAGCATAAATATATATGGTAACAACGCAGCAGTCACTGACAATGCTGCATCTATTTTACAGAACATTTAAATCAGCAAAAAGCCAAGATACATTATTTCAATGAGTCTTTATCAAAAAACGTATCTGGAAATTTCTATGGAAGAATAGTATCAGCTGGGGTATACTTTAAAGGTTGTAATTGGACTTTATCCCAGAAAAGGCTAAATAAATTGAAATATGTTTTATATCATTATGCATATTCTTTTGTGATAAAAATAGTTTTATATTTTGTAGCAGTTCAAAAAACTGTGCAACAAGGGAATAATAATAAAGGAAAAGAAGCAATCAAAATGAGAAAGGGGGAGATTTCTTGTATCCCTCTCCAAAAGAAGTAACAAATTACTTCTGTGAATAATTTCAAAGACTTGAATAAGCTGCATGCATCTCCCAGATGGCTCTCAGAAAGAAATATTAAAGAATTGTCTGAAACACTTGTGGAAAACATATAAGACTTCTCTTTTTTTTAATCTCAAACATAAAAATGTGTGAACTACAATATTTACTGACACAGTTTTATCAGATAACCCTGTAAGAGAATCCTACAATAGCATATCAAGAGTCTATAGTCCCTGAAATTTCCTCAGTAAACTGAAGATCCTTTCCAACATGTATATTCCTTCATACACTGTTCAACAAGAAAAGTTTCTTAACAGATTTTTAAGGATTTTGAACAGGGCAAGATTTAATACCTGTAAACCAGATGTAATCTACCTTCACTCATCTCAAAATCACTACAGGAAGGGCCAATTTCACTGCTGTATCACAGTGCTACACTGTTTTTCAAGAGAGCAAAAGCTTTTTTTCGAATGTTGAATATACACAAGCAAATGAAGAACTTAATCTCAGAAGTGTTTAAATATGAGTTTCTCAACTGCAGAATTTATAACTCAATAGAAAGATAAATAGATTTGATATTTTACCACCATATAGTTAATTATTTTTAAACATTTAGGAATGTTTCATAAAGCACTTTTATATGTAGACACAGGCACCTTGCATCTCCTCTACATATTCTTTGCATATTGTCTTTGGTTGAGAGAGGCAAAAGCATCTTAATTTTGCTATGTTATTTTGCATTAAAAAGTTATTTCAAAGCAGAAAATAGTCTTCTTAAAGGCCACTGGAGCAGGATTTCTGTCTTCAATCTGGACTGGAAGTCAGTTCTAAAATTGTTTCTGAACAGATGATCAGTTCAAGCAGAAGGCAGTCTGCTATAGATTGTACTAGGATGAGACCAAAGCTGACATTTAAGGACTTGAAACATTTATTAGGAATGGAAGTGGATTTGATTTCTTTTTTAAGTGATGCAAAGTGTCTGGGTCATGTGGAGGCAGGAGAGGGCAGGAAGGCACCTTTGAGCACCAGTCATGGGGAAAGACACGGACAGAGGCAGCAGGGAGAGTGACAGAACTACCGATTGTTGAGTTGGGATAGATTCTGGTCCTATCCTATTTTGTCTTCTGGTTCTGCCAGCAGTCTACAAAAGAGGCTCTTTCTTTTCTCATATGTGGCCTTAAGAATGAAAAATCAAGTATCTGCATCACAAACATTTCTAGAACTACAGCTATAACACATTACATTTCCGTGTGCCATTTCTTCTTTTCTCTCCTTTCTTTCTTTTCCCCTAAACATAAACACAAAACCCCCAAAGCACCCATATAAATAGCACACAAAAATGCACTTGGGTGCTCATTCATTACTCACTCTGTGTCTCATTTTCTCACCTCAATAGGAGATATGATAGTTTCTTACATAGTAGCCTGTGTTGCCTTCTCTTTTTGGACCCTTCTGATATGTGTGCATCCATACACAAAGGAATGGTAGAGTTGCTAAATATTTGCTTTTTCACTATTTATAACTCTGAATCAAAAGCTGTGCTAAATGAATTGCTGGGTGCTATCCCTATGAGGATGCATTTCTTACAGTTATCCTGGTCTTGAACCTTTCCATGTCAGCAGGGTAGTGAAGCAGGTAGTGGTAGTGAAATTTCTTGTGGGGAAACCAATGCTTTTTCAAAATGTCCATTTTTACAGGACATAGAATATGCCATTAGATTACTCTAGGGGTTAATAAACCTCAGCATCACTTGCTTTGTCTACAGTGAAGTGGCATAACGACTTCACTGCTGCATTTTTTCCTGTAAAGAGGGACATTAGAAAACACACTGGAGAGAAATGAATACATGCCCTAAGCCCCTAACCAGCACTTACAGTGTACCTGAGAGCATATTAGGAAAATAAAGAAGAATCTTCAATTTACTGACTTAAAATGATTTTTTCCCCATTTCTCTGTGGACTTCAAAACTGAGTCTTGGGCAGCTTAAATTATATTTTATATGCAAAGCTTAAAACCTAATTTACCATATTCCTATCTGCCAGCAGATAAGGTCTATAGCACAGTGGTAGATAGCAGTTTCCAAGGGCAATACCAATGCCCAAAGCTTTCAAAAGCTATAACATGGAGGACACAATAGAGAAGGTGATACACATCAGACTACTTGTCCCTGGACTCTTTCCTTTCAGCTTCAGGCTAGCTATGTATCTGACTAATCTGAAATCCTCTCATCCCCTCGAGAGTGTCACAGGCACTAACATATATGGATTGCTGCAACCTCCTTTCTCTGCCACTGCCACAGTTATCTCAGCTCAGGGACTCTGAAAGAATCACAGGGAGGACAGATAACTATATTTAAGCCTCAAGAATTGCCATCTTTGTGAGGGCTAGCCTCACTTTCCCATCACAGATAAAAGGGACACAGCAGGTTCTTCTGAGACAAACAAAATTGCAAGGACCATAAGGTAAAAGCTCGGAATAGCACCAAAAAAAAAAAAAAAAATGCACAGAGATGTCTTATAAAAGCACAAAAGTATTCAAAGCATGATAAGTTCCTGAAGCTGGCAGCTGTAGTTCAGTGGAGCCATGCCAGCCTACTCCAGCTGAGCATCAGGCCTGCACTCTTCACAAACAGAAATAAACATTTTATTAAATCAAATCTTCTCCTTGCTGTGCTTTTACATCTAAGAACTTTTCCCAGCAGGCAACACCCTGCTAATGTTGCATAAAGCATTTTAGAGGAACACTTCCTGGGTAGTTTTTGCCTGAGAGGAAAATCTTCTCTCCCTGGTCTCTCATCACTCTAAGCACCTGCTTTCTCTGCTTCCTGGTGTATTATTTGTGTTAACTCCATCACTGGTGGAGGCCACAGCCATCTTTCCAACAGTAAACAATTAAAGGACTTGGACTTTTTTAATAGTATGAAAATTAATTCTGTGAAAATTAAATTAATTCCTATTTCCACCTTTTGAGTAGCAGCCTGCCAAGAAATCACTGAGCTGATGTGTTTCAGCTTTCAGGGTGGCCAACCTCCTTCTGAAGTTTAGTTTCCAGCCCATATACAATCTGTCATACTTTGATCCATCACAGAAAGTCTGACAGCACAACGAGGTGTCCCTCTCCATCTCAGCTGTAATTGCTCAGAGTTTTGCTTAATCAGGAAATCCTCAGTACCTGTCAGGCCAAAGTCAGGGCAGGATGCTGTGACAAGGGTCATCTGTTTCTCTCTGAGTGCTTGGTATCAGCACAGTAGACAGTCTCATGTTCCTAGATTTGCTGCATTGGCAGGGAGATAATAAATCTTGCTATAGATTCTGGAATTCCCTTCGGGTTTCAAGTAACAGACTTGCCAAAAGCGGTTCACCTTATTTTTAAATATTTTATGGCTACGTTAAAAAGTGCCAGATGCTGCTCAGAAATTGGACTTAGAACTAGCCACTCAATCAGCAGAAAAAGGAAATTGAAACAACTTTTATTTAGCAGCTGCCAATACAAAGGGAAAAGCCTAAACAAAACAGCAATGCTCATGATACAATTTGGGTTTAAAGCCACAGCTAAAGTGACACAGAACCTTTTCCATTCAATTTGAGGTGGCAGGTGCTGTATTTTATATACCACAGACTTATTTTCTAGTCAAGACAGCTTTTTCCTTGTGTCAGTGGGATAGATGCTTGACCACCTGTTCTCAAAATTGAAATGTTTCACTAAAGAAACAGGCTCATTATCTATCATGCAGAAGATATGCCATATTAGAGGTAAACTTGGAAGAGGAAGGTAATGTGAAGAGAGACAGAAAAATAATTAGTGGCAAAGTGAAGACAGTAAATTTGATGTTTCTGGATTTTGTTAAACATTTTATATGGTGCCCTACAAAAATTTATTTGAAAGAAATTAATTCAATATTCACTCAGAAAAAAAAAAAAAAGTTGTCACATTAATGAAAATCTGTCTAAATTGTTCTAAATTGAGTAATAATAAATGATAAACTCTTGATTGAGGTGGAGGACAATTTTTTGGGTACTACAGGTTTTGGGGTTTGCTTTCAGACAGTGACAGATATAAGAAAAAATAAAGAATTTAGTCTCCAGTTCTGCAATATTATTGGGAAGCATGACAAGAGGGTGACCCTAAACATAGGGTTGAAAGAAAGTTAAAATTTCATTTCAAAAACATGCCTGAGATGGTTATGTGAATGATAACATTAAATGCAGTTTTTTAGGTGGTAGCGTGGATAGAACAATTTCACCTAAACTAGAGCTGGGAGAATAGGTATGGAATACAACTGGAATACTGGCAGTTAGATATAGAAAAAAAAAATCTAATTTCTAAAGAAAGTTTAGATTATCAAAGCTCAGTACTGAGAGAGGAGGGGGAAAATGAGGACTGGGTACTCATATGAGGGACCTTAGACATTATAAAGCTTATTGAAAAGAATTATTAGGGCTAGATAAAACTATTCAAAAATTATAATCAAAAAGATATATAATGAAAAGCAGAAATTACATAATTTTCAACGAGACATATTCCCTTGTCAAAAAAAAAAAAAGCGGCAATAAAACCTTTTCTTTAAGAAATTCCTTCTCTGAACAGATTTGTATAGAGATAGCACAGAAGCCAGTGGAGTTATTACAGTTATGCTGGGACTCAATCCAACAGGTAAGGAATATTGCAATATTGTTTTGGTAGCTATAGTTCAACTAGGGAGAACCAGGAAGAAACTCAGAGCATTTAAGAATCCACAGGAAATATAAAGAATAGACTGCAATAACCTCTGTAGTTTATTTCAAACTCCCAAAGAGCACATAACTGTTGAATAACAATCTAAAGTATTTTTACAATACCAGCTAACTGAAATGAAGTCTCATCCAAAATAAAGTCTTTCTTAGATGAAAAAGAAATTTTCTTTGACTGAGTGATAAAGTCTGGATCAAACAGTGATCTACTCCCCCATATTTTGAAGACAGGGTCCAGGTATGGTCTCAGTTTCACTGACTGTCTTTCAATGAGACCAACCTGAATTATATAAAAAAATACAGTCATGACTTTACTGTACTTATTTAGAGATCTAGCAATCACCAGCTGTGAGAGTGGCCAAACTCTAGTGATGTCCAAACTGATAAAATACCAGTTCATATATGTCACATATACTATAATATATTCTGTTGCAAGGCTAAGATAGAAATACTGAACCTATTTTCAATGAATTCACAAGGACTTGTGGCCTCTTTTACCTGGTATGTATATTAGTATGCCTAAAATTCAACACAACTGAGGAATATATATATATATATATATATATTACTTGATTATCCAGCCATAAAGCTATTTGCCAATTTGTGAATATTGGGAAAATAAAAAAAAAGGCTGGAAATCTATCTGCAGTTGAGGAATATAGCAGAGCTCATTCCCTAGGTATCACATCCCTAAGGTATCATCTCGTGTAATGGATGCATAACATCCTACAAAGTTCATAGATCCCATGAGTTCACAAAGAAAGCTGAAGACTGTGTGGGAGCCCCCAGGAACTTTACATTCAGAATGGGCACAAGTGAGACATAAAACCACTTATTGTTTAGTGGCAGTCTGGGCACATTAGGATTTTAAACCTGAGCTAAACCACTCCATCTTTTTTGGAACATCTCATTATGGCACTGCTAGACATGTCATTGCCAACACAAGTGCCAAGATAAAATATAAGTCTCAAAATAATTTTAAAAAATTACTGATGGAGGGAAATTATGTTATTTTTTTGTGGGTTTTCTATTTGTTTTTAGGAAGTTTTTTGGGGTTTTTTCTCTTTGTTTTTTTGGTTTTTTGAGGTTTTTTTTCCTTAATATCCCTTACTTTCCCTTTTCCTTTCACTCCCACTTGGCAGCTGGACCCATTTGTTCTTTCATATATACACCCCACGTCTCACTCTACCCCAGTGCCTGCAGTGGGAGGTTCATGTGAATATCTGAAGCCTTAGTTTGGAAGAATTTCTATTTTGGTAAATGAAAAAAGGAGCTTTCTGTAGTTTTTTCTCTCAGGAAGAAAACCCAGTAAAGATCTAATGCCAGTACACTTGGGAGAGTTTACAGTGATATTATTTAAGAAAAGAGATCAAAGGCTAATAACCTCTCTAGCTTGGCAAGAGCTTCCAAATGATTGCCTTCTAGACAATTTATCCAGAGAACTGCTGGTACATTGTCCTGGTGGAGAAGAAACCAGCAGTCAGTCTTTGCAGCAAAGAAAGCCTTTTAAGCTCCTACTAGCAATCCTTTACGGAAGAAATGATTAAGGAAAAGTCACCTCCAGGCAGAAAAAAAATCCTCACAATAAACCAGATGGGATAAAATTAGAATCTGTTATCAAGTCTGAAAAGCTCAATGTTAATGCTGTAATTGCAGTGCTGAGAACTGCTGTAGAAGGAATTAATACAGATGCTTTGAATTAAAAATGGTCAAGGAGTACACCATGTGGAAATGCAAAGATTTAAGGAAATGAATCCCTCCATAAGAGGAAACAGACTGCAGCATTTCACCTGATGTAATAAGCAACTAATCTAATATATATCAATATTAAACTAATAAAATGCAATTAGTATGGAGAAGATGAAAGAGTGGCTTCCATCCTTTCTTTAACTTCTACCTTGCAGCAATTCAGGACTAGATACTGCATTTCAAGCTACACCTCTCAAAAGCAAATCCAATATTATGGGCACAGTCATTGCCAGGGTTTAGAGTGTTAAAGGATAGATTACACACATTACACAGAGAGAGTGGGATGCAGCAGTCAGATTTGCAGGGACATTTGCAAAGAGGATTGTGCCTGTGACTGGTGGTGCCTCCTGCCTGTGCCTGGGCAGCTGCTGCCCTTCAGCCTCTCCTGATACAGTGCTGACCTTGGAATTTGCTAAGCCCAGTGGTTTTGCTCTACAGGGCTAAGCTCAACCATTCCCAGGACCCAGAATTTCAGTCTGCACCGAGTGAATGTGCTCTGCTCAAAAAGCAAATCAGCTGAAAAGAGAGATGTCTCACTAAAAACAGGTGTTTAGAAGTATTGCTGTGTTTCCTGAGCAAAATATCTTAATATAGCCTAAGATTCTTCTGAGGTCTCATGAGCTTAGGCACCTTTCTAGGAATCCATATCCACGTGCAAACTGTAATGCTATCAGCAACTACAACAATTTCCAGAAAACCACATATAAGATTTTCTATTACTTTTTTTGTTGTTGTTGTTTAGCTGGATTTTTTGTTTGTTTTATTGTTAGTTTTTCATGGGGTTTTTTTTGTTTGGTTTTTTTGGGTTTTTTGTTTTGTTTTGGTTGTTGTGGTTCTTTTTTTCCCCTAGGATGCCTTGTAGGATTTGGTGGGACTTTTTACTGTACAGTTTATTCATACCTGGAAATAGTAATTTGACAGCAAGATATTTTGGCTGACATTATTCCAAGTTCTACTCTGATGCCATTGACAGAATTTAACGGAGCATGACCTGGCCCTGTGGTTCTAGTCCATCAAAACACAAACTATGTATGTTTGAAACAAAAAGATTGGTTGTTTGGTGGTAGGTTTTCAGGCAGAGAGAAAAATAATCTCACAAAGATCAATATACTATGAAACATCTCTATAGAGAAAGGTATTTTTCTCTTCCACTTGATGCAAGTGTAGTCATTATCCATCTGAGACTATTCCACTGAGTCATATTCTATTGAGACTATTTTTTCATGTATCTATCTACTTGATGAGTTACATTTTTGTTTTAAAGTTAGTAAAAGAGGTAAAATTCTGTCATCTCAAAGACACTGCTCAAAAAACCAAACAAAAAACTACACATGCTGCTTGCAGGATGGAGGTGACCTGGGTCTCATGTCTAAAGATACCTGCTTAATCTTTTGGAACATCCTGTGGAAAAGATCAATTTTCAATTGACAGGAACATTCAGTGTTGCAAACCTCCCTGCTGGCATACAAAACTGAGGTCATTTATTAAAAGGAATATAATGAATGGCAGGGAAGATCCTTGTAGTTTTATGGATACATACAAAAAAAAAAATCTATCTAATCAAAGACTGCAAATTAACAGCATGCTAAAGCAGGCTGGTTTAGTGTCTGTGGTTACTGATGAGTCACCAGATGGTCAAGATCAATAAAGGTTTTGCATATTTTAATTATTCTTCTGGGCTTATATCTTAATTATTCTTATGAACTTCAGGTAGCTTTGGCAGACATAGTTTACCTTGAGTTTTGCTGTTGTTTCATTAGCTAAAACAAGCTGCCAGCATGCTGATGTAGAGCCATGATTTTATTTCCTGTTGCTCACCTGAGGGCTGGAAGATGATACACAGAGATTCCAGTGTGTCTCCCACAACACAAAGTTCTGCCTGATTTCCTGGCAAACACAGGAAATCTGTTAAACAAAAAAAATATTTTCTAATTGTGCACTAATTTTCAGGAAGAATATTTCCAGTTTTGTGGACACTGGCAGGGTCTATAAAGAAAAGTTAGTGAAAACATTAAATGTTTGATTCAACAAGAGGGGGGGGGAAAGAACTACTTGAGACAACTGTACTTAAATTTAGGGAAGTATTAAATTGCATGGAGGGCAATAGAAAGAATGGAATCTGCTTTCCATTTAAGGAAAGTGTCAAGTTAATGGGTGTCAAACCAATCTGTCAAATTACAGGCCTCTCCTTGTAAGCCACTCTCTGGAAGTGAATCATTCCTTAGGCTGCAGTTGAAGAGGTTTCTGGTAATGCTTAAGAAACTCTGGTTCTGTCGCCTTCTGCTCTTGCTGTGGTACCAAAACCTTTAGTTTCATCTTATTCCAGTTCTGCCTCCTCCAAATATTTTGTTGTCAAAGAAGAGGAGCATGAATTATCTCAGTACTGAATTAATAACTTGCTTTGTATTTTTTAAAGTCTGGAGTAAGTCATATGGGAGAATACATGAAATACAGGTTATGAGCAGCTAACATGAAAGAGAAAATTTACTCCTCACAAAACTGTGTACACAACAATAAATCCAAATAGAACAGGCTGATTTGTTAAACAGCCACAACCAATAATACATAACATCAATCTTAAGAATTCTTTTCGTAATTATATTGCACTATAAATTACTGGAAATAAGGATTTAGAATTGGAAGAAAAGATGCTACAGGAAACAGATCAAGGCTGGTAAGAAAGAAAAGCATGAAAAAAGTTTTAGCAGCTCAGGGTTAAAATGCATTTCTCTGTATCTGTGCACTTTGCAATAAACACTTTAAAATGATTGATAGGGATGGGCATTCTATCAACACCTAAAACACTTAAAATTCATAATGAATCAATCAATCCAGATTGTGAGCAGGACTCATGTAACATAGGCACTACTGGTTGTTCTCCCCCATTTTCCTTCATTTGTTTAGAAATATAGTCCATTTATGTATTTTTGCATAGTATGAACATTCATTTTTCATTCCATATTATTAGTTGTGCCTAATTCCTGCTGCAGTCAGCATTCTCCTTCAGCTGAAACATGACATTAGGTTCTATATACATGGATTTCAGAGCTCTTTTTGTCAGGATGTTTTGCTGTTAGTAAATGACACAGCTTTTTGCATGTCCTAATTCTTCTAGGTAATTTTTAAAGCATTCTCTTTATTCTAGGATTTGCTGTCATCATGATGTGGATAATGAGCTAAAAATCAGTTGCACTTTATATTTTTGGAGTTTTTTGTAGTTCAAGCTTTTTTTATTCTTCTGGTCCCAGGTTATTATATTACCAAACTGTTTTGATATATATCACAAAGTAATTAATATTAAGTACATGGAGCTTCAGAAATCAGGGTCTTTTCTGATTTTGTGGTTTCAGTGGTGATTGCTAAGGAATAGCTTTAGCATTCTGATAGCTGTGCCATCTGATGACGGCAAAAAAATCTCCAAAATATTCATTAGCCAAGCCACACAATACACCTGTGAACGAGATTTTTATCACTCATTGGCAGATGGGGAAACAAAGACACAGAAATGTTCAATGCCTTATCAAGGAGCCCAGAGGGTGCTTGCTGCAGAGCTGAAAACCAAACAATTGGAACACAAATACACCAACATTTGGTGCTGCACATTATTATTATTACTCTGCTTTACATCTCAAAACTCTTCTACCACTATTCCTGCTTCCTCAAAGTCTTCTTTCTGTGGACAACATCCTGCCTGTCACTCAGCCAGTGTGGCACTTCTGACTGCTTTGGATTCTCGTGTTCTGCTGAACACTTCAGAGCCAGCTTTCCTATCTTGTCTTCACAGACAGAGTTCTTGTCTAAAGTTTTATCATATATCAATATCTGCAATTCTTTGCCTTTGGTCTTGACAAAGGCAGTCTTGTATAATCAATATTTCTCCAGAAAGCATTGCTCAGAGACTATTTCTGTAAGCCCCTTGCTTTGTCTTTGTCATCTGTTCACCGGTTTCCATTAGTTTTGTGTTACAAACGTAAACCCTAGTCTTCATTTTCTTGAGTCCCTTATAGCCTATTCCTGCATTGTCTCTGTCAGCCATTAGATATAAAAAGGTCAAATCCCACCAATGATGAGCCCCTACAAAGGCTGTAGAATGGTAAAAGTAGTTCTAAAGCAGTAACTTGCTGATACAACTGGTATTCAGAAGAAATAAAGGAAAATGTGATGATGATGATGATTACTAACATGTAACAACTTTTAGCTATTAATGTGATTCTCCAAATATAAGTGATAATTGATTTTAACACTCCTATAATCATAGTTGAAGCATATTTCAAGGCCATAAAACCCTACTTGCATGTTTTCTATCTGTCTATGAAGGCAACTAACTGCTCTGGAGCATAAGTAGTAACACAGTTGAGGACAGAGAGAATAGGAAGAAAGAACTTCTCTACATATTTACAACAAAGGGATTTATGAGAAATACTTCTGCTGAAAGCTGTTCTGTTGAATCCAGAAGTATTTTGTTGCCTTAGGCTCTGGACACACAAATCACAAACATCTATAATTTAGAAAAGAGGCATCTGTTTTTGAAAAGCAAGTGAGACCACACCAAAGATAATTATCAAAACCAAGTCAAGAAACAATATTCCCTCTTATTTTACACTGATATGACTTGGGCAAACAAGTTAAGACACATGTATTGAATAACTCCTTAAAAAAATGCCAAAGTATAAATGTTTATATAATTGTCATCATGTCTTCAGGGATATTTGGTAGTAAGTATTTAACTCAAGATAGAAGATTTTTTAAAAAATACCATGACACACATGAACATAGCAGGAAGTGGTATTATATGAAATGAATTTCAGGCTATGAAATAATCCTGTTAATATGTTATTTCAAAAACAAATGCCATTATGATAAAGTTTTTGGAAACTCCCTTTTTACAAACATTAGATAAAAAGGGACTATACTGCTAACTGTTCTGCTGGTTGAAGCAGAAGAAAATGCTTTTGATTGACATTATTCAATTGAATTTAGATAATTTCATTTAATTTAGATAATTCAAAAGACTGTCTGAGAAAGAAGTTACAAGAGAAAACACAGAAAGGTCTTTCCAAAGTTGGACATTTTTGTTTTCTTTCTTTATGTGCAAGGCTCACCAATTTCAAGATATTGTCAGTTTAGGATGTTATAAACCTGGTGGTGGTATGACAAAACCTGACATTTGAGATGAATTAAGAATGGAAAAGGGGAATCTCAGAATGGAGAATGAGTGATGGAAATGTACCCACACCAAAGATGACACCCAGCAGCAGAGGCATTTTGACAGCCATGCCCAAGGTTCCAATAAATTAAAAAATGAAAAAGGCACAAAATTATAGAATAATTTAATTGGCAGAGAAATGAGTTAGTAAACCATATCTTTGCACAAGGTGAGCAGGAATATTGGGAAAAAAGTTATATTTTTAAAAGCTCAGCTTGGGGGAAAAAAGAGAATCTGCAGTCAGTCAACATTTTCCAATAGACAACAGTATAAAGGTAAGATTTCCTTCTTACAAAATTCTTTCAGGAACAGAGATAATGTAGTCAGTCTAGATATAAAAGGGTACATACAAATGCCAATAAACATTTGATAACAGATACAATGATTAATTGAAGGGAATGTTATACAAGGGAAAAGTGATGGACAGAGATAATCCATGGAGTAATATCTTAATACCAGCATTTTGTCATCTCCTGAGACAGCAGAATCTAATTTCAGAAGTTAAATAAGAATGTGTTGCAATAATTAAAGTCCTAAAAGTGTGTGACATCAGTCAGTGTTAAAAAAATTTTAATATCCTAGCAATATTCCTTATTTGGCAATTTAAAGATGGAACACTATTATTAACAAGGGCTTTTTATCATGAAATTAGGTCTGTTAAGATCCTGAGTGTTCTTGGTCATATTGGATCAGATTGCTGCCTAAATTAATAAATTCAAGCCAATTTCTAACATTTTTATATTAAAAGGCATTAATTATTAACAACTTCTGTGACATCCATATTTGCACTTTTGCTGAACCATCGAGCTAAATGTTATGAACATTTAACAGTGATAATTGAGGGTTTTAAAGCCGTAGCATTTGATGCCAAAACCCCATGAATCTACAAGAGATGAAAATTCTTGCCAAGTACTTCATGCAGCCTAATATTTCTTTTGAGCAGGAAAAAATTACTTTGTTTTTAAAGCCATTAGTAGAGCAAACAAGATCCAAAGCAAAAAGGAATTGCACGCCAGTTACCTGAGATGTGTTGAAAATACCTTGTGATCTGAAATTTCACAAGCTAATGACAGGAGCAACAGAAAATAACACTAAAAGGAATCTATTACAGACCCCTTGGCAAACCTCCCTCATGTGGGAGGTTATTAATGGGATTGAAGTCAGGGAGACATTTCCTACCCCACTGTGCTCATTGTAGGATGACTGCCACAGCCTTTCCACTGGAGCTGTTCCAACCTGACCCTCATGTAAAAATAGAGTATTTTAATAATGTCACAGTGAGCTTCCCAGATCCTTTTAAGAGCAGTATCTCTCTTTTCATGAGGCATCTCTTTCTGAAGAGCATCATCAAGCAGGCTCAGAAGTGAGACATTGTGTTCATTAGTAGGTTCCACCTTGACTCCTGCAGAATATGAATCACTGACCTGCTCACAGGCAGGGAATTTTCTTTAAGTCAGATGGACAATTATTTTGCTTCATCAAAAAAAAAAGGGTACTTTAAAAAGAAGCCAGAATAATGAAACAACCCTTTCCCAGTAGTTTGTAAGGAAATCTTGTATTATTGGAATTAAATACATGGAGAAGGAGTTACAAAATTTGTGGGTAGAAGATGAAGAAAGCTAAAGTATAATTTATGCTGCTTCAGGATTGGAATTAGAAATGGATTTTAAGCAAAATAGACTGACTCAAAGTTCGTCCCTACAGAAGTTAGAGAAAATAAGTTCTTTCTCTGAGAATAAAATAATTATTTAAAATGTGTTAAAGGTCTAGAAAATATTTACAAAAAAAAAGTCTTCATGAAAGAAAATCAGTATTTTTTAAAATTATTATAACATTATATTATAACATATTTGTTATTTGTACATATATGTGTATTAAAAATCTGGATAAGTCTCAAAGTTCCCTAGAATCTCCTGTATTATTTCCAGAGAATAACATAGGTAAAAACGTGAAGAGAGAGAAAATGTAAAGGGAGAGGCTGACAACTGCAACACCCAGAAAATGCTTGTTAGGTATTCTGACTGTTTTGATTACAGTTGATCAAAAGACAAAAAGTCTTTCAAGACTTTATATTCTGATTTCATAATGGAGAAAAGGTGTTTTGAAGCATAATTGGGACAAATTTCTATTTTTAAACGTAGAGTGATAGAAAGATGTTTCTCTCTCTCTTGGTGAAAACCAAGTATGTGGGAAATCTCCATTAATCAGTCACCAGACCTTTAATTCAGTCTCCTCTGTTTCTTGGAACAGTAATTCCAAACCACACGACTTCTGGTTGCTGCAAACATTCTCTGCTTTGGGGATACATATTGATTTCATATTGTGATGCATGTTAATTTATGCAGTTAACAGCTACAATTTAATCTTGCATTTCATAGCTCTTCCTCTGCTTTTTCTTTATCCTGAAATGTAGTGCATGTCATGATATCAGTTTGTGCTTCAGGAGCTAAGGAAACTTGTTACAGGAAGTTAATTGAAAATAAAGAGTTCTAAAAGAATGGGATTATGTATGATGCTTTCTTTTTAAATTTTTTTTCACTACATCCTCTACTAGTCATCCTTTACTTTCTTTTGATGCTAATTTTTCTACCCATTGTTTCCTTTTTCAGTTTCTGTTTGTATATATTGCAGTGGGAACATAATTTTCCTTTTCATTTTTTTTTTCCTGTACAAACAGCAGCAATTCAGTGGAACCCAGAGATTAGCATGAGAAGCAGAAAATGATCAGTGAAGTACTTTAAAACTCTTTGTAGGGAGAGGAATATTCTAGTTACAGTCTCTTAGACAACAAATTGCTAAATTATGCTGAGACTGAATGAAGTTTGAGATCAGAGACATTCTGCATTAGCTGATTCTGCAGCCAAAGCAGAAGAAAACAATGACCTACATGAAACATACACAAAACGTTTTGGTTCCTTTACAGAGAACATGAATTGGCCAATTTAAGCAGAGTTAATTGAGAGTTGAGGTCTAATTCATTTCAAGTGCAACTATACAGGATGCAGTAATCTCCTGACTACTGCCTGTACCTCAAGATTTGTATTTAAAGAGAGGGAATAAAGAAAACTAAAAAATTATAAACAAAAAAACCCCACAAAACAAAAATAAAACAAAACAGAAAAAAACACAACCAAAAAAAAAAAAAAAAAAAAAAAAAAACCCACAAAAACCCACATCAAACAACAACAACCCTAAAAAAAAACAAACCAAAACACAAACAAACACATCACCCCTGGGACCTAAAAAAAATTATTTAATGCACAAGATTTTACCAGGAAGGAAAAGATAAGCCAATAAATCAGTCCTTGAAGATCATTGTACAACCTTTGCTCTTTGACTTGAGTGTGTGCTGTACCTCAAGACACAAACTCACAGCTGAAAGTAGCAGGTCAAGGTGTGTCACAAGTATGCAAAGCCCACATCTATTTCTCATTTAGCACAGTGCCATGTATGTGTGCAATATATAATGATCCTTTTAAAATGGATTTAATTTTCAAGTTCCTTCAGACCACTCAGATGGTCTAACTTCTACAAGGGTATGCCCCCAGTAAAATCATTGTCAAGTTTGTTGCTCCTTTTATACACTCTAAGCTCCTTGGGTTTACAGTACTGAAACATTGTGAGATGCTCAGGAAATGCCTGATTAAAGCACATCAAATCCATGGAGATTTATGCTTTGGCTTCATTATGTAGAGACTCTTGCTGAATATGCAAACACTATTAAAATTGGGACTTTTGTTCCTGTTTATTAGAAATAACATTAAATATGCAGTAAAACATCTCAGAGCTCTATATTCACAATGTAGGGGATGAGGATCTTAAGTATCTCTTTTTTGCTGCTCATGTAGCCACATTTGCAGGAATATTATGGTCTTATGGCACAACAGAGAGATGGAAAATCATATAGGGAATCAGTCTGAACCTTACTTTTAGATATTAAAAAATAAAGTTTAGTTGTAATACTAAGTCCTCCTTCTGTAATGTCTGGACTCCCACTCTATGGTGTTCCTATGATAAAAACAGAACCAGTGCATATTGTAAATTAATTTTCCTCAAGTTTGAGAATGGATAGAATTGGGTAAAAGGAATTATCTTTCTTTAAAAATGCTTCACAGTCCATGGAAAATAAATAACAGTGTTTTGGCGAGCCCTTGGATGCTCATTAACCAGAAGTTTACATCGTTTTCACTCTTACTCCCAGGAGACCTCAAGAAATATACTAATTAAAATTGAATTATTTATTCTGAAGAATATCTGAATATCTATTATTATTATTAGACTATTTATTTCCAAATATATTTTGTTTAAATGAAACAAATCAAAGAATAGAGTTTCCCTAGGGTTTTTGTTCTGATCAGGTAAGTAATCTCTCAGTATATAGAAACTATATTATATGGAAAATTATTAAAAACCACTTTTCTTTTCATTGATACACTGTGGTGAGGATTTCCCTTGCTCTGTCTTCTTGGCATTTCTCCAGATTTTTCTACCACCCTTTCGAACCTCCAGGCCTGGAGAAGTGACTGCCAGGAACCTATGTGAACATGGAACAGCATGAATTGTTTTAGCAACTTCCTCCTCCTTCTCCCACCCCAACAAGGATTTAAGTTAAAATAAAGCAACTCGACAGGATTTCTCTCCAGCAGAGTTTGGGCTCTGTTTCTTCCTAGTTTCATATCAAATTTACAGGTCCTGCAGGGAAGAAGGTAAACAGAGAGGTAAAACAAACAGAGCAGTGGCTGTGGCAGTCTGACAGTGCAAACACACGAGCCAGGCGTGTGAAGCAGCCAAGGCAGCATTTTCCAACTTGTTACCCCAGCGATCAAGTAACAGCACACTGCAGCTCAGGGCTGTGACTGACAGCTGAGGAAACAAGCTCCCAGCTGCACCAGACACTGTTAAGGAGCTCTGCCACAACAGCACACAGAGCAACTTCAGCCCTCTGCCTCTGAGTGCCATTTCACAGGAAGAGATTTGGCTTTTGAAAGATTCTGCCATTGTTATCGTTGTTATTTTTATTATTATTATTATTTTATGAAGGTACAGGACTATCAAGCAAATTTTGACATGCCTTGAAATCAAAGACATTAACTAGACAGCTCCTGCAAAGGGAAACACTATTTTCACATAGAAGCAGCAGGTATTTCTAATAATCTATTCCCTGTATCTATTTTTATAACATGTCCCTGAGATGAGATCAGTTGGTTAGAGCATGGTACTAATAATGCCAGGGTTGTGGGTTTGATCCTTTCATGGACCATTCATTTAAGAGTTGGACCCAATGATCCTTCTGGTTCCCTTCCAGCTCAGACAATTCTGTGATTTTCTTTACATCAGTGCAAGAGAAGCAGAGCAAGTTATAATTACTAGTTGAATTGTGTCATGTGTGTCTACAATAATTTTAAAAGCATTGAAACACAGCAAGGAAAACTTCAGTTTCAAAACTGAAACCACACAAACAATTTTTGCAGATATAAAGGTGGGATAATGCTTGAGAACAATCCTGCTACCTCTTGTTTACCTGAGTTCTGCCTCAGTTTACCCTGTAATAAGTCCTGGAGAATTTCAGAATTCTGAGTCTTTGAGTTTGCCTGGTTACCTACATCTTTTCTCTTCCCTATTAGTGTGAGCACAATTGCTTCATCTGATACTGGAACCCACTGGACACCTCAGTTCTTACCAACAGGACTCAACAGAGAGGATGAAAGATAATTAAGAATTTCTTTGGTTTCCCCTCTAAGCAGAGATATTTACAGAGTAGATACATACAGAATGTGCAGACATGATGCCAGTGGGAGATGAGAGAGCAATTAGGACTTCATAGTATGCTACCCTTGGGTTATATCTCTTCATTTTTAAAAAGGTGTTTGGTTTTGGGTGGTTTTTTTGTTTGTTTGTTTTTTGCTGAATTAAGCTTATGAGGGGAAGAAAAGGAAAGGGAAACCAAACAGTCAGCTAGAATAAATGAGTTTTTTCTTCGTCTGGCTACTCACAGTGATATTTGGATGCAAGGGAAGGAATGGATTCTTGAAAGAATAAATATTTGCTTCTCTAGTAAGTCCCAATGTCAACAACAAAGCTGAGAGGCATATCTTGGCACTGAACCAATCATGTGAAATCTCTGTAACTTCCTATAATGCTGAGAAAACAGATTTCACTACTAATAATCTTTCAGGATCCTCATCATTGGTCCTATAGCAAGACAATAAAATAATCCATGTAGTCACTTCAGAGAAAGCTGGACTCTGCTTCCTGTGAGATAAAAACACTGAGCCAATACACTCACATGCCTTTCTGATACTCGGGTAACTCATTTCCTAACCAATAAACTCACCAAGCTCTAACCTTTGCTATCATCTCAGCAAGTTGATCATGAACAATTGCTGATCTGAGCATGGCTTTTGCACTGGTATAAGCCAGTCTGCTGAACCAGATTGCACAAAATTTATTGCATCCCCTCTTCCAGGAAATCAGAGGAATTAACTAAGTATGCCTCATGATACCTTTTTATTTAATATAAATCAGTAAAGTTAAATTAAATTTCACATATTTTGGAGCCTGGACAGTCTTTATTTTCTGAAAAACAGAACAAGATTCTCACCTTTTCTTTTTCTTGGCTTACTGTTAAGGCCCTTCTATTGCTCTAGCTATTCTGATTCATCAGTTATCAGAGAATCAAGAACAAGAACCTAGCTGACAGTGGCAACAGCCTTTATACAGTTAAAGGAGAAACATACATACTCGATGATGAAAAGCTGCTAAAATTACAATCTACCCATTTTTCCTGTTTCTGCCATCTACTGGAATACAGAATGACTCTGCCAGTCCTCCTTTCTTGCCTCTCTCCAGAGCAGAATATGCATGCAAGGCTGCTGGGCAAAAAGAAGGTTTCTGGAACACAAATTTGTCTACTAACACCCAGCAGCTTTGACTGGGATGAGATAGATGCAGATTGCAATGCTGGAATGAGAGGCCAGAATTCCAACACCAATATTTACCTTTAAGAGTTACAGAATTATCAGTGTTCTTACAAAAAGAGCACAGAACTTGATCTCAGATTGACCAATGATAGATATGGATAAATATTTCAAATAATTATTTCTGAATAAGAAAAGTAACATTTTCAACTAGCAGAAAATAAAATTGGGCAACTACAGGTAACTGGTTCCTTTACTCATCTTAAGGCTCATGAGAGGAATTTTTTCTTTTTCTTTTTTTTTTTAATAAAATAAGGTATTGAGTACTTTAGAATGGTTCAAGAGAAAAAGTGAAAAAAGGTCGATTAACTGCCTTCAAGAATGGAACAATGATATCATCCAAAAGTGATATGAGGACTCTCACTGTGTGAGATTTAGGAACTAAATCAAAATTCTAAGAAACCAAGGGAAATCACCTGACTAAGCTGATTTGCAGAGGAGGTACCTGAGGCCATATAAAAAGACATGGATCAAGTTTACCAATATCTTTCCCTTATTCACCCAACACTTTTCAACAGATTCTTGAAGTGAATGGTCTGACTCATGGGTGGAAATTCACAGAGTTTCAAAATTAGACCAAACAAAGGCACTATAAATTATGAGTAAAATAGATCCGAAAATCTAAATCCAAATCTGAAAATATCTAAACTTAATCAGGACCTTCAGAAATTATTTTAATACTTGTTACATAACAGATTGCCCAGCAGTTTCCTGGTAACCCTACTGTGGTAGAATCTAGGGACAGTTAGGTCATGTTCAGCTTTATGGGTTTTGATGCATCTAACAAGACAGCAAAGCCATACATTAATATGGATAATGTGTTCACTATGAAATTCTGCATGGCAGTACATATTTGTGCAAAAATGTGCCATATTCTCTGCTATGTATATAATTGATTGAAAATTGTTTAATTCTTTCAAATAAATTACATGTGTTCATTAGGTAATTATTCCTCTCATATTTTCTAACTTCAGAAGGCATTTATGAATGTCTTCCAACTCTGGTTTCTATGAATGCACCTTCAAAATCTGATTACTAATAATGCTGCTCATAGTTTTGCCATTCCATTTAAAAAGCCTGAAGAAATTGAAAACTCTGACATTTAAAGAGTTAAAAACCGAAAATCTTGAGTGGATGGGGTGACAAGGAACAGAGTAAAGAAAATTTCACATCTACCATGAAATTACTACTGAATTTACAGTTTAAAAATGTTCTACCTTATACTGGGAGAAATTATTTTACACTTGAGATATATTCTGTGGTTTTATCAAAGGAGAAAAGTAATTGCTAGTGAAATACATGAAGTTGCTGTAGCAGTGATTGAGAAAATAATTTTCATCTTAAAGTTTATACACTAGAGAAAACATGAAAAAGTGCTTAAAAAACGTTCTTTGATTTATTTCCTTTTTAGATATGGATGCAAGTGAAATATAAGATATCATTATTATAATATGCCCTGCAAAATTTTATCTGTCTAATACAGTCCTGTCTAGTTTACAAACACTAAGATAGGCAAGAAATGGCTCCATCTAATTTTATTTTTAAATATAGATGTAAGGTGTATTAAAATAAACATTTGAACTTCATATTTATATTGATTTCTGATGAAGACAACATCTCAAACCTTAAGCTTCCCTTCTTTATGTACAAAAAGAGGAATATCCATAGAACATATGAAAAAACATGAATCAACCTAAAGTTTATATTCAGTAAGATGAAGTTTATAATGGTGCTTAAAACACTTACTTAAAAATAATCTGGCAGGCAAGTTCCATTGGAGAGCTCCAAGAGCTTACACTTCTGCCTCCATGGACTGGTGCAGACAGTTGTGCATTTATTTTGGTGCAGTCCAAGCAAGCTGGATATGAGCTACATGCTGTAGATTTATACTGCAAAATTCAGCCTCTTCTCCAGTGGCTCCCAGTGTACCAGATGAGGTATTACTCACCTTGACACATGGAAAATATGCATTTGAGTGTATGAAGCAAGTTTGTAGGTGTATTCTCCATACCACCATTTTTTTGATATACTGGGAGAAGAGAGGCACAATATTTCAGATTCCCAGTTGAATCTCACCCTGACCCTCACAGAAATACAAGCACTTCACCTGAGTCCATTATCTGCCAGGCATGACACCAGTGAAAAACCTTATGAGGTGAGGGACTGGACAAAGAGGTAATTCACAAACACCATGGAGAGAGCAGGGCAATCTGACAGTGAAGGGAAAGCATTTTTCCACAGCCTTTAACTATGTGTCTAATATGATTCCAGTTTAGATTTACTGCTTTCTGTTACCCTCAAATAACTGTTTCCCAAAATGCATGCTCGAGAGTCGAGGTGCTTGTTGCCCTGGCATTGTTCACTCTGCTTGTGCTACAGAAAATGGAAGACATCAGAGAGGGTCAGATCCAGTCCATAACTTACACTGATAACAATCATCCCTTGAGAGGGGAATAAAAGGATCAGAAAGAACAAACAGAAAAGCCTCACTTGAGAATCCTCTTCATTTTATGAGGAGCTCACTGTCTATTCATCAGAGGCATTAGCAATGCAATCTGTTGCTTACACATGGAAAAAAATATTAGCAAATAGAAGGTGTGTATATATATGTGTGTGTGTGATGCATACATACATATGGAAGCACTGATGCTAAGAAGCCACTTGTAAAATATCTGTTCAAGTAATAGAAAGAAATAGCTTTTTTGCCTAGCAGATTCTTAGAAATGTGAAAAGGAGGTAATGCTATAAAACAGATATAAAATTGGAATATTTTGTTGGGGTGTGTTTCTACATTTGTTTAGACATCTACTAACCTTTCTCATTTAAAACAAAAAAAAATGATTTACTTTTAAATATTTTTGAGAGAACCAGAAAGCAGTAATTAACTTCTTCTATGCTAACATAGTTGTAGACACAGGAAGAGTGACACGTTGTTACAATATTAAGTAAAAAATTTATACATTTTACTAGAGGCATTTTAAACATTTAAGTTTGTATTTTATTAAACAACAGTTGTTCATTAGTTATTAAATAATAAAAATTAATTGTGTTTTCTTCCTTTCAATAGTCAAAATCATTTAATCAGTAGCAAATTTTCAGTACATTATGATAACTATTTTGAGACTACGTTCACTTCCCAGAGTACTTTCTAAACCACAAGCTATTGAAAACAAAAATAACAATTAATATGCAAATAAATAATAAAGGTACAGTAAAACTCTATCATTTTATTGTTATTCATATTTAAATAATGCATTACTAACAGATTGTTATCTTCAGAAAATAGTATCATGGCTGGTTAATGAAAAAGCAGCATTAATTATAATAAATTGGAAGCAGTAACAGATTAAAACAGACTATTAAAATAGAGTGAGAAAATACTTCAGACCAACAAGATTTAACCTGAGCTGCAATGCAAGAATCTGGACTTTTAAGAGTTCACAGATGAACCTGTTCACTTAACCTCAAATAAAACAATTCCTGCCCTGGATACAGAGCATCTCTGTACATGCTAAGTATCATTAGGATACACTCACTCCAGTCTATTCTAAAAATCCTTCAAATTGCTGTCACTGACAGAATTTGGAGAAGACATTCTGAAGACAACACATTTAATGGAAAGCTACATCCTGTACTTGGGAAATTCTAGTGTAGTCTCACCTGGTTTTCAAGCTGGGAGTGCTGAAAACCAAATTTGGGACAGTTTGCTTCCCCCACCACCAATGGGCAGAGAATGAGAATCACTTTCACCACTCCACCTTTCTCTGAAACTCTCAGCCTCATTTCAGCGCAAATAAACACTGAGATGAATGTTTTAATGCACCTTATGGTTACCCACAGCCATTCATTGTGGGAAATATAAAACTTACCACATCCCCATCAGGGAAAAATAGCAGGTCCTCAGTCTTTGCCGACATAAAGAGAATGCAAGGGTGAAAGAAGAAGCAGTCATGGACAGCAAGCCTCAAAAATCCCTAGAAAGAGAGAAATATGGGCTACACTTAGAGGGATTAATCACCTCTTTGCTGAAAGGGGTTGGGTATCATTCCTCCCTTAGCTAGCAGCACTACAGACCAGCAGGACTCCATCAGTCTCTGTGGTACAGATTGGGCAGTCACACAAACACAGAAAATGAGCAACAGTGTCAGGCCCAGAGCGGTGATATCACTCCTATTGAAACTGTCCTGATTCAGTGGAAGGAGGAAACACTCTGGAAACATGTAACAAAGAATCTAAATTAAAACACGTTTCCCAAATTTTTAAACTGAACAGTAAAAGAAAACCATCTCTGAATTATGACCTCAAATTAAAGCTTTTGATCAAGCAATTCTATTTTTTCAGGACTTTGCTTATTTAATTGCACTTTGTTGCGTTCAGCCATTGAGAGGATAGCTATTATTTCTTAGCATATTATAATGTGGTTTTTTTCCTAACAATGCACAAAGAAAAATATTGCAAAATCCTTCTGGAAACTTAACTGATTGCCTGCCAAAACTCGCTTTGCCCATATTAAACAGCTATTGTTCTTCTCAAATTCACTCATAGTATGATTATTGATTCAGGATTCAAAAGTTATTAAACCTCTACCTCTGTTATGCATGTGCTTTTAAGCATTTCATTGGCACCATCTTCTTGTCTGTTTACTTTCATAGCCCTCAAGACCAGTCATGTAAAAATTGACCACAGGCCAGCCAAAAACATCCTTTTCAGCCTGCAAATCCACAGGAACAGTGGCTTGCATGTACATAAGTGAAAAGTGCTCACTTCTTTGCACAAGTGACCTCAAAAGGTCACAAGGGGAGACTCTCCAGTGGTACAGTAAAGCCACCTCTTCTTGAATCTTTAAAGGCATATTAGTTTCCCACTAAAAATCTTTTGGGACTGTCAGAATGACACTGAGATGTTGTTTCGTGCACAAAAAATATTTTTTGCTAATTAACACATTAAAAATTATTTCTGTTTTCTTCCACTCTCCCACAGTAATACTAAGTTCTTCCATTTCATGTAGCAGGAAAATCACAGCTCAATGCAAGGTTGCTTGAGTCTAATCAACCCTAGCCAAGAATGAAGATTTGTTATTTTCTTTGGGTTTTGACAGACCAGAGGTAATTAATCACTGCAACTCAGGCACATGATTGTTTCATAGTTACATTAAGGGTAACACCAAAAGAAGGAAGTATACACTATTTTGGGGTCTTTGTGGCTTCTCATTTTCCTTACTAGAAATTAATTTTAGCAGCTCAATCTAGTTTTCAGGTCTGTCAATATTACTACTAACCTTAATGCAACAAAACCCTCTTGTTTGCTTGTTTCCTATGAAAATGCATAAATGCATTTATCTTGGCATTCCATCAGTATCACAGCAGAGGATATCTGCCCACAGAGGAAAATCTAACACTCAATAAACTTTGTTTACATCATTTTGAAGTGCTGTTCTCAGCCTCACCCCCTTCACAGCCCTGTAGGTTATTTTGGGTCACCCTTTTTAACAGCTCTGGTCATCAGAGCTGTGCCAGTCCAACCTGAGAGTGGTTTAAACCAAATGTGTGTGTGCCTGACTCCAGCCTGGCTGACTGGAACTGGCAAGGGAATAAAAACAGCATATTGGAAGGCAGAGTAGAATCACAGATAATTTCCTAGGCACAAGAAAAACCTGAGAAAACCATTTGTATGGCACACTTGGGGAGAGAGGCAAAGAAAACCCAAACCACAAACCTTAGTTCATGTAAACAAAAGGATTAAGGTTTGCCACAATAAAAGCTTCATACTAAATGAAATAAGAGAGCTTTTAATTAGAAATTTTCTGCTAGTCACCCACAGTAAAGTGGGAAGATAAAGAAAACTGTGTTCTTTGAGACAGGAGTAATTCCCTTCAGATGGCCAGAGCCCACAACCTCAAACTGCTGTGGCAAGAAGGGGCACCACTGTTGACACCTTTAACCTTCCCCTGTCAAACCCTGGATGGGCTCCTTTAAACAAAACAAATTACTGCAGAAAGCAGTCAGGCTGACTGCTACAGAATCATTGAAACATCTCAAGAAGTTGTCCTCTGACTGCTCCAGGACACCAACTCTTTGGCTGAAATTAAATAATTAAATGAAGGAAGGAATGAATGAGTGAATACATGAGCATCCATCATTTTTGGTGTGGGGATACAGTAAAATAGCTTAAAACACTTTTCAGAGAAGCTTAAAAGCACCAATTCTTTCATGGTCTGAAATGGACTAAGAGTCATCAGTTAAAGCAGCAAAGTCCAAAGGCAGCAACAAAATCTAAGAAGTGTTGAAATCTTAAACCTCTTAAAATCAACAATAAGAGTTTTTTTGTGATTATGTCTGCAATGCTACATTGCAAATGTCTTGAGTTTTCAAAACTTGTTTTCTTCAGGGTCCTGTACTCAAACTGGAGTCGAATGCATTAATAGCAATGTTTCACTTTTGCTTGAATCTTCATGCTTTTAACAAATTAATCCTCTTAATATCCCTGTTGGGTAGATAGGCAAAAACCTCTCTTGTCTGTAAAACTGAGATAAGTGCCTTGCTTAAGGACATGCAGTTATGACTGGGAAAAATAGGGTTAAAATTTAGTAGAGTGTCTCTCTTTGATAATCTAACAACTAGATTACACCACAAAGATTGTGCTATTAACACAAAATATAAACACAAAATTAAATAAAATATATTTTCTCATTAATATTCTCACTGATACTAGAGATAAAACACCTCTAAAAGTATGTAGTCCTTGCAGTTTGGGGAAAATGATTTTGAGGGAAAACCCCAAGATTTCTCAGATATATTTTTTAATTATTCAAAAGCAGTAGAAATGTACAAAAAAGGGAACCAGGTAATGAAACTAATTATGATTTTTTTTTCATTATATGTCTGCTGTGATTCTTAATGAGAACATTCAATATCTTTTGCTCTTATAAATCATCCTAATGTGACATGTAATAGTTTTCAAATATGTTCAATTTGACCATATTTAAAAAAACATTTTCTAAGTAATTTATTTTAGCAAGTAAATATTGCTTACTATAATGCAAACATGATCTCTCCCTAGTTATTATTACTCAAGACAGGGAGCCAGTATCTTGCATCATTTGATTAATTTCATGACTATTTTTTTATAAAAGCCATTTGATGTTTGATCATTCCTAAATATTTTAAAATGTTGTTCTAGTGAAACGTTATTTTTCTTGAAAATGGTAATAAAATTACCTGAGTTGGGTTTGCAAGATGGTCCTTAAGCCTTGAAGTAGTGATGATGGGACAGAATTTATTATTGGTATCTTAGCCTGTCAAATCTTGATAAAAGATTCATAGAAGATGTTCTCAAGCCTTTGTGTGTTAACACTCACTGATACAATTTCCATTATCATATAATCCCTAAAGAAAAAAATAATTTAAATCCAACATATCATACCATACCATGCTACAAGATTTCATGCTAGCAGGAAGACATTGCACTTTATATCTGTGATCTTTCTATGCAAAAAAATATCTGTACTAGCCAAGACATTGCAGCTTTTACAGATATAATTTCAGGACAAGACCCCATTTTTGGACAGAGAGCAAGGAGTTACTTTTTAACCAGATTATTTAAATAAAGTAAGAAATCTCATTTAATTAAAGATACATGAGGTGAGATTTGGCCTGCCAAAGAACTTTTCTAAATTATAACTTGATAGGTAGAGTGGACATTAAGACCAAATAAGAGACACAAATTTCTACCAATCATTATGTGCAGAGAAAAGACAAAATCATCTGCTGTGACTATTCATGAGCAGATTAAATCCCTGGACATGCACAGTAAGCAAGATGCTTCTAAAGACATTCTAAAAAATGCTGTGCAGGCCCTTTGTGGATGTGCACACATGGAATCCTGATTTTGGACTCATTGTTTTTATTTCTGATCCTGGGATTCCCAGTAGCTCATTCAACACCACTTTTCCATCCAGACTGCCACGCAGGTGGCCAAGGTGGGCTTCTTCTGCTTAGAGAGAAACTTTATGGGAAGATTAAAGAAGAACATGGGTGAGGAAACCCAAGCATATGGCAGCACTAATTACTATTTATGGCTGCAAACATTTATGATGCTCATCACGTGGCTATCACTTCCATAAAAACATCCATCTAAGTATGGATTGCACTGGATTCCTGTACAGTGCAGAGCATGAACCTAAATAAATTAAACAGCTACTGAAGCTACTGCACTTGTTAATCAGGCTGCTAGCAGCATGTTCACTCTTATCCCTAAGTGGCTGAGAAGCAATTTCCAGAAATTTAATCACCTTTGTTTATAATTGCTTTATATTGGGTGTTTCTTCAAATAACTTTTAAATATTTAATAAGACTATCTTTTTCTACATAATTTCTTATATGTCAGCTAATTCTCTACAAACATCCTTAAAATATTGTTCCCATATTTTTATTAAGATTATTACTCTATTCTCAGTTTTCCACTTTATTTTTTTTAGGATTACCTTGGCATACATTATTGTTATAAAATGCAATAACACCTAGTATAAAACCTTAGAATTTTTTCTTTTTTAATATGTCTCAGAGAAGCCACATTTGGCAGAAATGGGCAAAATTCTCAATATGGTTTTACAAAGGACTCATTTAGTGCAGTGCTTACATGCACATTGATTCTTTAAAAATCTGCAAAAGGGACAGACCTTCCACCAAAAGAATCAAAATGTGTGATAGTTTTTGAATGTCCTTCATGGATCAAATTTTAACTATAGAATTGATATAGCTGAGAAATAATTTGCTCATGCATAAATAACCAAAGAGAAGGTGTAGTGAAACAGGAAACCTTTGTCCAAAGGTACCTACTGACAGAAAATGAGGCAATGGACATGTTCAAATAACCATCTTCAGATGGAAAGGAAAAGTTTCATAAGCAAAAACTTCATCTCACTATTAAACCCTTTAATGTTTTTGCTGAAGAATGAGGTGGGTTTGAGCCCTCCTCAAGAAATATTGGGAATTCTAGCATGGGCTGAATCTTTGACTAGAGTCTCAGCTATGAAAAATAACACAAAAGGATGGAGTATTTCAGTGTGCTACACTAAGAGGAAGGGGCTCTGGTTAAGTGAAATCCCCATCTGGAAAATGCATTTTTCTAAATATATTTCTTCCAGACTAAATTCTCAGGAGAAGATGTGCAGCTGGACACATTCCAGGGGCTTAGCTGGGCCTAGTTATGAAAGAGGGAGTGCATTCTTGAGCCATACATCAATAAATTTTCTGATTGCACACTCAAATATTTCTGGGGAAAACAATAGTAAAAAGTACTAAAGTAAATTAGCCCTATTGACATGTTCTTTGTTGTCTGAAGGAAAAAAACCCAGAACACAGTAGATGTGTAAAAGTTCTCTATTCTCTATGGTATTCCATCTTGACAAACATGCATGCATTGCAGAATAAATTTTGAATACTTTTGTATTTCTTCAACGTGGACAAATGCCATATGGCAGTATAAACCAGCAAAAATACAGCAAAAATAAGAAAGTATTTTGTGGGTGGTTATTCTGTCCTCTGGAATTTGATTTGGTCTTGTAGAGTTTGTGATCTTCTGAGTCCTGATGAAGAAGATTCTCTAAAAAGTTTTGTAAGAAGTACTTGCTTCTTCAAGCTGAAATCACCTAATATCTGAGAAAGATGTGCTTGTAATGTAGGGCAGCAAATAAAAAGCAACCAAGATGTAAAAGAGATTAGAAGAGCAGATTAATTTCATTATTTCATATAGTCAGTTTCCAGGAGATAAATTAAAAAACTCTTCTAAATTATTTGTATTGGCTGATAAAACAGAACACAAGAAAACAGAAGATTCATTACATTGCCATATATAATGTCTTGTAAATACAAGAGTACCCTCTTCATAAATCTAAATAGCATACATATCACTTCTGTAGGCAATGTTAGCAAAGAAATGAAATTCCACCCTTTCTAATTAAAGGTATTTTAGAAAGGATTATATTAAAGTAGAAATGAAAAGACAAATAGCACTGCAGACAAAATTTAGGAAATTAATCAGGGATCTCATTTTATTCTCTTTTCCCTATTGTTTTGATTAATTAAAAGCTATTTTTTATTAAAACAAACAAAATGTGTGCACACACATGCAAAGCCCAAACAAAACAAAACAAAGCTCGATAAACACAGTGGAGGTGAGAAGTAAAAAGGGTTTTAACAGTTCTCCTGTTCATTTAAAAAAAAATTGAGTAAAATTTGAAAGCTCATATCAAAAATATATATTAACAGATAACGAAGCTTGAAGAAAGAGAAAGAAATCTCCATTCCATTTCTGTTCCACAAAAATGCAAAAATTCAATTAACCTCAAACACTTACACACAGCATTGGAGTTACAGAAAGGATCTATTTTATTTGTCAGCATTCTATATGAAAACAAGTCTTTTTCCAACAATATTTTGCTGTACTTTCCTGTGGAGTGCTGAGGTTAGAAATTTCCTTGAAATATTCTGTACATTCTAACACTTCAGCAGTGAAAATTTTCTTCTGATTAAACAGTTATTCTTTAAAGCAGAACTGACACTTCCCAAGCAAGGAAGCCTTAGAAGGTCACAGATTCTGTCTCCATAGGAGGCCAAGCTGTTTAGCAGAAAGTATGACCTACTGTGGAAACCAATGACCTAGTAAAAAAAAAATAAACAGTACTGTTCTGCAAAGTGGTGGACCCAGCTGAGAAATAGAGACCTCAGTAATGAACTGCCTTCCTCCTACAGAGATCAAATCATGTTAAGTGATGCTATTAAAATAAATCACGTTTTAAGAGTCTTTACCTGAGACACTAACTTAAATTATTAAACAACAAAAATATCAATTTTACTTTTACTTTTTCAACATGTATGAACATGATTATTTTTTATTTGCAACAGACTGAAGGCCAAACTCTCAGCTCAACATTCACCTGGGAAAATATTTAAAATATGTATTTAAACCAAAGAAACTTTAAAATTATTTTAATTCTCTTCCACATAAATTAAAAACTCAAAGAATTATCTGCTGATTTTTGTGAACTTTGAATCGTGACCTCAACTTGAGAACTCAATTTCTTATTAATATTGTCGAATAATAATCAGTTTAAAAAGCTGGAAATAAAATGTCAAAGCATTAACTGTAGGCTACTCCTTTGCATATAATACAAATACATGAGTTTAATCCTCAGAGCAAATCGTGACAGCACCCTCCCTGTCAGTGGGACTATGACCATCTGCACTACCAAAGCCCCTTTAATTAGGCAAACCACATAAAACCTTGCTTAAATTTGAGAGACAATGGACAATGCTTCATGGCATTATTTCAAAGATAAACTTGGTCCTCACTCACCAAAGGAAACCAGAAACTATGGGAAGTAAAAGTTGTTAAGTGCCATTGACTACGTTTAGCAGTGCTGTGTTCTTTCAGCAAAGCAAGTTGATCTGGGTTTAAAAAGAGGGTTAAAACCAACACAGCAGCAAGGTGCAGCAGTGATCAGTCATTTAGAAATTAGGGTGTTTACACTGCTATATTCACATGTAATTACTGAGGAAAGCAGACGTGGCAGTCAAGACTGCAGGTGCCACACCACGGGGTGCTGCAGGGAGCAGTGCTGAGTGCCCTGAGAGTCAGATATGAGGGATTAAAAAAGGCCTTGAGTGGCAGTTAGCCCTTAAAGCCAAACATAATTCAATCAAATTAGCTTCAGAAGAATGAATCTTCTATGATAGGCTGAGTTCAGGGCTCCTGAAAAAAAATATAGAGCCAGAGTGGATGGGTGAGGTTTCCCAGGAAAAAATGCAAACACACTTTTTATTCAATAACTGATCCTTCCTGTACTACTAGACTGACAATAAAACTAAATAGGACAACACTTGCAACTCTGTGATACTTTGTTGTAAAATACAAAAAAAACAATCTTTGGATAAACTTTTATTTCAAATAAACGTTTTTTGCTACAAAGAAAATTCTGCATGTTGGCTTCATATTGATTTTTGGCTTCTAAGAAAATATGTTTATGAGCTAAAAGAGCAGATGTCCCAAAGCTCAGCAAGAGGAGGAAGTTTTTGTCGTGCAGCTTTTTAACACATTCGAATAAGGCTTTCCACAGATTATATTTCACAATCATTTCTAACCCCATCTACCTACAAAAAAGTAGCAGGCAGTGCTCTCCTACAAGACTAACCATCTGAGAGAAAAAGTGTTCTGATTATATTATGTTTTATTTCCAAGTAATGTTGTAGATCTGGAGTTCAAACTGTTTGTGACATCCTTTGTCTTCCAAGCAGAGAAAGGTCTGTATTTTCTTACTGTTACTGGTGCTACAAGATGAATTTTATAAGGGTTTGTGTCTGGAACTTTCTGCTCAGTTATTTGATTTGTAGCTGCACAATACAATCCCCCCCCTATCACTTGAGCCAATATAAATTTCCCAGCCAAAATCAAGATTTACTCTTACATTACAGAGTAAGACCTGCTAATGCATTAAACCTCATAGCAACCCAGTAGTACAACTAATTAATATTGTCACCAAACTTGTCATATCTAATATTTTCTTCAGAAAAATCAACCCAATCAGGTTTGTGCCTGCTCTTTTCAGACATTTTCAGTGCAGTGCCCATGCAGAGCTCTTCTTGTTGTGCACAAAGACATCCAGTGACCTGGTACATGAAGAAGTGCTGATGTGTCTTTCTGATGAAAAGAGACCTGTTAAAAGTCACAGCCACCAGCTACAAAATCACATGCCAAGTTACAGGTACTCTTAATTACATAAATCAACCATCTGGCAAAAAAAAAAAAAAAAAAAAAGCTAGAGACATAAAAGAACAGAAAATGAGTTCAGAAAAAGGGAAACACAGCTGGTGGGGAAAAGTGGGAGTGTTTAGCCTGGGGAAAAGGAGGCTCAGAGGACCTTACCTGAAAGAAACTTGTGATGAGTCGAAGGTCATTCTCTTCTCTCAGGTTACAAGCAACAAGATGAGGAAATAGCCTCAATTTGTGCCAGGGAAAGTTTAGTTTGGATATTACAAAATAATTCTTCACCAAAAGGTTATCTACCAAAAGATAGTCACCAAGCCTGGAGGTATTTAATAGGTGCCCAGATGTGGTTCTTAGAGACAAGGTTTAGTGATGGGCTTAGCAGTGCTGGTTTAACTGCTGGACCCTATTATCTTAAAGGAATTTTTCCAAGCCAAATGATTCTATGATTCTGTGATCCAAGCAGAGCTCAGCATCTCTGTTTAAATTTTGTGATGCATAGTCAACATAGATAACTATCCTGTGGATACAAAGAATAAAATCCTCAGTCATTGACACCCAATCGTTGGGCTAAGCATTAGACTCTCTCTCCTGATGTACACAAAATGCCAAATTAAAAGGGAAAAAATACTGTGAGATGGCATAGAAAATACTCAAATGTACTTTGATTCATAGCTACCTGGGGATTCGATTATTTAATAAGAAATTTGCTATGCTTCCATAAAACTGCTTGTTAGGTCACATATTACAAAATCAGAAAAGCTGCTAGGAAAAAAAAAAAAATCAAGAAATCAATTTCTAGTCCCTGTGGTGATGTATTCTAAGTGTGAACTGTGTTATGCCTGGAGAGCACAGATTTCAACCTTAAATAGAAAAATTCTGGCTTGTCTTAGCTTTTTGAAATATCTTTTTAGTTCAGATTTTCTTATGAGGATATGCCTTGCTGTGAGAATGCCATGTTCCCATTTGTATTACCAAATATGAAATCCATCTCACAGAAAATTATTAATATTAGCTGTTCCAGAAGCAGATCTAATTTCAAAAAGTTTGAAGAAATGGAAAATCTCCCTGAAGTTTTCCTTCAGCAACTCATTCCAATTTGAAAAAATGAGGATGGTGAAGGGACCAGAGGGGAAGCCTTAAGAGGAGGTGCTGAGGTCCCCTGGTCTCTTCAGTCTGGAGAAAAGAGGGGAGATCTCATTGTGATCTTCAACATCCTCTGAGAGAAAGAGGAGGGGCAGACACTGCTCTCTTCTCTCTGTGACAGTGACAGGACCCAAGGAAATGGCATGGAGCTGAGTCAGGGCAGGTTTAGGCTGGATATCAGGAAAAGGGTTTTCACCCAGAGGGTGGCTGGGCACTGGAACAGCTCCCCAGGGCAGTGGTGACAGTCTCAAACCTGACAGAGCTCAAGAAGCATTTGGACAAAAGTCTCAGGAACATGGTGTCACTCTTGGGGTGTCCTGTCCAGGGCCAGGAGTTGGGCTTTGATGACCTCGAGGGGTCCTTTCCAACTCAGCTTATCCTATGATTCTGTGACAAAAAGCAGCAAGACTTATAAACAATCATTTTTTTTACTACAACTCATGAAAACCCAAATACAACAGTTTAATTGTTCAGTAAATGAGATAGAATAACAGAATCATTGAATCATTTAGGTTGACATGATACCTAAGGTCATCAAGTCCATTCACCCAGCACTGCCAAGTCCACCAGGGCTGTTCTACCTTACTTTTGGAAATCAATGAAAAAAAAAATTTAGGATCAGATGAGAGACATCTGCTATCAGCTTCTCTCCAAGTACTATACAAAATAAAGAAAGAGGAAGCAAGAAGAGAAACTTGTGCTGTTGGGTTTCTGTATCCAAGTGTCACACACTATTGATTTACTTCCTTGAGGACCAGCAGGAGAACAAACCAAGACAAGTATGAATAAGCAAGGTCTATTTATAAATATATTTATATATAGCTAAGGCACAACGTTTGTAGGTATAGAGCAATATTCCACCTAAACATTAAGTAGCTGTGCTGACAGCATGCTGGAGGATGACAGATGACACTGGCAGCTGCTGTAGCAGGGAAGGACTTTTGCCAGAGCTGTCACTGCAGCTCAGAGCTGACAGCCAGCTCCGAGCGAGCCAGGCTGCCCTCGCCGCCCCGTGTAAGAGATACTGGGGAAAGGTTTGACAAGCCCACGCTTCTCCACACAGGAAGCACAAACAAATATCGTGGCAGGGAACACACAGCATCTATAATTCATCCCCCAGCTTAAGCAAATTGAGTGAAGGCAACTGCAGTTAGCACATTACATTTATAACAGGTCAGGCGGAGATTTTTAAAAACCTCAACCAAACAACTACAAGCCTTTCAATATTTCATCCTGTCTGAGTAGTTAGAACTCCCTGAGTCATCTCTTTTCCTTGAACAAAAACAAGTAACACAGAAAATAAAAAGCACAATGTGATAAAATTTGAGACTTTTGGACTGAGAGATGTCATCGTGGTGAGATGAACAAGGGAGAAGCAGGCTGATGACAAGCTCTCACAAACTCTTTTCCTTCTGCTTCCAGTTTCTGAGCCTGGGAAATGGGCAGAATAGCTGCCACAAACAGTTTAGGCAGGTTGAGATATAATGAAAATTAATAGATTCAGTTTCAGTAAGGTGACAAATTAAAACATCATGACATGATCCAAAAAAAATAATAGAAAGATAAAAAGTTTTAAAGTATCTACAGCTTTCAGAGGTGGTTTTATATTCAGATTTTTGCTCATAATATGCTACTCTTACAATTTTTTGTGGTTTTCTGTATAATATTGATCCTTGAAAATAGTTCTGTTTAGTGGCAGCTATTTCTTTATTTTCATTTAACTTAAAGATCTAGCAGAAGAATAAACTTCTCCTTATAATGAGATTTAGAAAAAAAAATCATAAAAATCTTTCAAAAAATAAAATATTTTATATTTAGGGAGTAGGATCAGCAGTGATACTAATCTTGTCTAAAACAACCTTGTATCTCTCAGGTCCTGAACCAACCTGCTACCAAAAATGCGAATGTCTGGGTGACCTGTAACATTGATATGACTAATTAGCTGCAATCCTGCTGCAGACCAGACAGAAGTAAAGATAATGAGAAGGTCAAGGAGAGTGGCTGAAGAATTGGTATAACTTGTGTAGGCTCCACATAGGCAGGGCCATTAGAGACTTTGAGGATGATATGCTTCTCTAACACAATAAATATTCCAGAGTCACTGAGAAGGAACAAGATTCCTGTCATTTTGACTGTTTTTCCATTCCCAGAATATTAGAATAGTGACTTGCAGAAAAGTTGTAAAGCTCATCAACTCCTACTAGGGCTGAAAAATCGAAGCCAAAATAGTTCAGCAGATATTTATACAGAAGTTGCCTACATTTATGCAAGTTCCCCAGTTTTAAATGCATAAGGCAGGTGCCTAGGTTTGATAAAATAAAGTTCTCATTAGTGAACACTCATTAATGAAGTGTTCATTAATGAACATAATAAAGCAAAAACAGCTTGACTGTTCCAAGTTACAAAACATAATGTAGAAAATCTAGATTTTATTTCTCAGGTTTAGAGGTGCCCAATGTCTCTACACATTCCACTTACATCCTCTCCCTCACAGACCCACTTGTAACACGGAGATTATACAGTTACCTAAATCACAAAGGAGTTCCAACAATGACTAAAAAGAACATACTGTGACTACAAAGTGTTCTGATAAAAAGAAAACAGAAGAAATGCAAAATACTCCCCACTAAGGTAAGTAATAATTTGTGATGTGTGCAATAATCCCAGCATGGGCTAACATCTTGCCCTACTTAATGCATTAGTAATACTTTATGGTTTAACATTAGAAACATATTTAGGTAAACAGTTGAGATTAAAACCACATTTACAAGTTATTCCCAAATCCTCATAGGGCTCTCATTAAATGCAGCTGAGTTCACCATCTTTTCAGAGGTACCTTCTCTGAGGACTGTTATCAAATATTCATCACAAAGAGACTTAAACCTGCTCATCAAGGACCACAGCTCAGTTCATTTGGGGTCATAACAAAGCACAGAGCTGCCAAGTAAACCTTGCATGGATTCCTGATGAGAGCTGGAAAAGGGAACTGTCACCAATTGTGCAGCAGAGACAGCGAGAAGAGCAACAGCATGACATTCAACAGAAACTGGGATTTATCATGGCACCAGCTGTAAAGTACAGGCTAAAATAGATATCACACAGGCCAGAGCCTGTGGTACATCTACAACAAAACCAGCAAAATATGATTTGTTGTAGTTGAAAGAGTCTGACTGCTGAAAATTAATCTTTATACTTCTCATACACAGGAAGGCTGCTGATGCCTCTTAACAGCCAAGTTCCATGGTTTCAAACAAACCCAATTTTTATAAAAGCAAACAAGCCAACCCAAACCAAGAAACACAAAAGAAAAAAATAAATAACCATAAAATGAGGTATAAACATTGCAGTTATGCTCAGTCAGAAAGGCTTATCTAAAAAAGTTTTTCGTTATTGAAAGTGGCAAAAAGTTTAAAGAGTTTAGAAAGTTTAAAGAGTGTCTAAAGATTATTTAGTGCATATCTGCTGAAACTACAAAGTTGAAATTATTTTTAAAACTAGACTGATTTTTTTTCCCTTGAAAAATCCTGAGAGGTCTTGTTTGTTTGTTTGTTTGTTTTCTATTAGGATTTGTTAAAGTTGTTTATTCTTTTTCTTCTCATCATTAATTTAGTAAAAAATTTATTTCAAGTTTGGTTTTGTTTTTTTTTAGTAGAACCTTCACAAAATGAAAAGCAACCAGGAACCTCATGATTATGAGAATCTCATGGGATACTAAGGTTGGTGTCACTGCTGTGAATCACACCAAACACTGAAAATGTGGCCTTTGCACTGACTGCTGTGACAGACTCCAGCTGCTGGCTGTGCTGTTATGCAATCCCTCACTATAAAATTAGGACAAGGTTGTTGTTTTGTGGGGTTTTTTTTAATGTAGAAAAAACCATCAAATATTCCTCAAAATAATGTCATGAATCTAGGGCCACTTATTGTAGATAAATGCCTCAACCTCCAGGCAAGTTCACTCTGGATCTGCAAAACACTCAAATTATTTTTTACAAGAGCTTATTTCAACGAATTTTCACATACTATAAAATAAATCTCTTCAAAATGAAAAAAAAAAATCGTTTTGTCAGTTCTTATCACTACTAAGAGGCCAGAGAAGTGTGTAAATAAGTCATTAGAATAATCATGTCATAGACAATATAGTAAACAAGCATATAATTTCCTTGATGACAGTTTGATGGTTACCTATTACTTTTTATAGAATGTTAAATGCTACGTCCTCCAATTAAACTATTTACAAATATCTGTGAAGCTAATTATCTTTTGATCATTAATCTGGCTTCTTAGCATGTTTATTTGTTTTCAGAGAAAGTTATTGACATTAGAACAGCCAAGCACCCGAGATCAGCATGGCATGGTGTTTTTCAGATTTTTCCAGGCTTATGGCTATTTCCTGATGCCATGTGACAGGTCTGTGGCACTTCATGCTCTGATATACTAGGAGCATCCAGCTCAACATTTTTCAAACAATTTTGATTTTGAAGGTCAAAGAAATCATAAAGATATTCATAATTTTATTAAGTCTTAAAAATATTCTGATTTCTCTTTAGCTTTGACTTTATTGTTTCAATTTAAATTTATTTAAATATTAACATTTATTAAATTTATTAAATATTTATATATTTTTAAACTGCTTCACTGAACTGGAAATCATGTAAGGCTTTTGTGTGGTATGAGAAAAAGAATAGAGGCCAGATTATTCTTAGGATTTAATATTGATTTGTAGGATTTAACATTGTTTTCCTCCTTAACATCTGCAAAACCTCATATTTTGTACAGAAAAAGAAGAAAACATGATCAAAACAGGAAAAGCAGCTTCACTGACTTCTACAGTGTAGATGATCATGGACAGATGAGATAACCTAGCATCAGCTGAGCTGTGACAGCAAATCTTTTAATGTTTAAGAGGTAGGAAATTAATTAACTTTTGTTTTTCTCAGAGATTTTAGACATAAATACTTCTAACCATACTTCTCATTTGAAACCAGCATTGCATTTGCAATCTTGATGAATTATTAGAGTCTATGCATTTGAGCAGAACATTGTGTATTAATTTAAAATTATTGTTTAAAAATGTCCTCCTCAAACTCAGACTATTAGACATGTTTCACCTGAAATGACTTTGCGAAAATAAAAAAAAACAACCACTGTATAATGTTAATAACCAGAAGATGGAAGAATAGTGGAATGCTCTTTAGCAAAAGCTACCACCTTCAGCAAAAAGACTTGATTTCCACCTTTCCTGGGAAAACAGCAGGAATTGGCATCTCACCAGTGATCAGTTAAAGTGAAGGTAAATGACATCTTGCACAGCAAAATGCCCCAGCAGATGATCTCCTGCCACATCTTCCCAGAGACCACTGATGTTCACCATCAAACACAAAATGTTTCAAACTCAAGCCTCTGTTAATATTGGCCCAGAATTAAAGATCAGTGGTGATAAACAGTGGCATAAGAATTACAACACACAAAACCCAGTCCTGTTTGAGTGGGACAGCATTTTTTCACATATTCAGTTTATATGATTATGATTAGGCTATATAAAAACTAAAAGGTCACAGTTATCTCCTCTTATAGAGTCTTTGTGCACAATTTTATGGATGGAAACTTTCTTTGAGCACACCTGTGGTTTATTCTACAAGGGTACCTGAACAAATTTTTTGGATATATCTTACAAAAGCTGTGACACTTTTTCAGAGGAGTTTCTTCAAGAATGCTATGAATTTGATATTAAACAATTCCATATGTTTGCCTCCAATTTGTGGCTAATTAAATTTAGATTTTTAACACCTTCTCCTCTGTTATGAACATTTTATAAAATGACTGAAGAAAAAATCATGAAGTTCAAGAACCTGCATTTGTTAAATATACAGGCTTTATGAACCACAAGGCAATCTCAGAGGGTGTTTTAGCATCTTTTTCCCTTTTTTTTCTCACTAGCAGCAATGCCAATATGAGATAATTAGGCACAACACAATAATTCTACCATCACCTTACAGACTTCTGTGTATATCTAAATACATGGACTCTTCTATAAAAGACTTAACTTGGAAAATGCTCTTTTAAGTGAAATATATTTTCAAAAAGTTTTATTGATAAATGATAAAATTAACACTGCTCTTAATTTCAAAAGTATGTCACTTGATTTTGTATTTCTGTTCAATAGATTCCACAAATATTTTGACGTATTCCTCTCAGATAGACTTCTTTTAATTTATATTGTCTCTCTATAAGGTTCAGATATATTCACAAATACTCTAATTGCATTTAAAAATTTCCTGTACCAAACCATCATCAAAGGCTAGAAAATGTTCTATTGCTACTGACATATAACAAAACTGATAAAGCAAATTAATGATTTTATTTGTAAAAATTATTAGAAATGCAATTTCCCTCTAGTGGTGAATGTTTTTTAGTTCAAAACATCTTTTTTTGCTGGTGGGAAGAGTTAAAAATTCTGATGGTTTAAAAAAAATAAGCAGAAGTGCAAAACATTACTGTGTACCAACTTCAATTCCTCCCAAAAAGATATCTTTAAAATACTATGAAACCATAATACAGCATGTTTTGGAAAATTATACTTCACAACACACAACAAAGCAAAACCGTGAAATCTCCCTGCAATGTAGGAATTGCATGTTTGAACAGGATCATTTCCTTCCCTGGCAGAATTATGGAGCACACAGCAGGAGCCAAATGCAGCATTACCTGTTATCATTGTATGGGAATTGTTGATAAAAGTTGCAATTGTTCCTTCTACTCCATCCCTCTTCTACCCTTGTTAAAAAGTGTGACCAGTGAAGCCTGGAATTTCTGATGAAGAGATAATGATGGCTACATGCAAATGAAAATTTATTATCCTACCTTTGGTTTTCCCTTAAACAGACATCTTTAATATATTCTTCCTCCTGAGCACCCCACTGCCACCTAATCTGTAGTCTTAACAATCTAAACAAGCAACTACTTCATTAATATTAACAAGACATTTCAATATTTATAATACATAGCAAGGCTAAGGGGAAGTGAAATGATGGGCAGCTCAGCATTCAGATGCCAAATCTAAGTGACTGAGAAAGGACATTACAAATGAGTGCAGATGGATGTCAAAGAAATCCAGAAGAGGGAGGCAGAAGTGATGTCTCTTGACTAGGCTACAAAGCATCCTGCTTATATGCTCAGGTCTGCTCTGGCTTTTGGTGAGAAGTGCATTTCAATTGTACTTTCATAATACATACTCATATTGTTTCAATTGTATATTAAGACCTTGACATGCAGGAATTTGTAGCACTTTACTGGTATTATCAACAAATGTCACTAGTCTGGAACTACACTTTCCTATTCCAATATTCTAATGCTCTATAGAGAACAGGGAACCAAAGAGATCAAAACTCAATGCCACCTTTCTTTACATAAACACAAACAAGCAATCATCTGCATTAACACCTAATCACCCTGAAGTGCCTTACATTATTTAAAAATAAACTGATTTTTCAAGTTACACAGTAGAAATCCAGCTTTCCAAGGTCACCCCAATGATACTGAAGCAAGTCTCACATTTTGACCTGGAAGTGGATGGCTGAATTCCATTCACCAGACACGATGGAAACCACCCACAATAACATGGACCAAACAATTCCTGTATTGCACAGTGAAAATGCTGAGGCTGCTTTACTCACCCTGTACATGAAGTTCAGTCTTTTTCATCCACGACTCTCTGCTCACTCTAGCCCAAAGTCCAGATGTTCCAATCTGTGTCAGGCAGATGGGTGTGGTATGACGTCCAGCAGCCTGGTACCAGCTCCTACAGCCAAAGGCTGGGCCCCAAGTCTCCAAACCCACAAAAGGTGCCTCCCTTTCCTTTCACCTTCCCCGAGATCACAGCAGCCTCCATTTGAGGAGTTATGACAACTGACTCAGCTGTGTCCTCTTTTTACTGTGTGGAGAAAGTGAACAACAGGATAAGCTAGGCAGCCCTCCTCCACAGATGCTTGGAAATAAATTCCTTAGGATATATAGTCCCTGTTTATGTCACATTTTGTCTTAAACTTGCACAGAAAGTCTTGGTTTCTTCTCCTAAATTTCCACATCACTTTGAAGATCCTCTCTTTGAGTTGGATCCCACCAAAAGGGAAGCCACTGTTTTGCATTTCTTTATTTAATTTGTAGTCATGTTACTTATCTAATGCATAGATAAAGTTGCTGTCTAGTTTTTTTTTTGTTTTTTTTTTTTTTTTTTTGAGCCTCAGGTACTTTCCCAACAAAGAAAAGACTTTCAAGACTTTCATATCTTCTGGGTTGGTTGTTTGGGGTTTTTTTTTGTTATCTTTGAGAAGGATGTAAGCACATCCATTTTTCAGGTAAACCAATTAATTCTTCTGCTATAAAGCAATGGGTAGCATTCTCTCAGGTTTTGAGTGTGCAGATTCTTTGTTCAACGTAGTAGAACTCTGGAACTGGATTTCATTCTATTTTGTGAAATATTTTAATACTGCAGAAAAAGGAAACTAATTGTGTTGAATTTATCCTGATTGCCAGTTTTTAGCACAAAACCAATCATTACAAGAACAAAATGAGAAATACATTGAATATGCAACAAATGAAAATTGAATTTCATCTTCAGGGAGTACCTGCAGGTACACAGCCAAGCCACTGTGCCCAAACCTGCTATTCTACTAGAAAACTTTTATTTGCTTGATTTTATTATTTTACAGTTTTCATATGCCACTTAAGCAACTCTAATTGCAGCATGTTTCTGAACCTCTTGCTCTTAGATCAGAGAGAACAAGCAGATACTGACAAAAACTCCTCTGCTCAAAGCTGCTCTGCTTCAGAGGACACGTTTCCACATTGGGGGAATCCTGAACTTGAGCTGTAGGATCAATATTTCAGTCAGTATCAGCTGTGCCTACAGAGATTCAGAACCTAAACTTCCTCACATCCTTGCAGTCAGACACTTGGGAAAGGAGCTTATTCCGCTGTGCAGGCATGCCTCGTCTCACTGATTTTTTTTCTTTTTTTCTTTTTTGTCCTTCAGCTGTTTTGCCAAAGACATTCATCACCAAACCTGCTTGTACTTACTATCTGCTACTTACTATCATTTCCTTCCTTGCTGCTGTGCTATGCAAAGGGCTAATTATATATCAGTTTCTGCTATTCCAATGTAGGAAGTATAACCACTTGCAATACCTTGATGACTGTTCTCAGCTAATTTTGGAGGTGCATATAATGATTATTATTATACAGAATTATGTCAGCTATGTAAAAAAATTAACCTGAGGGGAAAGCAGATAGCTCAGAAATGGCAATAGGCTACAGAACTTCACATATCTAATTAACTGGTTTAAATCTAGTAAAACTAGATTAAAGCTAACACCCATGTGAAGACTATTATAACCAAAACATTACTTGCCCCAACATCCAAATATTTCTCTTCACTCAGACTTGTCTCATGCACCTATGGGCCAGCTTCCACCCTGCACTAGTTATTTCACTCTGTCATGCATAGGTCACCTTTTGGAAAAGGTGAAAAATATTTGTCATTTGAAGACTTGGACATTTTCTGCCTGTCCTACAAGACTTTAGAGGGTGGTAGCAGGAGGTGGCAAAGTCTACACATGATGTAGATCAATTTCCCAATGTTAAAAGGTGTTTCTACAGACAACCACAGCTTAGCATTTTTCATCCCAAGGCTCACAGAAAACCTGCTGCCCCTGTGCCACCACATGTAAAAATGTCAGACACGACCTGACAAGAAGAGCAGGTTGCCCACAATAAATTAGGAAGTACTGCTGCCAGTGGCAGAGTAATGACTAGGAAACATTGCCACAGCAGGGCAATGTGCTGGACTAGGGTTGGAGCAAAATATCCTGTAACAATCCATGAGTCCTTTTTCCTGGCAATTAAGAGACAAATGACCAAAATTTGACTCTAGAGCAACAGTTTCTGAAGAAGTGAAACATTTATCGATCTTGGCTAGAGTTTAAAATAAGAAAGGAACAAGCATTTGAGAGTTACAATGCTGGATAATTGCTTGATAAATTATGCTAATAAAATAAAATCTATCCTCTAGCTCTCACTTTGTTTCACTGCCCATTCACAGAATGGACAGAGCAGTACTGGTATGATAAAGAATGAATTTTTGCACTAGAGCTATTTTTATCGTAGCTTTGGTGTAGACAAGCATCTTCAGCTTCAAAACTACCATTTTGCCTTCTTTCACAAACAGCAGATCAAGTGGAATTGCTTTTAACAATGCTTATTTGTATTGCAAAATGAGGCTTTTATTACTTCCAGTAAAATAAACTGAATCAGCTATTCTGCAAAATTTTCTGTAGTACATTTATGTTTTATATTCAAATCTCATTTTAGAAAACCCAGTCATGTACTGTAAACCCAAACTTATTTGAGAGAAAAGTCAAAGGTCAGTTCTCAGTAATTGTTTAGGGAAGGATTAGAGTCATGTTAAAAAGCCTAGTTTGCTGTTTTCCTGAAAATGTTGTTTTCAGCTGAAAGCATCATTTTGAATGAACTGCCTTGTCATTGGCACAGAAGATAATTATCCCAGTCCCACCCAAAGAACTGAACTTGAGCCAGCAGGGACAGCTGAGCTCAAAACTAAACAAATGCCATGTTGAAACTGAAGATATTGTACCATGCTTGTACCAGATCTTATTGAGCTTCTAGTCACTTTTAAACATTCTAGAGGGTGTCGTGTACCACTGACCTACAAGTGTGTAGAAAGGGCAAAACTAAGCACTCAGCCAGTTAACAGTGTGAGCAAGACTTGTGTAAAAGTCTCATTCAGAGGGGCCAATTGAATGTACTACCTATAATCAACATCCTCCATGCCATCAGAACATGTCAAGCCTGCAAATTATCCAGGTGATGGCTTTTTAAGAAAGCTCATGGTCAAGACCAACAAGTGAATTGCAGTAGAAATACAGTACTAAATGAAATTAACAGCATAAAAATTATTGTGTCATTATGTAACTTGCTTCTTATGGAAAACTTTGTCCTGGACTCATACAATATCAGAATTGAGTGGGTAAAAAAGCAGAATAAACCAATATGTCCAATCCCTAATCACTGCTTAGACAAATCCCAGTTTTAAAAGAAGAGATTTTTTTTTTAATTTTGGTTTTTAGCTCACTCATTGTCAAGATAACATCCTTTATTAAGGAATCATTTAAAATTGAGTCATTGTGAGGTTTAATTTAGAAACTCATCAAAAGTCAAGGCCTGAACATGAAAACTAGATTCACACATCCAACACTGAGCATTTGCAGAGACAACATCATTTCTTTTCCATTAAAGTTAATTATTTGTATGCAAGAAATCTTTTCAAAGCTCAAAGGAAGTATTAAAACCAGTAATTAACATGTCCTTGAAGTTTATCTTTTAGACCATCAGCTGCAGACAAACAACATATGCTTATGTCATACAAATTCAAAGAGAGCCTCTAAAGTCCCAACACACTGCAGATACTGGAAGATACACATTTTATTCACTGAATTGTACCTTTCAGTTACTAACCTCCACATATCCTAGAAGATACCATGCAATTTAAAGCATACTGCTGCCCAGTCAGCATGGTGAAAAAGAATGTTTAATATTCAGGTTATTTGACATGATCAGAGAGGCTGCAAGAATGGCATCTGCAATGGATATGAAAGACCACCTGTACTTGGAATTTGTCAAATATTTCATTGAAACATAATATAAATTTCAAATGTTAGGCATGTTAAATGATTGCTTTACAGAAGCTCTAGTCAGGAAGAAAAGGAAGAAACTTCCAGTCAGGTCCTGGCATGTAGCTAGGTATGGCTCAAGAGCTGTGATTAAAAAGCAGCTCTGATAACTCAAGCAGACAAAAGCATGCCTAGGTTGGACACCCAGAGGAACAAGCAGACTTGCAAAGTCTGCTATTGCTTGGTACTATGAAATGTGAAAAGCAGAATAACAAAGAATAAGGAATTTTATAAAATCTGTGAAGGGCAGTCAAAAGAGTAAATTGCTGCAGTAGGCTCAAAATTGTTTAAAATCATATTAGAGGCATAAGTCATAGGTACACCAATGCTAAAAAAAAATTATGAAGTTGAGAAAATCTAGTTAAATATCAAAGTAGGAGAAGGTAGTAAAAAATCCATAAGTCTGCTTTCAAATAGCAAAGATTTGTGCAAATGAGGAAGATAGAAAGGTTCTTAATCTTTAGCAGGTTTTAGCAGGCCAAACATGAGCTTGAAAAATAACTTTCAAAGAACTAAAACCAGATAATACAGATTAAAATATTTTAAATACATAAAAAGAAAAATGCCTGCAAAAAGACCACAGAAAATGTAGAACATTTCAGAGTAACAGGAGAATGCAAAGTAGATAATGCAAAAGCTAGTCTTTTTTTAATTTAGGCATCCACTTAGGTGACTATTCTGAAAAACTTTCTTTTGCAAGATAAATATCAGTAATCCATGCCAAGCTAAAATTCTAATAGAAGAATTTATTAAGTTGACAAAATGATTTTTCAGGAACAAATGGCATAGGATTCAAAAGGAAATCAAGGGTTAAATAGCTGATCTCTTGCTCATAATAAAAAATTGAGTTAGTGAACTTCAAAATAAAATACATTGTGAAGGCTCCATGCAACTCTTCTAAAGACAAATATTCCTCCAAATTATAGAGTTCTTCTGAAGAAGTAATCAAGTATAGTGATAAATCAGATTTGCATCTCATCCCCTTGGATTGCCAAAAAGTGTCTCACAGGTTCAAAACTGAACATTTCTAGGCACAGGATGATAACAAATGTCCTCACACAGTTGGAAAACAGAAACTTAAAGAAAGGTGGTTAAGTTTTACAGAGCTAGAAGTGTCAAAAGGGGAGTTATGAGTTACATTCATAAATTGATACAGAAACCTGGATGAACAATGAAGGCTGTAGTGTGTTGATGATCCTGACATATTCATAGTAGCAAAAATAATGACAGCTTTCAACAAACATAGAAACTTAGAAGATTCTGCTTTGAGCCAATAAAATTCATCATAGATAAATAAAAAAGTTATTTGTGGATGGAAAAATAAACAACTCTTCAATTACATTTAAAAGCTCTATCCAATCAGATACTAGTCAATAAAATGATTAATGGAAATTTTTAAAAAGAGGTTTGTGAAAAATTAGAAAAGAAACAGAAAATAAGTCAGATTTCATTATGACTATGAAGAAAACTATGCTGTACCTTCCTGCTAAGGGATCTAAGTTCTCACATCAAAAAGGGCACACTGAAAATGAGAAGTTTTACAGGAGAATGGCAGTAATTATCGAGGTAAGAAATGTTTCTGTAGAAGAAGTGACAAAACAGACTAGGACACTTCAGCCTGAGAAGGACATGGCAGGGTGAGGGGTACATGGCACAAATGCACACAGCCACGAGCAGAACTTGCAGAGCAAGTAAAGACCTTGCTCTCACCCCAGAAAGGGCTGCAGTGCATAAAAACTGGTGTACAGTTAAATGAAAAGGGAAATCCTTTGAAGGTGATAAAATGCAAAGTGTTACTACTCTCTAGAAAAGCCTCTGACCAGAGGCCATGAGATTTTTGAGACAGCATTCCAGGAAATTCCCTGACATTTTTGCCACTTTCTGGAGATCCACTGCTGGCCTTTGTCAGAGAGAAGACTGTCAGACATGGCCTGACCTGGTTTGGTCTCTCTCATGTCACTCATGTAACAGAGACCATTCACCACTTCCAAACTGAATGCAGTCTTTGACTGTGGCCTGCAAGAGTGTGGGTTTTCTTCTTTGTGCATTTAATGTACTCAGAAAAAACACAGCACTAGATATATTTGACTAGATACATGAGAAAAGCCTGGAATAATATTTCATGTCAGTTTGCACAACGTGCAAAATGTATTTAATAAAAGTCTCCTTCTTTTCTTTCTAGTCATTCAGGTATTGCCCAATCACTTCAGAAGAGCTGATAGCATCAGGCAGATTTCCAGCTGTGCCTTATCTGAAACCAGGAAATAATGTGTAAGCTTGCTCATGGAATAATGAACAAGCAATTAACAGAATCAAGACAGTTTCCAAATGGATCCTGTCTCTCTTCTGGATCAGTGGTGCATTTAAAAAAATCTGTAGCTATTTTAATCTACCCTCCAGTTTCTCTAGGGCTGATTTTTAGTGCACTGGTTCAGAATTACTGTGCTCCTGTCAGGGTGAGGTGAGCTCCCAAAACTATGGGAGCTGATAAAATTCACAGTAAATAGGAATGTTCAGGTTATCCACTCTGTAACATCTGCATCACACTGTTTTGTACTTGTGAACAAACACTCTTAACAGATGTTCCCATATGTATGAATGCTTCTGTAGAGGCAGTTAAAACAGCTTAGAAAGGCTATCATAATCCACTAGCCATAAGGGAAAATGGAAAATAAAAGTTTTAATAGATGGTACTTAAGATGCTCTTCAATGTATAGGCTCAAAAAAAAAATCCCAAGAATCTTTTACTATATTTCTTTAAAATCATAAATACCATGCAATGATGGTAAAAATGACTGAAGAAATTAATTTAAAAGTAATTATTTTAAGTATTTTAAAATTACATTTCTACAGCTAGAAAAGATATATTACAAATAATGGAGAAGGCACACAGCCTTGGAAACTCAGCTCTCATTAACCTAGAAAGCTAACTCCATCATCTCTGATTCTTCCATCCACTCCTCTTCCTCTCAGTTGTACATTGTACTCTAAAACTCTTAGAATTTAAGAAGAAAAGAAAACAAAGAGGTATTTAAAAAGACCTTTGTCTTAGAGATATCAAACTTCATTTTCAATATGAAATCCTGGAAGGGTAAGGAACAAAATAATTAATTTAGCCAGGAGAGTGTATCACTTACCTTGGAGTAATTGCTGATTCTGGCTGTTCTCGTGGGATTTAGGAGATGTGCTGGAGGCCTCACAGAAGGAAAAAACCCAACAGGATCACTGTATGAAACAATTCTAGAAACATTGGGGGTTTTTTTCCTCTAATTTCATCATAGCTTGTTTCTATTGCTGTTGCATTTCATGCTTTCACAACTTTTTAGTTGATTTGACCCTTTTGATACCACACCACATTGCAATAAAAAGAGAAGCATTTCTTGGTGAGGAAATGACAAAGCTGTGGCAGCTTCACAGGCAGGTTGTTAAAACAGAGTTGATGAAACATTCTGTTTGTTGTTTGGTAGCTTAGCTACTTCATCAAGCATTCTGCTTATTTCCCCTCATTACTGGAATTATGCCTTTCAGCTACAGAGACCAGGAACATTAATATATGATTTAGGCAACAAGAATATTAAAAGTGTGTGTGAATGAAATTCTGACTAGGCTAGAAAGAAAATGGGACAATGCTGAGCCTCCTCATTCTCCTGGTACATCATACAGGTCTTGCACACTGTCCTTAAGGATACATGTTCAAAACAAAGAATAAGGCCCAAATTTTTTTGTTTCTTTTCGTATTAGCAGAAGCTCTACATAGCCTTTCTGGCTGGAAAATAAGGAAATAAATGAAAATTGTGCATTTTCTTAGTCTCCTGAATGATGCAAAGAATAATATTTTATTTTAGATTTCCTTGATCTTTAGTTTCTAGTTTAACCATTACATTTGGGGCTTTTTCTGACTTGTTGACTGAAATACTCCTAAACCTAGAGGAAAGCAATCTCCCACCACACACACATCCACCATAAAGCAACAAACATATTTCAAAGAATCTGGGAGTATCATTCCATGATGAACACAAAGAAGACCATATATCTGAATAGACAGCTACATAACATTATTAACATAGGATTGAACTGCAAGAATAAGAAAACTTAATGTGATTTAACCCTTTCATCCCAAGCAATCTGATAAAAAACATGGTTGACTCTTCAAATTGAGAATCAAAGCATTTTTAAAGCCCTGAATGGATAGTTTTTCCTGAGTATTTTTCTTTTTTAATTCCAAATGATAAAGAGTAAATTAAATTATTTCTGTCTCATTGACTTTTGCATTTTATGTTAAGAAAGCAGTCTCAACATTGCCAAGTAATAACTTCAAAAATTCTTAAACATTCAAACTTTTCAAAGCATGGATTAGTAAAATGATTCAGAATTGTCATCACTGCTCCTGAAAAAGGTAATACTAAACAAAATTCACACAATCCTTAATGAGATAAAATTAGGTCAATGTTGAGAGTTTCCATTCTTGTAAAGTGAAAAAGCACAACACCACCAATATTTTTGCTATAAATCCAAAGCTGATAAAAAGAATCTGCCTTGCTTTTCCTGGTATGTTCAGGCATGGAAAAGAGAACATGGTTGGGCCAGGGAAAGCACCACCTTTTCCAAAAGCAGCAGGGAACAACTGTGGATTGATGATGCTCCAAGGAAAGCACAGATCCTCCTATCATTGCAGACCTTGATGAAAGAAAAAGATACAAGTCTGGCAAAGGGACAAAATATATGGGACACATAGATTTTAAGGATTTTTGTCAGTGTATAGCTATGATCAGATATGTCAGCTATGATACAGATGGAGAACACAATGTTAAAACATGATGAGTGAAGATAAGCTTTAATTGGGGTTAAAAAATTGAGATGATCTGGCAAGTATACAATATTACAAGAGCATCCATTTTATGGTTTCATGGATTGCTGTTGAATAGTAGGCTCCAAAAAATACTATATATATAAATATTATATATAAATACAATATATATATATGAAATATTTCTTTTATATATATGCATATATATATACTATATATATTAATACTATATATATATCTATAAATATATATATATAGTACTTGTTATATATATATATATATATATATATATACACACACACAAACACAGGTGCCTGTATGTATTAATATCTAAATTTTTTTTTTCTTTCTGAATAATAATAGCATTTTCTCTGGGTACTTTTGACTCTGAATTTCTTACAGGACACATGATAGAAATTTGCCTGGAAAACTGATTTAGAAAATGTAAATCTTTAAGCTTTACATTTCTTTAGGAAACATTATGAATAGAGCTGTGATAGAGATGGACAAAGAGATAGAAAAGGGTGTTACAGAAAACAGAAGTTGTAGATGAGGAAATAAAGCATAAGTCTGATAAGCAGGGAGTATCATAGCTGTGAATTATCTTAAAAATAAGAAAAAGTGATCTGAATCGAAATTCCTATGAATTGGAAGCCAAAAGATGGATTTGAGGAATGTGGATATTATTCAAGAGGTAATAAAAGTAAACAAGATTAGTACTGAAAGTTGTAGTACTATGGTTTTGACTGACAGGTAAGGATGGTGCTATTCCATCAGTATGAGAAAAAAATATAGAATTTGGAAGGGTGCAGGAGAAAATTAAATTCTGGATGGATAGACAGACTTTAGGAAACCAGATGCTGTAGAGGTTACGGGACGAGGGGGAAAAGGCCTGAAAGGATGAGGATAAATTGGTTCTGGAAATATAATTTTCAGATTACTATATAGCCTGGGAATATATCTAGTAATCAGACTTAGTGTTACGAAGCTAGATTGCTCAAGTAAGTCTTACTGTGTTGTTGTATTTTCCTTGATTTTCTGGGAAACAGAAGAAGTCTAAAATTTATCCCAGAATAAATATCCCTCTTACAAATTGCACCTGGATATCCTAAGAAACAAAGCTTATTCACAGGCTTGCTGCCTACCTTCCCTCTGAAAAGCTTTTCAATAAATCACCTAAATCCAACTATGTAAGTCTGTTTGCATCAGAAACTTTAAGTCTGAGAAAATCAGTTTCTGGGTCAGAAAAAATAGATTAAATTTGTATCCCTGCAGAATGAGCAACTGTTTGAGTTCTCATTCATCAGCTGGTCAACCAAACAGCCATACATATTCATTTCAATAAATTAGCTCAGTAGCAGCCTGAAAGAAGTCACAAAGTACTTTTCCATTTGGGGATTCAGACACCTGAGAAGGTCAAGGAACAGTGGAAGAACATAGGGAGCAGAAAAAAAGAGGGGAAAAAAAAAAAGTAACAGAGAAAAAAAGCACCTATTAGATATAAACTCTTAGAAACAGAGAATCATGAGTTGCAATGCTCACAAAACAACTCCCTTTAGAAGATTCTCCCTTTGAGGTGTGTACAAAGAGAAAGCAAAGGAAAATATGTTACTGTCTTTATGAGGTGTTTTTCATTCTCCAATGTAGATGGCTTAGATCAATTACAGATACACCAGAGTTCAGGTTTGCTCACTCTGCATCCAGCACATCTGTACTGTGCACTTCTACTGCCTTGAATGTTTCATGAACTGCATGAGACAAGATTCCAGTTTAGATATTGATGGCAGGTGTAGACTAAAAACTCCAGACCCCACCTGCTCACTCTGAGAACCTGTGTAGAAGGCAGGTCCAGTGCCACCATCCTCATTGCTCCAAAACCCCATTGCTATTATTTTGTCACCTACTAAAGTAGCCTGGTAGTAGTCAGTACTTCTCAGTCATAAATGAGGGCAAATCCCAGAAGCTAAGAAAAGGTGTTACTCTGTGAGCTGGGGTGGTACTGCCAAAATACCCAGATATGCAGATTAAATTCTTCTGTAATAGACCTCTGCAAAGTTCAGCAAGTACTAGTGGAGCAAATTTTGGCAAACATTACATTGTACAGGGACGAAAAAGGGCTTCAAGTTCCTGCTTCTGAAAGAGGAACTGAAAAATCCATACAATGCCATCCAATTGGTTTTTAACTAAATAAATATAAATAAAATGCAATCTTTATAATAAATTTAGTTTTAATTTACTTATAACATTAATTGAGGTTGCCTTGTAACAGTTTACATACAAAATATGTACAGTATCACACATTGGTATGCCCAATCCTCAATATATACATTATTCAGTGATTAGGAGCAAAATCCACTGCAGAGTGGTGAATTAACAATCCAAAGATGAGGAATCCATGCAGTTAAAATGATTGAGCACATACTTAATGATATTCTCATGATCTAGATTTGGTATTAGGAGAAACAGAAAAATTCTGTAAATTCCTTGATGAAGTTTAAGACAATTACAGGTCAATAAATGGTGAGTGCCCTTCCACTTCAGTTAAGCAAATACTTGTTTCTAGATACAAACAAAGATTGGCCTTGTGGAATTAACATTGTTTCGGTTCAACAGCTGCATATTTACACTGAAATAAGCATTCTACATCCTCACTGTTTTCATTGAGACTTGGAAAAATAAGCTCTGATTTATATTTAGATTCTAATGAAGGTAACCAGATAGTTATTACTGTGGCTGGAATGCACAGACATTGTTTTGTGTTCCTAAAATCCCCTCCCAATACTATGTACTAACAGCACTCAACTTGCTGTTTTGGAGGTCTTCCTTGGTGGTGGGGAAAGTATTTATAGGTAGAAGAAGGGTAGTGAAAAGGCTGGAATTCTTCTAGCTCTCATGTGTTACACATTTTTGGAGGTGTTATAAGAGGATGGGATTAACATTCACATCACTGCAGGTTTCAGGAATCAGATAACATCTTTACAGGATTTATGACACCTCTTGGGGTTCCCAGCTATCTCATAAAATTTTTATGCAGATATATCCTGTATCAATCTTGAAAGAATAAAGTAAATTTATTTCCTATTCTAGAATAAGGGATCTGGATCAACAATTTCCCTCCATTTTCTAGCAATTTACTTGCTCAATGTTTATATTACCCCTGTTTTACTCTTTCAAGTGGGCTGTAGAACAAGTCTGTTTCCTCTACACAGTTACTTTTCAAGAATGTTTCACTATTCACAGTTTAGGTGTTTTTAGTGGATGACACCTGCAGTTTCCATCCTAAGCTAACTTTGCAGCCATTCTTAAATTCAACTAATTGTGGAATACATTCCCAGTCATTAAACTGGAGCTGAGGCAAAAAAATCCTGTATAGTCAGATCATGCTATTAAACAAGGACTTGAGGGCTGGGATTTTGCAAATCTTTTAGTAGCTTCTAAACCACAGACCAAAAATCAGTTTCCACAGGTTACATCTTTTTGTGTCTGACTTTTATGATAATGGTGTGATGATGCCCAGTGATAGGGCTGCAGAGTTTCTGGCTGACACCTAGATTTGTAAGGATGTGAGCTAAGATCTATCTAGTGTCAGCTGTAGCTGATAATAGTGAAAATGTATATATTAGCAGTTCTGAGCAAGGTATGGTGCCTTGCCATAAAAGCTGGTGCCTTGGTATACATTTAAATTTATTGGAACTATCACTAAACTAAAACTTAGTGCTCCTTTCCCTTCCCTGCTGTGCTGTTCTCTTCATCCATGTGATGCACCAGTCTCAGCTCACTCTGGTTCCTTCTTGTGCTAACAAGAGCACCAAGTAAACAAGAATATTTGGATGTCTGAAACCCAAATTCAGAAGCTCAGGGTCTGGTGCAATCAAATCCTTGCTCCAGAAGAACAGCTCACATTTAACACAGCTTCAATTTACCCTGGAGATGTGCAGGATGGCAGAAGAACTTTCTTTGTCTATAAAACAGTTTAATTGTTCTGAAATATCTGTTATTACATTGTTAAATATTTCATTATTGTAGCAAAACTGGAGGTATTTTGTTGAAATTTTAATGGATTTCTTATTTTGCCTGCTTTGGCCAGCAAATCACAGTTATTTAAATCCACCATTCATAACATTAAAATGGCTGTTAAAATTTTTATCCATAATGCAGAATTTTTCCAACTAACAAAATCAAAGTTTTTTCAATTTTTTTTAGGTATTCTAGTTTTATGAAGACCAAAGGACTCATTGAGTACTATAACCAGGCTTATGTATACAATGTTATGCAAATACTTAATTCACTGAATTAGTCTGGAGACTAATGTTATCCAACATTTCAGTTTCTAGATTCCTGTATGTTATACAAGGCATTTCAGCTTGAATTTATCTACTATGAAAAAAACATGATGAAAAGAGCTTTCTCTGGGGCTTGGTTATTTTCTTTCCCCTTTTTTTTCCCTTGCCCCCAAAATTGTCTACTGATTAAGAGCTTTCAGAATATTTAACAATTTAATCTTGGCTTATAAGGGGAAAATTAGTATTAGACTCCAAGAGCCAGCTTCCACATTCAGTTGTACCAGTTTGCCCTAATTTAAGTCAGAGATTGTTCATAACCCATCTAAAAATAAAAAAGAAGTTAGATTTATACAAGGGGATTCAAAGAATGGGCATAGCATACAAAGGATAGAAGACAGAATTTAGGAAACAATAAAAAATTAATTTAAAATAATAAAAAGCTGAGTGGACTTAACCATTACGTGAATAAAACACTATACTGGGAGATGCAAATGTGAATGCTGATATCACACCACTACATCCTCCTGTCTCTGCACTCAAAACCAGGAATTATCCAGAAATCCCTACCCATTCCTTTTTTGAAGGGCTGCATTATAACAATTACGATAAAATAAAACCACAGACTTAAATCCATCAGGAAATGTACATAATTAATGCTTCCTACAGTCCATGACCAACAGGGCCATTTTGGGAAAGGATGGGAAGTGAAGAAGAGAAATGTAAGAATTATGTCTGTTTGGCCAATTTGTTAATTCTGTTCCCCAAAGACACTTTACTACTTCTTAATTGCAATTACAGACACACCTATGCTGCTATGTCCTACAACCATCACTTTCAATGTTTCGAAATTTCCCTTGTCTGTAAATTTCTATTTTTTATGAGGATATGATGAGGGTTTTTGTAAAGAATTCCTGTTTAGAACCCAAGTGCATCAAATCCTTATTCTCAATAAAATGTCAATGGGCAACTGAGAAGATCTCACAAAGTATCACCTACATATTTTTCAATATATTTATATTAAATAATACATTGTGGTGAAAACCATATCCACACACCAAATAGCAACTTCAGAGGTTTAGAAACATTCTACAATTCCTATTGCAGTAGCCATTAACAGCCTTGGGGGATGATTGTGAGGACTAGTAAGGACTCATGTATACATTAGTAGGTAAAAAAGACAAAAAGGGTAAAAATTCAGGTTTGTTTTTTTTTCTTTTCTTGTACTCCTTATGTTTTACTTAATGTTTCCAATGACAGCTAACCATGCTGGCTTATGCTGGATAAATTTCATCTCATGAAACTGGGCCCTCAAACAAAATTACTTGGTTTCTGAAAACTGACAATGTTTTAATGTAAAACATAAGTGTTATAGTGTTAGTAGCAAAATGTGTTTGCAAATACTTCTAATAGATAATTTGTTTTAAAAATACCATTGATGAGTAACTTGGTTTATGTCTCTTGTTTCAAAAGTAACCAGTGTCACAGATGCAAAAGCTTCTTATTTTTCTCTCTCATCTTTTCACTTTTGTGTTCACTACAATAATGACAGATACACATAGGGATGATTTGTAATTAAATTAAAATCAGCAATAAAAGGTGTGCAAAATGCATTTACTCCAAAACAATAAACAAGCACATGATTAATTGCTTGCAATATGCCTACCTTTGATGTGTGAAAATAAAGATGATGCAGCACCTGATCACCTTTGAATCAATTCAGCATCCACCTGCTAGAAAAGCACATAATTTACTGCCAATTTAGATAGGTTCCATGAAAGAATTTCGAAGACCTCTGGTGGAAAGGCACCAGAACAGAAAAAAAATTATATCCATTTAGTTTTTCCCCCTCTACTGCAATGACTTAGACCAATTTCCACAGAAGGAAAATAACCCCCAAATGTCTATAATTCAAACAATGTGGCAGAGCAAAATGTAGAATACATAACTACTCATTTTTAGACTCTGATAATAGAGAAATATAATCACCATTGGCACAGTATATGTCTTTTGTCATGATTTGCCATAATTTCCTATGTATTCACAGAATTACTCACACAAACCACAAAGAAATAAAATATAGAAGAGCCCCTTAGCAGTGGCATCTAATTTCATTGACATTGTGTTTTGCATCTCTGAGCACTCTCCTGAATTGCACTGTAGCACAATAAGACTTATTAAATACACCAACTATACAATTATGTGCACAACGAAAATAAAGAGGAAAAGATGTGGCAATAAAAAATACCATTCCTCCTGTGTGCAAAATTCTATTACTCTGCTTGTAAGTTCAAAAGTGTAAGAGAGTTCACCCTACTTACTTTCTTTGGGTATCAATATTTACAGAGGAAACTGGGATTACTGTTGATTTTCTTTGTTTGACTGGAGAAGCAGTTTCATTTCAGTCGTGAATGATGATAATACAGATCATCTGAAAGCTTGTTTAGGTTTACTTGTTTACAGTATTCATCTAAAATATGTTGCTGTCAAAGCAATAGTTTACACTGGATTTCAGCAAGGTTGCAAGTCATAATCTATATTCAATAGATTTGGGAAAATATTTTTTCCCCACACAAACCTTGTAGTTATGTCTGGAATGCCAGAAACTTGATATTTCAAGATGTGAACAACTGATTGTGAAGCAATATAACAGTGCAATTCACAGTAAATCGAATAAACTAAGTTTTTCTAGCAGTGCTAAAATATTTACATCCCATCCCCACACACATGTATACTCTTATTTTACATCTCCCATGCAGAAGTCACCCTTTTATAACCAGATGTAGAGAATAAAGAAGAAAGGGAAAGTCAAGTCAGTAGCTTCTAATTTTGTTTTCTTCGAGTAGCTGTGAGGTATTAAAAGTTTAACAGCAAAAAGATCAGTGTGCAAACATTCATATTATTGTATTTCACCTTCAAGCCTACATAATGTCACATGATTCTGGAATTATCTATATTTGCAGCTTTTCACAAATTCAGGAAAAAGTACATTTGTATAAACAGATCTAATATTAAAAAAACAGACCAAGTATCTAACAGCAAAAAAAACAAACCAAACCACATTTTGCTGAATACGAAAATACTTAAGGTATGAAGACTAGCAAAAGTAGCAATCCTTTCATTCCTGAGCAGAACATGAAAGCTCAGTGAAATGCAGGGAGATAACTTGCATTATGACTATAGGCAACTGGTGATGCTAAAATCTGCTTAGCTCCTTGGAGCTTGGTTGCATTCTTTTCCTATCAGATGACCACTCGAGTTTCACAGACTGCTCTGCAGTTCTTTTTTACAATAGGGAGCACTCTGCCCAAGCCCTGGCAAGTTGTCATTGATTGTTTCAAATGTTCTGTATTCAGCTATTCACGGGATGATTCACTGGCTTTTCAAGCTGTAAGCCAGCCTAGTGTGTCAAATATGCTTCTGAAGATAAAGGCATTTGTAAATGTAAAGGCATCTGTAAACCCAAAAGGTGTTTAACTATGTATGCAGCTTTACAAAGCACAGGCAGCAAGCGTGAGACTGCTCCTGGGGAGAAAGAAAATAATTCAGCATCACTTCTCCTCTTTCTGAATTCAGATTGCAAAATAAAGATTTAGTAGTCTCCCACATAATGAAGTTATGAATTTTAACAATACATCAGTGCTGGCCTACCACTATTTCTCTATTTTCTGCACCACAGAAATGTTAGCACTGTGTCTCCCAAGGAGCTGTGATCCCTTTACAGTGTGAAAAGTGTATAAATACAGGGGCTGGGAGGCCTCATTGGGCAAACCTACTGGCAACAAAACAATAAACACTCTGGCATTTATTTACAGACACAAAATCCTGGCTGGCATTTGAATTAATTTACTCAGAAAAAATGAAAGAACCAAAGGTTCAAGCAGAGGAAAAGGGCAGAGATATCCTAACATTTCAATACTTAATTACTCCCTAAAATTTCTCTTAAATCATTATTCCATCATCTCCTCACTTCTTATATTTCCAGATCTCTTATCCACAACTATTCCTTTTAGAAAGGGAATTAGAAAGGGAGAAGGAAAAGCACAAAACTGTGAAGATTGCAAAAGACCTCTAAGGTTATCAAAACCAGCAGTTAACCCAGAGCCACCATGTTCACCAGTAAACTAAGTGCCACATCCAACAGATTTTTGAACATTTCCAGGAATGGTGATTCCACCTCTTCCCTGGGCAGCTTGTTCCAGTGCCTGACCACCCTTTCAGTGAGGAAATTTTCCCTAATATCCAATCTAAACCTTCCCTGGTGGAACTTGAGGCCATTTCCTCTCATCCTGTCACTTGTTACCCAGAAGACTGACCTCCACCTCACTATAACTACAGACTTATGTAGATTAGAAAAGATTTTTAAGACCATCAAGTCCATCCATTAGCCCAGCACTGCCAAATCTATCACTAAACCACGTTCCTCAGCTCCACATCTACTGTCTTTTAAATACATCCAGAGTTGGTGACTCCACCACTGCCCTGGGCAGCCTGTTCCAATACTTCATAATCCTTTTGGTGAACAATGTTTTTTCTAATATTCAATCTAAATCTCTGCTAGGCACAGTTTGAGACTGTTTCCTCTCATCCTATTCTGATTACCTGTGAGAAGAGACCAAGCTCCATATGCCCAAATCCTCCTTCCAGAGAGCTGTAGAGAGTGATAAGGTCTCCACTGAGACTCCTTTTCTCCAGGCTAAGCTGTCCTAGCTCCCTCAGCCTAATAAAGTCTGTGCTCCAGACCCTTCACCAGCTCCATTCCCTTTTCTGGACTCAGTACAGTTCCTCAATGTCTTCCCTGTAGTGAGGAACCCAAAACTAATGCAGTTTGAGGTGTGGTGTCACCAGTGCTGGTCACAAATCTGAGCTGATTGTCCTGTCCACTCAAGATGTGATGGCACTAGACATGATCTGCTCCACGACCCTCCCTGGCACCAGGAGACCTGTAGTTCTCCAGATTCTCCATCCAGCCATTCTCTGGGATGTGTGTTACTTTTGCTAACCTCCACTCAACTGGGAACCCCCCATTTGAGCAGGGCTGCTGTTAAATGGTTGGAATTTGTTTGGTGACTTGTTCTGGAAGTTTCCTTGGCACTCTTGGGTGGATCCCATCTTACACCATAGACATGTGTATTTCAGTGGTCTAGCAGACCTCAGCAAAAAAGAATAACTTATTTTCACCCAGCCAGTTCAACTGAAAAAATTAGTTTCTCTTCCTTTAGGATTAATGAAGACAAGGTGAGTGTGCACTGTGGGAGGTCTCCTAGTGAAGAAGGAAAATTAATATGCCCAAACTCTAAGTTTAAATAAAGCACAGTGCTAACATGTTAACTCTTTTTCTCACTGACTTGTGAAGCTCTGTGTTATATGTACTGTAACTCAGGACGTTCCACAGTGCTCTTTCACAGTTTTGAGTCTCCCCAAATCTTGTAAGCTATGTGTGAAAAAGCAGATCACACAGAGTTGAGAAAAAATAGTTCAACAGGGGAGGGACCAATAGGTATATAATGCATACTTAAGTTTGGTGGTATCACTTTTAAAAAAAAAAAAAAAAAAAAAAAAGTGGTGCTGGGAGGACATAAAAAAATACAAACAAGTAAGTAAATAAATAAATATATGCCTAAGTGCACCTGAAATAGAACACTCACAAAGTAGAAGAACAAGTTGTAGAATTGTTGCACTCTCCAAGAAAAGACAGAAACACCTTTAAAATAGGAAATCATTAAACTGAAACATCAAGAAATAGCACAGGCACTAAACGCTGCATACAGGGAACTCAAGGCAAGTAATAGTCAATGTGTACAAATGATGTGGCACAATGGATTCTGCCTACAGTGAAGAACTTTGTTATACCCACATCTACTTTCCAACTTCCTTAGAAAAATCAATGCCTTTCTGCAGCATGTGAATGGATTTTCCAGAGATGGCAAGCTCGTGCTGAGCCAAATGGGGAATGCCAATGAGACCCAGTTTGTTTTGACACACCAGCCAGTTACACCACTGAAGAAACAGGCACAGAATTTGTCATCATAAAACAACTTTGGGGGATGAAAAAAATGCACTTTACAGCCCTGTTGGCAGGGCTAGCAGATGGCATGAAATTGCCACCATATGTGATTCTGAAACATAAACACAATGCCGAAGGAACAGCTGCCTACTGGAATAATTGCTAGGTGTCAAAACCAGGATGGATGTCTAAAGACTTAATGAAGGATTGGCTGAACGTTGTTTGCAATAGGTGACCAGGTGTGCTATTAACAGAAAGGAGAAATGCTTGTCCTAGACACATTCAATGAGAACCTACCACTAGCAAAGAGTAATGTCAGAGAAGTTAATTCTGCTCTCAGGTCATAATGGGAGGAGAACATTCACAGTTGCAGGTGGCTCCATGTATTAGCAAACAAACCCTTTGAAGACCATTTGAAATCTATTCAAAATGGTCCTAGAGATGTGACCATGTTATAACTCCTAGAGAAAATAATGTAGTTGAGCACCATAACGAGTCAGACAGAATGATACTAGATAAACCCAGAAGCTGCAGTTGAAAGTTTTAAGAAAATCCATACTTCATTTTTTGTGTTGGAATCAAAGGCAATTTGCTTGGGTTCAAAGATTTTAAGAGCAGGGACAAGTCTAAAAATGGAGAAGAAGGTGTATATGAGCAGGAGAGAGAATTGAGGAAAATGCAGAGGGATGAGATGTAATAAATATTTTCTTGTTTATTGCCTTCTATTTCAGATGGAAGGAGATGTTGCCTTCTAGTCAAACCTGTCATCTTTCCTGGCTGATACAGCAGGTGACTCTGACACTCAGCCTCAACATCCCAAACTGCAACTGCAACAACAGGGAGGTCAAAGCTGCAGAACCCCTGTGTACCATGAACTAGGACCAGCCACATGTCTGAGAAAGGGACAGCAGTGCATCTTCTCCACTAGCTCTGATTTCATTTGAACTAGTGAAATTCATTGGAAACAACTGCATTATCAGAGCACCTCTGCCTTTCAGGTTAAAGACAATTGCACAGGCCTACTTCTTACAACAAACTCACATTTTGACATGGCCTCATTTATTCCTAAAAACCCAAACCCACACAACCAAAACACAGCAAACCTCAAAACAAAACAAAAGCCAATCCTGCCCCCCAAAACCCCACACATATCTGCAACCAATCAAACAACCAATTCAAGCCATATAAAGTGTCTCTCTACACAGAAAAAAAATTCAGTCAGAAAATATTTTTATGAATTTGCCATGTATTCTCCTGGATTTTGGCCTACCATTCACATCCCTTTTTTTTTTCCCCTCCTCCCTGAATACAGGATTGCACTAGAGACTGAGTGACTTTGAAATGTCTTGGGTTTTAAACCAACAATGCACATAAGAATACAATTTTGTGCTACTTCTGTGTGAATATATCTAGACAGGTTGTTATAAACTCACAGGAATCCTTACAAAACTTCAAAGCTTACCCACACTATTGAGTTGCTTTTTCCTCTTGCAACATTCAGAGGCATATCAGTTTAAACATTCTGTTGTGATAGTAGGCAATTCTGCATGAAAGGTCTTCAGCATGAGGAAGTGTCTAACAAGAATATAATCGAGGCTGTATAAAGAGATCAACTGCTCCCTGCCATGCTTAATGTAGTCTACATTTTGTAATGATAGTTTCTCCCAGAAGCATCTAAAATTTCTGAATTTAAACACAATTGCATTGGAAATTTTAAGACCTGAGGAGATTGACACAGTTCTTGCTCAGTTCTATTGGAGTAGCACTAGGAGCTGGTTCCTCCTTGCTGCTTATAGAGCATCCATTTTTAAGAGTGTTTCAAAAGAAGAGCTTTAAATAGATTAACTGGGTATTTGCATCTTTACTACTTCCCAGCAGCTATACTAATTTAGGACTAAATCTTTCTTGGACTGATTTACTTCATCCTCAGATGCATCATTTGTCAGCACTGAGAATTGTCTTCTTGGTAATTAAAGGAGCAGGGTTAGTGACCAGACAACCATTTGAGTAGAATGATACAAAAACACCTTAGTGTCACTTTTGTTCACACATGATTTTGGTGTGACTCTTACTTTGTGACATTGCATCCCAAACTCAGCCTGCATTATTTTAAAATTAGTTCTTAGATCTAAAATTTAAAATGAAGTGAAATGGCACAAACATTTAGCCTTGTAGCAAATAAGTTCAGCATTTGCACATGTTGAAAAATATGGAGTTGCTATATTAAAGTTAATTTAAATCTATCTTCAATATGGCTCATATTTATCACTTTTTAAGACAAATCTATGTGAAAGAAGTGTACCTTGGCTTCTTAAAAATTGCAAAGGAAAGATGTTTAAATTTATGGCTCCCACAGAAGCATTAACTCTATTCCCCTATGCACATACTTTTTAACAAGACCTTTTGGTACATGATCACATGCAGCACTTATGGGGGAAACAGGCTGCTAGCTACTGCACATTGTTAGATTTATTGGGAGTGGGCTGGGAATAAGTGTTGCTTAGGAGGTGGTAAGTACCAGTTTTTTAAACAGGTAAAGCAATACCTCACTTCTGGCTTTCTGAGAAATTATCTCCCCTTTAGGATCAATTTTCTATTAAAAAAAAATTCCACTGAAATCAAATTTCAGGCAAGATAAACAGGTTCTTGGCTTGCCTTCTCTATCTGTGGAATATATGGAGGATATGAAATCTCTTCTAAACAAATGTTTCAGCACACTAGCAAGACAAAAAGCAGTGCAGTTCAATGTCTGAAGGTTACTCCCACAAATATTATTAGCCCTAGACCTAACTTTGCAGCTATGTTGGCCCAAAAGAGAATTTATTAACTATAAAGAGTTTAATATTTCTCTGACAGAATTGACAGGACTTAATAGAAAGATTCCTTAAGTGCAATGTGAGATCACCATGAGATAGAGTGTGATATGTGAAGAATGAACTTAGTAACTACTGACAGTGGGATATTAATATTTCTCATTTATTTCTTCACACTTCTATATGCAGCTAGTGTTCTAGGGCCAAAGTTTCATTTTCCTCGTGTTAAAATCACTTAGAGGTGAGAAAAACTTTCATCCCTCCAAAACTGTATTCACCATTATACCTCCCCTTCCCTTACAGTGGTTTATGCAAAAGGAACTGTGGGTCTCAGTCTTGTTTCCAGTCTATGCAAAATCTACTGCAACTGAGTCCCAGTGGGCCAGTTAAATAGCCAAAAAGTGAATTAGCATGGAGACAAAGGATATCTCTGAACATGAAGTTAGCAACAGATTTTTTCAGAATAAATAAGCATATGGTAGATCAGAATAACAGAGGCTTCAGCGTTGTATCACAGCAGACACAGGCAACTCAAGGAGACTCCTAACAGACTTAGCAATGAATGGAGACTTATCCTCAGAGAAAATAACATAGCCAAGATCTCAGTGTTCTTTCACAAAGAAATCATTTATGCCAATTATGAACATGAATCGGAAGATACATGTCTTTGTTGTTTCAAAACTAAACATCAAAACATTTCATCTGAGAATGATGAAACAAAATGCTCCAATTCCTAAAGAAAAAAAAATCAGTTCTTAAGACTGAATATTTGAACAGATTCAAGACAAATTATTTTTCTTAACCTTTTTTTTTTTGTTAGCAATCATTTATTTCCAAATGCTGCTTAATTTTAACCTTAAGCATTACAGATCTAAATTTGGAAAGCATTGTTCAAACAATACCTTGAGTGTTTTGCAGAGCTCTAAACTCTGGCAGTCAATTCTGTATTTTTCAAAATAGAGCTTGGACTTTATGACCTTGAGATCAAGCTGTAAGGCTCCCAGAAATATCAGAAATAGATAAATATATTACTTCTCAGTATTGCAGATACAGTTTTTCTATCAATTGTCATTGAGCTGTTTTCTCAGAAAATACTTAAGTGTCAGTGTTGCCTGCAAACCTCAGTGAAAACATCAGTCATTCTAATTAAAGAGCATCCAGATGTTTTTTCTCCTTTATACACTGTTGACAGTCAAAGGATATATTGGAAAAACCATGGCCTGTTGTTGGGATTATGCTGAAAAAACCTGAAAACTGGCAAATACTGACATCTTATGCTTTTGGCAGAAGTTATTGTTCCAAATTCATCCAATATTAAATATTTATCCATAAAGCTAAAGAAAAAAACAAGAATCTTGGGCAATATTAGCAAGACAACAAGAAATAAGAGCCCAGTTAAAGGGAATTACTCTTAGAAGACCCTGATGATAAATTGTTTCAGAGGACATGTTGCCAAAACATTCACAGTAAAAAGAGACATTATTTACAATACAGTTTAATACTCACCACTCTATGCTTTTTAGCAGCAGATTTTTGATACCTGGTGACAGTGGCACTTGAGCTTTGTTCTTCCTCACTTACATCACTGAAGTGAATCAATGCTTCCTCCTTTCCTCCACCTGCTGAGCATGTGTTATCTAACAAAAGTGTGGTGAATATCTGGGAATGACAGCACTGAAATGATATTTATTAGGAAAAGAAAACCTCTAGTTCTAGCACCAAGTCAATATAATAATAACCATGACCTTCAATGGCTAATGGCTAAAGGGTCAGGAATTTGGGGAAAGCATTTTAACATTATCCCATTTGACTGAAGTTTTCAAGTATTAAAATAAAAGGCAATGCCATTGCTATCATAGCAAATCTAAATCCAGCTCAGCAAGCTAAAAGCCTCTCAAACACCCAAATCAATGGAATATACGAATGGGATAATTAGATGCTGGGAGCTTTTCTTGATCCACTTGTTTGAAGGATGATTTCTCTAAAATGCTTACATCAGCCTTACATTTGCCTTTCCTTCTTCACATTTTCTCCTCAACTAGGTAAATTAAATGATATAGAACACACATCCAAATGAAAAGTATGAAAGAAGTGAAAGGCCTTGTTTTCCAGAAGCACATGAGCAAATTACTGGCAGATTGAACACTGGCAACAGAAGTCTTTCCTTACAGCCACCCACAAATTATTGCACATGTATGTTGCTTTTTACAGAGTGAGGAGGGAAGATGATGAAAAGAGACATAAATAGGTTAAACCTTAATATTGTAAGAATTCCTAATCTCTTAGTTTGGATTTCAGCCTTAGTTACCAGTACTACTTCTGGATCAAAAAAGTCAAATGGTTTAGATATTAATTTCAAATAATTTTGCCTGCTTACCTAGAATGGCAAGGAATAATACATAGATATCTATACATATCAGTTGATTTTGTAGCTTGTCGGTTTTTATGCTCATTCTGTTTAAAAAAAACAGGCTCCAGAATGAGTTACAGTCCTCTATTAGACAATGTAACACTTAATGGTGCCCAATAATTTATTCATTATCCTTTGTTCTTGAGTCATACAGAATCTTGTACTAAAATCTCTCAGTAGCACTCCACTGAAATTTTTCTGTTTAAATTTTCTTATTCTTTCTTTTGCTGGAAATATTCAGGTAGACAGAAGCATTCACACTACCTTTTGAGCTAAAAGTGGAGAGAAAAAGATACAAACAACTTCTTCAGTATCTGTTCTTCGAATTATTTAAAACTCCATTGGGTTTTGCTCCTCAAACCTTAATTTTATACACCAAAAGGTTCTTTGGGTGTCACTTTAACATTTAAGTCACCTTAAGTGAAAGAAATATAGAAAAATAAGCAGGCCTACTTTTGCAATTTACCTCCACCACTCCCCAGTAAAGAGGGAGATGGACTTTGAATGTCATCATCACTTTTTATGGGGTGGCCATGTTTTTCAATTATGTTCCCTAGCTTCTACTCATATTGGAGTTAATCCTAGTGGATCATACTGTGTTATCTCCATTGATTACAATGGGCTTTGGATCCAGCTGACTGAGAAAAATAAATAATGGTGTTTGTCCAGTATGCTGAATTGTTATGGTTTATAACATTCCATGCAGAAAAAAATATCTGCAAATACAAATTCATCACTTTTGCAACGTGACAGAATAAAGAAGCAGGGGAACCAAAGAAAGAGACTGAAATCAAGAATAGGAGGGGAACAGCAAAAGTGTGAGAGAGAAAATAAACAAAGTGATAGAAGAATTTAAGCTCTGCAGTGTTTCAGAGTGAAGGGACACAACAGGAAGGTGAATTTTTCTCATTTTTTCATAGTTTCCAACTGATGCTCTTGGTGGGGTTGGGAGGCCATTTCTTACTAAGCTTAGTGAAGAAAGATATAAGGCAAAAATAAGCAATAAATACACATCTTAGGAGCTTAAAAGGTTGGTGAAGATGATCTTGACAAAGTCTTAATTAAAACCAGGCAAACTTTCTTAACATATATATGTGTGTATATGTATTGGTAAAAGTTAGTCCAAATTTAAACTAGAGGAATTTTTTTCCATTAAATATTTTTTTTTAATACTAAACTGCTTCAGCAAGAGCAATATTTAGAAAATGTTAACATTATCAAGAGATGCAAAATAAAGTTTAAAATTAAGCTGGCCTTCCTACTTCGGAATTTGCACTATTTTGGAGCTGTATTTTAAGGTTTGCATGTCTATGAGAATCTCAAATACAGCAGTGGTTGCATATTCTCCATCTTCAGAACATCAGAAATGTTGCAGCAAGCTTAAAAAACTATCACAAGTATTCAGTGAAATTACCTTGTGAGTACAAAACAATGAATAGCTTGTATCTCAAAATGCTGATGGAACTTGGAATGATTACAGCTTTCTCTTTCTATAAATCTAAAGGAGCTGAGTCTGTTCCCATCTTACTGATAATTGTCCAATGGGGATTTTGCCACAGGGATGAGGAACAGCAAAGAATGTTAATGAAAATATGCATAATAATACAGCTACTGAAATACTCTGCCTCTGAACCCTGGTTTAAACCCAACCAGTAACCAAATCCCCCAGAGCCACTCATTGGTGGGTCTCTGCTTGAAGCAGAAAAGGCCTTGGCTCTGTATAAGCCCTGTTCAGCCACAACAGGAAAACATCTCTGTGTGATCAGCTCTGTTTCCAGCACAAATCCAAAACACAGCCACACCCTTAAAGGCACTGTGAGGAAAGTTAACTCTACCCCAACTAAATCCAGCACACCACACTAAGGAAATTGTGGCATCTATAATGAGAAGCCATGGGATCTCCCATTCATGAGATAAATTGGCCATGGGTTGGATCCACTGGGGAATTTACTGTGCTTGACAAGAGGGCTGAAAGAAAATGCATTTTCCACCACAGTGCAAGGGGGTGACCTGCCTTGTCTCCCTGATCACTGCATTGCTGATTTGTACAGCTAATGGCCATCTCTCTCCAACATCAGGGCTGAAAGAACACTGAGAGCTTATTAATTAGATAGATCATAAAGTGCCAGCTCATTTGCTGCAGAAGCAGCTCCTTTTGAAGGTCATCACCTTGATTTCTAAGGCTTTGACCTATGACTGGTATTTGCTTTTGCTCACAAAGAATGCTTATATTCTGCCCTTGAAAAGAATTCCTCTGAAGCATGGCTATCCAGTCCTACATGCTCTACAGAAATACAGAGCCTAGAAATAATCTCTCAGTACCCAAACTTGACAGCAATCTGCTGAATATTATGTCAGATCTGTCTACACAAACTGTTATCTGGTTACGGGTACATATATTCTTAACTTTTCTTCCTTGTCATGTAAAGTTATCTTTTTGGAGATGTAAGGAAATGCTGACATTCTTTTTTCAAAATTCATTTCCCATAACACAGCACTATGAGGTAATCTAATCAAAGACAAACTGCTCTGCTAGATGTATATACCACACACACACAAAAAACCATTCTGAGTTCAGTACCCAGATTAATTTGGATGTTCTGGGCCAAGACACAAGTAGGATTTCAAACACTCTCCTTAGTACAGCATTGCTTCTTGACAAGAGTGAGCCATCAGTGTGATGGCTATTGTGGTTCAGCCACAGACATCTAAAATCCCTTATTCACTCTATCTGCATATGAGCTGTCTGCTCTGGCCTGGTAAATTTATAGTTCTGGGTCCCTGCATTGCTGTGCTTAGTCTAACAATGACCAAGATACTTGTTAGTCTGGACGTAAATAACTTCTTTCCCAACACATAAATTGGAATACATTTAGAAGACATCCACCTTGAATAATGATTTGGTTAAGCAGAAAAGAAAGTATCACTATGTAATTGAGTCGGTGAGGTGAATGAAGGTCTCTCTACAAGAGCAGAGAATAATGAAACTGTATCCAAAATGAAAGAAAATGAAATTTTCTGTCCATACACAATAGTACCAATGCATATTAGCAATCTATATAATATATAATTCATGAAAGGATTCTTTGCAGCAGTAAGCAGATTTCCCTAAGTGATGCTGCTTGTGAGACATTTAAAGCACAAAAGTCTGAAGTGCTGGACCTTGAGCCCATCCACCCTGAGCCCCACCCTACTCCCAGGTGCCTAATAAAGGATGTCCTGGGGCAGAACATAGGAGAATGTATGAAAAAAAGGCAGCAGCATGTGGACATACGGACAAGCACACAGCAGTATTCCCTCAGAGTCCTTCTTCAGTCCCCAACAACCCACAGATCTGATACTTAAAGCCCAGTGGTTCAAATCACAGCACCAAGTGAATTAACAAAAGCTACAGTTAGGAATAACTGTAACAGAGACAGATGTGTAAAAAGGCTGTAAAAAAATTTGGAGACGTTCAAGAGTCACTATACGTACTTTTCTAACAACACCAATTTGACATTCATCTGTGGTCAGGTAGGATGTTGGGAATACTGGGAACAGGCAAAAACAGTGGATGTTTTATAATGTTTTATAATGTTTTATAAACACAGTGTGCATTCACTCTTCTGAATGTTAAATAATAGTTTAGTCAGCCCACCTCCAAAAGGATACAGCAAAATAAAATATACAAATAATTTAACAATATAAACCTTAAAATATTGTAAGCGCTTAATGAACTCTTAATAATGAGTAAATATAAATAGACTTTAGCCCTTCAAGGAGACAGCAAATGGAAATTAAACAGAGTTAAAACAGTCAGAGAAAAACCTGCATCCCCCAGTACAACCACTGTTCTTCCATTATTTCTTAAATTTGTGTATAACCTATCTTCATGCCAAGCATCAGTACTGGTCACAGTCAAGCAGAAGGCATAATGTCAGGTGGACTTTATATATAAATGGCTAAAATAAACAAATAAACTGAGAAGAATTTCTGGTTTTCTTAAAGTAATTTATAAGGGAGGTAGAAATTTCACAACAGGTTGTAAACTAAGTGGGACAACACTGATACGGCTGTGGAGTTTTTTCCTAATATGTTTGTTTCCTTCATGTAATAACTTTGTGGGGAGACAAAAAAAGTGAGCTGAGTTTTCCAGCTGAACACTAGCCTTCCCTATCCCATCTTGCAAAAATCTGTAACACTATTCATCAGTCCAAAGCCCAGGATTGCAGAGACCTTCGACCGATGAAGTAGAGGACTGCTGGAGAAAAATTATTTCAATCCACTTTTGGGATAAAAGATTAAATACAGACAAAAGGTAGTCAGTAACATTTTGTGCTTCACAGCTCCTGTTGAAATGTGATCTTGTGAATGACCTGTATTGCTGGGGATTCAATCAAAAGAGGTTGAATGGTTGGGCATGGGAGCAATGGAGTCATGGTGGAAGGCAGTTGTGTAGGTGGTATTTGGTAGCTCATTACAAGGCAGGTGATGGCCCAGAACATTTGCCTTGTTTAAATAGCAAAAGTATTAAACTGGAACACCTCTCCTATGAAGACAGGCAAAGAGTTGGGTCGTGAAACCTCAAGAAGTCTCCAGATTTTACTGCAGCTTTTCAGAACACAAAGGAATTTCTTAGAAAGACAGAAGCAGATTTTCTACCAGTGTCTGCAGTGACAGAACAAAGACCAACAATTTTAAACCCCAAGAGGGCAGGTGTAGGTATGGCATAAAAACGAATTATTTTATGATAAGGGTGGCAAGACACCAGAACAGGTTACACAGAGAAAGTGAACATGGTCCATCATAGGATGTGTTCAAGATCAGGTTGGCTGAGGCTTTGAGCAGCCCTATGAGAGAAGGTTAAAATAGATGATCTCTAAAGGTCCCTTCTGACCCAAACCATTCTGTTGTTCTGTGATTCTAAAGGAATATCAGCACACACAAATATTCACAATTTTGAATTGTGGCCACCTATACAAAATTGCCACTGAAAAAAAAAGAAAAACCTGAAACCAACCAACCCTGAAAGACAATAGTTATTTTCACTAGTAGTTGCATGCTAGGAGACCTCATTTCCTAAGCAGTGTTTGGGCATGGGCAAGCATAATGATTCATTGCTTAAAAACAACTAGCCAGCAAAATATCAGCTTTGCAGAGCTTTGTGTATCAGGATAGGAATATTGAAGTTCTTAATTTAAACATTGTTTCTCTTTTGATTACAGAGAAACAACAGTGAAATGAAAAGTAATGTGCATTTTATCCTGTTGGATGGCAAACAAGGGGGGAAAATAATATCTTAGTTTTTAGCATCATCCGGTGTGGGGAAGTACAAAGGAAATTGAACAGATGCCTTCCTTCTACTGTAGGTTCTTTTTCAAACAGCTATTTCTATAATTCAGTAAGAGGAACACGACAATCTAGCCCTCTGAATTAAAAATAAAAAACAGGTTTACTTGAGAGATTAGTCACTGGGTACTTCTTATTTGTGACACCAGCTTCAAGATGCTGTATTACAAACAAGTATCATGCAGCAGTTAGCTTGAATCTCTCAGGATTTTCAATGAAATCAGACAAAATCCCACAGTAAAAGCATTTTATCCAAAGGAAGAGAATGGAGTTATCAAAGGATATTGTCATGGCACTTCAGAGACAGAGGGGTACATGATTCCTCTCAGTATCAACATTAGCAGCCTACATAACCACACAAATCACCATCATGGACACAGAAACAGAAAGATGGATGTAAAAGACAAGCATTAGGTGGGCAAGACTGCCAGTCAGACTTTTCAAACTAAGAAACCAAGATTTCACTAACTTTATTTAGCCAAATGTCCAATCCTTAGGAAAGAAAATTATGTTTGAATGCCCAAGTCCACCTGGTTTTAGGTTCTAACACACAAATTCGAGCCCCTCTCCTCCTGTACAGTCAGTGGAGAAAATTTCAGAAGGGAATTTAGTACATGAGTTGTTGAATACAGCTGTTTCTCTCTTCACTCACTGTAGAAGTGAAAACAGAGAGGTACAAACAGTCAGGAGAGCTCATTGAGATCAGTCTCTCATGGCTGAGGACAGCAATGGAATGCTATATCTCTTTTAAAAGACTCCACAAAGCACCTGCACCCCCATACCCAATTCAGTGTGAGGAACTTATGATTAGCATGATTATGAGCTACTTAACACCTGTGATACCTTGACACACACTTTACAATTTTAATAAAGGTCACAAGTTCACAGCTATAATTTGTCATAAAAGGGCAGCAAAAGTCAACTGCACTGCCAGAGAACACACTCCTTTCACTAATTGGGGATTTTTTGCATAAAACTTCCAGAAGACCCCAAGCACCCACACAACTGAGGAGCACAGTCTTTCCTTGCCTCCATCCCCACCAACCTCTACTCCTGAATTAGACAACCTTGCTCAGGTAATATCAATTTGACCACTGTTCTAGATGTGTCATAGTATTTATCAACAGGGCAGTAATTAAAAAAAAAACAAAAACAAAAAACCACACAAAAAAACCCAAAAAAAACCCCCAAAAAAACCCAAAAAACAAGCTTATTGCAGTACAGTAAAACATGCTTTGAAATAAAGCAGCATCCAGGATACAGCCTCCAAAAAATTTCTAATAGTTGTCCAGAAAATTGCCCTGTCAAAATCTACTCCCTCTGTGCCACTTCAACAGCAGGAAGACCTGGATACCTAACAGAAATATTTCTGGCATGGAAAGCTTAGCACCAGCTGACAGAAAGGACATGCAGATACATAACACCAGCACACAGGCTTTGCCAAGGGACAAACAGGGCCTAATCAGAGCACACTGCTCTCCAATAACTCTTGGCTGCTGAGCCTCCCCCTTGCTTCCACCACAGTTTAGCACAATTTAGAGATGTGATTGAGCTGTTATAACTTATCCAGGAACCTATATTCAGGGATTACCACAGGAAAAAAAAACAAAACAAACAAACAAAAAAACCCTACCAAAAGAATAATCCCAAAAAACACCTCCACTCCTCCCCTTCCCCCCAAAAAACAAAACAGCAAAAAACCAAAAACCAAAAAAAAAAAACAAAACCAAAAACCCCAAAAACCCAAAAATAAAACCCATTAAAAAAGTGCAGCTGTCCTGAAGTCAATCTTCCCATATTTTTCCATCTTTCTGGAAAAGAGACAGTGCAGGGGTGATATAAAAATCACTGATTTGAAACACAGCCAGGGGAAGGAATTGGTAGGTAAAAGGATTTTGTCACTGAGAAATTTTTGCACCTTCCAAAGGCACACAATGAGAGTGGAATGTTTATAGTGAAAAAGTAAAAAAAAAAAAAAAAAAAAAGCAGAAATCATGAGGTGCACCACATGGTTGAATTTAGCTGACTCACCTTTAATTAAAACTACATTGATTTATTTTTTAAAAAGGATGTTTTCACTCACATCTCAAAGCACAGGAATTTACTTGTTTCTCAAGTTATACATGAAAATTCCTTCACCTCACTCAGTGAAAATGTTCCCCATGAATGCAAATAGATTATTACCCTCAGCTGATACATCAGAACAAGCGTTTCAAACCATATCAGACAAGTGTAAAAATTCACAGAGATTAATGAATTTAAGATTCAAAACAAGCAATGTACCTTTGAATAATATATATTTGCAGTATTTTTCTATAAAGATGAGTTAATTTATTAGGCATATGTATGAGATGATACAGCTCTTAAAAAATTTATTGCCATTTCTAACTAGCAGAACCTTTCCTTTTTAATTAGTTCTTCCCCACTAATATTGAATCAAGGTTGGAAAGAAAACTTCTCCTTAAACAAGGATGTGATACCTAATGTCATAGCATAGTAGTCCATGGATGTGCTTTGTTCTGGTTAGGCTTGCTGGATGCATATTTCAAATTCTTTTCCAATTTTATAGAAGCAGGTAGCTACTGTTAGATTAACTCAATATTCTCTTTCTCTGAATCTTGCTACCTGACCATAAATATACAGGAGACAGCAGTAGGCATTTCCATACTCACACTTCATCACAACTTCTTGGGTTTGACACAGTGCTTTGTCCTAATGGGCTTTTATCCCCCACATACATTTTCATTAAATAATAAATAACCATCTGCAGGACAGGGATAATTACTGTAGATATATTAGAAATGAAAACCTCCTTATATAAATGTCTCCAAAATCAAAGAGAACATTTATTATTGAAGTGTAACTTATTGGAGATTTCAACTGTTCACACACACTTTTAACCAGTAGCAATATTACAGTTATTAGTGGGACCTCTGAGTATAAGAAATTTAAGTCACAAAGACAGTTTAGAGACTTTGGGGTATAGGAAAACTTATCTTTTTTTATTTAATATAAAGTCTTCTGGGCTTCTTAATTTGTTACTGTCGTTTCAGAGAGAATTTCTATTTCAAATCCATTCACTACTGCTGAAGGTAAACCCATCCACTATCCTTTTTACCATACAGCAGAAGCATAGGAGCAAAACACCCTCCACCTCCAGCTTCTTCAGAGTCAGAATAGTGCATCTATTTTGCAATTTGTGGGTCATTGCAACTTCACTCAACAATACCAAAATTGTTTTGGGAGTTCTGTTTGGGTCTTTTTATCTTCACAGTTCAAGACAATGATATTTGGTACCACTACAGTTGTTTATGGAGTCTTTCCTCTTTCAATAAAAAGATGATCCACACCTGATTCATCTCTTAGAACTTTTCCTCAGAACTGCCTGAATCTGCAAACATATTTCTTCCCGTCTGAATTTCCTTTTCATGGTCAGTTAGCACAGAGTTGATATTAACAAATGTTTTCTTCTCTCTACAAATATTCTTGGCATTTGACCCTGTTAACACCAGCTCTCTCTGGATCCTAGCAGAAAGTGTCCTGAGGCAAGTCTTCAGTATGTTGCTCATCTTTTGGAGGGCAGCACTTTGCCATGTTTTCTGAGAAGGCAATTTTTGTTGCCATGGAAATGTGGGTCAACACACACATGCTTAGGGTGTGTTTCCAACCTATTTCATTCAATAGAGAGGGGAAAAAATATATATGAGCCACGTGGGTGACAAGAAATGTCTAAAGTCTGTGTAAGCTGTTCTACTGGAAATAGATCTGGTCTCAAAAAGGGGAGGAACATGAACATCACAATCAGTGTCAAAGGTTTTAAAATTCAGCTTTATGTAAAGATCCCAAAATCCTACTAACACTTCCCTAGTAGCAACAGATGGGACTCTTCCCTGCCAGAGTTTTTTAAGCATTTTCAGCCTAGGTGAGTAACACAACCATGTCCAACTCAGCCCTAAAATCTTCCTGTGTTTTGAAAGGCTTTTATTTTGAGAAATTGATTCTCAATATGGATGTAGAATAATGCATCTTTTTCTGACAACAGTAGGAATTATTTCAAAGGAAAAACAGCTATGTAAGAGTTCCAGGAAACACATGACACTTCAGAAAAAAAAAAAAAATTACATAGTCATAGTTCCAAATTTTCTCTGAATAATAGACTCAAAGGAAAATTTTTAAAGAAATTAAAAACACAGGCTGGAAAGTTTTCTAGAGGATGTCTCATTTACTCCTTTCTGCACAAATCTCTTTTCCCCCTCAGTGTGATATTTTCAGCACAAATAGAAGTAACTGCATCTTAGCTCACCTTCAGCTATTAAATTCGACTTTTACCATCCCTGGCATCTCTCCATTCTGTTGAAGTCACTGCACAAATCTTAGGCTAAAGTGGCTAAAAACTCCTTAAATATTTCTTTTGGTTCTATTCCTTTCAACAACCTCAGTGAGACACAGAATAGAAATAGTGAAACTATATTTCATGTAGTGGAAATTAGGCAATGCATTAAGAACATCTCTCTGAGTAGGTGATAATGGATTCCCATCATAGCTCTCAAAATTAGTCATCAAGTCACAATCTGAGGTCAAATAAAGAGCTTTTCAAAGAAAATGAGCATGAACTAGCAATTAATACATCTAGACTGGAAATCTGAGAGTTTCTAATTATAAGAATGGTGAGAATTTCCTGAGCAATAACAGTGAAGTCAACAATCTACTTATTGCTGAGGTAAAACTTGATTTTTGTAATCAGATTGGCCATAAGAGCAAGAATTTATTTCCTGGATTTGGTGATCCAGAGGATCACTCTCTATGTTTATTTTTCTAAAAGATGATTTATCTATTATGATTCTGTGTATCTTCCCACAATATTCCAGCAAGGGTAATGGGAAGGCAGCTAAACCCCACTTTAGAAATTAGAGAAAAAGAAATGAATAAGAGGTCATTTTAAACCTTTTTTCAGTTGGCATTTTTGAGCACTGCATATAAGCTTTATATGAAAAGAAAACCCATGATTTTCCAAAACCAGAAAGCACTGCTCAATTTTTTTTATGAAAGACTAGATTACCAAATTCTTATGCAGAATTAATTATATCCTCTTAGTATTTATAGAATATAATTTCTAAAATAAACATGTGCCTAATGTTGAAGACCAAATGGTATTTTTGAAAAGTAGTCCAACTATGCTGCCAGTAACCAGTTGCGTGTCTTTTAATTAGTTCTCATGATCAATTTTAATTAAAATGAATAATTCAAATATTATGCATTACGATCTCAAACATTAATCTTCCCAAGAAAGGTAAAGAAATTTAAAAGGCTATAATTTAAAATGTAATCTCCAAATTTGAGTTTATAAACTTGTATGTAAGACAAAGGATCCAAAATTTGGATTGCCCTCTTATGTGACCTTTTCCTGTGCAGAAGTTCCTTGGACAAACAAAAGTCCCAGTAGGGATGAGAAAAAAATAAGCACTCAGAAATTCATCTTCATATTTCCATAATCATAATGCAAGACACACAAAAATAAAAGATGAGACAAAAAAACACTTTGAAAACTTGGCTTGGGCAAATATTTTGTATTGTTGTAACCTCCAGGAGTCCTGGAGCTGCTGTGTGTTGCAGAAAAAAAAAATCTTCAAATTAGATATCAATTAGGAAGAATTAGATGACTGTAATTTAGGAAATCCTAATGGGAAAAAAAAAATAATCACCCAAACCCACTTTATCCTGGAAACTGATAGAAAGCAGCTCACCTAAAACTACTACAGGTACAGTGTGAAGTTAGAGTCATAATGCATAACAATCTTGCATATTAGAAAACTATCATATTTATTTCCTGAAAATAAACTATGGAGAGTGACAGAAGAATTTTCTTATGGTGGTCTTTTGATTTTTATTTTTTTTCATTGAAGATGTCATATTTTGGGTTTAAAATATACTGTGGCTGTATTCAACAATACAGGATACCTAAATCTATTAAAAACAGTTCAACACATATTTTGCCCTTAGCTTTCCTTCCATTTTACTTTACAACAATTTCTGTCACTTGGGATACTGGCACACGAGAGGTGCAAGGGTAAACACAGATAAACTTAGGAAAATAAATGTATCAGATTGATCTTCAACTTCTCTAAACTGGTGAACTTGTATTGACTCAGTGAGATGACTATCAGCTCTGCTCTATAGAAGCTGCTCACAGCAATCTTCCCCAGATTCAGAGATGAAGATGATGTGTTTCAGAGACTTAAGTAGCCATATTCCCTCTGACCCCAAATGCATTCACCTCGTGGCAATCTCCAACCTGATGTAATAGCTACAGAACTTTCTGCAAGCAGCAATGTACATTATTGGCGTACGAGTTTTGCCTCAAGTTATGAAGTCAGTCCTTTTTGTGCTAGCCTTGCACCAGCTGAAAAGTGAAAAACTTATTTTACAAAAGGAGAACAAAAGGGCTTGAAGTATTTACCTGAAGAAAATAAAGAGCCAGAAGACATGCAGCTGCTATCCCTAAATATGAAGGAAGAAAATGAGCTATTTCACCCTGGCCATGATGTTAGCAACACTGACATTGAAACAAATGCATGTCAACTGGCTGAGAATAAATCCAGGCTGGGTATTGAAAAAAAGGTTTCACACCATCACGGAAGCAAGACTTTAAAACTCCTTTCTATTAGAAAATAGTAAAAAAAAAAGGGAAACAAAAAGATAATTCTTAAGTTTTGACAAACATGATTAAAATGTGACATGATAGATCTGGGACTGACAGCCCAAGACATCCTTGGCTTATATCCTGTATTCTTATGAAGAAAAAAACAATTAATGACTCTTACTTTCCATCAATTCTACCTTGGGCAGAAAATTACAAATAACCCTTTTAAGTGTGAGTAATACTTGGTTCATTCTACTCCAGCTGTTTACCACATATGATGCAAGTCAGGAAAAATTTGTGTTGCTTCTTTTTATTATGATGTTAATGAAAACATTTGTTTCCACAAACCAGGGTTTAGATCAACACAAACTCAGTCCAGAGCAGTAATGCATGTGTGTGCACGCATGCACCAGTCAGTAGAAACTCAATGGAGGGAATTATCCAGCTGTTCTCTGCCAGATCCACAGTGCTGTGGCACGACAAACCATGGGAACTGTTTCATCTTAACCTCAGCTACCTCAGTTTACCTGGCTTGAGGCTGCTTAAAGCTGCCTTTGCACCAAGCTGGGAGATCATTGTGGCACATACCCTACACACACTCGCACTCAGAGAATCAGTCAGCTTTGAAAAAACCTCTGAGATTATGGAGTCACCTCTGAGTGATCACCACCTTGTTGACCAGACCATGTCCAGCATTTCCTTAAACACCTCCTGCCCATTCCAGCCTGGAACAGCCATTTCATTGAAGCAATCCCTCCTGATGTCCAGTTTAACCACCACCTGCACAATTTGAGGTTATGTCCTCTTGTCCTGTCTCTGCTTGCCAGGGAGAATTGGCTCTCCCTCACCTGGCTACACCCTCCTTTTCAGGTGGTTGTCAAGTTTCAGTGGATGGCTTTGCTCTTTTCTCACCTCCTTTCCTCTGCCTTGTCTGTGTATCTCTCCAACCTCAGCCTGTAAAAGAGGGATGACAAAATTACTCACAGTCAGTTTAAGGGGATTAAGAATTGCAATATCTAGACAGAGTGAGAGCCAAAGTAATTTATCATTTAAAGTTTATAAACGTAAGAGTGTTACCACAGCAGCTATTTTTGTATGCTAGGGTAACATAATACTGTTAATAGGAAAAAATGAGTCAAATGTTTAGCAAATATTAATTAATTGAATAGCAAACAACAAGCATTCTTTTTTTGGCTGATAAATACACTTGTTTGCCCAAGAAAATGAAGATCTGTATGAGCACCAGTATTCTTTCAAATTAAAAAAAAAAAAAGATTTCTCAAATGCTCATTAAAAAAATTAAAAGAAATACTTATGCATAAATCTAATGAGTAATTAAATTTTGAAACTGTGTTCAAAAGTATTTGCCAATTATTCGATCAAACTGCAAACTAAATGCTTCACTAAAAATATCATTAAGGCAACAAACTCAAGGACTAAAACATGACAAAACCTCCACACAATTGCTCATGTAATCTGACTCTTAACCTCTTGACCATGATACAGTTTGGCAATGTGATATCATATTCTGACATCTACAGAACTTTTATCATGTTTATGCAGAGAATGAGTGATATTCAGGGAATGGTATTTTTATTCTGTTTATTTTCTTCTGCTTCTTTAATTCCTTCACCTTTTTTTTTTTTTTAATGTCTCTGTTAAGTATGGTGTGGCCTAATTCCTTACAAACCCCATTTTGTTGAAGCTTGGTTTCAACAGCACTTTATATCTCTATATAGAATATTTTATCACCTTAAAAGGCTTCTCTTACTATTTTCTAAAAATCTACAGCATGTCTTTGAAGTGAGGAAGCGCTCTGCGAATATTTCACAGATGGGAAACTGAGTCATATATAAATATAACATTTAGGAAATCTATATTGGGGTGTTAGCTTGATGACAAGATATATATTTTATATGGAGATGCTCCCATGTTTGAACAAAATTCTAAGCTGTCAGCATTCCTAGCAATTAGGATTCAGGATGGGTTTCTTTCCATTTAAGTACATCTGAGCTAGAGAAGATATAGAGAAAGAAAGCAGGCATCTAGAGGTCAGATATCTCACCCAAAGTTAAGGAGTTGAGATCAGCATAATTCATGCCTGAAAAGCACCAAGTACTTCCCATCTGCAAAAAAAAAAAAAAGGAGTTAAAATATCAAAACTCACATAAAAACACCTAAAATTAAGTGGAGGACCCAGACTAGAATTCCCATGTTGTTGACCCTTGACCTTAAGCTTCTGAGAACTTTTATTTAATAGCAAATAATGTTTGAGAGAATGAGTTGTTCTCATATATCTTTGTACTTTGACTGAGCTTAGGCAACATCAGTGCCTAGTCATTAGGAGGAACTGGTAAATGTAAACATATATATTAATGTCCCTCATCATTCAGAAACTGAAACTTCTTTATTCAGAGGGAAATGGAAGAAAAGTTAAACACATCTCCAAAAGCATAAATTTGTCCAGTGAGATGTCAAACCCTGTTTTCTTCATGCTGCTATTGATGGGACAGCCAGTTCAGAGAGAAAGCTTGTTCTTACATCTCCCACTTCCTGAAAGCTCTGAAATGTCTTGTTCTTTTTTTCCTTTTTTTTTTCCTTATCAAAGACAAAATCATACAAACCTTGGCTGCTGAACCTTTCAGAAGACAGAACACACCCATTCCCCCTGAGACTGAGATTCATTCCTAGTGAAAACCTTATGGGGATGGTGGGGAAGTAAGGGAAAATAAAAGCCTTTTCTGGTTATAAAGTAGAAAAGCAATGTTCCATAAAAATCTCCAGCACCATCCACCTGCCACTGGGAATAATCTCACCAGCCAAGTAGATGATTGTTGCATTGGCTGCAAGTGGAGCCCAGACCTCCCATATGGCAGTGCTAATTCAGCCACCAAACAACCAGTGGTGCAGGGAAAGGCCCTCTCCCCCTCACAACCTGCCTTTTCACCCAAGGTATTCTGCTTGCAGGATTGGATGTCCTTTGATTTACATTTTAAGCTTGTGTTTCAAATGTACCCAAACACCAAAAAAAAAGTAGTTTGAAGATTTGCTACACAGGGATCCATACAAATAGATAACACAGTATTTTTCCTTCAGAGTTTACAAACTTAAGCAGACAGGTCAAGCATACAACAGTGGAACATTCAACATGACATTTTTTGACTTAGCTACCTTCAATAATTTCCTAATATTGCTGTTTTGCCACTTGCATATACAAAGCCTTTTGATTCTTTTGATTTTTAGACAATCATAAAGGCAGTGATTGCTAAGTACAACTCTCTCATTACAGACATAATGAAAAATGAAGCTTCTTTTTCTGCTACATAGCAGGAATCAGCTGAGACCATACAGGATAACACCAGGTAGGGCCCCCCAAAAGTGTGAGGTGAGAAGGGCTTGACAGGTGCCAGAGATTAAAGGATTTTGGGGAAAGCTCTGAATGTTTCAGTCACATACTCAGTCAGGACTGACCCCATTCCTCTGTTCTTCTCACAGCTGATTTTAGGTTTTACAGCCTCTCCTGTCACACAGTTTAGCAGCAATGCATTCTGCTTTCCACAGTGCCTGATGTGCCAATCTTCCTCGCATCTGCATTCTAATTTAATTCCCTGAATAAGTTTCCTTCTTCCTCCAACCCTGTCTGTCACATCTTCACCAGTCATTGCTTTTAAGAAAGCTCAGCTATCAAAGGAAAAATTAGAAAAGAAGCAGGAGTCCTTTATAAAACCAAGCTCTCAATTTTTCCTTGCTGCTCTGTTTCCTCAGGGATACACTAACTTTATGGGCCTTCTCTTGATGGAGGGACCTGGTGGCCTCTTATTCTCACTCTGGGGTGGAGAGAGCTCAATCACTTGTCAGTGGCATAAATGTTTAACACTCATGAAAGCAGAACTGTCTCGTGGTGGCTTGTTAATTACCCACTCCAACAGGCTCTGGATTGGATGCCCTTAGACTATTCTCCTTTTTGGCTATGCTTTAAAAAATAATTACTCATCATATTTTTAGAAAAAATACAACATTATGTTTTCACAGCAAAAGCTCTACTAGCAATGGGGAGGGCACTAAAAATAGAATAAAAGAGGCCAGTGATTTCTTTGATTAATTGGCTCCGTTTCCAGCTCTGCTGTGTGTGACTGGAGTTTGTACAGAGAGCAGAAATCCACTAAAGATGAGATTTTCCTCTTATACCAAGCTGTGTGCATTACTACTGTTGAATGAGCAATTAGTGCAATTTGCAGAAAATTAGCAGATATTTTTAATGAGAAAAGTCATTTGTTTCTAGGATTGCCATTTTATATGCCACAGATTTGGTGATATAGAATTCCAAAATATAACTCAGCACTTCAATTAAACCACTCATGGAGCTCTGATGTGTCCTTAAAACACAGAATTTAAATAAGAATGACTGCATAATTCAATATCAGACTAGCTGAAACAGAAAATTATCCAAAAGTGTAGCAGATAGAATTTTTTCCAATCTCAAGATTTTGTTTTACCAAAGCTGACTAAACAGCTGGAATTTCAGAAATATCACTTTATCACAAAGTGCATAGAAAATCAGTGAAAAGAGACAGTCTTGACTGATTAGTTGTTAAAATCAGTTAAAATTAAAGCTACAGTAAAACATATATATAATATGAGAAAATTTAGTGAGAGTGCAAGAATAGCATAGAAGGGGACTTGGACACCAAACTTATTGTCAATGTGTCTATGTAAGAGGCAATGCAGAGGTCAAAAACATAGGAACTGCCAGTATGGAAGAGGCTGACAAACTTGGCTGTAGTTTTGAAACTCAAAAATTAAAACCAGCAACAGCATAGAAAGAACTGGATACTAAAAATTCCTATATACAATGATATTAACATGTAACATGTGGTTTGAAAATTGACATTATATAATCACAACTAATAGAGATGAGTATGCAAAGGTTTTGCCTTAAAGAAATGCTTTTCATAGCCATGCCTTCTGCAGCTCTGCATCAAGTGGCTGCAAAAATGTAGATTAGGTTCTTTTTCCTACAAACCCATAACAGATTATGCAAAGAATTCCTGTCAACACTAAGAATATACAGGGTTACTCTAATCATTAGAATTAGTCATTAAACAAAGGAAGTTCCTGGTTCCTTTGTAATAATAATATTATTATATTCATCCTATTCACAGGTTTCACTGTTTTCACTATAAAACTGCAGCAGGTTTTTTTTCTCAAGTTTATTCTTTTTCAAAATCCTGTAATGTCACTGCTGACATTTTCAATATGTCTTAAAGACAGAAAATTGAAAACTAATTAATTTTTGTTTTCAAACCATTATAAGCCCAAAACATTAAGGGAAAACTCAGATGATGCCCTCTCTTTCTTGTAGACAGGCAGGGTGCAAAAAGAAAGAGGGATTCTTGATAATCAATAAGAGAGCAAATGAAAACAAAACACCTTTCTCCTCATCCCTCATACTCCAAAATCAGATGGAAATAGAAACCTGAGCTTATGCCTTCAGGAGAGTGAAATCAATGAAGCAGTGGCCCACCACAAAAGACTGCAGTGAATTCAAACCCAGGGAAATCTTCAATCTTGGCAAAACTCTGCTGCTTTATCTTTATATGACTTTTGGCTATGTTACACCATAAAGAATGCAAAGACTAAGCATTATTCTGAAACGTATATAACTTTTTTTATTTATTTTTATTTTTGTTCTTAGTAAATTAAATTTTTTTCTGACCAAAAAAAATGTCAACAGCCCTCCTTGTGTTTTCCTCATGCTGGAGTAATTTCTGTGCTGTTCTATCAGAAGTCAAGTACCTTATGACAAGTAATTCATAAACTTTCTTAGTATTTTCAGACTAATTCGCTATTATTTTTTCTGCAGCTTGAACAATCTCTACAGAATAGCAAATTAAGAAAGGGTATAACTGCTGTACATGCCACTTGAATTTCTATGGGGAGCTGCTAGTCTGAGTTTTCTATGGGAAGCAAATGTACTTACACATTCATGGGTAGTTCAGGCCAGGTAATTTCCCCAAATTTCCTCCTAAAGGTCTGCATTTGGAGCATATGTTGATTATGTTGACCAGTTTGTATAGTGGCAAATGCAAGCTTTTGATAAGCTAGGGTACTATTACAATCAAACACTGCCCAAATTTTAAATTACCACTGTTTCTTATGCAAGGTTTAATGTAGGATAATGCACGTAGATTTACAGCTCGTTTTGAGTTTCAAAACAAGTTACAATGCAATCACCTATTAACCTTTTCATCCCAAGGGTTTTTCCTACAAAAACTTAATATCCCTGGCAGCTCCTTGTTTATTTTCAGATCCATGCACTGTTTGCCACTAGTGACCTTGCAAGCAGATTCACACCTTGCAAAGTCCCTGACCTTGGAGTCATTAAAATCCAATCACACACTGGGCAGGCTTCCATATTCATTAGGACAGCAAGAAGATAGATTTGAACATGCCTTTGAAGTGACCAATACATTCATCAGCCAATTTCCATCTTCTTCAACAATTTCAGATTGCTCAGGGATATTACTAGATTAATGGATACAGAAAATCTTTTGCAACAAAACAGCAGCAATGTTAAGCAGATGCAATATGTTTCTAATTAAAAAGGCTACGATGAAAACATAAGTCATAAATTATAGGTTGTCCTATGAATACCCATATGAAGTTACCACAACAGCTCTTTTTGCTTTTCATGCAGGGGTCAGAGCATCTTTTTCAAAACACATGATAATGAACTAGCATCTAAAAATAAGAAAAGCCATGCCTACAGGCTAAATGAAACCTCACATAGGATTTTTTTTTTTAAATTAGTTCCATCACTGGAACTTGCTAATTAACCCTATTAAGTTCTTATGTATTTATTTCATAAGCCTCTTTGGAAGGTAAACTTCAAATCATGAAGATAGGATTTATAACAACTATAAAAAGAACAACAAAAACTGAAAAAAACAGAGACCTAGAGGAAACATTTTCTCCATCCTATTTTGACATGCACTTGCCTTGAGCTACACAGATTGTTCTCATAGAAAACTGAAATTTATGTGAATATGCTTTGCAGAAAAAGAAACATTTTTTTTTCACATTGGATATATGTAGGCATGATTTCTTCAAATGAATCACTACCTGTCAAACAGGTTGTTCAAAACTCTGTTTGCTCTCCTCTCAAATCACATTTACAGCAATACTGCTCAAAAGACTTTTACACTTACCTGGAAAAGGCCAGAGTTATATCAAAACATTTTCAAGGGGACTGAGCTTCAAGACTTTGGTCAAAGGTCTCTTTGCACAGAAGGAAGCTGAGGGCAGGTTCCTAGCTCCTCTTGAATTTTTAAGCTTGTTGCTTTTTTGTGCGTGGGGAACCCATCCTTGTGAGTCTTCATCAAAGCACAGACAAGAGGCTTTAAAAACCCCAGGTTTCTTATGTTAATTGGCAAATTTATGGTGGCAGCCATCTGAAATTGTTTTTTACTGGGTTCTGTCTGATGAACATCAGTGAAAACAAATCAAACCAAGGACCTGTTGGTGAGAACTTTTAATTCAGAAGGTTTTTGCCCGATTAACAGCTTTTAAGTAGCATTTGAAACAAAACAACACCTTTTACAGACCCCTCCAATTGTCTGATGGCACGAGCCAAAAATGACACATCCTGCAGGAGGCTGACCCACAAAAACACTGTATTTTGGTGATCACAGTCCAGCATAGAACTTCAAAGAATATAAGGTTGGTTTAAAAAAAAAAATGGAACAGAAAGACTAAACAAATCCATGCAGAGATAAACAAGTTTAAGGACCAAAGATAATTCTCAAACTGGCCTCTTAAGGAGAGAGGAGAGAAGAATGAAAGAAAAATCAATATTGCTTGAAAATGCATTCCCCTAGATGGGAAAAGGGCTGTTGTCTTGAGAATACAGTATATAACAGGCAACTGGTTATTTCCCCATGTTTGTTGAAGACCATGTGATGAATGCCCCAAAACAGCAACTGCAACCATAAAACTAGTATAATAGACTTTCCATACTATTGCACAGTAAACAACTGGATAGAGCACAATAGTGTCAGTATCCTTTGTGTAATGGTCAGGTATTTTTCATTTATACTGTCCTTTCATAACCTGCATTGTGCTCACATTGAGCCAAAGCTCAAAGGCTTTGGCACCCAGTTACACCATAAATTGAAATAATGAGAATGGTTTTATATAGTTCTACAAAACGTGTCTGGGGTGTTGTGTGTGTAATGTGAGCAATTTTGCAGCCAAGAGTCCTTCTGTGGAGAAAACTAAGACCTTGAGCTTTCCTCTGCTTCTGGAGAAAGCAGGGATATTTATGGCAATAAATGCACTGTTTTGAAAGCAACTAATTTTTATAGGCCCATTAGTCTTTATTGAATTAGCATAAAAAATTTTTCTTCAAAAAAATGTGGTTCAGGAGCATAAAGTCAATTATCTGGCAATACCTTTGCACACATGAGAGACATTTCAAGTCATTGCATCATACATGCTACAAGCTCAGCAAAATTAAATACACCCTTGAAATTTCAGGAGTACAGAAGGTGTCTAAAGTAGTATATAATCATTTAATAGTAAAGACAAGATTTTTAAAACAATAAAAGTGTTTGAATACAAATCATACTTATTATAGCCTCTTGGATATCTGGTTTTTGGTATAAAATGGAAAAATTCAGCACTCTCTCATTGTTTACAAAGGAGATTTCTCTCTTTAGAATTTTATTTTGCAGATTTAGTTGCTATTAGTTATTATTTGAATGAGAAAAAAATAAAACTTAAAAAAAATAACAAAAAATAAAACTATGTAGAGAAACATTAAAATTTAGCAACTGTACATGCTTATATTTGACACTTTTTGCTTACACATCCTGCATCATTTTCCATTGACATCAGCACTCTAATTCCATTTTTAAACACAGTGAAGTTCACAAAGGAGTGGAGGATCACTAAGATTTTGATTGCTGAGGGGCCAGGATTCTGCACAGCATGGAAATTACTCTGTGACCCCCTCTATACCTTGGAAAAGCTAAAATCAGGTTCTAAAACTTTACCCCATGCATAACCAACCCTACAGCCAAGCAGTTTGGATATATGAAAGGGAAAAACATCAGGTGAAAGTGAGGCCACTAAAAGAGCAAAATCAATAAGGATGCATGGCAATAGTCAAATGGAGCAGGTACAAGGGTTATGGTGCACTAGGCCAGCACAGAGTGTTCTTTCACTTGAGTGGTGACAACCCTGATCAGTCTCTGGACCATATTCTCCATATTTGGTCTGAATTTATTATCTTTTAACATCACCTCTAATATTTAAATGAATGCCCCTAATTATTTTAATGAAATTTCTAGTTTTTGCTTCAATTATGTAATTATTTGACTATGTGATTTAAAACAAATAGTTTTCCATGTCACTGCTAGCTTCACTCACACTTTTGTCTTTTTTTAGAACGTTCTACTCAGCTTCCAGATTTCTTTAACAAAAGATGGGTTTCATCCCAAAGGCCCAGTTGTTTAAGATAACACTGATCTCTCATATTTTCAGTGTGTTTTAAGTGGGCATAACAATTACCTGAAAATATTTCACCAAATAACTTATTTTCATGCTACAATATTATGTTAAGAACCAATTCCCCAAAACTCATTTTCTTTAAACAAGGATGAAAATGCACTTAGGCATGGATTTCCTGTTCATAGCCCCAGCTGTAATTCCAGCTTTAATATAATTATTATTTCTGTGTTTACTAAGCCTCCAAAGTGCTTAGCACAGAGCCAGTAAGTGCTTAGAAAACTTGGCAATAGAGCACAACTTAGGACAGTAATAATGGTTCCTCTTAAAAGGCAGAGTTTAACAAAGTGCCATTGTTTTCCAAGTCACAGAAGCAGAAGGATGCCCAAAATAACTAGGAACCTAGGATGAAAAAGATTAAGACACTGACCTGACAACAAAAAAAAAAGTAAAGAAGCAAACCATATATCCCAGGAAACAGAGGAACAACTCAAGAGAAAAAAAAATTTCACATCAGCTGTAATTCTTTATTATGGATACTTAATAATTTGCTTATTTGGTTGTATCCCTGCTTAAAAAAGGTTTGATTATAGGGATTGCATACTGTCCTGTTTTGTTCTTTTTCTCCTTTAACATCGACAGGAATAGACATCAAATTCTTCATGACTGCATTACTTTTTTATTCAGACTAAGCTTAGAAATTAAATCTTTGTTCTAGATAAAGGGGCATATTTCTCAGCTACCTCAATATTATTCAGGCATAGAATTTACCACCCACTGACCAGCAACCACAGTGTCTGACATTCTCCTACACTACAGAGAAAATTTAGAGAACCATAGAATCATTTTGGTTGGAAAAGACCTTTCAGGTCATCCAGTTAAACCCATCACTGCCAACTTCATCACTGAACCCTGTCCATAAGTGCCCTACCTACACCCCTTTTAAACATCTCCAGGGATGGTGACTCAACCACTTCTCTGCACAGCCTGTTCCAATGCTTAAAAACCCTTTTGGTGAAGAAATTTTACCTAATAGCCAATCTAAACCTCCCCTGGTACAACTCGAGGCCATTTTCTCTTTTCCTATCATCTGTTACATGCAAAAAGAGACAAACCCCCACCTCGATAAAAACTTATTTTAGAAGGGAAAAAAGTCATAATCAAATGAGAAAAGACTCTGAAGTAGAAAAGACTATAAAGAAGTTAGCAATTTCAAAGTTAAATTTAACACAAAATGATCCCAGGAGTTCACAATAGCAGCAGCTAAAATGTAGGTGGTGATTTTTTTGGTGCAGAAGTGGGTAGAGATTTTTAGTGCACTTTATATTTAAATTAGCTCAAAGTGTTTGACTGAATTACTTACATGGTTAGATGGTATCTAACCATTTCAAATAATTACACAAAGGCATGTGATCTTCCATCTGACTAATGATCCCAAAATCTTTCTTCTAGAGGGAAGCTAGCATGACATTGAGTAGGGGACAAATCACAAAAAATGAGGACAATCAGAAAGTTACTTTTGCTTCAGTGATAAATAATGTGAAAAATTTGATGCAGCTGCTCCACAGGGACTCTGTAATGCAAAGACTGAGAATTTTGATATCCTGTTCCCCTACCTCATGCTGCAAAAAATGCTTGCCAAGATATATCAAATCAGCATTGACCTTTACAGATAAGCAGCATATCATGGAAGTTCGAGTTGAATCTTGAGAGAAATAACATACATGAAACACTTAGAAGATTTAAAACACCATGTAATAGGGGGTGGGAGAAGAGAGAGAGATTACAGTGAGCAAGATGCCAAGACTAATGATAAGGCAGAGGAGAGCATTGTTTGGCATAAAAATATGTTGTCACAGCTAGAACCTGATAAAAAATTCGTGCAAGATGGAAACTAGATCTTTAGTGCTCATAAGAAATGAAGACCATTCATCCTGTATGCCAAGTTTATAGACCAGGAAAGCACTTCAACAGAAAGGAAACCTGTGTTTCAGAGTAGAAAACAAGTGTTTCAGAGTAGAATCCTCAAAATCTGATACAGAAAATCCATTGGTTACAGAAACATAATTATGTAGCAAAGGAGGGAATACAGTTTTTAAATGGCATCCGAATATCCTGCAAATGATTCATGTCACTGGAATTGCAACTCTGCTTCAAGTTTTCAAATTACTACTCAAAATGTTCACAGGACATCTCACACTAATAATCAAGCATCAATTAAAATCTGCAGATGACAAAATTTAATGATGCAATTAAGTAATTTTGGTTATTTCCCAGGCTGAAAATTATCACACATACAAATACACTCGAGATAAAGCCAGATTCTATCTTTTCTCCTTTTTTTTTCTTGCACGGGTTTAGCTACACCTTTTGTCACTTTTATGAAATGAGGCCACTTTTGCCTCTTTGCTGTTCTCCCTGGAACAGACACTGCAGCCTTCCCCCAGAGCCAGCAGGTGAAAACTGTCATCCAGCCTGGCTGCAGCATTTTAGCTCCTGGCCTCTCCTGCCCATTTGCTCCTGGGTTCTCACTTGCTCTTCCTCTGATCCCTGGAGGCTCTTTCTTGTCAAGACCAAACAGAAGAAGAGGGATGAGTCATGAAAATGGGTAGATGACCACAAGAGAGAGACAAATTTAATGCTGCTAAAAGAAAAAAAATTAAAAAATAGCCATCATTCAAGGAAGATACATTTACTATGGTCTGGTGGTCAGAAACACATTAAAAATGCAAATAAAAGCCACCCTAAAGTAGTCCTGTAGAAAACCCACAATGCTGGAGCTAAGATAAAAGGAATGAGGAGCAATAAATTTATAAAAGCTGACTCACAAAATAAACAGAAAGAGGGATGGCTTTTCAGAGAAGAACTGAGCAACTGAGGGGATATTAGGATAAAACTAAATAAATGTTGAGTAGTTCATAATAAAATTACATTGCACAAGAAACTTTTTTTAGTGGCATGTTTACAGTGCTCTATTTAGACTGTACTACTGAATGTCTGGAATGTTGTAAAGGCAGAAAAAGGCAAAGAAAGTTGAAACAGCAAACTAGTAGCGGCTCTTGAACATATGGCTCACAAAACAAAATTAAAAATATTTGTATTCTCCCTGAGGAAATTGAATTTAAAAGTGAGCGCAGCTCTGCATAAATACATGGGATCAATGAGTAGGCAAGTTAAGTGTTTAATTGAATACTGTGCAACAGATACAAGCTAACAAATATGGCACTGTTTCTTTCAAATTTTTAGACTTATGCAGTTTAAAAATTAATCTAAAATTTGCATTCAAAGGCCTTTTGCACTCACAGATAATAGTATAATAATGAAATATATGTGTGTATATATAGATATATTTGCATATATGTGCATTTATAAACACATGGACCCATATAATTATCCCAATTTACAGATAAATCATTTTGTACAAATAATTTGGACCATAGATTGAAACAGTTGTGAACTACTAGGGAAACAAAAATCCATATTCATACCAATTCCCAACAGCCATTTATATGAACTTAAAATAAGTGGGCATTCAAAAAAATTATTTACAGCACACTATCTGCATTGGTTTAAAATCTTAAGATATTCTACCTGAGCTATTAGATAACTTCTATTAGTTTTGAAGTTGTCAATAATAGGTTTATGGATGATTCCTAAGTTGGGAAGCTCACATATATTTATTAGAAGTAAATTATACAACAGCACAAGGTATTGTCAAAATATATTAGTCATGATGCAAAATTATAAGTGATTTGGCCAACTTGATCAAACCAAAGAGGGTTGCACCCTGCTGCAGGAAAAGAGTCACTTGAAAAAGAGAGGAAGTTTTAACTCCCTGGAGATCTACTTTGTATATCCTTGAAGAGCTCTTGCAGCAAGAGAAAGTACTTCAAAAATCTCAATTAGTTGGGAAAGATCAGAAAATTCAGCCCTAATTCAGTGCTACTTCCTGCATCTACTTCAAACAACTTTTAAATTTCCTAAGAGGGTTAAGTTTAAAATAGTTCCATACAATAGGTTTCAGACACTTTCCCAAGGTATGTCCAGTCCCTAATCTTTACTAATTGCTCCTGCACAGACATTGAAGTGTCCAGAAACTTTCCCCTCTCTTCTGCTGGCAATCCTGACCTTAGACATGCAGGCAGCCAGCAGACAGGTCACAGTTCAATAGGAAGAGGTGTTCAATACAAATCCTGGCCAGCAGCAGCCACCTCCTTGTCCCTGCTGCATCCCTCCCCTGCTCCGTGCTGTGCTCACACGGCTGTCAGCCCGGGCCAGGGAATGAAATGGGAAAAAAGAATAAAGGTGAGGAGAAGGAGGCTTTATTTTTAATCTAAATCAGCTCCCTGATCTGATTTGATGCACTTCACACTCTTGCAAGCAATTTTCAGGGACTTGGCAACAGCAGATATGGTCAGGGAAAGGTACTACTTAAACTGTCATTGTGGTATCAGGGAGCTATATTCTCATTTTGTGCTTTAACCAGCTGACAGCTCGGGAAGAGAGTAAGCAAGATAGGAGATACACATGGACAACTCACTCCATCCCAGTGTATTGCCACTTTGGCTAAATTCCCCTAAAAATGCCCATTTTATTTTCTCACTTCTTACCATCCTGAGACTCCATAAGCTTTCTAAATTATCAGTGTCAGATGGGTTCAACATGAGATTACAGCATTCAGCACATGCTTAACCACTCATGTAGGTAACACAGCTAAAAAACCTCCTCTACACACTTTGAGGAAAACAAAGGCTACATTAAAATGAAATTAATCTTAGACATCTCCCATTATTTAATCTTAAATACATGAAGAAAAACTATTTGCCAACATCTCACCAATTTAATATTATTCTAATGAGCTTAAAAAAAAAAATCTATCTCCCAATATAATAATTCATGGGGAAAATGCACTCTCTCACATGCAGTCTGAAAGAAAGGTCTTTTCTCCCGGGTTTGACACGTTTTGCTGCTTTTTCCACAAATGCTCAAAGCCAGGCAGATTGTAACTCCATGGATTAGCTCTAATTAAATTTCAAATTTGCAGTTGCAGCAGCGTGGCCTGGCATGAGGCAATGAATGACTCGGGCTCACAGGCTGAGCACCTGAACAAGGAGTTAGTTCCTTGAGCAAGGCACTGATATTGTCAGAGTAGATGGAAAAGGAAGGCTTTGAGCACAAGCAGCCACCTGAGCTCTCCCTGTGAACAGAAACACTTGGCATCAGTAACTCCATTTCAGAAACATCAGGGCTTAGGTCATCCCCAATTTTTTGAATATATATTAGTAACAACAAGCTTTTTATAGGTAATAATCCCTTATATCCCAATCTATTCTTACCCACAGATACAATGGAGTAGAATTGCACTATATTTTCAGCCAATCTTCATCACTATCAAGTGTAACACATTTCTTTTACTATAAAGCCCCAGAAAATCTTTTTTATCAACAAAATATTTTCTTAATGGCTTCTGTGTGAATGCTAAGTCATCAAAATTGTACCTTGTTATCATTTTTATTGCTGTTATGGTTGTGCTAATGAAATATAAATTGAAATGGAGCAAATTTTTCTGCTTTGTTTTGACTTGTCAAAGCCAAATACAGTTCCTAAAGCCTCTGTTTCAACTTTGCTATAAGTACTTTTCCATATCCTCACTTACATATCATTTTCTGATACTATTACTAACAGAAATGAAACAATTTTAGAGATAATTCTGCTACACAATCTGACCTATGCAGCTATCACAGTTCAGGCAATAGGGAGCCAGGGGTTTCTGGCTGCTTACATGACACTGTTTAAGTTCTGGCCCAAGTCTAGCCTTCAGTATATTTAAAGCCAACATCTTAACAGCTGCCACTAAAATTAAAAATTTTAACAGGGGCAGTTCAAATAAGCAAAATCATTCTCCATTTTGAGAGTCACATCTTACTTCCACAGGACCTCAAATTGCTTCTAAAAGAGGGAAAAAAGAAATACCACATAAATTTTATACTACTTTCTCACCTGTACTTTTGTTTCCTATCACAACAATTAGAGAAGGGAAGTTCCTGTACCAAAGTTTGGAGCAGCAGGCATTTGGTCTGTAGAGGGATTGGGTTATTCTATTTGAGTAATGGTCCTTGGAAATGGAATATTGTGTGCTACTGAGGGCCAAATCTTCAGATGGCATAACTCCACTGAATCAGTGATATGGAACACAAACCCTCTGAGCAAAAGATGTGTCATTTTATGGTTGGAATGCACCACTCACATTTTGTGTGTTGTAATTCAGCTGGATAATAACTGCTAACAGCTGAAATCTGAGTCCTTCCAGGAAAACATGAAAACAGCTTCTAAGAGTCCAAAGAGAGACTCATTTGAAAATTAAACATCCTATAGGCTACTCTGGCAAAAATTTCTAACAAGTTCAGCGCTGAGATTGTCCTATGGCATTTTTTGACTCCATAACAGTATTTATTGGTAAGAGAACACCATAAACTCCTTTCCATTAACATGCATAATTTGATGTTAAGCTGTGTTTTCCTGAGCTTAGCTGTCAGTTAGTGTGGGTATTTCCATATGACAGAAGATACTCATGAGGAATCATGTGCTGGGACACCAAAAAGGTGAATAGGAGTAAACGGGAAATTTATTAATAGTACATACCATGAAACAAGGATAGATTTTTGAATCTCAAAAAACTGATAAAAAGTGGGAGGAATGGAAAAAGATTAATACAAAAAGTCAGAATTGCAAGAAAAAAATCCAGGAAGCCAAACTCTGTTAAGAAAAAAAACTAAATAATTGCTCATCTAATTCAAAACTGAGCAAGTTGTAAATGAATTCTGCAATAAGAAACTGATTAAGTGGTTAAAAAACCAGGAGAGGGAAATTTTTCACAATTACCAGTGGATGATTTCTCATTTTCCCATTTGCAGAAAACCTAGACAATTTCAAACTAAACCCATAGGAATAAAAACTATCATTTGCTCCCTAAGCATATTCAGTTCTGACTGCCTGCTCTTATTAACCAGCTTGTCACCAGAAAATGTTCCTTATTAAATTGTACAAGTAATAAATTGTTATTATAATAATGTTTCTCTGTTTCTCTTCATATTAATGTAGCCAGACTGGCATTGTATTTTCTATACTTTGCACTTTCAATGCAAACATTATCAATTAATTTCATTACAAAACTGATGTTTGTGATGTTAGTTCAATTTTTCCACCACCAGCTTTGCTCTTTCTCATGTAATCCAGGTGATAACACACTGACAGACAAAACAATCTCTGCTACCAGGCTGTGGTCACAAATTTCACAAAGGAAAGGCAAATGGAGAGGCTGCAATAGGAGAATTTTGAGAGCAATGGAATTCAAAGCTTACTTCCATAATTTCAGAACATAAAAGGGAAATGGTCTATCTTGCTAGAGCTAGCAAAGTTTATTGTAAATGTAGTTTGAGATTAGTCATTAGTCAATGATCTACAACACATTTTCAGCTCTCTACAAGGCAACTTGGTAAAGTATGAAAAGAGAGTGGAGGGAAGGGAACATCTTACCCAGAGTGAGATCAGAGCTGAGGGAACTAAAGAAAGGAATTAAATTTAACAATGGTACCGAAACTGACACAAAATTATAAATGCAGTTTTTACAACTTGATGCTGTGCTCTGACATACTAATGCTGACAAATTTGAGAGTCCTTCAGTGGCTATTTCAGAAAAGTATTTTCATACATTGTGGTCCTCTTCTGTTTACATCAGAAACCTTTTAATGGCTACTGACTCACGTCCTTCCATGGTGCTTCCACACTAGATAAAATGATTTAGGATTAAGAGGAGGGAATAGTGACATAGCAAGAACTTCAGGACGCCTTACCTCTATAAAGGACATGATTCCTTGGGGAGAGGAGGAAGGAAACATGGAGAACATTTCGTTACAATTTCAGGAGCCAGCATGTTCTTTGGAAAACAGCCACCTTTGCATGCTTGGACATAATCCTTCTTTTTGTGACCTGTCCAGGAGAACCTGTTCTCTTCCCCAGCATCTTTTTATATACAGCTCCTGAATTATAAACCTATAGCATTTAAACAAGCTTAATTTTCCCTTAGACAGCATTTAAAGAAGGAGCACTTGTGCTGTTCAGCCTGGAGGAGATTTCCCTGCAGTTCCAAATTCCTGATGAGGAGAAGAGGAGGGGCAGGCACTGATCTCTGCTCTGTGGTGTCCAGGGACAGGACCCATCTTTCCTAACAACCATCACATAGCAATAGAGCAAGACAAATAATGTTTTTAACACAAAACGTTCACATCTGATTCCTAAACTTTCAAGTTCAGAAGGTCTTGAATTCGGTTTGGTCACAATATTCCTGAAGTAATCCACATCATTGATATAACAATAGCAAACAAATCTCTAAACCTGCTTTTTACAAAGGCATAGCTGCAGTCAACTACAGTCAAATATAGTCAACTACATGCAAATTCCCAAAAAGCACATTGCCACATATTATTGCTAACGATTTGAACACGTACAATACCAGGAAAATATATTTTGAAAATGGTGAGGTGCAAGGATATTGGGCTGTCTTAAACTTTTGTTGGGAAAGGAGATATTACAAGGAGCACTTCCTGAAAATCTCAAACCAGAAAATTATTTCCCTGATTCTGATAAAAACAGGAATAATAATTAAAGGCTCCAGAAACTCTTATTATATAAGCAACAAAGAATAAGGAAAAATATTAAAAGCGACTTTTATCTCAAAAATATATGTTAATTTTGCAATTTTATTTTAGAGAATATTCAAAAACATATTATGATTAACTTCACAAAAAGTAATCTTTTGAAATGGGTAGTTTTCTTAAAGAAATACCTTGCTTAAGCACTTTTAATTCATGACTAATAATTTAGACTATAAATGATCAATATTCACTTCATCATATCTAATAATTTTCAGAAAACTCTAGTACATTTTTCTGATTCTTCTAAAATAAGGGGCAGAAGAATCTCAGTTTAAAACTGGGATCTCTGCTCATTCTATATTTTGTAATGTTTGACTTCTACTTTTCACAATGCTGAACAGAACTGAGGCCAGACAAAAGTTCCTAATCAAGGAACTCAAAATACTTTACTAGATAAGGGAAGTAAAGCAGCACCATTCACATTCCAGAGAAGACAAGCCCTTGTCAGAGGGAGATTTTAAATCAATTGCCTGAGGTCACAAGTTGAGTCACTCGTGCAGACCTTTTCTAAAATTAAAACAAAATCCCCCATTATTGCAGTTTGAATGAGCAAACACCTTTAGCATACTTTAATCTTCAAATACTAGAGATGCTATTTGCAGCACACCTGGAAAAAGACTTCAGGTCTTGATGGTAGTTAATAAATTGTGCTTCCAGGAGCAGCACACTAAGATGCAATCTGGATCATTGCTTTTCTTGTGAATTTAAACAGGAAGACACATTTTAGTGCCAGTGTTCTGATGACTGTGTGACACAGAACCAGAAGTTCTCTATATCACAGCCTGCCTGCTGCAACAACTCTGCTCCAATTTCCAAGTTTCCACCACAAGTTCTCTCTCACAGTCTTATGTGGGTGCAAGGGACCCACAGGCCTCGTGAAAACAGAGCAACATTTCCTTTCACTGCCTGCATCTCCAGACTCTTGAGCTCTGGGTATTTCTTTCACCACATTTACAAGTTCTAAAGGTCATCTGTTGCTTCTGCATCGTGCTCTTTTAAAAATGGACTTTTAAATGAAGATGGCAACTTTGAGCCTACATCTGTCTCTGTGAAAAAAATAACATATATCCTACTCTTCTGTGTGAAGGTTTAGTCTGTATGAAGGTAGCAGCCAAGAAACCAGTAATTTTTCATGCACTGCAACAGATCTTCTTAACACTGATATTTACATACTATTGGTTTGTTATGTTTGGCCATCTGTTTGTGGGTGAAATACTGTAGGCATATTTCATTTTCTTAAAAAGCTTACCAAAATATTCTCTCTCTCTCTCCATTTTTTTCCCTTTTCCCTCGTAAGTACTCTATGTTCTTTTCATCCTGTTGGGGAAATGCTACATAATGATAATGCAAGATATTCATGCTACTCTTAGTGAAATATCAGCTGTGTGTTTCTTTAGGGTCTGAATTACTGAATGCATGATTCTAAGAACTTTTAGTTATTCTTGAGACTTAATTTTTACACTTTTACAGTTAACTGGGAAGCATGGTTTCACATAGCTTAACTCTGCATTCCTCTATTTAAAATCCTCTAAACAACGCCAATGATTTTGAACCCGTTAATACCTTTAAACAGCAGATCAAGATTGCTCAAAAAAATACACATCAGACAAGCACAATGTAAAATCTACATTTCACTTCAAAACCAGCTAGAAGACCTCCTATACTAATACCCTGGAAGCAATATCATGTATAAATCCTTTAACAGCAGCTGCTTCGAACAGAGTAGCTGATCTGAAATGCCCTGTGATTTAAATCCAAGTCATACACAAAGTAATCCTCAAACAACTGAATCCTATTTAACTTCTCAAAACATCTGAATTTGCATTTAAGAAAAGCAAGCATTTTTAAAACCCTACTTTTAAATACACATTTAACCTTAATCTCTTTTTCTGACTCTTTCTTGGAACATACCACCTGTATATCCATCTCAATTTTATGTTCATGTAAATACATATATTTGAATGTATAATGTATGCAGCTTGCTAAGGACAGATTTAAATGAGAATTTTTCTCATTTCTAAGATTACCACTACAACCCTCCATTTTTGATTAGTTGGACAGAAATGCTTTATCCATGCTCTATGCTTTTTCAGCTGGTAAGCAGGAAATACTTATTTGGATTTAATTTTTTCTTTCCCAATACAAGAAAATAACAAAAAGTCAAAACCAACCAAACAAAAAAACAACCAAAATTAAGCAGATCCCATTTACCACCAAGCCCCAAACAGGACACTTCAAAATTCATACTGAGAGAACATTGGATAGCCACATAATAAGATATAATTTATAGCAAGGCATACCAGTGTCATATCCACACTTAGGCCTATTGTGTGCAAACAGAGGTTGGGTTGGTGCAAGTTTGTGTGTGAAAATCCTGATTCAGATTACCTCTCCCTGGATTGATATGAAGGGAAATTTAATCTTTTTATTAGTCTATCACTATTTCAAACATAAGATGGCACAGCTCCACTACATGCATTTCTAGATCAGCTCAAGAAAGCAGCTCAGGAAGCTTTGTTTTATTTACTGCCCTTATATGAGTGGCTGTATTTTTCCTATCAGCTCAAATTCACAACTGGGGGAGATTACATTCTAGCCTGCCTCACTTCATGTCAGTAGAGGACACAGTGAAGTTCCCAGCTTCAAATGAATTTATTAATTGCACAGTTTATCAAACTCAAAGGCATTGACTCTTAACCCTGAAGCCCACAAACCATGAGCATTCAAAAACTAGTAGTTCTCCAGCTTCTCAATTTTCATCTGTTCCTTTGACATGCCAGAATAGGTAAAAAGGACCATTCTTCATTCATGCCATTTCAAAGGCCAGTGTCTTTACTGAGCCACTTGAAAAAGCAGCAAAGTAGAGGCAAACATCCACTTCTGTCAGCTTTACTACAGCTGTACTCCAGAGAAGGTAACACCACAAAGGGCAAGGATAAGAAGTTGGAGATGACATCTAACGCCAAGAAGATTCACCAGCAATAGTCCTCAGAGATCTCAGTGCCTCAGGAAGCTAACATCCATGCTCAGCATCTCAACATCTTTAGCAGCACTTACAAGTTCAAAAAGTGGAAAAAAGTTTTAAAAGAAGGGCTGCAGTACTTGGTCTAACAGTAACAAGGTAAGCTAATTTCAGCTTTCCATCTCCTCAGCTGCTTCTCCCTGTCTGATGCTACTTTGTCTGTCTCCTAAGTAGGGGTAAAAACAGTAATTCATCTGGTTTTAAACTTAAAGAGTTTTTTTAAAAGGTTCATTGGTAGTGATATCTTTGCAGAGTGATGACACACTCTTAATGTATTGTATTGTTTTGTTTGTATCATACTGATGTCTATTCAAGCCCTAAGAAAATCTTTTGTGAACCTTGTAAAGTTATTTCTATGGAACAACATTTAAAATAAAATCAATAAATAATGTGACCTGAAGATACAGTGAGCTGCTCACGCTGCCTATCTTATTTCTAGTACAAGTCTCCCCTAGGCTCATAAACTTCCTGTCACTTGTCCAGTAGGCTTCAACACAAATTTGAATAATTCAGCTGGACACAGTGGGACAAGTGAACTCAAAAGTAAACAGGGAGAAATAGTCCTAGGACATGACTGGAATTCTGATTTTTTTTCAGGTAGTGCAGCCATTGAAACAGCCAAAATGAAAATGACATTCCAAGCATAGTGTATTTCTACATGAGATTCTAAAATGTTTCAGAAGTTATCTTTCTTCCCCTCTGACAGCTACTAGTTGTAATTCAGCCACTTACCTCATTTTTGTGATATCAAAGCTTTTTTTCCCTTTTCTTTTGTATGCCAGGCTATTAAACTATTCTATGGCATACAGAAGGTCATAACAATAAAAATTAAAATTATTAATGACAGAGAATAAGGGAAACAATGCTTTCATTTCTTCTTGCTCTCTGTTTCCTTGCATTTCACTGCCTAAGAAGCAAAGTGCATTTGGACTTTACATGGGGGAAAGAAAACCAGAACATCTCCCCTTTGAAATGGCTATTGGATGAGGATTCACAATTTGTCATTTGTTCTTAGTGCTATGATTACACCTGGACAAGAACAAATAAAGACACAAAATAAAACACACTCTTAGTTATCTACATTGCACAGCTATGAGAAAGAAGTAAAAAGAGAGAAAGAGAGAGGAATGAACAGTTATTCAGTAAATGTAGGACCTTATAATTAATACAGTGATGTCTCATCACCATCACTGAGCTGATCAATATCACAATCAATATTCTCACTTGCAACTTCGTGGGTATTTAAGGAGAATAAGTCATCACACACACTTAAACCCCCCACCAGTCTTCCTTATATAAATCATGCTTTGCACTGAAGGAAAATAACAAAAGCTCATCTGATCAACTTTTCTAATGTTTACCTAGAGGAAATTAGCTTCCATCACTTAAAGTAATTCAACATCTGAAACAAAAATTTTCCAGTTCTGCTGAATAAGGAAAAAGAAAACTATCTTTCAACTTCCACAGCTGCACTTTACTCACCAGAATAACTGTTTGCTCCAATTCTTATTCAAAAGCTCCCTCAAATTCTTAACTTGTGCATCCAAGGAATTACTCTGACAGGTTTTTTTTCCAGATTATCATTTGACATACCCTACAGACTGGCAAGCAAACACCTAAGCAGTATTTGAACGTTAACACTCACTTGCTGATGAGCCACAGATGCCAAGGCAGCAGCAGCAGATACCAAGGCAGTGAATCTCTCTTATTGCTCTCTGAAGTCTGTCAATTATTTCTTTAACTGTCATTATCATCATTCCACTGTCTCGTATTTCTGTGTGCAAAACTGTTCCAACATAATCTTGCATTTTGACCTTTTCTTATCCACAGGTTTTGATGGGAGTCTGTTTTACAAACAGAACAAGTTGAACAATAAAATTGGTTATTTGCATGTCTTAATATTCACTGAAATCATGACATGCACTTGGAAAAAGAACAAACATAAGATGCCATTCCCTGGGGAAATCCAGCTTTCTACCATGTGAAGCAAAACACACTCCTCAGCTATTTTAGCACACGGGGTATTTGAACAACTCTGATTCAATTGCAGAGACAGTGGCATTGTGTGCTGCTCAATTTGCCACAGTGCTCCACTGCTGTCCTCCCCGACCCACAGAGACGGAGACTCATAAAAAAAGAAACCACATTTGAAAGAAAAACACTGCTCCTTGAAAGGTCAAGAATGTATTACACAGACTCCGAGCACAGATCATAAAGCAACACTAGACCAGTCTTGTTCTTTCATCTGTACTCGAAACCATTCAGTTGTTTTCTTGTTATAAAGAAAATATTGCAGACTGATCTGAAAAATTTTTGTGGTGAATCAAATCTGACACAAGTGTGACATAGCAAAAGGATATGCAGGTACCTTCCATACACATCTACATGAGCATTTGATTAATTTCATCATGAATTAATGATAAAACATACAAGTTCTGTTAAGCTTCTGAAAAGTTCCTATTTTTTTTTTAAAGCATACTTACACATGAATACACACACAATACACTAACTTAGAATAGACTGATAAAACATACTTTGGCTAATAACCTTCTGAAAAATGTGTTAGTAGTTATGCCAAATCCAAACATTTTCAACTTCCACTGGGAAGGGTTAGATCAAATGATTTAATTTTGTTTCCAAAAAATTCAAATTTTTATAACAAGTACTGAAGCTCTATTCAGGTGACAGCCTTTTCTAGCTTACAACTCTATCCTGTACCCTTTTCCTTCCCCTCACTTTATGGAAGTCCAGTGGCTAGGATATTTCCATGAATGCTAGTCTTGATCTTCTTTGGCCTTGGCAAAGCGGATAATCTTTAATTGTCCAAAGGTTGTCCCAAACATTCAAGACATCAGGCCTTCCTTTGAAGAAATTCTATTTTATAAAAATTTATTTAAAATATACTAGAGCAAAAACCAGAAGGAACAAGTATGGAACAATGCAATTAGATTGTGGATGACTACAATTAATCCTAATACTTATGTACTTTGTAAGAGTCATCTAACACCTTTTACTCATATAATTTTATGCTTGTACTAAAATGTCCAGAAAAAATTGTAGATTTCTTTAAAAATCTGGAAAATTGTTGGCTTCAGACTGACTCAGATCAATTTATCTTTAGGTGAACTTCTAAAAAAGAGAAAATATTAGATGCTAGACACCAATGTAAAACTATATGTTAATCCCTAAGACAGAAATATCAAGTTGCCCACCTCAACAGTCAAAAATTTTCAGTATTAACAAGGAGATGAGAAGAAAAAGCATAGGAAGTTAAAGAAGAGTGAGAAGAATATGAAAAGACACAAAAGACTCCTTAAAATATACAGCAATGCACTTCATTCCCTCCAAGAAAGGAAAAATACATGAATGCATAATAAAAACAAGCATTAATATTGACTAGAACAAAGTGAGAGGACTGGGAGTTCCTGTTCTCCCTGATTTACAATTCAGGAATGCATACTGAGAGAAAGAACATCAGTTTCAAACTTATAATCAAGGGTGGGGGGTTTTTGTTGGTTTGTTGTTTTGTTGGTTTTTTTTTTCCCAGATAGAACATATTGCTAAAGGATATTATTAAAACAGGAGAATTTTGCTCATTTAACAACACTGTAAATTGAACAGCAAAACTTAATGGCAGCAAATTATTCTAGAAGTCCAACAAATGTAAATGAGAGCATTAAAACACTAGATCCCCAATTCTGCTACTTGTTCACTGATTTATATTTCTAGTTGCAAATAGAAATGCAAGGAAGAAAGGACTGAAATAAACAATCTTGGAAGTCACATCCTAAAAGCAAACATTGTTAAATGCAACAATAATTAAAGATCAATAAAGATTATAGTGGGAAAGTAAGTGCTGGATATTATAAATTTTCTGGTTCTTCTTTGATGTTTTTAAAGATCGTTATATCCAGAGACAAATTTTTAAACCATTATGAGGACTTAAAGAATGTCTCAAAACACTGTCAAAGAAGGAAGTTCCCATAAATTAAGCCACCATAACAGATGCAGATGGCAAACAGGAAGGCATTATTTCCAGGGCTAAATGAAGGTGAAAGTTTGGGATGAGCACACTGGACAAAATTCCACTGAGGGTACTTGTGATAAGCAGAGGATACATATAAAAGGCCTTTATAAAAGTGGCCAGAAGACCACTTGGAGACCCCCAGCACCAAGAATACCAGAAGAAGAGTCAGCAAGACACCATAGGGATCCATGTGGTGGTGACTATTTCTACTTAATCTCTCTCTCTCTCTCATTTACTGTTAAATAAAATCTGTACTATTGACTTTGGCATATGGTCTCATTTCCACCTTAATCTGGGAAGAAACATCTTTTAATAATCAGATCCTCACAATCAAGAAGATCAAAGGGTGAAGCTGAATGATTTTGCAATAAATTTAGAGATTAATCATTGCACCACCTGCCCATCTTGCTCTGTATTCTGTACTGGCTCTGCAAGTGCACATCTAGAGAAACAATCCCTACACTCAGATAACTGTAGCTTGGGATCATGGACACACAAGAGTAGCTTTTAACAGCTCTTCTAATAGCTTGTAAACAATGAATGCTATAAAGGGTGATGAGTTAAGTAGATTCCATAAGAAATATTGCTGAATATTAATCATGAGGCATGGGATGAGATGAGACAAATCCTTAGGATGCTTTTCCAGATTTGCTGACTGTGAATGCCAACAATGTGGCCATAATCAGTACAACTTACATATAAATATATACATATATATGTTAAAAGTAGTATTATTAGTATGTTCTAACAGACTTAATACACTGGGATGTTGCCTCTTTGCTTGTTTCCCTGTGTGTTTATTGGAATAGAATGACAAGCTTCACTGTACTGAGAATTTTGGGCTTTGTTTCTCCTGAAATAACAAAGAAAATCAGTGCTCATTCTTTTCAGCTTCCAAATTTTCTGTCATCTCCTCTGTGACAACCAAGAAGTCACCCCCTGCAGGTATTCTCCCTCTGTATTGTAACCAGCCATCTTTCTGCTTCTGGCTGCTGCTGAATTAGAGCCCAGCAGAGATGTACATTCTTAGGTGTCATTGTTTGGTAGCCAGAAGAATGCAGCATGGAAATGAATGGGTTATTAGAATACACAAAGGTTGCAGTTTTCAGGCTTTACTGCTGAAGCCTAACAAAGTACATCACTCACCAGCCAGTTCAGGCTTTCAAGTTATTCTTTGCATTCTTATCAAACAGAAAGTTGCTTTTCCAATAAATGAATGCTGAGACTCTATTGCACAAATCATCTGACTTAAAGAAACAATTTTTTCCTTCCTACTGTATATTCCATCCTTTTAATGCCCTGCTGGCATTTTTCAAGGGCTTTTATTCCACTGCTTTGTCAATTTTGCTTTTAACATTGCTGGTATAACACCTCTCTTCTGCATTTGCTAAAGCCAGTTTTCCATATTGGCACCAATCATCCCTGGTTCAACAGAGACTACAGCCCTGTGCTTTTGAACTGAAGAGTACAGACAGTCTGTTTATCCTGTGCTCAGGCCCTCTGCTGACCCTCAGTCAGTGCTTGGAAGGCACAGTGGGATAAAGCAGATGGAAGGGAGCTATCTCTGCACTATCAACTGCAGCATACTCTGAGGCCTCTCTCTGCTAGAAAACCACCTCACTTAAACCAGGTTGGTGCAGTCAGCACAGCATCTCCTTCCCTGTTTGCTCATCTCTCACACCTAGAATTCTGACAGAAATCTTCACTCATTGCCTCTGTTGCACCTGAGGAACTGCACCAAACATGAGCAGTACAGTAAAGGACTCTCCAGGTGTAGATGCAAACAGGATCATCTTTTATGATAAGTCATTCCTATAAAAGAGGACATAAAATATTCTGGTACCTTGATACAGATGGTCCCCCACGATCCCAGAAGTGGGTCATGCCAGTGTGGGTATCATTCATAAAGGACAATTTGTCCTATTCTGATATCTCTTGACAAATTCAACAAAGACACTGTGAAGGAACAATTAAAGTTACACCAACTCTTGCTTGTGAAAATGCACAACTGCTGCTGCTTTTTAATTCAACTGCCTCATTGACACTGTCCATTAATTACCAAATTGAAATCACACTGTTTTTTGTCTTGAAAAACAGCTTTGAGATTTAATTTATACTTTACTTGTTGTCACCTGCCAATTGACCCCAAAATAGGTTTTTCTCTGACCTTATTGAAAATCCTTAAAGCCACATATTATGTTATGTATTGCACTATTTATAAAACATCTGTCCCACATTTGACTGAAAGACCTGGCAAATTGAAGTTTTGTTCATTCAACACGAATCTTCCAACTCAAAGCCTGTCAGCACAGTACATTGCCTGATAGCTTTGTTTGTGTGCTGTTTGCCAAAATGATCATAATACTTTTTGATGCCAAACAAAGGAAACATTTTGAATATCATCTCTTCAAGTGTCTAGTAAAACAAAACCCATCCTTTCAGTCTCTGAAGAATATTAATAAATATTCATCTGTGCTATAACTAAATGCCATCTATGTTAGACTGGACATATTTTGATAGCTCAGAATCAGCAGAGAGAACTAATGCTATTTATTTTTTGTCTTCCTGACAGAACATCTTATTTGATTTTCCTGCTCAGCATACAGTACCCAAACCTTGTCTTTGCAATAAAAGCAAACTCCACTTATTCACCTTTTCTCTGGAATATTACATAGACATTCATACATAGAAAATTAAATATTTTTGTCTACTCTCACTCTGAGAATTTGTTCCCTTATGAATTAGAATATTTATTGTGTTTTCATTCAAAATACATAGGGTAACACTTAATTCAGTATTCCACTATTCTACATTTAATATGAGAAGAGGTCAACCTTATTTTTATCACTTTCTCCAGACATTTTAGCTACAGTGAACAGAAGTAGAATATTTATGTACATTTGAGATGCTTCATTAATTTCATAAAATGTGGTAAAATATACTAAATTTTAATCTAGTTTAGTACTTCAAAAAACTGATCCATATGCTGATGTTTTTCCTTCCTCTTGGTCTGTTCCACTGGATGAACAGCAGCACATCCACAGATTTCTGCAGAGGTGAAGGCAGGTGGCAGAGAAAGGAAAAAAGAAAAAAAAAAAGGGAGGCTAATACCAAGATTTGCCTGTTTTTTAGTGATGAGTGCTTCTGCTGCCTGATTGCTATAGAGAGTAAGAAGGAGCTGTTATTAGCAACTGTGGGCAGGCAGAAACAGAAGGGAGAAAAGCATCCCTAGCTAAAATTAAGATTTCTGTTTGAACAGGAGGAAGGATGAAAGGACTGGTGCTGGCAGGGCAAGACAGAAAAGAAAAATAAAAAAGCACAAAAAACTGAGGGAGAATAGTGAATTTGACAAAAGTGGTGCACCGTGGAGAGCCATATGGGAAACCCTGGCACTCCCTCAGGCTCAATGGGATGGAGGAATGCCATAGTCTGTGTGTTAGCATTTTCTGGTGCAGTACTGCTCTCTGCCACAGGAAGATGCCTCACAGACTTGCAGTCTCTGCTGATCAATGCCATATCCTTATTCCCTCACGTTCCCAATTCCTGAGGAACCTACCAAGCCACTGATCCATCAATATCTATGAGTTGTTTTACAAAAATATAAAAAGGGTTCAAAATTCAGAACCAGCAAAAGTAAATTTGCAATAATTATGGACAGCATTTTCTAAAAATCTGCACAACTACCGTTATTGCAAACAGGCTGGTAATTCAACTGTTTTTAATTATTGCTATTTTACACTGCCTATGATGCATTACAAACTGTATAGGGTCAATAGAATATAGCAATCTGTCATAACAGGATTTGTGGTCATCAATAAGTTTGAATTATTCCAATGCAAAGATAACAAGTTCTGTATTCATAACAATTAAGGCTATTACAAAATACACTTTTTTAGGTTAGAGAGTAAAAGTATGATCAGATACAGTGTATGACATTCTAGATTTTTATTCATAGATAGCTGAGGTTTTCTCAGCAGAGACTTTCTGTAACCTTTTATATCTAATGGCATTTGATTTGTGAAACCCACCACACATTCAATTTAAGGGTAGCTGAAGTTGTGGTGGAATACATGAATAATAATGACACTCTAGATCCTATCACTAAAAATTTCAAATCTTTGTAAAGCTGCAATCTTTAATTTTTCCAGCATATATGTAATGAATGCAACGTATTTATCAGAAGGCACTGTATTTAAACGTTTCTATTCATTTTACTTTTTCTTTTTTAAGATAGTGAAAGAGCTCTGTCATCTCACCTATATGGTACAAACGGAAGAGTCTTGCCCCAAAAGTTTTACAAAAATCCCCTGTCTTAGCTCACACAAAGACTTTGCAAAGATGTCCATGGTGGAAATGGTAAATATATTAATGTTACAGTTTATCAAAGCCAACATATGGAAGTAAAGCAAATTGAAGCTACAGAGAAAACTCAATTTCTCAATATTCAGGAAATAAATTATTAGAACTGTTCCTTTAGTAACACATTAGATCTATCATCACTTTTCTATTTTCAAATAAAATTGATAAAGAGAATAGAGAGAAGAACTAAAATATCATATCTGATTTCTGGGACTCTAAATGCAACAACTAGACATTTAGAGCCTGTCCTGGCACAAAATAATATATATTTATTGCACTGGGGGAAGAGACATAAATACCTCATTTATGAATGAGAAGAATGACAAGAGGAAAAAAAGAAAACATTTTGCATTTCAACAGAAGGAAATCTGATATTTTTAGTATTTCTCACAACTATTCTTTTTACTTATGTGATATTTTTATCCTAGATAATGTACCTTATTTTAATATACTTACAACTTAATTTAAGAATAACTACTAATTGAGCTACTAACAGAGAAGTAAAACATAATTAGATTGTATCCAGCACAAAGTGGCACAGATTTTACCAACTGATTATTGTAATTATAGATTGTATCCTAAAAACTCAAAATGGTTCTTGTTATTGGAGGTTTATTCTTTCATATTTCCTAATTTTGAGAGATACCTAAGCAAATTGAACCTTGCTACAGAGGGTTTTATTACAAAATTTTATATAAGCCAGTTTTTCTATCCCAATTATAGTTAGGAATAACAACTAGACACAGTAGCTGAAGATGAGTTCCAGTGGCACTGTTGCTCTTAATTTCCTACTAAATTATTATGTGAATTTTAGCAGTCAGGGAAATGAAAAACTATCTCCATTGGCTAAAGCCAAGAACTGTTCAGATGTGCTAAATCAGGTTCTCCAAACAGCTGTGCCAACGTTCCTCTGTCCAAAACTGCTCTCTGAGTCTCAGGTCGTTACTGAGCACTCTGCCAGCTGCATGAAGTTATGCCAGATTGTATGCAACATAAACAAACATCTACGTGGGCTTATATTCAGACCAGCAAACATGATGCATTTGTGTCCCAGGGTCAGATTTAAGCCTAACCTTCCAAAAATGTATCATACTGTATTGACCAACTGTGCCATCTAGCTCTCCTTTAAGGTAATCCTATTATGTAATGAATTATTATGAGAGATTTCAGCATCGGTGAATTTGAATTAAATAATCCCTCTGAGCAGTTGGATTGTAAAAGAAAATATTTCTGCTGTACCTGGGCCAAGTCTTTAAACAGAACAGTATTTTTCCTTTTTTTTTTTAAACACAGATTAATTCAACATCATTACATAGTTTTTATTAGGTAACTATTCAAACAAGAGGCTAAATCTTATACATTTTATACTAAAGTCCTCTAAATAAATCAGCTCAAAAAAGTTAAGAAAACTGAAAGGTATATATGTGTTAATTTTAGAGGTTAAGCAGAAACAGGCTTATCAAAATCTTATAAACTAGGAAGTTTTTCCTTTACATTTTTATCACCTAAGAGTCATTAAACACCAGGCTTCCCCTAACAACCCATTGAGTGTGGCACAACAAAGATTTATCACCAAAGCTGGTTCAGCTGTCATCTGATATTAGCACATGGAGACGAAAAAAAAAACAGCGACCAAATGAAGAAAAAAAACCACAACAAAACAACTCCCAGCTTATTTAACAGGAAACACTTCAAAGGGCATTGAAACCAATTCAGCAAACCAACCAAAAAAGAAAAGAGAAAATTACAACATTAGCATGAAAATACTGCAACTGCAAGACACACAATCATGGTAATTTGAGGAATAAAAGAGTTTGAGGTTCCTCCCGAGACAAGGACTGAGGTGAATCCTTCACACAGCCAGAAGGCCTGTACTCGATAAGCAGTAACTACTGAAGGCTCTAGATTAGGTGTTCTCTCAACAACTGCTTAGTGATTGAAAAAGAAAAATGGAAAAAAAAAAATTAACGGCAAAATGTAGTTTATTAAACAAGGTAAGGAATGACTCCATGTGGAAGGACCAGTCTCTGGGAGATGGATTCTGGGCAAAACTACCTTTTCAGGCAAAGCAGGATAAATGGTAAAACAAAGCATTCAGGACAAGTGAAATAATCCACTGAATGACAGCCCTTACCTAAGAGGTGTAACACCTGCCTGGTCAGGAGGTCAGGTCACCGGGTTCTCCCAGGAACGCTGAGCACAGTGCCAATGGGTTTGAGAGGTTTTCCTGTGCCACAAATACCCATGCACGCTTGTGCCCACCTGTGAATCCGTGTGTGAAAACACACGTAAAATACAGAATGTGGAAAAACTACACATAAATCCCACTATTTCTCTCTTGATTTCTTCTGGCTTATTTCTGTCTTTAAGGCTTTTAGATGGACAAGAGACCAATCAAGCATTAATCCTACTGTTTGAGAAGTGCTCTTTCCCAGACAGCAAGTCTTGATGTGTAGTCAGGCTAAAACGCCTGATGACAGGCTCTAACCACCAGTGGCATCAGGAGAAATTATGGCTCAGGGTTGCAGGACTTTAAACAGCCTCTCATTAATAAATCCAAGGGAAGAAAAAAAAATAAAAAATAAAAAAAGAACTCAAGTGAATGGAAAAAAAACTCAAGTGAATGCATAGTTCTGGAAGGTGAATGAGGAAAAATAAGCTACAGTGAGCTTTTGGCCACTCACCAACCCTGTCTAGTTGATGTACTGTGCTCTCCCTGCAAGTGTGCTAATTAGGAGCCACCAGCATGCCATGGTGCTCCTGCCATGCACTTTTTCACCTGCCTTAAATAAGCTGAGAAAAGCTTCAGTGGTTTTCATGTCACTCAGGGGTTTCCCTTACACTATGGGTATCTCAGAGAACTGGAATATTTCAGATGCCCTTGAAGCACGCCCCAGTATCTAATGTGTACAGGAGGAAACCAGCTCGGTTTCTAAAATAAAATACAATATTCTAAGAGGAGGAGCCAGAAGATTAAGAAGTGAATAAAGCCTCAAGGTATTATTGGAAATGTAAATTAGAAATGCAAGTTAAATGCTATTCATCTTCTGCACTGACTGAATTTTTACCTCAAATGACCCCAAGTGAGAATGTGGAACTCTCCAAAGTTACCAGATGATGTCCAAATCAAAGGCTTGGCTAAATTTTGATCTCACAGGGGAATCAGAGGGATACCCCCTTTGTAGTTTGGCAATATGTATGCTGAATTAAATGCAGACTATGCTAATATTAAGCAAATTAAATTCAGGCTACATGTCTGGAAAATAGTTATAGAAGGACACAATTTGAATGCAGCTGTATATTTTAAGTAATACCTCAAATTTTTCTGTCTTACTGATGTGAATTACTTCTGTTTTGAAAGGAAAAAGGAGAGAATGTTTTGTCTATGAACATTCTCCACCAGCCAAGGTTGATTGCAATCCAACAAGATTTTTCGTCTGTCAGGGAAAAATGGCTATTTCCTTATACTGAAGTGTGAAATGAGAATAATTCACACTTAAAGGCAGTTAGAGGGGAGGACCATCATCCACACTGCCCTGGCTATAGAGTTGCAACTCTATTGAGCAATTAGTCTGTGGGTTAAATAAGAGAGAGGAATATTTTTCTCACATTAAAATACTACCAAAAGTATAACAGAAATATGTATGTGACAAAAAAAATCCAGAGGTTCCGAGAGGGAAATACATGATGAACACATGATAATTACCAATTCTTTTTAATCATTTCACATAATAGATTCCCTAAAACTTTTTTCTTCCATAAAGTTGAAGTTAAGAGATAATTAGGAATATTTTGACTTATGGGAAGCAGAGAACTATGTTTTTGGATTTCAGGACATTGCAATTTCAAAAATCAGAACTTGCTTAGCATGTATTTTGTTCTAGGTCAAAACCAGTAAAAAACTGCATGAATACTGATACATTTCTCTCTAACATTGCTTTACACTATATGGAAAGGGAATAAATAGCTTGTTCATGCACCAACTTAAAACTGATGATAAAAATATATTTGATCATAAAATGCTATGCTTTGTTCAAAGAAAAAAAATACATCAAAGCAATTCTAAAACATGTTTTAGAAGCAGAGTCATAAAAATAATTTAAATATACACAGAAACATAACAAATAGAGCTTGCCTCCTGGGATCATTACTTTAGATCTTAGAGAGGGTAAAAATAAAGACAACTTAAGGGACTGAAAAGGGTGGTCTAATGACAAAAACCATGACAAAAGTCATTAAGGCACATTTGTGAAAATTCAGTTCTAGACAGTTTGCTAAGGGCTTGACCAAAAGTGCAAAGACAACAGCCTTTATTACATTGCACTTGGTCCAATAACTCATTAATCTCTTACACCAAAAGAAACAGAAAATCTGTTATATATTGTGGTTATCTAAAACACAAATAGACTCTAGAGAAAGACCATTCAGTGGGAACAGTAACTTTTCACACGATAATGTATTCAATTCATGATATAGAAAAGCATTTCAAACAATGCTAATTGTCTAGCCAATACCACATTCTCTAAAACAAGAGCAAATTGGACCAGGCTGATGTGGAATTCCAGCTTTCTGATATGTTCTCTTCTCCCACCTGGCACAATCCCCATGCCCTCCCCTCCTGAATACTCTGCAAACATCTGTACCACCAGTGACTTTTGTTTTCCAACTGAAAATTATTAGGGTTGAAAGCCAGATATTTTCATTAAAATAATTATAGATAGACATTTAATAGAAATTCACCTTGCTATGTTTCACAAACTCTGTAGAACTGAGAAGAATGATAAAAATAAAACATCCTGGCTGTTCTCCCCAAAAAAACCCACATATGTGGACACACACAAAAAGAAATATTATTTCTTTGAAAATTTTGATTCAATCATATAAATTATTTGATGCAGTCAAATTTGGCAAAAAAATAAAAATCACCACGTAGCAAAAAAGCTAAATACAAATGTGAGACAGATTGTATTTGAATAATGCAAGTGGTAGAAGAGGAAGAGAAAATATTTGCATCCTCTCCATTCCTTTAAATAATGTAGAGAGGAAATAAATGCAAATTTTTAAAGACTATCAGCATAGGTCAGACAATGCAGGAAATAAATTAAATTAAACAACAACCCTGAATTTTTTAAACAGATCTGTCTACACAGATATTAATTTATAAACCATGTGTTCCTGATATTGATTAATAAATCAGTGCCAAGGAATAAAATTAATTTTATTACATACACTTGCCTGCTTTATCTTAAGTTTTTCAAAATTTTCTCAACCAATAAATGGAATGCAAATAACTCAGGCAGGCAAGAATTAGTAAAATTAGGAAACAAACAAAAGAGCAACCATAATGGCCAGACTGCCTGAAAAACACTCACTTTTCCCTCTACTTCGAAATTTACACTGGCCTGAAGCCCAGCAATGGCAATATGCAATCCTGCACCTGTGACAAATCAAAGAATGATATCTTTTGACCTTTTAGGATAGAAATTGAAGATAGAAAAGGAAGACCAAGATCTTTCTAATAGAAATCAGCTCCATTTCATCTGTTCAAAATAGTAATTTTAATGGTAATAAAATATGAATGCATGAAAACAGGATCTTACAGTTTTAAACAGTTATTTATTTTTTTTGGTAGCATTATAACCTATTTCTTGGTGGTTTGCACATCCTGATTGAGAGCAAATCTACAAACAAAGGGATTAAAAGAACACATCCATAACATCTTAAAAAATTCCTAGGGCCTGGGCCTGCACTTTTAAAACTTAATGGCTTAAATTCGTTCAGTTCCTACAGTGCTTCTCCACTAACTGGGGAGTGGTTTAGTTATTTAATTGTCCTCACAAATGTGCTGCAGCAAGGTGTGGGAAAGGGTTTTTTGGTTCCCGTTGTAGTGGCTCACACAACTCACTTGTAGCTGAGCACTCTGGGGATCCAGCTCTTTGCTGAGTGCCTACACTGGCAAACACAAAGCTAAATTCCAATGGGACTGGAGGAAAAGCACGTGCTATAAGTGTGCACATAAAGGAACAAAGGCAGGGCTGCGTGTTGAATGTTAAATGATCCATGGAGTGGATCAGTGTTTGCATCTCCCCTCACACTTTGTCTCTTGGACCATTCACTGCAATGAAGATAAGTGTTATCTTGTTCCCACTTTTACACCAGAAGTAGCTAATAGCCAGGAGAAACAACATTGTTTTGACTGAAATGCAAATAAAATACTTTAAAAGTGCTGCCTCCCTCTCCTTTTGCAATACCTAAGTCTCAAAACAGAGTAACAAAGTTGGTGCCTGAATTGTCAGAATCTCCTGTTTCAGAAAAATCTAGGGCCTGATGTATTACCCATTGAATGGACACAGTTCACCATACTGATTTGTTATCAAGAGTCCTTTTTCAAGGACTCTTGAAACAACTTAAATGAAAAAAATCCAACTGTTTTAATTAAGCCCCTCCACCAACATAAATTTAAACAAACAAACAAAACCACTATGGAGGATTATTTCATCAAAAACAGGAACAACAGAAATTTGTCATCATTTATGAATAATTACTGTATCCATAATGTAACCACAGAACTGTCCATAAACATGTCAAATATTTTCATAATTGAATAGCAGTTAATGATGCCCCACAGTATTAAGAAAAAACAAATTGGAAACAAAAAGTCAAGTTATTTAAAAATTCTTTAACATTCAAATAAAGTTACCTTCCAGTTCACAAAAAACTCAAAAGAAAAGTTGTTGGGTTTGCTCTTTTAAAAAATGGTCAGATCAACTGTTTTAACACAAAACACATGCTGCATTTTCAGCTCTCTCTTCAGACGAATAAGATTAGAACATAAAAAGAATAAATAAAATTCTTCTTCCCTCCCAAGCACATACCAGATACACACATACACACAGGTTTTAGTAGCTAATGATCAACGTGAACAGGACAGACAAGCAGAGCATTTAAGAATTTAAAAGAATGTTCGAATATTATTTTCTGCATATATTTACAGATCGAGACATGGGTTAGGGTTGTGAATGTGTACATAGCAACTGTTATTAAGTGTTTTTTTGAGGGGAGGAAGGGGAGTTAATGAGTAGATTGATGAAAGATAGTTAAAGAAAAGCAGTTGTTTTCATGTAGTCATGGCAAATGGTCATCAAATTGCTAAATTTTCCATTCTCTTTAGATCTCTTTAAGCAGTAGCTCCAGTGTTCTCTCCCTCTGTTTCACTTTGCTTCCTAGCAAATGGGCTGCAGTACTGTCTGTACAATACAGAACTTTCTGTAAAGCTTAATTCATTATGTATAAGGTACTTTGAGATGTGTAAGTCCTTTGAAGCCCTACAGCTTTTTAAGGGACTGGAAAGGACTCTTAGTACATGACATTCAATTTCTGAAGATATAGTCCATATTTTGACCTAGAAATGTTTGTGATCTGGATGTAGTTGTGTTTCCTGATTCCTTGGCATCTGTTTAACTCCAGTTTTACTAAACATGCAAGGCTCAGAGTTCCAGACCAGAATCTTAAAAAGAAACATTCATCATACAGAATTTGCATGCCCAATATCAGTTCTTTATCACTGCAGAAGAAAATAATGTCACAACATTTCATCCCCATTTTTTCTCTATAAAAACTATTTAAAATTCCTAACATTTTCCCCATTTCTTATAAAGCATTATTTGCTTACTTTGTTTTAGTGATGTTTCTGAATTTCTAAACCACTTTTTTATCATTATGTAAAGCAGACAAAACTGAGATACTAAGCAATCCATAAAAATAAAAGTATTTCCTCAATCCATTCCAAAAAACATTCAACAGTAATAAGAAGCTGTAAGAAGAAACTGGGAGGGAACAGAGAAGAGACAAACAACCAAGGAAACATTTTAATTACTGTCTCTATCTACCATTAAAATGCATAAAGTTGCATAAATATTTCCTGTCCGTTGCTTTTGAAAAAGGAACCTAGACAAATTTGACCTTTCTTATACAAATATTTTCAATTTCTCCCTCTTTCTCTGATATTACCTTCAAACAATAATTAATACACATATACAAACAAAAAAAAAAGTAAAATAAACAACCCACCATATGGAAGGTTTTTATCATGGTACAGTTCCAATCTTCTAAACTTATCTAGACTGTCACTAACTTGGTAGAAAAGGAGACATAACTTCTTGATCTATGCAGTTAATTTCCAGTTCCTGTCTACAATTCCTAAGACACTGCAATGCTTTAAAAGTAAATAATTTTAATTCATTTGCATAACCTAAAAACCTGCAAAAAACCACAAAGTTGTGATTTTTCTTCTTTTGAGATGGCAACAATTGCCTATACCTTGATTGTGTCCTATCCTTTTGCAAGTAAAAAACGTTTTTAATAAAATTTGAGAAGGGAAACAACAGGTGATTTTGAACCAATCAGTTGTCCAGAACTTGGCATATTTTTTTCCTTATTTACATACAAAATTGCTTTAAATGTGATTAAGACACAAAGGAAAAACTTATTTCTTATAGCAATCACCTATCAATATTTTCATTTTTTACAGCTCTACAAGGCTTCCTTATTTTCTATATTTTGCAGCCCAAAATTTAAAGGAAATCCTTTTACTTGAGAGCTGGCTACTGCCTGAATGTTGAGTGTAACATAGGAGGATCTTTGCCTTCGCTCTCTGTTCCCTCAACAAGGGTGCCAGAGTTTTGTTTGCTTCCAGCACTGTGTTACTTTGTTGTTTGGATAAAAATGAGAGGCTGGAAGCATGGAGGTAAATTGCTACAAGAAGGTGAAAACCCTTGGAGGAAGCAGGATTTTTTTCCATTACTTTGAGACAGCTATTCTTGCAGAAATGGAAAAAACTTCTGGAGAGGCCAAGAAAGGTTTCAAAGCAAGGAGAGATGGTGGCAGAGATGGAGAGTGGTGGTCTAGAGAGAGGAGCTGGGAATACACCCATGAGGGAGACATCAGAGCTGAGGGAAGAAAAATGCTTTCTCTGAAGGGTCTGGAGAAGGATGCTCTAGCTGAGATGTTGACAATTACTGCTGGCCTGAGAGTAAAATACCTCAATCCTACAGGGACACTGAGAGCAGGCACAGACAAAAATACAATGGCTTCCAAACAGGCTTGCCTCACTTTGAATTTTCTCTGTGTAAAACATTGCCATGTCACACTATTTTCTACTAAAAGCATTACAGGTTCAAACCCCTCACAGTGTTTTGGGGATTCTCACCACAAGTAGGAAGGGTAGGCTCTGGTTACTGGGTTATGTCTCCATAAGGAGGTGTAAAATACTCTGGGATGATTATCCATGTCCTCAGCTCCAGCAATGCCACCTCCATTTTGCTGAGTTTTGCAGTTTGAAAGATTGAAAAGCAAACTCAGACAGAAATACTTTGAAAGACAACAGACATTGAAAGGTGCAAGAGCTGAAACCAGTGCCTTCCTTTCAAAAATATAAACTATATATCCAAACTTATGGTGCTTCCATGTCTGTTGAAACAGAAAAGGAGAAAAAACCCTTGGTAAATTGAAAAGACATGAAGGTAACTGGTTTTTGTTTTGTTTTTAAACAAACTTGCTACCTTAAGTTCAGCTCACATCTTATTTCCTTTATTTTCATTTGCCTTTTATACTGCATATGAAAAAGCTGTGTACAGTCACTCACTTCAAGATTGTAGAAGCAATTCAGTAAAACAAAAAAATCAACTCTAACAGTACTGCAAACCACCAAACACCTCATTAAAAAACCCCAACAAAACCAAACTGAAAACATCTCTCTATATCTAGCAGCATTTTCTATGTATGAAGATAATGACAATAAGAATCTCAGCCCAAATTCATAATTGAAAAAGTTCTCAATGCACTTGCAGTCTTCAGCAGGCGTTTTAGAAATATGAAACTAAAGCAAGACCCATTTCTGTAAATGTCTGCATCAGTGTGTGATTTTGCATGCTCCAGAACAGCATATTTTCCTTTGCTTTTTTTCAGTGTAAATTATCTTTGGAGAAATACAACTATAAAATGGCATGTCCAAAAATGTATACACTTGTACCCTCTGAGAAATAATAGAAACCAGTGGGCCAGACAATTTTCTAGATACAGAAATGTTTAATACGACATTAACTTAAATGTCTAAATTTTCTGCTTTCCTCATCAGCCCTGTGACAGAATTTTAGCCAATAATTTACACGTATCCAAAAGTAACATGTCTACTCCTGTAGAATTTTAAGTAAGACTTTGTAGTTGCTTTTTTTTTTCTATTTGCTTTAAATCAACCATGACATAACAACAAAGCAAAACAACCAAAAACAAACCAAACAGACAACAAAAAAACAGTTCAAATTCTCCCATTTCTAGGCAGAATACAATCCAACCAAGAGACAAAAAATGTAGGAAGTCATTAATACAATTAATTTTATTTATTGTCTGTGGATAATACCGTAAGATCACAAGTAGGGTTCCTGTCAAAACAAGGCAAGTTATTGTCAAAATGATAAGTGATGTAAATGAAAAAAATATTTCTTCCACTCTCCTTTACACAGATAACCCTCAAAATGGCATAAAAAAGTCTGCTCTGAAATTTGAAAACAATATTTGCATGCGTATACACATTAAATTTATGGTATTTTCTCCATGGCAATCACATGGAAGAAAGGTCAGTAGACAGATTACAGAGGAAAGCAGAACTTGACACATTCTTACTCCATGGGCCAAGATATAGTGCAAGAGGATAGTCCCTATGCTTGAATACAGCTAAAGTTGATTTAAAAAAAAAAAAATCACCAAAAAGCATGTCAGAATATGGCCTATCAACTAGCATGCCTCTTTAGCTGGCACTCAAGCAGCAAAGATAGATTTTAAACTTTTTTGCCTCATCTCACAAAATTGTTTTCATATTTGATGCATGAGTAAAATGAAAACTTAGTTTGTTGAATGAGGCAAAGCCATGAGGAAAACAGATGCATACACCAGTTCTGTAATCCTTAGTTATCCATGTGTAGCTGATCATGGGCTAGGAGCAGGGAATGGATGGCAGGATCATGTGAGATATGTGCCACCTATGTCCTCTGATTTTAGGTAGAGGATTTTATTTAATTATAGGCAATCTTCTTGTCTGTTGTGAAGGAAGAATAAGACTTTAACATGGAAATTATCTCACGGTAAAGTTATAAATGAATACACTTCAAATATAGCTTTCATTATTGTTCACAGTTTTGGAGTTTAGAGAAATTGCAAGGTGGTATTTTGTTTGTTTGGTCTTTAATCATCCACTCCTGAATAAGTTTGCATCTCCCAGGTGACTTGGTCCCTCTACTCATTACCCCAGTCTAGGAAAAAGTTTATAAGTCTAACCTGGTTGCAAATGCACTATAAATCAAACACCTTAAAACTACTAAAATGATAGCAAATGGATACCTTAAGTTGTACAGCATCTCAGTTCTTTCCTTTTTAGTAGCTTGCTGATGCATGTCATAAACACTATATGAGAACCATGTGTTTTCCCTTTTACAGGAAAAATATGCAGAATGGTCTAAAACCCTTCAAAAACAATGCATTACAAAATTGTGCTGCCTAAGTAAATTCATATTATACTATCTGGCTATGAGAAAAAATGCTAGGCAAAATAAGTCATTGAAAGTACTAGAAATATCTGCTGAAAAAGAACAATGTTAGCTTTGGCTGCTTATTGGGGAAAGATAGAACATTAGTATACATCAAAGTTAACTATGAAGCAACAGCATTTTTCCATTTCTGATTTTAAATGGTGCTGCGTCTTAGTAAAATTGACAATTCAAACAATTGCATATGGAAAAAATAATCACATTCTCACTGTAAAAAGGAATGTAACAAGATGTAAAAAATGTTGCAACAATGAAAATTGGCAGTGAAAACAAATATGCAAAGCCTTGTGACTTAGATAAATCTTTGTGATAGGTATGGACCAGTAATCACACCAATTTCTGGTTATTAATTGCTGTGTGAAGGGCAAGTCAAGGATGGGGGTCCCTAAATTTTCTGCTGGATCCCTTCACTGACCACCTCAAAGCCTAGCACACATACTCATCTCCTCAGCCCACATGAAGAACATACCCTATATATTCACCTTCTTCCCCTAATTTGTTCCAAGTTTTTCCTAGACCAGAAGGGAAGGCACAATTTTGGGCTTCACCTAGTGGTAGACAGAACCTACCACCACCAGCACAGCTCAGGAGAGGCATGAAATTTGTATCTGCTCACATGTCAGTAGTTGATACGACATTTTGGAAGCCTGAGGTCTTGGTGAAGTCTGGACTGGTGGTGATGGTGTGGGCAGGAAGACAAACAGCCACACAGCAGCATGGATTAACCGTAAAAAGCTAATTTGTTAACAAGAGAGCAATGCTCCATGAACACTGAAAAGGTAGAAAAACAAAGTAAATTCTGGAACAAAAAGAGACTTCCAGTCAGAACAAACACTGGGTAGAGAAGGATTATTAACATCCAAATAAGATCCAGTATTAATCACACAACAGTAGAAAATTATAGCACTACACCAAAGCCATAAAGGTCTAAATTTCCATTTATATGCTATTATAAATAAGAAAGCATAAAGATGACTCCAACACAGCAGCATTATCTGAGTTCCAAGTCCATCTTTGCCAAGGATGTGTTCCCCAACACACTCTAGCTGGCATAGGATCATCGAGTATCTCAAGTTGGAATGGACACATTAGGATCACAAAGCCCAACTCCCTACTCCTCACAGGACTACCTCGAACAAAACCACGTGGGTAAATGAGTTGTCCAGACACTTCTTGAACTCAGGCAGGCTTGGTACCATATCCCAGGGAGCCTGCTGCAGTGGCTGACCACCCTCTCAGTGCAGAACCTTTCCCCTAATGTCCCATCTGAACTTCCCCTGAAGCAACTTCATTTCATTTCCTTGTGTCCTACCACTGGTTGAGGAGGATAATGTATTCTCCCTTCAGCTTCCCTTTTATTCCCTCTCTCTCTCTGAGATGCCAGATTTATTTTACAGGCTATTAATAGCATTTGGAATTAGTTGCTCTCCAGACCTCTCCAGGGTGACTTGTAACTTAAAGCAAAACCAACAGTGAACGAACAGCAGAACTCATGTCCCACTCACCTTCTCCTTACCCCACACACTGATGTGACCCCATATCACATCCAGACACAGTCCAACCAAAATGCCACAGGTTCTCAGAGCACATCAGCAGTGACAGCCAGGTGCCAACTGACATTTTTTGCCCCATTAAAGAGGAACCCAAACTCCCCCCAAATCCAAGACAGTAATTAATCATAAAAAAACATCTACTCCAAAGAAAATAATGTTATTTTTTTCCCCTCTCCGTGAATGCTGAAATACTAGTTATGTTTGAGTAATTAATGTTATTTCATGCAAAAATAACATTTAAATATAAAAGAGAAATATGGACACAGGAGCCAAGACAGCCCCTCAGCTGCAGGACCTCGACAGCTTCTCCAGATGCACCTTCTGCTCCTGCCAGCAGCGAGACTGGAGAAGGAGCCAGCAGAGGTGACACCAAGGAGTTAGCAGCAGCCCCGCCTGATGCTGAGAGAACAAGCATTGCAGAGTTTGGCATCTGGTCCCTACTTTTGCCAAGTATGCCCTGTTTGTTTCCACAGCTGTTAAATGTGTTTGCTAAAAAAAAACAAAAAAAACAAAAGAAGAAAAGCAGACAGAGCAAGCGACGGGTGATACACAAGTGATTGTGAGGGAAGGATGAAGCCAACATGCAATTTATTCCCAGATAACAATTTGCTTTGGAAAATGTATTTCTAGTTATTAGGACAAGTCTGAGATATTCTTAGATGAAATTCATGCATAAATTCATATGGCATATTTGTGTTTACATCTTCAAAACACTGTAGGCAATTATCAGAGGGTTAACAAATGCATTTGCTGTAAACAACTTTTCCCTACTTTCTATATATATTTTAAATTACCTTGTAATAATCTGCTCCATCCAGCAGAGAAAATTATTTTAGGCAGACTGAAATCTGCACTAGTTGTTCCACTCCTCCTGAAGGTAAAAGGATACAAAATTAAACATTACTGTTAAATGAGGCAACTTATTACAAATCCTTGTGATGTGTGAACATAAACGTATTTTATAAAACAAAGCAGCCACTAAAAACAGTAAAATCACAATTCTCTTGAATAAACTAAAAATCATCTTATTTTGAAGTAGCATCTCCCTTTTAACGTTATCTCAAAACAAAGTCAAATTTAAGAAAACAAGGAATTGCATTTAAGTGAATTAAGAGACTAAATATTTAGACTTCAAGAAGAACAAGTAAGTTCAATGCATCACTTTAGGATGCAAAAAACATGTCATGTTCAATTTCTGGCTAAGTCTTATCAATTTCTTTGCTTCTGGCAGTGTTTTGGTCTTCACAGGGGAATAATTCCTGGGTTTATTAGCATAACTGACCCTGTTTTACACCTGTGAAAGCAAACCTCGTTAATGTGGCTAAACAGAATGCATATCCAGTTAAAACATGGCCTCTAGATATATGTGAAACACTGATTTACTGAAGTTCTGCTACCCTCTCCTAGGCAAATATAGAGATATCTTGAAAATATAGTTATAAACTAAAGCCATGTGTCTCGTGCTATGATACTAATTTAGAGCTCAGACAAAATCAGCTTCATACAGGTTTTTATAAAACAATCTCTGCTAACCTGAAGCCTAATAAAATAAAATAAGCTTAAAAATCACATTGAGTATTTAATCTCTGCTGGAATGCACTACACAGATTTATCCATTCTATATTTTTCAAAATTTTTCCTTTCAACAGTAAAGAAATTTCTGCAAATTTAATTTCACTGAGTTTCCCTAGCTGCAAAAAAAATAATTACTCTTGTTATCTCACATTATTTTACAATTAAAAAAAAAAGGAACAGCGTTCTATAATATCCAATTTTTCTCTCTTTTTAAACCAGTGTGCTACACACCTAGTGATAATGGTTTCACTGAGAAAGCTCTGACAAGATATATCTACACTACCTTGTCCTTGGGACTCCCTAGACCTTAATATGGGCTGGGGAAAGAAGATTGTGTGGTGCTACTCAACTTCTGTGTTAACCTCAAGACACTGGTCAAGATTGCCCATCATCCCCCTTAGTTTTAAGCTAGAAGGGATCTTCCCATCAAGCATAGGCCTGCTATGATGGGAGCATAAATTAAAGTCAATGCCATTATAATTTGTAATTAGTTTGTTCTACAGACATGTTCTGACACAAACTCTAACCCATGTCCACATTCATTACAGGCAATGAAGGAAGGTCAGCTTCCCACAATCAGAAATAGGCACTGGTGTGCAAGACTCATGCTGCTCAGATGAATATTTTGTGACCAGTACTTTACAAGGATGATTTGCAATATTGCAGAGCATGCTAGGCTAAATGGATGATTTAAGACAGCACAAATTCTGCCATGGATATATTAATAGATCTCTGTTCTTCCCATGTAACAATGATTTGAAATAATTATCATGGCTGTTCTTGCTGCTCAATGAGGGATAAGAGAGTCTCAGCAGAGATTGTGTGTCTGAAATCAGTTAAATGAAATGGTTATTCAGAATAGCTTGAAGCTGTCTTATCTTGAATGCACGTTGGAAAACTACTTAATACAAGCATTCATAGTCAGGGAAGGAATTCTCCTTCAGGACTGGGAACTGGTCATGACTTTTTCTTGCTTGTTTGTTTTTTTACAAATTGAAGACCTTGTTTTGAGTGCTGTTTATCCAGCAGAAAGCAGGGGAGCAAAATGCTCATTCTGTTCTAAAGAATAAGTCCTAGAAATGTCAAAGTCCTCCCTAGAGCCTGGTATTTTTCAAAGCCTCTAAATAAACATATTTTATTGCTATTTTGACACGTGTTTGCCCCCTTTACACAGCTCTGTCCATGAGTAGTAGGACTTGATTTACAGACCTTCCACAGAGGGTCAGTGTCTATGGCTCAGAGCCAGGCTGGAGGCACTTCTATAAAGTTTTCCACACAATCTGTTCACAGCAATATCTTAGTGCTTAAGTGATGGCAGGCAGTTTTTTCTTTCCTAAAACACGTGCAGCTCATCATCATATGCAACCTGGCTCTCAAGTCTCTGGAGGTGTTGATATTACAGATCCTCAAGTCATCTGAAACTCAGGCTGCTGGAGGGAGTGTCCTAGCAGGGTCTGCCACAGGAGATGATATGGTGTTCTGTGTCTATTTTCAGTATGAAGGTTCAAGAAGTTTCTCAGAAGTTGGAGAAGAACTGAATTTTCTTGCTGTTTTTGTTGAGGAGTTGTAGACTTGGGCCATCTGAAGCCAAGTAAGGAAGTCTGCAGATGAAGAATAATTATGGATGGAACTAAGGCAGGGTGGTTGAATGGGAAACAGAAAGGAAGAAGCTTTGATTTCTCTGTCTCCAGAAAAAAACAGAGATGTGGCATGGAGACTGTGATGCTGTTGCTGCTACAGTAGTTTATGCTACACCCAGCTAAACACTGTCTTGGCTGCTTTTCTGGAGCCTGACACAGTAAAAAAACCCACATGAATAGGACTGGGACTGAATTGCCTCATCACTGCTTGGCTTCTCTGGCCAGTGTTGGGCAAAAACTGTAAAGATTCAGGAAGATGAGGCACCCTTCCTTTAAGACCAGCAACTCAGGTTTGATACTGTTAAAAGTTAGGCAGTGTAGACAATCTGATTTATCTTTTAAATCTCCCAAAACTAAAGTAAGACTGAGTTGTTTTGAAAAAAAGAACAAAGGAGGAGTTAGTGAACTCTTGCTGTCATGTCCCCAGCTATTTCCTCTCACTTTTCTGCCTGTCAAAATAAGTTTAAAGTACATCTTGCATTTGTCTTCCCTTTAGCTGATGCTAAAAAAGACATCAAGTGACATCAGATGTTCTGTATTGGACAGCTTTTTGGTCTATGGGGGACCTAGCATCAACAACATCAGTAAAGTGCATTCAGGGAAATAAGACTAATTCTGATGTGAAATCTTCCCTGCCACCATTTGATGTGCAGTTGTGGTTATTTAGATTATAAATCTGGGCATCTAATTTTAAGGACAGGGTAGAACTGTCTCTTTTGAGGCATGTAAATTCTTAACTGCCACAGGTCATGTCAATTCAGGTTATCATTTCCATTCCAACACAGATTATAGGAGAAGAGAACTTTGACTAGGAAATTAAAAAATAAATTCAGTATACATATCAGAAAGCACCTTTTCATGCAGAGAATAACAAATACTTAGAATAGCCTGCAGGCAAAGTTGTAGAGGCAAACTGCATCAGTGTCACTCAAGAAACAATTAGATACTATCCTTGGGAAAACAGTTACTAAAAAGAATATGTCTTGATGGACCAAATGACCTTCATTCATTCCCCAAAATTCTCTCATGTGGTTATAATTCTATTGATGAACATTTCACCATTTTGGCCTCAAGTATTTTCAATTCTTCCTTGAATTATCCTGTTCATCAGTTCACTGATGAGAATGATCTTTTTTTATACCACAACAAATACTAAACAATCACCAGCCCTGTGTCATGACATTGTTTTGAGTACATAATCAAAACTCATTTTCAGTCCCATGACCATACCTAGTCTTGTACCCAGACTAACAGAAAGTTTTTCAAGCATCTGGAAAATAAAACAACAAAAAACTTCTCAGGTTTTAAAATACACTGGAAGAAATGTTGTCATTCTCCACTTCTGGCTCACAGCATGCACCTTTTAAATGAAAAACATACAGAAAACAAGAAAGTAAATCTCCCTCAGAAAACTAAGAAGATTAATGAAGGATCCTGTGACTCTCCAGTGGTCGCTAAAATAAATATTTTTAAATATTTAAATATTTATTTAAAATATTATTAATATTTTAAATATTTAGTATTTAAGGCATTATTGTTACTTTTTTCAGATGTTTGCTTTAATTTAATATGGATAAAAATTCAAGATAAAATTAAGCATATAAAAATATTTTTTTATACAGTGTAGTCCACTTGAGCCATTTTGAGGGAACACTGGGACAATAGTGAATACTGCTATAAATAAGGAAAAGCACAGTTTATTTGTACCAACATACTGAGCTAAGTAGAAAAACTACACTTGGGTAAAGGAACCTTGATAATTCAGCCAACAGGGAAAAACATGATGTCACCTGTAAAGCTGTGTATTTTTCTGCTTTTACTTTTAGAACACTTGACTCATGCAACAAGTCACAGGACCTCTGGATTAATCTGAGGTTTTCTTCTCCATCCATTGTTTTAGGAGATACTTCTGGCCCTGCTTGCACTCTGCATTGCACTGTCAATTCCCACTGAAATTAAGAAATACACAACATTTCAGAGGACTGGTTCCACATACCTAGAGAAATAATAAAGGAAAAGAAGTATCTGGAAATCCATCCCTAAACAACATCTCTGCAGTTCTCTCCAAATGTCACAAATTGAAACTCAAGGGAACTGCATGGATGGAGTGCAACCTTAAAAAGCTGCAAACCTGTTGAGAAAAGTGGGTGTTCACTAAGCCATATAACTCCAAGATAGAGTATACTACAAAAATATTTTAGACTATTAAAAAAAAACAAAAACAAATTGTTCTGAGATTTTAGAATTTTGCTAAATGGAACTGTCTAGCATAAACATTCATTTAGTCTAGATTAAGAAATCTATTAATATTGCTGTGTTATAAAATATAATTTCTGAAGCCACAAAATATTAATAATAAAAATTAGATGAGTGATTTAAATGCAAGAAAATAAATTATTTAAAGTTCTCACATTTTATTATATTTGATTAAAAGAACTAATACAATGATGCTGTTCATCAATAAGGTATTTTTTTAAGTGTTCTAGTTTTAAATATGTGGAGAATTTTAGCATTTTTTTACTTTGAAGAACTAAATTGAAGATTAATAATATGGCAACATCAAAACATTACTTTCATTGTGATACTGCTACTTATTACTAGTACGTTGAAAAAATTATATTCTGTCACACAGGCTATTTATTTTCAAAATATAGCATGTAAGTAATATCAGAAAAGACAGCAGAGATGCAAAAAATTTTCAGACAAATCCTTCTGAAGACAATTTTTTTTCTGCATACAGAAATGTAACATTAATATCAGTTACTAGGAGTGTGGGTGTTCTGAAAACAAGAAAAATATCCCTTGGCATATTATGGTTTCCACCTGCTAAATCTTCATATGTCTACTACAGCTTCATATCTCTTGCTATTAGAATTTGCAACACAGACTTTTCTAAAATAAAATGATTCCACTTCTTTGAGATTCACACTATCACAAGTTATTTGTGCTACACTTCTTGTTCTTTAGATTTTATTCATGCTGCCATCATTTTTCACAGATGGACCTTTATCCATGTTGTTAAATTACTGAAGCAGTCTATTAATTCACAGAATCCCTGACATGGATGTGTGTTGGCACAATTTATTGCTTTAAAGTCCCTCCACAGCAGAACATTTACCTAATGGTGAAGTTTTTTGTGTCACTAGTTACCACTTACACAAGGTCAGCCCCAAGAGCCAAGGTTTGAAGTCAGATTCCTGAAAAATACATTTGTCATCACCAATTTTAGCACTAGAATAATTATTCTGTAGTCATCTACAGCAAACATTATTTGCATAATATTGAGATACTTACTCATGCCATTATGCAATCAACTTTTCTCTTTGGAGCTTTTATTTTTTTTTCCCCTTCATTTCAGACCTTTCACACAAATAGCTTATATAAATAGTTTCTAAAGTTCCATTATAAAAATTAGAATTTTGTATTAATCCTGGGCGAGGCAAAAATGTGTCATTTATAGTTTTTTGTTACTGTTCTTCAAATTTTACAGAGTGTCAGCCAAAATTTTACCTAATATATTAAAATGTAGCTTTTTCTCTAGAATAGATTTTCCTATTTAGAGAAAAAACAAATAATCACCTCATTAAGTAAAGAGTGTGGAGCTGAGTATATTCCCCTCCTTACCTTCTGGAAGATAATTTCTACTGTTCTTTGTTATTTTTCATCTTGAGTTTCCATAACCCTGCCCTTTCTAAAAGGCTAAATGAAAAGGCTGAAGAAAGTTTTCTGAAAAGGCAACTGTTCTCAGTTTTTTCCCTATACTTCAGGCATTTGAGAAATACCATCCTTTTATATTCTTAAAAATAAAATTAAATGTTACAGCTAGTCAAAAATGCTGAAGACAGATTTCAAAGGACAGTATATTTCAACCTAAAGTGAATTTCAACTACATCTTTATATCTATGGAAACTGGTTTTAAATGTTATATAAAGTAATAGAGGGTTTTCTCAATGTAATACTGTGGCTCTCACTATTGTATAATCACAAAGGCATGGTCCAATCTGAAGTATTTTCTCAAGAGAAAGATAATAGTTAGGAGATTTTATAAATTAACCCTGTTTCTGCTTTTATGAACCTTGTTGACTTAATTAAGCAAGATCCCACTGGCCATTTCCATAGTGAAATTTCTAAGTACACAGTAGATATTTCAAATACTGACTTAAAAGTCAAAACCCTACTTACTTCAAAGGATTTTCATCAAAATCTCTCTCTCTCTCTCTATATATATATATATCACATGCTATAAAAGGTTATCTCTAGTGAGAAACAAAGGGGATGAAATCTGTACTACTACTACTCCTCCATGGGCAAACCTCTTTGCTCACAAAAGATTTTAAGTCATTTAGGATTTTTATTGGGTGGGTTACTAATTTTGTGAAAAAAGATAATTATATTTTTCAAGGGCTGATATTTTCAAAACCAGATTCAGACAACATGGCAAATTGGAGAGGTCTTTTTCAATTATTTTGAATAGCACATAAAAAACCTTTTTCTGTGTGGACTCATGAACATGGAAGAACAAAAGACATTTTGAACCTGTCTTGTGGTACATGGCAAGATTTTCAGATATAAGAATATCCAAGGATATAAGAGCTGCCCAAAAAGAGGAGATAGACCTCAGTGAACCTCTGGAGCTTGAAACTCAGCTGAATCTTGGGTTTAGACTGAAACTTGGAAGATCTTGCAGTTAGTCTAAGTAAAAGGGAGAATGCCTAAATAAGCAGTTATCATTCATATTTGAAATTATTCCCATCTTGAACAAGCAAATATATTTTTTATGTATAAATGCATATTGGGCCCTTGTTTTCTGTCAAAGGTTCTACCCATCTGATAACTTAGGAGGATTCTCCCTTGAAAGATTGACAAAACCTTGGAGAATAGCCATCCTTCTAGCTGGTACCCATAGTAAATGTCCCTTCAGGCATAGAGGTCCTCTGCTGAACTTCCTTAAATGTTTTCTCAAATGCATTCCAAAGCAGGATTTCTAAATTCCATAACCTCACTGTTATACCATAGAATTGCACCAGACCAACCTGAAAGGGGAATATGGGCTACAAAAAAAGCCTTCACCCAAAAATTTCTACACCCCATCATGTTGCTCTACAAGTTAGCCCCCCAAATATCAATGGATCATTTATTTCACACAATTTTTATAACAATTCAGGAAAGTCAAACTGCTGGTGTGTTTTACAGGCACCTTAATCTAGTCTTTAGTTAGTCAATATTATGAGACCATGCACTGTGAGCTCAAAGAGGATTTTGTACTGTCATTCCAACAAATCAGAAACACCATGACTCACTTAAAAGAGGAAATAACTGACTGCATTCCTTTACTCTTACTTTATTGTTCTGAGCAACTCTGAATTACAGCCTTCATTAAATAATGGTTGGTACCAATTTTTCTCTCAATCATTAAACAATTTCTAATTCTATCCCTGCTTAAATTATGAAATTTTCTGATAATTTTGAAAGAACAAAATTATTATGTTTTGTTTTCTGTCAATGCCAAGAACTCATAGACTAATATTTTTATTTGGGAAGGCTGAATAACAGAGCTAAATTGTATTTTCACACTTGCCTATTTGGAAAAGGCTTAAGGAATGTAGCAGGCACTGGAGCAGGGGTTCTATATAAAAATCTAAAAATTCAATGAAATTTATGGAAAAGTTATAATTTTCCACTGGCAAATCTTCCTTACATCTTAACAGTATCACTTTTGCTTCACTGCTGTATCATAGTTTAAAAAAAAATTGCCTTTTTTTTTTAAATTTACGTTTTGCCAAAATTTCAGAAGTATGTGTTTCATTTCTCATAAATTGCTTTTATAATCCTACCATGAATGCACATGCTGATCTTGAAGTCCAAATTTGGCAGCTTTAATTTTTTTTTCAAAATCTAAGAAGAATCTTCTGATGTTCATATATTCTGCCCATCATCTGAGGTATAAAATGCAATACAAATACACCTTACTTAGGCCACAGCAAAAAGAGAACATAAGTAGAGAAAAGTGCAAGTTTCTCTAACACTACTGCTCACCAAAAATATTTTTACATATAAAGATATTTTCAATAACAAAAATAAAACAGAAAAATCTGTTTTTTGGTTTTTTAATTAAACAGTGCAAAGAAACAAGTCCATTTTTTATTCACATAACATATATGTGCATTTTTCTAGGAAATAATATGAAGACAAATCATTCAAAACAGTAACATTCATATATGCTAGGGTTTTTCCAGCCACATAAAAAGATGACAATTAACTTGAGATTTGACTGTATGTAAATAAGCATTCAGTCAGAATTTTGATAATGCAGAGGGCATTCAAAAGCTGAGTAACTTATGTCTTATATTTTAATGAAGTCAAATGATAAGATGGAAAGAGGGAGTTAAGATTCAAGTAAACAAAAGAAAATGGTTTTGTAAAATGTATTTAATGATGGATGATTTCAGAGTTGTTTGTACCATTGGCTCACAATTAAAAATTCATTAGGTCTTGCAAGGCCTGGATAGCATTTTGTAAATAAGAAACAGCATGTGAAAAATTCAAGTGAAGCAAGGACTTAATAGAATAATCATGGCTTGAAGAAGTGCCCCACAACACAACAATACATAAATATGTATGTGTCAAGGACTAAATCATGCTCACTGTACTTACACTAGCAGCTCCATTAACTTGGGTTATTCTGAAATCAACCAATCTACTCCAGAGCAATAAAACAAACAGCACCCTAATAACAATGGCCATTCCATCACCTCCATTTCCACTGGTAATGTGTTACATAAGCATAACCCATAAAATGCATGAGACCACATCAATAATTTCAACTGAAGGAATCTTTCTTCTCAATAGTAGATTTTTTCTATTCCCACTCACATTAATTTCAATTCAACTTAGTGAACAGAAGGCTTAAGTCAATGTTAGTTTAATGTCTACTTAAGATAATGACACATTTTTATAAAATCGTTTCCATTTAAGATTCAGACTTCTGCCATTTATTTCAATGGATCCAGAATTACACTCTATGGGTTACATAGAAATCCATCATTTGCACTTTCTCTTTTGTCAACTCCTGCTAATTTATTAATGATGATTCATTATTTATACACATATTCAAAGAAACTATAAAGAGAAAAGCATGTATAGCCCTCAGATATAGTGAAGAATAATCTTTTAAGACAACAAAGCATCAAAACACTTTTTTGTCTGAATTCAGAAATCATCAATATCTTACCATCACTGGCACAGCACAACTCTCTACAAGTAACCAAGCAGCAAATGAATCAACTCATTAAAATAATGGAATGTGCAATCAGCACACCCACCAGCTTTCAAACACTGATCTGAAATACTTTGGAATGGCCCTAAATTACTTGAATATTTGTGGGAATCCCTGCTTGACTTGGAGCACAAAATGGATGCATTCATACAGCTGATACTGCTGGGTTTAAGGAAAAGGTAACACCTGCTATTTAACCCACCCACGTTACAAGTTTGTTTTTGCCACCCAGCAGCACCTGTGGTGGACACCAAGAGCCTTGGAACAGCTGGCTTAACCCAGATGTTGGATATTAAGTGTGAACTATAAAGAGGCTCAGCAGTGAATTTGTGTTCAGTGTAGATGTATCTGCCAGAAGCTGCTGTTGTATTTGGCCCATCCCATCCTCAGCCTGTCATCATGTCCTCCTTCTTCACAAAATTAAGGAAATCTTTTTTACATTTTACCCTGGTAATAACATGTATTTAAATAGTCAAGAACATTTTTGTTTCAAACATTCTTCCTATTTCTTTAGGATCAATGGCTTGACTTTCTCCCTCCCCTGCTAATTTGCTGCCTATACACAAATACATAAGTGCAACACACCACTATGCTACTGCACATTTTAAAGTTTTTCCTTACTGGACAGGTGAAAGAGAAGTGGCTATGCATTGTTCAAGTCCTTCAGTCCTTCCACCAACTTGATGGGACTGTTTTTCAAATATCTCTGCAGTTCAAGCAGGACAATCCCTCTGGGAATCAGGACATGACCTTCTCATTTGAATTATGCAGATTTGCTATTCTGATCTCAACCCACCTGTCAAAAATATTAAAGGGCAAATAAAACACCCATAAAACATGGAGAATGAGACAGATGCATTGTCAGAGAAAGTTATTATTATCTTGTAATACCGTAGCAAATGTCTTATTACAGGGAACAGTTGAGAAAAAACATGCAATATTTCATACTAGAAAAAGACAAACAACTAGATGAAAATAAATATGAATGGAATTTTGAAAACATAAATTGTGTTGTTACAATTGATATAGATGCTACCACATCTTATTGTTCTTTCAAGTAGCAACTCACATACTTATGTTCATCTATCTTCACATCTTTTCATGTCTTTTAATTTACTGCCTCTTGCATAAATGCCCTTTTCATTCCTCTATACACTACTTTGAACTCTACATTTTCATTAAGCAAGGCTTAGCTTTATACAAGTTCTACATCCAAGCAGCAGCTAGACATCTCAGAGTGCCTCAAATGCAATTGACCCTAATCATTACATGACAATAATCACTTTAATGAGACCTAGTCCAGTCAAACTACTGGCATAGTGTCAACTCTTTAGATCCCAAACAAAGAATTCTGAATCAGGACGTTGGTTGTACAGGTTTTTTTGATCACCATGTTTTTTCAAGGATCAGTTAGAGCTCCACCGTCTGCACTGACAGTTCATGGGGCAGACAATGCCAGCCACTGCTCTGAGCTCAGCTGACTCTAATTCCTGCAGAAGGCAAGAATCCCACTCTTCCAGCCCCAACAGGGCACAGGCAGGTAGTTTGCAGTCACAGGTGAAGGCCACAGAACACACAGCACTGATGCTTCTGCAGTTGATGCATTGCCCTGCTCTCATGCCACTGATCAGCTCTGCCACTTTCATTTTCCTCCCAGCCTCAGCAAAGTCATCTGTTCTCCCTGTGAATCAGAGCCACGCTGGCACAGCAGGGAGGACAGCGTGCTGCCCTGCCTGTCATTTGTCTGACTTCTGAAATCAACTCCAGCCTTTTGTGCAGGAGCTCACAGAGGTGGGTTTGCCAAAGCACAGAGCCCTGCTGGTGCTGAGACCTTCCCCTGTGACACCCACCCACGTGTGCTCTCCAAGTGATGGAGCCCTGCACATGCCAACAATAAAGTGAACCCTGAGCCTGAGAATGGAAAAATGTCCTCAATAAACTAGAGAAAAAGGGTCATTAAATCTATTCATTTATTTTATTCATTCATTTCAAAGACTTCACTATCTCAGTATTACCACTACTTAGAAGCAAAGTCATGATTAAACAATGGTTAACATTTAACTTAAAACCTTGCTGTTTTGAGATATTTGAGTTATGATTTGAAGTTTCTAATTCAGGCTCAAACCAGGAAATTAAATATTTTAGCAATTAATAAAGTATTTTCCAAACTTCAGGTAGAATATTTTACCCATTAATTTATTCTCAGTATTTGAAGTGTGGGACAGGGAAACCAAAACACCACCTGTGGTTCTATTTTATTCCTAACACATCCTTCTCTTATCATTTTAAATACTGCATCAAAAGAAGCCTGTTAAGGTGATCATGTTCATTGTCAATTCAGAAAAATAATATATTATTATCTCTTAATGATGTGATTCACATTTATAATAAAACTAAACCCTACTTTCTATTTAATTCTCTCCTCACAAAATCCTAGTAATAATGCCTGGAAGACAACTATAAAAGGGAAATCATATCTGATCTCTACACCCTCAGTTTTATCCTTAATATACCATTTTAATTAAAAGTAGCATTGTTTATAGTTGAAGGAATATTTGGAAGAAGTTGAGTGTTTAATATTCCATATATGAAAGAAATAATCAACACTTTTTAACATGCAGACAGTTATATCTAAAATAAAAATTAAGAAACCTAGGTGAACTTTAAAATACTGGTTTGAATGAATGAATGAATGAATGAATGCATTAGTTACAACGGATAATAACTGAGAATTTTATCTACCCTTACCTTTCAAAACCTGTCCTGACAGGTTTGATGAGCAGAACAGTCTAACATCAAGTCACTGTAGTAGCTCTTCAGTAATCAATTAAATCCTTGGGACAGACAGGAATGTTTCAATGGCAATGCCTCAGCCTTACTGGAGGATGACAAGGGTGCTGATTTGTTAGGAAGGTAGCTGGACTATCCTTACCTCTGCTTCAAGAGAATATCTTTTATTCCACAGTTAGAAATTTATAAAATGTCTTTTTCCACCTTCTGAAGAGTTTGTTGAGGTTCTCACATGTCTGGGTTTTTACATTCTTCCTCACAGTGTGACAGATGTTACTGTGCCTCTAACACAGAACAACTCTGTTGCACATTTCAACTTTCCTGACACATCAGGGTCTGATCATACAAGATGCTGAGTGTAGCTGGTCCAACACTGTGTTATGCTGGAAGTTATTTGAAAAGTGTGAGAAAGGAAATTTCATGAAGTTAATAGCGTCAGTGTTATAAGAAGTGGCAGTGTGTACATGACACGTGAGTTTAATGCACCCTTTTAAATTTTTTCTTTCACTCTTTTCATCCAGAGAGTAGTAAGTGTTCTTATGAAGGAAAATATCAGTCTAAAGTCTCCCAAGCCCAAGTATTAAAGACACACTTTCCTCTTTGTGTTTATGCTGCCTCTAGGATTATTTGGAGCAGCCACAGTTGGTTCAGCTGTGAGGGGAGTGAAGCTTCTTTTCTGATACGGCCATTACATCCACACCTGAGTCTGCTTTAAAATTGACAATCTTCCCACAAGCATTCAGTTCCACCCTTCAGGCTGGCTCTGTATCATTTCTTGTGACTGAATGCAGGAAGAAAGTAAAGGAAAAAAATTGAAAAAGCACACTTGACCCAGGTGCTTTCTTTCCATGCTGCCTTTGTGTGACATAAATCAACAATTTTGTATGGCGGTGGCATTTGGCTGCTGTAGCTGAGCAATTACCTTCAGATATTGGTGTCTCTACCTCAGCTGTACACTGGGGTAAGGGCATGAATTCGACCTGAAACATCCCCATAACCCATTTGGATGCACTGTAAAAGCAGTCAGTAAGGGGGCACCTCAGACAATTGCCATTCTGCAACACTGGTCACATCCTGGGACTCAGAACTTCACTGCTACAAAAGCCAGGTCAAGCTATTCTAACAGTTCCCTGGCCATCTCAGAATCTTTTGTTTCATACCTCGGACTGAACTGTGGAGCAGAAGCAAATTGTAACTTCTGAGCTGCATATGTTCATAAAACTCCTAAAGAAAAGCCTCAATAGTGGGTTGTTACCATCCTGAAGCTAGTAGTAGAATCTAAAGTGCATTTTCCATTTAGACTCAATGAAACTAGAGCAATAATCCCACAATTAAGGATAAATTATTAATTTAAAAATATATATTCTATAAATATCAAATGGTTTATTATGTTTTAATCCACTACCCTTCAATTTCACCGTTGATGTTACGGTGCTAAAAGAGGGAAATAGGGAAATCACAGCCTTACAATGAAGAAAGAAAGGATGAAGCTTCAAAGATAAGTAAAAACTGCATCTCAGAAGATTTTTTTATACTATTTAGGTGAGTTCTAGTTGCAGAGTTTATATTTGAACTACTTGTTTCCATGTAAATTGTTTTAGCTACAATAATAAAGTGAGGGAAAAACAGGAGATATCTAGGTTTAGGTAACAAACATTTTGGTAAACAGACATAAAAACTGAATGGGGGAAGAAAGCAACTAGAATGCTTTCTTTCTGGCTGTCAGGTTAGGAATATCTTTTATTCATTTGGTTGCTTTACTTTTTTGGCGTTTTATTTTTTTGGGGGTTTTTTGTTTGTTTGTTTCTGGGTTTTTTGTTTGCTTTTGTTTTGTGTTTACTGTTTGGATGAAGAGAAATATCTTCTGTAATCCTAACATATGCTCTTTATGCCCTGAGACAGAGACCATCTGATAAAATAGACTTGAAAGACCTCAGCATTTGCAGTGACATGGCTATACTCAGCAGCTTTTCTTACAGCACTGATAATGTTACACACAGAAAAGAGGATCTCTGCACAATACACTGACTTGCCTACTCCTACAGAGCCTCAGCTTTCCTTTTGCTGTCCCAAACTCCCTGTTGAATAGCAATGAGGCTGATAATGAACCCTGCAAAATGACAGCCTCTAGAAGTTTAGAGTTCCCTTCAAGAGCAGCAGCACTTCAAGACAAGATTTCTTTTCATCTGACAAAGAAATTTGTTTTCAAATATGTCTCACTTAGGTGCCTGGGGAATCCAGTGGACAACATGACAGACTGCTTCAATTTCTGAATTCTTACCCAGGAAGCCCCACAGGAAAGGGCTGCTCCCCTTCTAGTGGTGAAAGAAAAGAGGCTGCACTGCTGGACTGCCAATGTTCCCAGAACACAGGCATCAGGAGTGAGGAGGAGACCCTTCACATCTCATCTACTCGAGCCTCAGAATGTTTCAGCATCATATCTAGCACATTCCCTTTCACTGCTAAGTGAATTAAAAGACACCACTTACTGTAGAAAGCGTTAGATAATAGGAAGAGAATGATTAGTTTATCTTCTAAAGGATTCACGTGTGATAAAAGGAACATTCAAAATTCACCAAGGGATGGGAGCATTGTGACAGCATTCTCCACTCAAGGCAAGCAAGAGTATAGCTTACAAAATCTCTAGTATTTTGAAGTTAATGGGAAAGCAGAGAGGGTAAGAATTTTTTATGTTTGTGTCTACAGAATATAAATAGAGAAAAATCAATCTCTCTCTTCCTATTTATCTAGCTGCTTACAGAGTCCTCAGAAACATTTTGAGAGCTACAAAATCATGAATGGATTTTATCCTTGAGGTCTTCAATCAGCACAGGAAGTATTCCACTTTCACTGAGTCATAAAGTCAGAACATTTTTCAAATCAGGAATTAACCTATATTTGAGAGTCCTTATCCAGTGAGGACTTTTTTCATCCTTGTCTAGTTTACAGAATATTAATCTATACTGGTGTAGTAAAGTAGCACAAAATGATCCCAATACATCACCCTCCTATGGTCACTTTTACAAAGGCAGTGGGTTGCTTTTAGGGCAGTATCACACTATGCAGAGACGTACTAAGTTTATTAAATGCTATCTGAATCATGGTACAAGCCAGACAGAGCACAGAAAGAGAATGAAACATGCAAGTAGAAATGCTAGAGGATTTTGGATACAGCTCAAAGGTCAGGTATTTGAGAGTATGAGGGACTGGGAAGCACAGAAACAGACAAATAGGTAAGAAAGATATTTCTTACTTTCTCCAAGGGATAAAGATTTCATCAGTAGAATGTGAAAGAGAGCAGCTTTTCATGCTTGAAATTGCAATGCTTGTTAGGAACTTTTGTTGTTTCCTAATTGTTTTCAATAGCTAAGTTCATTAATGTCCAGTCTGGTAATCTGAGATTGCTTCTTCTGCAATTTTCATATTGATTTTCCCTATCAAAATGAAATTATACTTTTAATGGCTTCTAACTCCTTGCATCATCTGGAAAAAATAATGACACATTAATTAAATCTTTATGTTAATGGCCTTAGAAGTAGTTCCCACCTCAATAAATCAGAACCTTCCAAATCTGCACAGTTTATTCCACTTGTAATCAATGTTAATTTCCTTTTGGTTCAGCAACTTCATTTACTTTTCTACTGAAAGTCCAATTATTTCTGATTACAATTTCAACATATTAAAATTAATGTGATTATATATGTGATATACAATATCTATATTGTAAAATTCATTGTAAATTAAGTTGTCTTACACTATGATGCTTGAAGTTATTTTGAAGCTAATCTCACAGGATAAATACTAATGTTGATATCCCAGATTTATGTTCTGATTTTCACATAATTCCTTTGCAATTTAGCCATGATCTCTACCTGGGCTGTTAACATCATGAAGTTGATGTTTGATCATATGACATGTGACAAAAGAAAATTAGAACTTAAAAGCTATAGTTGCTTCTTCAACTATAGGAGCACTTCTGTCAGAGCCTGTGGGCTCTTCTAAAATTAACATAGTCATCTGATCTCCATTAAATGCATTGTGTCTCTGATTTTTCACATTCCTTACAAAAACCTGAGGCTGTTCATATGTTTCATGATGTGCCTCTCCTTCTTTACATTCCTGCTCTAATAACAGTTCTTCTAGTAGTCTTATCATGATGTCTTGTCCTTTGTTTTAATATCACTCTGAAATAACGAGTAAGGAATTCCTAGTATTTCCTCTTAAAAGAGATTATATAATGAGGACTTTTTTTTAAGACTGTCTAACATGTGAATTTATTAAAACTGCTGGGGAAAGGAACTTGTATGAAGTTTTTTTGACAACTATTAGGATTTTCTTCTGGCTTTGTATGCATTTATCATGATTGCATAGAAAACTATCTAATTGTAGATTTCCAGTCCTGCAACTGATTGCTTTATTTATGCCTTATTTCCTCCTTTGCAAGTTGTCTTTGTGACTTCTTTTATGGGCAGAATCCATTTTTGGCCTTGCCTGTCAAAGCACTGCAATCTTCCTCCTCTAATTAGCAAATTAGACATTAGTATATGCATCAGGATAAGTAGTTGAAAAAATGATGAGTGATTTGAAGCACTCCTATAGTTAAAGGATTAAAAGCTTTATACAATACCGTAAATCATTGGAGGCTCCTTTGACTAAATCTGACAATTCCTTTAAATCATTTGAGGGACCATTTGAGACATATTGACACTTCATTAGGAAAACAGAGTAGAGTTCCTGGATGTGTTGCATAGCACTGCATTAGATCAATCACTTTAGCTAATTCACCTACACTATGTTCATAGGGCCATGAAAGTGGGATGCAGATTAGTATTTGCTACTTTCTAAATGCAAAAAGAGCTAGAAAATACTGTGTTTAGATTCTTCTTGCCCTAGCTCTGACAGTGTTGAAGGAGGGCTCCTTATGCTTCCATCCTTTTTCTCTACACTTTCATGAAACACAGTTCTCTAAGGAATCCTTATTCTAATGAGATGAGTATTTCCACTCTGATTTCAGTGGCTCCAAAATTTCTGAGGTTGACATTTCTGGATAAAAATCCACCAATCACTTAAGAAAAAGTAATTTCAAGCAAAAGTTGATGTTTGCATAATATATCAATTCACCACCCAGAAACAGATGTTGGAGATATCAAATGAGGCTGCTATGAAACACTTTTAAGAGCTGGTCTACAGCATGGGCTGGCTGAGGTGTTCACTGTCTCTACAGTGAGAAGAGTCAGAGCTAAAAGTCAAAACAAGCTAGTAAAACCCACAGTAAAATCCAAGGATAGTAATTAAATATTGGATTAGGGTGCAACTGGGTTTTTTCCCTGTTTGAAATGATCCAGAGCTGCAAAACTTTTTTCCTCTGCCAATGGATATAGTGGTTACTTAAGTTTGTATGGGTTCAAGGCTTGAGGAACACGTTAGAAGAAAAAGCCACTGAGATTTTTTTAAATACACAGAAGCAAATACAGCTTTTGACTGCCTAGTTTGTACATATTTTTTCAGCTAAAAAATAATTTTCCTAGTACCATACATAAAATATAACAAGCAGCAAATTTAAAGCAAAACAACAACTGGAAAACAATATTATAGATATATGGTTGTTTACTTGGTGGTCTTAGAATGGGTCATAGGAATAACCAAGGCATTCAGACAAATTTTATAGAAGTTGCACTTTCCAGTGAGGCACTTGAGGACTAAGGCTTAGAATAATGGCTCTCTAAATGATAGTTTGCTGTTCATAATCATCTTCAATCATTCCTCTCTCCTTCTCCCTTGCTTCAAGTCTAGGGTATAGAGGTATTAATCTTTATGAAAAACGCAGAACAAAGCTGGTACACAAATTCTGTAAGTTATACTTGTGCCCTTATGGACATTAAACCCAGTATCCCTCTGCTCTCAAGGAAGAAAAAACATTAAGCAGGAGCTATTCTCCTCTTTATTTATACATCTATCATTTCTAAAATAAAGGAAATCTGTCTATCACTTCATTAGAATTCAGAAATTTTGCTTATTATTTACTTTAAAATATCCACTTATATGCATAAACATATTTTTTGCTTGTTTGGGTTTTTGTTTTTTCCTCACAGAGTTCAGGTTTTAACAATGGATATACAGCTATCGAGGACAAGTTACAATCAATCATTCCTCCTGGAGCTTAAAGTATAGTGCAAAACAGAACATTAAATTAAAAAACAAAACGAAAAAAAACCCACAAAAAACAAACAAACAAGCAAAAACACCAACAAAAGCAACCTGAACTGTGAGCCTATGATTCCAATTGTAGACAAAGACTGCTGTGCACAGCCTCAGGACATCCAGTAGCCTGGATTTCAGCAGTAGATATTCAGTTAGAAAAGGAAAGAAAGGCAAACAAAATTATGCAAGTGAATTTGCTGGTTATTTGAGTAGAGGCTTAGTAAAGGCTGGCATTGTTAGCTTGACAGTTAAAATTATGCAGCTGAGGCAAATTTGTCAAAATCTGGCTTTAGCAAAATCAACTGTTTCTGGCAAAACCTCCATTACAGTCATTGCAGTTAATGGCCATGTAAAAATGGGATTTATCAAAAGGAAATCCAACATAGTTATCTACAGAAGTTAGGTTAACAGTTGTTACTTAACACAAGTACTGATATTTTCCAAACAGAAATAAAACACTTGCTTTCCTTTCTTCTGAGTACACTTATATAATGAACTTTCAATAGCTAGTTTTAACTTTTGCCTGCAAGCAAAACATATAGTGCCAGAATATATTCTAAACCACATGCAAATTAGGAGTTTTAGAGACCTGCATTCAGCTCTGGGGCATCCAATGTAGGGCTGTGGTCCTGCTGGGGTGAGTCCAGAGGAGAACCACAAAGATAATCAGGGTTTTGGAGCATCTCTCCCATGGACAGGCTGGAGTTGTTCAGCCTGGAGAAGGCACCTGGGCAATTTTCCAGGACCTAAAGGGGGCCCACTGCTGAAAGAAATAATGGCCAGCCTAGCCTTCCTTTCCCAAAACTTGCAGCTGACAGGTGTAGAACATACAAACAGACCTGTTCCTCTCTTCCTTCCTGAGATCATTAACAGAGCAATAACATGAAGAAATCCCTGCACACAACCTGCAGTGGACTGCAACAGTGCCTTTTCTCTGTAAGAGGAGTTGTGGTGTGGTCTGATGGAGAAGGCAATTAAAAATTATCTTAATTCATCCATAATCTGGTCTGAATGGTGTTCAGGCATCCAAGTGACAATAGGAGCAATCATTGTCCATCTGATTTTAACATATTCCTTCATTGGAATATTAAATGCTATCTTATTTAAGTACATCATTCTTGAGGGAAGTAACAACAGAAACATAATTTTCTTCTTTTTACAGAGCATTCCCAACACCTCACAGGCAGCATTAAATCCATTAAAGATTAGCCATACTGCAGATTAAGCCTGACAAGATAAAAATCACATAAATAATAAATGCTGAAGTAGCATGCTATGCCAAAGCCTATTTCATCAAAGACAACAGTGAAAACCTCTTACTATTTTTGTTTTGATATTCCTGATATTGGAAGGGGACAATAAGCTACATCTTCCACACTTTGAAGCCTCAGGGGAGAAGCATTACAGGTAAAACACCTTTGTCAGCTGTCAGAAACCTGTTTTCCAGGAACCCAGACCCACTGCCACATTGGCCTGGAAAAGCCTTGCTGGATTTCATCATTACTAAGTTTGCCAGTGAGTTTTATGGGCAATTTTAATTCAAATTAATTAATTTTAATTCAAATTTTAATTTCAATCTTTTTCATAACTGTTAACTTATTATGTTACTTAAGATATTTTTAATGCTTCTTTTAGTTATTGCAGATATATAGTTGTATATCCATTTCCACAGAGATTAAATGTGGGAAGTGGTAAATGAGAATTTCCTCAATTTTTCAGCATGTTTCTCTTGGGGAGGAGAAGTCCTCATAGTCTCATATTAATTTTTCTTATTTTTCACAATTAATCCCTATTCTTTCATTAAATGCATTACCTGTATCTCTGCTGCCTATTTGTGCAAAAAGTTCTTGATCTATGCACTATATGTTAAAAAAAAAAAATCAGATTGTTGGTTTATTGTATTTTTCCATCAGAGATAATCTTGAGTTAATTATTTATACTTTCCTCACAACTTTTTTTTGTAATTTCACATATCTACTTAGATTATCAAGTTTAAAACAGATTTGATAATTGAACAATTTTTTAAAAAACAGGTGATTTAATTTTTTTTATTTTTATTAATGATCTTCCCTCTATTCCTTTTTCTCTTTCTTCTGAGCAGTGATAGCTCATAAGGAGTTAAAATTGAGATTTCAGTAGCTCTGATAGAGGGCACAGGGAGCTTGAAGACACAAAGCTGGGACTTTCCTCCATCTCTCATTAATCTCTTCTGCACAAACATTTTAAAACACGTTTTTCTTGGTGTTCAAGAAAGGAGTTTTAATTGCAAACTATCCCCTTTACCTGTGTATGAATTACAGGACTATAAAAAGGAATCAGGAGAGGGGGGCAGAAAAAAAATAAAACTGCACTGACTGCAGCTTCCAGTAACACTTCCAGTTCCTCAGTCCATAGGTATTATTGTTTCATCTTTCAGTGTGAGACTGAAACAAAACTCAAAGCTTTATTAAGGTCTCTCCAAGTCATTATAAGTTTATAATAATTATTTAAGCAATTATAAGCAATTTAACAGAGGGGCAGCCCTGCTTTGTATATATCAGTAAATATCTAGTAATGTTTTGTATATTCTGTCTATATTAGCAGTAATTTAAAGTTTTCACTTAATAGAGGTAGAAGCAATCCACATTGACACTGTTTACATTTATAAGTGGGCAGGGATGTTTTAATTGCTTTTCCTCAAGCAGCTCCCCTGCCAGAGAACAGATACAAATTGTAAACTGTATGGTCACCTTTACATTATTAGCAAATATTTGCCAGTACAAAGTAAGTAGATTTTTTTCTAAAAGTAAAGACTGTGAAGCCCTGCAGAAGGCACACACAGGATTCACTGCATCCTGGCTCAAGATTCTTGCAAGTAAACCAGAAAAACACAAAGTACAGAGATTAAAATATTAAAAGATTACAATAAGGAGTAGTCAGGATTAACAAATATATTACTTATTCCTTAGAAAACCAGTCAAGAAACCTTCACCATGACTGCCAAAAATTAACAAACACAAAAGTATAACCTACACTTAAAGATATTAAAGAATGTTCAAAAACGGAATGAATATATTTGTGACAAGGTTGCAGCATGCTTACTAAGACTTCATATTTCTTGTACCAGTCCATGGTACATTAAAGTCCCCCTCTGGCATCTATGCTTCCACAGTAAAGAGTGTTCTCCAGTAAAATGAGTGTTTGGTTGTATTTGCATTTGCAGGATCACAAAGTGTTCCCACCATCTCCATCTTCTTTTCTTTTTTGATGATAGAAATCCTGCCATATGCAGATCTAAATATTTCTTTTTAAAATATCACTATATAAATTTAAAGAACTGTGGCACACTAAATATTCTGGATGCAGGACCTGTAAGGATCTCAACTCTCATTCTTTACAAATCCTGCATGTAGGAGTCTGTAGAGACTTAGTGTGCTTAAGACTCAAAGAAATCCAAATACTCATTTCAAACCAGAAACTTCTCAGGATTTTCCAAGCCAATGATAAATTTCCCACAGGATGTGTTATAAGAAATGTTAATCCAGTTGCAAGAAAGAGAGAAATATGTAAAGGGAAAAAAAATTGTCATAGTCCTCACATGCCAAAAAGTCACCAAGTTCTAGAACCCACTGTGCTGTTTTTGGGCTAAAGAAATAGCATTTTTCTTCAAACATCCATCTAATTGTCTTTGGCAATTAGTGATTCCACTGTAAAATCTCAGCCAGGTATATTATAAAGAACTATCTGAAAGATATAGTCAAGTTACACTTAACAAGGTATTTTTAAGGAACACTGGTTTAAGGACTAACACTGGCCAAAGGAAATAAAGTTCATGATCCTCTTACTGTCGTTAGAACTCCTAACTAAACTGCCACAGAAACTCAGAAATACTTCAGCACAGAAGTACTAGTGAAAGTGCACATATGGGGAAGAAGTGAAAGGAAAAATGCAGAGGGGTGAACAATAAGTTCATTTTAAAAGCCCCAAAAATGTCAGAAAGGGCAGGAGTCACTGGGTTAAAAAAATTCATTCAGCTTTGAGGTTTGCTGCTTAACTTAGCCTTCTTAATTTCAATCATCTACCAAAATATACTATGCCATGCTGCTACCAACAATAAATTCCATTTTAATTATGTTGGAGATTCATTTATATGTAGATGTTCACCATCAGATGCATAAACCCAATGAAAGACATTCATTGAACATCTGCCTCAGAAATTTAACAGAGTCAAGTATGTTTAATGAGTAATATTGTCCAACTACCTGTTCTTTCCATCAGATATCATTTAATTTGCCTTTTTTTCCCAATAAAAGTAAAAACATAAGGGGGAACTATATAACCTTCTCCCTTTTACAATTATTACATGCAATTTGTAAAGACAATAATAAAACATAACAGATTCCCCAGCTGAAAAAAAAAAAAAGAGCTGAGGGCAAAACATGGTAAATAAACTCTTGTATTATTGATTTGGAGCTAGAAACACAACACTGAGTCTTATACCAAGGGAGTGATTCATGTACTAAACACGAGCATCAGGTGCCATTTCAAATGCCCCAGTGGATACAAGCAGTACAACACAGAGCCTGATTTCCTGCTCTTCTGCAGCAGCAGGTGGAGGCGTGGGATATCCTTAGGCACCTAAACAGGAACCAGATATGTAATTTTAAGCACCATTATAATTTGTGAAGTGATTTGCCTGTAAAAAACTGCATCATATCAGTAGTGGCAGGTTCATTTTTGATGGCATCGCCTTCATTCTGAGCGACATTGAAAATACTGTTTGGTCTTGATTTGGTTTTATTTTAGATTTTTTAACTTCAGGGCAGTATAGTTTTATTCCCATTTTCACACCCTGCATGCACCAATAGAACATGGCTCTAGAAATATCATACTGAAATTAGGGAGCTAGATCACCAGAACAAAACATCTTCAATCAGCTCCACTAACAATGCTGAAAGTCCCAACCTTTCTGTGAACAAAGTGAGTGCCAAAAAATATACCTCCTATGGAATGAAAATATTAATTTGGTCATTCATTTGAATTGTCTTTTTTTATTTGGGGGCTATGTGTGAGTTTTTTCCCCCTCAAACTCTACGGCACCTGTTGCAGCAGGGATGGTATCACTCAAGAGCAGGAGGATTGTCCAGCTGCTGAACCAGCCTGCTATGGAATCATTCCCTCCAGCAACGCCACGTGATGGGAACACACCTGCAACAGGTCAGGTAACACAAGGGGAGCACTCCTGGGAGAGAGGAACACTGTCCTTGGCACGTGTCACATGCAGCTCTGCACAGCAGCTGTGCCTGGCACGCAGGAACGAGGAACCAGAGAAAAGCTGTTGCACATAAAGTTGTCATCTCTCCTCCCAGGCTACTTCTGCCACATGTCGGTTTTCACAGCATTTCTATTGCCTCCCAACAACTGCACACACAGCATCTATTCTACCACAAAACCAGATCACTATATTTAGTTTGTGCTACAAAGCTTAAAATTTCAGGAAGATTCCCCTGGAGCCAATGCTGATCTGTGTAGTTTCTTACTGAATATGTGAGTGAGCAAGTGGAATTGCCTTCCCAGAGAAATTGTCTTTCTCCTTCATTTTTATCATGTGGGAAAAAAGTTACTGCAATTGCAGTGCTTTTCCTCTTGTTTTCCTGTATATTAGCAGAGGTGGTTTTTTGTTAATTCTTGAATTATACAACTCCTGAAAAAGATTATAGTATGTTGAAAAGTAAGATGCAGCTAATAAAGTCTGGAAAAAACAAGAGATTAATGCAAGAACAGTCAAAATGAATTCAGTTAATAGAGCTTGGTAAGGATGGATGGAATTCAGTTCTGAAATGAAAGAGACTAAAATTTTGGCCAGGAAACTAAATGCACACCTTGAATGACAAAGAAGGAATCTACCACAATCCAGGGACAGCATTAAATGCCAAAACAGACAGATTTATACAGCTTCCATATGCTTTTTTCCCCTTCATTTGGCTATAGAAGCTCGGTAGTTTAGGGGCCAACCTAAACCTGAAGTTGTTTTTAAAGAAGTTTTTTGCACAGTAACATTTAAAAATCAAACTTTTGTTGACAGCCAAACTATGGTTGCAAGATTATTCAGCTTTACCTTACAGTTCATTTCATTCTTAAAATACATGCCCCACATAACTTGTCGAAGCTTAGCTTGCTCTTAAAAACAAAAAAAAGAAAAAAAACTAAATGAAACACCCATATATTTTGTTAAATGTTTTAGATTGTTTGTTTACTTTTTATTTATAAATACATTCTTTCCTTTTTTCTATTAAACAAAAAATCCTCTTATTTTAAGAAGACTGCTTATGAGAAGAGGGGAAAAATAAGAGTGTCTGCAAAATACAAAACGTGATAAAAATATGATGCCAGAGTTTCTTGCAGTTGCATTTTCAGACTCCCAAGCATCTTGAAATTCAAAGTTCAAAGCACTTCAGATGATAGCTTCTGAGAGTGTCATGGCTGTGCCCCACTTACAGCTCAACTTTGAGCATGGAAGTAGAGAGGAGACAAATATGAACTATCTATACAACAGTGAATTTTAGTGATTGTTGATGTTGACCTTAGAAATTCCTATCCACCTACATGCATAAAATACAGCATATCAGGTTGTGATTGCCCCTGTGGTGTTCTTATCTCTGTCTGTCCCCTTGTCCATCTGGGCCATGTCTGTCCTCCCTCCAGTCTCCTGAGAAAGTATCTCAGGTACCAGTGATGGTGCATAACAAGATTAGATGAGCTACTGAGGGCTCAGTCATACTTCCCTCCCTCAAAGAACTATCATTTTTCAGAACTGAATCATACACCATACTTAAGCTATGGGCTTGGGTAGTGATAGAATAAGATCAGGGTTCGGACACAGAGTCTATGATATTGGAGAGTTATGGAGAAAGTAGCCATTTAAAGGGAAAAAAAGGAGGAGATATATGTAATTGATATGTGGTTATTAAATAAATTATTAACAAATCCCTGCATGCTGATGAAAACCCATTATTAATTAATACACAGAGTTTTCTGCAGTATGGCTTGCAGGAAGTGGGCACCAAGTCTGCATACTTCTCAACCTTTTTCAGGCATTCAAAATCCAGGAAATTGTAACACAAACATATACATATATATATACACACACAGACATATACACACTCTATAGGTGAGCAGGTGTACACAAGCCCTGTCTCCTGGTAAACTAAAGAGATTGGAGAAACAGTAAAACTATTTTCTTTTATTCAAAGAAGTATAGCTATCATTTCTGTTCACCTAGATTTTCTTTATTTTGACCCTCAGAAAATGCACAGCTTCTTAGAATCAATGGATTTGAGTGTCTTGTGCAGATTGCTTACAGATACTCACATATGTCTACAGCAGATTAAATAGGCTCTTTAATGAAAGGCACAGGGCTGTGGTACTCCTTGCAGTGATAAAATGGCTTAGAGTGTGTGATTTTTTCTTGTAGTTGGAAGTTTCTGTTTACTTCCATGTCTATTTACTCTGAATGTGCTTCATATTTGCAAATCACTCCCTGACTCTTGAAGGGGAAAGAACAGTTTATAATCTTACCCCTACAAAGTCCTAGTAATCCTTTTAAAGCAATTCATACAATGCTGCTACTCCATAAAATGGAGCACATTGAGGAATTATAATTGTCTTACTGAAATCCTTCTCTTGAGGCTGCAAAGTTCATGCCAGTATCAAAGCCTCATCAAGGTAAGGAAGGGCAGAACCTGTCAGATGTTGAGGGGAACAAGTTTGAGAAGCAGCCCTTGAGCCTTTGGCATTTTATGCTCTGTCCCCATGTCCTTGCTTTAGTGGTTTTTTAAAATGAGCAGGCAATAGAGAAAACATTTTTAGAGCTAAATACAGAAGGACAGTTACCTCCTGGACTGAACAGAGGAGCCCAAACTGAGCATTTGTCCCACCAAGGGACTGCCAGCTGCTTGGCAGAAAAGATGGCAAGAAGAAAAAGGAACAAAGTCAGTGCTTTCTGGCAAGAACATGGGGTAAGACTTCTAGTTGTACACAGAAGTCAGTGAGGAAAACAGCTGGGAAAACTATTAAATTCAACATGAGATTCTGCTCCCAGTGAAACATACTTCCACTGACCAGCTGTGTTACAAACAAGATTGATTTTTGGGGTTGGTGTAGATGTTTTGGCTGGTGATGGCTGGCTCCTCAAACATGAAGAGGTAAGTAAGTGAATACTCTAGAGTCTTTTTCAACTGTAAAGAAAGTTCTGACAAAAAATTTAATTAAATTCTTCCTAAGCTTGGAGGGGGGGGAGTGTTCCATATATTTATTTAGGCTTGATACCAGATGCAAATGCTTAATACCATAATTCTAAAGAGGGTCCACTTCACTGATACTGCTTAGCTCTGAGAAATGTGCAAGTGGATGCTGTAATATTTTAATTACAATATTATTTGTAATGATATTTCCAGTTATTAGAATCTAAAGTGTTCTACACCAGCTTCAAAGGGAAATATCCAACTCCAGACAAAAAGTGGTTTCCACACAACAAAACTCATTGTATGTGCTTTCTGCTTGTTCATTTTCCCTTCCTTTCTTCAGCTCCACAGTTCTCAAGTGTTACTCTCAATTTTTCTCCTTTCTTTACTGGTCTGCTTGTCACATTAATTTCTCTAGATGTTACTCTAACCCATCTATCAGTCATACACATGTGCACACCCTCCTCCTTTCTGTTCTGTCATTCTGCAAAAAACTGTTGGAATGTCCCTTCCAGGAGCCCAAAGATGTCACACCTTAAGCTTAGGTCTAATGCATACTAGAGAGATTGGTTTTCAGATGATGAATACAGCTCAGTATCCATGATCACAAAAAAAAGAAAAAAAAAAAAAAAAAGAAAAAGAAAAAAAAATAAATCGAACAGCTTGCAGATATTTTAGAGAAAGCCTGTAAAAGCCAGGAATAACATCAAGAAATCTTCACTGAAAATGGTTTAGGAGATCTCCCGCCAAATTTCATTTGCTGAAAATAAATTTCTAAATGCAAAATTTTTATGTGCTCTGTTTCTGACTGCACATAGTCTCATGCTTTATTTACCAAATTAATGTTTATAGCACAAGGCAAGAATATTCTCAACTTACATGACTGTAATTTAGCTATCTTCAATGAAATTAGAAGTGTTCACACGAGAGTTTAAAAAATGCTTAAATTTCAAAACTATGTCACTATACAATTCCTTTCATTTTTTAATTGCTTACCCACATAGAATTATGAGTGGAAGAAAATAAGGCAAGTGGTTTTTTTATCTCCTATCATTTCCAGCTCTTTCAAATCTTTCTGCTGATGGTAGATTTTGACAGAAAACATCAAGCTGCCTGAGTCATGTCACATTACTGCTAAGTGCTAATTTTCTAATTTCAAAAATGTTAAATTTTAAGGGTCATTGGCATCACAAAACCCTGTATTTGCTAAGAAAAAGCCGACATCTTTCATCCTGTTCAAATTCCACAGAGGTGAGACAACATCCATTTTCCTCACAGTACATAGCCTGAGATATAAATAGTATTTATATGCATAAAGAGGGGTCTATAAAGTTCACATTTACCAAAGAACAGTGTGAGGTGTAGATTAAAATAAGAACTACTTCTTTTTATTTAGCATATATGAAAAGGGAATAAAATGACAGATATGTAGCTTGATTAAGGGCTTTGTTAGGTTTAAATCTTCAACACCAAGCCTTTTGTTTATGAAATGGTTCAACTGAGACTGCCTAAAATATACAGTTTCTATTTCTACTGAAAAACTGAAGTGCAAGAACAAATGAAGTCAAGGCAATGGCAGCTCCATGTGCCTGTGCCAGGCAGTACATGCAGTCTACAAGCATAAAAACATCCTTTGCCAAGAGGTGATGCCAGCACCATTCATCCCAAAGTGTTTCCATAGCTGTGAGTTATCAGTGTAAAGGAAATATTTCTGGACTGGATGTTAGAAGAAAAAAAGAGCAATAAAAGTAAAGTGGTACACAACAGCAAGTGGAGGAGAAAATTGAATCAGAAAGCAGGACATTTTCTTATCAACCTAAACATGCTGGTAAGCAGCTGGGAGAATAGGATTAACACAGTGTAAGATGTAAAGAAAATGTAGAAATTAGAAGAGGGAATAAAATTTATCTTTGTGCTCTTCTTTTCGTAGAACTTCCCTGCCTGGGAAGATTTTCTAGTTCCAAAATTCCAAAAACATGAAATAGTCCAGGAGACCAACAGAGCCTCGGTGGTGCAAAAACTGGATTTACTTTCAACAAAATTATTTCAAGTTATTACTATTAAATGAGAATTTTCCAATCTACAGTTCTTAAAAACCTTGAATAATCCTAGTGAAAAGTTCAAGATTGCTTCCTTCCCTGGGCTGGGTTGTATGACAGCTACCTGAACTGTCCTTTGGTCATGTTCAACAATAATCCACAATGCTGTATTTAGGAGGAGGAAAACAGAGGTGAGTGGATCAATATCACTGTCAGTGCTGGGATCTTTCTGAGTAATTCAGTACAACTCCTTTAACTCTTGGCAAGGTGGGATCTCAGCTCAGAGCTCACAGAATCAAGTCCTGCACAGCAGAGCCTGTCCTGACAACTCCTCCATTAGAAATATCCTTTCTACAGCCATGTGTACCAGTTTTATTGCAGAAGAGTAGCCATAAACACAGGATTTGTCCCATGCACTCCAAAACAACTCACATGAATCAAACTAAGTTTGCAGGCACTCTGGCTACCTCCATTAAGTTAGTTTGCTTGTTAAGAAATAGACAGATTACTTGTTTTCAGATTCTGCTTTGACTTTGTCATCATGTCCTCATTATCATATTCAATTAATTAGCATATACAAGTAATATTCCAGCATGCACACCTCCCTTAGAAACACTATTGAGTTCCACTAAATAAGGTAGACTTGCAATAGATTTGGGGGAATAAAAAAAGATTTAGGAGCTTGTATGCATACAAATTGACATATCTCTTAGAAAAAGGGTATTACAGTAAAATTATACAAGTTTTCTGTAAGGGGACCAGAAAAGAGGAAAAGGAGAAAAAAAATTGAGAACAGGTAAAACTGGGAAAGCTACACACCTGCTGAAAAGTGCAATGATTTTTGCCTCACCTTGACCTCATTATAAATAAAATGATTGGGGGAATAGAAAATAAGCATGTATTAAAGCCATATATTCCTTTTTCCTATCTCAAAGAAACAAACAAATGTTTTTGTCACAATTTTAGGGGATATTAGGGGATTAGCTGCTTTATTACTTTTAATCAAAAGTCTCAAATCTATTCATAAGGGGGAAAACAGACAGTAAAAACAAGAAACACTGCATTAAAAAAATTAACCAGATTAGATGGGGTGTACCTATCTATAGCTTCTCTAGCTTGGTTGATGAGTGCTTTTGATAAAAAACAACCTGATCATCTCCATTTTCTGTATTTTGGTTTTCTCTCTCAAATAGTTTCAAAGAACATGATTTGGGAAACTTCCATATTAAAAAAATAAAGGTGGAAGATGCACACTGGAGGCATCCCTAATACACTTCATTCAGTCCATGAAGCCTTAATAGGGCTCACAATGCAAAACAAAACAAAAACCAAGCAAGCAAGGAAATATATAAATGTAAGAGTGGTTGGTGTGGATGTTGAGTCCCCAACATAACTGACAAAACTAAAAATTATGTCCTATTAATGTATAGCACTTGTCAGTGTATTTGGAATATTTTTAGTTGGAAGATACCTCTAGTAATCTAGTCCAAGTGCCTGACCACTTTGGGGGTGACCAGAAGTTAAAGCATTGTCCAAATGCCTTAAGCACTGTCAGACTTCAGGCATCAAAGAAACAAATTCTGCTCGTGCTGCACAACATGAAGGGAGGTGCAGAGGCATAAATCTTCTCTTAGACAGGGATATAAACCCAGCAGACTTTACAGGGTGATGTTTAGTACTTGCTCTTGCCAAACTCTGAGTTCGATTTCTCCAGATTTCTGTGGTTTAAGTCTCACCATGCTAATTTCCAGTGATGTTCTTGCACAGTAGGTGACTAAATTGCTTTTCTCTTTGTAGGTGTCCTCATTCCAGTGGTAAAGGGGGTGGTTTTGGTTTTCATCAGAAACTAGTCTCACCCCTTTTTCTTACATATTTTTCAAATTAAGTGAAATATATATGATGCCACACTTTTACATTAAGCACTTCCAAATCTCATTAACTGCAGCATAATAAATGTAATCCTGCTACTGGTACTATTTGCTTTCAGGGAGGTAAAAAATTATATGTTTCTAATGCAGACAAATTGCTTTTGGATACAACATATGACCCAGCATACTCAGGGTACAAAATAATCACTAAAAAGCTATTTGCTCTGCTTTTCCCTACAATCTTTTACCAGAATATCAATGTTGTACTGGAAGTAATATAAATACAGCACAACACATTGATCTCATTGGGGGCTGCTGCTGCAAAGAGCTTATACATATATTTCCTAAGGACTCTTCTAAAATGCTTTTGCTTGCTCTTCCCCTGTCAGAAGACCTTGTTTCAACATTGTTACCAGAATTATCACTACATTAAGCATGGTCTGCTATTACAAATACATTTCCAATTCCTCAGTTGGGAAAGAATCAAAACTTCAGTAGCTCACATAAAAAAAGAGTTCAAGTGTTCAGAAAGAGAAAAACATTGTACACACTCATATAAAGCATTAGGACAACTACAGATATTTCTCTTAACAGCACATTCCCTGAACTGAAGCACTAAATTTCACTTGTACCTAAACCCATTTATTATATGCTCCACTCTGTTGCAGGTGCATTTATTACATTAATATTAATGGCAATATTGATTTTACTCTTGGACAGATCCATCACTAAGGAAAGTTCTTGTCAATAATATCCAATAACTCCGAGAACTTTGGTCCTATCTGAGCTACCAGATGCCAAAATAATGCACACACCCCAAACACATCAGAGTTGCCATGCACATCTATTATAGCTGAAAGGCATCTTCCAAAAATGACCAGTTGGTAATTGAGTTCATAAAACAGCAACTGCCAATAGAAAATAGGCACCAAGAGGCACCATTTTTTCAGATGAAAGTGAGTTTATGGGATTTGTTGTTGAACTTTGTTGTTCTTTGTACCACAAATATTCACCTATTTGATTTACACAACAAATGCTAAATGTGGAATCAGAATTTCTGGATTTTAAGTGTCATACTTCCTACACCATCTTGTTACTAACTTTGCCTTCCATTTTCACCAGAAGATGACAGTTTTGTTAGGATTGAGTTTCTAGCACTGACAGTTCTGGAAGAGCAAGGATATTTCATGCATTGCTTAAGAAGAAAAACAAATATCTGTGCTAGGCATTTGTTTATCTATTTCTTGTTTGACTAGAAAATGTTGCATTTCCAATCTTTACCACAAGAAGCCTCTTTTTTCTTCTGGGAAGAAAAGTAAAATTATGATCTTCTAAATTAACTCATGTTCTTGTAAATAATTCAGTTATCATCCTTTAAGGCTCGCAAAGAATATCTTCCTCATATACTTAAATTGGCTTACCAACAGTACCATGAACTGTACACTGCTAAATGCCTAATGCTAGGTGGTAATAAATCAAGTTTGCATTTTATAACAGACATGAATGTTCAGCTTTTCTGAAATAAAACTTACATCTATACTTTCACTGACAAGCAGGCAGTTTTCACTTCATCTTCACCATGTGAAATTTGAAGTTTTTTTAGATAACTTCATGTGCCACGGTAGCACAAGTTGGGGACCAAAATGGATTGTTCCACAGGCACTAATTGCCTTACTAAGACAAAACAATATAGTGCTCCACTGTAGTGAACTGTTGTCCTGAAATAATTTTTATGCATTATGTTCAAGGTTTCCTTTAGCTTTAGAGCTTAGAAAAGGAAAAAAAATATCTTGCTGTTGTTACGTTTTAAAACAAAACTGAGAATTTTTAATATGTTCTGATGTTAAGAATCAATGTAGTATAATTGCACTTTTACTATCAGAAGCTATACTTCAGTATATGATAGGATCTAGAGGACAACTTATAAACACTATAAGGCAGAAATCCCCTTCTTAGATTTGCATTCCAAAGTGTCAAGAACTTCCCATAATGCAAAAGTAAATAAATATCTTCCAAACAACTTCAGACACACTAGTTTCATAAAACTAAAAATGGAGAACACATTCATGAAATGAGTGGAATGAAACAAAATAAATTCAAAATAATTTGTAGACTAATTTCCATGCCTCAAAGTACTTTAATATAGCTCCTTCCAAAATAAAATTTTCTGATGAAAAACTCTAGACACCCAAAGGAAATATATACAGGCAGTATGAAAACAAACTGGAAATATATAGATAGATAAACAAACATTTCTTTTTAGAGATAAAATTTAAATATGGCTCTCACTCCAATAAAAAGACTGTTCAAGAACACTTAATAAAACAGATTATGCAGTTCTACTACCTGTCAAGGAACAATAAGTACTAATGATAATTATGAAGCTAAAATGTAAAGTAACTGAAATTCAGAATTAAGTCTAACAGATTTTCACTTCTCTGTGGTTCAGTTCAAAGCAACTCTGAACTGGCATTAGACATGAAAATAAAGTTACTCTAAACCCTCTAATAAACCTGGTCAAATATCAGCAATGGATATACTGAATACGCAAATAAGTAAAACAAGAACCTTTCAAATATCTGTTTTGGCAAATTATTAAAAATTAATTCAGCTCAGAGTAAGCTGTTGAATGGTAGTGCCTAAAAATGCAAATAAAATAGATGCCTTTGTTACTATAAAAATTATAATTTCTGACTATGTGCTACTTTCTGTTATGAGGAATTTAGATCTTAAGAGGTGAATCTTTCTCCAGTAAAATTTAAAAAACCCTAACACATTGATAAAAAAACATACAAAAACCCAACACCACAGTTCAGCTCCCTGATGTAGCCACAGTTCTCATTTTGAATTCACATTATTTTCACCTACAGAAGAGCTGAACGTTTTTCCCATTCTGAAATGCAGTAAAAACTTTTCAGTACAAAGTGCTGAAATTGGCTTAAAAAGGGCAATACCTTGCTAGTACAACAAAGTTTTCCTTTAACTAATTCTAAGCATAAGTTGATTTTTCTAGAGCATATTGCTCCTCTAGATAAGCAAAATATCAAAAAATTGTCAGCAGATATAGAAGGCCACTGAGTAATCTCTCTCTGATTTTAGGGGAAAAAAAACATCATCATAAACTAAAATGGTCATGCAAACTCTATCTTCATGTCTCTGTTAGCTACCCCAAGCTTTGTAATTTAGTAAGAAAATCTTAACTTCTGATAAAACACAGTACTTTTGTTGTGACAACTTTATAAATAAATAAGCTTTTTTAATAATCTAAGTACAAAAGTAGAAAATCACTTAAAGTGGTGGGAATTGATAAATCTGTAAGGGCTTGTACAGGCCACTTTTACAAAAGTGCAGTTTGGTAAAAAAAATGCTGTTTTTTTTATTTTTAACAAACTATTAAGCTGTCATTCACAGCTTTCTCAGATTCAAATGCAGCTTTGTGCATAAAAGAGTTCTTACCTAACGAAAAACAAGAATTACATTTGATCTTCATATTAATTGCACAGACTAAAACATAGAAGTTACATTTGTGTACTTCAATGGCTTGTAGAGCTTTTATTTTCTCAATGATTTTTTTTTTTTCCTTTTAGTGTTGTTATCAATTAAAATTTTGTCTGAGGCAAAAACTAAATCAAATTCTGTCTCCAGCCTAACTAGCTAGAAAACAAAACAATATACACACTGCTGCCAACTTTCATGGTTTTATAAAAGCTGCAGAGTAAATGGTGGTTTTCTTCATAGGTGAGGGTCAGAGACTTATGTGAGTTCCCATTTTTCCCAATGTGACAAAGACAAAACCATCAGAGCAAAACATGAGGGTTTGAAAAGCCACATGATTTTCCAGTGCATGGGGGTCAGCAATGCCCATGTGAAGCTTTATAAAACAGTTCTGGAAATATAAATTATTCCTTTTAGGAAAATACTCTATTATGTAGCAGCTAAACAAACTCCCTCTGCAGATGAAGCATTTACCAGTTTTTTCTCGCCTCCTATTATTATAAACCACTGCTAAAACTGAATGATTTAGTACAAGGTTTATGTTAAACCATCTAAAAGTATCACTTTGCCTTCTTACATGTCAAGCATTATTGCACTCATCTTTCTTTTCTCTCTGCAAGTATAAATTTAAGTTGTATCTGCAGTGCAACCTTGACCCAACTAATTTGAACAGAGTTAATTTTCCTCACTGTCTGCCTAACACCTCCTTCCTCACTCTGTGTTCCTGAAGTTATGGCTCAGTTTTAACTCACTTATGCATCTCGTTGAATGGCACTTCCTCAGCCCAGAATCCTGGTGTGTAAACACAACAATGTTTATAGCACTTGACCTACCAGGCATTCTTCAACTGATAAAATGGTCATTCAGATCTATCTTGCACTTGAGCAGAAACAATTTTTGTTAATCATTTTGGGAGAGATTTCAAAGGCCCGTGACTAAGAGAAAAATCAATGGAATCTGCATACTCAGCACACCTGGATTTCCTGGGAAAAATTCCCCTAGTGTTATCTCTGCTTCAGTAATTACTTATTTCTATATTTATTATAAATATTTGTTTGTTTTTATATTTGTGAAGTAATCTAGAGTAGAGGAATTCACTACTTTTTCCTTCTCAAAGATATTGCAAGCACTCCTGTAGCTAAAGTCTGCATTAAAGGTTTCTCATTAATACATCCTTAGTTGTTTCATAATGCCACCATGTATTTCAGATATTTGTGCTCATTTAAAGCAGAGACAGAGATGTTCATTGCTATTTCAAAGGAGTATTTTTCAATTCAGTTCTATTGCAGTGAATCACTAAACTACAGTTTGAGTGGTTTGAAGGTTTTCCAAGAATATTTCTTTCCATTATAACTGAAAACAAGATGAAGAAATCTTTTGGGTTTTTTTATTTTGTCCAGTCCTCCCAAGGCCTGTATTCAAAGCAGTTGGCTATTTCATGCTTTACATTGATACTGAAAGTACAGTACTAAATATATAATATATAGGCTTAGACTATCCTTCCCCAGGATGTCCCTGCTTCTTTCTTGCATAATGTGTCTTATGTTTTGCTTAGGTTTCATTTCATCCCTCTCAAATGTTAGTTTTCTTTATCAAGACTCTTTGATCTTCAGCCTTATAATTTTCTTTCGGTCTTGAGCAAGGTGTTTATTTTTTACTAAACTTGATGAATTTTTTTTCCTGATTTCAGAGAGATTTTTCAGTCAGTTTTTTTAATGGTGTCAAAGTTGCCTGCAGCACATCAAAAATTGCACTTTAGAAGTTTTTATACACACACTGTTATGTATGTGTAATTATTCTTATCAGATGTCAGAAATGACCAAGTACTTTCCTTTTAATACCTTTGCAACTGAGTGCAAGAAGTGTCAAATTATAAAGGTGTGGGTCCACTGGAATTAAACTTTATCAACCTCTCAGGTTCATCAGAAGAACATACCCAAATTGTCATTCATCATTTTGTGGTGTAGTTTTAAAAATAACTAAAGTCATCCTAAAAATTCAGAGTTATATCATTTTATTTCCATTCAGTTGCTCTTCTACTTTCAGTGGAATTAAACAGTATTTAGGGAATCAGCATTAGCCACCTGAACCCAGCCTCACAAAAAAATCACCAAACTGATAATCACATGGTAGTCAGCATTATTAAGAGATTTGTGAAAGGCAAAATTTTCTTTTTTCTAAAGTACTGCTATAATAAGAATAACTTAAACATGAAAATAGACACTACTGATACTATAGACCCTGTCTCAAAATTATAATATTCAAGTGACAGAACTGCCTTAGAAACTAGGGCTTGCATAAGAAAAAATAATCACACCTCAGCAATCTCTTCATTGACTCTGAGTATTCATATTTTAGACAAGAAATACTATTTCTTAACTGATGTAGTATTTTAAAAAAAGGTACAAAATATGCATGAACAACAGTGAAAAATAAAGGAACAAAACATTCTATACCACCACATCTCTTTCCTCTCCTTCGCCCATCACAAGGAAATAATATATTTATTAGGGAACTTTAGGAATCATCAGTTTATAACCTGATTTTCAGATCCTTTAAAGACTTTTGAAATGTCTAGTTCTAAATCACATCGATATTATTCTGTTAGCTGATATGAATGCAAGTGGAAAATGTAATATTTTTTGGTGGCTGATTTCATCATATTCTGCTGTGTAGAAACTGTGGGAGTGTGTCATTTCCAGACATGTTTACAAAGGCTTCAAGACATGAAGATAATCTTAAATATCACAGATAAATGTTTATTGAGTGAACCAGGGGAATTTTAATTCTTCAATGGCAACAGTGATAAGTTAATTGTTCCTCAGGTTAGAGGTCTTGATTAAAAGATTTGGTCTTCTTAGATGGAAAGTGACTGCATTCAGTCTATTTCTTTGAAATATCCAATTTTCACTGATCCCAGAAAAAAAAAGTATTTTTCTAGCCACTGCTCCATCTCCAGATGTCTTCCAATTTCTCTTTCCTCTGTACTTGAGCAGCCTTTTTATTTGCACGAGTACTTATGCACACATTAATTCCTGAACTCCCAATTTTACTCCTCTGTTCCTACCCTCTCATTTTATCTATATCCATTTGACAGAGTGGAAAATTTCATTCTCCAACTTTTTATCATCCTTGAACACTTTCCTGGGTGCTCTTTAAGATGATTAAATTTCTTCTCATTCCCTCTAAGTGTTCTCATCTTTTTTTTCAACATATGATCTCATTCACTTTGAAAATTGTGTCAACATCAGAAGTCCTGCTCACAAGTGCTCTTTCATCAGTAATCTGCCTTCTATACTGCTTTTCTTTTTGTCCTTAGTTGCTAAATTTACCAACAGCAACAAGTCTAATACACTAAATCAACATGTTCTTTTCTTCTTACAAAGTTTTGATAAATCCAGGTGTTACCTTCTTTCATACTTTTAAGCTACCAACTATATATCTTAACATCTATTGTCCATATTTTAGTGTAAAATTCATGTATTTGCTCTGAAGAGGTAGTTTTAACTCTAGTTTTGACACTTTTATACCCTTGTTTTCTCCTGGTTTTGCAGTGTCAGAAAGCTGTGAGTAATCAATAAACATTGCTGTTTCTTGTACCAGGCTTTGCTCAGAGCTAAGAGATTCACACCAGCTTTGATTCACTCTTTGTCTAAATGTCTGTGGGTGGAAGTGGAAGAAGACAGAGAAAGCTATGTGTGTAGTAAATAGGCAATGTAATGTGCTGTATAGCACAAGATAACCCTTATTTATGCCTAACAAGAGCCTAATCAACATACATCACTGAAATTAGTTCTTATTCTTTGCATGCTAAATATTTAACGTATTTAAGGGAAAACCAAAGTCATGGAACAAGTGCACATGAAATTACACCAATTCAGCATACAGCAGACACTTCAAATTGAGTATATAGCAACTGCCACTGATTTGAGATCCTGTCAGGCTGTTAGGAATGGCAGAAATAGGCACTAAACAGGGAAGTTTCTGATTTATTTTTACTCTTTCCTGATGTCTGCCTTTGCTACTCTATCCACTTTTCAGACCCACTAAATGCTAAGCAAATATAAGCCATATGTGCCCACTTTTATGGTCAGCTTAAGCCATCATTTATGTAATGGCTGAATTTGACTTGAAGGTTTTCAAGGGAATTTCAACTTATTCCATGAGGTAACTGGGCAAAATTATCAGTGTTTTGAACTTCAGGATTCAATGATGTCATTATTATCTATTCCAAGTTGTTCCAACTACTTATGCTACAAATCCCTAGTTTTCACCTATAGCCTACTTGAAGGCCTATAATTTCTTTTAAAAGTATGGTGGCATTACAGAATTATGGCTAACTATATATTCTGATATGAATACAGTACTGAGAAGACATTCTGGAACAGATATTTATCACTACAGTGATGACAGTTTCATTAAGTCTTTAATACTTTAGGCTATGTATAACCTTTTTTGGTAGAACTTCCATATAATTAGCCAACAGTCACAAAGTAATTACTGTTTCCATGGCTGTCCCATCAAATTCCAGAGGCACAACAGGCACATTTTTCAGTTCAAATGAATGTTACACGATTTTTCATTGCTGAAACTCTTAGGTAGCTTTGTTTTCTTTTTTCTATAATAACTTCGGTGGTGGTTTTGGCATCTTTGAACTCACATTTTTGCCAGTACTAGAAACACAAGTGTATCTTCCACTGCCAAAACACTGCACTGCAATTTACTTTTGTTCTCTGTTTAGGATTTTCATTACTTTTTTTTTTTCCTAACTAACTAGGAAGGACCACCCTAACCAAAACATCTTGATTAAGAATTCCAGAATAAAAAAAATCAATATGATTGGATTGGTTCCAAACAAATATCAGCAGGAGAAAAATAAGGACAAAAAAGAGTTTCTGAATATTTTACTCTGTCCTGTACCTCTGACATCAACCAAAACTTGACCAAAAAACTGTGAGCAACCTACAGGATAACAGAAAATAATATTTGCAGAGATGGATGGCACAACACAGAAAAGTCAGAAGCCAGGCACCGGTTAAGCCTACTGCACAGACATGGCCTACCAATTTTATTTGAAAACAAACACCAAAAAACAAAAACAAAAACAAACCAAAAAAACCAAACAAAAAAAAAATTGAGGCTAATTTTACAAATTGCAAATATTAGGAACTTTCTACCCAGGAATATCAGGTGTTTCAGCTGAAGACAACACAATGGCAATGAGAAAAAGAAAAGAATCACAATCACAACATTTTGAAGCACTTTCAGTAATATTTTCTAGCAAAACCAAAAGTTACCACTGTGATCACAAGCCCTTGACTCTTGTCCTTCATTTCAGACACTCTAAGTGAGATTACACTGCAGTTTGGTGGACATAGCTGAGAAAGCAGAATCAAACCACAGCAAGACATCTGAACAATGTGTGTCATATCCTTTTCATTGCAGCTGTTTACTTAATGGAAGCCCTGACAATTGGATTTATCCAGCTTATGGAGAGTATTTTAATTTATATCAAGATGGCACACAAGAAAGGTATGAGGGGAGAAATAGATTTTTCTTTTAAGTAACTGAGCAACTAGAAATTGGAGCTTCATGGGAAATCAATGCAATTTCAAGTCTTCAGTGAACTTGCACAGGAAGGCTGAGAAACTTACTTTTCAAAATTGTGTCTGCTATGTTCAATCTATCTAGATTACTACAAAATAGGCCTTCAGTTTGGATCACTGTAGTGGGTATAGCTTTTGTAAAAAATGCCTACAGAGAACATTACTGTTAAAAGAAATCATCATTTTACAGGCAGTATAACATTCAAGAAAAAACTCTTGAAATTATTCCTTTCCTATGCTCTCAATATGAGACACATGAATTCACCTATTTTTTCAAGCTTTTATCTTGAAGACATATTACCTCACACTGCATGAGAGAATCACTCTAATTCTATTGTTTTAGAAATCTTATGCAGTTCTTTGAAGAGAACAATTTAAAAAAAAAGAAGCCTTAGGGTCATGGAACATGTACTGCATGAGTGTGATAGATGTACAACATCTCCTATGTCTTCTCATCTCTCATCATGTGTGACCCAGTTTCTTCTCTCCCATCTCCTTTTGAGACAAGAACATTGGACCTTACATCTCATCAGTGCTCAAAGTGGAATCATCTAAACCAAGGAGAGAAGTACATTTCCTCAATATGGCAGAAAATACCACTTTCAGTGTTCTTGTCTCAACATAATAAATCCCCCCAACAAGATGAATAAAGTACAGCTTCTTAACTTCTTTGATGAGGGCAATGAAACTTCCACCTTGTTGCTAGATTTTCAATAATAAAAATAAACTCTATTAATAATACAAAGCACTCTATCTGCATTTTTAAACTAATCACTCCAGCCTTCCTTCTCAAGTGGAGAAGGAGAGGAAATGGAAGAAGGGTACCTAGAGTGAATGAGTTTCAGAAACTAAAGGAATATTTCTGAGGCTATCAAATTACTGCAGTGACATAAATTGCTTGAATTCTGTTCATAACTTCTATGAATTTAACTAAACAGGTCCACTCTACACTATTTACTGCCTTATTCCCAATGCAGACACTTTGACCTTCATCCCTAGAAAGGTGTTGGTAGTATTACCCACAAAAATAAAATATAGTATTATTCTGGCCACAAAGTCCTGCTCAACAAAATAACAGCCAACTGAATCTATCCTACCTCCAAGATGTTTTCTGTCACAAATTTAGCATTTGAAAATACTCTTCATAATAGCAATCCTGCTGTGGAAAGCAATTTTGTTAGTCTTTGGAGTTTGTAATCTCTAAAGAAATTCTGACAGTTTATATGCTGACTCTGACATGCTCTGAAAGATCTTTCACTTTAAAAGCATTTTTTCAATACAATGCCTAAGGAAACTTAAAAAAAAATTAAACATTTCACAGCCTCTAATTTTTCCAAGAATTGGATTCAATAGAGCCTTAACAATTTTATAAGACACAATAGGGGAAAACTACTTTCTTCTGTTACATTATAGCAAAGAAAAAACTTCAATAACTCCAGTACTTCTGTTTCTGCTATGGGGACAACTTCTATAATCTACTTTTTGTCATCTGAGAACAGCAGAAGCCTTTTTAAAAAGTAGAGGTTTTTTGGTTTTTATTTTCCTCAGATAGCTAAAAAAAAAGTTATTCTTGCTTAGCTCTGTAGAGTATATAACAGCTTTATATAAAGTAGCTTTTAATATTTAGCAAGTCCTACATAACAGCTTTTAGTGTTTTTAAATGAGAGATTAGATATTGGTCTCTTTATTGTTATTCCAGCAGCATTGGTGATTTCTTGTGTATCTCTGAATGTGTCAACAGAATTAAGAGAGGGAACCTGCTACACACAGTATGCTCTATTATAAAACATGTAGTGACATTCAAAAGCTTTATAAAAATGCTGCAAGAATTTCTGCAGCATAATTTCTATCTTGCTGCTTTCCAATGAGATGTTCATATTTTATTAAACAAAATATTAAAGTATTTGTATATATTTCTGCATCCATTTAGTTTTGTCTGATGTATTTCTATATACTTTTATTAATAAATAAATACATTTGAAGATAGATGGAGTTAATTCCAATTGTTCTAATCTATATTATTTGCCAAGGGTCTAACAGTTATTCTCAAGTATATTGATGATTGAATAGTTTAGTAGAATTGGAACTGGATTGAGTGCAGACCTCTGCAGAGAGCAAATCACAATATAGAAAATAAATCCATGGAAATATCATATTCTCTTGTGACAAAAAGTAGATGAGCATAGTAGATATCACTCTTTGATATGTTTGTCCCAAGATCTTTCCTGTACATCAGGTTTTTATGGTATTGGGCCCTCAGACTGGTGAAATGTGGCAAAGCTATCTCTTAAGTACCTGAAGCTGTTGACAACTGTAGCTGAATATTTCCTTCATTTTATTTCACATACATTGAGTCCTCAGGCTTTATCAGCTTCTGTGTGATAACTAATGAAATATTCAAAACTGTGACAGGCTACAGGAAGCTCCACAGAACCACTCACATGCCTAGGCCACAGAAACACCTGTGTTCTCATCTGCATTTCCTAGCCACCAGTGTCCCAATCATTAACTTACATGGGGTTTATTTGCTTGATCATTTTGGGTTTTTTTCTTTATTTTTAATAACAGTAATTAGAGAACAATACCTCCATCCTCTCCCTCCCTGGTGAGTATACCAAAATCACATATCTGTCACTCCTCTTGGATCTGCCATTTGATTAGTTTCAAGTTATGCAGAGCTCTTTTATTAGCCTCTACTTCATCAAATATGAGAAATTCTGCCTGCTCTGATCCTGTTTCCTACACAAAAATCACAGACCTAAGATCAAGGTCTGATCTGCCTCATGGAAATTCATGTCAACAAGCACTCCCAAGGTGTTCAGACACCCTGAACAAGAAGTCTGGAAAACATGTGCCTCAGTACTGTGCCATAAAGCTGTACTGATTAATTTCTGCCTCACCTTACTGCCTGATTCTCAAAGCCTTTTTTGATGATCCAGGATTTGTAGTAAAGAGAAGACCTCAATGATAATTTTCACATCCAATTTTCACCTTTACTGCAAAAAGGCACTCTCTGGATGGAGTAAACTGATCCTGAGTCATCCACAGAAGGCTTCAGCTGCCAGACATGTTTCAGTAGGGCATCCCATAATCCTCACCTCTTAATAACAGCACCTATTAGCAGCTATCATTTCAGATAGCCATGATGATTTCAAAAACAAATGGTTTCCCTCTGTTAAAAGCTGTTTGTACTGGTTCCAGGAGCAGGCTTTCTCACTTTCTGAGACTGTTCAAAAGCTATACTACTTTTAAGGAGTTCGTATGATAGTCATTGAATCATTCTGAGAGTAGCAGGCTCCCAGAATTCTTTATTAACTGTGCTCCTCCTGAACCTGGACGTATGCCCATCCCTTTGTAAGGGAATCGAGCTGTTTCTGTCACAGCAGGCAGTTCTCAGCAAGCTTTAGATGCTCTTCCCCACCCTCACTATATGCTAGACAATTTAACATGTTTCTCTCACAGTGACTGTACACAAGGATAATAAATGACTCGCCATTCCAAATCCTGCCGTGCCTCTGGCATTTTCCCCTTGATGATCTCAAGAGCACTATTAGCACCAAATAGACACCTGTGGCTAAAAGATAAAATAGCAAAGTACCTTCTTCTCTTGGAAGAATGCCTTGCAGCACAAGGCTCATTAATCTCCCAACTATTTTGTTTGGGTGCTCCCAAGCACACATTTAAGAACTACTCTACACTTCATCTGATGCACAAAGCAACACTCAGTGTAGTCTGGTTTTCTGTACAACTGCCCCCATCCCTTTCTAAATCTTCTGGAGCTGGAAGAGGTGCATCATAAAACTTTCCATTTAATCTTAATTGAGCTTGGTATGACAGAAGCACTATTTCCCCGAGATCACCAAGATCAACTTTTTCCGAGTCCCATTTGAGAGAAGTGCCAAGTTATAAATTTCTTGGTATAGCCAGGCAGTCCCAGAGCATCCCTGACCCCCCTCAGCACTGACAAAGTACCAGGTATCAACTTTGCTATTTTTCTTGTTACAGGGAATGGTTTTGCAGTTCCAGCATGCTGGGAAACATCTGGTGAAGCTGCTACTGACTCTCCCATGTGCCACAATAACCTGCTTCCCATGGAAAAGTTAATGCCAAACAGAGCAAAAGAGGGACAGATCAAAAGGATAAGAATGGGTAAAATTTGTGCAGGGGGTTAAGCTGAACACAAATAAAGATGAAAGTACAAGCAAGCTGATGAGCTGCTCTGTTATTGGTCTCACCAACGCTGTTTATGTCTCTACCAACTTGCTCAACTAATCTCCCCTCCATTCTGCAAGTTGACACCAAACACAAATAACAGCAGCTGCAAAGAAGGCATAAAAATTCTGGAATTCAAACCTCTAGATGACGATTCAGTACAATGGCACAGTCTTGATTCTTTCTCTTGTCTATTTATTGTGGCAAGGCTAGCAAGAAACCATTCCAAGCAGACAAGCTTGGAGGGCAGAGTCAAATAAAATTAACAAACTGAGCCAGTTAAAAAAAACAAAAAACCAAAAAAAACCGAACAAAACCAAAACAGAATGGTAAAGGTGAAAGGCAGCAATTTCTGATAGAGATTAAAATCAATCAGAAAAAGCTGCTATAATTTGGAAAGCAGTTGAGAAAAACTAAAGTAATTCAGTCAGGTGAAGACTCTTGAGCTTCACCCTGCTGTTTAGGGCTGCAAATTCCTTCACACAACTTGCCAGTGTTCTTCATAGTTTGCTTCCACAATTCCAATATTCTACAGTCCCAGGCTACAAAATAGTGCCAGAGCTGTGACCATTCAACTCGTTTACCTCTCAGTGACCCCGGGGAAGGCTGAAGGCTAGGACAGGGAGATAAATGCAAATGTAGTAAAATAAACTGTAGTTTATAGAATTGCATCTCCCACATGGCATGCTGCATACATTCTTAACCTAAAAAACATATCTCCTAATTCATTAAATTTCAAACATGCAAATTTTCTTCTTTTTTTTGCCTATGTCAAGCATACTCCAGATCTTTATTCTCTGTCCCAGGAATCTATCTTTACTCTTTCATACCAACATTTCTCCTCATGATACCAATTACACATAGGGTTTTCAACCTGGCCAGTTCAGTTACATTATATTCTGATTAATATTTAGTCCCTTTAGCCAATTTGAAGGTTAATCCTTTGGCCACCTCTTTATAATGAAGCCATGCTACAGATAGAGGTGGGGTGATGAAAATGGAAACTTGCAGATTTGGAACAAGAGTGAAGTTCAAATGCAATTAAAGAGCTTCTTTGGTTGAAAAAACATGACACACACAAACCTTCTACTTTCAGACCCTGTGTCAAACGAAAATTAGACACCATTATGCTCATTAACATGTAAAATTTAATTCAACTCCACTTACTAGGTGAAGTAACATGGACTGTAGCAACTAATTTACAGAGGTCTTTCAAACTACAGTAATTTTTCCCAATTTCATTCACTTTTTATTATGGCTAATAACAGCAAAATATGCTACTGTAAAGCATGTGTTGAATTTGGGTCTCTCCGGGTACATTTTCTGCAGCACACTTGATGACCTTGATGCTGATTATTGTTGCATTCCTCTGTCAAAGACAAGGATTTAAAAATATTGTATGTATTTGTGATTATTAATTCCATGTCTTCTACATTCTTGTCAAGTCTACTTAATGATTTATTCCCCCTTGATTACCTTGAAAACTATTATTAGCTACCTATCTTATTACATGTGAGGAAGGTTTTGCACTGAAGAAAACAGGGACTCAGTTGTCCTTGATGCAATCCTGTTTATCATTCTCAGATTTGTAATAATTCCTTCCAGACCAGCCTTTGTTCCCTGAGCTTTTAGCTTTTTAGTTCAAAGTGCTCTCATCAGGTGTGTTTCATTTGGGGATAAAATATTCATCAAACTCTCAAACTATTACTATTTCATAACAATTTACATTATCTACACTTAAATGCTAAGGTTTAAAGGAATTTTTTTTGTGTCCATCCCTCTTGACATACATATCTGCCTTTCCAATCCCTGTTGTTTTCAGCTCTGTGAACAGCATGTACCAAGCAGGTCAAACATTCTCCTCCAGAGCAAACTCCTCAACAGCTAAACACAAAATCTTAAAATCTTCTTGATTATCCATTTCTTCTTTCATACTAAATATAAACTAATATTCTTGTTTTGAAAACCAATTCCTTTTGGTCATACATCTGACTTAGTGACTAACATTTCAGCTTACCAAATCCCCAGTTTCCACATGTACACTTTCTTATTATATTCTACTGAAGTGGAAAATAGTTGTTAATGCTGCGTTGTCCTTATGGGGGAAAAAAACCCCTAAACAAAACACCCTTCTGCTTAAACTCAAATAACTAGTTAATTTTTTTAAAACACAAAAAAGCCTATACATACACACAAACCCACATCAAAAGCAATATTTCTGTGCAGTGCTGTTTTTCTCTCTGAAAGTGTCTAGCTAGTTAACAGTCCGTCTTACTCGTAGTGAAAATTTAATAAGGAAGTAATCCTACTCTAAAACTCAGAGCTCTCTCAGCTCAATCAGGGATGCTTCTTCACTATGGTACTTCAGAGCCAGCACTTTAGCAGTCACAGAAATTCATGAGTTTTTCTTCACAGCTTCTAGTCATATATTTCTTGATTTATCTAAAAGAACTTAGCCCATGTAAGAGTGGCCTCCTTTAAGATTCCAGTAAAATATGCTTAGCCTTTCTGTAGATAATTTGACTAGATTCAAATGTCCTTTTAAAGAAATCAAACAGACCCTCATTCATTCATGAACTGAAATTCAGCATGTTCTTTTTGGCAGATAGGTACAGACAAAACACATGGAGATAAAAAAAAAAAAAAAAAAAAAAAAAAAAAAAAGCAAGCTTGATTTTGTAATTCTTCAGGAGCCAGTTCTGCCAGATCTTTTGTGGATTTCCTCACAGTTGTTTTGCTGAGATACTATTGTCCACAACCATGGAAAGAAGTCAAAATAATCCTCATTCTTAATAGGCTTAATGTCTGAGCCAAAACCTGACTCCTCCAAGTGGCAGTTGATATCACTGAGCATCAGAATAATTCAGGATGTAACTTGCTGGGGCTGTGCTTCCTATGAGCACAGGTGATTATTTTGCTGTGTGTGTTCACTCAGACCTATGCTCACAAACACAGTGCTAGACACAGAAATTCTTTCCCTTTCCAACCCACAACACGTTTCTTGTTCCTCTCTCTGCTTCAAGTTTTAAAATTTCATCTTGGCCAAGATGAGAGACACAGGGTGCACATCAAATGGGCACAAAGCAACATGTCCTTACTTGACTCTCTGTATATCATTTTCAAGCTGGCAATCATGTGAATTGGTAGCACACTGACACAGAGGCACTGCCTATGAACAGCATCTGCTCTTAGATATTTGAAGCACTGTGTTCTTGCAAGCACAATGAGAAAGGTGTCACTTCATCTTTCTCAAAAAAGGTGTGAATGTGTGCACGGGAAAACAACACAAATATACATTGGCTTTCCAAGTCTTTTTGGATGCACAGGAGAAAAAAAAAAAAAACAAAAACAACTAAAACCCCTCATTTTAATTTTCTTTGAATCCTAGAAGATTTACTTTCTCCATTTGCTGCTCTTCTTCCTTGCAATAGCGATGCATAAAAACTTCTATTCTTTTGCTATCAAGAGTTGCCAAATTATCATAAGAATACACTACAGTATGTAGCTGTCCTTACAGAACAAAATGACTACCAAACACCTAAAATTCATACATCCAGAACAATTTTTAAATGTTTACTTAGATTCAAGAGATAGTTTGTCCTTTTGAGTTTCACTTTACAGATCCTTTTTGAGCTAAGGGCATCTGATATTTTTAATTAACTTTTTACCGTTCGCACAAAAAATAAAAAGGTGTTATTGCACTTAGACAGTGCACTGAAATTTGCCACACCACTTAAACCTAAATATAAACTTCTATCACAAAACACTTCTTCCTTGAAGGTTTTGTTGTTGGGGGCAGGGAGGGGAAGGGGTTTTTTGTTTGTTTGTTTTAGACATTTTGGCTTTGCTCCCTGTGCACTTCTTGTTCGGTGAAAGTGAAACAAAATCAATTCTATGTATACATCGATAAATACTTTCAAACACACATAGATGTATAGACGTGTTCCCTTCTGCAAGTTCAGGAATGCACAATTTTCCCATCAGTGAAAGAAAAATACAGTCAGTGGCTAAAACCAGAAATATTTTACTCTTTTTAAACAGTGCCAATTTTCCTTTTTTTTTAAACATTGTGGGTGTAAGAAAAAATGATACAAACCCTGTCATGTATATCACATATTTCAGTACACTGTTTCACTTCTAATCCCCTATAGAATATGTAAAATACTGAACTGCATATTTTCACCAATGTTATTCTACTGTGAAAAGCAAATTAATTCAGAAGATTGAAAAACGCTTGGTTTTCTTTTAACAAGGCAATTGATAACAATTCATTAACAACTTTAGACTTACAACTTTCCTGATTATGCTAGTAAATGTTTTAAAAAAAATTAGAAAATGTACTGCAAGAGAGAAACAAATAATCTTGAAGAATTGAACAAAAAAAAAAAGAGAGAACAGATGAAGGATGAAAAGAGTATTGGCTTTGACTGGAAGAACTTGTGTTTATCATCACCTATATTTTAGCTACTAGTCATTCCAGGGGTTTGGTTCCCAGAGGTATGTCTGTCTCTCTCACCATCATGCTACAAGGCAGTAGATAATACAAAGTAGAACTGTAGTTAAAATTCTTATTATGTTCTGGTTTCCCTACTGTTGCCTCTAAGGCAAAAAGAGACCACTGAGCTCTATTGTATTGAAGCTTTCAAATGCAATTTCAGCCTAATGCTCTGCATTAATATGTGGCATCTCTGAGTGCTCTGCTCTACTGCTGAAGGAAAGAATGACTCAGGTGCTGTGAGAGGCACATCTGTGATTAAATATGGCAGTGGTATTTATGCTGCAAAGCCACTGGCAAAACAGGTTAAGAATTAATGAGACGAAAGTTCCACCACAAAAATGGTGGAGCCAATTTATGTAGACAGATTGACAGTGCCCCAAAGAGAGAGAAAACAGAGATTAGTCTACCATCCACACTTCTGCAGATATTGCTAAGTTGTCCTTAATAAATAGAGTTGTACATAGGCATTAATCTCTACCATGAATGTACAGCTTATGTTTTCAGCTATATTATGCTATATAGCTTTGAGAGAATGAGATCGCCAAATCAGACACTGACCTGTTTCAGACCTGCATGTCTTCCAGTAACTGATTATACTGAGTACAAACCTATAAATCAGTCTCCAGAGTAGAAAATGCTTTATTCTCTTTTTCCTCTCTGTAAATTTAAAATTTTTAGTTTAGTCTTTATGACTTACTAAATTTAGTCTTAGTGAATGTGATGGCTCTCATAAAGCTATCCCAGTACACAAATGCAGACACAGAAATACTTGTTGATTCTAAAAATGCTGTATATTACAAGAGACAGTGCTAAGACAGCAATAAGAATGATGTAAAGAAAATTGCAGCTCTTTATCCTAAAAGCCCAGCTAATGCAGTTTAAAAGTTATAAAATGGAAATTAAAAAACACTCATAGTTTAATTTTTTTTGTCAACTTTTTTTTTAGGTGTTACCTAACCCCTACCAATAATAACACCTACACAAAACACTACATCTGTCTCAAGAACAGTGTTTCTTTACTGTTACCAGCGTCCCTTTCATGAATCACATTACAGAAATTTAGAAGGGTTTTAGTACAAAACATTAGAAATTATTTTTAAGTTATGCAACTTTATTTTTAAAAATAAGAACTGCACTCCAGAGTTTGAATTTTACTATCAGAGAACCATAAGGAAGTAAAAGATAACCTGATGGCTAAGAATGATTTCTTATATAAACTATTCAATATGCCTAGGTATATACATCACTCTGGGCCCCATTTCTAAAACCCATCCTATGGCAGAAATCCAAATGAAAAGAGTATTAAGTATTGATCCAAGTTAAAGATGAAAGCCAAATCCCCACTCAAAATTTTACCAGTGAGGTTTTGGTTTATTTCTACAATCTTGTATTCTATCTAATACTTCAAAATCTGTTAGGGACAAATCTATTTTTTACATATATATATATATAAATTATCCAAGCTCAGACTGAATGACTCTGAACTTAGCACTTATATTTTGGTTCACAGAGAGTAGATTTATCTCCTTGTAACAATTTGTGTCCCTCTGCAATGAGCCTCCACACTGATCTCTTCTGCACAAATTAAATGACTACTGCTTCTCCTTCCTGTCCCATCCCACCCCCAGCATGAATCTCCAGGCTCACATAGATGTAGAAAGGCACATAGATGTGGTGAAGCAGTTTGTGTTTGTCTTTCAGAAGGGGGAAAAGGTAAGGACTCATGTTAATTAGAAAAAAATGCCTGTTAGAATTGTGACAGTCTCTCTGTAGCAATCTGAGCACATTAAAATTGTCAGGCAAGTGGGCAATTAGCACAACAGACCACCCTCCCTGTACTGTAGGGCACAGGATTGTCACTTTACACTTCATTGTTTAGCATGGTCAGCTAAAAGCCTTCCTAATTTTCCCGTTTTTTTCTTGAACAAAACCAAAATAGGGTTATGAACCACTAATTATCTTGGTTTAAAACCTGCTGAAACTGGAGTGACCCCTCTGCTTCTGAGCAAACAAAACTTATCTCAGAAAAAGAAGAAAAGAAGGGAGAGATTCGTCATTTATTTGGTTGGTTTTTGTTTGTTTTGGGGTTTTTTTGTTTTTTGTTTTTTTTTAATTCTGGCCACCTTTGCTACAGATGTCAAGAAGAGGGTCTGTGAGCTCATTGCACCCAAGTCAGCAGATGAGTAGGCTCCAGTGGCCAGGCAGACTGGGCATATCTGTGGGGAACAGGACACTTGCATTCCTGCCTCTGGTACTGCAGAGACACTTCAGGAAAGCTAAAAGGCTAGGGTAAATAAACATGGTTTTATATTGGATCAGTTCTATTCTCAAAGCACACACTAAAGTGCTAAATCAGCAGCAGAAAAGAAAATGCATAGTTTATTAGGAAATATGTGATATGCTAATAACTTTGAAAAAGTAGCTGGGGAGATGGGATGGAGCCTCTCAGGCTCCTGTAAGATGTGTATGTCAGGCCTATTCCACGTAAATGAGCAGGGAACACAGAAACAGCTTTTTTGGCTTGTTTTAATAAGATGAGCTTTCTCAGCTCAGTTTTTTTACCTCACGAGATTAGTTTATAGCATTCAAGCAGAATTTCCCACATACTTGCACAAATATAAGCTCAAAATCAGGTTCTGTTTGAAGGAACAGTCACTTTTCCTGTAAAAGCAAGCTGGATTTTTTTCAGTTGAATGCTACTTAAGGATACTATTATTTTAAAAGAGATATTCATTCAATCTCTGACAGGTTAGAATAAAATAAGGATTTCAGATGTAAGGAAGATCACCTGGTACATGTCAGGGGACCAGAAGTTCAAGCACATTATTAAAGACATTGTCCAAACTCTCCTCAACACTGACAGTGATGGGACCACCATCTACCACCTCTCCAGGAAATCTCTTCCAAAGTCTGACCACCCTCTTGGTAAAGAGGTATTTAACAATGCCAGGGAATGCACTGTGCATAATAAAACAGCAAATTATTAAATATGAAAAGCAAATTATTAAATCTTGATGCTACAGTATAGACTTGTATCTTCATTTACCTTGTTTTGTTTTTTCCTGATCTATATACACATGGTTGAAAATGCCTGCAGAACTGTTTGTAGATTGCTTTTCAATGAAAATTATTGAGCCTCTGTATCATATGAAATAAGATTCTTGGCATTTGCTGAATTTTTAATTAATTTTTACTTCTAGCTTCAGGAGGGAGCTGTCTTGCACAGTAACTCATAGATAGAGATGAAGATATTTAAACTGACTTCTCAAAAACATCAATATTTCACTCATGCTTGCAAGACTTGAGGAATTCTGCAAACTAAAGCATTATATTTGTTTTTTTAAAGACTGCTTTCAGCTGCTTCTAGTACAGCAATCCTTCTGAATTTTGTAGGTATGAGAAGTCACTAAGATGAAGTGTTATACCTATTCATGTCACTGTGCACATCACATTATCCTCTCTAACCATTCCAAGGATTCATGCCAAGAATAACATATAAAAATATGCAACTCACTATGAACTGCAGTTGCAAACCTGTTTTCCAATACACTGCTCAGAATGGGAATGATTCCCTATACCAGTGTATTGCTTTGTTATTATCATCATTATTTTTATTCTGGCAAATCCACAGCCCTTAATGATTTGAGCTTGCAGCACAAACTTGCCTCAAGCATTTTGTAGCCAGGATGAGGAAAACTGGACAAAACTCACTATGTTCATTATTTTCAATGTATTTTAAGGCTAAGACATTAGAATTTCACTGAGGGGGAAAGAAAGATTTTCCTACAAATGGGGCTGACTGTGCAATTCAAGCCTTTTCCTGCAAGGCATTCTTTAATAGCAGCAGGCAAAGATGCATTTGAGATGAGTTCTTACATAGTTCAAGCTGCAGCTCACCTTTTCTGGAGAAGGACAATGGCACAAACCCAGTGCAGAGGTGAGGGAATGTGATTTAATTTCCAAAATATCTTCTGGATAAGAATTATAAGACTAGACAAACCTAGAAAAATCCTTCAGCCCCTTCCCCTTATAGTAAGGCAACTTCAGCTACCTTTGTCATATCCAGCCTGGCTTTTTACAAACCTCACTTAAAAACATTTCATACCAAAGACACTGCAATTTGCCAGGAAACCTGTGCAGGGTTTCAATCTCCTTATTTATTTATTTACTTACTTATTTGCATATGTATTTTTCCCATAGTATTCAATGCTCAATGTTTGTTGTAATTTAAGCCTAGAATTCTTGGGTCTCCTACCATGCACATAGGAAAAAAAAAAAACAAAACAACACCAAAAACCTTTTGACAGCAAGTAATTTTGCTATTCATCTTGGTGCAGGTGAAGACTCAGCCACAATATTCTGACCAGCTTTGGCTCTCACTGTGCAGTCTGCCATAGCTCAGAAGTTTTCCCTAAGAATTACCAGAGTTCCTACTACATACACCTACATATGCTGCACACCATCTTTCTCAAGGCAAGGCTGCAGCTATTGGAAATTATACAAAGTTTATTTTCTTTTTAAATGTACTTTTAGTTTTGTTTGTTTCTGCCCCAGGAGAAGGGAATTGAAGCATCTTTTCAGGGGACTGTTTGACCAGGCAGGTCTAATGAGCTAAACATGGCAACAGACTGGAGTAGCACAGAAGATACACAAAAGATAATAGTCATTAATGACCAGGAATGAACATCAGCTCCAAGCATGACCCCTGGCATGGTCAAAGACACCTGGTCTGGGAAGAGACAGGTAAGAATGAGGACCTAATTAACATCAGAGTCAAAGAAATGCCCAACTAGTAAGGACCCAAATACCAAGAGCTGCAAAACTGGGGACAAATGAACATGGAACCAATTAATTTCTTTGGGTTTTTGACTGTGTGAAAAATCAAATAAAATTTATGTGTGATGAAACGATTTTCACTGCACAACCCAGGCAATGTGTGGATGAAATAATTTCTGTTGCACATCCTGGCCAGAACACAGTAATGCCTTGCTTCTCCAACTAAAAAATGTTGTTGGAGAGTTTTTTGTTTTTCCTGCACTTTTGGTGACACAGCCAAGCTCTTTAATCACTGCTAGAATTAATGAATTAATTAGAATTATGTCAGAAAATGGTCTCTAAAAAAGATGCCATAATGAGTTGCTGCAACCTTCAACTTTTGCAGAACCACCAGTCAGAAGTTTTCCCTCTTTAGAGAAGTGGACCATCACCCAACTGAGGTTACTCAAACAGGCACTAAATTAAAGATTGCCAATCTCAACATTTAGAAGGGGGCTATCCCAGCAACTAACTTACTGGCTTTTGTGAGGAAATGACATTTTATTTAAAAGAAAACCACAGCAAAACAAAAAAATTGACAAGCAAACAGATTTTGTGTAAAATGTAAAAGGACTGTACAGAAAATTTGCTGCTCCTGGCTGCATCCTAGCTTTGCACAACTTCTGGAGGTCTGGGTAGTTTTTGAAAGGGAGCATTATGCAGCCAATCACCCTGATTGTTCCCAGATCTAAAATATCAGGGCTGTTGTTCCCCTTGTCACACAGCCAGACACCCACAAAAGAGTCCCATATTCACCAGGGGCTAAGATAACATGAAAAACTAGTCTAGAGCTCCTTAAATTTAATTTTGAAGTTACAATGACAGGGTGAGTTTATAAACTCAGACAGGGAGGATTTATACCACCCCTAGGGCTTTAAATAGTAAAAATAATACACTTAATTGCATCTTGTGTGCTGCAGAAAGATGACTGATATTTCAGCTTTTGAAAGGAAGGGAAAATGCTTGGGAATTCTTGCCCTTTTTAAGGTGTTAGCCTCAGAGTCCTTAGCCATGAGGCAGGTCTGCATTCAAATCACAAGGACAACAACAATGCCTTGATCTTAGTTAGAGAAAAGGAGGCTGTCTGCAGCTTGACCTGCTCTTTTCCACTTAATCCTGGGCCAAGCCTTGTGCTGGCAGCCCAGCAGATACTGACGTTGGCTTGGTGCTTTTATTCAACAAGAGGGAAAATAAATTAAAAAAAAAAAAAAACAAACAAAGAAGAAGTTTGGAGAGGTTATTCCATGCACACTATCAAGTGTTGCAGGTGCCCAGGACAGGCTTTGCCCTCTCTGATCAGTCCTTGGAGCACGAGGGATGCTGCAGGAGCCAGGAGGGGCTGCCTGGGGAGCAAGGCTGTGCTCCCATGTATCTTGTCATTGCAGATTATTTCACACTCCATGTCAGGAGCAAGCTTAATGAACACGGGGCCCAGCATCCAGGATTAGCAGCAGGAAGTTATAGAACATTAGATTAATGAGCTAAAGCTAGCAGGCCCAGAACAGGAGCAGTTGGTAAGAATCCAAGATTCACAGCCAAGGACCAGAGTCCTACAGAACCACTTGCCAGAAATAAATGCTTATTGTACCAACTCAAAGGGAATAGAAAAGAAAAAGTTCATTTTCAAGGCACATGACTGGTAGACTGAAAAAAAAACAACAAAAAAACCCCAAAAAACCAAAAAAACTCCAAACCAAAACAACAACATAACAACCAAACAAAAAAAATAAAAAAAATAAAAAAAAAAAAAAAAAGAAAAAAAGCAGGAGTGACAACCTCCTGCTCAGAAGCAACAGTAAATAAGACACTAATGCACAAGCAAGAAGAATTTTACAGGAGCTTTTTTTAAACAAAGAAAATAGTGTGGATTCCAACTGAGGGAAACCCACAGAGCCAGAAAATAAAGTTGATAGAAGTTCTCTATATTTCTCTTTTATTCTGACAAAACCCTTTCTCCTGCTTAAAGCTGCTGATGTAGATGCCTTGTGAAAGTGACACTCTGGCATTGCCTCAAACAGAGCCTGGGTAAGATCTGGATGCAAAGCAGCAAACAGCCATTTTAGTGCATTTGCTTCCTGTTGCTTGCACAAATCCAAACAGCTCTCTTGCCTGTTTCACTGTTAAACTTTGATTCCAATAAGATTATCACTGGGGGACAGTGGAATAGATTTTTACTTATTAGTTTTTGCAGGATAGTGGTTTTAAAAGATGGCTATTTTGAAGTTAAAAAAAAAAAATTTTTTTTTCAAAGTCAGATTTTCTGTGGGCACGGATAATTTAGTTATTCAATGTTTTTGGTATTAAAAGAGTAAAAAAAATGTCTTGCACAAAGTAAAATCCACCCCAAGCCAGGAGTCTCAATTTTAACTTCTTCTCAATTCATCAAAGAATTTAAAAGTTCCAAAGCAACAGCACCAAACATATCCAGAAAAATGCAGTTTCAACTCTCCAGCATGGATACAAACAATATCAACATAAGCAAGAAAAGTGAGTTGGATTATTATCCTTTGCAAAGAGTTCTCAGGCTTCCAGCTCTACTTCCATTTATCCTTTAGCATTACTCCTTTGGGTTCTTTACACAAACTTGTGAAGCAATGAGCATTCTTGTTTATCTATGGTAAGTCCTTCTGCATTATCATATGCACAACTGTAAGGGATGACCAGAGCAAAAGACATTTGTCTGTGTCTATACTTTTATAACTGAAAATAAAACAGAGGAGCCAGATTGTTAAAACTAAGGCCCAAGAAGCCAAATCTATAAAGATGATTAATTATCTAATAATTCTTCAGAAATACAAGGAAGTGCACGCACATGGACCTATCCTCTTCTGTAGATGTTAATATAACACAGAATTCCTACAAGGAATCTACTTATAGATTAAAATGTGGAAGACAGGAGCATCCCATTGTGCTGTCCCCATCACAAATACTCTGATTATTTTCTTTTTTCTGTGGGATACTGCAGGGAACACTCTGTTTCTCAGTACATTACTGCTGTACATCTCCTGCCACGCACACGAGTCATGAGAAAGGAAACAAGCCAGATGAAAAAGAAGGAGGAGGAGGAAATAATTTCTTTGCTGTGCAGCAGATTCTCTTTAAAATGGCTCGCCTTCCAGATGCTCCCCAACTACAGCAATTGGCAGATGGCAACGACTGCAGATGGATGGGCACAGCTGAGACACAGATACAGCTGCGAATAGCTGGCTCAACAGTGTTTGCTTTTCCTTCTGCCAGCCACAGTCACAGCACTTCTAGAGAGTGGGTGGCAAAATAGGGAGAGGATTTCCCAAATTCATGGCAGAGGGAAAAAGCCTTCTGTTAACATCACTATCTTCCTTATTACCCTGAGTGCATGATATTATAAGGCATTTTTCTTATTCATTAACGAGAAAAGATATACTTTGCCATCTATTAATTAATGCCTATGATTAATTTGGAGAAGATTTATTAGATGCAAATCTGGTGTTAATTTACCCTCTTACAGCTTGCCATTCAGTTCTTATAAGGCCACAAAACATGCATTTTATCCTAGCTCTACACTAACTCCTTTATTAAGAGCAAATAACAAACTATAAAACAAAATCCACTTCAATCAACCTTACCTTCATGGTCACATATTAAGTTGCACCAAACTAAGGAAAACAACAACAAAGAGACCAGAACTGCAAACCATATCAATGGTTGTGCAAATCTCTTTTCTCAATCCATAAAACGTGCTGCAGAATTTTTTTATCCTTATGATTTCTAATCAATTTCTAAGCAATTTTTTGTTGCTCTTGTGTCAGTTTTGTCTTTATAATCAATTTTACTGAATTCTCTGCATCATCAAGATATTTTAGTCTAGGGAAGGCCTCAGTCTGGCAGGCTAACAATTCTCCAGTAAGAGATATGTTAATAACCATCTCTACCTGGAGTAGTAAAGTACAGAGAATATAATTTAAAAGGCAAACAGTAATTAAGATCTATACATTTTAATGGCATAAGAAAAACAGCCCAGTACATTATCTCATGTTCTGAAAGAGCATTCTGAGCAACAACCATAGGAGAGCATGCTTAGAGACTGATAATTTGAGAGCAAGAATTCCTATTTGCTTGCTTAGTTTACACAGACAAACTTCAAGCCTTGAGTGTAAGTATGTGCTGATAGACACGTGCCCCCTTCTCCACCTGCCTTCCTAATTATGGTGACTGTTAACATGGCTAATAAGAACATTAAAGTGCATTCATTCTGTTACAATGTCTACAGACACCTGTCCCAAAAAACAGTGCAGCTGACAGCCTGTTAATATCCAGACTACTTCTAGAGCTCAGTTTTCTTAATCTCTTCCCTTCCCCCTTCAATAACACCCAACTGTTGAAGCCTCAGTCTGTCATAACTAAGAGCATTTTACCCTCCCTCTTTAATAAAAACTGATTTAGCCAGAAATGTTCTGTTTAGACTACTAATGCCACATTTAAAAAAGCAGAAAAGGGATGGTAAGGGTTTTGGTTTTTTTTTGTGCAGCCTAAGTGCAGAGAGGCAAATTTCATTAAATTGGGGTGATTTATTGAAATGGGAAAAGACTACATGATAGAGATGACCACATATATCCATCTGCAAATTGCAATACTAACCTGTTTGTTCTATATATCAGAAGGCATAGAGAGCAATTTCAGAGGAAGAATGAAACAACATTGATATAACCCTTAAAGAATAAGCTCTCCTTGCTTGGAAATAAAGATGTGTTTCTAAGGCTGTGATAATCCCTAAGATGTTCTTTAAGAATCATATCCAAAACAAAATGCTCAGGGAAGATGCTGTGGCATACAATTACCATTTTCAGCATACTACATAAAGAGTGAAGGAATAGGAGGAGTGGAAACTGATGATATCCTTAGTTATAATTTAGTGGCACACACAGAGAGTTAGTGCTGTTTTAAACACACAGAGAATGTCTCTAACAAGTTTGAATGAACAAGTCTATAAACTGTTAAATTGGTTTGGTTAATAAATGAAATTACTAAACAAGCTTGCCAGACAAATTTGTCAGTGATTTATGCACCCCTGAGAGAATATAAAAGATCTGTCTCTGGGGATGTTCTAATATAAAAGGCTTTTATTGGTATCCTGTAAAACCATCCATGGTACTATTTCCACCCCTTTGAATGTGGAGTCAGATTTTGACAATTTGTTTTGAGGCAGTTCACAGGAGATTCTATTGATACTCATTTTTTGACTGCTTATTTGCATATTTTTATATAAGAGGGAAAAAATAATCAGAACTAAAAAATCTAAAAATAGTTAAACAGACAATTTAATTAAATCAATTCAAATACAGATAAACCACTTCCATGAAGTCAGTGTATGCACTACCCTTGAATCATACGTGGTCTTATCAAGTCAGATGAAAAAGTCTTGTGATTTTACTGAGAGTGTATTCCATAAAACTGACATATTTGAGGACCTGCATCAATATATTTAGTGAGTCAAAAGTCATACATAAATAAAAACTGTAAGCCTGCACAATGAAACACTGAAAAATTTCTCAGTATGAATCTATCACTTCCCCCTCCCTTCAGTGGGCTTCTTCATTCCTTCCTTCCTATTCAAGGTGATACTTTAAAAAACAACATCCTGTTTCTATGACACTTTTAACTGCTTTCCTTACAAAAGTCTCAATCAGAATGAATCATAGACTAGTTTTTGGAAACTGTCTGTTCATGGTGGCTCTGTTAAACCACTTAATTAGAGGGGGAGAAACGTAAACCAACATGTGGGCCGAATTCAGACTATGAGAAACAAGATAATTCTGTCTGTTGGAAACATAAATTTGATATTGTCCTCTGTAGAGAGGCAATCAGGATACTATTGCCAGACTCATCTCCAGGCTGTTTTCCTTTCCTTTTGGAACTGGCTGCCCATTCCAACATTTAACAGCCATTTTCATGGAGATGTTCCTTCTGAGGTCCAACCTAAATGTCCCCAAGCACAACTAGAGGCCATTTCCTCTCATCCTGGGAGATGGGGCTGGGACAAGAGGCTGATGCCCACCCAGCTACAACCTCCTGTCAGGTAATTTGTAGACAGCAATAAGGGTTCAACTGACCCCTCTTTTCTCCAGGCTCAACACCCCCAGCTGCTCCTTGCTGGTCTTGTGCTCCAGACCCTTCCCCAGCTCTGTTGTCCTCCTCTGGCCATCCATTTTTTTTACTTTATTTTTAAGCATTTAGAGGGAGTTGTTTTATGTCAATACATTAACCAGGCACAGGAGAATTAAGAAAACCCAAACAAAAAACCTTCAACAAACCCACTAGCAGTTTATTTCAAGTAAGAAAAATTTTATTTAAATGTATATATTTGGTACTCATTCTTCTGTCAAACTCAAGTCTACATTAGAGCAGAGGTGAGCAGCTGGAAATTTACAGGTTGCATCTCCTATTTTCATTCTTCTTTTTTCTTTTCAAACTAAACAACCACACTGCTCTGGACTTCAAACTAATCTCTTTATATTTTTGAACCTTTGTGCAAACAGTGATCATATGTTCCTACAACTCCATTCTGCAGTGGTTTCACAAGTGAGAAACTCAGCTTGCTGGAGAAATATTTGTGATTCCCTGAACCCATGTGCACACAGACTGTGTGGATGTTTACAAAGAGTCAAGTTCCCAAACAAATGCTTTTTTTTTTTTTCCTTTCAAAAGTGAATTTCTTCACCTTTTCATATTTACATACCGAGCACACATTCACCCCAAAAGCTTAGACACAAACTCTCAAACTTAAATGGCAAACCTGTTGATGCAGCTCTGGACACAGTCCTTAGAGTATTCCATGGGTAAGGAATGCCTAATTTACATCTCTATTCAGGATCTGTTAAGGGTTTGTAGCATAATCTCCAGTGAAATTATTAAGGTTTTAACTTTTAAGAGGCTTCATATGATCCAGGGGCCTGATGTGACTATGTTGATCATTTCTACCAAGAGAAAAGCTAAGGGATATTCCATTCATATGAGGGCAGCTCAGGTATAAAAACAAGGAAAAAGAAGGAAGGACATTTCTTATGTACAATAATTCCTTTCTGCAGCTCTCCTTCCCAGGAAGTGGCTGCATATTTCTTGCAGATGGGAAATGGAGAATAAAATCTTCCTTTTCTCTTTGCTGGTGCGTGAGTAAACTTGGATTTTGTTTCAGTAAATTGCCTTATCTCAGCCTATAGTTTTTTACCAGCTTATCTACTCTACCTGAGCAGCTGGCACTGGGAAGGAACAGCATGGCTTGGCAGCCTGGAGCTGAATCTGACTCCACTTGACCTGAGCCAGACACAGGGAGAGACTTAGACCTGGACTCAACAGGAACAGAGCTGGACCTGACAGACCTGGACCAGATTCTACTGATCTGCACTCCACTTGGGTTCTGGGAGGGGAAAAAAACCCCAAAAATCAAAAGCTCACCAGATCGAGGCAGAGCTGACATTTATCAGTAATTACTCTTCCCCACAACAAGTCCCATGGATACTCTATACCAGAGCCAGAACCCTCTCTAATTTACCAACAGATCTGAATTTATCCAGCAAATATGACTCAATTCAAGTTTGCCTGAAGACTAAAAAGGAAAGCATTCCAGGTGCAGCAATCCTCCAGACCTCCCAAATTTGGAAGAAAAAAACCAGGAGATATTAAAAATTTATTGAATAATGGTATTTATCACTTATCTTTCATTTCATGATACAGTCATGCACTATGTCCTTTAGTCATTGTGCAGAGGGTGGAGCAGACAGTGAAGATCATGTTTAAAATAATGCACCCATTAAAATCATGTACACGGCCCTGAGACTGTTCACAAGTTATTTTCACTTTTAGAGTTTAGCCCTAAGGAAATACTCTGCTTTGCAAGATGGTTGGAGTTCAAAATCTGCTTGTTATACCATCATGAAACACCAACAATGAAATTTTCTGGTAATTGTAAAGATAATTTATCTATTTTGAGAGTGTGTGTATACATAAATGTTTGTTTGGAAAGGTTTATGCTTGCAGATTTAGAGAGGTGAAGCTATGGTTAAAAGTATATATGATGACAAAAACTACTCCTGCTCCTGGCTGCTTTATTTTGTGTACCTACTGCAGGAAAAAAAAAAAAAAAGTCTTTTTTCCTCTATTTTCATTTTCTTCAGCATAGGATTATAGTACTGGCAGGCTTGCAGTGACACCTCTCCAATCCTCTTCCCTTACTCTGCCTACATTAACATCATCCCAGCCCCAAAACACATCCTCTATTTCAGACTTGACAGTTATTAAAGCAAGGAAGGTGCTGAAACACTACAGAAGAGTCAGAAGATTTAAGCCAACAGCTCTTGAAGAGAGATTTTATTTTTCTCCATCCATTTTTGGCAGGATTCTTTTAAGCCTTGCAAAAAATCACATTCTGTGTGGCACCTGAGGTCCTCATTCATGTCAGCAACTGGTTTATTTTGTAATTGTAAAAGGTCTTGCACAATTAGGATGACAATGACTCTTAAAAGCCCCCTTAATTTTTTAAGCTCCTGAGCTGAAAGCACACTGATGGAGGAGTCAGGTATGCCAGGGTTAAGTAGGAAGCCCAAGGCTCATTAAATACTTGACAAACCTTTAAGGCAAAGCAGTGGCATCCAAACTTTGACAGTAATAGTACAGAAAAACTTTATAGAAGGAACAAAGGAGATGGCACCTGATGTTTTGCTTCAAGGTTGAAAGAAGAGACTGATTCAATTTTGAGGCAGAAATACTCATTGCTCCCTTAGGCAAGAAAATATTCATCTGGAGTTGCTAAGAGAATTTTGCACTTCAGTTATATTTTCTATTACCCCAATCTAACAAAAAAGTAAAAAAAAAAAAAAAAAAAGACAAAAATAGTGAGTGCCCAGTAGTTCAACAAAAAAAAATTTCTAGAATGACACAATATATTTAAAAATTACTATATGTGTTAATAGTGATCTGAACCAATTTGGAATTTGACTGTTGATAGAAGCCTTTGGTAGAAATGTATTTTTTTCAGGTTTAGAGCATGAATTAAGAATTTATTTTTTATTTTTTTAATGAAGCCCACTCAATATAATTGAGAATTTGTTGAGATTGTAAGCACAATTCAGGAGGATCAGATATGGCATATAGATATAGAAGAGGCCCTAAAAAAAAAAAAAAAAAAAAAAAAAAAAAAATATCAAACCTTGCCCAAATATTACATTTTTAAAAGCAGAGAGCAAATGTACCTTTCCAAAAAGGTATTTCTGGCTGTACCACATTCACAGAAAAGTAGATCTTACACTTCAAGAAAGAGAGTAGATAACATCAATCCTATTCTTGCTTTCTAACACAGTTTCAAATATAAAATATGGTATGTTTGTTTAAATTAACAACCATAAATTTCAGAAGGAAATTCCGTATTTTAAAGATTAATATAACATAAAGTTAAGACAAATGCCTGGTATGAGACCCTGGATGCTGTTAGAGAGGACTGCTTTTTCACAGGCATCTCATTAAAAAAAAAACCAAACTGGAAATAATAGTGTTTCATGAGCACACTGCCAATAATTTTGCAACCACCTTGTTAAAAATTAATCATTTTCTTAAAAATGCCTAGACAATAGGATTAATCTCCACTGTTAAATAATTTCCAGAACAAGAAATTAAAATTGCTAAAACAGGTAGGTTACAGCAGGTCAAGTAGCCTAGTTATACTATTAACTAGTGCATCTTTACACATGAAAGCAACAGGAGGTTTTGTTTTTACTTGTAATACATAAGCCCATGTATTTCCATGGCCTTTTCTCCACTTTTCCACTTGCAGGTTTCAAACTGAAGTTAACACATAAGAACAGAGAACAATACATAACTGAAATCATCTAGGAGATGCCAGAGAAACTACTCATTTTAATAAACAAAAAAGTCTAACCAAAGTTTGCTCCAAATAGCACTTTGTCACCCTAGGGATGTGAGAAATAAGTGATTTATCTCCATTTTTAAGATGAAGAAAGTTTAGTTAGTGCAGATTAGATGTATCTACAAGCAGAAGCAGAACCCAGAATACTTGGTTTCCACACCCACAATACTCTGACAACTTGACCATGCTTCTATGGCCTTTAAAAAAAATTATTGCCTCAGTAGCCATTGCCCAGCCAGTTTTGCTGGAATCACTGCTGCTCTGTTGGTGATCTAATCAGGACAGCAGTCAGGCTTGCTCTCCCACAGCGCCTCCACAATGGATGGTTGAATCAAAAATAAAGGTAAGCTACTTGTTTGAAACGTTCATCTCATCAATTTCACTTTCATAGGCTTGCAGAGGAGGCATCTTAAGGGGTTGTTGGAGATCCAAGGTAGGCAAGGCCAACAAATACTCCTGCTGATTACCACGACTCCTTAGGATGAGAAAGCCAGCGAGAAAAACTAAAGGTTCTGCTTCCCAAGCATCCTCAAAATGAAATGATGGTGCCTAGCCCAGGATTACTGATGTTATATAAAAATAATTTGACTGCGTGACATTAAGAGAAAACCTTGCACTCTTAACCATCTGGAGTTCAAAATTTCTCTGACAGTTGAACATAAAGTAACTATTTCCAAGACATGCACACAAAAATTAATACACAAAACCAACTCCCACACATGATGATTAAAAGCTACATTTTAAGAATTAGAATTGTTTACAAAAAAACCCAAAGATTGGCACTGTGCCCAGCTGTTGTGGCAATGGGGATAAGCCTAGCTGGCCTTTCTCAAAGCTCTCTTCTCAAAGACCATTTCTACTGACAATGGCCCATATACTTTTCCTTAAAGAATACAAATCTTCTGGCTGCAGTCAAAGCTTTGGTGAGCACAAGTACTGCAACAATAAATAGAAACTACCTAAAAATACCATTTAACAAGCACAACATCCTTCAGTGTTTGTACACACAGAAACATGCACATATACACACAGAGCTGTCAGAAGATTTGTCCCCAGATGTTTGGGCAACTGCAGAGTTAATTGCATATCACAAAATGCTCATTACGTTGATTAGATACATGAAAAGCACTTTTAGCCACTGAGTAAATAACCTCACTAAAGATTCCTGGAGCTAAACATAGTTAAAGTGGTGATTTCCTGCAAATCTATATGGCTTTTGTCCATAATGTACCTTCACTGAGTCACATCCCATAGATTATACCCACTAAAGTGTTTATGTTTTTGACCTCTTGAGGACTGCAGGGTAGCAGCCTCTTACTTTCTGGTGACTTCCTTGATGAATGATTTTAAAGACTGTAAGGATATTGAAGGGCAGTGTAGGGTTTGAATTTACAGCATAGCACAAGGCAACAGAAAGCTATGGCCAGTCAAAATTATATTAAATAATAAAAGTGTCCACATGGAAAATTAGCAGTGTGCTGCAAATTCACATATATACTTATGTGTGCTGTACACTAACACACTTTCCCTCTCATAAGCAAACCCTTCACCCTTTCTTGGGGAACACAGTCCTAATTTTCTAGGAAGAGGAACAAGTGCACATAAAATAAAGATACTTTAGGTATGGAAGTTGGAGCAAAGTACATGTATGGAACAGAGAAAGGTTTTTAAGCCAGCCTGTTCAGATTGGTTGGAGGTGTTTCAGGAGTCAATGAGAGCTTCCATCTCTTTTTCATGGCTAATTCTATCAAGAGTACAGAGAGATTTCCAATCCTTATCAAACACTGAATTTCAGCATAATATTAAATTAATATTCTCAGAAACAAAAATATGTTTTGATCAATAAAATGTTATTGACTTAAAAATTGAATTTTATTTCAATTCACATTTTTATGTTATTTTAATATACCAGACCTTTGAATTAAAATCTGAAAGTTACTTTGATAATATAAAAGTGTTTGAAAAGGAAAAATCAATATAATGGGGCTTTTTTCCCCTCCAGTCTTTTAATTTCAATGAAAGCAATATCCATCAACACCCAGCTTGAGACCTACAGTGCAGTGGACTAAAATCCTGACAGACACCTGACAGAGAAATTGGCTGTATGAACAAGAGAGTCTGCTGGATAGGCAGCATCACACAGGCTCCAAATCCCTCACTCCACCAGCTCAGCAGCAAAAAAAAAAAAAAATTAGATCACCAGATCGTGCATCTCAACATCAGAGCAATACATAAAGGCATTTATCTGCATAAAGACAGGGCATGATGTCCCTTTCCCTACTCACAATTTCATGACCAGAATCATTTGACTCAGGAGTTTGTCTGCAAATTGTGCACTTCCCTGTCCATACCCACCCACCCTGTTGTACTTGCATGGCAATTCTGAACACCTTATGTTTTGCCTAAAATAAAAAAGAAACAGTGATAATAAATTCTGATTTACAAGTGGAAAGGGTGCAGAGTATTTCTGATAAGAGAAAAGGCACTTACTAAAGTGGAAAAAGGGACTTAATTTTGTGTAAAAAAAATAGTAAAACAATTTAAAAAAAGAGAAAAAGTTATACTAATTTTAGAAAGGGAAGCAGATCTCTGGAAGAAGCTCAAATCAGTTTTAACTTTGAAAATAGCTGATATTGCCAGTATTAATAACTGGCAGGAGAGTTATATTTGAAGGAATTATTTGTTCTTTCTGGGGAGAAAAAAAAAATCACCAACTCAGTAGAAATATTGATGTTATATTTTGAATTTCATGCAATACAGCACTTCTTTCTATGATTACTTAGACATTAATAAATGTATCTCATTTTATAGGCTATTTATGAATCATGCATTTAAGTATACAGAATGTCCAGAAGAAAATGAGACATTATTACTCACACTGAGTATCCTTCTGGGGAAATACATGTTAGCAACTCTATCAGATTTACTGCAAGCTATCAAGACAAAAAGGCATTCAAATCAGTGGTAGCTTTAATCTGTACACTGTAGACCTAAATCTAGGCTAGTGCCTTTCACAATTAAGGGTAACTGGCTTGACTAGAAAATGCAGATGCTTCTTCAAATTTTGTCTCTATTTTTTTTTTTGTAATAATATAAATTATAATTCTAATTATTTAGTGAAGGATAATTGCTATATATATATATGCAAATAGGAAAAAATGCTGTGCTTGTGGAAAATAAGATTTGTTATAAACATTTTTTTACACCATCATATCTTACAAAAATGTCATGCTTACTGAAAACAACTCTACCTAAACAAAGTGAAGGGCTCTTTTGGTGGTTTGCATGTAATGTGACAGTGCCAAAATAAACAGGAGGATCCTTATCACTAAATCAGCTAAATTTCTGAAGTCTTCAGACTCAACAATTAAAAATTAAAATGTGTTATCCTGAGCCTAAGGCACATCAAATCCATGCAAGCTTATACCATTAAACCAGAAACTTAATGTCATAAATTCACCAAGACTTACCTTTCTTAAAGGAAAACATCATTTTCCAATCAGCTTGATGCTTGTCTCAGTTCTGTCACCAAACCCAGGCTCTTTCACATTCAGTCAGCTGGAGTTCTAATACCTAGCTAAATTTTGCTCAGTGTGAACAGTGATTAACTGATTTCTACATGAAGTTTTTTTCCCTGATCATCACCAGCTCAAGAAAAAAAGAAACCAACTTCTAAAATATAAGATTAAATCCTGGATGTTTTTTCCCAAGGTTCACACTATTAGAATTAAGATACAATTTATCAGCTAAAAACAGAACTGCACTTCAGAGTTCTCCATCTGCCTTTTGTTTGCCCAAGAGGTTTAAATGACAGCCATGTACACCTGCACACAATCACAGTCTCATAGGGGTTCAAGTCCTTCCAGGTGGGCATTTTAAACACCTCAGCTGTGATGCACAGCTGATCAGATGAGCTCTGGGGCAGGGAGGTCGGCTGTGACATAGCTTAACCAGACCATATCTATAATCTAACAGCGAGAAACCTGAAGACACAAATCAGCAGAGCCAGTCTTACGCTGGGAAGCATCCCGTGTGACATTCTGCTAGTGAAAGGCAGCTTCTCCACCCTGTAAGAGTGACAGAAGGGCAATCCACATGCAAAAAAACCATAAACACTGGAGGTGAAAGCTCCTGCTTCTGGCAGCACCAGGAGACATTTCCTGCATGGCTGGAAAGACAAGAGAAGCCGCGCAGCAGTGAGCTGGCACAGCCCAGTGCCTCTGCTTTTTGGGGAGCTTTCCAGGCAGGCTGGGGCAGGCACAGCGCACGCCCCAGGACACTTTATCAGCCTCTAGGCGGGTTAGAGGGGTAACTCGAGGGCGTAATTGTGGTGCAATTATCGCCTCATTAACTCTGAGCATTTAGAAGCCAGTCTGGCCCGTTCACAGTGGCAAGGGAGCAGAGGAGGGGTAGCTCAGACATCCCTTGGGATGCTCCCATCGCCAGTGGGGTGCAAGGGAAGCACCGGGAAAGATGCACAGAGTGTTTTGCAAGAGAGGACATCCTCTAAAATTAGTTCTCCAGCATGAGGTGCTTATCAGGAGTTGATTTCATAGCCTGGCTTGAATTGCTTGTAACAAATGTTGTAACAGTGTTCTGAAATATTAAACATGTACTCACTTGAAGAACAAGATTATTCATGAACTTAAATGCTTGTTCCTACATTAACTTGAGTTATTCCGTGGATAATTGACTGAAGTTATTTACAATAAAAATAACAGCCAAGGCACTAAACTGTGTCCTGGAATAAGCATTTATGAAATGCAAACCCCAGCCATATGAGATATAGGCTAACATTTAAGTATCAGCTAGGTTAAATAAAATTCTATAGAAGTCCAAACACGGAATTAACAAACACAGATGTAAGAAGACTATACTCAAAATAAAATAAAAAGATATTTCATAATTATTTTGAAGATTTTAGCTCCTACTAAAACTAATTATATGTACAGAACCTCTTTCTCCCACGATATTTGTCTGAACCCCTAGCAAGAAAAAAAACAAAACCAAAAACAAAACTCAAAACAAACAAACCCCCAAAAACCAAAAAACCAGCATTATGACAAGAATAGGGTCTGTGAATTTCCAAATATAAAATTTGAATAAAATTTTCTGCAACTACATTTTCCCCTTAAAAGTGAAATTTATTTTATAAATAATAATCAAAAAAGTAATTAAAAAAGAGAATTCTCATTTTGTCTTTGTTCGGGTAAAATCTTGATAACAAATATTATCGGCCAAAATTTCCATTATTTCTTTCAGGAAATTCAGAACTACTTTTTGTTCAATCATTAAAAAAAAAAAAAATAAAAAAAAATATCATGCACTAAAAAATAAAATTTCCACCTAATCTATGACCAAATTAGTAAAACTGATGTGAAAAACAATCTAGGAAAACTAGGAAGTAATCTCTTTTGTAACTTTCTTACATTACAGATCTAACATTAATAATATTTTGGGGAAAAAAGAAAATAAACACTTTAAATATCTAGCAGTAGTATCTCTGAAATAGTACAGTAGTACACTAAAGTCTAAGATTGTTTAATCTTTTTTTGTGAAAAAAGAAAACAAAAACATGCATACATGTGGTTATTTTCCCTCCTGAGTCTCATTTTGTTGGATATGTGCCTCCATTATCTTTGTCTCAACCTCACCTTCCTGACTTTTGAAATTTGTTGGAAGTCGTTCACATTTCAAGTTGCCTTAAGTGATGAGAAAGAAAAATTAGGACATGATTTCATTGAGCAGGATGAAGTTTTGGAATTAGTTCGTTGTGGTTGGTAATCATGCTTAATATAATTATATCACTTTTTAATAATGCAAGAGCACCACATGCTAAAAACACAGAACAAATAAATCTGTACCTATTTAAGAGAGAACTGAAAAACTATATTGTGCAAAGATGTGACAAATAGAGGACTAAGTCACCTTTATGATGTCACATAAAAGCTTAGAGCTAAATTATTAGCAAAATATCTGCCTAACACTTAGAATATGCAAGTAAATTAGACTTTTGAGTCATCACAGTATCTCATATGACATGTATAGCTCTTTATGATGTGCTTATTTTATGCTGATTAATTATTGCCCATAGGAGATCAAAGAAAAAGACCTTGTTTAAGGTCTTTTTTTCCTTTAGGCAGCATATCAGTTAAATCTTCCTATGTGTTTCTAAAATAGAAATTTTCTCTGAGTGAAGGCAATATATAAATGTATTAAAAATACATGGAAAACACATTATGAAAGCATCAATGAAAAACAATTAGTTAAAAATAGTTTGTTAGCTAAATAGCTCTGAAGTGTTGCTCTGGAAATTAATATGATACTCAAATCAAGTTTGCACTTAATTTTAGTATCTATGTCCTGGCATATCGATTTCAGTTCCAACAGATAGCACAAGACTCTGAAATTGCTTAAGTAATGATTTTCTGTTAAAAGCTTATTCTCATTAAAGGACTTATTCTGAGATAAAAATACATCACTATCCAATATTCCAAGGACAAATCCTTCCCTAACTATCAAGTAAATATAATAAGGGGGAGAGAGGTGAATGAAATATCTGCCACAGCTGTTGTAGAAAATCACAGGTTCTAATTGGTCAGAGCAACACCTGTCTAGTTCAGTCTATTACATGAATGTCCTTACAAAAATCTTCAAAGAGCTGCAATACACTGCCTAAATCAGTACATAGATTTATATGTGCCACTCCTGGACAGTGCTGCAAGCTATTCAAGAAAATAAATATTGGAATAGAAATCAATAGATCAGCTTTGGTGTGCTAGGAATTAGGTCTGACCAGTCAATTAAATCATCTGAGAGCACAGTATCCAACACAATATCTTTCTTTGCAGATGGAATCATAATTGAATACATCTGGATAACCACAAGTAAGTGCAATATCTAGTAACTGATACCCAGGTGTTTAACTGCTAAATTAACTCAGCATAAGAAGGACTCAGCTGATCATCCCTCTGTTAATTCAAGGATCTGGTCTACTGAAACACCTTGGTCTCCAACAATTTTCCACCTTTACTACTGCAAAAGCCCAATGAGCCCTCATCAGCTTCTTTCAGACATTCCATAAAATTCTGTGAAAGGTGTAACTTTTACTATCCTCAGTCTCCAGGCAGGAATATGTGGGTGAAGCCAGTTCAAACCTGCTGCTCTAATCGTTATCCAGTTTTCATACTCTGTGTTAGACAAAGAAGAATTTACAGCCCCTCTGTGGTCTGGCTGATTCAGTGAGACATTTGCATCTCTAGGTGATCCATTCAGATGTTGATAGCTGTTTATCTAGAACAAAGGCCACCCTCTGGTCTCCTTGCTGTTGGGATACTCAGCTTCTTAACCTTATTCCCTGAGTTTAGTGGGCACATTACCCTGTCCCTCTCCACTGAGCCTTCTCCCATTGTAGGGGCTTATTTAGTGAGTCACAATCCACATTTAGGGGTTTAGACAGTCACAAGTACAAGGCAGGTTTTAAAATATCAGTGGTCACCATGACATCTGTGTCTCTCTTTTTTTTTTTTTTTTTTTTCTTTTCCAAGAGAATGCAGGAAACTTTACACAAAAAATTTGGGGAAAAAAATCCATAGGGTTTCCATGGGTGGCAGCAGCTGTTCCAGTGCAGAAAATCATTAATATGAGGACCTGATTGAATCTCATTACTAATCCATGATTCTGAGGACAGTGTACACAAGTCCTTAGCAGCGTTACTGAGGGAACTGAAATGCATGCACTGCTACCAGATGGGTTTAGAGAAAAGAGGAAAAAAAAGCCTGTTGGTCAGTATTGCCTCAAAGTTACTGCTAACTGAAGAAAGCCCAACAAAACACCCCTCCCTAAGACCCTGTTTCAAGCTGTACAAGTCACCATCTGATTTCATAAACTCTAGCTCTTCAGGATTCTTTGTCAGGGTTCTTATGCCAGGATAACCCTTGGCTGCCAAATTAATTTAGTTTCTGAATGAGTATTTTGCTACTGCTTGGATGTCAAAGGAATCTCCTTGGGTGGGGGGCTTTTCACCAGTTCACAAGCTCTTTGTGATTTTCCTAATAATGCTAAACTTAGTTCTCCCTATAGAGAAGCAGTAGCCAATAATAGTTTTCCCAAGTAAATGAGAAAAGAAATAACAGATTTTGATATCAAAGTGGGGAAAAGGAGGAAATACAAACCCCTGGAACACTAATTTTTGATTATCCTTATCTGATAACTGGTGTAGACTTTTCACAAGTTTCAGTATATAAGGAAGTCAGATTTTTTGGTTGGTTTTTGGTTTTTTGTTGTTGTTGGGTGGCAGGGGTCTTTTTGGTGTTTTGTTTTGTTTTTCATTTTTTTGTAATTAGACTTTCTTCTGAAGCAGAAATTAGCAGCAACTGTAATCTAATAAATCTTCCTCTCCTCCGGGTAGCAAGTCCTACCACATACATCCTTCTTAGTCACTCTTTTATGTACTCTGTACAATGAAAGATTGCCTGAAGCTATATTTAAAAGGCCCTCTAGGAGCAGGTGAGCAGAAAGTCTCCTAAAAGTAGTATCTTTAACAGCAAATCATGGGTAGAAGCTTGGCAGCTGTCAGAGGGGATTGATTTATCTCATGAGTGTTTCATTTCACCAATAAGTTAGCATTAGAAATTAAAGCTTCAGGGTTATTTGGATTGTTTTTGTCGGAGGTTTTTTGTTGTTGTTTTGTTATTTACTTTTTCTGCCCCTCTTATTTAGTGAATTTTTTATTTAGCCTTTATCTTTGTGGGCTAAAGTTATTGTGCCTTCCAAAAATCATAATAACATTAAAATTCTAGATTTTTAAAATTAATTTTCTAGTAGTAGTAGTAAGCTTGGGGATATCTTAGCATAATTTTCTTTAATATTAAGATTGGATCACTTTCTAAATTCAGCATAGATTTGTTCATGACAGCTTATGAGATGAAGACTGAAAAAAAACTTCCATTTTCACATGCTAAGGAGATGTCATTTACTGAGCTTTGCAGAAAGAAAACCCAAGTCACTTTAAATCCTGTCAGATTTTGTATCTGTTCTATCCCAGATCTGTAGGATCTCAGTAAGACTACCTCTCAAATTAAAAGAGACTGATGCTGTCACTTCTGTAACACCTGCACTGGAACTTAACAAGAAAACCATCTCTGTTATTCTTCACATGTGCTTTTCCCCTCATTCCAGTGCAGTGCAAAAGGAATAATCACCAATACATCTTTTAGAAACAGTCACCTCTGTGGAAGGAAGATGTAGAGCGTGGGTCACAGGAGCACATTCCCAGAGCAAGTTGGAATGAAACCCAAATTCTGGAGTTTTATCATCCTCTTGTTGCAAATATTTTGTCAATAGCTTTCAGAGGTTTATCTTTCACCCTTATTACAGCAGCTAGTCCTCACAAAGGACTGAGTACTACTATCATCAGTCAGTTGGAACATTCTGTAGGTGACAGAAATAAATATGATTGGTTTCCACAGCTACAAAATTGCTGTTGACTTGTATCGGTAGCAATACGGTTCCACATAATAGAATTTCTAGGAGGGATTAGTTTGCTTTCCTAAGCAATGAAATAACACATATTTGAGTGTCCAAAGAAAGTCTTGCACTTGGAGCTCAAAGCTATTTTTTCTCTATATGTGTACTTGTCTGTCAAGATTTTTTTTTTTTTTTTGCTATTTTTTCACCACTGTTAGGAAACTGAGAGAAACTAAAGACAACTTATAGAAAGTTTCAATACTATGAAAGATTAGTTACATACTTTTCTATATTCCTACCTATAGGAAATTTAGCTACAAGAGTTAATACTGGCCAACTCTATGTGTACAACACGAAGCCATGATGAAATTTTAGAAATAAATTTTTATTTCTAGATTGCAATCTTATTTGCCAGCTTGTCAACAGGTTAATATGAAATGATAAAATATCATCAGATTCCTCAGCTGTTCCCTAAAATAAAGAAAAGCAGACATTACCAAAGCACCATAAAGCAACCATCCATGCTAAAGAAAGATTTCAGCAACCAAGAGCTAATAATCAGCCCTGTGATTTCCACATGCAGAGGAAAACTACAATTCACTCAATCAAAGGCAGAGGAGCAAACAGCTCCTCCTCTATTTGTTTCACATCTGGAAGCCAGCATAGTGAAATTTGTACTTAAAACTATAAAGATGCAGAAGATCTGCCCAAGTCCAACCAAATTAGTCTGACTTTCAGAAATCAGGGAACTTCATAGGCACAACAACCAGTGCAATCATAGAAACACTGACTTACAAATTTCCATATGCTCTTCCACCACAAGGTGTCCAATCATTTGGGCTCTTTTCTCACAGAAATGTTTATGTGGAAGCCAGCTAGAAGAAATTCAACTTGATATTTAATCATTTATATCTAACAGTACTTGAAGTTAAGTAGACAGGAATAGCTGTGTTGTATCCCTCACAAATGAAATGGTTAGGCATTATGAGCAGTTCTTGGAAAATAAAACTGACAAACCTCACCAGATCCCTGATGCCACAGGCCTTACTATTGCTTCCAAGATGAATACTGTGCTTTCTTAAAAAATTCATATTACAGTTGGACATCAAAACAACATACATACAACAGCACTTCTGTAATAGGGTTTTTTCCCTCTAATTTTGATAGTCCAATCCTTTTCTCTTCCTATTTCCATTATATTCAACCAAGTTTTCAGTGTATTTTTGTTTTTCTCTTTGAAGCAAGTGTGCAAGCAAAGCTAGCCAGAGAGCCTGGCCTTTGAAATGGGCAGTGCTGTATGTCTAATTTGGATTAGTCATGCATCCATTCCAAACTAAAAGCAATGTTTATGCTCTTTTTTTTCATTATGCCTTGGCTCTTCAGCAAGTTCCATATTCATTAACACAAGCTGGCAGACAGGAATTTAGGCTGCTGTGGGATTTATTCAGGAAACAGACGTCGTATGAGCATGAGGAAACATTTCTGTCTTATAAGTGTTGTGCACACCTTCTCATGTGGATTTGTGAGACATTTTATTTGCATAAACAGCTGTCTTCTTACCTCATTTCTGCAGCAACAAATAGTACTGTGCAAGAAAGCTGCCATAAGAGATCCTGCCTGTCCTTATTCTTCAAAGAGCTCCCTCCACTTCTCTTTGCAGCTGGCTCTTCAAACTTTAAAAAAAGAAAAAAAAATAAAGCCAAGCATTACATTATTTTTCAATTCTATTATAACATGTATTGCAAGAATGAGGTATTGGGATGTAATTCCAGCATATATTTTGAAGCCAAAGATCAGTATATTTTTAACTTTTAGCCACACCAAAAGATTATTATACTAACTCTAATTGAGAAACTGGAATAACTTTCTAATAATAATCAGGGAAGATTCTATCAGTTAAATAGAGAATTTTGAAAGATCAAAATGCTGAGAAATTCAAAGAGCTATAAAAATAGGAAGTATAGGTTAGTATCCATCTCTGCAAAGAATATTACAGAGGAAAATAATACAGATATATGGTAGTGTATTTCAGAGAATGGAACAAAACAGAAAAAAATTCTAGGCCAACAAAAGGAACAAAAGTGGATTTACTGTGTTTCAGTAAAGTATTTTACTTAATTTACCTCCCCAAATTTCATTTGCCTCCCCAAATTCTCTCTCATCTCAGGAACTGAGGTAAACAATCTTCATGAGAAGTATTGTTATAAAACTCACTTCTATACAGCATAGATCAAATATTCCTGAAAAAAAATCTTCATTCTTGTAGTGAGTATCTCAATCTTTGATAGGAAACAGCCAATGGCATCTAACACTTCAGCTGACATGAACCATAGAATGCCAGACTGGTTTCTGTTCAAAGGGACATCGAAAGTCATCTAATTTTAATGTCCCTGCCATGAGCAGAAATTAAATAATGTTTTTGTATGGTTCACTGCTGAGAACCCTGAAAACAAATAAATAAAATAGTCTGCTTTAAATAAGCAAACTAAAAATTCATCCAGGGCGACAAAAAAAGAAGAGCTTATTCATACATTGATTAATCAAAGTCAGCGAATCACCCTTAGCATCACAGAATACTGAAGGTGCCTTAAATTGGGATCAAGTTGGAAGGAAATTTAAAAACATAGATTTCTTTTTCCACTTATAAAGCAAACTTCAAATATTTTCATATGAAAACAAAAATCAGTTTGTTATCTTTCCTTAAAATTTTCTTATGACAGTTGATATTTTTTCTATTTCAGGTGTTAAAAGGTTACAAGAGCACCTAAGCGACTAAGGTACATGAACTCCAGGGAACTATTGGCCTGTTCAAACTGATTCTTTTATTTTACAGACAACAGAAACAATATTTAACAATTTCACCAGAATCTTCCCTGAGTGCAGGATAATCACAAATAACTTGCTTAAGGCAGAGGCAAAATGTCAGAAAATATATAAAAGCAGGTTTTTATATGATAACAATAAACATTTATTCAGATGAAATAATATTTACAAAGCAGCCTCCAAGATAAGCATTTATGTCAAAATTCAAAAACAGATTTGTGAAAATCCTTCACTTAGAAAAAAAAAAAATCCCACAACTTTCTATGAATTTCTCTTGTATTCCTGCTTCTGTGTTCACTCTTACATTGAGCTGTCATTGGCTGGGACTAATAATGACATTTTAGGTATGCTCTCTATTCAGAACAAGCTTCACTGGAGAGTTGCAGGTGGCAAAGGATCTGTAGCACAGCCACTCCCTTTTGAGGAAAGGAACTCAGACTTAGCCAGTTTCCCTGGAGTTTCCAGGCTGGTACTACACACCAAAGTTGACCTATTTGATTTGCTTTCAGTCACAAAAAGGTCTACCCCACATAAGTTGTTAATGTTATTTTTCCCCCAAACCAGAATGCATGTATTAAGACTTGTTCAATTTCAGACAAATGCCATTTTTGAATTATACAACCTTAAAGGTTTATCTGCCTCAACCTCAATTCACATTTCCTCTCTTGCAGCCAGTCCAACTTGCTGTGAACATCTCAAACAACAGGTAGTTACTGCATTCATTTTTAGCTGTGCTGGAAACCATCATATCATAGGCATGGCTAAGAAACCCAGGCAAGCTTGTCACAGCCTGAAAGTTTCTTTCAGAAGTGCTCTGGCATTAAAGACATGCTGAGGGGAAGCCAGTTGAAAGTGTCATCCAAACAAGGTAATAAACAGATAATAACACACATTCTGTAGCAAAGGGGAGTTGTCAGGAAGCCTGCTGAAACCTCAGAGTTGCAGATGTCTCTCCTGGCAGACCTCCTTGACTCTTGTAAAGAGCACAAAAAGATTCACAGGAGGAATTATTTTTTTCGAGTATCAGTAGTGTAACAGTTGCATAAGATCTGTGGAAATAACCCAGTATCTTCTGTTCCATTAGATTTTCTTTTTTATCCTCCCCTCTCTTCCCAAGATAAAGGAAGAAGCTCGAAGAAACAGGACTTACAGATGACAACCTTCATGCCTCACCAGGAAAATCTCTTATGCTTTATTTCACTGACATTCAGATTTCTCTGCCACCTGCCATACACTCTAATGACATTTTCAACAGAGATGGATGAGTGATCTTTCATGTTCTGAACAAAATGGGCACAAATGCTCTAAGTTATTCCCTGTCAAACTTTCTCTGATCTTCTCAGAATCAGGTGTTGGAATTACACTGCCTACTGTTCCAATATTTCTTACTGGTACCAGCAATTTTTTCTCTACTTAGATTAATGTTTAAGAACAGAGATCTGGTTATGATTAACTTCTATAAGTAAAGAGCTAATGTCATTTAACTATGACACTCTTTCCATCATCTCCTGCATTGTGAATCTTAACACTGATGTTAAATTGTGACATCTGGTTTCAACTTCCACAAGTTTCCCATTCTTCCCCCTTTATTATTTCTTTTCTCTCTCATTCAACACTTGTACACCACACTTGGGAGATAAATTTGATCTGGCTTCTCCTTTCACATTAGTATTTTTACTCATTACTACATCTGAATTGTTTGATAAACACATCAGTGGCACAGAGGTAATTGTAAATCAAGTCACTTTTTTGATCCTCACATTTGCTATGACTTTTGTTAGTGCAGTACCTAATTCTAATTGAAACTGCTGATAAATGTGAGCCTCTTCTGCCAACAGCTCTCCTCTTATTAGCTTTTCTTTCAACATTCTATATTTGCAATGCTCAGCAAAGCTGAACTGCAGCAATAAACCCTCAGCTGTTTCCTCTTGTTCCCAAGATCTATGAAATCCACTCCAGATTTCTTGTACATTCATCTATATATGTAACTGCATACATACAGATCTGTATATACAATATTTTGTCTATGATTGAGTATTATAACTTGCTTTAATTTAAACCTTTTGGGCTTTTTTTCTCCACAGTGAGGGAGAAAGAACACACTTCAACCTTTCATTTCCTGAAGTTCCTCTAATAACTTCAACCCAAATGGAGAGTTTCCATAACATCCAAACAACCTGAAAAGAGCCTAAAGGGCCATCTTGCTGTAACTCCTTTGGGTGAATTAGGTGCAATTTGAAGATTTGGAAGTAATTACTTTCACACTGAGACTATAAAGAAAGACTATTCTCATTTCCATATTATTAACAGTAGCCCAAACAATTTGAGGGATCTTTGTGTATGTATATATGCACACACAGAGAAAAAAAATACATAGGATGGAAGCTCTGCTCTATCAATTTAATGGGATTTTTTTTTTTAATGTTCTGAGTGATTCAGTCTGGCAATGCATGAGAGAATTCCTTTATTCAAGCAGTTTCTCTTTTCTCGGTATTTTTTTGTTCTTGGAGGGCTGCAGCACAGAGAGCAGCACCACACAACAGAGTTGTGAATTGTTCTAGTAAAAAGGAGCTTTCAGAGCCAAATAGCTATTTTGTTAATGTTTTAGACCAACACATTGACCTTGCAATATAAAAAGACTAAAACAGACAAATATTTTTAAACATTTTGCTTTATGAGTTTCAGCACAGAAATAACCACCCTTCATAAAGTCCACATCTGAATAAAAGAGTCAGTATTCCCACAGTGCTTTCAAATTTGCTGGAATGCTACATTTCATACTGCTTAGTTTTTAATGCCTCATTCTGCTCCCAAGTCCAAAGACAGAAGTCACTTGGAACCATGTAATGATTTTATTACAGGCACCTCTGTTCTTGCATTTCTCATCATTCCTCTTATTTGTTTGTTACAGTTGATTGTTATGCATTGCTTCCAAATTAAATTGTAAGCAATTTGGGGAAGTACCACAGTGGATATTCACAGAGTGCATTAGCATGAGGAAACTAAACCCTCCATGTTTCCCCTATTGTCAGTGAAACAGTAGAAATGGTTTCAATTTCCTTCCCACTCTGGAACTAACACCAAACTTCACCTGAGCTGTGGCCTCTCCTTTCACTGGCAACAGGAGACACCTGGAAACAATAATTGTCTCAGAATGAGGTTACTAAAATGCAAATAAGAAAATAAGTACACACAAGAGTAGCCATAAAGGCCAGTTCAAAAATCTATCCAGCACAGTACACTCCTCCCATGGCAAACTGTAGAGACTAGCTGGGGAAGCAAAAAAAAAAAAAAAAAACAAACAAAAAAAAAACACCAAAAAACCAAAACAAAGCAAAACAAAAAACAAACAAACAAACAAACAAACAGCTATGAGAAAATAGTTCCCTCAAGTATTCTCTCAGCTTGCAACAGAGATTTCCTCAACTGAAGGTGGCATCTGTATTCAGGGCCTTTGATGGACTCTCTCATCCCAGAAGTTTCCTGTTTCTCCTGCTTGGCTCATTGCTAACTTTAGCATTCAGAGCACTCTCTGTGCTCCCTGCTACCAGCCCTTTACCTGAAGACCCACCTCCTCTCCTTTGGCTGAGCATGCCATGTACCTGCTTCATGTGACATTCTAATCCTGTCTCCAGTCCCCTCAAGTTTCTAAATTTCCATGGGTACATCTTTAGGCTAGAGGCAAATTTGCAGATGCTTCATGTTTAGCTCAGAACCATGATTATTTTGTGTTTTAGAAAGAGGCTGTTCTGCATAGGCAAGAGCACAACTCTGAGAAACTAGACACTAATTCAAGGAAAAGAGGATGGAGAGAAGAGCTTAGCAAACTCAGCAGACAGAGTTTTCCTTGACCAAGCAGAATACCAAAAAATGGAAAACATCATTTAGTATAGTGGAAAAATTGATAAGCCAAGTCAGAAGCATGATTCTTTACTACCACCACTGAAAAAAAAAAAAATCTCAGTACTTTTATTATAATGTTAAACCAGTATTATGATACCCAGCTCCTTCTATGATGTTACTTGTGACAGTCAAAATCACTTTGATCGGATCATAATAAACTCAATACTTTTTAACAGTGGATAGAAAAAGTCAGCAGGCAGGTGGTTTTGGAATAAAAGCAAACAACCAGCTCTTAAGTAAAGAACACCAACAGTTTTCTGCTCCTCAACATTCCCTAAAATATGTCAGTTTGATATTTGATGCTTAAAAAGTCGTTCCAAAATACTTACTCACCAACTGTTTTGGATAACAGCATTTGTTGACTTCATCTCCAGGAAGAGGAGCCTAACATGCATGACAAATGAGTGTAAATAAGACAATGCAAATATAAACCCGTAATTTTGTTATTACTACAGCATTTTATCATGCTTAGTGATGGAAAAGAACAGTACTGAAATGTTCCTGAAACTACAAAAAAAAACCAGTTCCAAACTGTTGGCAATATTTCTGATGCTGGTATAAGAGAGAGGGAATGGAACAAAGACTCTAAGGAGTGATAGATAAAGGTGATCTGGAAGAATAAAAAAAAGCAGGTGTCCTAAAAAAACTATATATTACCAGTTTTTACTTTGTCATTTATAGCACTCATATGAAGGAGGTAGCTTTATACTTTTTATTACTGAAACAAATGAACACATGAACTAATGCTCATGGAATGCAAAAATAGTGCACCAGAATAGTGCTCTTTATTTCCAGTTACCAATGTACAGACAGAGAAATCTTTCCTGATCCAAAAAATGTGTCTCTAAAACCTGAAGGACCTCTAAAATGACACAATTTGACTGAACCTAATAATTTCCTAGGAAAACCCTTCAATTTATGCAATTTCTTTTCTACATGTTTTTTTTTTTTCTGATTATGAATAATTGGAAAAGGTCTGACAAGTTCTTTCAATAAAAGCTTGAAGACTTCTGACCCTGCAAACACTGTATGTATGTCCAACACCAGCATGTCAGCAATACCACTACCATGCTTTAAATTATAGACTGGAAGGAGAAATCTGTAATATCAGAGCCTCAGCCTCTAAAAAGTTTCTTTCTTTATACAGGCTCAATTTCCCAATTGCTAGAAGAGAAGAGACAATTGTTAAGAACAGTGTTCCTTATGTGTTCCAAGTTGTGGGGTTTTTTTTGTTTGGCTTTTTTTTCAAGCAGTAGAATCACAAAAGTGACAATGCTATAGGAAGGGAGCTGACTTGGAACAGAGACTAAAATAAAATGAAAGAAAAGCCCAACTCCCCAAAAAAACTAAAAGAGGCAAAGAAAGAAAAAAGTCAGCTTAAAGGGAATTCACAGACCAAAAGAAATACCTCATGACAAACTGCCTGAGGAGGAAGTAGAGATACTTAAAGAGATGATGATGTTTTCAGAGACAGAAGTAGGAAGAAGAAAAGATTGGAAGTTGTGAATCTGAATCCCTGAAGGGAACATTAAGCTAAAAAAAGTCTATTCAAGCACATTAAGGCAGAGCTTATTTGTACATTCTGCAGCTGAAGCAAATATTCAGAACCAAGGAAGATTACTACTATTTAAAATGTTATAAAGACAATCTCATATAGACTTGTCAAGTAAGACAAGAAAAGACAAGACCAAGAAAATTAGGATTTTAGTGTTCAAGATTTCAAGCTAATGTGCTAATCACACCAACTCCCCCTTCAATTCCTTCCTCTTCAGTAGAGCAACTCGCTAAGTGATAGAATGAGGTAAGTTTCCCAAATGGTCACACTTTTACCTGAAGGAACGTTTCATTTACTGTATGTTTTATGTTAAGTACAAGTAGTTCTATGTTAAAAGGATCCTCTAGGGCTTCTGTGATGAAAGACTCCAAGATTACCTGCTACTTCTCTCCCTCACCCCCAAGCACTTATCTAAGAATACTCTGAGACACACAGGTACACGAACTCCTGCCATACAGTGCAGAGGAAAAAAGAACAAAACACCACCACGTCCAAGTACCAACATCAAGCCTGCCCCACAGAAATGTACTATAAAATTATAAATTAACTCCCATCCATATTCCTTACCCCAGAATCAAATAAGTAGACAAGGCCCATGTGCTCTGTACTAAAAAGCAGGACATCCCTGTTGGCAAGGGTGAAAGATGGGGGGCCCATGTGGTACATTTCTCAATCCTGTTGTTGAGCAAAAGCAGTCATTCAGTGCTCTAGGAAATACCAGACTGATAATCAAGAAGAAGGAGCAGATAAAACCTTCCTGAGGCAGCTGGGACAAGTCTCACTGCCACAGGAGCTAGCTCTCATCAGCCTCTGTTGTCTGCTGGTCAACACAGTGGGTCAGAGGAAATCCAGATGCACAAAATACCAAGAGGAGTGAATAGAACCAACAGTATTGCAGTCCTGGAATGCAAAGAGAAGATTTCAGCCTCTGTAGGGACATGCTTGGAAGGATCCCATGGGAAACAGCCTGCCAGGACAAAGGGACCCAGGAGAGCTGGCTAGGGTTCAAGGTCAGAACATTTTACCCCACTTTGCAGAAATCCAGCAAGGCCAGCACAGATGAAAAGGAGAGCTCCTGGCTGAGTTCAGGCACAAAACAAAAGGACACAGAATCTGAAAGCAGGGACAGCTGCTTGGGAGAAATACAGACACTGGCTGCATAGGTGGGAGTAGAATGAGCAATGCATAGCTGGAGTTCAAAATAGCAAGAGAGATGGGCACGAAGAAAAGTTTCTGCATGTACACTGCCAGCAAAAGGAAGCCTGAGGAGAGTGTTGGCCCTGTTCAGTGAGGCAGTAATCTCAGTAACAAGCAATGATACTGCAGAACTCAGTGTCTTTTCTACAGCAGTTTTAACAAGCCTCAACTACAAGTACTAATATATGAATCAATTCCTTCTGGAGTTCTTCATAGTGGGAATGTTTTCATCCATTGCCTGTCATTTACCACATGCCAACACACAGCACAGAGCCTTGTCACTGACATCTAAAAATGTAACCCCTCCTCATTAATGCTTCCATATAAACTTTGCTTGCAAAATCATGGCCACTGACTTAACACAAACCTTCTGGTCACATCAAAGCATGCCCAGAGTCATTTTCCATTTTAAAAAACTTCAAAGAAATTTTAAAAGCTTTTCACAGTTCTAATTAGGTGGTCTGTATCTGCCAACCTATTGCTCAAGAGACAGATGTAATTTAGTAATTTGAATAATTTTCTAAGCTGGTCTCCCACCACATAACCAGCAGAAGAGCCTTGCTTGGATTGGCAGTTCACCAGTGCAGTGGTCTGACCAAGTCACCCAGAAAGGTCAGACAAGACTGATAACAAAGGCATCCAGGGATCAGTTTTATTCCATCTTTTGATCATGTGGTGGTGACATCTGGAGGGCCAGTGCCACCTTTGCTCAACAAGTGCAAGTAAGTCCCAAGGCTGTCAGCAGCCATTTGAATAATTGGGCATTGACATTTTGGAATCATGCTCAGTCCTGTTCCTCTACCATTTCTATACTGATTATTTACTATCACTGCAATAGTTTATATTTATAATTTATATATATAAATACATAATATATAACTATAATATATAACTAATATTTATATATTTTATTAGAAAGCATGTTTAAAACCAAAATACCCAAATCTTTATGATTTTAATACATCCTTGCCTGTTTTATGTTTCAATACTCACTCTCAGTATCCAAAATCACAGGTTGTTGCAGCATTGGGTCTGACAGGAAGCACTGACAAAGACTAGCAAGATTTTCCAAGTGGACAAGTTCATTCTGTGTTCAAGATCCCAGCTCCCAACATTTTCAGAACTAATACAGACAAGCTACACACGTAGCAGAGATAAGTCATGCCAACAGAGCCAGATATGAAATTCAAAATTTTGTACCAACATACATTTCTGACAAGGGCCTAAAGACTTTGTGGACGTGGGGAGAAAGGCAAAGGTTTTAACTGCTTTTTGATTCAGAAAAATCACTGGCCAAATACACTCTCTCTCACTCATCTGTAGGTATAAGTAGCTTTTTTGGGTTTGGTTGGGGTTTTTTTATTGACAGATTGTGATACTGATTCAAATCTAGAAGAATGCTATGGAAAAAATAGCACTGTGAAAGTATCTCATCATTCCTTCTCTTCTTTTCTGAGAATAAAGTATTATATCATGGAAAATGCTTAAAATGACAGAGGTTGAACTTGAAATAGAGGAAAAGAATTACACATTGGCTTTCCGAATATGGATAGATTTCAAGTCTACAATTTCAAGTGTTTTCATCCACACATATAACTGATCCTTAAAGTATCAGTTCTGTTCCATAACTGGATGTCTCTGACCCATAGGAAGAGCACAAAGTCATACTTCCTGAAAATTACTGATAACATTTTCACTGTGAATATAATCTTTCATGGGTGAGAAAGGTGTAGTGTATTAAAAAATGTAAAAAAAAAAAAAGAAACAACCATATCCCAAGGAAGAAACATTCACCATCAAAATAACAGTAATCCCTAGAATCCTAGAATATTAACAACAAAAATTCATAGCCATGAGACCTAAAATATCCTGCAGCACAGGTTTTTTCCTGTTTTTTTCAGAGGAATCTCTATCATAGACTGAGGTCTCCACAAAGGTGAGTAAAACAAATGTTTACTGTTTTCCTTTCAGAAATGTTTATCACTATTAAGAATTAAATCAATACTATGTACATTTAAAATATCTTTGAGGCTAGATCAGAGTCCAAAAGTATTCTGGAATCACTTTTACACGAAGGTTACACCACTGATTGCAGGGATACAGCAGCGTCAAATGTAGTCTGACACATCTACTGGAATATAATAGTGATTTTCTGATCTTAGTGAAATTAAAACCTAGGGCCTTTTTATTGCATAGAACCCACTGCAGACTGCAGTATAACTCCCTATTTTTCCTCTCACCAACCTACAGAATCTTCTCTTCTTGTTTCAGCAACAGTTTCTGCACCTCCTCTTGAGAGGATTTTTTTTTGCTTCCCCCAGCTAACAACACCAAGCCAGCTATAAACAGGAGAGCTGTACTTATTAGGTACCTGCTTCTGCCACCTACTTTCTACTAACAGACAGTCCTCTGCTTAGTACAGTCATCTGATTTACAGAAAAGCTTGGTGAAGAATAAGTTTTGGCATCAGCTCTTTACTTGGTTTCTGTTTGGCAGGAAGTAGCTGTCGTTTAAGATCCAGGCACTCAAGAGATGGAGTAATATTCTGTTAAGCTCTGCAAACCCCATACTTTCACCTTGGTAAACCCTAATATCTTCATAGTCAAAGAAAAGAAAAATTAAATAACTAAATAAATCCTAGTATGTCTCTTTCATGGTTTGAAAATGGTAGCAGATAAAATGGGAGCAAGATTATCCATTTAACTTTACAAAAGAAATAAACTATACAGCATTAAGTGTCATTATTTTAATTAACTAGCAGTGTTATTAATCTTCCTCTAGATACCAGCTCCTGTGAGACAGATATTCCCTCCTAAACAAATATGATGTTATCACTGTGGACATACAAAACACTAGGTCTGGCAAGAAACAGCAATGGACTGCTTTGTAATTAATTAATATATACCCTTAGATTTGATGTATAAGAGGTAGAACTGCTCAGTTGTTCCTCAAGCATCTCTCACAGGACCATCTTTTTGTGCCATCCAAGTATGTCTTATGGTAAGCATTAATTTATATTGGCAGGAAATGTTGGAAGAGAGCCATGTGTCAGCTTTTCAAATGCAGGCTTGCACCTCTGATAGTGTAGCAGCAGGTACATAAAAAGAGCAACTTGGTTGTTGGAATGAAGGGATATTTCTGGAGTCTTTGTCTCCTCTTTCTAACAGACACCCAATGGCAACAATCATGACTGTTTAGGGATCTCATCAACATTTAAACTAAATTCCCCTACACTTTAAGTTATAACTGTTTAGCAGTAAGTTATATATTTTCTGATCCTGGGATAAAACTCCATGTTAATTTCTTTCTTATGAAAGAAGAAATAAATCCATAGAGGAAATACTCAAGAGTTGCTATTAAATCCAGGGAGAAGTATGAATTACCTTGTTTAGCAGAACTCTTAAATTTTTATTCTACAGATTGGCCTAAAGGCAACAATAAGTGTTAATGTCTTGTTGATGGGAGTATATTTCTTTGTCAGTGTATGCGTATTTAGAACTTAGGAAACAATTACTTTAGAAAAACCTGGCATTCCACTGTTAGATGTAGTTGCCAAATTTCTATTTAATCACCTTTGAATCGTGAATTTTTCTCTTGGCTTGCTTATTTATGTCTTCTAGGGGTTTGCCTAGCTTAGAAAACACCACATTTTCACTCAAAAACCAAGAAGCCCAGAGTCCCACATTAAGACCCTAACAGTGCCACAAAAATGAAAGATTTACTTTAGCAACTAACAATCATTCCTTCTTTGGGACCCACAGATACAGAATTCATGAGAAGGAAACAAAATTAAAACCATGAATTAGATCAACTGAGATGGAAGCATCACAGGGGTAGATTTAAGGCAGCATTTGCAAGATACTATATAGATAAGGGACCTTGTTCAAGAGGTCCCTAAATACAGATCAACTCCAATCCAGTTTGCCAGTAATTCCCCTAATTTAATTAGGGACCAATAAGAATTTTAAGTTCATGAAGATTTAATTGACTGAAGCTTTTGAATAATGCTGGGCTTTTCATTTATACATAATGAATGTGAAATATAATTAACCCATTTTAGCTCTTCATAATTTTCCCCATTCCTAGCCAATTTTTATTTAATATAAGAAATCATACTATGTGTTAATACACAGATATGTAGTTTTATAAATTTCCTAGTAACATTTTGCCTTTTTGACAATTGTGCTGCCAGCCTCTAGCAGGGATAAACATGTGCTTTGTGACTTGGGACTGACTACCCAGTCAGGCAATGGCACAGTTTCAGGTTCTCAGGCAACAGCAACCTTGCAGCCTGAAATTTATTTGTTATATGTAGAGTATGGCTACTTCCACCATAATACAGAAGAAAAATAATATATAGCAGAAGGTTTGCTGTCCCTTGCAGCAAGAAAGTAAAAGCATCAGTAAATCCAAAGATAATAGATCAAGATTAGCATTTTAAAATTACCTGCAGTTCCTGGTTATGTTAACACATTCCCCTTTTTTTCCTTCTCTTCCTCATCCACACCTATGGAAGCAAAAGCTGTAGAGGTCTTTGGAAATCTAGGCTAATAGTAAATCCAGTGTTAGCCTCAAGATTCAAAGCTTTAGCATTACAATTAATAACTATCAATCCCAGAGAGGAATCATTCTTTTTCAAAAGGCTACCAGCTTCATAGAGGGAATACTTATATTGTGTCCTAGATAATAGTTTAACATTTCAGAAATGGGACTTTGAAATGAAATAAGATTTTAGAGCACACTGAGGATGATTTAGCAGTTCTCTGAGGAACAAACATTATACTTATGACTGTTTAAGTGCAAGATAATGAAATAATAAATGGAAAATTCAAATGCAAATTATAAGGCACCTACTAAAAATACCCACATCTAGATCCTGAATCAGTACAGGGAATGTGTTTCAACTTGAGCCCAGAATTGACTTATATTATTGGCAGAGCCCCCCTACTGGCAGCTTAGGTAATCAAGTATAGAAAAGTGGGAAGAAAGTGTTTAATACTCCAACTCCCAAATCTGGAATGGGAATTCCCAAATTCCCATACAATATCATGGACTATCTTCGGATCATACCCAAAGCAGTGAAGGATAAAACAAAGTTTTCTAGACTGATCATTATTCTGCCTTTATTAATTGCTTAATGCAAGCAAAATTTTTCAGAATGCTACAACAGGGGGTGGGAAGAGCTCAGTCTAAAAAAGGCTGACAATGGAAAAAAGAATGAAAAAGCCAGGTGTATGCATCCAAAACTACAGAGAGCATCACCAAGTCAGCTCAGACAAAGCATTGTGTTAGTTTGTAAGATACATTATCATTGGAAAATTGGTGAAGTTTCACAGCAGTGTAAGGTTGTGACCAGGCAGCTCTGCTTGGGATGACAGAGAAAAACTCTGTTCTGCCCTTTCCAAAAGCCAGCACTGTGCTGTGAAAAGGAAGCCCAGGGTGCCTGCTCATTCTCCAAGGGAGCTGTCTTGTTCAAGTAATAAAACAGATTAAGTCCAAACTAGAAGCAACTGCTGGACAAAATGCTAAAACATTAATGGAAGCTTGCAAGTGGAACCTCACAAATGTGATGCCACATTATTCTAAACATGTCAAACATATCAACATGACATTCTATCTCATGATAAAATGTACCAGGCTTCTGCAGTTTGCAGCTACTTTTTAAAGGCTACTCCATCTCTGCAGTCATCTTTGAAGCTGTGGTGGGAAAAATTTCCCTCCTCATTCTGTTTTCATCCTTTCTTTGTGCAACACCACTGGCTGTGCTATTAGACACTGTTGGGAGGAAAGGATTAAAAAGCAGAAGGTTGGTCAGGAGGATTGTAAATGGCATAAGTGGCCTTGCAGCTGGGAATAACCAGGGACAAACCTGTGGGAGCAGCAGGACAGTGACCTTCTAGCATGGACTGAGTGCAGCAGTGCCTGTGTCTCTGCTGATGTGCTCCTGACCAGGTGTTCCTCAGGAATGCCCCTGCTAGCAAGGTAACAGAGATAAATTTACTGTTTGGGTTCTTGCTATGGGTTTGTAAGTGGTCTGGCTGCCTGTGTTGACTCAGAGACACCAGCAGAGAAACAGGCCAAGATCTTGTCCTGATCTGAGTAATGAGGTTAAAAGGCTCAATGCTGCATGACTCAAGACTTAAACTGAAAGAAAACCAAGGCTCAACACACAAAAAATATGGAAGCCCAGCTGGTTTGTCAAAATGTTAATTAATATTCAGTTTATCTAATGAAAGGCAGCAGCTAAAACAGGTTTACTGGGAAAAGACTACAGTTTCCTAAGGCAGGGCAGGCATTTCTCATTCATGCTATGATATGGATCAGACCTATTAACTAGCTTGGTGGCAGCTTTAGCAATCTTGCAAGTGACACACATAGAGCTCAGCATGCCAACCTAATTCTTAAATAAGTTTAACTAAGAGTTGGCCACTAGACATTTAAAGTGAACATTTAAAAGGAAATTTGTAAGCAACAGACAATGTTTGTTTTCTGTTTGCTTTTTTTTTTACTTTTTTTTTTCTTTCATTTTACATATTAATCTACTCGTTATTTTTTCCAGCTGGGATACTGAGATCAAAGTTTAGCTTCTGGGGAGGGCACAATGTCTGTGACATTTCTGAATAGGCCTTTGAATTATGTCTGCATTTCCTCCTATCAAATCAGGTATGCTGAACATCCTCTTTGAAATCCACCTCTCATATTGTCTTCTTCAGCAAACAGTTGGTAATAAGAGATGCCACACTTCCCTTTCATGCTACATCTGAAAGTGTTACTAGGAGTACTGAACAAACAGAGAGGAATAAATATTGATGGAAGGCTTTTTTCTCTGTTTAACCAGACTTACAACCTTTTGTCCCATGCTTCATGAAAACAAATTCAGTCTGCCCATCACAGAACATTCTTTTGCTGAGAGAGGTAAAGAGTAACATTTTTTCCAGTGTGATGATAACAGGCTGCACAAAAAAAAATGTTTCTTTCATCTTAAACTGTTCAATTACTTGATTAATTACATTAACAGCTTTGATGGATGAGTTTCAAGCCAAATACTATCTTGCAACACTCATAATATATCTGATCAAATTCCAATTCTGTTTTACACTGCTCTGCAATACAAAACTGAATTGATTAAGCTTTCATCACTCCAGAACTTTCCTGCAGGGGCAGGGACACACTCAGCTTTGCTGAGGGATTTTCCCACACTCAGATGCTGTGATGTCCAGCACAGAGACACTATGGATTGTGTACAGAGTGTCCTGGAGAACAGGGGGCCTGAACAAGCCCAGGGCACATGATGTGCTGCAGGCTGTCAAGGGAGCCCATTCACTGGCAGCACAGCCCAGCACAGGGCAGCTGCTTCTTTTTTGTATGCAGGCTTCAGAGCAAACACTGCAAGGCACACAGCAAAGCCAGGCTGAGGACAGAGTGCTGCTTCAGGACAGCCACTTGTCACACTGCAGGTCATTCCCCTTCTGTCCTTTCCTTTTAAAATACAGGGTGAAGAAAAAAAAATAATTAAGAAAGATATTTTCATGACTTCAGGTGCTCTAGAAATGCAAGCATAGCAAATTTGTCACTGTTAAATACAGAAATGCCTTTTCCAAGTGATGAGGTGAGTCCTACAGGGGCTAGAGTAGTGGAAATCTAAACTGAAGAGCTTTAAAAATTCTGAGAGATTGATGAAAATATTTACAGAACAGACTCTGTTTAAGAAACTTGAATAAAATGTGGCAATTAAATTAATATCAGGAATGCAAACACAAATCTACAAAACTTTAATCTAAATGTGTTTACCAAATATCCAGTAGGAGGCTAACTAACCAATCATGGGGGGTTTTGTGATTGTTGTTTTCTGGGGGTTTTTTTGTTTTTTTGTTTGTTTGTTTGTTTTTGTTTTGTTTTGTTTTTTGTTGTAGGGTTTTTTTAAACACTATTAACAGAATAAGGAGTCAAATTTGAAGTTTCAAAGTTTGTAGAAAAAGTGGACAAAATATTTAAGTTACATGATATAACCACAGACATGAATGCAGCCATTACATCTAGAGCAAACCATTGTTTCAAGAAATAAGGAAAAAAAATTCAAAGTAGAAACAAGAAATTGAAACCATTCAGCCATACTAAAGGTGGCAGGAAGAGAAGGAAGAAAAATATTTTAAGTTTGGCAATAAATCATACAGAAATTAGTTTGAGCAAAATAGAAATACATGGCACAGAGCAATAGCAATACATTGTACAGTCAAAGCAGCACTGTAAGGTATCATAAGATTAAAGTAAAATATATCAGATAGCATGTGTTTCTTAAATAATCACCTTTTGCTCATCATTGTTAATCTTTTAAATTAACATTGACAGCTGTTTCCTCTTCCCTTTTTCTAACTGTTGTGGTGTTAAGTTACAACTGATCAGTTTTTACTTTCTATATAACGAATTTTTTCCCCCACTTACACTTGTCTCAGATTTTAAAGGCCTTTAAAATACCTCTTTAGCCATCTAATCTTCTGGTCTATTTAGCTATCTCCTGAGAAACAGCCTGCTAAGGCACCATGCAGTATTTAGGAACTTGCTGTAACACTGCAGAGTCAGAAGCTTGGCTGTTTTTGACTTCCAATTCTCTTGTTGTCTGTGCTGTGGTTATGTCACTGCCCACAGACAATTCCTTCTAACAGATGTATCTGATGGGAATGCAAAGGGAAAAAAATCCCAAACCCAGTTTAAAATGTACTGTGCCTCTCTGATTATAATTAGATTTGCACATGTAGAAATCTAAATATGATGCATATGTCTCTGCATCTCCACTCCCACGTGTGTGCCCATGATAGTAGGCAACCTTCACAGAATGTGTGTGTGATGAGAATGTGTAGCATCTGTCAGATGCTCCAGAGTTTCACTTAATGAATATTCCTAAGAGCAGGCCCAAAAAGAAGCTCTGAAGTATTTTCAGGATGCTAGCCTGATGTACCTAGATATTCTCAGCTGAACATGGTTTGGTTTGCAGTTTTCTGTTGACTGAACAGTAGGAAAACTGTCCAGGGAGGAGGAGCCATTCTTCAGAACAAAGCAGATAAGAGTTTGAAGCTCTATTAGTGAGAGATCAGATAGAACAATTACTAGTTCATTACATCAATCCCTTCAATTTCTGTTGGAAAGTAGAAAGAAGGTCATAGTCAGGCCTTTGCAACTTTCACCATCCATCTGTTGTGCTGCTTTTTTATTTTTACCTCCTGTTTCAGATTATAAATCAGGCTACAAGCATATATTTTGAAGACAAGAAGCACTAAAACACACACACACATACACACACACAAAGGATTAAAACAATCATTTCAGATAAGTATTTCTGCACCATTCCACAAATTTATCCCCAAAGTAGGCTATTCTTGAAGTTAACAATTTTTCCACATTTCCAATTTCCACATTTTCCAATAACCCCCCTTAAAGACACTTCAATTATGTTCTTACAGCTAGAATCAGCTTTACATGCATAGATTTGCTTCCTACATATTTATACCCAAACTGAAGACAAGACCAACTACTTGAGGAAGTTACTTCTTCTTTCCTCTTGTTTTTTGGTTTTTTTGGTTTTTTTGGGGTTTTTTTGGGTTTTTTTGGTTTTTTTGGTTTTTGGGGGGTTTTTTTGTTTGTTTTTTTGGTTTTTTTGGGTTTTTTTGTTTTTTGTTGGTTTTTTTTTATGCTAAGGTTTTGTCACCTTTCCATGGCAAGAGGCTTTGTCAACTTTTATGGAAGAGCTCATTTGGGTGCACTTGTGTGAAAGGGATCAGCAGCCCAACTGCATGCCAATGGAAAACCTGACATTCCAATCCTGAAAAGGCTCCACCTTGGCATCCCAGTGTAACCACCACATGCATTCCACTATGTACCTGAAAACTGTGCACAACCATTCCTTCAGTAATATTCTCGTGTTCACAGACAGTAAGATAAGAAAATAACACTTCAGAGGATTAAAATGAAAATTATGCTACACTAACAGTGGCATTTAAACTGTCAAGGGAAAAAAATCAACAAAATAATTTTTGTATATATTAAATATTTTGGTGTTAAGCTTTCTCCTAGATTTTTTTTTTTTCCTTTTAAATGTGCATTTCATCAACTGTGCAAATTCATTCAACATAAAAAGAATTAGGTTTTGTGGTTGCTCTTATTTGCAAATATGGGAAAGTACTGACATTCATACTATATCTTTCTGAGAGTAACACACCAAATAGACAGTGGTCTGCATAAGAATATCCTGTCACATTTAGCTGAGCCACAGTTGAAAAGAAAATAAAATTTTCTGAAGGTTACATATTAGAATAAAGGTCTGGAAATTTTGATAACATTTTTCACTTGAATAGGATAATAGAGGTCTTAAGGGAATGCAAAATTTAATTAACATACACATTGGAATACAGTTCTGGGGGAAGAGCTGCAGAACCAAATAAATGTAGCCTCTATCCTCCACTTGTTACTTTATCAGTCACTATAGTCAAAATGCATCCTTTTTCTCCTTTGAGCTGCATTCATGGACCCATCCAACATGAATAATGACATGAGAAAACCTCCCTCCTCTTCCTCACACCTCTGACAAAGTTCATATACCTCTTAATCATTGTGACATTCGGACCTTGGTCAGTGCAAAGTCATTTTAGTGGTTTATAGGCATTATTTTTGTTGCCATTTTCATTTCAACACATCTATCTAGTAGTTTCCAGATGTCTTACTGATTGTGCATACAAGCAAGTACAGAAAGTAATATATATATTTGGCTCTTTCCAGCAGCTTTCTGAGTTTAAAGCCAACAAAACCACTGGAAAACTGCAAGGGCACACAGTAAGTGACAACAGGACAGCATGGATTAACTTGATTAGGTAATAGGGTAAGATAGGTTTGTTATGTTATGGTGTGTTGGAAAAAATTCAAATATTGTTAAATTCAGATAGTATAATGCTACACTGCAGAGAAGTTTTTTTATGGATTCATTTGTTGCTCCCTGTTATATTTTTGGCTGTTGAAAAGAGGCTTATTTTTCTTCTTTGGTCTTCAGACAACTGAACATTGCACTGACAATGCAGGCTCTTTTTTTTTCTGATTAATGAGCATTAACTACTACCCTGAATAGGGAAGAAGGAGGGAGAAGGGCGAGTCACAAGAAACAAAGATGCTGTAACCCACAAAAATGAACATTGCATAAGGGAGTGCATTCTTTTAGCCAGAGTGGGAAAATTAGTAGTTTCCAGCAGCATCAGAAATGCTTGAAGATGTTAAATGGCAGAATACTGAAGTACAAACAGAACACAGGGACAAATACAAGCCCTTCTTTTGTAGATTAAGAGCTCCTTTGAGCATCTAATTGTACTTCAGGCAACAGGGATATGCTGTTTAAAGCAAAGGGTGGGATGGGAGGCACACAGACCAGTCCATTTAATCAGGCCAGAACACAGAACTCAAAAGACGTCTTGCCTGGCACATAGAGGGTAATTTAACCATAGAGGCTGGCCCAGCCTTTTACAGGGACTTGATTTAAATTGAGACATATTTCAATTTTTGAGGAACTTCCTTCTTGTTCTTCACTACCTCAGTTACCAAAGTAGATGAGGGAAGAGTGGTATCTTAAACAGTTCAAGGAAAATGGGGAAAAATGTGAAGTTACATACAGAACTCACCCTGACAAGCCAGACTTATCCAATACATGAGGGTTTCCCAACAGCCCCACAGTATTATTTATACTACAGTAACCACTGAAAGCTTTACCTGTGGACTAGGTCATTATTGTGTAATACACTGGACAATGTCACACAAGGAATTCCTGCTACAAAGTGCTTTCCATCTTTTTATAAAAGATGCAAAAGGCATACACTAAATTATGGAATTTTACCTAAATAAGGTATTAAAATCTATTCATAATTAAAACAGATGATCCTTCTCTCAAACCACAAAATTCCCCACAGTAAGAAGCAGATTTTAGCTTAATAGACCCATCAATACATAACAAAGTACCCTGCCTCCACTTCAGCACTCAGCACAAAACTCCCAAGAACCACATTTACCTCCACCTTCTGGCTTGGAAGCAGAGTTCTGCTCAATGGAGAATGCTTGCTATCACCAGAAAGGAACAATTCAGTACATGGGGATGGAGAGGGAGGGTGGTGTAACAGTAGTTAATACAATGCCTTTAGAACAATACATTTGTTACTTCAAATGCAAAAGATGATCCCCCTCAACAGAGCTATTAAAGACTTGCAGTTTGGTTGGCAAGAGGAGAGATCAAACCCACCTTTGCAAGTGCCTCCTCAAATTCAAAAATATGCTGTGATTACTGGCAAAGCATTTTCACTCTGTCTGTGTGTGGGTAGCAGCATGTGCGCACTACAACTTTCTCAAAATTTCAGAAAAGAAACAGTTTTGAATTTTAGACCATCTCAATTGCACTACCAGCAGCCCTCAGTGCCATTAATAAAAAGCATTAAAAGCAAATGGCAGACTAAATTTGTTCTCTCTGATAATAAGAAAATTTAAATATAATTATTTTATTATTTAGCAATGCAAAAAAGTTTAGATGATGAATGTGCTTGGAGTCAGGTGAGTAGATTTAGTAAGATCTTAAATCAAGGAAACATACAAATTACTACCTACTACTCTTAATTTATCTGCTTAGTCTCTCATCTTTCCCTACTGTACTCTGTACTCTCACAGGCCTTAAAACCAGACCCCAACAGTCACATAAAATTTCTTCCACTTAAAAATGTTCTCCCAAATCCTGGAAAGTAGTGCCAAAAAAGAAAAAAACAATTATGCTCTTGCTCCATCACTAATTCTATAGTTAGTGTTACTAATTTGAAGGATGCTTATTATGCATTTTTATTTTCTAGTGTTGTACTCAGGGCTATGATAAAGCTTAGTTTATATTCTTCTTCACCCAAGTGAATGTTTAAGTTCTCTTTAATGGTTTGTTTGGTACCTGAGCTCATATAAGTATCTTTCATTAGAATACAGGATGAGAGGCATTTTGACAATCCTCTTTAAAATATGGTAATTGTAAGGGGACTGTCAGGTGAGGAAGGGAAAAAAACCCACCACTCTTGCAGAAATCTCAGATGTTCAGAATTCTACTTGGAAACACAATGAATGCATTTTCTAAACCACTGCTGCTGCTTCTTAATGTAAATTTTTAGGATCATCCACTATGCTAAAGAATTATTTCTCAGGAACTCTCACTAATGTTTTCATGTTATGATAGCCTTTGAGCTTTCTACTACCAGGCAAAGCATTTTGGATTATTGTCTTGACTTTTTCAAGACAGATGCCTTAGTTACTAAAGCCTGTTTTAAACATGACTTATTTTTTACTCATAGTAATTTTCCAGCAAGAGCTTTGTACTGATTTTGGAGCTTTGAAAAATCATATCAAAAAGTCGTTTTTGGGGTAAAAGAAATTTTCAGTAGAGAGCTTTGTACCTAATTATAACAATTTTTTAGGTCTAGTTATTTGTTCCTTTGAATTATTTCTATATCCATCCCATAAACAAAATAATGAAGGCTGCTTAGTCACTGATGCCATATCACACTTTTCTGATATACCCAATTATCACAGCATATAGCTTGAATAACTTAATTCTCCCTGAGTTCCAAAAGAAAGTAAAGATACAGAAAGTCAACCCAAAACAGTAATAATCTTGCATAATTTATGCAAATAAAACATACATGCACTAATCCAAGGGCAGGAGAGAGATGAGAAATGAAAAAGTTGACTTCAATATTTCAGAACATGAAGTTATTTACCTTTTACTGTAAATACATCACAAAAATATTTCCCACTTTTCATATAGCCCCCAGTCTTTTAAAAGGCAAAATCAGGAGGTGAAGCAGACAAGACACAAAGATATTTTTTTAGTTTGGTTCATTATTAAACTGAAACTTACTTGAGGAGCAAGGTTAAGTTTTCCAAAAGACTCATTCCCTAATAGAAATAAAGTTTTCTGTGTAGCTCAACATAAAAATAACAAAAGCAGACAAAAATGTGACAGAACTCATGAAGATTTTATCTGCTCATGGAAAATGAACTTCCTCCATCACTACTCACATAATTTTTCAGCTACGCCCATCCATTTTCAAAATGGATCAAGAACCTATTAATTGCAGTTCTTCAATTTAACATCCACTCTTCTGAATACTTCTGTAACTATGAGGCATTTTTGTTTCTTAAATGACCCGAGGTAAGAGTCAAACTGCAAGACAAAATATTGAACCTACTGACCAAGTTTCCAATTCTATTGAACACATAAAGGAATCAAAGAGAACGTCCAAGAAGTCAAAATGTTTTACCATTAGCACGTATTGTGGGAAAAATTGTCTCAGCTTGAGAATTTTTACACTATTTAATTTGCCCACTCCATCTTCTTGAAGCCTCTCCACCCAGGATGCTTGGGACACCCCAAGCAAAACTTGGTCATTTTCCTTAGTCTGAGGGAGGGAAAAAAAATGTATCTTTCACTATCTAACAAAGAAAAGTAGTTTTAACTTTTATGAGCTGAATAAAGAGTTGGGAGAGAGGATGCACAGCAGCTTTTTTGACTGCAGCCACAGTATAAATATTTTATAACTGAAAGGTAAAACCTGCTTGCTATTTTGTTAGTTGATCCTATAGCTCCTAACAGTTGAAATATCTCAAGTTTTGCTAGTTTGGATCCAAACCTCGCTTATTTTCTTATTGTTGTTATGTCATACCCAGCAAATACAGTGTATGACAGTATTTCCTTTTGTAAATTGCTGTGTAGCAGGAAGCCTGCAAAATATCTCTGGACATATTGGCACCATTTTTAGAAGCCATTATCCACAGCCATTCCACTGCAGACATACCAGTAGATCATCTTTTTTTCTGGCATAGTTGAAACAGTTCTAGTGATTTCAATATTTAAAGAAAAAGCTATATTTTGGGTGAGCAAATAAGATACATAAAAACATATACATATTCCTATGGATTTATATCAATTTGGTGAAAAATTAGCTATGCAGGTAGACAGAAGTAAAAAGTTAAAAATAAATATTAACGTTACTCATTCTAAAGAGAAATAAGGTACAAAAAATCAGCTAATATTATCACAGAAAACGTTATCAACTCAAGGCATTAAATTTATCAATTTCAAGAAACCAGTCCATCTGTTTGGATTACTCCAAGCACCCAAAGAAGAGTCCAAATCCTGTTTCTCAATGACAAGGAAACAAAACAGAAAATCAGAGTACCATACTCAGAAGGGAGTTTGAAAAACCAATGTTTCGGATCTGCTCTTGTTTAGCACACCATGATTTAAGTGAAATTGCAATCTCTAAAGAGGATTATTATCCCATTGTTCCTGCCATGGATTCTTAATGGCCACTTTATAGACTTCAAGACTTATTCAAGATAAGAGAACAACTTGATAAATACTACTCTCTGTTCAGCTGCAGTCTTATCTCTTCCATTTCCAGGGTTTGTTTTTTTTCTAATATGGCTGTAGACAATTTTGACCTTACCAGTCAAAAATCTCCACTTAAATCTCCACTTTCTGCACTAGTCCCTCACAATGTGCAGAAGTCTGAGTGAACAACAGAGACCAGTGAGGGCAATCCCAGCTCCATGTGAAAACATGCTACCTCCAGAAGGAGGAGAAGTCAGACATAGCCCAAGAGTGACATTACAGCATAACAGAACAAATTTCTGCCTGTTCCAGAGTCACTCTGGAAGGGTGAAGAGAAGCAGGGCTGCTGGGTGACAGGGCTTTGGGAAAGAGAGATGAGTTGTACCAAGGCATGGGAGAGCCCTACACCCAGCAGGGCAGGCAGGGGCAGTGCTGCAGGCACTGCCATCTCCAGAAATCACAGGAGGATTCAAGTCCTTTGACTACATGAGAGGGAAGATCAGCACTAAAATTAGGGTCAAGGCTTTCCTTTCAGCTTCTTTGATCTAGCTGAAACTCACAGGCCAGAACCAACCAGCCCAAAATGGCTCAAAGGCACTGATGCCATGGATAAGGCAGCAGGGATTATTGTATGGGGCAAATGAAGCAGGTAACCTAGAGCAGAATAGACCTATATCTTTTATCTATTCATAAAACTGCATGAAATCAATCCCCTTTCAATGATTATTTTTTTTCTCCTCCAAGGCTATTATTGCCCCTGCATCCATTACTTGTAGAGAAGTAATTTATAAGGAATCTTATGGCCAAGGTGCACAATTTGTTTTCAATTGTTAAAGCAAATTAAATATGGCTGTACAAAATATTTGAATTCAATGTTTCTTTGTGTTTTCTGAAATTAAGACATACTTCTTATTTGAAAATATATGTGCTTCCTTCCAATATTTGTTGATGATTTTTACTTTTCTTTGACTGTGCAGTCTACTTCTAGAGAAATATCACATTGGGGCAGGTGCTAGATTCAACTAAAAATAAGATTGTCATTTTCTTTTCCACAAACTTCTGAGAGCAAAAGAGGAACAAGCCTGCTGGTCAGTATCACTCTCTTGTTTGGATGCTTTTTCTAGTGACAAATAGAGATTTCAAGTACAGCTTCATCAGATAGGAAAGAAACTCCTTTTCCCCTTATGAAATATTCATTCCTATATGGTGGTCAAAGTAAAAAATGAAGGCCTTTAGTAAAGTTAGACCAACCTTCAAGTTTTTAGACTTGGTACATCATAAAAGGAAGGTAAGGAAAGCTTAAATTCAGAGGGTTATTAAAAGATCTGAGAAATCCTGCTGGCTCAACTTCTATAGCACTATTAATAAAGATGCTTTTGTAGGTGAAATAAAGAAAAAAAAGATTAAAAGGATCAATGGATGAGGGGATGATTTTAGACTGTATGAAATGTAAGAGGTGAAACTTATTCTCTGGATACTATCATATTAAAGGACATTTTGCTAATATTAGCTGTGATGACATAAAATCTGATTTTCTGATTGTCAGAAAGTGACTTCTGGTACATATTTAATTTTGCTCTTAAAGATGGATTTGCTTTACACTGTCAGATGCACAGTTAATCAAATATAAAATGTGAAAACCCTTTCCCCAGTTTCCCAGTTTCTTTACCAGGTCTGGATAAATTTGATTTGCTAATGTTTTAAGCATACACAAGATAAATCCTGAGCTGCAATTTTCAAATTAATCTAAATGTCAAGGCTCTCTGCTTGTTAGTCAATGAGTGGAATATTTTTAGTGTTGTTATATGTCCAATCTAAACTCTTCAGATGAGTACCTACAGTTTTTTTAATATCAGACTGGTGAGTGATCAGAGCCCTGTTTTATTCCTATAAGGTCTTTGTCATCTGCCTTTTGCTTAAAAGGCATCAGTTGTCCCACGTTCTTTGTTCAGATAATTTTTGCTTCTCTGTTCATTTTTTTGCTCTCCTACCAAGGAGATTTTTTTTTTAACATGAAAACTAAATCACCCTCAGCTTACAAAAACACATTTCAGTTATGAGTTTTATTGTGCACTACTGCAAAGAAACTAGAGAGAGAATGGAAAGCAATATGTTACATTTCTGCAGAGGCTTTTCCCTACCCCATTTTTTTATAACTTGCAAGAAATCTTCTGCAGCAGAAAGGATAAGAGACATAAATAAGCCAATGCTGAGAAATAGAGAAAACATGACTCAGGGACAAGTTTCCACAAAACAATAAAATCAGCAAAAAAGTAGCTACAGACTGAAGCATCAAAGCCAAAAGTTATGCACATTTTAACCACAAGCCTCAATTTACTGCAGTCATCTCACCTTTTCCTGCAAGCAGAGAGAAGCATCCAATTCACCTAAAATTGACCTTTTACTGCAGAAAATGATGGTTTGATTAACTCTGGCTGAGTTGATAAGTGTCTCACTTAGGGCCTGTAGCTTATTGTAGCTTCTGGCTCACTCTGTCTGCTCTCAGTGGCTCCACTGGGTGAAAGTGAATTTGAAAGACCAGGGTACACCAGCTCCTACCTCAAGCACTCTATCAGCACATGACAGAATGGGTGCCATCATCTTAGGGAGAGAAAAAAAACAGTGAGCAAAGGAGCATCCTCCAAACCATGTCAGTGCTGCCAAAGTCACACTTGCAAATGGAAAAATAAAACTAGTTATAAACAGGATATTTACTAATAGAATTAGGCCAAGGATATCAATGTGAAAACTAGGAAAGCACTGTGACAAGTCATACATATTTGCCTTGATATTGGAAGATGCTTTCAGCATCCAACATAATAAAAATCTGACTTGTTCTGTTATTGAGCTGACACTTGTTTTGCTGCTTTGGGCTGAGGCTGAGTTAGATTTCCTCACAGTGTCTGCCATGGGGCTGTGTTTTGGGTTTGTGCTAAACACAGGGCTGATAATATTGAGATGTTTCTCTTATTGCTGAGCATGGCTTGAATAGAGCCAAGGCCTTTTGTGCTTTTTGTACTGCCACCTTGGCAGGGGCCTGGGGGTGCTTGGGAGGAGACACAGCAGGAGATGTGCCCCAAACTGACCAAACAGATATCCCAGACCATGTGACAACCTGCTCATTATCTAAAGTGGGGGTATGGGGCAGGTTTGATTGATGCCATTTTCCTTCCAAAGTAACGTGATGGGGCCCTGCTGTCCTGGGGATGGGGATGCCAGTGGGAAGCAGATAATTCATTCCCTGCTTTGCTTGTGTGCATGACTTTTGCTTTCTCTGTTAAACTACCTCAAATCATCAGTTTTTAGCCTTTCAGTTTTCTCCCTGTTCCCATTGGTGTGGAAGTGAACGAGCTGGCTGCTGCCTGGGGTTGAACCACACCACCTGTCCAGGCTCTTGGTGTATCCCTAAACTTCCCCCTTTACTACCTGCACTAAATCTGAGAGAGACATAAGGGAATGCAGGACAGATGGCTGTCATCTTGTAGAGAATTATCTGTTTTATAGCAATAGAGCTAAAAAAAAATCTAGCCCTAAAATGATCCACTTTTTCTCTTGGATTTGAGGTAAAGTACTGAGCTTTATCAGAGCAGATAAAAATAGGAAAGAATAAATACGAACTATTTTTATTCAGATGGTTTGTTAATACTTATTTTAGAATACTAAAATTAAGATAAGAACTCTACAAAGTAACTATAAGGGTATTGCAAAAACATACATATCCTCTCATTCAGTTCTAGAGGACTTTAGCTTAATAAAATTTTCATATGTTCTGATCTTCTTGGACTCACTGACTAGGCACTCAAATAAAATTCTAGAGGATTAGGTTTTAGAGGTAAAATCTTTATTCCAGTAAAGAATTCGAGACTAGAGCATCCTATGCTACAAAGCAAAGGATAATTTTTATAAATTTAAATAGCAGTAACTAGGAATTACAACCATGTAAGCCTAACAGGAGCTAGGAGCACTTTATCCAAATGACTTTTCTTGCAAAATCCCATTGAATCTATCCTGTACCTTTGTAGTGTCATAGTAGAAAGTGAGTATCAAACAGCATGATTTTTATAAATTTCATGTACAAGAGACATTCTTACAAGCCTTTTTAAGACAGTAGTGTAGCAGTTCTGACCATAGAGGGTCTTCTAAAGCAGAATTACAATCTTCATGGGTTAGTGAATGTAAGGTTTTGGTTTGCCAATTTGAAATTTCCCAGCCAACACAATTATTGTTGTGGCTCTAGATCTGGCTAAATCACCAGTGCACCCATTAGAATTATTTGACTCATTTTCCTGCTGTGAGACAGGATTAGGAGGAAGGCAAAACAGGCTACAACTTTAAAGGGTACAAAGAAAAACTTTCTAGAAACTATAAGAAAAAATAATAAGAACCTGAATAAAACTTTCAGAACACTTCTCCTCTCCCCCAACTTCTTTTCTTTCACACCGACAGTGTACAGAAACAAATCAGCCAGTTTACTACCTCTAAAAATAGTCTTCCACCAATTTACTTGGAAGAGAAGACATCTTTTCAGTCTATGGGGATTTCTCCACAATAAACAGTTTTCTCATGGTCTCAATGTCACAGTGAATCAGCTGCCCAGGAGAATGGAAATCTGATCACTGTAAAATCCTTTCCTCCATTAACAGTCTTCCCACAATCGTTATTGAGGAGCATATCAACCTATGGGGCACACTTTAAGGATTACAACAGTTCAAACAGAAGCTCAATTCGTCTTTGAAAACAAAAGTCTTTCTTCTTCTCTTCTCTGGGGGGCAGCAGGGATCTTGTTCTCTCTATTCAAATGTCTCATGGGATCACAGCCACTTCAACATCTGCTTACTTTAGCACAAACACCTCTGCTTGTATCTACAGTTAGAACATTCATCCACCCCATAATTCATTTCTATGGGTTATAGGGAAACAACAGTCTCTTCTCCACAGCTCAAAAAAGAGAAATTTCGGTCCAAGAGTGAGGCATCTCCATCAATCCCTTCCATCTGGGACCTGACTCTTCCCTTCTGTCTGACCTTGGTGTTTTCATGCTGTTTCTGTGCCTATCTCATCTCGATCCTTTTCATTCACTCAGGAGAGAGAACAAAGTGTCTGCAAGTCTCATTTTGGGCAGTGAAAGAGTTAATACCTTGCCTGGGCAGCAGCTGGAGCTGTTGGGGTGGAGAATTTCAGGCCGCGCTGGTGGGGAGGGGGAAGCAGCAGGACCCCAGTGGCCGAAGGGCCCAGACAGACCAGGACTGGTGACCTTCTAAGAGACCACAAACAAAAGAGAGATTCCAGGTTTTTTCCCTCTTTACATGTGTGTTTCACAAAGGCACATCAACATTCTCACTGGTGTTACAATGCATCAATATTAAAAATCAGATGTGGATTGACCCCTGTCAGGTCCAAATGAGGCCGCCCAGGTCCTGACAGGGAACTATTTCAGGGAATCTGTACAAACCACCACAGTGAAGCAACAGAAGGATGATTTCTACATGCTATTTTTGTAGTGTGTATGCAAAGGAAGTAAGTGGGAGGAAAACACAAATGGACTTGAACATATTGATTTACCAAAGAAAAGAAAAACAGGCCAAATATGAAACAAGATTCCATTTTTAGAGTAACTCAACTGAAAATGCAGGTTAGATGAAGATTTCTCTTATGCTAAACCTGTGGAGAATAAAGAGGAACAAGCATTCCTTCTCTGGTATCTCCCATAATTTTTCTGCTGTTTGAACTTCAAACATCATGTTATAACTCATAAACTTCGGACAAGTCCTCAGTCATTAAGAAAAAGGTTGTATCTGAGAAAAAAGTAAAGTTTCACATTAGCAGTTCTAGCTAAGTATTTTGAAAAAGTAGCTGGTGGAGAATGGGGAGCAGTAGGGCACAGAAATTTAGGCAGGACCTTTTTGGCTATTGAGATGTTACTGAGTCTTGCAGGCCCAGTCTCCAAAGCACCATCACATTACCAACTCCAACTCGCTTTACCTATTAACTGAAGGCAACACACTCACATACACATATCCAGGTTAGGAATCAAAGAATCATTAATGTGGGAAAAGACCTGTAAGGTCATTGAGGCCAACCATTAACCTAACACTGCCATACCCACCACTAAACCATGTCTCTGAGCACAACATTTACACTTTTCTGAAGTTCTTATGTGACTATCACCAAGAAGATCCAGCCCTGGCAGCTGCCAGATAACCATGCTTCAGCCTCATCCACGCAGTTCTCAGCCTGACAAGTTTTCCTCCCCTACCTTCTACTGCCACACTAAAGGCAGTGAAAGGCAGATTGCAGTAACTCCCACAGTGTCCTGGCCAGTTCTGATGTTCTTTAACAGACTTGGTTAGAAGTTTGGTCTTTTTTTCCCGTTAAATAAATATTAGGCAGTATTTTTGAATATCAATTCAATTATTTTTCAAGAAATAATGCAGCCATACAAATTCACACCAAGGAGGAAGAGTATGGTACTCCTCTATGTTTCAAGATGTATGGAAACCACACTTCAAATTAGACATTCCAAAACCAACCAATCTGAAATGGCTTCCACATTTGTCCTCTGCTTTATATTTAATGTTATTAAATTTAATGTTATAAATCTGTTATTCTGCAGAATTATTGTGAAAGAACTAAGAGATTAATCAGTATGTTTTGAATATTGATTTTCAAAGTATGTTACTTCATGATTCTACAAGCCTGGCAGATTTATTCCTAGATTTCTCATGAACAACCATCTTTAAACAGAAGTTTCATACATTTGAAATATTGTTAGAACTTTGGTGTTCTTACCTGTCTGCTGCTTTCAGCCTCTTAATAGCCTGAGCCCTTCTGAAACCACAGCTCTGTCATTAAGTGCTAAATAACTGTTTGATGTGTTTGGTTTGGTGTTTCCCTCCAATCACTCTACCCATGCACTGACATTTGTCCTTTTCTTAGGCCACATAGTGAAAGCAAGTCTATTAAGCTGCAACTACGAAAATATAGGAGGAAAAAAAAAACCTCTCATACAGAATACAGAACAAGCCCTAAAAAGAGGAATAAAATGTTTTTATTCTGAGACCTGTGAATGTTTTGGATTATATAGTCAGTTACTAATTTTTTTTTTTTTTTGGGGGGGGGAGGGTGTTTGTAAAAAGCACCCACAAATATACATCTCTTTTTTTTAATGAATCTAATGTTTTAAAAGATGTCCTGCGGATAGAAGTAGGCTACATAATAGTTTGTCACTGTCATTTTTTCAGCTAGATTCTTCAAACTCCTGTTCTGTTGTATGCTGTAAAGGGGGCATGTCTGGATATGTTCTTGCTGGATTTTACAGATCAGAGTAATAGCAAAATGTAAATAAATATGCACAATATAAACCTAAGCTTACTTCCACTTACTTCCACTTACTTCCACTGTGCTGAACTGCAAAATATGAATCATCGGGTTAGTCTTGAATAGAAAATGTAGTTTAGGACTGAGACTAACTGCAAATATCAGAACACCACAGATGAAAATATTTTGATAGACCAATAAACACATTTAGGACCTTATGCTGTGGTTAATTTTAGCAATTTTGCCTCAGTCAAAAGCAGCACTTGGTTTACAAATATTTAGTAGGTCATGAATAAAGCGTCCTTTGGAAAATTCTGTGTAGAACATTTTAATAATAAACTAAACATTTGTCCTAATCTTATTCTAAATAAACACACAAAGACAACATAATCCTTCAGAATTAACCTTTGATCAAATAGAAGTACTCAGTAAAAAAGGAGTAGCTCTTTCTCAGCTCATTTTCCTTGCCTTAGGGTATTAGTTAGCAGGTTTTTTTAATTTAGTTTAGACTCAAAGACACATCCAACTCCAAGCTCTTCTCACTAAAAACATACCAGGGAGTAGCCCCCATTCTTCAGCAAAAAAACAGAAGAAGCAGCAGAGATGTGTGCCCTAAAAATCCTAGGCAGCAAAACTTGTTCCTAATATACCACCACAGATGTCTCCATGCCTGACTTTAGTTATTGCAATGAATATTTCTGAATGGGAATCATCATGTTTAAAGGGGAACAAGTTCTGAGTAAGGACCACACAGAAGTCACTTCAAATTGGGAGGAAAAAAGTGATTAAAGTGGCATGGATTAGGTGGGGGTTTGTATTCAGACTAGGCCAGAAACAAGGTTCCAAAAGTAAGAACAGAACAAAAGCCAAGCACCAAATAGCAGTACCACAAATCTCTTCTAAGATGATTATGAATATCACCTTTCTTTCCAAACATAGATAGAATAAATTCAGATAAGCCTGAAAATTTCCTCTTTTCTCAACTTGTCATTTCATTTTCTCATTTCCTTGTATTAATAAGGCCACTGAGATCCAGCTTTCCAAGAAACAGACAATAGGGGCTCAACCAAAATGCCATCTCTCCTCCCATTGCTGCTAAAGCAGGGGGATGTGTGCACCTTATCTCATTACTGGAGCAGATGGGGAGGCTTATTCCAGTTCTTGGAAGCCTGATTACATAGGTAGCATGCAGGGAAAGCTAATCAGAGGATCCTTTCTGCTAAGTGAATCTTGGCTCATGGTTGACAATAGAATGAAATCAACAGCACAGAGATGGACTTCCAGAAGCTTATTCTACTAGTAATGACAATCTGTGGCTTATAAAGCAGGACTGTACTAAAAATACTCAAGAGATTAACTGAAAGAGAGGAAATATTAGCTGTGAACTCCATGGCTTTTCTCAATAAGTGTCAAAACCTCAAAGCTATTGAAACATTGTTTTTTGCATTTAATATTTACAATGCTGTGATAGTAGCAATGAGATAATTATAGCACTTTGCTACCAAGGCCATGATTCACCAAAGCCAAGCATCAAGTCATTATTTCTGTCATTCCACTAGAAGGGGTGAGGCATGCTAAAGGGAAGAGGAGAACAATGTGGGCTTTTACTTTGAGATACTGTTTACAGAAGCAGAATATTTGTTTCCAGCACAAAGCATTTTGCATCTTGTACAACTGAATTACCATGGGGTTTTTGCTACCTCCATCCTAATGCATATTTTTTTCTCCCTACATCTTATTAATGCCCAACTCAAAAGAGCAAAGCCACAAGAAAGAAGGCACATGAAGGGCACAGTGAAGATGTCAATTTGTGAAGTGCCCCAGTTTTTCAACCTGGAGTACTGCAGGCTCTGTGGAATTATTTTGCTATTTTGTGATTGATAATGCACAGTATAGTTTATCATGTGGTGAAGCTAATCATGCAACATGACATTGCTTTGGGATTTTTATAGGGCATCTGTGCTACCTATGTAGTTATAGGGGAATCTGTTTTCTAGACATCATCCATACTTTTCAGAGATATGGCAATTCAACCTGAAAACACATTAATTAAACTTATTTCTAGGATTGTGGTCTGGGATCTCTTATAAAGTATTTTTGCTCAAGATGAATCAAGCAGTATATCAGCAGCATCATAAATTAAACAGCTACATTCTATCACAATTGTCCAAAAATTTAACCTATGTACCAATTTAGCAACAACCTGGAGAAACCTGTTTTTCAGAAAACATTGTCTCAAGTTAATTGGAAGTAAAATCTCCCCTTTCATAGTGTCTGAATGATGTCCCAGAAAAAGATAGGAAACTTTACTAGTTGTTAGTCTAAGGTAATCTAATCTCTCTCCTCTTTTCAGTTCCTATGCTGCAAAATATAAAGTACAGTTATAGGCTGTAAGATATATGAAGAATTTTTTTAGTGGTATTCCTTGCTGGTAAAGTTCCAAAGCAATCACCATCCTGTTTTTGGCACCATCATTTAAGGAAAATACAAAGCAGTTGGGATTGAAGGGGAAAAGAATTTTAAGAGGAGTAACAAACATGATCAAGGTTGAAAAGAAATTATATCATTTGGTCTAACAAAGACTGAAGGGAGACATGTGTAACAACTTTTTTATCTTTTGCATTATAAATTATTAATTAGTAGAGACTAAACATTTCTTCACATCAGATGAAGATAAGGAAAGCAGTAGTGGGTTTAATAGCAGCAAGAGACTTTCAGGTAAAGTGCATAGCACTACAGATGGCTAAGTACTGGAAGAGAGGGCCTAGGGAGGCAGCCAAATTTCCATTATTATATTTAGAACAAACTAGATAAATATGCATCAGGAATAACATAGGAAGACCCAATTCTACCTTGGGGCTGAAGTGAAAAATGACCTCTTCAAAATTTCTTCCAAGTTTATTTTACAGGATTTCTCCTAGGATTCTTTGCTATCTGGATTTCTCAGACCCCAGCAAGCTCCCTGCTTGAATGCACGACAGGTTTTCACTGTTATCCAGATGAGAAACTAGCAATTGACTCAGGTCCTGCCATGCTGAGATGCCAGAAGTTTACTGGCAAGTCAGCACTATTACTGGAAAAATCCTTGGAGAGTTCTGTGGTAGTACAGGATTTAAAAGCTTGAAATTATGGACAGCACTGTCCAATTGTAGAGGTGGACTTGCTGTGTTTACAGCACTGCCACATGGTTTTTGTCAAAGCACATAAGGCCCATTTCAGGCCACTAGTCCTCGATTATAAGGCTATTTAACTCAAATTATCTTTATATTAGTAATATGTGTTCCATGCTCAGCTGGATGTGATTTTGTTAATATTGAGTTTTTTGTAATCATATAGATAGAAGTGATTGCATATGAAGGTAACATTGTGCCACAGTGGATCCCAAACAGAATTCAGCTGGGGCTAGCATAGCATTCCTTACTACTCCTATTATCTTCTCATAGGTATTCTGCACAAAAAATCTACCATTATTTCAAAACCTGTTTTTATTTTCATAGTCCTTCATTGCCTGAACTAGTAGGCAGTTTTCTCAGAAGCAAATATGGAAAAGCAATATAAACCTTCCTTAAGAAACCAGTACATCACAAATCCCACTGTTCTTCAAGTGCAAACTTCATCTCCTCACTTGGTAATTAAGTACATAAATCGGTATTAATACATTAAAAAAAGTAATAACCTAAAATATCACTGAAGAGGCACTTTTCATGTTTTCCAGCTGTGAAGAGAATGGCCAAATTACACAATTCCAAATACTTGTGCTGCTTAATGCATTGCTGAAAAAGCAGTAATAGATAGTAGTTAATCAGGCTGAGGAAGGTAAACAATTTTTTAAAATCTTGGCCACGATTTTGAATTCTATTGGGTACATTCTTGAAAAGTACCAAAAGGGAATTGATCCATCCACATAAACTCCACATTCCTGAAAAAAAAAGAAAAAAAAAAACTTTGAAGAAATTGTACTTTCATTGTATTTTCATTGAAAATTGTATTTTCATAGAAAGTGTTAACTGAAAAGGAACCTCATCTCAAGGAAGCCAAACACAAGAAAGGCTTGAGTGCTCTAACCTCTGGTTGTCTGGAGCTTTAATCTCTAGTAGGAGAATAGGCTAGAAGCAGCTTCCAGTTTATTGAAAGTTGTTAATTAAGTTCAAGACAAAAGTCAACAAATGAGAACAAGTTACAAGAAGGTCTCCTCAAAAATGTGCAGAGTATCTACAGATACAGACCAAGGACATCTTAAGACATGAACTGTTATGGCTCAGAAAGGTAGTTACACTAGCTAAAAGAAATCCTTACTCTGTGGAGTAATTCAGCTTGGATAGAACTCTGTAGTGCTGTGGTAAACAGTGCTTCCAATACCCCAAACTACCTCACAGCAATCAAACCTGGGCATTTCTACATGGTACAATTTTATGCCATAGGAATGTGCCTTAAATGAGCATTAGTCATGCAGCCTAGCAATAGGAAACAAGAGAGGACACTTCTCTTGCATGGAAGTTGTAGGGGGACTAATCACAAAAAAAATCAAACCAAACCAAACCAAAATAAAAAATTCAACATGACCAACCTACAGAAGGCAAAAGAAGAAGACAGACAAAAGACAGAACTGGGAGCATATTGCCTGTGAAAAAGTCACAGGTTTAACTGAATTTAGAAGACTGTAATAAGAATTAGAGCAGCCTTTCAGTAAGAATGGAAGGGCAGCAGACAAAAATGTTAGCCATTTTAGAAGACTATTCCAAATGAATAGCTTTAATGCTGAGTACACACCAGCTGAAACCTCTGCTTGGATAGGCCAAGCAGTGATGGGTTCCCCAAATGATATTATTATACTTGTTTTTCTTGACTATTCTTTGAATTCTTAGAAGCCTGCTTCATAAAAAACATAGCCTGAAAACTCTGCAGGGTAATTGAAACTGGAGTGTCCACACTCCTGAAGTGATGAGCCTGTATAAAACTTCCATTATTTTAGTGTCAGAAAGACAAAGTAGATTGGCTTAAGCAAATTACTTTTAGTTCCAGTCTTACTCCTGCCTCCCTTCACTTTGAGAACCAGTGGTTTAACTCTTCCATCACAGAGAGAAGTTGGAATGATAAAGATGAGGAAATAAATTCTGACAAATACCACAACTCCAGATGGAGACAAAACCACATTAAACTAAAAAGAAAAATAAGAATCTGCCTTCAATTCATATCCTCAGTTTAAGAAATACTGGTTTACACTAAGCAATGTGTGTAGATTCTAACTAAAAGACCAGAAGTTACCAATGGCTTATATCTGTACTATTGTCCCTAAGCTACTGGAAAATTTCTAGTTGAGTTTGCAAGAAAAACTACAAACCAGATACCTCTTAAAAATGCTTAGTTTGTCATTAGCATAGAATATGTTAACCTATTTTTTTTTAGTGAAGCTCATAATTTCTCATTTTCAGATTCAACCATGATATTTATATTACACAAAGCTGTGAAATTATAAATTTTAACAAGTATAAAATAAGAACAAAACAAAACCAAAAAAACCCCAAACTACAATAAAACACACAAAGCAACAAGAAAAGCCACACAAAATAATATAGGATATTTAATGTATCACTAAGTGGTGAACTTTATATTGGTAAAAATTTAATTTGCCATAGGGGTGAGTGCATTTTCAGGGAATTTACTAGTTTTAATAGAAGTTCATGGTATTTACTACACTCCAGATTACAACAAACTGAATGTTTCTCTGCTGAATTTTCTCATCTTTATTTTCACTTTGTTAACTGAGAAATGTTTATGACAATTTTCACTTGAACAGAGTCCATCAATAATTTAAGAAGAAATAACTTGCTGTTAAAATGGACTCCTTTCTCAGAGACTTTTCCCTTCATCTCCTCCATGTTAAAACTGGCACACCACAAAGTGACAGATGAATTTTATGAGGATTGATTCATGCCAGTCTCTGAAGAGTAATTAAGTTCAATAAAGGCCTGTCAATATCATTTGGTATCAGTTGTCACTTTATATCATGTATAAAAGGTACAGATGCACACAGAGATGGACAAAAACTGCAAGGACAGAAAGTTCAATTCAGCTAGGACAGGGACGTGGTAAATATTAAACACTTGCTAGGACTGAAGTCACTGGCTCACCTTAAAAAGTGTTGTGAGCCACCTCTGAAGGCCAGCCCTCAGTCAGTAGTCTGAAGCACAAATACTCCCAAAATGAAAGGTTAAAACTCATTACTTTCCTCTCTTCAAAGGACATGCATTCCATGCTCACCCATCTGCAGATCCAAACCTCATAGAACTTCTTAAGGCATTGGAAGAGGATAAGGGAAAAAAACATTTAAAGGGATTAATTGTTCGCTTTTCCCTCAAGTGAGCACACAGTTTTATGCTTAATACAGGCACCTACACAATGTGAGCCATAAATTCACACTCCAAGCTTTAGGCCAGTTATCCCATCTCCTGGATGAAGTGTTTCACGTAAGAAACCTGCAGATAAAAAGAACACACAGCAACAATCCTTTTAAAACTGTTTTGAAAGCAAGAAGAGCATCCTATTCTGCCAGCAAGCCAGAGATTCTATGCAGCTAGAAATGACATAAACACATGAAGGTGAAGCAGTGCTGCAATCCACTAGTAGCAGAACTCCACGTGCTTTAATCCCAGCAAGAACACCAAGCAGAGAGAGATGAAAACTCAACCTCCAGCCTTTGCTCTATAGCACTTTCCCATTAACCAATCCCAGCGAGATGGAGTCAGACTTTTCTGGAGAAGGCTGCCTGTGAAAGTGCTCCACCCTTCCCCTGAGTTTTAATTCACACTCTCTGATTAATACAGCTCTTCCAGAAGCTGAGGACTACATGGCCTAGTGGGGAGCAGCTGCCCTTTCAAGGTTAAATGAGTTAAAGTTAATTGAACATAAAAAACTCAAACTGCAAGCGGGAAGGCTCATGCAGGGATGTTAAGAAAAGAGAGGACATGCTAAGTTTAAAAAAAAAGAAAAAAAAAAAAAGGCTTTACATGTGGAAACATAGTAGGGCCTCTAGGATACATAGACCTGAACATTTAACAAAATACCAGGTGCCCAAGGATGAAGTTGGGGGGGTCTGTCACATTTGAAGTTTCAGGGCAGGAACAGTGGGTGCTGATAAAGAGTAGCTGATAACTAAGAGACTTTGGTATGCTGTAAGTGATCCAAGAGAAAAAATGGGAGTAGGTTTCAGCTTTTGGAGAAAGGAGTGATGGCTCTGTGAAATTCAGTGGAGGTTGGGTTTTTTCATGGGCTGTAGATGGCTCAGTCATACTAACTATCATGACAGACAGAAGCTAAATACTCTTTAAAATCCTGATGTTAAGTGCCTAACTCCCTTATGTCCATTTTTTTCCTTTCCTACCTCAGAACAGATCTTCTGGCCAAATTGTGATTGGGCCCAGATGAACAATCTGAATTGAAATTACTTTATTATGTATGATATTCATCTCATAATGAACCATTATTCACCATTTTATATTCTCATATTCCTATCAATGATCTAGAAAAGAAAGGTTTATCTACATCCTGTCCATTTCATTTAGAATATAGTTCTCAAGCTTTCATTTGCAGATCACTGGAGGCACAGTTTTGTTTTTTTTTGGAAATCATTGTTCTGTACATAGTGAGGTTTTTTAGGAATCATACTTCATAGTGACTTTTAGAAGTTTTTCGGTGATTTCATGACCAATTAATCTGAAATCCCTGTACAGCTTGTTTTTTTCCTGTGTTCCACATCTGTTGCTGGTAACTTTAGAGTGATTATTCAGCTTTGACCACAACTTGCAAAACAGTAGGAAATAAAATAACAGAGGCCAAATGAAAAAGAGTGGTTTGGTCTGAGACATTTTCAGCCAACAGGGGAGATTTAATATTAGCAAATGCAAAACGTAGTGGTCAAGAAAAAGGAAAATACATATAGAAAGAGCAGAGGATCATAATCAATGTCTATTAGAACATGGCAAGGATATGTAATTCTTTTCTTTTTTTCTTATTTTATATTAGAAAGGGTTTAAATCCAATACAGTTTTTCAAAAATTGTTGATTCTTTCGAAGATTCTTCTGCCTGTTGTAAAACCTGCAGGGGGGAATATCTACATAAAATCTTGATGTCTTCATTAAGGCATCATCTATTCTAAGAACATTCTCAATTATCATGATCATCATTAGCATGTTTTATAGCATGTTCATTTATTTTTCCTCATTCTGAAATGTTAATCAAAGATTAAATTTACTGTAAATCAATCAAAAACATTTTCTTCATTTTAACTTTAATCACAAAGTGTTGTGGTGTGTAATAAATGAAATACAAAAATACTGAGTCATTGCTGTCAGTTCTTTTAATAATGTGAAAAACCTTGAAGTTTATAGCCCTAATAATTTGTACATAACTTAGAGTTGCTTTTAAATTTTTAAATTAATATATTTTATAAAAATATACCTTCTTTAAAACTTATTTCTACCTCACCAACTTAATAATATATCTGAAAACTTAAGAACTTGTATATTAGGTAGTTTTTCCTAACCATAAAAAATATACTAAAAGACCACTGAATTAAAATGAACAGGCTAGTTCATGAACAGCTTCCCTTAAGGAAGAAACTAATTTAAAAATCAACTTTTTACAAAATTAATTTCAGTTACTCTTCTGGCTGAACTGTTAGAAGTATTTGGTAAAATATTGTAGTCTTATTCTTGCAATTAAAAAAAAACCTTCTACCTAAATCAGGAACAAGTTTTCTGAAATCCCAATGTTGTAAATCCTCCTCAAAATCCAACTTTGTCACACATATAAGCATTTAGCTGGAGTATGCACAGACAAGACTCTACTCCAACTTCAATAATATTATTGAATAATATTATTGAATAATATTCAATAATACCAACAGTTTTGGAAAGTGAAAGTGTGCTTTACATTTATTTCATGACAATAATGTTGAGTTTATGGCCTCAGAAGGAGAGAGCAGATTCTGAGTGACAGTAAATTTTAACTGCCTTTGCAAGTGTGGTGAGCTGATCTTATCTGGCTGGCAGATGCCCACCCAGCCACTCTCTCATTTCCATTCCTCAATAGCACAGGAGGAGAGAATATGGAAAAGCTCCTAGGTGAAGATGAAAACAGGGAGTTATCACCATGAGCAAAACAAACTTCAATTGGAATAAATTAATTTAATGTATCACTTATGGGATTGCAAATAGAGTAGGAGCAATAAAACCATCATCACCTGACCACTGTCCCTTCCTTCCTTCCTCCTTGGCTCACCTTTGTTCCTTTGTAGAATCTTCTGTCTCCTCTTCCTCTCCCTGAGTGGTGCAGGGAGGTGGGACATGGGGAGTTGTGCTTAGCCCATAATAATTTGCCTCTGCTGCTTCTTTTTCCTCATATTTTTCCCATGCTCCAGCATGGGGTCTCCCCCACGGAACCAGAGCTTCACAAACTGCTCCAAGGTGAGCCCTTTGCACAGGCTGCAGCTCCTCAGGAGCTGCTTCAGCACAGATCCTCTCCCAGGGGTAAAGTCCATCAGGCAGAGACACCTTCAGCATGGCTGCAGTTTCTGCCAGAAACCAGCTCTGTTGGGCTCCTCTCCTGCCAGGAGCTTGCACCAGCATGGGCTGCTGTGCAGGGTCTTCCCTGCTGTCCAGGGGTTACAGGGAATATCTGCTCTGGTTCTCAGGGGCTGCGTGGACACCTGCTGCACCTCCTGCCCCTGCTCATTCACCACAGAGCCCAGAGAGAAGCTTCTCACACTTTCCCCTCAGTTGTCACTGGTGGGCAGCACTTTGTCCTTCCTCACATTTGCCCTGTCCAAGGGCTTTCCCTGAGACTCCAGTGCTGTGGCTGCAGGACTCAGCTGTGCCCTGGAGTGGCTCTGGAACCCTGTGTCTGGGCACAGAAAGCATTCCACTCTGCAGTCCTTGAATACACAGAACTCTGAGCCCTCACTTTCAGGCTTTTAATAGAATTGCTGAATGTCATCAAATCAGACAGTTTCCTGGCAGTATGAAAAATTATAAAATAATTTTGCCACTCTATTTTTATAATATTTTTTTCCATGCTCATTTCAGCATAAAAGTACTTCCTTTGTGCTACACTTTAATTCCAAATTACCATCCAGCTTCAGCTAAGGAATTGGAAATCAATTCCTAAAACATTATATTGATGACAAATAAATGATAGGCAATTCATAACAAGCAAACTGAAAACTTTTGGACAGAAAATCAACACAGATATTTGTGTACATACCAATGGAAAATAAGCTACATTCTAGGCTTCCTGAATTATATGTAGATTCTTATTTCAGAGTACAGAATAATTTGTGCAGAGAATATTTATTCTATTCCTACTATGTGGATCAAGTTGTAAGAAAATGTGTGATAACCTTGATTCATATACCTGACAAGTAGTTAGCACAAAATATGGATCTGAGAAAATCCTGTGTGAATGTTTGTTATCTCTTATGGCTTAGATCTACTAATATGCTGAAGTTCAGACTGTTTTGGAAGACAAATAGGCAAACAAAGAATTGTTTATTGAACATGCTGATAGCATGATGAACAGATCAGTTATTAATTCTGAAAAGCATCATATATAGGATATGCACAAAGCTCCCAAAAGCTAGAGGTGCAAGGAAAATAGTTTTCTTGTTGTGTCTATATTGAAATTTTCTATTCTCTGGATATCTTTTTTTCATAGTGTAGGATGGACAATGGGAAATATTCATTAATGATCTGCTGAAAATATCAGAGTAAATGCTACCCCTAGGTTTTGCTCATTCCCAGATATCTAGGCTGCAGAAGACAAGTTAATGTACAAAATAACATAATTGGCTGGATCTTGAGAACTGAGAACTTTATCTAGAGACAGAACTGTAGCTCCCCAAAGTTCCTATCTGAGTGTCCAAGCAATGAAAGGACTGACTACTTGGTAAATTAAAATCTGGAAAGGGACTTATGTACTAAAAATTATGTACCCAAAAAATTTCATAGCTATCATTAATTTTTTTCTCACCTGAAAGAAAGGTTTTGAAATAACAGAATGAGAAAAAAAAAAAACCAAAACCCCCAGTGTTTCCTTTTGTAAGAGCTAATGGAAACAAAAAATCTTAGTCATAAATATGAAGTTTGACCTGCTCTGTACAAGCCCTTTTTTCCTCAGTAGTGGAACAACAGTGAAAAGGAAAGGCTTGCACATCCAATTGGCTAATTTGAGTGATCTGAAGAGCTCCTATAATGTAGTTAGCATTTCTTCATACTTCAGTGTCTCATCATTTGTCAGTGAACACAACGAGAAGAGAGCACAAGACAGCCAGAGCAGCAGACGTGACAATGTGCTCTGGCAGAGGGATACAATTAGGTGGGATCCAGAGGCTGTTAGTAGAGGCAGCAAGGCAAATTAATAGTGTAAAAAGGTGATCTATTATTCCTTAGTGAACAGAGCTGCAATTATTTTCTCTCTCTGTATGGCAGGTCTTCCCCCCCTGCCCCTCCCTGATTTTTAATTTTCCCACAGCATTAACTGAGTGAAAGCTCTGTCAGGGCTGCACCTACTCTGGCTGGTGAGCTTCTGTCTTGTATTTCACAGAAATTTGCTTGCACTCACTGTGCATTATTTGTGGAGACTGTGCATTGTTTGTGGAGACTTTGAGATGTTTAGGATCACTGGGTGTCATCCAGCACAGAGCTGCCCCACCAGGTCACTGCAGTCAGAAAGATTCTGTAGGTCACACAAAGTTTGCATGCATTTCTCTTTTCCTGTGCAGACAGAGCTCGTGGGTAGAAAAAACATGAAAAATCGTTTTGGTCCATTAGCCCTAAAATTTAGAAATAGGGTGGAAATTAAAGGAGTACTCATTGGTAGGTTATCCTTTTTATTTCGCCATAAAATTCAGGACTTTGTGACTTTTCCTGTGACAATGCAAATCACTTAGGAAATGCATGTTTCTAAAACAACTGCATGTTGAAATAAAAATAGCAATACTCATCACGGGGGCAGCAAGGAAAAAGAAAGATGGGAAGTAAATTTTTAACTATCTTTAGATGGAAAATGCAAGTCACTGCAAGATGGCAAAATTAATGGGTTCCACTTAACTTGAGATAGCTGAGTGAGCCTGCTGCCTGACAGCCATTAGTGAGTCTGGGCTGAAAATTCTTAGCTGGAGAAAACCATCTGGTAAGCACCATACAAACAAAACTGAATGCCTTGGAGCACTTGGAGCGTGCAGGCAATAGCGAGCAAGAGGCAAAACTGGAGTTTGGGAAATAGATAGCATTTCAAGCCAAGTTATTCAGACTGAGTGATTCATGTCTATACAGGCTTCAGCCGGGTGGAAACACCAGCACAGCCTTTACTCAGGAATTTCTGGATAAAATAAAGTAAATGCAGGTAGATCTTATGTCTTGTAATCATACTGAGAAATTCTCTGTGAATAACTTGGGGAATAAGACACTCAGTGGCAATCAGAGCAGTGAACCTGACCTTAAGACAATCCTGAAACTGAATACATCTCTTAAATCTATCAGAAGGAAAATCAAAATATCAGATATGTTTATCAAACATTTCTAATCAGAGAAGTTTCTTCCTTTGAGAGAAGTTCTATAATCTTCAATGGGTTACTCATGATAATAATAAAAAATATGGTCTATCTGGATTTTTGTCACTGATATATTGAAGGGATAGGGTAAGATCCCACTAACAAGTTGCACATCTATATCTCTATTATCTATTTTCAGTCTCATTGTATTTCTTAAGAAATTGTCACATGTAGAGCTTCACAGTTCAAAGTATTATAAGCATAAATCTCCAAAAATTGGGAAAAAAAAAAAAAAAGAGAGAGAGAATTGCTTCTTATTGCTACATTATTTGTTTTGGGGGTTTTGGCTGGCTTTTATTATTTTGTTTTTAATAAGACTTTTCCAAAAAATTGAGGTAATACTTTCAAAATCACACTAGTACCCAGGCTAAAGCTGACAAAGAAAAGTCTTTCTTTCTGAAAGGATTTAGACATAAAATAAATGGTTCTATATCTGTTGTTTGGCTTCTAAATTTGTAAGACTACCTGACTAATAATCAGTTATGTAATGCTTTGAACTTTCTTTCATAAGTGACATCATACAAATCTAATGTTAAGAAAAACATATTATATGACTTTTTCCTTTTTTATACATGGATAAACTCCCTTTCATAACTGCCAAATATTGCAAAAAGGGTTCTGCTCAAATTCTTTCTTGGACAAAAGATACCACATATGTGACAATAATGGTTTACTGTCATTCCAATTAACATTTTAACAGTCTAACGGTCCAAATAATTAACTAATATTTTTTAAAGCCCTCTTTGGTAATAAAACTGGCTTGCAAAACTTCCTCATATTTACCCTCTTTTTTTGGTGCTAAACTTGTTTTTCTTTGGAAAAGCTTCATTCTTGCTTGACAACATTGGGAAAGGCAAGAACATAGAACAGTTTACCAGTAGGATCCAGAGGTCCTTACTGGAGGAATACCATGTCCATACTGGCTGTTTCCCCAAAAGGGAAGGAAAATACATATTGGACCTACTAATTTCAAGACAGGAAATATGGAATCATTTAGGTCTTTAAAAGTAACTAATTGAGTAAGCAAATTTTCTAATACTTGTTCAACCAAAGTGTATTTACTGTATTTTGTTTAGGATGTCACAGTAAAGTGCAAGAGGCAGACTTCCCTATTGATCCACCCCATGTTCATTTAAATTTGCTTTTCAGCACACCATGATTTGCAATATTTTTTAATGCTATTTACTCCATCTTCCAGATCAGGCCAGAATGCATTGAATAAAATGAATTTTAATTCATATGGTTGGAGTATCCATCTACACTTCACCCCACATTAAATTCACTTTGTTCATTGTGTTTTATCTAGTTTTTCCTCCATGTAATAGCAATCATATTCAAGTGAATGTGGATCCTTTTTGTAATAGTTTCAAAGGCATGATCATTTTTTACTAAAATGCAAATATATCTGCTGCATATCCTACATCCACTAATTTTGTAAGTCTATCAAAAAAGCAATCAAATTTGAGTGGCATGCCATGATTTTTTCTTTTCTTTTTGTTTATACTCATACTGATTTAAAAAAATTAATGGTTTTCATTATAGCACCAAGATGATTCAATATAATGAAATGAGTACCCTATAATAGTGAAATACAGAATAAATACAAGCTGTAAGAATTGGAACTTCATTTTCAAGTTGTGGGTTGCATTCAAATATTTCATTATAATCTATATATTTTAGGAAAGCAAATTAAATAATGCCACATATAAAGACATTACCAAATAACAAAGAAGCAATGAGCTGGTGGATGCATTTTATTCTGATGGTAGGGGTCATCTGTTCTCCCACTCTAAGCCTGTGGGTCAAAATTCTTTTGAACAAAAATTATTCTCACACTGCCATATGACATATGGAGGTGTTCAGGGCCAAGCTGGATGGGGCTCTGAGCAGCCTGGTTTAGTGGAAGGTGGAAAAGTGTCCCTGCCCATGGCAGAGAGGTTGGAATTAGCTGTTATTTAAGAACTCAGATTCATGGAATATTCTGAGTTGGACTCATCTGACCCAAACCCTTCCATGATTCTATGACAAATGAAAGCATTGTCTGGGCAAAATGAATGGGATTTATGCATTTCCTAAAGCTTTTAAATTATATTCTCTTACTCTTGTCTGCTTGACATCACAAAGACTTAAAAGTCAGGAGTGACCATAAAGCAGGCCACAGACTTTTATCAAAAGTTCTTTCTGAGAATTAATGGTTCTCCTCTCCATGTAATGATTTAAGTTCAGTAACCTGCTGGTAAACTAAAGTGTGTATTTTCAATGCATATGTGATTTTAATTTTAAACCAACAGATTAATTGTTCCCTTGGTAAATTGCTTCAGTGGAATATAACCCTCATTTTGTACAGCTGAATATTATCCCAAATTTGATTGTTTTCAAACTTCAGTTTTCCAAATTATGTGTATGTTTTTACTCTGCCAGTTTATGTAGCTTCAATAGTCAATATCTCATTCCACAGTGGATATCTGCAATCCATGATCAAATCCTCCCTTAACCTTCTCTGCACAAAGCAGAAACTACTGAAGTCATCTGATGGGATGTGAATATTCCAAATTTGACCTACTGCTCTTTTGAGCATTTTCCTACAAATGGCAGTGGTTTTAACTTAGTGAATTAATCATCTGCCATAGGTGTTCCTGAGCAGTACTGAAGTCCTGGGAGGAGGTTAGAACAACCAAAGGAAGAGGTGATATCATTGTGTGAAGGTCTGACTGCATGAACTGCTTCAGAGGGTTTCTAGCTGCTGTTACACACACTGCAGCATCCAAAACATGAATGGGAATGCTCTCAGGGGATTTCTTTTTCCTTGTGAGAACTCATGTGAGACCTCATAGGAGACCCCAAGCTGCAAAAAGGTCTTTGGGCTTGTCTTTTGACTGACTGAAGAAGAACAGACTAGTTGGAAGACAGAACTGTGTAGGATGAAACGAAAAAGAAAACCTGTGAGATGAAATTTAAAAAAAGTATTGGTAATTTGCAGTTGTCATCTATAGCAATGAGAGGAACTGACAGTGCCAGGGCTGCAGCTGATCTCTCATTGATGAGCAGTAACAGAGCTGCTTAAATGTCAGGCATAAACGAAGCATTAGCACTACCTTGGTATCTACTGCCTCAGCTCTGCAGGCTCAGTTCAGCATCTCTGTATTGGTTACACCTCATGACTGTCAACACACAGGAAATGAGTGACACAGCTCTTGCATGCTCTGACCTTTCTGTAGTTATTTAATGCGTGGAAATCTTCATAATGGGGTTTGACTGCAATTTTCTGCTTTGGATTGAATTCTGAGGTCTGTTGTGCTAAAGGTTCTTTCTTAGTGGATCAGGCTGTGAGGAAAGTGTAGACAGAACCATTGCTGCTCTCAGCTTGCAAAGGACATCCTATGAAAGATTGAATGCTGCAGTTTGGTTTTTTTTTATTTATTTATTTTCTTTACAAGGAAAGTCACTTACCTGAATTGTTGAATAGTACATGTAATATTTATTAAGAATGCACCAGAAGTAGGAAATCAGACTGGAGAAAACAGAAAAAGCTGCAAAAGCTGCAAAATCCAACATAAGTTAATTAATGACCTCAGGAATCTCAACTAAATCCCTTTTACTTGTAAATATCCAAATGAGGCTTCTATGTATGCATCTTGGTTTAGATTCAATTTTGGTTTTTAGCAGACTGTAGAATAGGACAAGTACCAATTGAGATAAAGCACTCCTTTTTTGCATTTTGGGGTAAAAAATCTGTTCCAGCATGGATGAACAACAACTGTTCAATTGCTGCAGCTAACCATAAACTCAAGCCTTAATCTAAGAGTTCTCCTGAGTCAAAACAAGAAGCTAAATTCATGTAATGCAGGAAGTTGGATAATTATATGATCTTGAGACCTCTTGCAGCCTAAATTATTTATTATTATTATTACTATTACTATTACTATATAAGGCATACTGCAACATTAAATAAGACATTTAACACTAGCTAGTCTAACAAAGTGTCCTCATAGATGTAGACACTGAATATTATGCAGTTACTTGCTCAACATTTTGAAATATTGGACTTACTCAAATATTATATGTAAGTTTTCTTTTCCTATATAATATAAAGAAAGTTCTGAAAATTCATATCAGACCACTGAGACAAAGAAAAAAGCCTTCAAGAGAATGGTGATGGTGTTTACATTTACTTAGCCCATACATTCCTCATATGAGATTGAGAGTCTTATTTCTTCCTTTAAACCAAGTCAAAGTAAAGTGAGAGTTGAAGTCTCAAAATCTCATTGATTTTTCAGACTAAATTAAAGAAAATGGTAGGGAGTCACCTCTTCATTGTTACAAGTCACTTAATTGACCAGTTAGGCAAGTGTTCCCTTGCTTAAAAGTGTTCATGAAGGAACACTTGAAGGAACAAAGAGTGTTCAACTGGGAACATCAGCCTGGCTCTGCTCCAATAGGTAGGATACCCATGATTATCTAATCCAGCCAGTCACCAGAAAATGAAGCACTCTAAACTTCTCCTTAAAGGCTGGATTTTGTTGATTGACATCAGGTGACTGCAAAAGTTTAGAGGATTGGATCTTCCTTAAGACAATAAAACAAGTACAAAGATGTAATGCAGTTTGTTAGACAGCTAAGGTTGTTTCTTTGTGTTGACATGATAATTGAAAACACAATAATGTTCACTGGACTAACAAACTTTCTCTCTGTTCTGCTGCTGAGCTCCCCTACCCTCTCTAACTGGGGGTTTTCTGTTTGGACAGGAGAGTCTGCTCTAATGGTTTACAGTGTGGATCAATCCATAGGGTTCTGAGTCTGCACCAAAATAAACCAACTTTCTTAAAAAAGCAATATGAAATCCTTTTTCTTCAGAGCAGAGTGAAGAAAAGTAAAATGAAAACACAAGGTAGTTTTCACAAACTTGTCTTTCTCCTACAGTATTTTTTGTGGTAAGATAGCATTTGGGTCTGTGTCTGTTTATCCTAATGTTTTCAAATATTGACCATCATCAAGGAATCTGAGCTGTACAGTATTTTAGTTTGGAAAAAATAGTGTTCATTTATAATTTTGAAGAACATGAAGTAACAGAGTATTAGATATAAATACCAAATAGGAAACATAGAAAGGAATAGTGAAATATTAACTCACTTTAAACATTTTGCATCCCTGCTTTTAGCTGAAATCTTAAATTTAGCTTGAATTTTAAAGACTTTAAGATTTAGTGATAGATAATCCTTTGCAATCTATAGATAGAGTATTTTCTGAATGCATAACAGTGACAGAAGTCAAAGAGAGAATCTGAATTTGTGTGGGAACTCCAGTAGCAAGTGGAATTCAGTTCCCCACATACACAGTGAGGTAAAAAAAAAAAATTAAATGACATTGTATTATTCTGGACTACAAAGCAATAATGAAGAACATGAAACTCAGTCTTGTGTATACCTGAAGAGTAATAAATATGTTCAAATTTAACTCTCAGCTGGATATTAATTAGCAGTTCTGTTTTTCCCTTTGTATGGACAACAGTGTTTCCACACACTCCACCTTCCAGCAAGTACTTGTTCAAGCACTACTGTGTACTTCTCATCAAAAAAACAAGTTTATTTTCAAATTATTGACAAACTATATTTTGAGACCTTTGAAAATCCTTGCTATACTGAAGGCTGCTCAGCACAAATACAGAACCCTTGAAAATCCAGCTGTAATTTTAGGTACTGAATCTTTGAAAAATCAATAAATGTTCCTTTCCAAAAATATAAGTCTAAATAATCTATACACTTAGTAAAAAACAACCAACCAAAAACAAACACCAAAACCCACAGGAGAACAACCACCATGCATATTAAACATACATTCATTAGTTACTTCAAAGAGACAGCAAAGTGCTGCTTTGTGAAAAGCAACAGTGACTCCTCATAATAAAACTGGGAAATTTTATATTGGAAGCAAAAAGGACAGGTGGTAAAATATAACAGAGTAAAATAAATGCTAAAGCTATTCTAGTCACTAATTAACCTTGTCTCACTTGATAACAAGCTCAAGAACATTTCCTGCTTTCCTGTGTGCATACATATCAGAATTACACTGCAGAGAGTTTGAACGAGTTTGGGCTAATTTTGCAAGTTCATTATGTTCCAGACTTAAAGGTCTTCTCTTGCAAAATAGAAGGAAATAATGTCAAATTAAGGGTTATACTTCCTTCCCAACAGGAATGTCACGTGCCTTGACTAGTCCAGAATGTACCACATGAACACCATGGGTTAGAGCATTTCCTTCAGGATATAGTTCCACCTAGCAAACATGCAAAATAAAAAACCCTTTTCCAAAGCTGCTATTAGACTGCTTTGCTTCAAACATATCACAAAGAGATGATTATAAGACATGTCTTAGTAGTCCTGCCCATCTCCCCCTAAATTTATATATATATATGACAGTACAGAATAGACAGGTGTTGAACTAAAAATGGTCTTACCACAATTAAAATCTACCTGTCATGTATACCCCCAAAGAAACTGGAGGGTTTGAAGCACTGAACAAAGTTGTACAAAACCTTGCTTCAAATTCTATTCTTAAACTTCTCAGGAGCAAGTTATAATTTGCCAAAATCATTTTAATTAAAGAAATTTACAAATTAATTCCTGTAATTATTACTAGCTCTGTAAATTGTTTAGAAGCTTTAATTGCGAACATTTAATATTCAAAATTCAAGCTGAATTGTGATTAAATGTAGTCCTATTTCTGCTTCTCTGCTGGATGAAAATAACTCTTGGAATGAATTATTTCAGTGTATTAAAAATACACATTTAACAGTTAAAAAGCATGAAACTGCCTAATATTTACCTAAAGTTCAGTTTCTTCCTGTTTAACTTCTTCATACAGCTAAGAAATACTGCTGGCAGAGGGCAAAAGTTTTAGAAATTTGGAAAGAACAGAAAAGAGTTGCAAAAGAAGTGCAGCTGAAGGTGAGAGATTTTAAGACTGAAAATTAAATACATGGAGGGGTGTGTGTCTACAAGTTTGTCTGTTTTATATATTTGTGATTCTACAAATCTTTGCATAAAACACAGCTGCAGACACAAATTTGGTCAGGCATTAGCTCTGTAAACTGTAAATTTTTACTGTTACATAAGTATTTGAGGCCCTAAATGCTTTCATATTTTATCATTTTCAATACATTTGACACAGATGTGTCCCAAGTTAGTGGCACATGGATTCCCTGCCTCTCTCTGATCATTGCTGGGATGGATTTGTGCAGTGAGGAAGCACCTTCCCAGTAATACCCCCTGAGGAGCAGTCAGAAAAGTCCATGATTTGCTGCCACACATTCCTTCCAAACAACTTTAGAAAAGTTTACCAGGAGAACAACTGGAGTTTTCTCTTAAAAGTACCAAACCAAAACAACAGAACCCAAACTAAAGACTATCTAAGCCAGTAATATTCTGTAGGAAAATGAAATTCATTTATTTGCCTCTGTATGAATGAATCAAGACAGTACAGTTCACTAATGAATGTCCAATTACACAGGCACCTTTACCCTCTTTGAGGGCATATTCTAGAAAAAGAGTGGGAAGCAGGCAGGAAAAGGAAGACTTAATATTGTCTTCTTCATGATAATTTTCTGTATTTCATTTCCCAACTAATTAACCTTTTGCTGCAGAAAAGTTCTGTGTTAAGAAGCACAGCATAACAATCAAACAACTTATCATTATTGAAGGACTGCTTCTAATTTAAAATATTTCCACTCTTCAGAAAAAACACTAAGTTCCATAAAAATCTTATATTCTCTTATCCCCTAAAAAAAACAAACAAACAAAAAAAACCATGCTGGTATGCAGAATCCAAACAGATTTTTTTTTTTTAAATTTGTTTCCAGTTGTTCGTGTCAGAAATGTTTGTCTCTCAGCAATATAGAAAGACAGCATTTTTCATATAAAAATTTGTGAATTGTGAATAATAAATGAGGAGAGTTTATTATGTTCAGACTTGTCATATATTTAACCATGCATAACCTTCAATCTAAAGAAATAGTACTCAAAATGTACAGAAAGCATATGTACACACATGGGGTCTCCTTTTCTATAGGCACCCACACACCTTGATTATATATGAATGTATATATGTATGTGTGTGTATATATATATATATATATATATATTTACAAGTATGCATCCCTTCTTTGTGTATGAGAGCAAGCAATGCATATAAAATGTGATATGCAGTGTTTTTTATTGACTGAACAAAGTGAATGAGGTGAAGCTCCTCATCTCTCTCAGCCACAGACTGCCCAGAAATCTTTGTAGATGACCATCATCTCTGCCTTAGAACACTTGGACAGTTGACTTCAAATATATTCTAATTTAAAGAACACATAAGACAAGACACTCTCAGAACTTGCCTCTCCTCAACACACTTCAAAAGCAGCCACTCATAAAAGAGAAATATCTCCTTGCTGAGATGCTTTACTGCTGCTTTAATTTACCTGACAATCCATTTTGATGACTTCCTTAGCGACAGATATTCAAAAACTCCTCAATATGAATATACTTAATTTAAAATCAGTGAGCTAAAAACCTATAAAATGCATAATTTTAATAGTTTGAAAATCATAGTCACTATTATACAGGAAGTTGGTATAACCAGACATGATTATTAAATGGATAACACATTATGGTTGAAAGATTCCAACTGGCCCATTATGCTGAAAACATTTCTGGAAATAGAACTTTCTTTTTTCCCCCTTTTTTTTTTTTTTCCCCTTTACCTTTCTGCATATTTAGAAATGATATTTCTTTTCTACATTTCAAACATTACCTCTAACTGACAAGTGTATTTATGTGCAAATTTCAACATGACTGAAATTGCCACTTCATAGCCAAAGAACTCTATTAGTGTAGAGTACTCTAACAACTTGTTCCAAATATCTTCTCTTGCTGTGCTCCCAAAGCCTGGGTGCATCATCCCATTGCCCATTTCCCTGCTGTGAAGGGCACAACCTATGCACCACCAGTTTGTAAATGAAGGAAGTCAAATTAGAGTAGCTGACCCTTATTATGCAATACATTTCTCATCATCTGTAGATATTTCTAGATATTTCCTCAACCCCTGCTAAAGTCACAACAAGGACTTTGCTGGCTTTGAGAGCTGAATCAGCTCTGGCTGTAAAGACATGCACAGTTCTGTAAGGAGGGACAGCTTTGAATGCAGCTCTCTAGAAAATCTCTTTCCTTTTGCAGGGGCTCAGGCCCATCACGAGACATTGTGAGGCAGAAGCTTGGAGATGAGAGCAGGCACACCAAAGGTGCAGCAGCATCAGGGCTGTCAGACACAGTGAGAAGCTGGATTGACCATTCTATCCATGACAGACATGCCACAAGGAAAAAAGGAAAGAAGGCAGGAATCCTCTGGTCCTAGTGCTGTGCCAGGGTGCAGTGACATTGCAACAGCACCAATTGCTGGCAGATGATAATGTTACAGGTCATCATGTTCCTTGTCCTTACCTATCCAAAAGATCACATTTTTGTAGAAACTCCTTGATAATCCACTTTGTTCCATACCACTGCCTAGGTATCTCCTGCAAACTGTACTTTGTGATCCAGTTGCTTTTTGGTTTGGTTTTTTTTGTTTTTTACTTATGAGTTACATTCAGCATCCTGGAAGATATGAACCCCATCATTTGAAGATAGGGTACATATATATATTCCATCTTGCAAGCAGTGTAGCTCCCTCAGTATCTGATGAAACCAGTAGGGACTTAAGAATCCTCCAGGATATAGCTCAGTCATTTCTTACTGAAAAGAATGAGATATAAGATAACTGTAAGGAAATAATTTATGTTATTCCTCTAGAAATCTCTGTAGGATACTGAGGGAATATACTGACCACAGAATCTGAGTCTGCTACACTGAAACTCCATAAATGAATGATTTTGCACTAGTACAGTCAATTGCCAGATATTATTATCAGGCTCATTTTTTTTTCTTTAATAACTGATGCTTGCTATTTTTTTAATAACTCATGCTTAATGAATGTTAATGAGCAGAACATGTTTCTTCTTCTGTTAGAGGCCTCTGAGATCTAGTTTGGAAAGACATCAAAAGGGTAAGTCTTATTTTAAAAAATATTATAAAATGAGATATTAGCTCCTAAATTATTGTGTTCTACCTTCCTTTAATTGATTCTAATTATTCAGACTTGTTTGAAGTTTGACATCAGAGCCCCAAGGGAAATATAGCCATGGATCAAGCACCAGTTTGACCTATGTGCTACTGCACAAAATCTTCACTTATCTTGAAGTACATATGTTAGGCCTAAAATTCTGATAATAAAGGAAAAAAAAATAAATGGAGTGGGTGCCATGAAAAGAGTGAATTAATTAATGAACAATATTTGAATTATAATTTGAAGTGCATGAGTGTATACAGACTAATGTTTCTTTTGACAGGAAACATTTGCCTGGATAAATGTGGTCAAATATTGTTGGCTTTTTTTGCTGCACTTAGAAGGAAACATGCTCAACAATGTCAAAGGATTACAAACTAACTTTCCAAGTACAGTGGTCTTGCAAATACTATATTCAGTATTAATTGCAAACTTTACTCGACTTTTGTTAGAATATTTTGTGTGTTTGTCAAGATGGTTCAGAAAGTATACCCACAATGGTATTTCTGAAATTAAACAGAAAAGTTGGTTTCTTTCGACCTACAATAAAATAGATTTATATAAGTTTAGAGCAACATTCATACAGTACTTGTTAATTAATAAATTACTTAGCAATTTCTGAGTGACTTTTTTTAGACAATGTCTATACCAGAGCCCCTTGGACTAAAAAACAAGACCAAAAAAAAATGCAAACAAACTAAAGCAAAAGTCAACCAACAAATGACACCCACAAAATCAATTAATTTTAAGCAAAGTATATACAATTATTAGTTCTGTTATGGATTAGGTCTAAGCATGTCTTAAAATGTACATTTCTGGGTAATATATTTGTCTTCTGCCTTCCCTAAAGGTGAATTTTCATATTATAAAAGTGCAATGTAATCTTGTGGTTCCTCAAAATTCCTCAGAGGAAACACAAGATCTGATTCAGCTTTCTGCCACGTTTAGGGAAGCACTGAAAAGAATTCAAAAATCACAAAGCAGCAAATTCATTTTCCTTCCTGTGTTCTTTTCTCCCCAAACTGATGTTCTGCATCACCTGCTAGGAGACAAATGACTTAAGTGGACTGAAGTCTCACCCTGTAAACACTGATACTAATGAGAAAAAGAAACAATTACTTCCATGAACTGGACTGAACCTTTAGCCATCTCTAGGGAAAAGCAGTTGAGCTATTCCTTAACAATGTTCAAAAGAACACATTGTCATAAGCACTGCTAACACAAGTACACCCGGATAGTAAAATGCCTTTCTCATTAAGGCAGAATTGAGAAGAACCATGAAAATAGGAGAGATGAGGAAAAGGAAACTGCAAGAAGGTCAGGAGTTAGTTCTTCAAAGTCAGTTTTGCACCAAGTGCTAAATAACATCAACACATAAGAGAAGAGGCAGGCAAATGGAAAGGTGAAATCAAAAATAGATTCAATTCTTAAACAACATTTAGAAAATAAGTGTTTTTCCTCCCTACAACTTCTGGGATTGTTTGCCTTTTCCAAATTCTGTGGTAACTTGGAGATCTGTGTAATATTAATGTTTGGGAACATTTTAGCTCTCTGTCAGAGACTTGGTTATATAATTATATAAACTGCAAATACGCAGTGCTCCTTGTACTGTGCATTTGTGGAATTAAAATATCAGCCTATGTTCAGACTTTCAGTGTAAGGCTCTGGAGACAAAACTCACTCTGTGCTGTATCTATATTTGTAGACAGCCCATGGAACCATCAGATTTGGCAGTGCTTTACAAATGCATGTGTCTCTTTCCCCTGCTGCCAGCTTGGTGCATTTCCTTGGGAATCCCATGCCAGAGAGACAGCAAGGGCAAAGAGTGTGGGGCACAGAGAAAAGGGTGCAAAGAACAGCCCCTGGAAAAGCCTGCAAGCCTGTAACTCAGCAACCAAACTGATTCCTCTGTCATGCCCTTGGGGCTTTGATACATGATTAATAATAGGAGGAAATTCCAAATAAATCTGAAGATGTAAGGCTTCATAAAAATTATATACTTGGAAAGTGTTCACAATTTGCAGAAGGTCAGACTCTTCTAATTATATCTTGTCTCCAAATGTTCCTCAAATCTTCTTTCAAAATGCTTAGAACCTTTTCTTCCATGCTTTTTTGTTCATCTGTTTAGGGTAGGTATTAATCTAGAAAGCATTTTTCATGTTGTGAATTTCAGGCAACATCCTCCCAAGAAATTGCTTTGAGTCATGGAAAGGTCATCTATAGGAGCACTGAAATATAAATTAGTAAGAAAATTACTGGACTTTATATTTACTCTAATACTGACTTTTAACATGCACTTTAAAGTTGAAAGAATTTTATGCATAGAGATGAACTAAAATCAAACTTCTGATAGCAAATTTTAAACTCCAACATGCATCTTTACTGATCAGCACTCTAAATTAATTAATTGTAGGTACAGTAATAGTTGTCTACAAGTCTATGTGCAAATCCATTCCATATGTTACTACCTCAGTTTTTAAGGTCAATATAGGTCTTATTTCATTAAAAAGATGAGTAGAAATGAATTAAATAATTAGAAATTTATTTAACTGTCAAGTCTAGCATCCCATTTACATCAGCTTCATCAAATAATTTAGAACCTGAAATAATCAATAGGAAAGGGACTTGGTAGGATTATATTGTGTTCAGATCCAATATGTGTGATTGCCCTATAGCTGCTCCCTTTTCCCAACTAATGGTGTGTTTTGACACGTTCCTTTACAAATAGGTAGCTTGAATTATAAGGTTCTATGTCAAAGAGTTCTGCATGAAATCTGGTTTAAAAACATTTTAGTAAACTTCCACTCTAACAAAGCCATGGAGAGATTGAATTGTATATGCATATACTTAATTAGACTTTTCATCCATTAGGAATATGAAGAACATGTGTGTCAGATAACTGCAAATTCTCTAGTGAAGCCAGCAAATAGTATGGGACAAAGTCATGTCAACTTTTAATGAGAGAAACAGTCCTGTCAAGGCTCTTTTACCTCCAGGGAAACAGAATGCTAACATATTACCTATTCTTCTTTCAAATAGTTATCAAGTTTAAATTTCTCTCACCTCAATGAAATCACACTGAGTTCATTATAATCTAATTTCCTGATCCAGAACCACTTAACTTATTCTTAAATTAATGCTGGTACCATGCATATATTTAATTGTGACTACATTTTTCTTTTATGGAAAAACCAGAGGATGATCTGGCATTATAAGCTGCACATCAAATTCACATTCACTATGTGCCATTACTTTACTACATTTTTTTCAAACCACTGACTTAAGTGGAATTTTGTTGTAGCTGAAACACAGGGGTTCATGTTTTTTCTCATATCCTTTCCTCCACATGCATTATGCTGTGTATATCTCTCAACAGTTTATTCACAGAGTTCTCTGAGCTGCACAAAATTTCAGCACCTAAATCATTGGTGAATGCATCACTAAATAGATTGAAAGGAAAATGATATGCTGATGTGGATTGCAAAATCATATGGAATTCCTAGGAGAGGATTTTTCCTACATGGCAAACCTTAGTAAATATACTGTGAGATATTAAAATTTTAGGAATGATTTCTCAAATGTGGGCACTATGAAAACAGTTTCCTTTTTTGTTGCTTTCCCAGATATGCTTTTTCCTCAGTTACCAACATCCCACCTTCAATCACTGCTGTGAATTTTTTGGCTCTGTTTTTCTGTTTAATGTTTATCTGAAAAAAAAGGCCTGGATTCTGACCTGGTTTAAGATAGAAGTTTTTAGAACAACCCCACTGAAATCAATGGAGTTTTTCATCATTTGTCTGGGAGTCAAACTGCTTCTTTCAAACCCTTCCTTAGGGGCTGATGGGAATGTCCTTTTTTCTGGTGAGTTTTTTTTTCTTAAAAAATGAGTATCACTTGGTTATGCCTGGTGTTATGAAAGACATATGAATTAGATTATATAATTTGATTTTTTAAAAAAATATTGCTGTTTTTTATGGAGTAACAAGGATGTGTCTCTGCCTTAAAAACCATAGTAAAGTGCTTCTTGCAAAATTCAATGCTGCTGTGTCCTAAACTGTTTCCCCTGAGGTTGAACAGGGTTCAAAGGTGGCTCAGGTAGCTCCTCACTCTTTTCAGGCACTGCTGTGTAGGTACAGCTTGTGACAGCTTTTGATTTTGTCACATACAGAGCTGCAGGAGCTGCTAAAAATCTTCCCAAGATTTCCAGAGATCTGTGTGGGACATCTCTCGTACAGATACCATCATGTGGGTGTTTACTGAGCATGACACAGCTCCAAACCATCAGTGCCTTTTATCCCCTACGCAGTCTGAAGGCGTTTGACAATGCCTTCCTCTTGCAAATGGGAGAAAAGAGACTTCTCTAACTGCTTTCTCCAAGTCTTGAGCCACAGATTAATCACCCCAGTACAGAAACAGCTACAATAGTCTCATAAGTATGCACTCAAAGAAAAAAAAAATAAAAAATCAGCTATTCATATTAATCCATGGAGTAGTTTCTACAAAAGGCAGTTGGTTTCAAGATCTGAGTCTGGTCTCTTGCTCATTTTATCCCTAAGCAGTCAGAATGTTTGTTTTTAAATGACTTTTCCAAAACCAAATCCAAGACCAGCTGGTAACTTTGTCTTTCCTATGTTATAAATTAATTCTTTGCCTATCAGGTTAAGCAAGTTTACGAAATCCATAAAATTTATGTTCTCTCCTTCTCTTATCTTTTGTGATCAGTGGCCAGCTGTGAACCATCCTGTGGGTCTGAATGTGGGGTGAGAAATTCCTTAGCACAATTTCCATGCTCCTGCCCCTACACCAAGAGCTTTTATTCAGTCACAGACTTCCTGAAAACTTTTACACCAGCTTAAGATTTATATTAGTTTACACATTTTTTTATCTTTGAACAGATGTCTATATATATGTGTGTGTGTATGCCTGGAAAGTGTTGCAGTATGATGTTCCAGCCCTCAGAACAACTTTCTTACATAGAAGTTATACCCTGCTTGAAAGCTTCCTTGGAAATGCTGAGATTCATTGTATTATGAAAGTGCACAGTTTTGTTAGGATGCAAGGATTTCTGGCTGCATATTAATTTTCCTGTAAAGTGCACTGAGATGATAAGCTTCCAGCAACTCAGTCCAACTCAATTATCTGCATCCTTCCAGGTGGAGACATCAGGACTTTATGCCATTTTTGTCATTTCACTATTTTACAGCTCAAACTTCTGCATGGAGCCAGAGCAATCTGAAATTTTAAATGTCTATTAAACTTCCCACCCCTCTGGCAACCAATATGGCAGCTGCTCTACTGCATCAAGAAAAGTTTGCCCTCTTGGAGATGAACTTTTGCAAAATGGACTAATCATTTTATAGCATAACTTGCTTTAAACATGAGCCAGAATTACCTAAATTTTGATCATTTGGCCCAAGTCATGCAGCCCCATATCACTTTCACCTTTACTTAAGACTACACAAATGAAGATGGGACTTCTTCCTTTAAAAATACCTTCGTGCTTCAGCTATATTTCCCTCAGGGCAGCCTCTAGGAGGCAAAAATAATCCAAGGAGCAGAATTTCCAGCTCAAAACCAAATAAATACAGAATGACACAGCACCTTTTGTGAAGACAACTTGCTTCAAGTCTTTCCTCTGATGTTGATGCTACCAGAGCTCTGTGCCTTGGGATATGCTGACAGCACCTGACATATGAAAGAGTGGAATTAATACCAAAATAAACCCTAATGGCCCAAATTTTTGTTGCACTTGGTACTTATTGAAAAAATAAATTCTTCAGGATGGTAAGGTTTTAACCACTGCATTAAAAACAGCCAGTAAAAGCTATCTCACCATGTACATAATGAGATATTTACAGATTTTACATGGAGAAATGCTAACAAACTTTGTGAGTAAATTATGTTTTGTAATTTAAAATATCCTCATGTTATCTTGAGAGACAGAGCTTAAACTTTAGAAGAGCAGTGACTCAGGTGAACCACCTCACATTTTGCACAGCTTGGGTGCAAACTCTGCCTTTAGACATCCTGTGATATGACAAATGCAATGTACATTTTCTTCCTTGAGACTGCTTTAAAAGAAAATTAGAGGGGGATATTTTTAGAAGTTTATTTCCCTGAAAGATCAGTAATCTCTACTCCACTCTTCCTTTTCTTTATATATACTGTTCTCTAAAAGTTAAATATACTTTAAGAACCACACAGTATTTCAGTGTCAATTATAATTATTAACAGATATGCTGAGAGAAAAAATCACTGGTTGCATAAGAATAATTTTCTAAATTCTGAAGGATCCATAAACTTTTGCATTCAAGTCCCAAAATTGTCCCTACTTCCAAAGATATAAAGCCTAATTTTTATTTCCAAATACACTCTCCAGTTTATCAACTAGGTAATCATTTTATTTCTGATAAATGTAATTGGAGAATGAAGATTGCGATTCAGGATCCACAATCAGCTGTCCAATAAACCTGAGGCATTGACATAGGAAAGATTTTTTCTGATTTTCCCTTCTTTTTATTCGTATTTTCTTGAATTTATTGTTGGTATTAAGTATTACAGAAGCCTCTAATGGGACAAATGCACTAGTGCTATTTTTAGAAATTGGATATCTAAGGTCATGAGAAAAAAAAAATCAGTTTTCATCTATGATAAGTACCAGGTTTCATACAACTGCTATTGTAATTTATGGAGTAATATCTAAGCAAGGTAATTAATTGATCAAAGATGTTTTCCCAGAAAGGCAAAATAATCAATACACTTAAACACTGAGGTGCTACATTCACTACAATACATTACAAATTAATGCTTCTCGGTCCCATTTGTCCCAAACTTCAGCAATACATAAACATTAGGCCAAACTTACAATGTGCCTATAACAAACAAACCTTATTTAGGATAATAAATTCGAGCCTGACTTTCAGCTGCTCATCCTGTGAAGATTCATGGCCCCAACCAGCATTTGTTACGTGCTAATGCTCATTTTATCGCATTTATTCCTTTGACAAACAGTGAGGTTTCAGTGACAGCAGCAGCCCAGGAAGCCCCTCCCTGCAGCTGCTCTTTCACACAGGGTCACAGCATTTACACATTGGTTCCTTTAGGCAAGTCCCTGAGTGCACTTATCAGCGTTTCCTAAGGCACTTGTGTTTGTAAGACAAAGTGGGAACTTGAGGAATCATTGTAAAGGGTTCTTCAAAGAGGTGCAGGAAGCTCGATTGTCACTTTAGGAAATTATGATCTCTTTAGAATACACAGGTCATGTGAGAAATTCTTCAAGGCTAGCAAAAGTCTTTTAAAAACCTGGTTATTCTGCATTAATGCTAATCAATTAGCTCTTAACAAGCACAGTACAAAACCCAGCTCAGCTCTGGCAGGTGGCAAGGTGGCAGGAAAAGAGTTTTGCTGAAGGGCCCTTCTGAAATACAGGTTCAGGTAGGAAAAAAACTTCAAAAAACTGTGGGAAAGGTAGTAGAGGAGATTTGGGTACCTCAGGCAAGACAGAAAGCAGACAAACTGCCAGAGATATGTGTTAGAAAACTAGAATGTGCACAGGTGAGCAGCAGGAGGGCAAAAAACTCTCAGTGGAGGAAGGTCTCAGTAAGGTAGTAGATTTGGCAGCTAACTTTCAGAAGTTTAGAGGTAAAGTAACAATGAATCAAGGTAGAAGAGCACAAATTTTTGTGATTGTAATTGTTAGAAAAGAAAATAATTATTATATTGGAAAGATGTTTTCTAGGGTGGTCAAACACAGACCAAAAAATACAGGCAATGTCTCCCATGAAGAGTAAGACCAGCAAGGTGACCCACTTAGTGGATGGCAGGAAGGCTGTGGATGTTGTCTCTCTGGACTTTAGTAAAACCTTTGACATCATTTTCCTCAGCATTCTCTGGAGAAATTGGCTTTTCATGGCTTGGATAAGTGCACTGCTCACTGTCTAAAACACTGCCTGGATGGCCAGGGCAGAGTTGTGGAAAATGAAGTTACATCCAGCTGGCTGCTGGACATAAGTGATGCTCCCAGGGCTCAGTTTAGGGGTCAGTCATGATCAATATCTTTATCAATGGTCTGAACGAGGGGAGCAAGTGCACCCTCAGTCAGTCTGTAGATGACATCTAGTTGGGTGGGGGTGCTGATCTGCTGGAGGGTAGGAAGACTTCAGAGGGATCTGGACAGGCTGGATTGATGGGTCAAGGTCAGCTGCATGAGGTTCAACAAGGTGAAGTGCCAGGTCCTGCACCTGAGTGACAACAGCCCCATGCAGTGCTCCAGGCTGGGGCAGAGTGGCTGGAAAGCTGCCCTGTGGAAAAAAGCCTGGGGGTAGGAGTGGACAGCAGCTGAACAAGAGCCAGAGTGTGCCCAGGGGCCAAGAAGGCCAGTGGCACCTGGCCTGGACCAGCCATGGTGTGGCCAGCAGGAGCAGGGCAGGGATTGTCCCCTGTACTCAGCACTGGCACAACACTCCAACATTGAGGGGCTGGAGCATGTCCAGAGAAGGGCCATGGAGCTGGGGAAGGGTCTGGAGCACAGATTGCTGAGGGAGCTGGAGTTTGGAGAAAATGGGACTCAGGGGAGACCTTATCCTTCTCTACAACTCCCTGAAAGTAGGCTGTAACAAGCTGCAGGTCAGCCTTTTCTCCCAGGCAGCAAGTGATAGGATGAGAGGAAATGGCCTGAAGTTGTGCCAGGGAAGTTTAGATTCAATATTGGGAAAAATTTCTTCATGGAAAGAGTGGTCAAGCAGTGGAACAGGGTCCCTAAGCAAGTGGTTGACTCACCAACCCTCGGGTTATTCAAAATACATGCAGATGTGGTCATGGTTTAGTGGTGTTTGGCAGTGCTGGGTTAATGGTTGGACTGCAGGACCTTAGAGGTCTTTTCCAACAATTCTGTGAATCTGTGACAGGATGCTTAAAATGGCTTAAGAGCTCATAAGGGAACAAGTTGGGATATTTTGGAAATTTGAGATATTTTATCCATTCAAGTCTTGGCTAAATTAAATCTTAAAAATCTATAGACTGCAGAAAAGGATTACTGCACGTCACCAGGAAAGTGAGGGGGTGATGTTTTTGGGCACTGTAAACAGCTGGTAAGAGAGAGAGCAAAAAATGTGCATAGAGAATGGGTGACATGCAGGAGAAACAGTCATCTCAATTTTACAGTGAGGGAAACTAAAACCATATAATATAAAGGCAGACTGCTTCAAAACATGAAATATTTTTGTTTCTATTAATTTAAGTGTACATTTGTAAGCTATAATAATTTGTGTGAAAAGAGGAGAAACCTTGGTGGGCACCTCTATCTAACAGAAGCCCAGATAGGAGGGGGAAGGACTCTCCTTCTTTCAGAGTTTATCTGTGATGCAACTATTCCCAAAAAAAAGATATGAAAAACCCATAAATTGCAATATCTTTGCTGCAGCAATAACTCCATAAGAATTTTTTATGAAGGAGACTAACTAGACTGAATAGACTTACAAATCTGGTAGTTATATTGGGAAAAAAATACTCCCATCCTGGAATAGGAATGTCCAAATGGAAGACATATTACTGAATAAATATTCCACGTAGTCTGCTTCCATAATCATATACAGAACAACAATTATAGTCTGTGCATGCAGTACCTAAGAGAGGGGATTGTTTTGCAGTCTTGGAAGTCTAAGGGTCAAAGCAGAAAAGGGCTAAAAAATAAAAAATTAGAAAATTATATATGAAATGTATTGAAGTACAAAAACATATAGCTAAAATAAATGTATTCACTGAGATGCCAGGTGATTTTAAAGTTTCAGTAATCATTCCTTATGTTATAATCTCCCTTAAACAGGAGTACTCATTTACAGGATGATTTGAGTGTGTCAATATCACAACTGACATCCTAGCTAGCCTTTGTGGGAAATACAGTGGATTTGTGAGATTTTGTGACAAATTTGAAATTTGCCTTTGAAAGCAGATATTTAAAAATTAAATACTTAATCACACAGTTTTTAGTTAGTGGTAATGATCCTTTCACTTTTGTAATCTGTTATACTAAATGTCAACATATATAACAAAACACTTAAAATTTCAATTTGAAAGGCAGAATTTAGTATTCAGTAGTAAAGCAATGGAACTGCAACAAATACACATTCTGAGCTTTTCAATCATTTACCACAATATAAACATTCTCATACTATTGTACTATTCCATTAAATGTGCACTGAAAGAAAAAATTGCACTTACATCAAAACAATATCTACTGTAATAAAATTTGCCACTTTAGGCTACTGCCCAGTAACATTAAGAAATGAAATCACCAATTTATAATGATTATCTATGCTCACATATTTTTTAAATATCTTTTGTTTTATCTGGGAAATCAAATGTTTTCTAGATAATATGCCACTTGAGAAATGAAATATTTAAGACAACAAATCCTTTTCTGCTCAGGACATAAATTGTTGTCATTTAGAAGAACTTCAAGTATTTGAAATCAAAAGCTTTTATTAACAAGTGTGGGTTGGAATTTTGTGATTGTCCATTATTTATGAATTTCACAATTATATGTTTGGAGTTAGAAAAACACAGAAGGAGCTGATTTCTTTGGATTGTCTTACAATCAGCAACAACTGCCTAAAACTGAATGAAGAACTTATGCTGAAAAGATACCAGCTTGGTGCTTGGCAAACATACCATGGATTTTCTGCTAAAATTTTCTTTTTCATGCATGAAAAAATTATTTGGGAACAGAATCCTGACTCCACAGAAATCAATGGTAAACCCTCATGGCCTACTGAAGTCCAAGCTCCATTTACATTTGCTGTTTGATCTTTGTTGGCAAAATCAAAAGAGGAGGTCACACCCTTTCTATTCCCTATTTAAATGGAAAGAACCTTAGTGCATGGACTGCCTTTTGGACACAATGCAATCTCAAGTATTTTAAATGTAATTTTTCACTTTATTCTTTTTATCTTCTTGATTTGCACACTTTTTAGATATATGTATATAGTGTTTAGATAATAAAGATATAGGCTGCATATGCAACATTTAATTTCTACACATGGGTTTTGATGTGTCTACTCCTTGATGCAGGTGTGTGTTATCAGTATCCAGTCACATGGATCCAGATCATCATTTTAACTTTTAAAACCTACTAAAATGTGGAGGTGCTAACAAACCTGAGGTGATCTGCCTGCAGACCAGGCCAGAAATGAGGTGCCACAGCAGAAAGCTGCCAGAACACACCCAAATAAATTACCCAAACTGAACAAATGTGTTCTGCATGTCCCCTAAATGAGCTTTACTCTGTCTCCAAATACATCCACCTACCTATAAATTCTTTCTTGGAGTCATGACCTCCAGTATTGCTATAAATGATAACTGATTCCTTTAGCATACTATAATATTCACATATTTCATGAATCACATTTTTTTCCTTCTGCTTGACATTATTTAAAAAATAACATACATTTATTGCATTTTCCTGTGCAATGAAAAGGAACTTTTCCCCAACATTTTAAACAGAGAATTAAATCCAATATTACTATGGAGTCTTTCTATACATTCTCTTGTTATTTCATTCTTGCATAATCTTTACAATTAAATGTTTAATAATGGGGGTTTTTTTTTATATTTTTTCCCTCACCAAAATTAGGGACTAGTCTTTTGTTGCTTTTCCTCCTTTAAGTAAAGAGGAGGTAGGTAAGAACTCTGGGATTTATTTCTTCAACTGGCCTGCAGAGATGATTTTATTTGTTTATTTTATTATTATTTTTATTTTATTTTAATTTTATTATTTTGTTTTGTTTGAAGGTTTGGGGAAGTAAAGCATAATGACCACAAAAACATTCTGTGGTCATAATGTATGTCATCTGCCTAATGCCCCCCCAAAAAAGACATCATACACCATATATTTAAACCTGCTTCTCCAATGAGGTTGCTGCTTTGACGTTCTAAATTTTGAAAAATCACAGGAGGTATGTTCACAAAGCCCATTAACAAATAAGGTTTGTGCTCACACTTCCTGCACACTGTTTTGAAAATTGATCCCTGAGGGCCTAATTAGCCATTATGCACTTTTCCTTCTGGAAAAGGAGAAGGAACTTTCATGCTTAAAATAACTTAGCAACCAAAATCTTCCAGAAGATGTAATCTTTCTTAGTCAGTAGCTCACCTCCAAATTAAGGGAATCCCACAGGGTTCCATCCCAGCATCCAGTAAAAGAATCACAGAGAATTACCCCACTGGATGTCAGCATTTGTCATCTGCATAAAAAGCAGGAAAATTGTCATGTCTTAATCCTGACAGATGCTAAGTTCTCTTAACTTATATGGAAATTAGAGATGTAAAAGGAGAAGTTGCATCCCTCAAAAGAATGAGCTGAAAGTGTAGATGATTGTGTTGGACACTGGGATACAGGAAGATGCCAAAGCAGAAAATGAGTGCAGAAAAGTGTGCTATGATTATAAGGGCTTGGATATTTCACTTTAAGACCTCCCTGAACACAGCAATGGGTATCCTAATTATTTCCTTCTCTCTAGCATGCTACAAATTTGTCCACAGCATTTAGCAATCAAGTGGCATTTAGCAAACAAGTGCTCAGCTCTACATAAAACAAGTGATGTCCCTCACTGAAATGCTTACCTGTGGGGAGATGCTTGTTAGAAATCACTCAATATAAAATTACTCAGTATAAAATCACTCAATATGCTTGGGACAGAATTTTTTTTTGGTCTTGAATATCCTTTTACTCCCACTGGCTTGCACTTTTGCTTTGCCCTCTTGAACCATGAAGTGACCTGCACAACTGCTTTCCAGAAATGGCAAAAATCTTGCCCTTCACAGACACCATCAATGATTTTGCAGGCTCCAATTTGGAATTGCTCTAAGTCAGCTATCTTCATAAAAGTAAATTTTTCCAGACTGTCTTGGAATCCAATTATCTATTTGACAAATGTTGGACTTTGGGATGCTTACCACCCACTCAGAAGAAAAATAAGATTAAAAACATCTTATTAAAAAGTAATAAGATTGGTTCAGTGCTTAATTCTGATATTATACATTTCAGAAAACAAATATAATGCAAATTTTTATTGTGATACAGATTTCACAGACATTAGTAGAGCATTTTAAAACTATGGTAAAATGAAAATAATTACAAACAAGTTGTTCTTTAAGGAAAAAGTAATTCTATTCTGAAAAAAGTTCTAATTGAGTGTTTTAGCTTAGGGATGTTAAAAATATCTGAAAAAAATATCTGCCAAAATGTGTATATTTCTTAGAAATTTTTTACTTTCAATAAATCATCACTTTCAATAAAGACTGTTTTGGGGAAAAATTTAATGAACAACATTGGATGAAACACATCTAGTGTGATACTAAGAAATATGACCATCTACCTTTAACTGAAGGTGAATGTTCCTAGAGGATGGATTAAAAAAAAAACCTATATAAATCAGTGTAGCCTTTTCTATTTTCAAGGCTAAACTTTTGCTTTGACCAAGAAGTCGACCAGAATTTTAGAGGAAGAGAAAACTGAAAATAATTATTTTGAGTGGCTTAATTAGGAAGTCAACAGTAGCTGAAATGGTAGATGAATTATATGTTTTATAGAATGGTTCTAGTTAAACAGAAGACTTGCCAAATGCAGATGCTTAGTGACATCTAAAGACACTAAATGATTAATTACTGTTAATAGCAATGGAAATGTTCAAAGAATAAATGACTCAGTTTTTTAATTTCCATAATCACACAGAAAAAATTCTAAGAGTAGCACTGAAGTAGCATAACTACAAAATGCAAATGAGCTATGTGTGATCACCCAAATATGACTATCTCACTCTCAGCATTTCACCACAATTTACTTTTTTGATTAAACCACGTTAAAATGAAGAACAGCCATTCTGAGTGCAAGTATTTTTGAGTAAGGTTAAAAGATTATGACAAAACAGAATTGAAGCATAATCCATTACCAATTTATTTTTTCCATTGTTGACTCATCCATAATAGACATAAATCTGGCATTTTGCAATAATGGTTGCAAAAGGCACACTGTGTTAATTTGTAAAACACATTGGAAAAAAAAATATCAGTGATAAAGACATTTTTCTCTTGGTTTCCTGATAATTAATGTTTCTTCTACATATTACCCAAGCTAAATTTATACCTTGGTATTTCAACAGAGTTCAGGCATGTAGAACTTCAGCATTTTTCTTTTTTTTTTAATACAGAATTTTATTCTAATGCCAATACTGTATGCTATTATTGCTATGAGAACAGGCAAAGCAGAGGGAGAGGGAAATCCACCATAGTGTGGAATCATGTGTCCTATAAGCACTAGAGGAGAAAAGGGCAGTCTGTTTTTTCTAATAGAAATGGATAGCACATAAAATATACAGAGCAACATTTTACTAGAGCTTACATAGTTCTCCATTTAATTTCAGTCTAACTTTACATTTTATATTCTATAACTAGCAAGAGTTTTAAATAACTTGCACTTATTTTGTGTTTTGCAATTATAATAAGGTTTGGGTAATTATACCGAGAGCATTTTTCCATTTATTTCTAATTTGAAACTTTCTCAAAAGCATGGAATCCAAGCAAAGTATTTGCAATTCTAAAAGAAGGGGAAATAGCTATTTATAAATAGGCAAAAATGATCAAAGTCCCTTATCAACCTGCTATAATTTTAAGAAAGGACCATGCTGGCATGAAACAGTAAAATGTCAGCAGTATTAAAAAAAAATATTAAATTATGTTAAATATATATAACAAATATAAGAGTGGCAGAAAAAGTAGCTAAAATGTTGGCAACTTGAACCTCTTTTCTCTACTCCTTCTCTCATTCCTAAAGTAAATAGAATAATTATTTGACCAAAAATATTCAGAGAATGGAGACAGGATATTGGTTATTCAAAAAACTTTAAATGTGGGATAGTACAAACAATACATGGGCAGTTACCAAAGGACAGGCACAGTTAGTTGTACTTTGGCATAGAGTATCTTTAGTTTGAAAATTGCAAAGTGCAAGTCAGAAAAATTATATTCTTTTATTAATGCCTCAGCTCTTACACTAAAATGCTTGGATAGCCAGGAGACCTAATTTGAAAAAGTGCTAAAAAATTAATCACATATGACTGCTGGATTTGTGGATGTAGATTTTTTTATTTAATTTTAACTATTTCTAGGAGGAGTTGTCTTTAAAACTTTAATAAATTTGTCTACCATGATCAGAGAGCATTTCCTTCAATTTGCAGTATTTAAAAATGCTATATTACTACCTAAATCTTTGGATAGTTGCCTCATCCTTTTTGCTGTAGCAATCTGGATAAATGAATAATGAACCTGCCCCATAATAATTAAACAAAATGTGTTTAGAATGGAAAAATAATTATGAAGGTATTTTCCAAAATAAAAAAAAATTAAAATCCAGCTGTTTGCAATATATCACAGTAGTGCCAAGCTTCTGGCTGTGAAACATGCAGTAGGCTGTAACTGAGGTAAGAAAACTGCTTTTTTCCTAATTTTTCCCACAATTTGACTTGCCTTTGGGAAATTCTTAAGGATAGAGCACAAAGCATAAAGGTGCACAGCATGTTTTTTAGCTCATAGGATTTACAAAATGGATTTTCACTTTTCTGATGAAGTAACTCAGGACAAAAATAAACAGCAGAGACACTGTTTCTTGCTATGGCAAAACAGTATGAAAAATTTAACTGGAAAGACATCTGTTCTTGTGAGCTGTTGATCCAGGATAAGGAAGGATTGGGTTTTTTTGGGGGTGGTGGGTTTTTCACATGTTTATCTGAGCATGTCACAAGCTCAACCTCGATTGTGCAAAGAACTTGGGCACTGTGAAGAAAAGTTACTCAATTATGAATGTACCCTTTACTTAACGTGTTATTGTTGTAAGGTTAATTATTACAAATTATATGGCACCCAGAACCTGAATTCTAGAAGAAAGTATAAATTCAAACAAATTAGTTTTGTTTTTGCAAATCTAGAATTAATTCTTGCCTGTATTCAAATTATGCACTTACAAAGATATGCATCATCTCCAAGGACTCAGAAACTGATTCAGGTGCTTATTAAATCATAAGCATAATTGGTAACTTTCACTGTTTCCCCTATCATTTCGAAATAAACCACTTGACCAAAAAAAAAATAAAATAAAAAAAATATATATATATATAAAAGGAAAGCTGTTAGCACCTTGACCTGCTCAGCATCCTCCCAAAAGCCAGGATGCAATATGAGCTTAGGAAGATGACACTGTTCTCCTCTTACCCTTTTAGTGATGCAAGAAGTGTGCTAAGCACAACATTCCAGAGATGCCATCCACAGTGAGACAAGGTCTTTAACACATGACATCTGGATTCCTGCCTCGTTTTCCTCAATGCCACAAGTGTGACCAAGTCACTAGATCAAGCAACACCCCCTTAGAAATTATGCAGTGGTTATGCACATGCCCTCCAAAACTGGAGCTGAAGAAGCCTCCTGCAGAGCAGAGGGGAATATTATTTGTAGTTCTAGACCTGAGCATTAATCACAACAAGGTCAGACACATGAACAAACCCTACACATTTAAATTATTCAAAGCTATTAATCTGAGCTTGTAATACTATGTTTTCACCATGCTTTCCCTCTCAGAGTTTGGCACACTTGTAGACTTTTTTATCTTTGAGTACCAGTCCTTGCTGGCAGTAATAGGTTTTCCCTATATGATTGCACAGCATCTCCCACAAGGAATTTCTGATGCTGACTAGGCAGGTGGGTCACTACCTATAAATCTGGTTTGCACAGTGTAAAAGGTTGAAGGAAATGAAAATAAAAGCAACAACCATTCTCAGTAAAGGTCATCTGAAAACTCATACAAAGAATTCAAAGCAAAACTTTAAAAAAAGATAAAATCAGATTTTGATAGATACCTTTTTTTCTCACAAAATATTCGCTCAATTCAGGTGAGAACAGAAGATTTTTTTCCTCACCAAATAGCCATTAAAATAGCAATCACTAACTTAAAACAAGCTCAGATGGAATTATTTGAGTAGCTGCAACAAACCTTCTCTGCATTTTGACCATGTGCAAACAAAGTACCTGCCTCATGCACTACAGAGTGTTACAGAAAGGGAGAATCTAACAACCTGGAAATTTGGAAATATAGAATCTCATAAACATGACAATCTATCAATATTTTACATATTATTTGAATATAGTGAACAAAATACGCATTAATATGTCACAAGAATTAGTTTTCAGTCTGTAGGAAAAAAGGTCATTTTTGATGCTGAAGGACTGAGTGATTGAGAGGATATAGGAGCACTAAAAGCAACAAAACTCAGTTCATTTGGCTATTCTGAACATCAGATAAGGTTAATAAATGGTCTTAGCATAGTTCTCAAAGTGCAAGAACCCACACATAAAACTGTTAATGTTAATTGATACTTTTACCAGTAGTCTCAGCTGAAAGGTCACACAACGGGAACACTTCCAGATCTGAAGCACATCACAGAGACCTGAAGCTTACACACATTCTGCCTTTCCTGTGTCCTGCCAGAGCTGGAGATTTTATTCCCAAGGACTGTTCATTTGGAACTTTCTGTGAGCACTAAAACTTAAAAATATTTGCTAGCCTCTTCTACCTATAAATCTAAAAATAGAAACTTGGCAGGAAAAAGTCATTAAAATTTACCACTGCCTTCTACTTTTTAAGGGAAAGTATTACCAACAGAGAGTGGGAAGAGGATGAGTAATCCTGGCACCTATTCTATATTTCAGCTCTCTACATCCTTTATTGTTTGCCTAGCTGTTGCATAAATTCAGGAATTTACTATTTTCAAAAGTATATATCAACACGATATATATAGCTCAGTACATGCCAACTACTGAATTGTGTGAGCAACATAAACAAAAGGCCAGGTTCTTCTCTGAGCACAACCTGGTGTGCTCTCAGAACTCTGAATCCCACCTCACATCAGACTTCCAGTCACAGAAGCACCAGATATTCTAAATATTTCCCCTAAAGTAGGCAGCCTGGGAGCAGTGCCTGTAGGAATGAATGCAGATTTCAGCACCCTCCCTCCCATGCTTGTGGGAGGCTGCAGCCTGCACACACACGTGTGTTCTCTGCATGTCCCAGCCATGGAGCAGCCTCCCTTCACACACCAGCCCAGCCTCCCACTTCATCCTCTCTCCTGAGCTCTGCCATCCTGGGGAAGAGGTGAAGGGGGAGAGGACAGGCACAGTTCAGTCTGGCTGCTGTGCTGGGCACTGGGAGGGGAAAAATGGCAATAGAAAGAATGTTCTTCTGTTTGGAGTGGAAGATGCTGGGCTGAGTGGAAGACAAGGCTGCCACTGAGCTGAACAGGTACTGCTCAGCCCAGCTCAGGCTTCCCACCAGCAGTGGCAGCAGCAGCAAACAAACCCAACCTGTGCCTGGGCAGCCACTCTTTATACACATATTTCACTCTGATGCATTGTAGGTTTTCCCTCTGAGCCTACTGAGCATTGTATCAATCTGTGCACTCACACAAGTCCTGCAGGAGGAGGACAGGATTGCATTTGGTCCTTCCCACCCATCATGGTTTAACCCCAGCCCCACATGGCCACTTGTTCAAACAACCCTCTCACCCCAGCAGCAAAAAAAAACCAAAAAAAACCAAAAAAAAAAAAAACAAAACAAAACAAAAAAAAGAACAAAACAACCCCAAACCTTTTGCATTGAGATAAGATCTGTTTAAAAACTGAAACAAAATAAAGCATAAGAATAATAATAGTAATGAAAGGGAATGAGAGATAACACTCAAGAGAGAAGTGATGCTCAACACCACCTCTTCACCCCTCACTGACTATGTTATATCACTGGGCAGCAATCACCCCTTCCAGCCAGCTCCACCCAGTTGTGTACTGGACATGATCTTTGATGGTGTGGAATATTCTTTTGGCCAGTTCAGGTCAGCTGTCCTGGCCATGCTCCCTCCCAGGCTCTTGTGCCCCTCCTCACAGGCAGAGCATGAGACATTGAACAAACACTGTTCAGCACCAAAACATCAGTGTGTTTTCAACATTATTCTTGTACTGAATCCATAACTCAGCACTGCACCAGCTACCCCAGAGAAAATTAACTCTATCCTACCAAAAACAGAATACTACCACTGAAACAGATTGTTCTTCCCTAGATAAGTACCTAGTGATGGTAATTACAGGAATGTTTATGAAAAAACAGATTAGACATCAGGAGCACTGAGGAAAAAGCTTCTGAGAGCAGAACACAAACTAGATACTAATTCTCAAACCTTGTTGTTAAGGATCTCCTGCACAAAGTAGACATCAATCTGAAATGTGATAAACAGTAGTGTGACATGGCTATTGAAAGATGCTTTCTTGCAAAAAGGGAGCAGGTGGTAATTCACAGTACATGAGGTTGTTTATTAGCTCTGAATTGTCATATGAATTGTTCATGAATGACCTTCAGATGCCATCATTAAAAAATTCAGAGGACTATGTGAAAAGTGAGTTATCTTAGAAAGATAATTAACATGTTTTCTATGTTAACTACTGATTTTTATTTTCAAAACTTCGGAGGCATTAAAATGCTAATTAATCCTAGGATAGTTTTAAATGCAATCATGCATTTTTCAGTCCATTTCCGACTTCTTAAAAAAAAAGAAAAAAAAAGTAGAATTGATATCAACATTTACACCAAGCAAACAATTCACTCTCACTCTGGCAATCACCAATTTATTGACAACTTACATTTTACTATTTCTACTTTATATTAGGCTAGTTTAGTTCCAGTGCATGATACAGCCATGAAATATTTCTTCTACTGCCTAGAAATTGAGAATTGCTGTTTAAATGGCAGTGCCACATCAGACAGCACACAACACTCCAGTTTTACAATCAAATACTAGCTTGATTAGAGATACCAAAATCCAGGTACCATATTTTTGGTCATATCTTTTGACATTTTTCTCCCTTAAACCCTAAAAAATATTCCTTTAAGAAATAGTGATTTAGGATGAAGCCAGAATAAGAGTTCTTCAATTCTGGAAGAAGTAATAAGCAACAGAATGACTGAAGCCTTGCTATAGCTCAAATACTCCCAGTTTTCCTAACCCATATTATGGAGATTTTTTTTTCCCTGTAGCTCTCAACTGACAGAGTCATGGAGTATCCTATACAGTTTTCATAAACCTGTCAAGTTTTAACCACTGAAAAATAAGGTTTTGACTTTAGTGTTGGGGTTGAGTTGGTTTTTGGGGTTTTTTTGGTGGTGTTGGGGTTTTACCCTTTTTTTAAGTTGGGAAGCACATATAATATGTTTTGTAATAAAAGGCCTACAGTTTAATACACATCAGCATCAGTTTTCACCAGGGATATGAATATATCTGCATGTGAAACTGTTTCCTATAGATTGATTACAGCTTCATAGTGCTTAGTTTTAGGATAATAGTCATAACTGCTATAACTACAAGGACAGGAATTGTTTTATTAAAATAAGTGCACTCTTCTATAAATGCCAGTGTCACACGAGCAAGGTCTGCATAAAATACAAAACTGCTGACAAGAAGGGTTAAGCAACCAAAATATATCAATGCTAAGTCTCAACATAATTGTCTAAATGTCAGCTAAACCTTAGAGGACTACCTTTCCAAATCTTAAAACTAAATATGATTAATAGAAAAAAGTTAAATATCAATCTCTAGACACAGAATAATGTTTTAAAAGGCTGGGTTTAGAGATAATTAACTAAGGATCCATTTGAGAAAGGTTATAAGTCTCAAGTAGCACAGTCAACATTTTGAATGTTATTAATCCTAAGATTTTAAGCTCTTTAAACATTCAGATCTCGTTTAAATACCCTCTCTTATATGTGATTTGCCATATTAGCAGGGTCATTTGACAACAATTTTGCACAATTGATGTAAATTACATTACAGATGAAACTCTACTTCCAACTATGTGATTAAAACCAAAAACAAATAGGAAGAAAGATCCAAATACAATAAAAGCCAAAGCTTGACAATCTCAAGATATCTCTGAAACATGTAACAGTGTTTTGGAGCCTGAAAAAAGTGTTAACTGATAGGTGAGTATGATTTGTAACTGCAGCTGTCAACATACATGCAGAGACATGAATGCATATGTACATACCCATAAAACATGTTAAAAATATTATCAGCTTACACTGAGAATTATTGGAAGACCACACGTGAACCATTGAAATTTATCCTCATGTTCATGGGACTCTTTAGATCACAAGCTTGAAAAGCTAATGAATCCCCTAACTCCTCATGCAATGCACAGCTTGGATGGAAAGAATTTATAAAAAGCTTCTCCATTTTTTATTTCTCTTCATTTTTTTTATGTGTAGCTATTATTAGTGGCACAGTCTTCAAACACTGTTCTAAAAACAGAAACTTAATTCACACATTTCTACTATGTAATGGCTTCCCAAATACCAATTTATTTCCCCAGCCTCTCACCCCTCTAAAATGATGGGGATGTATTTATTATTATATACATTTTAAAGAGGGTTTCTGCATCACAGGGAGTTTAAGGTCAAAAGCATGGAGTGATTTTGCATGTGAAGTTTGAGAGGTGGTTAGAAACTGATTTTTCAGCATTCCAAAATGTTGATACCACTTTTTATGCTTATGGATTTATTGACTACAATTTTAGTTCTGATTTATGAACACTTGTCCCACGCCTGGAAGGGTTAGTTTTTGCAGGTGAGGAAGCACAGCCAGGACCTGGAGGTTGTTCTGCATGACCTGACACCATTGCCAGGGGTGTGGGGAAGGGAGTGTTTCCAGAGGAAAGTCTCTCTTGCTGTCAGAGAGGCTGCAGTTGGGTCATGGGCTCCATGGTGAACATTTTGGCATGTGAATTATTTTGTACACTTTTGTTACTAGGGTTGCTGCTAATGTTCATTTTTTTATCTCACTGATGTTTTCAACAAATTGTTCTCATCTCAGTCCGTGAGTGGTGAGTGGCTCATGGTTTTAGTGGGAATACTTAATGGAGAATAACTTTCCTAAAATATGATAACACTTTTGCACATAAGATACCAGGGAAATGAAGGTTCTTGTTTACAAGTGAGAAAAGTCAGGTTGAAGTTATTTGATAGCATTAAATAACATTGCATGCCATAGATAGGAATAAACTCCAGTTTCTCTAAAAGATCCAGCTGCTTTCATTGTCAGACCTTCCCTCACTTCACTGCAATCATTTACTCCATTCAAAATTCCCCAGTAACAACTCAACACAGTCCCAGGATGTGTAATGCCTTCTCACCCTGGTTAACCCATAGAACAGTTCTGCCCTCAGCACTGGCTGGGATGGGATCCTGAGAGAAAAGCTGGATGTGGTCATTGACTTTTGTCAGGGTCATCATACCTAGGCACAAGAAAAAGTCAAGTCCTCCAAAATGACTCACCTGGCCTGCTGCCTTGCCCTTTCCACCTCAGACATACACAGATTTCCTGCTCTTCTAAAAAACCTTCAGTCCCTCCCCTCCTGCAGTACAAGATGCAACCTAAACCTGAAAACCTGGCAAGTACCAGGCCACTCAGACCTCCAGAGAGGTTGTGTGAAATAAAGTAGTTTTAAAGGCATTACACATTTTATATGTTATGGCTGGCAATAAGAAACAGCATTCAAAGAGAAGAAAAATAAAATGTGTGGAAGAGAAACAAAAGTAGGGAAGCATCACTTGTAGTTTGGGGAATATCAAGTTGAGGCTACCACTCAGTTATATTAAGAGGACTGGAGAAAAAAGTCAGGGGGTAATGAAATTAAAATAAGGGAATGGAAAATGGAGACTACCAGCCTATATCAGAGAATTTAATCTGAAAACTTTAATACCCTTCACACCTTAAAAGTCAAACCAAAGTGCTGATAAATAATGTAGAAAAGATCTCATACATTTGCACTTCTCCAAAAGAAAGATAGACCTCATCAATGCATCATAGCAAACCTAACAGGAAATGTGCTGTTTGAATTAAAACTCTTGTCATGGTATGAGCTGAGTAAATGGTGATGAATGGTGGTCAAATAGAAATTAAATAAAATTGCAATACAATGTAGTGGGCATGTTCTTTAGAAGAAAAAACAAAAAACAACAAACCCTTCTGTGATCCCCTCTCTTTGCAAATCACAGTAAAACCAGTGTGGAGCAGTTGAACTATGAAACTTTCCCTTGATTAATCAACCAGAGAAACAGCTTTCTCACTTAAATACACAATGTATTCCTACAACTGCTTAGTCAGAGCTTCTAATCAGACAATGAGCTTAATTCAAATAAACTATAGAGTCCTCAATATTCTTTTTTTTTTAATTGGATTGAAGTGAGCTACTGGAAGAAATCCTCTAAGACAGATTCATAAGGTTCTTTTAAGGTTCAGTTACTTTTCAGAGATATAGGTCAAATCTCTCCAATTTTTTACTCCTTTGGTTGCATGCCACACAAGTGTAAAGAGCCATCAAGGTGAGACAGAAAGGTTGACATTCACCCAAATACAAAGTCAAGCTGCTTTTCAAGTAAATCATCAAAACATGATGTGTAATCCCCGTTCTGTCACCTGCAAAAGGGTGAACCCCAGGCATTTCAAGACATTAAATGCACTAAAATGCACCACTTCATCTGATAAAATATCACAGACAGAAATTCAGGCTTCTTGTCTTAGTTCTATCTGTATATACTCCGGGAGGCAAGAAAACTAAGATATGAAAATTGGAGAAGTATCCAAAAGGAAAGTGGGTCGGGAATAAAAAAAGGTGAAGCTTTCCAATACCAATGCAATATTTTTTAAATTATCCTAGAAGCTAGAGCTAATCAAAGCATGAGCCTTTGTGGAATATGATCCAGTATTGCTCTCACTGTGCTGTCACCTGAAGTTAAAACTATTGCTTTATTTATGGCCAGTGGTGGATCATTTCCTGCAGAGTGTAGTCTTGGAACAAGAGGTGAAAAATATAAATTGCTTGAGAAGTCCTCACCTCTTATCACTACAGCTGAGCATCTAAAATCATTTAGGTGATATTAATGATGATATTCTGGCTTTTGCCTAAAAAACTGTGCAAATTTCACTGGGTTTGACCTGGCAACCTCAAATATAGATGGTGTGATATATCACCAAGGAGTAACCACTATGAATCAAAGCTTTTGAACTTTCAAGTAACTGGCTTATTTTGTTCTCTCTGTGTAGTACAATGTAGTACATTTCCAAAAGTCACATCATGCTGATTTATTTCTCAATATAAAAATTCCCAAATATTCATTTCCTGACCAAGAGAATATGAGTCTGGAAAACTCCACTTGGTATCACTGAAGCAGAGATTTTTCAAGACAGTTATTCCTCATTCCTTCATTTAGCAAAGGAGCTACAAAGGAAAAATGGGTCCTACCTGTAGCCACTTAGGGATCTCCACACGTGTTCCAAATCTTAGCTCCTTCTCTGCTGATGGAGAGAAATATGCTTGAAATGCCAGTGGACAGACTGCTATAAATGACATTTTTCTTCTTTTCAAAAATTTGAATAACTCTTTTATTTTAGGGACACACCCCTAATTTTGTTCAACACGTAGCAGAATAAATTAAGAGGGAGGGAACTGTCTGGCTACCATTTAAAGCAAGATTAAAAAAGAGTGAGAAATTCTCACTCTCACCATTCTATCACAGGTTCCCAGTCTCTGGGCACCTTGCCAGTGTGCAGGACCACACTTATATGTGACATAGCCTTGTGTTTCAAACAGATTAGTAGCCAGAATCAAAGCATCTGGTGTTGGCTGTGCAGAACCACTCTTCATAATTAGTTTAATATTTTATACCAGGACATATTTCATGTGTCTTAGCCTACTAACCCACTATTATACTCTGTGTTGCTACTGATCTGTGTTCCTCATTCATCCATTCACTGTAGCTGAAGGACATCAGTTTTGTTGTTCAGTGCCCACAGCCTTTGCCTGATGGAGATGGAGGAATGTGGACTGACCATGTGACATAATAAATCCATAGGGATTAGTGATGATGTATATCACTTTCATGCTTGTGAGAGCACTGACACTCTGATATTACTCATTGATAATGATCCAGCATCTGCACCTCGTTTCTGTGGAATATTTCTCTACACCAGCTTTTTCCACTAACTAGAACAACTGTTTGGGGTTGTCTTTCCAGTTTTCTCCTGTTATTTTCAAAGTTACACGCAGTTTGGGGACTGCTTCAGCATATTGACCAATATTTCTTTGGCTTCATGTTTGCTATATCACAGCTTTCATTTTACACTTGATGTGCTATGAATCTCCCTCTGCATATGTGACCATGTGGGCTTTGATGATAGCACTTTACCAATTACTGCTCACAGCTGCAGATCTTTCCCAATGGCATTTTCTTGATGCACAGCATCTTAGGCTCTTTTTCAGGGCATGCCTCACACCAGTTTTGTTGCAAACATGTTATTGGAAGAACTCATTGGCACATCCCAATTTTGGCTAATATTTCTATAAGTCTTTGCCAGTTGCACCACTATTTTTGTTCATTACAATGGGCATACATGTCATAAGGGTCAAGAGGAGGTATGAGAAAGGTATTACAGATAATTTCTGTCTAAGTGATTAACTGGAATTGCCAATTCTGCCTGTACAATGAAGCATCATTGATAAGGGCAGAAGAGCTTTAAGAATTATACAGCCTGCTATTTATATAATCATCTGCAAGGCTTTTCCAAAACCCTAAGATGAAGCATAGGGGGGAATGTAAGAAGCTGGTCTTCAGTGATTTCTGTCAAAGAATTCATAGTATTTCAGGACCTTGAGGGCAGATCTTCAAGTGATTGTGAAGGGGTAAAACCCCTCAGCCTGCTCCCAGATTGACTCTTCTCCCAGCCCTTCTTTACTGCAAAGACAGTTCCTTGCTTCAAGTCAGGAGATCTTGACTCCCTGATTCCAAGCAGATTGATATTAACTCTCTTCAGCCATTGCTTTAAGTGTAGTCAGAGATTTAACACATGATATATGTTCCTGGCCGTTCAGCCAACCTGGGTACAAGGCAGGCAAAGCTATGGCATGGTTTTATCTCCTTCCAGTAGTCAGATATCCTCATATATTTACCTCTGAAAATCTCAGGTTTTCTCTTGCCAGAGGAGCACTGATTGTCTCAAAGTAGGTTTTAGAGGTATGTATGGAAGAGCTCTCTGAATATGCACGGTAAAGAGCACGGATGAAAGGCATGAGAAAGGTCTGAATTTTCATAAGGGAGCAGTAAGAGTGCAGGTTGTGATGTAAAACATAAACTCACAAAGAAGAAAGCCATTGTTAGAGAAAATATGTATATGCAAAAATAAAATTGACAAGAAGTTTTATTCTGTCAGTTACAGAAGACCATTGAGAGATTATATTATGGGAGAAAATGCTTCACTAATGCAGTTAATGTGGTATTATCCCAGATGTATCTAAATTGCTTTCATTATTCTACACCACACAGCCTGAATGCTCTCATTTTGTCATGTCCTTGTTTGCTGGGCTGTTTTTAACTTGCAACCAGAGAGACCAAGAACTAGAAATGAACACTTGTAGATGTCGTATGAGCTGGTGTCTCTATTTTCTCCTGCCAAGAAATGGTAATGTTTTCATATTAGCTGGATTTGAAGAATAATTTAGGCAGGTATTTGCAGTCCATTCAAGGTAGCTGGTGGTTCTCCTTGTTCAGTGTCTGAGTATTTTTAAGACACATTTTTTTTTAATAATATGAGTACATTGCACAAGTTCAAATATATAACACCTACAGTGGAATAAGAATGTTCTGTCCTGTTTTATTTCAACACCGGTGCTTCCTTCTTTGTTTTCAGAGTGATTTTGTTTCAGCTGAAGCTACTGTATTCCAAACTACAGCAGGAGGTGGTACAAAAGCTCTAAGAAACATTGTAGAGAAAGAAGAGTTCATAGCTCAGAAAACAAGCAGTGCTTCAGCCTCTCAATACTGAAAGTCCAATAGCATATTGCAAATCCTATCTGCTTCTAAAGCTATTTTAACCTCGAATAGTAAATCTGCTCTGGGTCTGAAGCGATAGAGGGACACACTAAAAATACAATAATTTCAGAACTGAAATAACTTAGAATGTAAAACTCAGTCATTATAAGTGTTCATGGGCAATATTTTGCAAAAGCAAGCAAGTCTTTATCACTCTTACCTTTCCATAATCCAGCTCCTGAGATGCACAAAAAGGCTGTATAAGCAACCTTTGTGGTGGGAGAAGTGCTCCTCCCTTTCCCTGTCTGCCCAGCTTCACAGGCAGCTCTGGAAGCAAGATTGAAAATGGTTCCAGGTGTGTAGTGGTGGAACGAACACACTTTGCTAGTCTGCTTCTCTTCAAAGACATAAACAGGAAAAGAAGCAGTAAGAGCCACAGAAACCCGCTGCTTTTTTTCCTAGTAGTTTTTAAATTCCTTTTAGCATCTAAATGCAACAAAGCAACTCTCTGATGCATTGCATTTGAGGTTGTCTCTTGCTACAGCATGGCTCACATTATATTCCACTTACTTATCAATCAGTGTTAATCAGTTTCCCTACCTGTTAAGTAGAGTTTCTTCAATTTTTTTTTGCAGAGGAAATTGTGATTGAGTTGAAAAATGAAAAAAAAAACCCCAACAAAAAAGCCCCAACCAAAAGCAACAAACTCAGAGTCATCACTGTATATTTATTTGGAAACAGAAACAAATATTGTCCAGTTCCAACACACTTGTTTACCAAGAACATTGTAGCCTCAGTTTGGTTGTTTGTGTTACTCATCCTTGTGCACTCATTAAAGTGAAATGTGGGTAAATGGATGCAATGGCAGCCCATAATGGCAGCTGATGTGTGAGGAAGGGTAATGGACCCTTTCACCCTTTATGCCTCAATCCCTCATATGTGCATTTAGGGGGGAGAGAGTGGTTGATTGTCCCCCTAGATACTAAATAATCCATCATATGGTTCCTTATCATCCCATCCAGAGGATTTTGCTCATTTTGAAATCTTCTTTACCTGCAGAATCATTAGGTCTTCCTTTCTCCTTGAGATAATAATATACACCCCTAAACCCCCATGGTGTCACTTCTGTCTTTTTTCTTTATCCACAGGACTTTTAAAAAATTTATTTTATTTTCTTTTTAAACCCTTTTATTTAGAAATAGTTATTGGTCGAAAAATTAACAGGATCTTAAACCAATCTAAGGATTCTGAAGATACCAATAAAATAATTTATTCATTATTTAAGTCCTATTACAATTTTTTTTTCTCATTTCTCTTTTATTAAAAAAAAATTGTTCTGTGAAATTAACTTCTATTGTAAACTTATGTACAACCAGTGTGTATATTTTTTTTAGTAACAGAGATTTGTACACTGTAGCACAACTCTGCCTGAAAGGTTTTAACCTTCCAAGCTATACATAGGTCACAGTAAAGCCTTGTTTTCTAGTCACTGGGTAATAATTTAAACTTGTAAATTGTGTTACTTTCACTCTGGAGCTTATAAGTATTCAGAAAATGAATCTTTTTGGGTTTTTACACCCATTTAGTTGTAAAATCACTGAGCCCCTATTACAGAGAAAGTAAATTATTCACAGAATTGAAGGACAAAAATCTTGTAACTGAAAAAAGTTATTTCAACTTACCACCCCAAATGAAATTATTAGAATGTCCCAGCCCTGAGAGCTGCTAGTCATGTGATTAATGACAGCTTTGCATTAGTTTACTGGTCTGGATTTGACCCAGAGAGTCATTCGACAGTCCTCCACTTTTTGTTACAGAAAATTTATGAGTGTAGGATGAAGGGGTGTTAGATATTGGCATATATTCCTCTGGTGGTTTGGGATCTATTCTAAAAGACCCTGAGTACTGACATTATTAGTGAATTAATTGCTTCTACTGAGTCTCTTCATAGACAATTATGTAGGATTGCCTCTCAGAAGTTTGTAATGAAAGTTGTCCTGAAACACCAGCACTGCAAAAAGCATTTTACTGGTTTTGCCCCAAATGACAGAGCATTTTACATGTGAAGGAGGAGCTTTTTAAGGCTTACTTTTAAATTTAGAAAATTTTATATTGCACCTATAAAGAAATATGTTGGAACTAAACAACCAAGCAATTCAAAACTCAGCCTATTTATTTTAAGTGTTGCATGCACACACATGCATATATATTTTACAGATTTTATGAGATAATGTCTATATTTATGACTATTCTGTATATTTATTGGAAGTAATACAATCGTTTTTCAACAGTTAAAAAATATTAATAATTCTGAATTGAACCATCTTTTAATTACTAATCAAAACTCATAGAGATTATTTCTAATAGGAGGATACCTACTATGAACATAGCCCAACAATATCTACTCTTCTTAATGTGGCAGTTCACTTCATTAATGTGCCAAAACTAGATGAATCATAGGTCTATAATTATGCTGTTAAAGGACAACTAGAAGTGGATAGATCATATATGCCTCAAAGACTCCATCTTTTAAAACAAGGAAGGGAAAATAGAATACAGTAAGATCAGAGTATGTTAGATACAGAACACACTTATTGTGCAAATATCTACAGCTGAAGGAAATTGAACAAAGGCAAGTATCCACCATTATTCCATTATGGACCCTGGAACCTTCATAATCCTAGGCACAATGCTAATAAAATAACACAAGGCATTTTTTAAATGTATCCAAGATTTAAATTTTTTTTTAAATTGGAAGAGGGAGTAAAAGAAAGCACAAAGGAAAGAAGCAGAGAGGAAAAAAAGCACAGAGGAAAGAAAAGGCAACAAAATTTGATATCCACTCTAGCAGCTGCATAGTAGATTGTGAAAAATGAAATGACCAAAGGCAGCTTTTAAATGAGAAATTATAAAACTGCAGACTTGATTAATAAATATCTAGCTTGTGAAATCAAAATTATTTAGCAGTATAGTTTAGTTTATGTTTGATATTCATTTATGAAAAATCCTGGATCAGGGTCTCACTAAGGATAATAAATAAGACTAGAAAGAAACCATGAATAGCCAAATAAGTATTCTTGAAAGGAAGCAAAAGGTGTACTGAAACAACACAGTAAGAAGATAAAGAAATAAAGGTGAATTTTAAAAATATGGTATGCACAAGTTCAGCAAAAAGGCCTTATGCTATGCTTGGAATTACCCACCAGCAAAATATTTGGCTATACTGCTCCCCTGATGCTGAAAAATTACTTTGCATGGAAGAAAACGTTTAAAATAAGAGAAAAATCAATCCCAGATATCAGAGAAACAATAATAATTTGAAAACAGAACTGTCTCTTATGTTAAGAAATCTCTATAGAGCTGTGAAGGAATAAAGAAGCTTTAGTTCTAATAAGGATAAAGCTTTTTAAGAAATTGCTGATGACTGAGAAAATGCAGAGAAGATGCTTCCCTCCCCAACTTCAACCCAATCAAACAAAATAAAACCTGATAAAGCACTATATGTCATAAGGGTGTTTGCATGCTAGAAAAGGGCACACGGCTTGTATCTCACATGTGACAGATCCTTGGGAACACATTTGTGCATTTCCTGTTTATCTTCCAAACGCGGCAGCTCGGAGGGAAACAATCGCATCCAGAAACTCTGCTGGCTCCAGCAGCACTTGGCAGAAATATGAACGGCTTCAGAGGCTTCAGATGACAAACAAATTCCTCAGGCAAGTGAACAATAGGTAGCAGGATTATCCAGTTAAAGTTCTGGGGCTCCTCCATGGTTGTCTAAGCCCTGGTGGCAGCTCAGACCCACCCAGCCCCAGTCTGTCTCTCTCCCCTGGTGGGATGCAGGAGTCAGGAGGGGAAAGTGAGAAGTCTTGTGGGTGGATTGTAGCAGTAAAGCAGAGGTCAGGCATGTAAGCAAAGCAAAAAGGGAAATTCATTCACCATTTCCCATGGCAGGCAGGTGTTCAGCCATCCCTAGGAGAGCTGGGCTATGACATATATAGTTGTGACTTAGGAAAACAAATCACTCCAAACATCCCACCCTTCCTCCTTCATTACTTTCTGAGCATGATGACATATGGTCTGGGACATCCTTTGGTACAGACCAGGTCAGCTGTCCTGGCTGGGTCCCTTCCCAATTCCTTGGGGACCCTCAGTGTCTTCACTGCTGGGGTGGTGTGAGAAGCAGAAAAGGTTTGTCTCTGTGTGTGTCTCCTCAGCAGTGAGGGAAAATCTCTGTATTATCAACAAAAATCCAAATCACAGCCCCAATGTGGCTGTTTTGAAGAAACTTAACTCTATCCCACCCCTAAACCAATACAATTCTACATTGCAAATGGAAGTATTGCTTCAAATTAATTTCTTTAGATTCTCTGTTGACATCTTGACAAAAAAAAATTCTGAACCATTTGATAAACAGCAGTGTATAGATGACATAGGTCATTCAGGAGAATCTAAGTGGAATTTTCAGAATCATAGAAATTTATTGTTTAAAGTAAGTTATTTGGGCCACTCCTGTTAAAAACACTCATGAGTAAGAAGCAGAGATACACATAACTGGATACCTAATTTGGTTATACAAGTAGAGAAGTGATCATCTGAAAGTTTATTAATAGGAGTAGCAAATACCTGTCAACTCAAAATGCCACATGTATGGATAATGATTAATAATCATATAGCATAAAATAGAGAAATATATAACTGAGATAGATGACTAGTCAGTTTTTCCACCACATCAATAAAATTAGTTCATATTTTGCAGAGTGTTCTTAGGTGAATTTTGAGTGTGAGGTTAAAAGAAATCAACAAACATTAGATGAGATAATGCAAATGGCTAGAGCAGAATAATTTAATAGTATGTCTTTGCCAAATAGCTCAAATTCTCTCATTCCTTTTTTCAGAAAGACTTCTGGTAAGAGTCTGCAGATTTTTAAAAGGAACAAAATAGGAACTCTGAAAATCCATACAATTTCAAAGTGATAGAGAGCCCTTCTGAAGATTTCCTTTTTAATCATCCTTTTTTATGTTACAGAAGACACATTTTTCCTCTGTTATATTTTGTGGGATACAGATTAAAAATTTGCAGGAGAGAGCTTCGTGCAAAGAGCACTGCTCTTGCTTCCATGCACCTTGCCTGAAAGGTTGCCCTTTTGCTTGGCTGAAGAACCTCCTGAAAACTGATCATCTCCACATCAGCACCAGTTTTCAGCACCAAGAAGTGGGCAGATGCAGAGATCCCTCCTAGTCTGGGAAGGGTGGAAAAAAAAATCACATTTTTATTAATTAATAAATATTAATGTTATTAATATTAATGTTAACATGATTGTATGTGCTATTTTAGGAAATAAATGTACAGCCAGCTATCAAACAATTAGATGATTAAATATATATATATGTGGAGCCTGAAAGGAATATGTTTTTAAAAAGGGCAATAGGAAACAAAAGTGGTGACCATGTTACACTGCCAGCAGTCTCAAGCCTGTGTGATTAGAAGGTCAATATGTCTGTAGCAGAAAAAAAGTATATATTGTGAGATATTATAGAAGGTGTGTTGTCATGTCAGTCCCCTTCATGCAGTGAAAGGTCAGTGATCCACTGTGAAGAAAGGTGACAATTTCTGTGTAAGACTGACTGACAGCACAGATGCTGTTGGACACTGTGTCTGGTGTCAAAGGACCAGTGGACAATAAAGCAGTTTAGCCTTTTTTTGGATTTTAGAGCCAAGAGCAAAGTAAAGTCATGCCCAATTTTCATGAAAAATGGTACCTGAAATATTTCATTACATATTTATAACTCTTGATAACCCTTGCAATTAACTGTGCCAATAAACCTTTTTCAGAGAAAATCTTCAGGGTTGCTTTCTGCAAACAGTTTAGTCCTGCAGCTTTCAGGGCAGCTATTGAAAGGCAAGAAGAAAATCTGTAGCTGTCAGAGCAGTTTACATTGGCCAACTGGAAGAGAAAAGAATAAATGTGAGCAACACATAGTATCATAATGAGCCACATTGTGTTCTCACTTTCCATGGGTTTGGGATGGAGGGATTTGATTTCAACTGTAAATTTCTGAAGAGCTTGCTCTCCCAAACACAAAGGTCCTCATTCTCTTTAAATATATGTTACATGACAAGTAACTCCACTGATGCAAAATAAGTTTAAGGATTTTAAATTCTTACCTTCCAGCTGTCCCCAGCACTTGGATAAAATGTAGTTCATAATTCTCTTTTTACCTGTGAGTCAGTCTCACAAACACAGTGCCTCATTACTGTCCTTGAGGAATGTTTTAGAGCTCCATCAGGCTTATTCAAACAATGCATAAGAGTCCTTAAGCAGAACTCAATTACTGCTTGAGTGGAAGAATAGGTAATTGGACAACACTCATCAGTTTTGGAATAAATGATATTGGGTGCCGGATCTGAAAAGCAAACCTTTGGGTTATAATAGAAAAGGGAGATTAATTTAATGAAAGACAAAAATTTCCAGTTCTCCTAGGTCAGAAATAATGAAACAAAAACTTTTCACTGTGTTTCAGATAGTAGTAAAAGAGAGGGTGCATGTACACTTAGCCTTTTAAATTACCTAAGCTACTTTCAAATGAGAAAAGGAACCATGGTTAGAAGTTTCTCAAATTATTCTTGTATCAAAAAGGTTTCATCCCAATATAACCTTTATCAAGCTGTGACACAGAAGTATTAATATGAAGTTCTATGAGTGCAGATGGGAAACTGAAATATATTTGCTAATTTTATTCTACTTTAAATTAATTTCTAAATAGAAGCATTGATCCAATTGTGCATATATTTTCTTAAATGTACTTTTGGTGGTAACTTATTCATAAGTATCACTAGAAGTGAAAAAAGTAATGTGGACCATTAATTTTCAAAAGAAGCAATAACAATTAGGGATTCCTAAACTGTTTGTAAAAGGAAGAGACAAAGTTAGAATAGAAATTTCGTCCATATTTCCATATTTAATCCATGGTTAACACATGGTTACTAAAATAGAAGGAATATATTGCATGATTATTTCTTCTTTTAAATATACTAGAGCTGAAATATTAATCAAATCCCCCAAAATCTGGGATAGGGTACCTGAAAGAACCTGAATTTCACATCTTGAAATACAGAAATAAAATATTTCAAATGAAGCCAAGGCTAATGAAAAGTAGTGGTGATATGCAGAAGGTCACAGCTAACTTTTGTGAAAATAAGTTTCTGGATAACGACAAGATTCAATGTGCAACTACAATAGCCCCATAATCAAGTATATTTGGTCCTGAATTTTTTACTTTATGAATGAAAGAAAGAATGCAGCTTCTGAGGCCAATTTACTTTTTTATGAATTCACAGTCCCAATGGAACCACGTTGCCAAGACTATATGCTGTGCATATGTATATACATAACAAAAATTTATAGATAAATGTTTGATATAGATGGGAGATACATTTTCAGATTTAAATAATGACACTGATAATTAAAGAAAATATAAAAGTTATGGGTAATTGAAACACACACATTTTAAAGTAATCAATTTAAGAGCATAAAATAGATATGGTCAAATGTTTTTGGAAAAAAAAAACAACTAAAAAAAACCTGGAAAAAACCCAAAAAATACATGGATTTATATGATTTTAGATTCAAAGTAGTGCAGGCTCCTTTTTGCTGTTGCAGATGTTGTTGCATTTTGGATGGCATAGTGAAATATTCATTGCCTATACTGAGGCCTGGATGTGACCTTGGAGTCTAATGACTCGTGCAGTTACCCAGGATGAGGAAAAGTGGGGTTTCAGTTCCTGCACTAATGAATGTTTGTGCTCTATATTCAACAAAAATTGTTCAGAAAGTATAAATATTCATAGGTGCTGAGTCTCTCTCTCCTTGCAGATGGGTGTTCTCATGCTCAGGTGAAAGCCATGCTCGATTTTCTTGTCAGTGTGTGATTTGACCTCCTGGTTTCTCTGGTGATGAGGTGGGAGAGGTCACTGCTTTGGCCACTCTTTAGCTCACTGCTCATTTAAATTGGGCTTTGTCAAAAGAGAGGATGCACACAGATTTACATGTATCCCTCTTCCTTATTATGTCTTTAGCTATCCCATACTGGAAGGATATTGTATTTCCAATACCCTATTGATCCTACAGTACTTTGGGCATTTAAAGGTATGGATCAAATTTTGACAGAGATCCAAATAAAGAAAAAGAAGGCACATCAGAGAAAATGTATTCCTGTGAGCGAGATGAAGACCAAGTCAGAGTGTTCACAGTCACCAAGTTTATCTTGCATTTAATCTATTTTCCACAGTACACAGTTCTTTTTGCAAATTGCAAGAAAACTAATCTGGTTTTACTGGAAGCAAAACTGAAGCAAAAATTCCTAACTTTTTGTTAGGTTTATAAACCATTTTCCCCTATACAAGTACAGAGAGAGCAAGTTACAACTTTGCCTTTACTCTCTTCAGAATAGAGGTTTCTGAATAGCAAGTTAACTTTAGCAGCAGAGTCAGTAACATTGCCATATTGATCAATAATTGTCTCACTTCTTTTTATTCCTTTTTTTTTTATTATCATTCAGCAGTGTCACTCCCCATCCGTTACATTTTTCACAATAAATGTTTGCTGACTCTAGCAAGACACACATTCGTGCACAACTCATCAGTACAATTCCTAGGAGATGTTGCAAGGGCTGTGAGAAACAGAATACTCCCTTTTCATGTTCTCTTCATTTTAGCTTATTTTCTAACTTCCCTTTCTAAGGATCCTCTACTGGAGTTGCTCTCTTAACTGATATCAACTGTGTCTGCTTCTTGTATTTGATTTAATCTGTCCCCAGTATCTCTTGCCAGCTGTAAAGTGTTTCATGGTTATTTGAGAATAGCAAGTTTAAAAGAGGGATGGGGAAGGTTAATTATAACAGCATAATTAATATAGTTCCTACTGAAGTAAATGACAGTTTTGTAATTTTATGTAAAACAAGCAGGATTACACTAATTATAATTTCATAATCTCCCCATTAGAGAAGCACAACAGTAACTCCATTAAAACATATTGCTTAACAGCACATTCCCTGCTGACAGGATCCATAAAATAGAACTTTAGATGTTCAAAACATGAGGTATGTACCATGATGTTATGTCAGGCAATAGCCATGCTCTTTTATTACAATTCTAATCATTCCCATTAAGTAAAATTCACACTTTTTCCTATTTTAATCTCAAAAAAAAAAAAGTCCCATCATATCTCAACTATTTTCTCAAATATTCTGAGTGGAATGCCCAGCTTGATTTTTTTTCTCTTTGCAATGCAGGAATTTCAGCCTAATAAGAGAAGAAGGCTCAGCATTAATTTGGCACATGAAAATTTGCAAGTGGGGATAAACAGACTACTGAAAAATACAGTCTTCTAACCCACTACCAACTCTTCTATTTTTTTTTAAACTCCATATTTCATCCCCCTAATTTACATAAATAAAGAAAGAAATTATTGTATTATCACAGCATTTCAAAAACAATCCTGCTTCCAGGATAGACTTTGTATTATTCATCCACAAGGAGGCCCATGATGCCCTTCCAAAACTCTGCAGAGCTCTGATGTCTAGATCTTTTAGGAGCTACATTTTCACTGGAGTTAACAACACTAACTCAGCATAAAACTTGACGACAGATTCCAAAAAACCTGTGGGAAGTAAATCAGAATTAGAACTCACATTAAAAAAAAAAAAAAAAAACCAAACCAAAAAACCAAAACCTAACAAGCAAACCCCCACTCTCTGCAAACCTGATTCACTTTTATCAGCTACCAAAATGATGCCATAAGTAGAACAGTCTTTGTAATGTTTTTTAAATCAAAAAGATACTGTTGAGAGATTTTCAGATGGATCAGCCCATCCACAGTAGCTTCACTTCGATGAAAATTTGCCAACATCTGTAGATTTGGAAAGAATCACATTTTTTCTGATGTATAACCATGTAAAGATTTCTCCTATTCTACTAGTCCTTCATATTAATTCATTAAAATGGATATTTTTTCACAGATTTTATTCCCTTTTTAGCTATGGTATCAGTAGCATCTTTTATATTTTCTCTGCTAACTTTGATTTAGCATTTTTGTTCTTTCTTTTCAGAATCACAAGGTTTTACAAACAAAACAGGCAATTTAAAATTAAAATCTGTCAGGAGTTTTGTAGGTAACCACTGTTTTAATATTTTTTCTTGCTTACATTCAAGCCATTAGACTTTTGTGCCTGATTTTTGCCTTCAATTTTCTGTAAAGTTGATGAGAAGTAGATATTCATAGAACAAAAATGCCCATATAAAATGAACCTGTATGCACTATGTACTCATAATTACACCTTGGTTTACAAATCCAGAGGATTCTATGACTTAAATGTACATAGTCTAAGTGCATCTTAAAGCAAATGGTGATGCACCAATGTTGAGAGGAATTTTTGGAACCTTATTTCAATGACATTTCTCATAAAGCAAAATAATAAACAGAACTGAGTTACAAAATAATTAAATGAAAATGCTAACATAATATCAATATTCACATTAGTTCATCACCTTGAAAAATTCCAAAAAATTGTAAATTTCTTCAAATATTTTTAATTCCTAGTCTACAGTTTTCTTTAGCGTTGTGACAACCTGCTGAATAGATACAGATGTGGCTCAAAATTGGCAACTGAAGACTAAATTCTAAATAGTGAAGTGATACTTCTGTATTTACCCACACATATGTGTATTACATATATAAAATCTTACAACAGGCCCACTGAACCTATATATATTAATGATGTAGTAGCCCAAACTAACAATTATATTTGTAAGAACATCAATATGTACTTGGACCAAAAATACTTCAAATAAATTTCCAGAGAAATCAAGTTCTTGCAGTACTTGCTTCAACTCATGTTTGGCCCATTCCTGGTGACATGAACAAGAGTTGGGTTTCTGTTCAGCTTCTCTGCAGAGGACTCCTCACACAACCAGGAGCAGAAACAGGGGACCACCAGAGAAGCTTTTAAAATCTTACTGTTGTAAAAAAATGATAGTAAATAGTTTTTTTTCCTTGATCAAGAGGCAATTTCAACTCTGTGTATGCAGTTTCTAGGGGGGTTTATTTTATTTTAATTTACTGAAGAAAGCTGAAAACTACTAACAGTGCTCATAATGGAACCATATGCTAAACTAAAAAAGAAATAAAATCTATAATTGCATCACTATGTCTGAGATTCACCAAATGTTTCAAATTCCCTTTTTTATGTGCAGGATGTTAAAGTCATACCCTGTACATCAGTACTGAAATGTTTAAATGGATTATTTTCATATTTATATCTTAGCACAAAGCAATAGGAGAAATTTTGCAATGCATTACCCACATATGCAAGCAAACCACAGCATGGAATCAAAGGTGGGGTTTTTTCTTTGTGTTTACTTTGCAAATGAGTTCATTTGGAGAATATGGGGCTGTGATAAAACTTTAATGATGAAAGGGACACTTGGAAATTGAAAAGCTGTAATTTCTCACTGTAAATGTATGAATCCTACTATAAGCACTCCTGGAAAGTTGCAGCCCTTTAGGACTTCTTCCTCTGCATTGCCAAAATATGCAATTCTCAGTAATTAAAAACCAGCAAATCTGTTTATTGTTAATGGCACAAAAGGAACTAAAAAAGCCTGCAAGGGCGTGGGCAGGAGCTAAACCTGCAAGAGTTTTCCCACTGGTGCCTGGCAGAAGGAGATTGCCAATGATAGAAGTTACCTGTCTTTCAGAATCACAAAGTGAGATAGGTTTTAGTGAAAGCTGAACATTTAGATAAGGGGGAAAGCTGGCAAGGCACACCTGGGGGATTGCTATTACTCAAACCCATCCATCCATCCATCCATCCATCCATCCATCCATCCATCCATCCATCCATCCATCCATCCATCCATCCATCCATCCATCATCCATCCATCCTCTAAATCCCCTCCTTAAGCGAAGTTACTTAGCAATAATCCCATAAATTCTACCAGACTACAGAAAAAGTAAATTGTTTTTTACTATAGCTCCCCAACAAGCAAAGGAAATACTTCTCTGAGACTGTACCTTACAAAAAATTCCATGTTTAGAGTCTGGCATACGCAGAAAACTTATTAATGAAGATTTATTTAATTAATTGTTCTCAAAGTGCCATGGGAGAGTAAGAGTTTGAAAAGCAAATAACATCATAGCTTGGTCAAGTATTTAAGACCAGAAGACCAAATTTTATTTCTTGAGTTGAGTCATGGAAAAAAAGGTCTTGTACCTGGGTCCTTGACATCTGTGGTTATATTCATGTCATAGTGACCTTAGTCTCCCTCTTTTGCTGACTTACCACAATTAGATTCAAAAAGGGGAATCTCAATTAGTTGTTTTCTGTTTTTGGAGTGTTTTTAAAGATACAAATACATATCGCCCAATCTTATTACTTAGTTCAATGGAATTTCAGAGAGACTAAACTTAAACTGACAAGTAGAGCTGTGGAAAACACAAAATCATGGTAATCTATCCCTGAAAATTTTACCCATTACAGCTCTCACCACGACAGTCCTGTGAGTATTGCCTTCAGGATGTTTTCTGCCTGGCCAAACATAATTCATTTGTGTGTTGTTATTGAAGATACATTATGAGCATCTGGTGGTATTTATATGTCTAATTTTTCTAACATATTAATTGCATTTAAAAATAAAAAGATTACCATAACGGGAAAAGTTCCTTTTAAATACTTCCTGTTATCTCTCATCCTTCCCCATGACTCTCAGCATGCTTTTGTGGTGGGCTTTAGATCTAAAACGTGTGAGTCTTGAAAGGCAAATTTATGTGCATTCATAATAGTGAGCAGTGCATACATAATTAGATTTAAAGAATGCAACTGATAAAACACATCTACTTGCTGTGTTGTTGCTGATATTTATAGCTGACACATGGAATTTAATATGGATCATTACTTTCTCAGGATTTTACACATTAGTTATGGTCATGGCATTACCTCAGTACTTCTTGATGTAAAATATTTTTGAGTTGTACATATTAGAAGAGTTCTTTCCATCACATTTGTCTTACCTTAATAGGAAAAGACAAAGTTTTACATCACCATAGCAATGCATTAATTTCTGTCTTTCAATATGATTCTAATATCAGGCACAACACATCATTTCTATTGAGCCAACCATCTCCAGCATGGAAACATCTGCAAACTATTCATGGATTTTAAACAGCAGCCCATTTGTGTGTATTGCTTCATAACTTCGTGCCACCATTTATTTAAGAGCAAGCCCTCAAGGTAAATTAAAATATAATTTCATTTTAAAAATAATTCAAACTCAACCTCCCCACCTACTGACACTGTTTGAATTATTTGTAAGCAGTTGAATTTTAAGTAATATTGAATCTAGCAAAGCTAAACCAATATGCTACATTTTTCAGATTTCATCTTTGATAAATATTATCATTTTTAATATAATCCTTCATAGATTTGTGCCCATCTCTTAAAATTTTAAATGTAAAATATATTACCAAAGTCACTGGATATAGTAACATTGATTAATAAAAGATATCAAATATGTTTTTAAAACTGAAGTATTCACACGGATGTAACAAGATTGCTATACTCATAAAAACATAACCTCTCCCAAAATACTTATAACATCTTAGTGTTTCTTTAATACACTCTCTAGCACATTACTGGAGATGCAAATAAATGTTTTTTAATTTCTCTGAGTAACCAAGGATTCTTCTTTCTGTAAGACTCATTTGAAAGAGGTATTCCATTTTTTCCATAATCCCACAAAATTTTATGTTAATTATTCAATGTGGTAACAAATTTTATTTTTTCTTTGTTATAACTAGATATTTTTACAGTATGAAAAGTTAGGGGAGATCAGGTTGCAGAAAACTTCCTACTAGATATAGTCCTCAAAGTTGCATATAAAATAAGGAAAAAAAAAAGAGAGAGAGAGACAGAGAATAAAAGCCCTCAACTCCTTCAGGCTTAATGATATATGTGCTACACTAAGGACTTTTCTTTAACATGTTTTCTTTTCAGTATGCAGCACTGAATAATACTTTCCACTATTTAAAAGCCTAAGCAGTGTGAAAAGTGTTGAAAGAAAATACACAAAGCTAACTAAGCTGATAAGGCTGTGATGACTGAAAATATCAATAGAGAGGGAAAAATTCCCATCTTGGTAACATGCTTTATAAACACCATGCATTTTTTTCCAGATGGGTTCATTCCTTTTAACTAGCAAATAGTATGTAACTTGCATTCATCTTCCTCCTAGTCAGAGTTGCTCATGACAGAAATCTTCAGCTTGCACTACATGCACTAGTTCTGAAACTGATACAAATATAAATATTTTTTTTTAAAGTTTAAAAATTGATTTGCAATCTCCAATAAAATCTATATAGACGTCAGTAATGACTCAAGTAAATTGTTGTGAATAGTTTTCCTTAGAGCAAAACAAAGAAGTTTGAGGGCTGTTAATATTAGATGCTAACAAGGCTGTGAATGCATAGTAGTGACAGAAATTAAAAAGCAGATGTCCTCCCACGTTGAAATTCCCCCCAACTTACTTCAAGATTACATGGTTGATGAAAGTACAGCAAGTTCTAATTTCTAGGGGGAATAATGACTTGTAGTTGCAATAATTTAAGGAATAATGTACCCCAACTGTACTTAATAAGGCTATAATTCCATCAAAGCCTTCCAGGGACAGCATAAACCATGAGAGTGAAACTCAAGTGGTTTCCTCATGTCACCAGAAGGCTGAGATGGAATTACAGTTTGAATTTATATTCATTTTGAAGGAGACTTATTTAATATTGCACATTGATCATGATTAATGCCTTTGGAACCGCCAAAAACTATTAGGGGTGTTCACGGTCTTTTGAAGCCACCAAAAGTCAATTATGCCACTGACTAGTGATTTTCAGCAATTCCTTGCTTTTAAAGCTGTGGTTTGGCCAGCACAAAGTGTTTAACCATGCTAAAGTTAACATCAATTTGGTCATATATTTTTAATACATTTCTTCTTCATACTGAATGAAGGTGGGAAAATATTTCTTCTATCTATCTGCACAGCTCTTTACTTATAGAATTTCATTGGAAATTAAGAGGCAAATTAATTGGAATCATTTGGCTAGCTTAGCCACTGAGCTTCACTGAATGAATATATTTTTATTAAACAGATTTTTCACTTAAATACCAATAATTTGTTCACATCCTTTGTGGGCTAACAGAACACAGAGGAGCTTTAGTAACAGGAGAAAATTATTTTTTGCTGGAAGACTGCAGGTAATGTGTTTTAAAATGAAAGATTACATGGAATAGCCCAGAGAGCCCACAGATAAAATGTTGTGGCTTGGGAAAAAAGAAAAACAGAAGGGAAAATCTGGCTCTTAAATAATGTGTGAATCGAAGTTTCTAGAGGTAAAGTAATGTTCAGTGTAATCCTTCAAATTTCTATTAATTTTTGGACTTGATGATGCTGTCTCCTTCCACAGGAAATCCCAATTGCTTAAAGGACAGCTACTCAAAAATGTGGTTTTTTTGTGATCTCCTACTGAATATCCTCACTTGCCTAAGCATAAGGACTTAGCATCTTTGGGATTGCCCTTTGGTGTCTGGACTCAAGATTCTCCTCTCCTGAAGGGTCTCCACAGTTCCAATGTGGATATTTGCCAGCCTCTTGTGGATTTCATAGATATCATAGGGGATCTAATACTGCAGAAGATGCCTTTATTTAGACAATGGCATTAAGCCAAAATGTTTACACGTGTCAGAGAACCTGCCATAAAATATATTTCCCCAGAGATGACAGTGTGTCAATTTCTGAAATTCCTAGTGCTGAGTAGCTGATTTGATTTACACTTCTGCACAGAAAACACATCAAGGTAATCTCAGCTCCTCTTTACAACAATATATTCCAAGTAGAGGATTTATTTGTAATTTGTTAAGATCAGATACAGATAGAGATAAGTCACATACAAATCCTATTGAAAGTCTTTTGGCCAATTTCTAAGATGATGGTAGAGCAAATTGATCTTTAAAGTCAGAAACATGACAGCATAGTAATCAGTTACATGTCATTTTTGAGCAAGATAAATATACATTCTACACACCAAGCTAAAAAAGCACCATTATGTAACAAAAAAAAAAAAAATGCAGTGTTGTTTGGTTCAAGCACAGCAATCCCAATTGGCTTTTGGAAGGAGATTTTCTCAAACCTAAGACCCAATTCTAAAGGTTGCCTTTGGAAAACCACAGTATGAAAACCCCCTGATCCTTGCATGGACCACTAAAAGTCAAACCAGACGTCAGGTTTTCACATTTTTATGAATAAACGTCCCTTGATGTTTTGAATGCTGAGGACTCAACATAGCATATTAGAACAAACGAAAAGAAGAAAAATCCAATCAGGATGCTGGCTGAGAAAGTCCCAGAGACAAAACAATTCTGGAGGCTGAGAAAATTTCTTAGGTTTAGTGTTATAGGGCTGTCTTGTTCTCACAGACTTCCCTTGGCATTTGGTCGTGGACAATGTCATATAAACTCTTTTTCTGCAATAACCCTAGAAGGGTGCTACTAGTGTTCCCTTCCTCAGAACAAATGTTAAAGCCTGGCTTTGCTTCCTGAGATGGATTGAAAGTTTTTCAGTTTCCACATGTGACATTTGCAATTGATGCCAAACCTCTCCTATGTTCCATCCTTATGTGGAATCCAGCACAACTCAGCATTCCCAGTGCTCCTTTGCAGCTATTTCATCAGTAATCATCTCTGCCTGGCTTCCCTGAAAAATTCTTCAAATTCATGAAAAATTCAAATTCTTCAAAAATAGATAAGGTCAAAAATAACAGCCTTCTGAATGTTTTCCTTCCTATTAGCTGCAAATTCTTTGAGAGAAACAACTGCTTGAACTTGCCCAGATTGCTCTTTAATTAGGAGTTCCAACACTGGAGGAGCTTTTAATTGTTCCTATCCATTTCTCAGGATAAATAAATAAATAAATAAAATGTTTGCACTCCTCATACATATGGTCTTATGCTGTACTCCAAGCAAAGTTGTTTTCAGGAGTTATCTACTTCCTTCTGTACTTCAGTTTTTATTGATGTGAAGTAATAACAAAAATACATTTTTATGGCCGTTTACTAAATGTGAAAAATCAAGACATGAAGCACAGAATTCTGGATACACGGGTACAATCACAAACAAGCAATTAAAAATTTATCTAGCCAAAAGAGGTGTTCTGGTACAGAGTCAGCTCGCTTTTCATTTGCTTTCATTTCAGTTCATTGCTTTTGTGATCAATCAGTGAAAAATAACAATGTGTTCTGAAACATGGAAAAGTATATAAAATTTTAAAAGATTTTTATCCAACCAGATATAGGGAGAAATTATTCTTCCTTCCTCTAAGGACATTGGAGGAATAATAATAATAAAATCTTGGAGCAACTGCCCTGAGACGCCTCAGGCAGCTTCTCTGGAGTTTTTCAAAATCTGTCTGAATCAAACCCTGAGCAGCCTGAACTGACCACTAAGCTGCTTGGGCATAAGCACAAGGTTGGACAAGAGACTTCCTGAGGTCCCTTTATCCTATGAAAGTATGTGTGTATGTCTTAGGTTGGTGTAAATTAAAGTGTAAATAAATTAATTAATAAATGGAGCAAAATCCATTTCCAAAGTTTTTGGAATTTTTTTCCCCTTCAGATACAGTCTTTTTTCTTTTTTGAAAATACAACAGGGGGTGTCTTTGGCAAATTATTTTACTCTGTGCTCTTAACTCTATTTTCCTAGACCTTGCTTTGTCAGCAATTGTCTTCTATTAACTTATCTGCTGTACATCAACATTGGAAATAAAGAAAGGGGAAATTGCTGTTCTTTTCCTGAAACAATTTTTGAAATGTTTTCCATTTTTGAAACTTTATTCCTGAAAAAAAATTGGAATAAAAGATAAAGAAATAGAAAAAAATAATACAGTATTGTTAGTATTATCTTAGTCATCTGTTAACTACAAATGTTTATTACATTGGATAAAACAGGTGCTAGCTTACAACAGCAAAATAATTGGATATTTTTTCTACAGGTCTGTTGATGAATCTCCAAACTTATTTTTCAAATTTTGGATGTTGAATCATTTGTCTGCAAAGCTTGATATATTTTGAAAAATTATTCTCAAAATGGAAGCAACCAACTGTAACAAGAGTTTTGTAAAATTTTAACCTTAATATTTCTCAAATCCTTTCCAGGCATTCCATAAGAACATCGACAAGGTTAAATACATGGTAAGCATAATATTTTCAGGTAAATAGGAGACTTTTTGTAGATCTAGCTGAGACTTAGAGGTCAAAATTAAGGTATTTTAAATCAGTGGTGATTCCTTTATTCCTCCACATAAATCCTGCTATAAAAAATGCACTATGGGAGATATCCTGAGGAAAGAGATTATTTGAGTGTAAATATATAAATATATAAATGTGAATAGACATGCATATATGTGTATAGCTATATAAATATAGCTGCACAAAGTGGGGCAATAACAACAAAGTATGATGTGGTGACATTCTGTATGATGAAAAAGATCATTACATTAATGAAGGAATTATGGACACATTAAATCTTTGGTACAGAGGATTCACAAGAAAAGGAAAGAGTGGTATGAGAGGATATCTTTGTTATACCTCTTTTTAATAAAGGTTTTCGAGATTTCTAGTTAATTGTTCTCTAGAGAATGCAGAGTAAATTGTTTTATACTTCCCATATATTTCAACTTATTCTAATTGAGAATAAATTGAGAGAAAACATTCCAATCAGATCTGGCATTGCCTTGAGCCCTGTGTCCCACACTGGGTGCCCAAAAGGTTTAACCCCAGCCAGCAGCTCAGCCTCACCCAGCCACTCACTCACTGCCCCACACAGGGAGGGACAGAGAATCAGAAGGGCTAGAGCTGGAAAACTCATGGGTTGGGATAAAGAGAGTTTAATAGAAAGAAAAAGTTGTGCACCCAAGCAAAGCAAAGTTTGACTTCCCCACTTCCCCTGGGCAGGCAGGTGTTCAGCCATCCCAAGGAGAGCAAGGGCTCCTTCATGTCTGGTGGTGACTTAGAATCACAGGTCACTCTGAATGTCACCCTGCTTGCTACATGGTCTGGGACATCCCTTGGGGTCCCTGTCCTGGCTGTGTTCTCTCCCATCTCCTTGTGCCCCTTGAGCCCGTTTGCTGATGATTGGGCTGCAGAAAAGGCTTTGGCAATGTGCAATTGCTGCTCAGCAGTAATGAAAACATCCCTGCATTACCAACATTGTTTCCCAGCACAAATTCAAAATTCATCCAGTTATCAGCTACTGGGAAGAAAAATAGCTCTACCCCACCCAATATCTCATGTAAGTGTTTAATCCATCTCTAAAAATCTTAATAGGAGAACTATAATCCAAACTGAGTGAACAAAACTATCATTAACAAGCACAAAAATTGAGTTGCCTGAATGGCTAAAGGAGATCTACTGTTTTAATTAGAAATATATGAAACTAAATTTCAGTAAACTCTTCCAACATATTAGTACATTTTCTTTTTGTGAGGATTAGGCATTTGAGATGACAGCGATTCTAAAAGAGCTGGAAGACCTTAGATACATATTCCCTAGCAAAACATACAGATCACTGAGATACTGATGTCCTTAAAAAATGCCCTGCCTTTGCACTTGGAACTGACCTCTATTTTTCATTAAGCACTTTCTAGAATACCCAGGAACTTCTTTTCCCTGGAGTCTGAGTGTAATGAAGCCTGAGGTGTCCAAGGAGGTGTTGGTAAAAAACATACAAACTACAATTAATTTTTCAGGTGTAGCTCTCTCAACTGTCATGTTCTGTTTTCTTTACTTCTGAATGAATTACAATTTTCATTAGTTTGTTGGGTTTTTTTCTTTTTCTTTTTTTTTTAATATGAAACTGTTTTCTAACTTTAAAAAATAGGGTTGTTGTTTTTTTTCCACAGGAATGAATTTTCTGAGGTTTGTTTATAGTTTGAAATAGTATCATAGATTCAGGGAAAAAATTTGTACTCTCTCAAGCTACTTAACATAGGACAGTACCTTATGATATAATGGGTATATTGCAACTGCCCCTTCTCCTTTATTTTTTCCTTGCCTTAGCTTTTTCCTCTCATTCCCCCATAGCACTTTCAACTCAGAGTATAACTCTCATATAATTTCCCACTAGACTTGAATCCAGTGGATCTATCAGTACAGAAAGCAAATTTGCACACCTTTCAGATTAAGCTTTGTAAAGGCTTCTTATTGACAGCATCATTAGATATTAGAGAACAAACTTTATGTAAAGATATCTTCAGCGACACTTCTTGAACAAAATCTTATTAAAATTTTATTTCCTTACTTGCTCCATATAATCAATATTTCTGATAATCAGAGTCTGATTCAGGACATTGAGGCCATTTCTTTGTTGCCCTGTACACCCTCAGCTTTTGGGATACTAAAAAAGCTGCTATGTCTCTGACATATACAAAAATGAAATAATAGAATATGTGTTTTCCACCACTCCATCCAGCCCCTCCATTAATTTTATATCACTCTGGTTATTTGGGTTTTTGTGACTTTCCCTAGTGTGTGGGGAACACAGTTTTTACAAATGTGGGTCCATTCTTGCCAGAAAAGGCAGGTGATAGATGATTCTGCTGCCAATGGCCAGACTGAGAAAATGCACATTTCCTACTCACAGAAAAATAAAAATACGAAATAAAATAATATAAAATGTTGTTGATTTTTCACAAACCTTCTCAACCCTTCCAGTTTTCAGTAAAACTGATGTCCTTGTCAGATTCATTGTTAAGAGCACTGGATATTTGTTCAGCTGTAGAAATCTGGAGCAAAAGATTGTAGGTTCAATGAAATGGCATTTTCCAATTAAATTGTGTTTTGCTGGAAGTTCCCCAAGCTCTACCAAACACCATGGTTATACATCCTATGTAAACTACAGATTTGCATCATTTTTGCATGACAGATTTTTGAATACATAAGGCTTGGGGGAACGAAGCTTTGCAAGGTGAACATTACAAAATGCCCAGTGATTTTTTCCTTTCTCCCACAGGCTTTCCTGCAGGCTTGCATAATGGGGACATTAGTTATTAAATTGGCACTGGGTCTTTCTCTATTTCTCTATCATTTTCAAACAGGTTAATTAAAGCTCATTTATATGCCAGTTAAATAGAAGGTAACTTGAGTCAGAGGAAACATCAGCACACATTTTATCATAAATCCTTCTGAACTTATAAATGACCTTCAGCCACTTCCAATATCTGCCTCTTGAAAGTTACAAATATCTGCCTCTACAACCTCTTCTAAAAACCAAAGCAAAAAAAAGAAGAAATATTTTTATTTTTGTTTTACATGGGAGACTTCCAAAATCCTGTGTTGTGACTGTCAATAAGCTCAAAGGAGAAAATTATTTTGCCCAGTTACCATTCATGAAGAATGAGAAGGAAAAAGAAAACATTCATTATACTTTTAGCCTAAGTGAGATGCAGGTAAACAAAGCAAGCATTTCATCCTCAGCCTCAGCTCCGTTGGAGACAGATGTTGACACAATTGCAAGTGAAGTTTCTATGTACAGATCTGTTGGTGGAAAGCCCCAGGTACTGCTGGTATGCAAAAAACTAATTAGCCACAAGTACACAAAACTTGGTTGTATCTGTGCTGCTCAAGGCTCAAAACCAGAATGTTAGGGCTCACTTACATCAAGGTACATTCCTGTTTCCTTTGGGTGTGCTCTTTATCAACAGCAAAACCATGTGGTTCAATCTTCTCTCACAGTTTTGAACTTGTAATGTTTTAATGTGAGTATGTACATATCTATTTTGGAGCATCAGAAGCAAGACTAACTTTCCAGGTAGGGTGCTTGTAAACACTCTTACAGTCATAAAACTCTTTAATTCTATAGATTTTGTTTTATATATTTCCTTAGATTTTTCTTTTCCCTTTAATCTGCTAAACTTCATTAAACTCTGTCACTGAAAAATCATAAAAACAGTGTGTCTGTGAAGCTAGTACTCAGAATTGTTTTTTGTTATTGTATCCCCAATGATTGTCATAGAATATTCTAGAAAAAAACAACGTGGATCATATGTAACCATTGATTTTTAGTCATAGTTCCTCATTGATTTCAGTGGGGAGCTCTTATTAGGCATCCCTGGCATGAAATGGCCACTTGTATTAGATTTTTTAGAAAAAAAATAACACAGTTGGCAAAAATAATCAAAACAGGCATCAAGAAATTTGCCCCATATTGTGAGCAATCGCAATAACAAAGTTATCTATCCTGCACCACTGAATAATTGCAGCATAAAAGAAAACAAAACTTTTTTTTTTTTAATAAATATCAGTCCTCAGGAGCTAAAAGTAGACAGATTAAACCATATGATTTGGGATTAGTTTCTGAAGAATTAGAAAATGAAATCTTCAGAGCCTGGAGTTTCTCACTGTGGGAGCCATCTTGTGGAGGGAAATTATTTTCCCTGTGATAGCTTAAAAGCAGATTTGCTTTCCTTTAATTGGCAAAAATATAGATGGGATGTAAAAGGCACATAGACCTAAGTATATCTCCCTTTCACAGCTCTAAAAGAAGAAAAAAAAAATAGGCAGATGACTCAGAAAAATATTTTTTGGGTTTTTTTAATATCCATTATTGGATATTCATTCCCTAAAGGTTTCTGTGCATGATCCCAGATACACTAAAAAGAAAATTTTAAATTCCAAGCTCAAGAAAAACTCCTTTTTTTCAGAAAAAAATACATGATGTTCACTCTTTAGAATTTGGATATGAATGCTTTTTATTCCATATTACCAAAAATATCTCATGAAATGCAGTTCATGACTTTTATCACTGTCCTGTTTTCTGAACATTCTATTATACCGAAAGGACATTTTTACTCACGTGGCAAGTTATCACCTGACCCCATTGCCTAGATAGCAAGGAGGATTATATTAGGGCATATAAGAAATCTGTGGAAGACACTAGAGTCAACCTGGAGAAGTTTTCCTACTTCTCATGCCATGAGTTGAAACACTGAACTGCACTTTTCTCTCATTAGCAATTACAATGTTTATACAATTCCTCAATCTGTTATTCCCTCAACAATATACAACATTTATAGCAATACACCTGATCTGGCAGTTCTGGCTGCAGCACTTCATGAGCTCCTTTTCTCTCACAGCAGGGCTTGGAGGTGATCTTTTCCCAGCCAGTCAAGCATCACTGATGAGGAAATCATGTCAGCTGTGGTTGCCTTTGCTCCAGCAAAAGTGTGCATTTGATCTGAACATTTTTTTCTCTTGATTCTTCCTTTTTGCTTTGCTCTTTCGGTCAGAGCTCCTTCTATCTTATTCCAGCTGTGGTTTCCATGGGTCATGTTGGGATCTGAGGCTCGGATCTGAGATCTTGGTGAGCTGGAATTCACTCTTTGTAGAAAAGACAGCCCCCTTGTCTCACTTCCATGCTGCCAAACTCACTTCTTTAATGATCTGACCATTGTTCACCTTCATTTCTGCCTCTGCAGGATGACCTGGAGCCTCACTGCGCTGCCTGAGCAAAGAGAAGGCCCTGCTCCTTCTGGAAGGAATTGGCTAAGGATGGGCACTCTGTTAGGTGATCAGAGTGCCACAACCTTCCCAAAGACGTGTCTTGATAAAGACTCCTTGGGGGCACAGGCAGCTCTGTGCTCTCTGCAGCGATTTCAACCCTTGTGAGGTGGGTAATGCAGAAGAAAAAGGATGGAGCCCTCATTTGGAGTTCCACAGAGAGCCTTTATTGAGCCTCTGCTGTGAAAGGTTCCTCTGAAGTCAGCTGGAGCAAGGGTTTATATAGGGATAGAAGGGGGAGGTACAGAGGCGGGGTGAGGGGAAGGACCAATGGGATACATTGAATCTGCATAAATTTGCCAAGTGGGTTGGGAATGGCCTCTCTTCTCACCATGACGAGAGGTCATTGCCTAGAGGCATTTCCTCCATGGGAATGTTATACTTCTTAGCAAAACCACCAGCCTCCACAGCTAGGAAAGTAGGTTTTTCTTCCTGACCAGATGATTTTCTACAGGTTATATTTTTCCTATCTTTCTCACTTTGTAGAGACGGGTTCTTCATGGGAATTTTTGCAAAGAATCATGAGGCCCTGTTCTTCAGGCTATTCCGTTGTCTCTGGCATCTTCTTTCTGGAGCACTCAAAAGGTTCTAGAGTACCCTCTATCTCCAGATTTTGTTCAGTGTTGCCCATAGACTTAAAATTTTAAGTGTAAAAACCCCACCAGCAGTCATAAAATTCAACTGATGACCCATGGGGCAAAGTTAGGTAGCACAGAAGAATATTCCAGAGCACCTCGTTCTTGAAAATTAGCAGCAAAAATATAATCATTGGAAAGTTTTACAAAACTGTAAAGTAATATGAAAGCAGAGTTCAGTAATGTTCCAGAGAATTGAGTTTTGGCTTTTTCAAAGTTTTTGGCAAGTGTTTTGTGCTTGGTTCAACGCCTATTTTCTTTTTTTATATTATACTATCAAAGCAAGTCATATTTCACAATATTATCTTTACTCCTTTGGTCTGTCAGTGACTTTTATGTCCTCATTGTAGGGTCAGCTCTAAGAAGTCAGAGCTTTCCCCAAAGACAAAGTTTTATCATTTCTTCTAGGCTTGCTGACCCAGAAAAATTCAGCAAGTAATATGAACAAAGCAGACATTTAGTCCACAGAAAATAAAAAAGTACAGATCCCAAGACAGAAATGCAGTCAAGGACAGAGGCATTGCTAAGAAGCAAGGAGAAAGGAATTGCTGGGAAAAAATTATGTCCAAAACAGTTAAGGCCTGCAGATAAAGTAGGGGGTGAAGTAAAAGAAGAGATAATTTTGGAAATATTTCATTCCTCCACCTCCCACCCATGCTTTTCTTTAATGCTGTAAAGTAGAATGTAGTAACAAAATAATCATGAATCTTTCATTAAAAAAAAAAAAAAATCTGTGACCAAGCAGAAAAGTCTTTCAATAAGGTTTATGTTCTTGAGGTATAGATAAAGTGTTAAAAATCTCTTCCCAAACCCTGTAATTTCTGCTTCAGTGATAAAACTGACACTGGTGTTTCCAATTTTCCTGTTAACATACTCAGTTTGAGACAGCTTTCTGTCCACTTGAGTTCTTTCAAGGTACCTTTGATTTTGTTCAAGCAGGCAACAGAATCCAGGCATTTCTTACAGATTTAGTTACATAATATATGATACTCATCATCTTAAGTAGGCTACTCACTCCAGTTAAAGAATGTTGTTGATTTTTTGGTGTTTGTGCAGCCATAGAAGATCTGACCTAAAACTCATTTAAATGAAAGACGTCTATTGAATCCATGGGCTTCAGGGCATAAACCCGTCAGCCTTTCACTGACTCACTGAAATGCTGTAGTCAGATAGATGATTCATGTTTCTTTCCAATGCTTTGGACTTGAATGTGGTTATTCAAGGAGTTAGTAATCACAAGGCTAGTATTTTATAAGCTATGAATGTTATAAGAATGCAGATATATCAACTCAGTACTGTTCTTTCTGGAAAAGATGATTTTATTTTTTAAACAGTGCAATATAGATTAAAAAAATGAAAGGAAAAATTTAAGGGCAGATAAAAGCTGTGTTAAAATTTCTGTTCAAAACTGGAATTGGCAAGTGTTTGCTTTCACAACAACTGATATTGGAAAACAAGAAAGGTAGATAAGGTGTTTGCTTGCAAACCCAGATAACCAAGAAAGTGTCAAGGGGATTTAAATGGAGAAGAAATCTACGGACCACATTTTTTATTACATTGGTGTTTATTGACATTACATTTGCATAAAGTGAAAGCAGATTTGGTAAATGTGGGTGTAGATTACGTTGAGATGTGTAATGGAAAAAAAACCCACAAACCACCAAGATGAAAATCCCAATTGTATAAAATCTGTCATTAATTTCAATAAATAAATGGATAATTTATCTAGTTATGATTGTATGAGGACAAATATCAATGAAGTAACAGACATCTATTTGCCTATTACTAATTTGTCACACTCTCCCTGCAGTTAGCTAGAAAAAGGGATTAATATTTTTTCTACTTACTGTTCAATAATATTCCTTTATGTATTCATTAACTATGTTACTAAATCGAGGAAGTAATGCAATCCCTAATTTTAAAAAAAAAATCTGCTTTTAAATAAGGGCAAAATGTTTTAGGAAATGGTTACATTTTTTGAGCCTGAGTCTGTGTTTATCAGTACTTACTTAAACGGTATTATTCAAGAGTTTTGTGTTGTTAAACTAAACCCTAGTGCTGAAAACATCAGAGGAGTTGCATAATACGTGTGATAAGTATTTCCCTGAGAATTATTACAGAACATAAGAAGGTCCTTTCTGTTTTACTTGGCTTTCAGGAATTTCACTAGGGTCCCCTTAACTTTGTAGAGGGAAAAGAAAGTTGAGTTACAGCAACAGATAAGGAGGCCTTCAAGTTTATAGAGCAGATTTCATTCCTTCCTTGCTAGACAGCTAATGTGAGGAATGATTGCCATCTGTGAAACCTCTAATCTGCCCCACCAAGATAAATAAAATGGGGAGCAATCAAAATTTCAGGATACCCTTCACACTGTATCACCCATGGCCAAATTACCTGTTTTCATGAGATTAAACCACACTTCAGTATATTTCTGAAAGGATGTGATAGAAATACACTGTACAGCCAGGGTACAAGGCCCTGGTATTTTAGACTTATATAGAGAAAAGCTTTAAACTGACATTTTTTCTGTCAGAGGAAGGAAATGATGAACCAAGAAATCTGTCTCTGCAATGTGTCAGAAGGTGATCCCAAGGGAGAGAAGTATTAGTAGCAAAAGGAGCTCTGCCTTAGTTTTTTAGGTATAGACAAGGAGCATTGCTAGAGGACAATTTCATACCCCTGTGAAGAAACTTGAGTCGAAAAGTCATGTCACAATTAGCAGAGAATTTCTGTGAACTGCTCAAGTTTCAGCTAAGGGAACTAACTTGGGTGCACCCTCTTCTCACTGGAAATAAAAATGACTCATTGATTCCACTTCGCTTGGGAATCTTGCAAACAAATTTTTCAATCCCAGCCTGAGCTTTCTGCATGTGGCAGAGTCATTTCTAGACAATCCTTGTTTCAAGGCTAAATTGGCCTCTTGGAAGCCACTGGGGTTTGTTTCTGTCACAATCATTCTTGCTCCTTGTTTTCCAGCTTGTAGCACCACAGGAGGACAAATCCATACCCAGCGATAGGTGTGTGTCACAGAAAGCCCCTCATTCCCAATCAGCCAGACTGGCTCTGCTGGGAAGGTGCCCTCGAGTTCCAACTGTGCCCAAAATTCCTTCCAGAGGAGGAGCAGCTGATCAGGAGGGGAAAGGGCTGGTGCATTCCCAGATCTCACTTCAAGGAGGAGTCAGCATGCAGTCAGGACATGAGGTTGGACATGAAGGCTCAGAAACGTAGAGGTGGGCTGCTAAGACATTCCCACAGTCTGCAGGATTGCAAATTACTTAATCCTTAAAATTAGGATAAAAATGTGATGCTTTCATTGACTACAGTATTAATGGATCATAAATCCCCTTTCTGTAAATCCTTCTTGCTCAGTACTACCGGAAATTGCAAATTTTTTAAAATATATTGGAGAGTTTGTGAAATCAATTACTGCTACTAATGAAATAACAGCTAAAGATTTCAACTGTCTTATTTTGCTATGCACTTTCCTGCAAAAATACATAGTTTGAATAAGATAAACTGAATACTTGTGTGTGTCTATATATATATATATATGTATCAAAGGTAGCTATTACTTATTTTTGTTGATGAGGAATTGTAGAACAAAGAGTTGACACCTAGCCAGAGTGTACATATAAGAATCACAATATTGGCCTTCTCAGTTCCAAGAGCCCAGTGTCACCCTGTTGATTCTCCCTAAAATATGCACATTATTGTCCCCTATGAATCACTACTTTTTCCCAACAGGAGCTCACTGCCACATGCTGTCCCGTCCCCACCAGTCAGCATGCAGGTCATTCTGTGCTGGTATGGGCTTTTATTTATTTATTTTTAACTTTGAAGTAAGATGGAGAGTTTCTATGCAGTAAAAGCAAGAGACTAAAATAGCTGAAATGGTTTTATGAGTAGTTACCTGGCAGTTTTTCTTCTAGCAGGCTAGGCAAAGAGCATGAAGGTTAGAGAAGAGGGCAGAAAGAATATTAACAGGAAAACTAATAATTTTATGGGTTTTAGAGGACTTGGGCTGTAGTGATAGCATGCACTGAGATATGCAGTACCTACAGAAAGTCATAGTCAATGGTTAGGAGTAGATAATATTTAACATTTATATAGTGTTACACAGCTTCAAAGGACTATGCAAACATAAATTAATTAATCCTCAGGATTTTAAGATCTCTATTTAGATAGGTAGATTCCTCTCAGAAAGTTCTGTGTAGCACAGATGATTACATCTACTTACAAAATAGGACAAACAACAGCAATAATATCACTGGCTTTGTGATTCAGTTAAGCACTGTTATCCCTCTTTTGCTGATGGAAAAGCTGAGGTTTAGCTATCAGGAAATTTCTGTGAGGCATGTCAATGAGAGAGCTGAAATTAAATTTTTGGAATGGCCTATCTTTGGACTCTTATTTTCTGCCTGCTAAGTAAATCTAAGGAACAATATAGTTTAGTGATGTGCAATAGATAAATAAACTTAAATTAAAAAGTTCAGAGTTATGATATTTCTTTTTTCGTAAAATTTTCATCGCAATAATGCAGTTTCGTGATATTTTTTTGGAATTTAGATCAAAAGTAATGTTGGGGTGTGGGAAAAGATACAGGAAAACATTCATCATCATGTGGTCAGATTCTGACCACTGTCAAAGAACAGACCTGTTTTAAAGGGCCTTATTAATTTATCTGTTTGGTGACTTTGAAAATTTCTTTCTTTATTGTCCATTGTTTGAGATTTGCAGACACAGCTAACACATACATGTTCAATAAAGTCTGATGTGATGCAGAAATGTCTGCCAGAGTCTGCAGAGATCCTGTAATAACATTGATCCCACTTAGGAGTTAACTCAGAGGCCTGATGATAATTAAAAATGTCAACATCATTAAATATTTCATTTCTTGTATATGAAAGAAGAGGCTGAGTCTCATATTTGCATAATTTACATAACAGCCGTCTAATTTTGGTGATTGAATTGATGAGACCTGGGATGTCTGAGCTTTTGGTTTTTTTCTTTCCAGTCCACAAAGTGTCAAACCCAGAGAACCTCTCAAATCCTATCAGTGTATTGAAGTTCTACTATGGGTATTGAAATCCAAAAAATCTGAGAAACACAATCTTCTTGGGGTTGTTCATATCATTTAAGTATGATGGCAGCTGATATGGATGGAGCACAGAGAGCTTTTCTCACTTTATTGTTTTCACTTAACTCCTGCTAGGAAGATAAATGGCAATGTTGTCAGTCAAAAATATTTTAATATTAAGTTTTCTCTCTCAAGTGGGCCCAAATGGTATTAAAGCTTTGCATCAATTATCTTATTACTAGCTTTTAGGAACTGTGAATTTTGTTTTCTGAAATGAACTCGGTTCCACAGAACCAACCATTAATATTGCAGCCTGGTAACTTCCTGTCTTACTTTAATTCATCGCTAATTTACAGAAAAATATCCCATTGGTGAACCAAAAATAATCCAAGAAGACCTTTCATGATATAGGTCACTAAATTAAATTCCATTTTGAACCTTTGCCACATGATTTAAAATGCTAAATATTTCAAGGTTTACATTATAAATGTTTTTCTGGTATTATCATCTGGAATTTTGGGGAGGGAGTGGGTTGCCTTTCATTTTTACATTAATGTTATAATATATAGACCAAGAATTTTGATATTAAGTACAAAATTGTTTTGTTAGAGTTGCTGTAAAGAATTTAAAAACACCATGACCTAGGATAATATCTCAGCTCGTGGGAAATTCAACTGTCATGGGACGAGAGGGGAGGTCTTCTCATGAATTAATAAATAGCTTAAATAGTAGGATTAAGTGATCAGCTCCAACAAAATAGAGGTTTAACAGCAGAGTCCCTCAGGGAGCTCTGCTGGGATATCTACTGCTCAACATAAATGATCTAGAAAAAGAAAGGAATAATGAGATGACTAAGTGTTCTGATGATACAAAATTCTTTAAAATAATAGTGATGAAAACTGACTGCCAGGAGTTGCAGTGGATTTCAAGGTATCAGTCAGCTATGGGGCAAGGAGCAATGAACATCACTGTGGACAGGAGTAAGATAATGTACATTAAAGGGGGGAAATCTCTTTATTATAAACACAGAGTGATGGTCATTAACCTAGCTGTTATCATTCTGAAGAGATATTTAATTGTCATTGTCCATAATCCTAGGAAAACATTAATAGCCTGACTGTGACAGGCAAAGCCTAAGTAGAATAAGAAAAAAGCATCTAAGGGAAAGAACAGAGAGTGGAAAAAGACCATCATGTACAGTCACAGCACAGTCATATCCTGAATTACAGATTCATTTCAGTCTCCTCAGATAAAAACCAGGACTGTCAAAAAGGCAGGGCTACAAAAACCCCAAAAGTATGGATTGCTCTCAGTACTAAACAAACTCTGACATAGTGAAAAGTGAACTGTTAGATATATAAAATCCTGAACAGAGAATAAAATATGATTATTTATATTTTTTTCATTTCAAAATTAAGAAATCTAAAGTTAGTAATGGAGCATTAATACCAAAATATATATTTTTTCACATATAATTGTGGAGTTTGTTGCTATTTGTTGCAATGCTTTGGATTTGCAATAGGTTTAAAATTTGCATCATGGAAAAGGAGCCCTGACAGGCTGCTCATAAAATGCTAAATTACAGCCTCAAGCTCAAAGGCCAGGTGAGGAAAGGCAGAAGAAATAACTGAGAGGTCCTGCTCTGTCTTTATGCATCAGAAGTAAAAAGGTGGGCTAGATGAAAGTTTCAATCAAAGTGGTTTTATTAACTTCTGGATTTTTTTCTAATTACATCATGTCTGCTTCTCATCTGTGAAATGGGGCTAAAAATACACACTACTCTTACTTTGGAAGCATGTTAAGATTTGAGATTTTCTGTGATGTCCTTAATGGTGTGTAAGGCACAGAAGTGGCAGGTTTTGTTTGATTGCAAAAATACTCTGACATTTGCTTGTGATTAAATTATTTTAAACGTCTTCTAAATAGCTTGGAGACAGTTTCATCTAGTTATAGTGACTTCTAAGGAGAAATGACTTTGAGCAGAAATTGTATTGGCATGCTCATTCTACACTCCATCATTTGTGTTTATTGAGGTGAGGGCTGTTAATGTTCTCTTTGGGCCAGCCTCTGCCTGCATATGCAGAGATCTATAAAATCCCAATTAAACTGCATTTCGGTATAAATGAATGGCAAGCATTCTGCTATTCCCAGGACACTTCAACTCAAGTGTTTTTCAGGCTCCTGTTTCCCCTGTCCTCAGCACAGAGGTAATGGATCCTGGTGACACACTGCTGCTGCTGGAGCAACTGCAGCATTTCCATGGCCTCTTTTGGCAGCAATTCTCAAATATCTGCCTGGTGAGCTCTTTTCTAACTCACCTGCTAATGAAGGAGGTGGAGAAAGAAGCCATTGCTATTGCTTGGCATGCGAGCACCATTTTAAACCTGACCTGTGAAAGTAACATGTCCATATTCCCTCTAAAAGATGATTGCTGCAGCCTTGTTCAGAGATATTCATCTCTGCTAAAATCTTCTGGAATTTACTCTCTGGGCAGCTTGAAGGCTATTGAACAAAGAGGTTTTCTAATACATCATAATTACACAAACACCTGTGCTGAGCAGCCTTGTACTGAGCGACCCAAATTTTTTTTCAGCTCTTCACCAATGCTCAACACTCCTCATCTGCAATTTGGTGGTCTAATGGCTGAGCATAGGATGCAGTGAAGTACAGATGGGAATTCTAGATCAAAGACATTTCAGGAAAAGTGCCTAGATATACCTGTTCACATTATTGGTCTTGATATAATTTTACAACACACTTTGTAACATAAAACTGCTTAATTTCAATGTAAGGTCAAAACTTGAACTAGACATAATGTCATTTATAGGTGTTCTCTTCAGATTGTGTAAAAAAAATTGTGAGATTGTTTGACTCAATATATGATTGTCACCCTGCACAATACTGTGTGCAAAGTGTCTTTTTAAAGATTTTGTTTACTTTTCCAGATTGTTCAAGTTGCTTTTACTCATACAAATTTTAGAGTTTCCAAATTTCAAATCTATTCTTTACCAAAGATATTCCTGGTATCTCATCTTTTTGTGAAGTTATCTTTAAAAATATGAATACTCAACACTGGATTGGAAAGTTCATCACAGTGATATTTGAGGATGCATTTAATGATCCATTCTGTCTTCAGCCACCAAACTGAATTAATTTTTAGATGGGTAATAACTCTTCCCCTATGTCTGAACTTCTTTCTAAAACTTGCTAAGAACAGCAACATCTTAAGAAGTTAGTATATTCTCAGTTTTTCTCACATTAACACTATATGGTATCATCAATATAGACTAATCAAACACTTTTAACTATATTAACACAGAAGATGGCCTTCTCTTCACACCAATTCACAGCATCACTTTTTTTAAACTCTGGTTCAAGTTGTTTGAAAAATCTAAGCCTACTAATGAGTTTAAACATTTGGATTATTTAAAGAACAGAATATTTCAATTCAGCATTAATGTCATCTTCTTTTAAGAACAACAGCACTGGAAGTCAGAATGTTCAAAATTCTCACAACATTAAAGCAACTAAAAATCTACGAATTATTGACATAAATTTTCTGACCTGAAGCTGATGTGGAATTGGAGAGATTACTTTGAATGATGTTAGAATTCACGTGAAAACATATATAAGAGAAATTATAGGAATAAAAGAAAACAGCCCAGATTTCTCTCTACATCAGTGTATTGCTCCAGAATAAAAGGCCAAAACCAGAATGACAATTTTCCAGGGCACTCTTACAACCTCCTACACCACAAAGGATTCCCAGTGCTAAAGTGGTCTCTTTGTTCTTAGCATGCTTCATTTGATTTTTTCTCCCAGATTTGTCCAGGTTCCTTTGGAATTCAGGAAAACATTTAACATTATTTTTTAGAAAATTATGTGTAATCACAAAGACTAGAGGCTTGGCTCAATTTTCTCTGTCTTGGTTTTTAATCTGTTTAGTAAACAATCTGCCTTCTACAAATCATGGGGATAGAGAATATCATTACAAAAACCCAAGCTGTTAAACCATGAGGCTGACAAGGGATTAATTCTTAAAAATTGCCTAAGGCTTACAGAAGATTTTTTACAGTTTGGAATTAAAGACTGATGGAGTGGCTGCAGCTCAGCCATGATGTGTTTTGTCCCAGACTGTGACTTGTGACAAACAAACTGCAGTCAGAGAAGGGTGACACTAAGCCAAAGCAGAAGAGGTTCCCTTCTTTAAGATCTTCTTCAAGAGCTTTGGATCCCACAGAAAGGCAACCTTCCTATCCAAGTCAGAAAAAAATAAAATATTTCTGTGTTGTACTCACTGTACTTAACAGTCTTTTTTCATACATGTGTAGGAAGTTGAAAACACTTTTTGTCCTACTCGTTCTCACAATTCCTTTTAGTTTTAGGATCCTGCATTCAGTTTTGCTGTTCTCTGTTTCCCTTACTTTTCATTGAAGTATTTAGTGACTGCTTTAGATGACTATATAGACAGAAATCTTCTAGAATATCTTCCATAATTCTCAAAAACATTTTCTGAAAACACTCACCTATTCAGATGTAAATCTGGAATAAATAACATCAGCCATAGCACTATTCAACACTCAGTATTGGACTATAGGGGTTCCTTTTTTGGGGGTTTCTTTAAAATACAAGTCTGCACCCAGAAGTGTTATGATTTCAAATGCATATTTGCAAAGCACAAAACTACTGTGCATGAAAAATATTATGGCATTGACCTAAAAGTTATGTTATTCAAATTAAAATAGTAGTTACTTTTTTTTTTTTTTTTTTTTTTTTTTTAATGTGAGGTTTTTCTTATTTTATTCTCATATTATCTATTTAGCATCACATGGAAAATACATTTTTCTCCTGGTAGAATTCTGGTCCAGATACTTGATTTCCAGTTTGACATTACTCTGTAGTAAGATAGGTATACCTATGAACTTCCACTTGAGTTGTATTTATTTTTCCTTTAAGTGCTAAAGCTCTCTGAGCACAGTTCTCCTTGCAGATTTTCTCTTCCTCTCAGCTTGCTACTCTTTGACTCCCAGATCGAATAAGTTTGAAGACTCTGCATGTGGTGTAAAAAGACTTCATGATTAATATTTAATTCAGAATCGTTTATAGCATTCAGAAACATTCTTCAATTTTATAACTCTCAAAGTGAGATATTTTCAATACCATTAATTCTTTTTTTTTACTTTATTTAACCTGCACTACGAATTATCTTATGTAAGCATTATATGTACACATAATATACTAAAGAAATTACATTTCCTTATGAGAGTAAAACTTTTGGGTTTTGGGCATTGGAAGGATATTTTTTAAAAAAAATTTAAACGATGAGGTAACTAGTAAAGCAAAAAAGATCTGTTAAACTTTGACACTTCATTTCATCAGCTTGGGTTTTATTGCAAGGCAGTTATTGAAATAGACATCTCCTTTCATTAAGAGTGTCCAAAAGTTAATTCATGTGTAACCTGTAATTAATTAGGCTATAAAAGGTGGTTGTGCTCACAACATAAAGATTTTCAGAGTAAGAATCCTTCATTTTGTCACTGATAGCTGTCTAGGTTTTAGGGACCAGAACTTTGTGCTGCTTACCTGTGATAAAAAAATAAAATTACTCATAAAGGAAAACACCAGAATTAACTCATGTTTACAACACTCTGAAATTTTCAAATGGAAGGACCTATCAAAAAATGAAGATGTTCTAGATATAAGAACACCAGTGGACATTGTTCCTTTTCTGATTTTAAATAGGTCTCTCTAATCTCACTGAAGGGAAGTGATGATGCTTTTAGCAGCAGATGGGAAAAGACAGACAATAGTATTTCAGTGTGCTTGCAGCAAAGCCTGTTCCACAGCACTGGGGACAAATAGTTCTACATCTAAAAGCTCTTCAGCCCTTTAGGGGCAATGTGCCACATCTCCAAGAAAGAGAGACTGCCTAGGAAAAAAGATACTGGAATGTGGGGGAAGCAGCCACAGGTCAAATAGTTAAAGATGAGGAGGAAATCTGGGTGACTCAACTCTTCTGTAGTGAGATTATTCCAAGGACACTGGCTAACTACTCCCTGGTAATTTGTTATTTATAAATTTTGCCAAAACAAAACATTTCTGACCCCCTTAAAAAAACAGCACAAATGTTAAAAATAGTACAAAAGTCACTACAGGGCTACAAAACTGAAGAAGTCAGTGAGAAAATTGTATCACAAGTTTTTTGCCTGTAAAAATATCCTTTGATCATAATTATTTTCTGAATCATCAACACGGGCTTATATTTAGCAACAATTTTACAAAATATAATCACGCTTTAAAATCTCAAATTTCATATCAAAAGATCTTGACTAGCAAAAATTAAAGTACTAGAGGGAACAAAGATATGCACCTAGCTTGGAGTCTATCACAACTTGGCAGACATTTCTGTAAGACAGATTATATTAAACACTATATATTGAACTTAGATTAATTTCTCATGAGGACATAGACACAAAATTAAATAATGCAATCTCATTAAAAACACTATGTCACAATATATTTCAAAAGGTAACAAAATCCTCCTTACAGTATGCTGTGAAACTACAAGAAATTTAGTAACTGAAGTTTGTTATATGCTGAATCATTGTTAAAGTATTGCTTACTCTCATTTAAGGGTTCAAACATATTCTATTTAACAACTATCATTCATAAGTAAAGTATCAAGTATTGATAATATTGTGGTTTGCTTCTTTCCCACACCTTTGCAAGACCATCACAGTGAAATAAGTGCTTGCAAAGGACCCAAATACAAATTCTAAATCAGATGCAGTAATTTTGAGGAAATATCAAATAAAATGTTTGCATTTCTTGAATTCAAATTTGTAAAACAATTTAACATTTAAATGCTTTGAAAAGTTATTCTGAAATAACTAATTAATATGCCCTGGGTTTCATTCATAGAGTTCAAAACACTGAGGAAAACATAATTGCCTTTCTAGAAGTGAGAAAAGTGTGGGATGGCATAGGAAGGATATACTGAACATCTCCCATAGCTTGGGAGGAGAAAGAAGCAAATATAACCATGAGTACTAGTTCAGAATTTTGTACTTCAGAGCACATTGCCTCTTCCAATGGAATACTATTTCCTTTTCAATGGAAGAGTTGTAGTATGGGATCTGCATCATATCTTACTGAACTGGGACTATGGTTCAAATCAAATATTAGTTAAAAGAGATCATGTTGTACTGAAAGGAGCTAAAAATGCAATTTTCGGTTTTGAGGGGTTTTGAGGTTTTTTTCTCTTTTTTTTTTGCAGTTGCTGTTTCAGTGTTTAAAGGTGTAAAAATTAATTAGAAATGAATATGTGTTTTAATGACTAAGATAGTTCTTGCCTTCAGTAACAGCAAAGGAAAAGCTTTGTAACATAGAATTTGTGATTAATAATTTCAAACCAAGACAGTTTGTAACCAATGACATTTAAATCTCTTGCTAGTGAATGGTATCTCTAGCAGTCAATAAGGGGTAGTTCTTAGAAAACCTGCTAGTAATAAGTAAAATTTAATGAGAAAAGTTATAGATGTGGTTCCTATCCCTATGTTTAGGCATGACAGTCACAATGAATTTAGTTTAAAATTCTTTACTAAGTGACCTGCAAAGCACAGTTTGGTGAATTCTGCCTCTATGAACAAAGAGGTGAAATGTAGAAACTGAATTGTTTGAAGCAAGTAGACTTATTTTTCCTATAACTGTAAGCACAATAAACAGCCATTATAGCCCTTCATTAACATATTAATATAATTTATTATTTCTGTGTATCACTACACAAAAATACAGCTTGTTTTATATGGTTTTGTTAGTGCAATGTTTATTCCCTGTACCTCGTCTTACAAAATATAAACCTATTTTAGCAGTACATTGTGTTTTATCTATGCTCGTAGAGGCATTTTATTGAAAGCATATATAAACTTTATTTCTTTTGTTGGTTATGACTTCAGAAATAGTTGATACAAAACGTGGAACCTGAATTTTAGGTGCACATGCTAGTCCTGCCATTACTTTCCTTTCTGGTTAAACATTTTCCACTTGTTCAGTGTACTACATGAGATAGATGAAATGAGACAATGACAAGGTAAAAAGAAAGGAAGAAAATTAAAATTAATTAAGCAACAATTCACTGTCTGTTACAAAGTAGCCACAAATGGGAATATTTTATTTCAAAGCAAAGTTTAAATTTATTTGCAAAGTGTTTCAGTCATTCAATAGCAGGAAATTAACAAAGAGGGAACCTGGATGCACCTCTGAAGACTTAAACTGTTCTTTCTGTGTTTATAGTTGCACTTGAAAATTGTCTTGCTGAAGTTCATAAGGAGTCATGGGATGAAAATGTAAACCCTCAAGTGTGTCAGACACACTAAGTAATGCTGTAATGACAGATTGCACTTTCAAACTGTTTTTTTCTTTAACCCTTGCAGATTAAACCTACTAGAGATATAATTCTGTAGAAGTTAAAAAAAATCAGTTGGGTGATTAGATTAATACAGAATAGTATTTACTTCTATTGAAACATATTGACACCCTGCAGTTTAGCTTATCATATAGTTTTGCTGGTTCATGAATTTCATATTGCATGATTTATCAGTCATGATTAAGATTTTCATGGCTGCTGAGATTTAGTCACATTTATTTCCCTTCCATTAAGATGTATGGCTGAAGTCTGTAAAATAGCATTAAAAACAACATTTAAAAAAAAACATCTATCAATACCTAATTTATACATATGCAATAATCCAAACAAGAAAAAGCAAATAGATTAAAATATAACGCTCATTTGCACTTCCATGCATAAGTGTCTGTATATTGGTACAAACACAGTCTTCTTCTCTACAATTGTATTTATTTTATGATTCCAAGGTTATGTACTACCTACTATAATGTAATTAGAGACTCCTGAATAGCTGGGTTATTTTACAATTAAATCTCTTAATGATATGCACAAAGCAAACAGAAATGCTTATGGTCTTATTGAAGGGAGATTTAGGGAACTGATTCTCCCCCTCTACTCAGCCCTAGTGAGGTCACACTTCAAATACTGTGTCCAATTCTTGTCTCCACAGTTCAAGAAAGACAAGGAGCTACTGGAGTGGGTGCAGCAGAGGCCACAAAATGATTAAAGGGTCTGGAGCATCTCTCTGGTGAGGAGAGACTGAGGGAGCTGGGGCTGTTCAGTCTGGAGAAGAGAAGCCTGAGAGGGGATCTCAACAAAGGATGTAAATATCTCAAAGGCAGGGCCAAGAGGATGGTGCCAGAATTCTCAGTGGTGCCCAGAGACAAGGCAGGGGGCAACAGCCATAAAATAGAACTTTTGATGTTCCACCATGAGGAAGAACTTCTTTATACTAAAGAGTTGCAGAGCACTGGAGCAGCTGCCCAGGGAAGTTGTGGATTCTCCCTCTCTGGAGATATTCAAACCCACCTGGACACATTTCTGTGTCACTTGCTCAAGGTGACCCTGCCTTGGCAGCAGGGTTGGGCTGGATGATCTCCAGAGGTCCCTTCCAAGCCCAACTATTCTGTGATTCAGCTTCAGAGTGTTGAAGTGAGACAAAGATGGGCTCTACTGGGGAGGCACCATCCAGATCTTGCAAAATCGGCAGAGTTTTACTACCAGGTACCACTACATCACAATTGCACTTTGGGAATAGTGATGCATGAATTACTCTGAACAGACCCTCATCACACCAAAGTGGAGCTGGGCTCTTGTGTGGATAAGTGGCATCTGTGGCAAAATCGATGGGAACGCAGCGAGACTCATTTCACACGAGGTGTTTCTGCAGTGCTGCCAGCAATTGTTCAAGCACTGTGGTTTCCAGAAGGGCCACTTACAGGAAGGACAACCAGCTACACTGCCATGAACAGAGAGTGCATTTGACTTCCAACTTAAAAGCAATTCTTCTAATGAATTATTCTAAATGGGAAACAAAGAAATTACACTAAAGAGAATAAACAGAAAATCGAGGCGACTTGCAATCTGCTGTTGCAAAACAAAGAATATGACTGATCATATATATATAATTTTACATGTAAATGGCATGTAATCTAGCTATATGCAGAAAATGTGCATAAATTTATAATGTTCAATTTTGCTATAAATATTTTAATAATGTTTTGCTTGGTCTTCATAAATTTTCACAGTTTAAAAAACTAAGCTTATTCCTTACCAGGATAAAATCAAGATATTTTCACAAAGAAAATTTGCAGAGAATCTCATCCTGAATTAACTTCAAATTTAGCATATCACCAAAAAGATATGTAATGAAACAGTGATATACATTTTTCCAAACTATAACAATCAACATAAAATTTACAGTATCAGTATAAAATGTTACTTGGCCAGAATTCAGGTTTTCAGCAGAAAGACTGTGTTTGCACAAATCTCCCCACCCTTCAGATATGAAAAAAATACTTTCTCCTCTGATAAAAAGAGAAACTCAAATTAAGCTATTTTACTTCTTACATAAATTTTAAATTTTTCCTCATCATGAATTTCAGAGACATCCCTCAAATTTTAATTATTGTAAACCTGGCTTTATATTTCATTAAAAATAATATCTCTGAAAAAATTGTTTCTGGACTTCTCAGATAAGCCAGAGGAATCAATGATTCTCCCTGTAAATATGGACTGTACTGCTGGATCCTCATTTTTATACATATCTTCAGTTCTCACTCTCCACGTTTCCATTAATGACTTGTCATGTTAGCCAGAAAATGGAGTCACTTTTCCTGCATTGCTTTGAAATATTTGAAAGTACAATCATAGACTGATATTATATACAGGTTTGGAGAATTAAATCTGCCCATTTCTTGAGACCATCCCTGCATTCCAGTTTAGTTTTAGTTTCCAGGCATTACTGCTTACCTCATATTTATAACATTTTCTGGATGCAAGAGCCACTGCAGAAATTCTTTTCTTTAGCATTGTTTCAAACATTTTTCTTTTTCCTAAATTAATTGATGGTGAAATGACTATGTGTGTGCAAAGCCATGTTTCAAGAAAACAATAAAAGTGAAGCTACAATACTAATCCTACAACAAATTTCCAATCAATAAACCACTTTTCTTCCAAGTAAGCATTAACACTAAACTGGCACAGCCTTTATAGTTTTTTATTATAGCTATAACCCTTTTAACTAAGGCTTATTATTTGTTCTTAGTTGACCATTTTTTCCTCTGTGTCAGTAGAGACAACTTTTTAGTGTGACTAGAAAATATCTCATATACAAGAAATACTGAATAACAGAAACTTTAGGCACAGCTTTGTTTAATTTGAAAATACCCAGTTTTTCAGCTTAACAGATTCACTGGTGTAATTGTCATAACAGGAAAAAATAACCTCAAAAAACTGACAGGTTTGGGGCATTGGCCACCTCTTTTCTCTCCTGGGAGCCTGTTCAGTGTTTAATCATTTTCTCTCTCAATAAATGTTACCCATTCTGAGCCTCCCTTTGAGGCTCAGCACCTTAGGCTTCTAATACAGAACATATCAGGAGACACTGAAATTGGAAGTTTTCTCTGCATGGTTGATTGGCTATCAGTAGGGTTTGGGAAGGGGAGGGGAGTGGTGGTGACAATTTTTTGGGTGAGGGTCATTATTTGTTTTTAAAAAGGTGGCCATTAACAAAATTGTAGGGCAGATTTACTTGGTCTGGAATAAATGTGAAGGGATAGCACTTCTGTGAACAAGACTTTTAGCTAACACGTGTTATTTGCCTTTGAACATGTGTTCAGTTAAATACAAAGTAGAAGGTGGATGATAATGTGTCCTTGGTGTTATTCCATAACCCTATTACTGGCCTGTAGTACATTAAAATAAAAAAGGCAAACAAAACCAAGGAACGTGTCAGCCTTTTTCATAACAGTGATCTTTTTTTCCTCTGTGGGCCAATTTCCCTATCTTCCCCTCTCTGTCCTTCCCCAAAAGGGATAATATGAAAGAAATCATGATACTATAACTTTATTCCAAGTATGCTTTTTTTTTTAGCACTTCTATGTGATTAGCCTGAGGGGTGTTTTCACACATGCCATGAAAGGCAAATCCTACAAGGACAGTAACAAAAATGCTGCTAATTTTCAGGATTCAATTTCCTTCATCTTAAAAGATAAATCTCCAACCCAAATACCAGTAATGTATCCACACACCATTCTTCAAAGCCCCACAAAATGATTTTAAAAATCCACTAAAAATGTTATGCTACAACAGTGCAGTTCTTCGGCATGTAATTTATATTGCCCAATCAATTATAAGTAATAGAAAAGAAATAAAAGGGCAACAGAAATCTTAAGCTGTCTAATGTTAAACCTGCATATTTTTTCATAAAAAATATAAATGGACACATATTTTACTATCTCATGCTAGGGCAGATGTGATTTTCCATAAATAACATTCCTTGTCAGGTTTTTTTATTTAAAAATAAATTTATATTTGCTCTACTGAGTTACTATTAAAAAAAGATCAACCACCCAACAAACAGCTATTCATGTTAATCTGAGTCTTCTGTGTTATCATTTATTTATGAAAGAATTCCTAATCATGTCATTCTCTAGCTGGATTTTTTAACTTTTTTCCAAGGTTTTGAGATAAAAAGAGAGAAATAGTTATGAGAAAACTAAAGAATAATAGCAATGTCTTCCACATTTACCAATTTGTCAAAAAATACTACATTAATCTCAAAGGATGTCCACATTTTATTGTCAAAATCAACAAAATACATTCTGATTTCAAACTGATTTTGGTTTTTAATTTTAAGCACAAAATTTCTCTTTGAAGATTTTAGCTCGTTTTCAAAGAAGGCAAGGTTGGTGTAGACAACAGCCTTTAATTCTCTGAATTCAGGATCCTGTGAAAGAATGGACACTAAATATAGAAATATTATTTTGCTGTACTTCAGCCCAAACAGCATGACCACATCTATTTTTTGTGACTGAAACTGTTTTCAATGAGGTCCATACTTAAATACTCTTGCACTACTGCAAGGAAAAAAGAATTGGATGTTAAAGTTGTGCCTGGAATTCAGGATGCTCACCTTCTTGGAAGTAAGGAATTTATTATTTACTATAATTATTAATTTAATATTCCATTAAATAAAGGGAAGAAAGCCTGAAAGCATAGCTAATCACATATTATGCAACCAAGATAAATTTGATATAGAGGTGTACACCTTGCTAAGGCTACTTTTCCATTCCTTATCCAGCCCATTATGGCTTTATGGTTATGGTTTCATCATGAGCAAGGAAGTCACTTATTGCAAGTTCTGGAGGAACACATTGAGTGATATTCCCTGGCTAAAGCAGGGAGTAAACACCCAAGATATTTCAAGTGTATAAAGCAATGAAACTTTTCCAGGAGTAATTTGTGGTTCAAATGATCTATGGCTCATTTTTGCCTTTGTATTAAGGTTAGAGGAGGTGTGTTCAATTACTAGAATTCTAAGAAACAGAAAGCTGGAGTGCACATCAGTCAACTCATAAAAATAACCTGAGTAAAAGTCCCTGTATATTCAGAATCCTCCATTGCTGAAAGCATAACCTGCATTATACAATTTCTAAAAATTACAATAGTGAGGCTCAAAAGACTTAGTCTTTCTCCCCAAATTTTTTGCCACAAAAAAATGTCACCAAAATAAGCTTCCTGATATTTAAAACTATTGAATTTTTCTATCAATATTAAACATTGGAAAACTTTGAAATATTTCTTTTTTTGAATGCTTGCTATGGAACAGAAAGTGGAACATATTTTAGAAGCAACAAGCCTTTAGGAATTTACATGAGCTCCTGGACTGTATAATCATGTAGATAAATATATAAGTTAAAACAAGTTCTAGCAAAGTGAAACCTGAGGGGAATCTTCTCAGAGGAAAAAAGAAACCAAAAACCCACAGAATTAATTTAACACACAGTGAAAGAAAAACCACTTTATATAAATAACAGGTATAGGCTTTTTATTTAATATGAATGCAGAAGTCTTGGGTTTAGATGCACTACTCTGAAAACATGTTTATAAGAACTTTCAGTGTCAACAAGGACCATGATCCATTCACAGCAGCTGCTACCCTGTTCTTCTGCACTCACTTCAGCTGTAAAGAACTGACTGCACAGGAGCAGACTAGGCATAAACTCTCCATTAATTCCACACCTCAGAGCTGGAAGCAGTTTCATGCCTCTCTTCTCCATCTTCTTTCCAGCGAGTGGAAAGGCAAACGACAGTAACTGCAGTGATAAATTATTTTTTGTTGGGCTGTCTGCACTAAATCTTTTAAAATGCTGGAGTACTGAAGTTCTTTGCTGTCTCTTGTCATGCACCCCACATTAGCAAATTTCTTTTCTTAAAAGCTGTTATCACAGCCATACTCTGACCCTTGGAAATTAAATGAATAAACTACTCATTAAAAAATGAGCTTCCTACACGGGTAATTCATTTTTGCTGTAATCTTGCTGGAATATCAGAGCTGACAAAGTTGCCTGACTTCAGATTACCAATCCTGTTAATGTTCAACCTCTTGTAAACAATTATAGAACTTAATATTAATGAAGTAATATACTTATGTAGATTTGATATCAGCATTGTAGTTCCATTAGAAAGCACTCAAAAATACCCCTTTCTAGAAAAACTAGCATATAAAAAGCCTAAAACATGAAGACCTCTTTTTAAGTTAATCCACTACCAAATTGCTGAAGGATAGTTCCTATAAAAAATTCCCATCTAAATCCACGCTAATAATTTGGAAATTGAATGCCAGGAAACCACCTAAAAATTAACATGTTACACATTATCTTAAGTATCAACAAGCAATAAATTTAGAAAAAATAAAATTAGGAGCTTCAGAACTTCTGCCAGTATCTGAGCTCTCTGCAATCCTAGTGATAGAAGGAAAAAATTTAAAGACATTCTGTCTAACCATGAAGCAATTTGATCTAATATAGAAGTGCTTGGGTACAACTGAAGAACAATTCCATTCATCCTGCTAATAGAACCAGACTAGATTTTCATCCATATCTGTGGGAAGGACATGAAATAGATGAAAAAATCCTAGAGAAGGTCATAGACATGAACAGAGAATAAAGCAAAACCACTGTCTTCTGAGGGCTGAGCTTTCTGTAATAATGAAAAACTGGCAGCTGGACTGGTGCTAGGAGAGACAAAAGGTTTTGTGGGGGTAGCAAATAAAAGTGGGGAACCAAGGCATGTAAGCAAAAGTTTGCTGATTACTAATTTAAAAGAAACTGATCACTTTCGTTGTTGCCTCAAGACTCTCCACCTGCAATACATCCAGTATTTACTGAAGCAAGAACTTTTACCACAGGAGTCATTAATTCAGAAATTCTTTCCCAAAAAAAAAAAAAAAAAAGGATCCAATGATCAGCTGTGCAAGTGTGCTGGAAAGTATTTATCTCTTCCTCACATGAAGTAAGAGGAGTGTCTAGAGCTGTCCAGATAATTTTTTCAGTGTATTCAGAAAACTCCAACTGCAATTTTGTGGTGGCTGTGTCCTATTGGAAAAATGTGCAGTATCCCACTGGTCAATAAAAAAATTGGTTACAGAACAGAATCTGAACTAACACGGGAAAGATAAACTGTGAGCTTTGAATTTTATCAATACAAATCAATATATATATCAATAAATGCTACACTGAGAGGAGAAAAAAAAATAAAGGAAGTTTATTTATAGGCAATGACAAACTGAAATAATACAAAATTGGGTTACAGAAAAGGCAAAAGTGAATAGAATATAATTATTTTGTTGAAAGCAAGCTGAAGAGGTTTTATTCATAATAAGTAAACAACATGCAGGAAGAGGTGATAAAAAGGATATGGAAGTCCCTGATGAGAAAGAAAAAAAGAAGTTGGGAAAAGAAAGAAATAATGTGGTCTTTTCTCCTCTCATTTCTCGAGGACATTTTGTACTATCAGTTTACATCTTCTGCTGCCCATTTTTCCTTCAAATACAAAGCCCTGAATTAAAGAAGAATGATATTTCAACACTTAAGTTATTCATAATCAAGGTGAAGAGAGGATAAGTACAATAGGCATGGATGATATTTCGGTTGAGAGATGATGGGAAGAACTTAGAACAAACAGCCCTAATTCAGAGAATCTGATAGACTGATAGATTTTCAGAATCCAAGAAAACTTTTCCATATTTGTTTATAATTGCTGGGTAATTTCTGTATGCTTGTACATACTTCAGGAAGTTCAGAATGAAGTTTGAATTCTTAAATTATGTAGACACTTAAAAACCCTCTGGTGGGTTTGACACTTCTAAATTTACAAGGATTTCTCTAAATATTCCAGAAATGAAAAAAATCTTAGAAGCACAGATATGAGGAAATGAAGAGAGCTACATTTGTCTTTTGCCAGATGGACAGAAGTTCTAACCTTGTTTATTTTTATAATGTATAACTAACCAATATTTAAAAAATCATATTACAATGCCATCTCCAATCCATGACTTTACTTGAGCCTTTAGAACCTTCAACATCTGCTAGAACAATGTTGTTACACAATTTGATCATTATCTGATAGCTGAAAAAAAAAATCATTTGCAGGATCACAAAGTAAGGGAAGGGGGGAAAAAGTACAATAAGGAAACTGCAAGATAAGTAATTTGAAAAATGGCTTCATTGAGTATTTGGAATATTATACTTTTAGAGAAAATCCACACCTACACACTGGATTTCAAAACTCTGTATTTGCAGCCAGGCCTAGACTATTATATAAAAAGGGCTCTTAAAAATGAGAACAAAATCCAACAAATGGTACAGAAGACTGATGACATGCCAAAATTGCCAATAGACTCCTTGTTATAAAAAATGCATAGGATATGCTGCCTTGCACAAGCTTTCTGATAACTTCTAGGGTATGACAACTTGATTACTTTTTAATAATATTGCTTCTTACTATTTTGTTTCACTTTGAAGAAATCTGATCTGCAAGATCAAAATATACTTCTCCCAGTGGTTGAGCTGGTGACAATGGACTTTTCAACATCGAGGTAGAACAGGGAGAGCCTAGAAACTGACACAGCCTGTCTATGAGGGAGGCTGGCTACTGAAATGCCAAAGTCCAAAATTCCAAAAGGAGGAATAGGGAGAACAAGCACCAACTTCTGTCAGGAAACCACCAACCCTCAGCAGTCTTTATTAGACATGCCATTAGACCTAGTGAAAGAGTTGTCATCAGAAAAAAAGGGCTTTCACTATTAACTTGGTTTTCAATAAGTAAAGGACTTGCAGAACTCAGTAACACATGAAGGTTTATGAAAATTAGGGTTGGGGCATGGCAAACATTGAATTTCATGTACAGAACACGTGTCATATTCTTACCATTGTATATCAGCTGGATACTGGGGGCATGAGCACCATGCATAAATAACAGTGATTTTTTTCCCCTTCCCATTTATAAATATGTAAATATTTCTGCCTCAAAAGAAACTGAATAGTAAGTATTAAATACACAAACAGAAACAAAAATTATTAAGGAGACATCCATAGTACAAACCATATCTAAAACACTCTACTAAATCATGAACTCAGAAATAAACTCAAAATTACTATTATTTGAAAAGTTATCAGTCCAAGAAATCTTGAGTGTGTTTGGCACAGACTTGGATAAAGCTTTCCTTATTGCTTTGGGACAGTATTTGCATATAGGAGTTCCTTGTCCAGAGTTGATTCAAACAAATTTCTGTCATTAAAGACATTTTAATAACTATTAATCACTTATTCTGGGACATTTATAATCAGGGGATTTTTCTATATTCAAAAAAGTTGGGGTAATGCATAACTTTGGTGTGTTAAATCCCTGTGTAGAGAAAATAATTTAGTTCATGATGCAAGAATTTGTTCACTTGTCTCAACTTTCATACATTTCAGATCCTACTCTTTACTGAAGAGGTAAAAGAGAAATAATCTCTATTATTATAAACAGATTTTTAAGGCAAAGGGGTCTAAAACTTTTCCTTAATGAAGAAAAGAAATAATGCTTGCAACTTATCACATATCTGTGATATGTTTTCAAGGATTTCAATAAATACAGGAACTGTGAAACAGAAATCACTATGTTTATAAATTAATTTGATATTACTATCAGATTAAGTCTTGGAACTGCTACTTTAACCTTTTTTTAAAAAAATTACATTTCTGAACCTTTTGTCCCTGTAAACCAACAAAACATAGTTTGAGGAGGAGGGGGGAATAACAAAAACTTAAAAGGGTGGGGGCAAGTGGGACATGTAGTTTAAGGAAGAATATTTAAAATTAAGCCTTCACATTGTTTCACTCTCTGGAAACCATTTGTTTCACACTGAATCTGCAGATGTATTTGAAAATTAAATATCATAGGTAAAGATAAATAGCACTAGGAAGTTTTTGCCAATATAGGTTCTTCTTAATTGAATGTGTTGTACTTTAAAGTGAAATTTCTTCAGATCTTTACAGTTCGCACATTTCTGAATACTTTAGTAGATAAACTTAGACAAAAAATAGAAAGCTAAAAGCCTAACTTCCACACAAAAGAAAAAAATTCAATGAGGTGGGGAAGGAATTCACCTTCGTTTTTCACACTGTATTTATGAATGATATTGATATATTATATTGTTGACAAAATAAAGGGAGAAGAAAAGAGAGAAAAGAAAGAAGCAGAGTAAATTCTAAGGAAGCTCTAATGTTTAAAAGCCATAAATCAGTCAGAGATTCCTTGGTTCTGTGCAGAGCCCATCACATGCCCTTCCACATCCACTGGACTGATTTAAGAGTTAGATAACAGCTCAATGTTTCACCCCACCAGAGCAGAATCTTAGGCTGTAAAAATTCTTAGTTTCCTTGAAGTCATCAGGTTTATCATGTTTAAACCCTACTGCAAAGCCATCTACTGTTCTTCCATTTATCACTTGTAAAACAGAGCAGGCACCCAACTCCAATTGTAGGGAGAAATGGGCTTTAGGTCACTAATTCCTTTGAGTTTGTCCACAGTATTAATATCTTGAACAAACTTGCAGTAACTAATCAAACAAAACTCTTAAATTATGTGAGCATAGGCCACGTCTTCTATTTCAAGCATTGGTGCTTCCTCAGTTTGTCTTAAGCCAAAGCAAAGATAAGAGCAAAGAAGTAAAGTCTGTTGAGTTGCAAGTCTTGCAATATGCAGAGGGTTTTTTTTTTATTTTTAAGTATCATTTAAAGATCTAATTCCAGAAACCACTCTGCTCAAAATGTCTCACCTCTTCCAGGGCACTGATTTACATGTGAGTGATTAGAGACCAGCACTGCTGCACCTCAGGTAAGACACCCACCCCCTCAGAGAGAGTTTCATTAAAAGTCAACAAAAAATAATGAGAAGTCTGTGCCAAGCTCTATCTTTTCAAAACTGACATTTCTTCAAGTTCTTTACAGAGTTATGAATTAAAAATAAAGACTGAAAATTAGAAATCAAAATTTTGCTGAAATACATTAAGCAGGACAGTCAGACTTCCAATAAAGGTCTACAGCTACGTGGTATTGATTTGATAGCATTTTATATGACTAACACCACTGTGAGAAATTGCAAAGTGTTTATCTGTAGCCAGAGGACCTCACTTTTCTGTTAATGTTGTCGACATATGCAGGATGTGCAATAACATTAACACTGAAGGATTTTTTTTTTCTTCTGTCAAAAAGGAGTAACTCCAATAGATTTTCAAAACTAAAACTGTAGACAAGTACCTTCTATGATAAATAATCTTATATTGTCTGAGATCCACAGTTAACTAGATTTACAACACTTGGTACAAAACATGAACTTTTACAAGCAAAAATATTTTGATAAATGGAGTATTTAAATGTAAATTAATTTTGTTCAAAATGCACAGTCTGTTCCCCTTTTTAGTTTCAGAGTTGCACTAAAGAAACAATAACCTTGAACACAAAATGTGAGCATCAGAGATGGCCTTCATGTGTCTGTTATCCTTCCCTGACATTGCAAATAAAAACATAACACATTTACATTTCTTTGTCTTGTCATGCTTCTGAAGAGTAAATGTACACTCAGGCAAAAATTAAGTGCAGGAAAAATCCATTGGAAACACTGCTGAAAGAAGTCAAGCTGAAGAGATTAGACACTTTGCTTAGGGAGCATTCTGCCTTTGCATTTTTAAACTGGCCTAACTTTTGGTTTCTAGAGCACTGTTGGCAGAGTTGCCTGAAAATGATACCTTGAAGAAAAAACGATGCCATAATACCCATGAGGATTAAGAATTACTTTTTGAAAAACTATTAAATACCGTAGACATGAGCAGTTTGTGTTTCAGTTTCCATGCTTCAAGGTCCATTTTATTTATTGGGAGAAATAGTTTGTGAACATTTGAGTTTTAGAAGAGGAAGGTGAAGAAAACATTCTTTTTCTGACACAAGAGTTCTCTTGCTTTCTCCCCAACAGTTTTTTTGTGAAGCACCTCAAGTGCTGTTACACAGGTGCTGAGTTTGATCAAGCATTTGACATAAATGGTGTTTTGGGTGACAGAGAGCTGAACTGGTTTGCCTCCTTTGAAGGAGCAAAGATGTGTCTCAATTGATAGCAAGATATCTCTAGGAATTACTAAAATGAACACATTAAAAATATACTGGTACTCACATGAGTGCTATTTACTGCTAAACTATAGTTTAACAGTATAAACTATAGAAGAACTGAAATACCCACACAGAAGACACTTCAAAAATGCAAATGAGTAAGTATATCTGCATTTATATAATGAATAGATGGATATATTTCAAAGACAATACATTTCACTGTAATCAAAACATTTTCACTTCCCATAAATGTGTGTTCTACCAGGTTTTTGGTACTTTTTTTTTGTGGTTGTTGTTTTGCCATCAAAACAACAATTCCCCATAGCATCCAAACACAAATATAGATTAATTGTAATAATCAATGTTACAAAATGAGCATAGGTTAACTAACAAATATCTTTAAAGTTCTTGTTCCCACACAGATGTAATAACCTCTGGGTGTTCCAGGGGAAGTGCTAAACGCTTCATATGCTTGATAGCCAGCCAGTCCCTTTTCTATTGTACTGAAGCATAAAGAAATTCACACTGCTGGGAGGCAAATTGCTGTAGAGTCACTACATTTTTTCATTTTTAGAACCTTTTTTCCTAAATGTTTTATGCATGTAGTATTTGTGAATAGTGCTGGTCTCCTGGATCAGATCCATTTTATTTATGGAAAAAAGTTTCAATTGTGGCAGTGCTCTGTCCCTTAACCTGTTATTACACATCAATCCAGGTAACCTGAGGAATTAGTTTTAGTTGCAAGATCTGTTCAGTTCTTTTGCCTAATGTTGCCATCTCTGGTCCTATACAGTGTCCCTTAAGTTATTGAAAATTTCTTCACTGACCTTGCTTACTATTATGCCCAAATTTTTTTTTAAAGTATGAAAATAAATGTTCAAAAGGCATCTGAACATGGCACTTGGATACATGGGCTGGACTTGAAGATCTGAGAGGTCTTTTCCAACTTTAATGATTGTGTGATTCTAATAATATTTTTTTATTTCTAATAGTTGTTGCTTACTATTTTGTGGTCAAACATACCTGAGCAACCACAGTACTGGCCACCTTATACTGACTCTACATATGCTCACGAGTTAAAGACCACCTAGCTCCAAGAAACAAACTTTCCATGGAATTTTGGCCAGCAGAGAAGCAGAAAGCTTTCTGTAAGACACTTGGCATTCCAGTTTCACCTGTTCATCTGCCATTATTTTTACCAAACTCAACCCTAAGGACTGAACCTGATATTGCCAGGGAAGCTTCAGACTGTGGATTTGTAGAAAACATAATTCAAACCAGTTTGGCAGTTCCTTAAAAGAAGAAACCAAGTCCTTCTGCATGTGTTAAATAATTCACAGTCTGCTCATTTTCCCCATAAATTCAGTGGGAAGTGTTTCCATGCTGGAGAAACAGACTCTACAGTTTAAAGCACTGGAATGGAAGACTGTGGTTTGCACTTCATCCCTCCACTTAAATATTTTACTAGAACAAGAGAGAGTTTCTGAAGCATCTCTCACTATCACCCACGTACTGTGGCCTCGTGTCACTCTGGGGAGGGGCCTAGGAGTAAACAAACTGGATTCCTTTCAGAAAACAAAAAAAGATGATGAAGGATTTGAAGATGTTCCAGGAATACATCAGATATGCTTCAAATGCTAATAGTCCCTTGGTTTACAATCCCGACAATAGCTGGTTTGAAGAAAGACTCCTGAAATGTTTATGGAATTGAGTTCAGCTCCCCAGCAAATCTGCCATCCTGCTCTGTGCCACTCAGAATAAAGTATTTGCTTTTAGCATTCACAGACTTTTCCCTAAGTTATCAACATGGGCTGGCTAAGAACACAATCTGAAGGTAACTGGAGCTAGTAAGAGACTTGCAGAGAAGAAAATAAATATCACAATGGGTCTTGTTCCCCATAGAGATTCAGCAAGCTAAAATACATAACTTCCCAAGGAAAGGGGGGAGGTACCCTTTTTCCCATTCCCCATGATGTGACTATGATGATCAGAAGGTTAGAAGGAAGCACAGCAAAAAAAAAAGGAAAAACATTCTTGACATCCTGCAGGAAGTTTGCTGTCTCTCCAAAAACTACTAATTTCTGAAAATGGCAGAATGCAACCAGTTATGCAGCAAGGAAACAGTTACTATGGCCCAAATTGTAAAGCTTTGTTTGCTTTCCTTTGTTTTTATTTGAACAGATTGTTTTAACCAAAATCCTATATGCAGAATGAAAGCTGCCAAGGCACCATGGACGAAAACAGAGGAAACACAAAAAATAAAATTTAGCCAAGATTGTCCAGCCAGCTCTGTAAGTGAACAGAGGATTTTGCAGAGGGAGGGGGATCCTGGAAGAAGGAGATTATCACTGAAAAATTGAATCCAAAATCCGTATGATCCCGAAAAGCAAATTTTAATTATGTGGGCAATCTCAGTTTTGGCTTACCACATTTCATAGGAATTTCAAATAGACACATTTAAATAGACCTGTCCTGACCATGGAAAACCTCTTGATCATGTCACACTACATTGTTGCATTTCCTTCACTTGATGAACTGATAAAGAATACCTTTCTCAGATAGAGATTTTGTTACACTTCTGTTACAGCTTCTTTTAGCCAGATATTTCGTAATAATGCTTTTTGTCTTGCTGTGGTACAGATCTTTACAATATTCAACATTTCCCAGACTCTATATTGAGACCAGCTGAACCTGTTATCCCCCACTAAACTTTGCTAAAGTCTTTTTCTCTACTCTTGCACCACACTAAAAATCAATTATTTCTGCAAATGCTCAGCTTGGATTTGAAATGTCAGCAAGTAGTCTGTTTTCTTCTTCATTTTTTTTTAACACTTGAGTGAAGGATAGTGTATATTTACACATTTCTTAATTTGCAGTAGGTTTTCTACTCCTCCTGTCTCTCATATCATCTTGGTCCCTGAGGAAGGGAGAATAAATGAGTAAATTAAAACCTTTCAGAAGGGTAAAATGTATCCATGCCAGGAATCATTCAGATTTTCACATCTGTCAGAAAAGTTGACAGGACTTTTAACACATTTGCTCATTATGAATAGAAAAAAAGAGTTTTATCACTCAAAAATAAGAAAAGTGGAGGGGGGGAACCCCATATAAGCTGTTTTCTGACAGGCTTGGACAACTACAAAGAGATAAAAACTTAGAAAGTGGGAAGAGTATTTAGCAACAAAAATAAGCATATCAGTTTGAGAAAACTTTGCATAAAGTTTGAAATTTAGAAAGAAGTGAAAAGGTAAGTTACTGCTTTAACTGGAAAGCAAAAGGTAAAAAGAAAAGCAGAATGTAATCTGTAACCCTTTCCACAAACAATTACAGAAATTATCATCAAAACAAATCTATTGAAGTACTACAGATAAAAACAGATCTACCTCCAACTGGAAGGAAAAGATCATCTTCTATTTTATCATGTTCATGTTCTAAGGCATTATCACCTAAATTAATTAAAACAGTTCTGAACACCAATCATTTTAAAATCAAGAAGCATTCAAGTTCTTCATGTTTCCAAGGCCTTTACATTTTATGTCCCTGCCTATCCAAAAGAGAACAGCTGCAAGTTTTCATCTCTGAGCTTCTCCTAAATTGCAGCATTTCATTCGCTGAATCAACTGCACACAGGTGTGAAAAATTAATGTCAGGACAAAGGGAACCTCACACTCCAGAGATAAAAAATGCTACATGCCAGCTTCCTTCCTGTCCCACTTTGTTTTATTCCTCTTGTTACTTTTGTGAAAGACTGTCATGGACATTTTTAAATACTTGATGCATCTGAGACTAAAGTTTTCCATTTGAAGTTAAAGCACACATTTATATGCCCTTACATATCTTATATGCATTACATATTAATATATAATACAAAATATGTATATTATGCATAAATACATCAAGTATATAATAAAAGAACCTGGTTGGTTTTGTGAAAAAAAACAGACACAAAGGCCTTTCTGACATCTTAAGACATTCCAGAGGTTTTCTCACAGCAGAGTTTTTGTAGACTCTTCTGGTCTAATATTACCCATGAGGAAAGGTTTATATGGTCACATAGTGTTTCTTAAAAGGTCAATTAATATATTTACTAAAAAGAACCCTCAAATAGTTGAAATATTTTACTCTTTCTCCAAGTGCACATAAAAAAATAGAAATTTCAAAATATGAACAACTTCCAAGCAGTTATTCTAAATTTACATTTGTTATGTTACTGAAACAAGATTTTTATCACGTTGGGAAAAAGAGATAGAAGATTATCAACCTTAGAATCCCTAAAAAGTTATTCAGAGCTGGAACTGTAAAATATGTCATTGGTTTGATTATTCTGTTTGGAGGTTTTTGCTGGTTTTTTTCAGGGCTGAAAGAGGTCTCTAGTTATGCACACTGCAAGAAAATTGAACACAAAGTTAATGTAAAACTTATTCCTTTATTTTTCTTTCGCCTCTATTTTCCCCTTTTAAGACTGCTCCTAATAAATATGGTATTATTCCTTTCACCTTTGGTTTCTTGGGTTGCTTGTACTGTACTTGTAGAATTAGTGCTATGACCTCAATTTGTCTTATGATTGAAAGATTTCCATAACCTAAAATGTTTTAAACCAGTTTTAAACCACCTCTGAAGAAAATATCAATATTATTCATTCTTTGATCAATGATATCAATTAAATCACAAACACAAAAGGCATAAGAGAAATAACTTCTTCACTGGGAGATGGTAAATTCCTGAAGATGTTACTCCTGTGGCTGCCACTATTGGGGTGCAGAAGAAAGGAAATGAGAAATAGCTGCACCTGTAGGCAATACAGCACAGCTAATTGCTACTTAACATTTCATTTACAGTTTATATCCCAAAACATCATTCTCAAAACAGCTTTTTAGGTATTGAGTTTTGATTTATTTAATAATACAGTATTGTCTAAGATACCAGACATTGTTATTTTTACAATGCTCCTGTTGCTCCTAGTTCCAGCTGGCCTAATTCTATTTACATTCAGTAGTCAGGCAGGCTTATTCTCCCCTCTGTAATCTTTTCTTTGAGAAACTTAATGAATTGCAGCTCTTTCAAACCTTTTCAAAAGACTTTGACATTTCTTTTGCTACATTTGACCCTGAAGTAGTGAATACTTTTCATCTCTTCTGACAAAAACAGACTTTTGCATGTTGCAAAGATGGGTATAACAAACTGATGTTTGGTTGTTTGATTTGATCCTATTTCCCTAATAAGCAACAAAAAGAGAAAGACAGTCTTTTCACTCAGCCTAAAGAGCCAAAAAGCAACAATATGTCAAAGCTACAGTGGAAAAGAACTGAGAAGGTAGGTGACATCTAATTAAAGCCAAATCCAACCACTACACAGGTCTCTAACAAACCCTTTTATCAGTAAAATGAAGCTGAGTGAAGCACACATTTAAATTTAAATTGTGCTCACGGTGGGCAAACACAGGGAGAGCTTTTCACAGCTAGCAGGGCAGAGGAGACTGCTGGGGGGTATGTGAGATAGTCTGCCACAGTTGTGGAGCACATGAGAAGTGCCAGGAAAGTGTCTGTCCAGAGGCTTAGCAGGGAAGAGATGGTAAATAGCACTACTTACCAGCTGGGGACCAAAAGTGATTTCTCAGAACTGGAAAACAAGTTTATAGAAAGAAATGAAAGAATCTTAAGGAGTCTTGAAAGTAGAATCAAAACACAGTATCTGACATGTTAAAAGGGGAGAGATGTAAAAGTTCTCACAACTAATCCAATCAAAATGACAAAGTAGGAAAGAGATCCTTGCTGTGGAAGTCAGGATGGATGTGAGTCAGGCAGAGTCGAAAAGAATACAATTACTGAGGTCATTTACATTGCTTTGGTGGATGCTCCTGTTACTGTGTAAACAGTAGTTGTTAGGTGCACTGAAAAGTCACTTCTGTGAGCACAGGTAAACTGAAGATTTGAAGCCAATGATGGGGGAAAAAAAATAAAAAATCCTAATTTCCAGTGCTGGGCTCTGCGCGGACACGCGCGTCCTTCTCCGCCAATTGGGATCCTGCAGTCGTCGCTTTCCATTGGCTGCCATTCCCCACTTCTGCTCTAAAAAAGGCATTTTTTTTTAGCCTTTTTTTTTTTCCACCACTGGGTAGTTTGGTTTATGTTTATGCATGAGTTTGTACACTGCCACATATGCTGGGCTAAAAAAGTTAACTCGGTGCTTGTCACTCCCTAATTGAAGCTCAGCAAGTATTGCTAGAATTGGAATAACAGATAACAGAATACATCTGAAATAAATGTGAGTGTATAAAAAAAGGCAATAAATGGATGCAGGAGGGCAACTGCACTGCTGTTCCATTAACTTACTCAAATTTTCCTTTTTTTTTTCCTTGTGACACAAATGTTGAAAACTTCTAACTCTTCTTCTTAAATCTTGAGGTGATGGAGTATTTCCCACTATGCAATAACCAAGAACTATAACATATATTTCAGCCAGGTGGAAAATCTTTCTTCAGTCCATTTCTTGACTCACTGGGAGCAAAATCAGTGCCTAACCTTCATAAAAATGCTAGCACTAAATTTACAAAAAAACCCAATAAAGTATGACCTTAAAGAAGTGGCGAGATCACCCAAAATGGTGGGTTAGGAAAGTTTTCACAACCACATTACACAACTTATGAAAACCACCTGATGTGTGTGAAGTTGAGGTTCAGTCCCAGTTTTGAATTAGAATGAAGAAATTGTCTCCTTTTTTTTTGCCACAGTTTTTGTAACAGTGCATGTTAACTATTCTTTAGAATTAGTTCAGAGCAATGATATTTACCTACTAAGGTGTACAGGCCACAGAAAAAATTCAGGTAGCTCTGCTCTAGAAACCTCTTTAGCCTGGGCAGTGTAATGTCCACCTGAACTTTCAAGGACTAAGTCATTATCCCAAACTTGCTCAGTTCTGCAATACCTCTGTCTCTGCTTGTCTACCATTATGAGCAGAAATTCCATCTCAAATGTTAGAAACCACCAGTATTCCCATTTGATCTGTACCGATATTTTTCCACAAAACCAGCTTTGCATTCATTAAATAACATTTCCCATAAAAAAGACAAAAAACCATTGTGGGAAAAAATAATCTGTTCTCTATGTAGAACATTTATAAAAGGGCTGAGATATGAAGTGTGGTTATAAGGCAGGTCAAACTTTTGAAACAAGGGGTTATTTTTGTCCTATTTACCTTGCATAAAATCCACAATACTTTTGATGCACAGTACCAAATTATGTGTTTCATATGCTAGAGGAACCACTAGAGCTGTAAGGAGCAGCTAATTTGCAGCTACTATCTTTGTTACCAACATCACTACCTCCTGCCTGTATCCAAAGAGACATCATGTCCAATGATCCTTATGGGTTTAATTATATTTGCCCAAGCACTAAAAAAATTTAAAATAAATGTGCTTTTGGCTCCTGTTGTGCTCTGGAGTACAGAACAGAGCTCCAGCAGGATGTGTCTTTCCTGCTGTCCTCACCCACAATAGATAAGCCAGCAGTTCTCAAAGCCTTCTCCAAAAATCAATCCCTGCTCCAAGAAGCACACTTGATCTCACCACCCCTATTCCAGTGCTCCTTACCCAGTCTCTCCTCTCCTCTGTCATTTCTGAATCTTTAAATATTTTTTTTTAAATGAAAGCATTTCAAGGAAAGGCTCTGAAAGTGTTTTCCCCACATGCAAGACTTGTCACAACCTGGCCATTAACACAGGCTATAATGAGAGATTTAAGTGAGCAAGCATTTAAGAAAAGAGTGAAAAACATCCAGAGATCCCACTGGTATAAAGGATGAAGGGAAAGGGCTGGAAACAAGTATCACATACAGTTCTGGCCATGTTTTGCAGCAAACATGACAGCTGCCATGCTGTTCTGTGGGAGCTGTGCCCTTGTTGTGGTATGTTCTACATGCTCTGACTGCACCTCCAGGATTTCATCCCCCAGGGGAAGCTCATGCAAGAAATGCAATATTGTCGAGTCTCGTGATGTTTGAGTGGAACAGCAGTCTCTCTCAGCTGGGCATTTGATTCCCCAGGCTCAGATATTTCTGAGATGCTGTCTTTACATCTTGTGCAGAGAGAAAAAGAGCATGAGCTTGTGCTTGAGATTAAAGCCCAAAATGCTTCACTTCCACTTTGGAGCACATCAAACCTGATGGGGGCCTTGATAAGCTAAATGCAGCAATAAGAACATGCATTTAATGCAGTATCTATGTCACAGAGGGTAAATGACAGCTGGCTTGGAAGGCAGGGAGAGACATGGGGCTGGCTAGGGGATGTTTGTTTAAAGAACTGCCCTGTGCTGATTCCTGCAGGGCAGTATGGAAGAGGCTGAGGATAACATAACACAAGCCAGGGGACTGTAGTCTCCAGGACTGCACCCTCTGGGAGAAGAAGGAGGAATGGGGAAATGTATAAAAGGAAACTTGAATTTTACTTGTTTCCATTTCTTCTCTTTTGCTTCCTGTTTCCTGGAGGTGTAGCTGTGCAGTGCCACCTTTGTGTTGTGGCAGTCATCATGCAATAATACTTCCTGATGGAGAAATGTCCTTTTTAAAATTCCATGGATTTCAGTAGTCTGTGTTTCAATGATAAAACACACAGCAAATTATTTTCAGTCTTTTCACCCAACATACAGCCCGTCCTGCAAACAGAAATCCCAGACTGCTTGTGGATTTTGTGAATTTTGAACAAAACGTTGAGTTCTTCTGATGAACTCATTATCTTTTTTTAACTTATTTTTAAAAATATAAATCTTTCAGCAGAAGTCAACTTCTGTATCAGATACTCAGTCATTTGCCAGCCATTGTGTTTAACAATCCACATGAAGTCAGGAACTAAGATTTGACTGTCAGACTGAAAACTGGAAGAGAAAACATTTCATAGGCAAAATTCTGTTTTTATCTTGAGTGCTAGCTATATCATAATTTATAATTAGGACACACTAGGAAACATTAGAAATCTTATTCTGTGGTCAAGTATTTAAAAAAAGAAAAAAGAAAAAAAAAAAGAAAAATAACCTATCCCCTTGAAAGCACATCTAAGAAAACTCATCATAGTTTTCTTAGGGGATAATATTTATCCTGCACTGGTCATTGTCACACACATACATCCACACACTGTTTCTCTCATTTGAAATGAGAAATAGAAACCATTGCACACATGCTACATCTCCAACTCCCTTGGCCAGTAGGAGAAGCAGGCTGGTGGTTTAGCAGTTCCCATACCAGGAAATTCTCCCACATTTTGTACTGGCTGGATGAGTTTTTTGAGGAACAGGCATTAGAAACATGCAATGTCACCATAGTTTGAGGTGTTTTGGTGAGTGTACATTTTTGGTTTAACATTTGAGTAGGAATATTTACAGCCTGGGTAATAAAACCCTGAAGCTCTCTATGCACTAACCACAAAAATTATTTCATACAAGGATGCCTGCTGTAGCAGGAATACTTCCTGCTAAAGCTGGCCTGAATGATGATATTTAAAATACTTGGGTTTTTTTCTTAAGCTGAAGTCACACAGGCCAAGAAACTATGAAATAACAATTCAGTATTTTTATTCCATTGCTAAGATACCAGTTCAACAACTTTCTTCACTATGCATGCAGTGAAATAGCTCTCCATACATTTTGGTATCATCATATTCTATTTCATTGCTGCCAGACTTGTACTGTGCCACAATAAAATCAATAAATGCAACAATAAAATAATGCATCTCCACCTGTGTGTTCAAAACAATTTTATGGTGGATTTACTGACTAGATCCTTGGTTAAGGAATTTTGCTGAAATATCCAAACATAACTTAGGTGTATTACTATTATACATGACAATTACAGGCATATATTATACATTAATTACATACTATATACGATATTTTACACATGAGTTATAAATTATATAAGTAGATATATACTTCAATCTTTATTATTTATATAAAAAAACAGAAAGATTTATTTTTCATATTTTCAAGATTCAAGAAATTACTCCATTGATGACCTGAGTTTTGTCTGTATGCTCAACAAACAGACCTTATCCATAAGGAAAAAACTTATATACATGACCAAGCAGGTAAAATATTTTAAATTAATTTTAATCTTAATATCCTTAGACTTATGATCAATATGTTAATTAAAATAACCTAAATATTATTTTCTCTTACATGTACCCTCCAAAGATTACCAGAAATTGCTTTAATAACTGATATGAAGAGCCCTAATATAATTTTAACATAAAGTTATTACCAGTTTGTTTGTGATTTTACCAGGTGTTAAGAAGTGATTGAAGTCAATTTTATATCTGAGATGTCTACTCAGGATGAAATAGTCTATTCTTTTGAGGGAGCTATTTGATTACCTGAAATCATTGAGCTAATTACAGTAATTTGGGGGCATTCTTTCTTTTATCCTGGGTGATTTCCTTATTTTAAAGAGAAGTAAACTCCCTTTGGGCATTAAAGTGTATTTGCTTTGATGTAAATCTGTTTATAATGGAAATAAAAGACATTTTCTAGCCTGTATGGGGCTATAACATTATTTTGTGCATTGTGTTTTGAAATGCACATAAAAGTAAAGATCACATTAATTTTTATGAATATTTTACATGGAATCTTTAGATGAAAATGGTAAATGGTGTAAATAATAACATGCAATCTTAAAAGCCTTTTATGAAAAGAGAAAGAGATGCACCACTTAGATTATCTCCTACAAAAACAATTAATAAAAATATCTTTTTTCTTATTATATTTATTCAGTAGCTTTATTTCAAAGTAGTTGTTCAAATTTAAGCAGATTGTAGTATGGATAATTCAGAGAAATATAAAAGTCAGGGAATATGCTAACAAAAGCTATAAACATTACTGTAAGAGCAGAGTGTTTTCACCCTATATTTCAACTAAAAAAGTATTTTAAAAGAATGATGTGAATCACTATATTTCAGAGAATTTCTTATATAAAGGTATTGTAAAGCATCCACTATTTAACATTAAATGATTATTTTTATCTTTGGAAGATATTTGGGTTATTGCTAACACATTTTCTTTCTAAATGGTGAAAAAAATGCAAATACTTAAATATTCAAAGCATAAACCTCTCAAGTGGTACACTTAGAAACATTTTGTATGTAAATTCAGATAACTGGTAATAGCATCTTAATATTGGTGCAATGCAAAAAATAAATATTTTATATTCCAGTATGTAGGACAGTGGCTGCATTGCAACTGGTTATGAGTTTAAAGAAGCCATTTGAGTATAAAGCATTTATCTTAATTATGAAGTTAATTAGGTATTTAGAAATGTGTAAGTAGCTTAGTGCAAAAGCAAAAAGAACAGAAGACAATGATCTAAAAATTATTAAGGGAAAGAAGGGCTTCCTGAATGACTCTGTGCAGTTTACAACTTGTTTTATAAGTTCAAAAAGGCTATTTTGAGATCAGGTAAACTTTTCAAATTAATAAAATTTTCTCAAGTTCTGACAGATACTGAAAGGTTTCCTCATTAAATGTGCCTACCAAGATTATAAAACAAACTGTAAATATTAGAGATGTTGCTGCAGTTCCATCTGCAAAAAGAAAAAGAATACTGATGGTTTGCCTATTCATGAGCTGATCCTTCTAACACCATACCCCACACTCATTTTATTACATTTTCCATTTCCTCTTCTTTTTTTTTATAGCTTTCTCCTTCCAAACCTAATCTGAAGCAATTTCTTAGTGACCCTTTTTGATCACTTTGCAAGTATGCATTAAATAAGTGCTTCTGGTTTTATTAATTTCACATTAGTTGGTTTAAAATGGTCATTTTTGTTGAGTTTGGTGAGGGGAGAAGAGCATTACTGGTTTTCTGGACTAAAGCACTGCCATGTTATGCAAAAATCAACATCCTTCCCACCTGATAATCCTAACATTGTACACAGTAAGAGAGTCTCAAGGGCTCAGTGGCAATGACCTCCAAACCTGATCCAAATTTTTATTAAGAATCATACCAAAGTTATACAACAGCAAATTACAAATACAGCAGAAAATCACCACTTGCATAAGTCATCACATGAGGCCTATATTCACAAAATTAAAATGCCTCTAATGTTCAGCACTAGCTCTGAAGAAATAAGTTTCAGATTTCATTTCTCACTAGTAACAAAATCACCTGGACTAGAGCACCCACCAGTGAAACAAATATTACTAAATCATCTCTAAGGAAAAGGAATGTCTTTTTTTCTTGTAACATAACAAATTCAATAGAAAATTTAAATTCTGTTTTGATTAGAAATTTGAGACAATAATTATGTCTTACATAACAGTGTCAAATTACAAATCTTCAAGTTATGCTGGCAAGCAGACATTTATTAATTTTGGTAAACAGAGAGAAACAGTTGAACTTAATTACATTTCTGGGCTATTTTCTACTCCATAATTGTTTGTTGCAAGAATGCACCTTTAATGACTTCTTTTAATTAACTAGTCCAAATTCTATTTGGTTACATGGGCTTGATAAGATGGCTCACTAGTCCACCTATACATTTTCTAGGCTATTCATTATAAATTGAAGAGAATTCTCCAACCATTAAACAAAGCTCTTTAGCCTGTGAAGAACTTGAACTAAACTGTCTGAGGCATAAGAAGACAGGATGCATTGATTTCAGAGAAAAATTTTCTTTAAATTTAATTTACTTGCAAAGGAGAGACTTGACTCAATGAATTCTTGCCTGTAACGATGATATATCCATGTTGATAAAGAAACATGCAGTTGGGTGAAGAAACCAGCATTTATTCCTTGTGTTCCCTGTTGCTCTCATTTTTCCTGCTTTTATTGGAAGTCATTACAGCAATTTTGCTTGTCTTCAATTAGATTGCCTCCCTAAGACAGCAAACATTAATCTAATGTGAATAAAATACTGAGAGCCATCTCCTGTGTGACTAAAGGACACTATTGTTGAGCTTTGCCCTTGTATTTCCTGATTTTTTAGGACCATGCGTATTAGTAATGTCAGGGCAAATCCTCTGGAAAAAAACCTGTCTGTAATGGATTTGATGATGTATCCATAACCTCTTTGCAACTTACTGTGTCCTTGTATTTGCTCTGCAGCACAGAGCAAATACACCAATATTTTGTTCAGTTTGCAAAGAGGAATCTCTCAAACAGATTCAGGGAATTTCATATTGCTTGCAGGAGGCAGAATAAGTTGAAAAATATCAACTCTGGACATCATTCAAGGAACAAGCTCAATGAGCTTTTTCTAAATTGAAGAAGACTCAGATTACACCCTTAGGAACAGGAGATTTTCACAGGGATACTGATTTTTGGTAGCAAAACTTTTCACTGAACTTTCATTAATTTTTTCCTAGCTAGAATATATAAAATCTCTTGTTCTCAACAAGTTTAGTGTTGTGGTGGTGAGCTGCATTAGTATCTCTGAGTACAGTTTGCTTTAACACCTCAGTAAAGTGCACAGTTGGACTTTTACTTATTAAATCATGTCCCAGTAGAGTTAATGCTGAACAAGGCTCAAGGATTTAGTCTTTAGAAAAGAATAAGGTCTTCAGCTCCTTCATTAGTGTAAAAGAGCAAACTTTGCTGGTTCCAAAATGGAAAATTAACTTTGTAAGTGTCATTTGCACTGGGTCTGCACCCCCTTCCCATGGCTCTTACCCAAAATGTTTCTCCTACCTCTTCCAATACCCAACTTTTCTTCGTCTTAAATTTCTACTATTCCTACTATTACAGTCAGAGTGTAGTCATTAGACTGCAATGTATATATTACCAAAAAACCCCCAAACCCACAGAAGAAACACCCAAAAAACCCCAAAAAACAAACAAACAAACAAAAAAACCAACCAAACAAAAAATCATCCCACATATGTACAACCCAGTTCCTAATGTTTGCTTGCCACTCTGGTATAAAAATTGCAGGAATTACTGATACTGATACTGAGACTACAAATACATTGAAAAATAAGTTTAATTTCCTGTCTTTTGAAGACACTAAATTAAGTATTAATTCCATGCAAAATGTCCCAAGCAAAAACAAATGAACTCTAAATCTCCTGGTATTAATTGATGTTTGTGTTTAGCACAGCTAATTGTGCATAACTGTTCTCTAGGATCATTCCTATGCAAGAGAAAAAAAAATTAAAATTAAATTAAAATTAAAAAGGTTTAAAAATCAAGAATTTTCCTCATAGTTGTTTTCCTTAGTACTTTACATGTATCTGGTTGATGGGAAAATCCTTAAAAAGTAACAATTCATTTTCCACATTTTTAAAGTTGTCCCCATGCTTGAAATGCCATATCCCAAAATTTTAGCCTGAATTAGGAAAAAAGGGAAAGAGAGAACACAGACATTTATTATAACTGCTGTAAGACAAGCTAAAAATTTGTGACAACCAGTAGTGATGATCATACCTTAAAATTCTATCCTCCTGCATTGTAACTCAGCACAAACATGAGAAATTCACTATGTGTGAAAACTAGAAAGAATTTCAAAACAATATTTCATTCCTTTTAATATTAAAATGAAGTTTATCATTGTAGAAGGTATTGTATGTAATTTTAAGGTGCTGACAAGTATTAAAAAAGCAAGTAAAAATTGCAAGCAGGAGATGGGAAAATATTTTCACAAAGCACTCTTTAAAGATTTGAAAGCTCAAAAGCAAACAGAATTGGTACTGAAAATGGCTAAGAGCAAATGTACATAAGGTAGTAAAAAATAAAAGTTTAAACCTAAGGTAAATAAAAGAAATCTGATTCATTTAGTGGTAAAGACCCAAAAATAAAACCAATGGTAAATAGATTATGTTGGAAAAAGTTAAAGAGGGAAATAAGTCATCTTTAGGAAACATTATTGAGAAAAAAAGCTGTTAGAAAATATAACAAACAATGAGGGAAAAAAATCAGCATTACCTTTAAAGCAACAAATGTTGAACTTTTTTTTTAAACAAAAACATGTTGATTGATAAACCATCTTTTTGCAGTCATTCATGCTTTTATGCCAGTTCTCATCTTAATCATCCCTGAGAAGAAATCCTTCACCCTCTGCTTGCAAAGAAGTGTTCCCAGATTTCTAATAATCTATCCCAAAGCCATCCTTATTTTTGAAGTAGAGAAAGATGGAAACTGCACAGCATCATGTCTACACGCCAAGAGTGCATGATACAATTATAACACTTATTTTCCATGCTATTTTCTTAAACATTCTGATGTTTTCATATATTTGTTTTATGTGATAACATCACCATACACCAAGGAGAGGTTTTTACTGAAGTAAATGCAATCATTTGCTTATCTGTTTGCTGTTTGTGTTTTTTCCACTCAGTGTCCCTGAGCTATTTTTCTAATACAAAAACTTGTTTGAATAGATGAAATTATTCCTGTGGTTGGGTATTTTCATGCTTTTTATCAAAATCCAATTGACAATTATTTTTAGCTAGCACTTCAGTTATGTTTGTGATTCTTCTAAAAGTACACAAAATTTCTTCTAATTTCACTTATCTAAAATTTTGTCACATTTTCTAGTCCTTATATTATAGGTCTTGTAAAATATATTAAATTACATCAAATTTTAAATATTGGGCAATTTTCCATTATCATGCTATATTAAAAACAGACAAATCCACAAACACAAAAAAATTTCCCACAAAAAATCCACTTTTTTATTACTTCAATTTTTGCAATACTTCACATATTTAGTTTCTTCACTCTTAAACATCAGTTTAACTCTTATTTTAAAAACATACAGGCCCAATTTCACACCTACATAATTTATCATCTATTAATCTCACAGTGTTACATTTACCATACAGAACATTAAAAACGGCCTTTGAAGGATAAGAAGTTTCCATGATGGATATTTGTGGAGGATTTTGCCAGTCTTTCATCCATGTGGATTATTATTAATACCTTTGAATATACCAATTACATTTTTTGTTGATATAATCACAATATTGTGCTACATTGAGGGTGTCTCTTTACTTTCAGATAGAAACACTGATTCATTCCTATAAAATTGCCCTGGATTAAATGAAACCAACTTTCCTTTTTCTAGTAAGTAATTCAATACTTTGATTAGGGCTAAATAGGCTGAAGTTACCCAAGCACCAAGCATGGCAATTAATTAGAAATATTGACTATATAGCAAACTTCTTTTGATCTGAGGGAAGCGTTTTATGCTGATATAAAATTTTTAGAAGTCTTTTTAAAAAGTTGGTTGAAACCTCATGAAACCCCCCAGACCTGGGGGAGAACCAAGGAGTTTTAAAGGTATGGAATAAGAACTTTACAGTCTCCATTTGTGTTTTGATTCCTCTTATGGTTTGGTCCAGCTGTTCCAAAAACACCTTACTGCATTGGGTACAGCCAGAAGGGTAATTCCTGACCCAGACCAAGGACACTTGGCTTGGCAATTTCACAAACAGCTACCACTGCAAGAATATGTGTCATCCAAAAATCCACAGCACGATATTTTGAAAAAAAATAAAAAATCAAACATATAAAATACTTTCTCCTGGTTTAGTGTCTTGGCAGCAGGCTCTGAAGTCTCTTGTTCTCACAGCACTGGAGGGGGCACAATTGCAAGGCCAGGGGTGAGGAGTGAGGAGCAGCATCCCTCCTGCCAGCAGCTGCTAGCCACCATTTTAGCTGGTGAAATCAAACAGCACCATAAATTAATTCCAGTAATGAATCATTTTGCCTTTCAGACTGATTTTCTATTGCTTCCATCTGGAAAACCTTTCATTTTATGCAAAACAGGTGTTAAACACTACCAAATGTAATCATACTTGTACTGTTACACTCACTATGAAATGGAATAAGCACCTATACAGGGTGCAAGGAAGTGGAGATTTAAATTCATTTAAATTAAAAATATGTGAACAGAATGTATCCTGCATTCATGTCTGCAGCTCATCTTTACAAAACACTGCCAAACTCTTTCAAGTGTGCCAAAGTTAATTTTTTTTTTCCACTCATGTAAAAAGCTCTTTTAAAATAAAGCACTCCTTTAGAAGTGTGAGCAGTTCTTATATATTTACTGCACTATATTCTCATATTTAGGAGCCCAGGGTTTTTCTGCTGTTATCTGACTCCTGATAGTGATTATTGCTTCAGTACTGCCTTGCTGCACTTATTGTGAATGACAACCATGCAAGGATTGTTTAGACTGAAAGCATTTGCTCTGGACATGTCCATTGCTTTGATTTGGTGCCTTGGAAGAAAAAGAGACACACATTGCTTTCTTGCTGAAATTAAAAACTATATATTGCACTAACTTTTTCATTAGCATTGTGACCTCATTTGTTGCAGAATTGTTTTGCCTCATATTTCCTCCAACAGTTATATTCCATAACAGAGAAATGAAATAAAGATGAGTCAAAAAAAAAAAAAAAAAAAGAAAAAAGAAAAAAGAAAAAGAAAAAGAAAAAGAATTGAGGAATTAAATGTCAGCAAGGAATATCTCAATGTTTGTCCTAAAGACTTTTAAAAAGAAATTGTTTTCTGTTGATATTTTCTGATTAAATGGTCGTTTTCCTCTAAAATTGAATTTTTCTCCATTCACTGAGCTGACAGCTGACTGCTGCAGTTTATATAAATGGGCAAGTCCTACATTTATAGCCAAAGAACTTTAGGTTCTTGCTTTGATGACACCAGAATTCAGTTAGGACACACTGTTGAGCCTGTGATTCTCTAATACATTTTTCCAAATAAGTTTTTTTAAATATGCTTTGCTATGTTCCTGTTTGTTTTATTTTCCTTACTTGTTTTAGATATATTTGTAATCTCTCATAGCACAAATGTGTCCTGTAATACAACATGAAAATAATGAAATTCATGTTGACAAATGCTCTTTTCTAATTTATACCATAAGCTCCATATCTACATGGTATCTTCCATTCCAAACTATTATTGTGGCTGACTGAAATTGCTAAAATAAAAATAATATTTTAAATGAAAACAAACAAACCAAACAAAAAACCTACTCACAGCAAAACAAACAAGGCCCTACAGACATTATTCAGTGCAACATTGTGATTAGCAAATATATTTGGAAAAGGAAAACACAATCTTGATTATCTGTAATTTGAAAATTAAATACTATGGGGAGGTTGTGAATTACAAATTTTTATACATTGTTAGTTCTGATTGTAATTTGGCATCCAAAATAGATTAAAATTGGATTGGTGTGTACTAAAAAGTAGTAATTCTATACTGTGTTCACTTCAGAGCCTGTTCTTCTGCAATGTGAGTCTTGTTTGTCAGGTCCATACAAATATTCTGGGCTATAGGATGTAGTTACCTGTGGGAAATGCAAGGACAGGGAACTCTCAGAACCTTGTGCATAGAGGCACAGAGATAGAGATGGATACAAGGCTTGACCTCAGACCTTGGAGAAGGCTTGGAGAATTAGAATATTAAAAGTGAAACAGACATAAAACAAGAACATAAGTTTGTAGTTTAAGTGGAAATACGTTTTAAGCAAACAGAAATATTTATTATGTAAGCAAAGCAATATGTTGAGTAAGATGGTAAAAGATTTTAAGGTTTGGCAAGAGAACCTGTTAAAAAGTTAGTTAGAAGCTTAAGATGTATTAATGTAGGTTTGTCAAGTGTTGTAGGATTGGTTAAAAAATTACTCATTGCAACAAAGCCATGAGAAGCAAAGCAAATTAATTTCTGGTGTAAAAAGATGCTAACAAGTTTGTAGAAGGATGTAATTGGCTAAAAAACTAACATAAGACATTGTAACTGAGAATTAAGCAGCTTCTGAGATTATGGCATTGATGTAACACTTTAATGTCTCACCCTTCTATGAGACTGATGCCATGGGACAATAAACCATCTTTTAAAATGGTTTTAAAGCTCAGCTGCCCCATCTCTCATAATTTTAACCTCCCAATAATTACCCTCATAAAGATGATGGATAGAATGATGAAGGACTTAAAAACAGAAAGCATAGACATTCCAGCAATTATACATGTGAATTGAACATACATACAAGCATGTTTGAGCTATGAGAGGGTTTGATTCTGCTCTGTGAGGGCTATCACGTTTTACCTTCTTTTTGCCAGGATCAGGATTAAATGCTCAAGAGTTGGTATTTCTTGTTCAGACTCAGATATTTATTAATTCCCATCTATATTACATTGAGTTCTACAGCACTTCTGGCTAACAAGCTCTCTCCACAAGGCCTTTTTAAGGCCAAATTATCCAATTAAGAAAAGCCACCTAAAATATTTTTACTTTTAATCCAGTAGCTAATCATTACAGAAGTACCACCTAGATCCGATGAAGAAGAAGGGGAAGAAGAAAGACAAAATCTCCACCCTAAAACCCCCATCTTGCTTTCTATATATTAGTATATTCTAAAACTTTAAATTCTAAGTTTTCCACCATATGATACTACACAGTTCTAGTCAACCTACACACCTGTGATCCCAGTTCTGTTGTTCAATTTTGGAAGCCTTCTCCATGGCCTCAGGTCAAAAGCTGCATTTTCTTGGGGGTCAGTGCCTGTCAGCACAGAAAGCCTAAAATTCACAGTTTCCAGGGTTCCAACAAGAAATATTAGCAAGTTCTGCAACAGCCCTCCTGTGCCACCACTTCACAAGAGAGAAGCTGCTCTGCTGTGATGCTCCCCTGTGCAGAGCCACAACCACCAACTCCATGCAGACATTTGGATCTGCAAGGCAGAGATGTAGCATACAACAAATTCACTCCGAGGACACATTTAGCCCATGTTTTCAGAACCTCCCCAAGGAACACAACGTTATTTTCAGTATATTGTCAAACACTGATACGAAGTTTGTTGATTTTCATGTTCCATGTAGCACAAAGGATGTTTCTCAAAAGACACTTCTCTGGTAGTGGAGCTGTTATCTGTCATAACAAGGCTGAAATACAAGTCTGGATATGACACTTTTCTTCTCCAGCACTGCACAAAACACACTCAAGGATCATACATACCCATCTGTGGCTGATTCCAGACCAGATGCCCTGATTCTTCTTGGATACAGTACTATAGTTTTTCCCACATGGAAGTTCATTACGCACAGTAAATGGAAACAGCAGCAGGAATTAGACCTAATCTTAGTACAACCACTGAAACGTGAAATGCATTTCTACTTCTGTAACAGTGTCTAAAGACAGACACATCTGAGAATAGAACTAAACTCCAAAAAGGAACAGGAGAAGAGATGGAGCTAATCCTCAGTTATCTTTTTATAATAACTGTTAGGAGAAATTATTTTCCGGAACATCCATACAAGATATGTGTGAAAGAACATTATACATTTCTAAAGTCTCATGGACTACAACATTTTATGGCAGATATATTGTACCTAACAGCACTTATTATAGACTGTGAATTAGTTTGTATGGTGAACCTAGTCAAGAAAGTGTATTAATTTTAATACATGAAAGAAATGCAGACTACTTACAGTTTGGGAAGCCATATTCTGCAAACCAAGTATTTTGAATAGGGGTTAAAATTTAAAGGGGATGACCAGTTTAATACAGTTTTAAAACTTAAAAAAAGCAAGCAATGAAAAATTGCTGGCAAAAATTATAATCTAATACTCTAAATGGACAAACATTTGAAAGATAAGTAGACTTATTCCAGCAATTTTATCTTCATTAATAGTGGTGGTGGAGGTGAGAGTGGAAGATTACATTCAGCTGCACCTGCCTAGATTTTAAAATTGACATTTAAAACATGGAGTATATATCACACAAATGACTAGTAAAAAAAAAAATACCTTGCATGTACCATAAAGCTTTATACTTTTTTATGAAATAAAACAGTGATAACATCTCTGAAAGAATTGGGACTTGTCATAAATATTTACTGAGGAAAAATGATGCATAACCATGAGCTTTCCACTCCAGCAAGAGTCATGCCAAGAAGCTGTGGGTATTAGGGTTAGGCACATATAACTGGTGTTGAAACAGTTCAGAACAAGCTGCTCTGCAATATTATGGATTTTCCCTGTTGTGATGACTTCAAGTCCTTCTAGAAAGGGTTTTCTGTGTACAAATTATTGAACCTAATATTGTGTTAATTGCATGAAAACAGATGGCTTTATCCTACAGTCACACTAATCCTCCAATAAATCTATATGTTCCTCATTTTTTATGAGTTCAAAACAAAAAGAACAAAATGATCAAAGAATTCTGTATGAGGGAGTATTTTCATTGACACTGAGAAAGCAGTTCTATCTGGTTAATTAATATTAAAATTCTTTCTTTGGCTAATTGCTTTCCCTATAAAGGATGCAATAAGATACAATAAGTACAACTGCTGTAAGTACATTTCCAGTTTAAATGTAGCCTCATTTAATTTGGACAAACTATTGCAGGTAGAAGATATTAAAACTCTAGAACTACTATCTCCCTAGCTCTGTATGATATCTGAAATCGTATTTTATAGCAGCTTGCTCAAACAGGTCTAATCCATCTCTATGTAGTTGTTTCAGGTAGACTATATACTTCTCACAGAACAAAATAACTGATGTTGTTGAAATTGCCACGTTCTAAATCAATATTTCTCATTCTGCATTTTAACACTTTTTAACAAATTAGAGATTGCAACTATTACTTCTTTTAATAAAGAAGTAAAAACCTTTAAAAAAATAATATTTCAGTCCTCTATTAAAAGCATGATTGCTACAATCTCCTCTTACAGCATGTATCATAATTCTGCTAACCCCAAATGATTTAAATGGAGTTTCTGTCATTAAAGTTGCTGTTGGCTTCATTTCTAATCTTGTATCTTCTGCCAGTCTCCACAATTTGCATTGATCAGCTAGATGATGTCAGTTTGGGATTTTTGGGGGGATATTTTTTCATGGGAGCAGGATAGGAAGGTTAATGACACATTAAGTTTTATTCTCGCAGGTACTGGGCCAGGTACCCAGCCTGCAATCTGAAAGCTCATAAGGCCATGCTTGAATCCACTCTTATGCAGAACATTAAGCAAATGCTTTAAGAGTTGTGCCAGTTGGGAATGTTTTCATGTGTCAGTGCCCAGGCCATTTATTTTACAGGGAAGAGTGTTATCTACAAGGAAAAAATCTTAGACATGTTATATTAAGTTAAAAATACAGTAAATCTGGGAAGAAGCTTCCAGTGCTCTGCAAGCAACAACTTAAAGGTGAACTCCTAAAAAGCAGAGAATATCAAATTACACATTTTTACTGATGCTATCATAAAGGCCCTATGCTACCAAATAATTTATTTGAATGCATATAAATAGGATTTTTTTTTTAGTTGACTTATATAGCTAGAGTTCAAATTGAACTCTTCTAGTTAAAGGACTAGTAAAATACATTATCACAGCCCTTCTCTCTTAGGCTGGCTCTTCCGCCCAAAGTCAGAGTGAATTTCAACAAAGTTAATTAAGGCTTAATTCAAAAATACTCCCCTGATTCCTGGGACATAAGTTACAACCCTGCTTATTGTTTTGTTTTTCAAATAAAAAGTACTACTTTCTGTGCTCACAGTTCCTGGGAGCAGACTTTTAGCACTCTCCATACTAGGTGACACTGAAGGAAAAGAGTTGATTTTCAGACATTATGTACTGTGGGAATTTTACAAAGTAATGCACAATATTACCACAGTTATGCAAGTGTAGAATCAGTACTTTAGCAGAATAAACACCTGTCACTTTTTTTTCCTGATACATATTAAATTACTACTAAAACTCTCTGAATATCAACTTTATGCTATTCTATTTGGCATTGGACTTTACCAATACAGTTGACAGAGCAAGAAAATATACAATTTTAGAATTATGTCTGTTCAAAGTTGGGTTTTTTTAACTTAATAATACCTTTTAGGTAGATTTAATAATTTATTATGTGTTTACATTCCAATAAAGGTATTTGAAAACTCTATTCTTCAGTATTTATCAAGATTAGATTCCTTAGGATTCTGAGCCTTTTCTGAGTTTTTTGGGAAAGATACACAACTTATAAGGACTTTCTAAAAAGATATATAAAAGTCTAGAGTTCATCTATATTGCATTTATTAATCCATAATCCAACAATTTTGTTAATATTAGCCAGAGAAACTTGTTTTTCACTTCTTAATTAATTGATATTCCCTTACATCTTCATCCTAGCCATCAGACAGTATTTGTTCTCCATTTTAGATACCAGATCTGGTCTTCTAATCTCCAGAAGCAGTGATTCAAAATGATTCAGGTTTTTAGTAGCACCTCTGTTCTTTTGATTGGCCTCATGGGAGGATTTGGGCTTTGCTCTTCCTACAACTTTCTGTTCTACTGAGGTAAAAAAAATCCCTTGTATGACTGTTTAAACACTCAGTTCAGAAGAAATTTGACATGCATGCTCTAATTCCCGCTCTTCAGGGTTGTGTTCTTTTACAAACTATCTGATTTCAGTGCTTTTTGACTTGATAGATGAACCAGTGCCCTCATGGTCAAAGATATTTGCCTGATCTGGCACACTATGGGGCTGATACAGTGTCCAGATCCAAAGTTCATGATGGGTTATCTGTCATCATTCATTTCCTGAGGGCCAGAGTTAGAAACAGGCTTTTTATGTAGTGCTATTCTTAAAAATCCTGTTACCCTACTTGAGAAAATGAAGAATAATAATTTTGATAACGTATAAGAACTGAAAAACCCATTCCAGTTTTCAGTGTCTGAACTCACTGAATGCATGGGTGTAAATTTGTGCAGCAGTTATATTAGAAATGTCTGTGTAGGAATCCTGTTATTACTTAACACCCACATTTCTTGTAAACTAATAACAGGATTTGTGTTGTCTTCTGTACACTGTTCAGAAAATTTACCCTACATCCTCCACTTTGCCCTTTAAAAATTTAATCAAGCATCTGTCATTTCACATCCTTCTCAAAACTCTCTATGTTGCTGCAAAGAGTCCAGATTCTTCCATGGTTATTAGGAGGAACAGGTTGCATCTCAGTTTAGTTTGCCTCAACATGAATAATCTCTCAACTAACATCTGAAAATACAATAAATGCACTGTGTGTGCATATGTTTAAGAGGATAGGTGAAAAGGAGCGAAGAGATAAAAAAAATCCTTATAAACCTTTTTGCTACAACTCCTTATGCTTGTTTTTTCCTGTCTATGCAATGAGCATCATCAGAATCTGGATTAATTTTTTCTCCCTAGTGGGCAAGTCTGGATATGCTTGATCCTACAACTAAACACTACCTAGATGAGCAATCTGAAGTTATTTTCTTGCATAATCTAGAGGATTTTTATATTTCCCTTCCAAAATGCTCTGCACCTTTTCACAGGTCAAGCATGCCTGAGTTCACATGAGGCTGCACAGCCTCCCATTCCTACTGTTTGATATAGCCATGAATCCTCTCCATGCTTATTTCCAGTGTTCTCAAAACCAAAGTCATGCAAGAAAGGGCTTCCACTTCTCAACACACTGTGGAGAGGATGTGGGGAAATTATCTGCTGAAAACCATGATGATAATTTAGAAGTCAATGAGATTTAAGTAGAAGCAGCTGTACTACTATGGTGGGTAACAGGATCCAGAGAGATGAGCAAGCACCTGCTACCCACCTCACAAGATATTGTTAGATTTAATTAGTCAGTGTTGAAAAGCACTTTAAAATCTACTGAAAAAAGGGCAAGTATTATTAATTTTTATTGTAATTACCATAATTATCTCTATTATTGTTATGCAAAATGCACTGTGTGAGAAGGCACAAGATTACAACAAGTGCTTTTCATAGAAGATACAAAATATTGGTTTCAAAATTCTCTAAATTATAGCCATGTCTACGATGTCAATTTGGCTAATGCCTCATTTTAGTCTTTGGTCCCACTTCTCTGACACTCTCATGCATGAGGAGAGTTTGCTCCTGGGCTGGTGTTTGAAGCAAATCTCGTGAAAACACATTGCCAGCCACATAAACTCGAACCTCAGAAGTCCCTGAAGGTGAGACCATTAATGACAATGCCAGCCAGAGGTCTGGGGGCAGCCTGGCACACACCACCAGAGCAGGACCTTGGGCACCATCACAAAAAGGGTTTTGTGGCAAATGCTCAGCCTTCCTTAAGTCTGGCTGAGGCCAGAGAGCAAGGAGGGAAGGGGCAGGGGGCACTGAGTGTGTTTGGGGGCAGACAAGGTGTGACAGGGAGCAGGGTCAAACAAGCAGGGCACAGGTGACACAAGGGAACAGCAGCTTCTGTCCCTGCAGCCTCCCATCCCCAGCTCACCTGACTCTGCCCCCACACAGCAGGTTTGCAGAACAGAGATCACAGAAAGCTGCATCACAGCTCTGGCCAGGAACAGAGAGTGAGACTGATAAATCACAGCCATACATGTTTATGAACATCAAGAACAAACAGACATCTGCACACAGTGCAAAAACCTAAGCTGCCAGGCATCCCCTCTGCATAGGTCAGAGAACAAGTGCAACTTTCACAGTGACACTCAGCTACTCAGATGAAAAAAAAAAAACCAAAAACAAACCAGGATTCACTGAATTTTGAAGTAAAGCTGCCTGTGCTCACTGGTTTTACAGAGTACCATCCTGTTAGAGAAACATTCACAACTCCAACATCTGCCTCACATGACCTTCACTGTCTCCCTATTTTCCCCTGGATACATCCTCTAATACAGGCTGACCAAAATATATTCTGACATCTTGTCTGTCACCCCTCCTCATAAACAACACATTGAGGTTCAGGTGCACCTCTGTGGCTCTCCCACTCTTCTGCAGGCTTTTTCTCTCAGAGTTTAGAATGGCTGATACAGTCACAGAAGGATCTCTGCTTTGCCAAAATTGAGGAAAAAATGGTAGTTTGAGGCACCAAATACCAGGACAGCCAGCTGTTCTACTCCTGACTCTTCCATGAGAGTCTCTGACTTCTTGCTTGATATAAAGGGAGGGTAGAGTATTTGAAACTCTTTACAGGGATGCCACATGGGAATGTAAATCCCATAGATGGCCACAGTTCTCCAGATTCCTGAAAGGCACCTGGAGAAGCTGCTGATGAATTCTACTCATGGATCAGGCAGTCTGGTGGAGCTTTCCAGACCTCTACTCTGGTCTCACCTGTGGAGGAATGATTTCATAGTAGCTAGTAGAAGCTGTGGTTGACGAGAGGTTCAGCAGGGAGCCCTTGTCCAGCTGTCATTATGGCCTAGAGGAGGATGCTCTCCACCTTGATTGGGATGCTGATCCTGACACAGAGCCTTCAATGTGATCCCCTGCATATCAAAGATGCATGCACAACTTCATTCTCCCTAGGGCTGGGTCCCATTTTGGAAGGTCTCCAGAGCATCCAGAGCAGAGGAGGAAGCAGCACAGCCAGTGATGTGGCCAAGATGATGCCCAGACCACTTGAACAACAACAGCAGCAAATAAGAGTGGAGAGGGAGCACAGAACAACATGCAAGCACAGGACTCTAAATGAAGCAGGTTTGGGAAGGACACTGATTTCTCTTTTAGATGCTGACAGTGCAGAGTGGGAGGAGAAGAGCATGTCCAGCAGTGTGTGCTGTTATCCCACACAGGGCACCCCCAGTGAGCTGCAAAGGGCTGTGGAGCAGCTGCTGAGCCAGCCAGGATTAGGGAGAGAGGCAAACCCTGCCTGTCAGAGGATTTGTCTTGAGCAGTGTGAACACAAGCTGTTTCATATCTATTCTACAGCAAGGGAAAGCTCTCTTGTATAAATTCCATCCCTATGGCCTAAATCCCCTTAAATATCACTGTTTTTCTCCTTATCTAATGCCTCTCTTCTCTCAGATTTTAATGTTATTTGATAAAGTTATCAAATAATCAGACATTTCCAAGTGGCTAGCATATCATAACTTCATGACTCATGCATAAAATTTTCTAGCAATCATAAATGAGAGAGTTTGAGAAAAAAAATTCTATTCTTTTTCTAAAAATGAACCCAAAAAACCTCTTTGCAGGAGTCTGTATTTGTTACTGGGCTAATTAACCAACAGAAACACAAATATGCACAATACATATTTGTTGTGAGAAAATCTACCACAGATCCATCAATCAAAATGTTAAGTACTCACTGTACCTAAATGAAATGATTGTTAAAACCTAATTGTCATTTTGTCTCCCAGCTGAATGAGAACAGATGCATCTAGGAAGTTCACCAAATTATTATCTTTTTAAATGTACCTGTTGGCTTTCATTACATTTAAAATTCTCAAATCTCACCTTACATGCCCCATTACAGTTTAACTATTATTTAAAATTAAGGTAAATCAAATACACAATATTTTTTAAGGTTGTTCTTCTAAACAAGTAGCATGTCAGTTTTACTAGTAGGCTAGTCCTTGCCAGCTAAGGCTAATCCTTACTAGCAGACTTCCCACACAATTTCATTCCCTTAGGGGCTATAATCATCCAAATGTCAGTGCTCCAGGCTCTCACACTGGGACTGCCTGCTGCCTGATAAAGCCTTGATTTTTTTGCTCCTGTCTAAAGACTGAGGTAGAATTATGAAAATTTACTTATAAGTCAAACAGTGACAAAATATTTGGGCCAGAAATACACTCATTCAAAATTCACTGCTGGAATAAGCTGGGAAAGCACACAGAGACATCATCATCATCATCATCCTGCAAAGTCATTCAGGGTCACCCTGGGCTCCAGGTACCAGCTTTCACTTGGACAGCTTGGGCCATGAAAAGCAGAACAAGCCACTCTAACTGCTGTTTTCTAATTGAAAATGGAAAATGCCCTTTAGCATCTGTAGAGATGAAATAAGGAAATAACACCTTCTTTAATAGAATAGCCAGGGAATCTGAACTGTCTGGTCCTTATGTGGTGATAAGTGAATCTTTTCCATATTCCATATCTATACCAAGCAGTATATCTGTGGCTGATCTTGATTAAAAATTAAAGGTCCATTTAGTCTATGATACAGTCTCTGGAAATTACTAACAGCAATGATTTAACCAATGAAGATTATTTAAATAGAGAGTAAAAGCAGGATATAGTGATATTTTCTATATTGGCAGCCTCTCACCCCAACTACCTGAGGCAAGGATTTTTCTGAGCTAGAAGAATATCTTCACCACGTGTTTGAATTTTCAAAAAATATTTTATTCTGTTAGTTAATTTCATCATTGTTAAAGCACACTTTGACATATATTACATTCTGGGGCAAATGTTCTGGGATTAATTCGTACATTGTGCAAAAAAAATCTCAATTCTGTTTTAATAAAATCATAGAAATTGCAAAGGCTTGTCTTTTCTCAAGACTTGGATTCAGGTATGAATGTCAAAGTAGAGAGTGTAACATATAATGGAAAAGTTCAAAATTAACTACCAGAACTTGTCAGGACCTTCCAGTCACAAATATCTGCCAACAATCTACTTCTAGTGTCTCTTTGGGTTATGATTCTCATAGAGCAGTCTACACTTAGGTAAATCCTTTACTGTGATAGTCATTTTAGAAACAAAAACTGTGGGGTTTTGGCCTTAAAACACTAAAGAATACTTAAGATTGCCTTTCCTTTTAATGTGCATATGCAAACAATCTATCTGCTTTTGCAAACATCTATTTTGACTCTGAGGCTATAACAGCTGCATATTAATTTAGTAAATTACATATATAAACATTTTTGGGATGTGTCATATCATAATACATATTATAAACAGGGTGAACTTTGATAATACATTAAAACAACATTATCAGGTTGACAATTAAGAGGTTTTGGGAAAAAAAAATTCCAAAACCATCATATGTGCAACTGACCTCATTATTTGAAGTACTTTCTGACAAGACAAAGCCAGTGTAGATGTAATTGCTGTACAACTTTGACATATTAAAAAAAATAAGACTGCCAAAAATTGTTTGTAGCAATTTTTCATATTCCTCCCAGACCAGCTCTGCAAAGAGAAACTTCAAGGCTGTTTGATGATGAAATGAGGGTTTAAGGGGATAGGATGTTGCAGGTGTTGGTGAATGAAGGTAGGAAAAGTCAGTGAGCATCCTGATGCTCTGAGCTCTTCATCCCCCTGTCCCATATCAGAGCCCTGCCAGCCAGGGCAAGTGACAGCCCTCACCCCAGAGTCTTTTCTTGCTGAGCTCTGCACCTGCTTTTCCTCCTGGATGGAAATCTGTGAAAACTAAAACCTCTAACTATTGCTGCTGCAGATCCCCCTGCTTTGTCAGTCCTGTTCTCACCAGATGGAAAAGAGTGAAGCAGCATCTCTGAGGAACTGCTCCACCACACATCTGGAGAGAACCATAAGGAGAAGCAAGACACTTTCATCTTTAGCTATTTATATCAATGTGTGTATCTTAGAGCTTGGTAATACCCATGTAATATTTAAGAGATTTATTGATATCTTTCCTTATTGCAAATTTCAGTCTATCCTAGAGAACTTTATTAGAGTTTGATTTTTACCCACCTGCCTTCATGTGCCCTCACAGATGCAAGAAAGGCTGATTATCATAAAATTCTGGAAGTAGAGGTAGGAAAACTTGATGTTACTAAGACCTTTCTACTTTTTTTAGTTTTACTAATACTAATAGTAGTTTTACTATTGCATGATTGTGTAGTCTAATTTCTGACTTGGACTTTGCAGAAATATTTATTTTTGCCTTTTTAGGTACGGATCTCATGATATGGAACTTTAAAAAAAATTTAAAAATATGTTATGCATTTTTTCTTATGGAATCCTGAGAGAAAAGGGAACTTTTTATCTAGAATTGAACTGCAAGTGCTTCAAAGTAATTATTCCAGCTGCCTATATTAATCTAGAAAAGGCAGTCTGTAATCCTTCAAGGCAATAAAGCCAATCCACACTATAAACACTGAATTGAATAGATTACTGAGAATCAAAACCAATCAAAGCTAACTAGTCATCAGAGCTGATGCTCATGAAGTATTAGTTGTTCTTGCTCTTGTAAGGTTCACAGACATGTTGTCATGTCTATGAACATCTTTCAGATCCAAGGCTTTGGATTTAATCTCAGCATACTTTGAAGAAATTCAGATTTTTCAAAGCTTGCCACTTTTATGGTTATGTGACCTAGTTATGCTCAAGTGACTACAAACATGCTGCTCATAAAGAATTCAGAAGACTCTCTTGTAAGAATCACTGGAACTCTTGGCTTTTCCCATAATTTTATTTGCTAGAGGGGACCATAACTCCCAGCTACAGTTATATCTCCATATACAGCTCTCTGCCTTGGAAGGGTGCTAAAAACTGTGAATAAAACAACAGCTCACATCCTAGATTTTGGATTCTCTTGGTGAGTTAATTCAGGCCACCTGAAAAAAAAAAAATTTAGTCCTTATATCAGCTTTTCACACACATTTGACATGTGCTGTTGTACACCAATCTCTAAAAAAAACAAAAAATCAAGTTTTGATCACTTCTACCCAGGCCATAGAGACATTGTTCTAGTAGAAGCTTTTTTTGCCACAACTTCTGGACAGTTTCAAAATGAGCACCAGCATGAGCATAGGCTAGGGTTGTTTTATTACTGCTGTTATGTTTCTTTTTACTCTAGATGCATTCCAAAATATATTTCCCTTTCTAGGACTCCATTTCTTGCATTGCTGATTCAAGTCACAGAGTTATTGTTAGGTTTTGTGGGTTTTGGTGTAGGGTTTTCTGGGTGTGGGTTTTTTTCCAAGAATTCAAACCTGTCTGTTTTCATTTGGTGGCTAATCCATTTCTCTCTCCAGAATTAGAAGGTAATATATTTGTTGCAATATGGACCTTGTTGCTAGAAAAGGAAAAGCCAAGTAAATCATGTAAAAAAATCAACTTCACTCTTTCTTAAACTGATTTTGCACTTGAATGGCTTCAAATATACTGTAAACAAAGCTCCATGACAAATCTATCATCTGCTGTAATGCTTTATACAAGTCAATGTACAGTAAATGTAAGCTATGTGGGTAAAGTTTGGCAGTAACTATTTTGCTCTGGAGAAATTACAGGTACAGATGTTAAAATTAACAAATTTATAGGAGAGGACTTTTTCTATTGCCTTGTGTTTATTGATAAACATAAAAAAAGAAATAGTACCTGATATTGGTGCTTCAACAGAACATGACTAAGTCCTTGTGCAGAGGACTCTAAACTTCTAGCCTCTCCTTCATGAAACTGCATCATAAAAAAGATGTACATTTTGTGATGGTGTTTCAGTAAAAAATTTTTTTAATATTCCAAACTACAAACTAAGAAAACATTATTTTAAAAGCAAAACTGAAATAAATAAATAAAATAAATAAAATTAGATAATATTATATGAAAAGAATACAATTAACTTAATAGGTATTTCCCTTTCTAAATTTACAGTTAGACCCCAAGATCCTTCAAACCTTATTTAATTTGCATATCATTCATTGCCCATCTGCTGTATTTCCAATTTCTTCTTTGCCATCTGGTTTTCTAATGCTGTATCTACCACATAAATTTTTCTACATGTAAGGCCACTAAATTGTAGCTGATTGATTAAAGCATATTACAAAATAAATATGTTTAGGCTTCTTCTACGAACTAGCACACTGCTTAAAATTAATTACACACCCTAAATCACCCTTGGTAACTGATAAGGGGAATAATGACTGTAGAGTTGACTCCTAAATAGAATAGAAGAAAAGAAGGAGCTACAGCAAAAGACAACCAGAGAAATCAAAGGAGAGGTCCCAGAAAGGTTATGAAAAGAAAAGATAAATCCCTAAGCAGCCCAGCAGAGTGGAGATATTGAGGAGAATACATGACTGGGAGGAATGTGACAGTCCCAGAATGTGTCATGCAGTGTGATAAGAGAAGCAGTAGCAGCTGGTGCATGTTAAACAGCACTTTGCTCTGCAATTGGTCCTACTAATTTTAATAAGATAGATTTCTATTCACTGATGTCTCATAATCTGTCCTTTGTGATGTATCCAACATTTCTGGCTCCTCATACAGCCCAGGTCTCTCAGACTGTTCTAGCTGTGTGCCTCAGCTGCTGGGATTTTTGTCTAGCTGTTGCATGCTCTCCCCAGCAGACACTCCAGCTCCTTCAATCCAGCAGCTGCTACCAACACTTCTACTTTTGGCACAGCAGCCCAACAGTTTCGAGAGGTTTACTCAAAGAGTAGGTGGGTCAGAATCTATATTTCTGTAAAACGTGATACACATTTCATCTTACACAATACAAAAGACTGTTCTGTTTTCTAAGGGTCCCGAAAACATTTTAATTTTGGCCGCTGTATTTTCATTTCTGTGAAGGTACTCATCCAAAGATGGGTAAGTCATTGCAAAGTGGCATATATACATTATTTGCCTGACTGGGCATGTAAATAGGCAGTGGGATAGTGAAGAGAGTGTCAGCTTGCTTTCTAGGAGTGTTAAACGAAAATAAAGCTCTGAGAGAAGCACAGTACCACATCAGTAGTTACCCATTGTAAAGATACTTAGGAAAGAAGTAAAGGAGCATTATAAAAGTTAAAAGAGTCCAGAGATTACATCGAAAAATTTTAGAGAGAGACATTCAGAAAGAAAACTTAATGTAAACATCAGCGAAATTTTGTTGTTGTTTTTTGGGGGGTTTTTGGGGGGGGGGTTGGGTTTTTTTGTTTGGTTGGGGTTTTTTTGTGGGTTTTTTTTTTGTTTGTTTGTTTGTTTGTTTGTTTGTTTTGTTTTGTTTTGTTTTAATTAGGCCAGTTGCTCTACAAGGACATATTCAGATCGCTGATTTCTACCTCTATCACTCGAAAAGTACTAAAACAAAACCTAAAACATCCCCCCCGTTCCTCATTGCGACATCTCAGGAACAAATTCCATCTGGCTGTCTCAAAAATGAAGGCAAACCTGCTAATTTCAAACAATTTACACTCCTAATCTTTCCTGCACTCCTAATCTTTCTGACAAGAAATGCTAATTACAATGCCACTCCATTCAGCTACCTTTTCTCACGTTACTTAGCACTTTGTCAACAATCCCTGCTGGAAGTTTTCTCATGGAGAGTATGAAGACTGTTTTTAAGAACTTTTATTTTCTCCTTATTTCTTTTGTGATAAAAATACATATAGTTTACAGCAACGAGTAAATCCATACAGAACATTAAACGAGATTTTTTTTTTTTTTTTACTAAATCTCGAAAAATTTTAGGTATTTTCTTACTTGCAGATCCGAAGCAAGAAAAGGAGATAACATTCTAAATTGCTCCAGGAAAACAACAATCATAATATGACACCTACTGTACTCATCTTAAAATATTTTTTTCTACAGCAATCACCTCATGCAAGGATGCTGACATCAGAGGGGATGCTCATTTACACTGGAATAGCAGTCTAAGGCACATACACTAAAAGCACAATAATTCTGGTTTGGAATGGCAAAATTAGTCAAAAAATGAAGAAAAAAAATTCTGCTCAATAACAGCATAAATTTGCATCGTGATGCAAAAGAGCTCAGTATTTCTAGTGTCAACCTATCCAGCTGATATATGCACTGGAGGTCTTCCTGTTTTAGGGGATGGAAAAGAAAGGGGCAAATTGAAATACCTCAACGATATTAAGCTGCATCCTTCAGACAGAATTACATCTGTTATTAGGACACCTTTAAAAAAACTTTGATCATGCTGAGGTATGTTTTCATTAACACATGCACAGCTGAAAGTTTCTTTTGATTGTCCCTTGAAACTCAAGTATTCACTAACAACGTAATTTACCATATAGATTATATTAAAATATTTTCAGCAAAATAACATGTAAAATTTACCAGACTACTCTATAGTCCATGGATTACAAACCAGCAGCATATTATGATTAATTTTTTTTAATATTATTATTTTTATTTGCAAAGGAACACCTTACTTGAAGAGCTACTGTTTATACACTCTTATTAAGGCTTCTTTCAAATTCAAGACATATTTATGAGCCAAATTTTAGAACAAAATTGCAGTGTTAGATACACAACACTTTCCCATAGGTCTGGGGAGAGACTGATTCTTTTTTATGTCAATAAACTTCAGTTTAATGAATTGGCACTTGCCAAACATTCACCAAACGTATTCAGGAGTGGAAGAAAGCAATAAACCTTAAAATTCAGAGGAAAAACCAAGTTGCAAAAAATATGCATAATTCTATTGGAATTTCATGCTTCAGAGACTTGATGTAATAAATATACTACTAGATTACATTCTTGATTAAATAAATTAAGTATCCCAAACTTTCATGCACATATATGCAAATGGTAGGCTTTCCCTTGATGCATTTGTTTTCTTTTTCAGAATCATCAGCCAAAAACACAGGACCTCTCAGTACATGTTCATCATCACATAATATCACACACAAAATAACTTCAATATTCATGTTCCAGATTATGTTCATCATCATATATCACACACAAATTAAGTTAATTATTCATGTTCCAGATTATGTCTGTCCTGATTAATTGTTAGAAATAAATAGAGGTGCAAGTACTAAAACTAAATTACATATATTTCTACAGACTTCTTCTGCCATTTCCAGAAACACATTCTTCAAACTCTTTTCCAATTTCTATAAGAAAATAGACTGGTACAGACTGGAAAACTGAACTGCACTGTCCCACTGGCTCACAGTTTATGATAGATGATAGATGATCCTAGAACACTTATTAATAATGAATAAATAATAAATAATGAATCTGATTAGTGCAGCTGCTGGACTGCAGAACCTTTTCTTGTACAAATTATGACTGAAAGCAGAAAACATTGGATGGGGGAATAAAATGCCTCCATTCAAAGTTATAGTTGTGTCATCTAGAACTATTTGCCACTAACTCACCTCTACTGATATCTTGATCCAGACCTACTACAATTTCTACAGGCCAATGTTATGTGAGCTAATTTGTAAATAATACATCATATTAAAACACATTCAGGCAATAAATTCACTTTTATGTAGAAAAAACACTAAATACTAGCTACAAAATTGTATTTTCCCATTTTTGACAATACCTAGATCAAAGAAAATACACACTATGACTAAGAATTTTATTTTGAAGGTTATAATGGATTTGACACAAAAGGCCAATGATACCTGGCACTTGTTTACTCTTGCAGTCTCTTTAACAAGATGCAGGCTCTGCTGGCTCTAACTTCTTCACTCTTAAAAACTCCTGCACTGCCACAATGACTGCAACATGTTCATAGTTTGTGGGGAATCTAGATTTTCTCAGCTGTTTTTCGTCTCATTATAGTCATGGCTTTTTCTGCCCATATTTTCAATGTCTGTCCTCTCATTATAAGAAAATTTCTTCTTCTTAAAATCTGGGTGATCTTTTGAATGGCCAGATTACTTCAGGGGGATGGAAATCATACTCCTCTCCATCACCAAAACTCAGAAAATAGTTTTCTGACTCCCTTGCACTGCTTATAGCTTCACTGTTATTGGTTAGCTGGAATCCTCATGGCAAAGGTAAATGTAACAAGGACACCAGAGAGCAGAACTGCATCTTCATTGCCTAAACTAGAAACTTGAATTTTCCTGGCTATCTGGTTAATTGGATAATGCTGACAGAGGCTGCCTTAAATTTGCTTTGTTATCAAAACTTAAAGAAACAGGGAGAATGATAGCATGAAAACAGAGGAGAAAAATAAAAACATATAAACAGACATTTTTTCAGTGCAATTCAGATCAAATTCCTGGCTAGAGGTGCTGAGGGACAGATGTCTGATTTGGCTGATCAGAATTAAGGAAATTGGCACAAAGAGCAAAATGTCTAAAAGTGCAACAGATGTAAGAGCAGAATTCTCTGCATTAAAGGCATGCATTGGATGGTATCAAGGCACTCTTTCTTTCTGTCATCACTCCACCTTATAATCCCAGTTTATATAAAGCAAAGTGCTATTAAAAATGAACTAATTTATTCTGAACATATTAATTCCTTTCACCTTTGTTTTTAACTTTCTATTAAAAGCTTTAACACACTTTTTTCACTTGACATTAAGCTTCCCTTTCTTCCCTCCAGGATTATGGCAGCTCCCCATGTGATGCACAGATATGTTCAAGTCAGTGCAAGATTTGAAATAGCAAATCACAGAATGCAATGAACTTAGCACATGCTTTCCTCAACACTTTGCTCTTGCATGTGAGTCAGAAAGCTCCCAGAGGCCATTTGTGCCATTGAATACCAAAAATTATTATTATTATGAGGACAAAAAGAAAAAAAAAATTATTAAGTTACAGACAACATAAAATGCACAATACAGTGTCACGTGTCATGGACTGATGATCACAACTTCTGTGGGAAAACTGTCAAAGCAAAGAAATTACTGAAAATTTTAGTCCAGTCTATAATAAATTTCAAACTTCCAGCAATTTATTTAGTTATTTAAAAGATACTTTAAAAATATTTTAAAATGGATATCATTCAGTATCAACAAACACAAAATTATAGTTTTCACTGAACAATTAATTTCCTTGGGTGTTTTTCTCTAAATTTTAGATTGTTATCTTTTTTAAAAATACATAGAAATAAAAATTAAAAGCCCCTCAAATACCTCTGAAATCCAGTACGTAAAAATTTATATATACCTGTGCTCTTGTACATAAAAAGAAGTTCAAATTCACTTGCTACTATAATTGATTTACATCATGCTTCATACAATGTTGTGACCACTTCAATAACTTCATTTTGATTTAGAAGCATTGAAACAGAATCCCTATTGTACAAAAATTTGGGTTTCACTCTCATGCAGAGTATCCAATACAAAGATAGAAAATTAGAAAATTAGCATATTAACAAATTAGCTGCTTTGCAGAGTGATTGCACAAACCACTAGAGGATCAAGTTCCATTCAACAGTTCATTTTCAATTTGGTGACAAATCATGATATGCAATCCCTTTTATATCACATTTTGATTTAAACCTACCTATATGCACAGAGAAATATTCTTGCTAGAAATATGTAGGATTAAGGTTTAGATGTGTATATTGGTGCAGGAATAATTTGATACATACATTTACTAGAGGAAAAAACGCATATGTTTGTTATAGTGATGGCAAACAATGTGCTTTTGTGGAAAATTCTTGCCATCTGGAAGGGTGCTAAATGAACTCTTTGCTAGGTTATTGTTTTGTTTTGTTGATAGCCAGAGCACTTATTTTCTATCGTTGGCATTTATTGTTCTTTGCAAATTGCTTTCCTCAGCCACTATAACAATAAAATTTAACACTACTTAAAATATATCCTCACTTGTGATTGGAAAACATAGACAAAAAAATGAATAAATTAATCATCACAAATTCCTCAAAGTCATTAGGATGGAATTTATCTCCTATATCAGGGTTCAGGTTTTTGTTAGAAATACAACACGTAAAATTTACCACAAAGAAAACAATTTTATTCTTTATGTTTTGGGTAATATTAATCTTCAGGCCAGATGATACATTGATAATATGATAAGGAATAGAAAACCATTGTATTGATTACAAAATAAAGCACAAGAAAATTATATACACTTACATGGATTTGGCCTGTATTTAGACTCACTATTAAATATTTTCTGTGGAAAAGAAACTACTAGGGGAAAAAAATCCTATTAAGGAAAAATTGATAAGTTAGATTAAAACCAATTTATGATAGATGAGACACATAGCAGAGTTTTTCACATGGGCAGATCTATTGCTCAACTCCTCAGACCTGAATGTGAGCTTTGACCCAGCACAGCTTGGTAGAACACCAGGCCAAATTTGGGATCTCAAACCAAAGAACAACCAGATATATTTTCATTCTTTATTTTCTTTACAGGGTGTACAAATTATGCTGTTTTACCATTTTCCCTCATGGATAAACGTGGTTATTTAGCTCTTTGCTGAGTGATACAACTTCAACAGCAGCACCTTACCCAAGCACTTCATTTTAAGCACACCATTAATCCAATCGTAAGCAAATGAATATCAGCAGATTTCAGCTTAAATGTTTTATTAAATCCTTTGTTACCAAGCAGAGAGTTTCTGCAATGAAGTGGACTACCAGGAAAGGAACAATGTAAATTTGCATCCATTCATCTGCAGATTTGGTCAAAAATAAGTTGCAAGAGCTGGGTTTAGTTTTCTACCCCTCCTGTCACATTTTTCACTCAATTATGCAAGGAGTTCTAATGTCTCAAATCTTAGTGTAATAAATCAGATTTGCTGCTTGATCACAGTAAGCAGTTTCAAATATAATAAATTATTTCACCATTAACAGAATTAATAAAACTTGGTGTGTTTCATCTAAATTTATCTGTCTCTGCATAGGCATTCTCATCTCAGGGATTCACAATAACATCATACTCATGGTATAACCAGTTCACATACAATTGTTAATTTTATTAAGTCAGACTAAAAACATGTGGGCCATTTCAAGTTGCAGCTTCTGTACATTTAGGATTTAGAATAGATGATGTTCTCTTTCAATGACAAGTAATCATTTCCCAGTCCTGTTTCCTAATCTGAAGTGAGAAAGCTGTAAAATACAACTGGGCCAATAAAACCCAATGATACAGTACTACTGCATGTTTCCAGGTGAAGAGTAGTATATGCAATATCAGGAGTAAAAATATCTATAATTCTACTATGTAATACTATTATATGTATGTCAATATATAAATACATGGTGTCCTACTTATCTCTTTAAAATAAGACAAAAATTGTTGCACATTCTAAAAAAAATACTCCCAGACTGCCAAAATTATTAGTCTTACAATTAAAAATGATGTTTTATGAAATTATTCTGTGTAGTTTTTAATTATATTATGAAATTGTATAGCTCTTTGAGAAGTAGGATAATCTGCAATGCAGCTATAGTAATTTTATATCTATCACTAAATATAAGATGAACTATTCAAATCTATCTGGAAAATGATCTCTTTTGGCAAAGTTCTCACTCTGCTCTATTTCTATTCATGTTGTGAAATACATGAAGTAGAATAGAGCAAGAAGTTAAAAAACAAATGACACAACTTTATATTTTGAAGTTCTTGGTCACTGTTGTATCTGTGCAATTCCTATGTTGAATTTATCAAAATTCTATACTCAAAATACTCCTAACAAAGATGAAGTCAAAAAAACATTCATCTACTCCCTGAAATAAATTCTGAATATTTTGGAGGGAGATTGTTAGTTCTTGGAAATAAAGTTGTTTTGATTTAAACTACTTGCTAGCATGAGCTTGAGGAGCTAAAAAATGGGTCTATAAACAGACTGCAAATTTTCAATATAATGTATCTTTGGGGCTACAGTTTTCCTCTAAAAGATGAATATGCCCAAATCTTATTACTATTAGAAATATATGGCTCATATAAATAAATATTCAAAGCTATTTAATATGAGTATTTCTGCCCCAAGATAATAAACACTGATTAACCAATACTACTTCGGATACTCAAATTTTCTCCCCTCTTTAAAGCATGTAAAATGATTTCCAGTCTTCTGTGTTTCCAAGTTGAGTGTTGAATATTCAGCCTGGCCATGTAAAAATAGAGTATATTTTAATCCATGAGCAAATCAATATGACTGTTCTAATAGGAAAGAAAAATTGCATTATCAGCAAGGACTGAGAAAGAGGGCAGCCTGCATATATCCAGAAGAATGGAGGACGTGGTTTCAAGTCACTGCCATGAATTACCTGTCCAGAAATTGAAATCCATTTGAGTCATCCCAAGATAAACACACATCATCATCATCCTGCTGTTAGTTACCTGATTTTCTATAAACCTTGTCTATTTTGGACCAGGAATTCCAACCCGAAGTGAAACACTGAGTTTTATTTTCTTACTGAATTTCTTTCGAGTTTGGAGTTTTGAATTTGCAAATGAGAATTCACACGTGAGAATGAGCATTATCTGTTAAAGCTCTGTAGAGTTAATCCATTGCACTAACTCTTAAAACTGAACCCAAATTTTAAATTAATTTAGCTTAAAAACCAGCTATAATCTCAGCAATTGAGGAGCCAGATTCTGCTTAGATTCCCAGTAGATCAGCACCAATGCAAGGTTCCAACTGCTCTATGATAATTCAGGGTAGTTGAACACCTATTCCAACATTTTGTGAGGTAGTAGAAGTGACAATTGCAATAGGCATGTGCTAGAGATTTACACATCTGAGTTGCAGAAAAATCTCTTGCTCTTTTAAAACAGACTGTCAAAATTTTGTGTCCTGTTAAAAATTAAATATTTGCCATAAAAATCAGTAACAGAAGTTTTATTTAAATTAGAGAACTGAAGAATTGGGAGTTACTTCCCTATCTCTGACTGTGGGTGATAGCACAGGCTCCAGATACCTGATAAGAAGGAAATTTGTTTGTGCAGTTTTGTTTTCATTCAGCTGTTTGAGCTTCAGTGCCAATGGGATTTATTTCCTCAGTGGTTATAATTACTTTTTGATGCCAGAGGTATCAAAAAGTCCAGTCACTCCTTCCAGTTAGGATTTTCTACATCTGTTAGGAATAAATTACATTACCTGTCCAACTGCCTATTCATCTAACCTTGTTATTACTTCAGAATTTTTCAGACATCATTATACTTGACTACTCTCAATAATTTAGTGTCAGCTCTAAATTTTTTCTTATCTGAAGTACTTTCTTCAGTTTGCAAGTCATATAATTATGCAGAGAAAATTTGACATGGGAAATATCCTAACAACTGCTAGCCTTTAGACAAACTAAAGATGTGATTTACACTCACATTTTCTGGTGTCTGCTTTCCATTTCTCATTTTTAATCAATACCATTAATTTACTTCTCACATTTGACAGTCTTCCCCAAATAAATCTGTGGAAAGAATTAGCTCTGAAATAGTTAAATAATAAGTACTTGGGGTTGTTTTAATACAAACACATGGTCATACTGAAAGAGTTTTTCTTGGGTTGCAAAGCAGGATGTAACCAAAAGTATGTATTCTATCACCATCTATAAAAAAACAGGTGGGGCAGTGCTCTTTATCTTTTCCACAACCCATCCTTCCTCCAGGGAGGTATCTTCTGTTAATGGGCCATTGAGTCCCAGTGCATGACTGATAAAATTCCATCATCCCATTGTGAAATGCTCCAGCCAGGGGGAGGAGCCAAACATTTCCTACCTGAATAAAAAACTGAGATTTGGAACACCAAGGCAGCCTTTTTCCACTGGATTCCCAGAGAAAAACAGACCCTTCTACATCATCACTGGACCTTCAGAGGAAAACTGCACCTTGTACAGGAGCACTGCTTCCAGCTGAACCACATCTGTCACTGCAGGAGGAGTGTATTCTGATCCTGTCAGTGTTTTTGTACTATTGCATTTTATTTTAATTTTTCTATTAAGCTGTAGTTTGGTTAGTTAGCTTGATTTTGATTTTTTTTTAATATTCACACATACTAGTAAAGAACCATTATTCCCATATCTTTGCCTGAGACCCCCTTAATTTCAAAATTATAATAATTTAGACGGGAGGGGAGTTACATTGTCCATTTCAAGGGAGGCTCCTGCCTTCCTTAGTAGACATCTGTTCCTCAAACCAACCAAAGAGTACCAAAGAGTATATCTGTATCTAAACACAAATACAAACCATATTTGTTATGTTTTAAAAATGATAGCATTACCTCTTCTTCACTTGGAAGCTGCTCACTCTTCATGTATAGGTACAAGTCTACACATGCACATGCATACAAAAATTCAGCTTTGCATACTTCAGATCAAGCTCACACAGTATCTTTGTGCTTGTGAGATATATCATGCAAGTCCCAACCTCTCCTAAAATTTTTGAGATGAACCAAAATCACACTACCCAATGGCAGCCCCTGACCATCTCCAATTTCATGTAATATTTTACTTATCCATATTGATATGGACTCAAATATGCCTGGCCAACAATAAACAATGCATATTTAATTATTATAGTCATATAGTGGACTGAAACACTAAGTATTGATGATAATTTAAGAACTACCCTCAGAAGCTCAGCACCCATCAAAGCATTCAATCATCTTGTCAGACAGAATTTTGGAGTTTATTTGGTTTTTTTTATTTATTTTGTTTTGTTTTGGGTTTTTTTGTTGTTGGTGGTGGTGGTGGTTTTTTTTTTTTTTTGGTTTTTTTTTGGTTTTTTTTGGTTTTGTGTTTGTTTGGGGTTTTTTTGGTTTTTTTTACTTTTTTTTCGTATTTTGTCTTAATTTTCTTAACTTTCCCTTCATCCATTGTACAATAGCATGCCAAAATTTTGTTATGGCTTAAGTTTTCCTGTAATGGAACTATAATTTCTGCCCAACCCTTTGTTGGGTATTATTTATACAATACTTCTGAAGAAATTTATCTTTTGAAATTTACCATTTAACCACTCTAGATATTTATTCTTTCTCAAGTTTTAATAAAATCTGAATTCTTTTGCTGATGATAGACTTAACCTCCCCCATATCTAAGAATTTCTAGTTTTACACTTTGCTTTGAATCTTACTTATTAAGGGTTAGGCTTAACCTGTTATTTACTCATTTTTTTTTCTTCTTGAGCATCCACTGTTGTATTTCTAGGTTGGTTTTATACATACACAGTTTATCCACCAGTAAGATAAATTTAATTCAATTGTGGCCATATCTATTGCTACAACCAAGCATTGCTTGAGCTTTCATGAGCATTTCTTTATATGCTATAAAATTTAGAGAGTTGTTTTCATATATGACTTGAAAAGAAAACAATTTTTTTTTAGTCTGACTTCCTATGAATGATAATCAAGTGACATTAGAAGCATTTTTAAAAGTTTTTTCAAGTTCCCTATTGATATTAATCTTCATTTTCTTGAACAAAATTAAGTTAAAATCCTCTAAATGTTTTCAAAACTTTTGAAGCAATACTATGCAGTACACAGGGGGCAATATTGGAAAATTTTACATATGGCGCTCTAGACTTGATTTTTAATGCTAGGACAATGGCCAAAGGGATGAAATCCTCTCTTTGCTTTACAATCACTTTAAGGCTAGAAAAATGACAAAAATTTGTGTTTTTATAAATTTTATAATACAGTTAAGTGAGTTTTGTTATTAGTATGTGAAGAGCCTTCTAGGTCATCCTACCCTCAGACCCTGACAAGAATAAGCAGTTTCACACATGCTAAACACTGATGGATGTCTGAGCTCACACAGCTCAATGCACACTCAAATACCCACACATTTACACTGCAGGATTTGTCACACAGATATCTATAGGTGCCACAGAATTTCGTTCTCATTACAAAAAGTTCTTTGGACTATTTTTCTCTGGCTGCAGTAAGGGAGCACTTCAGAGCCAATTTGAAAATAGCAGGGGTCACAGTACATTAACAAGGATCAGCCCCATGAGGTTATTATCTTTTTTGAACTGCAGCCTAACAGGACATACACGAAGCTTAGATCCCATTTCATAATGAAATAACAAGGTTGTGTTATAGCTGCTCAGAGGGAACACTTCAAATGTGACCAAACTGCTAATTCTGCTATAACTGTCCAAAGTGCCTAAAGGGCCATTTATTAAAAATAAAAAATAAATTGCTTCTGCCACTGAATGAATCCCCAAACGTACAAGGTCTGAGGGCAGGAATTTGAAGGAGAAATATTTAAATGTTAGAAGCAAAATTTGCTTAATAAGAGACATTGGATTTTCATTTGTTTATAAAGATCCCATTTCAAATTATGCTAATATGAAGTTGTAGTCAAAAATTAGTATCAGAAAAGATAAAGTCCATGGTACATCAAAACACAGTACATATACACACTCCATTTGGAAATCACTTTCTTTATTCCAGCTAGTGATAATCCCAATTGCCAAAGGAAAAAAATATGCTTTATATTGAAAAATTTCATTCTCCCAGTTCCACATTGCAGCTAAAGCATCAGATAAGAATAATTCCTTGGAAATTTAAATTATTCACTTTTTTTAATTGATGGTTGGAAAACTACAAAACTTTCTAGTGGTCATTCCACTGCTGTCACCTGACATAATTTCTTGTAAAAGGCTAATGCAGGATCTGTAGGCCAGACTCTGCTTTGATTTCAAGTTAATGCATTTTTAAAGTACTTCTATGTCATTAATTAAACACATACAATATTTGTGCTAAAAATTTCAGAATTTTATAAATTAATCCCTGTCTTTCTCTGTAGCTGCATTGACATTTATCAAAATACATACCACTAATATATTAAAGACAACCTGGTGACAAACACCTTAAAAGTGTCTATAAAGAAAGCAGTAAATAAAAAGAACATTTTAAACATGGAAGAGTATCACTATTCTCATGAAATACACACATCTGCTCAGCACTTCCTCTTATTTGCAGTGTCATAAATACTATGCAGTGATATTTTATTATGTTATAGTAGCACTTCTGCTTTTGACACAAGACATTATATGTTGTGAATACATGAGGAAAGACAGCACCCACTCCAAAATAACCTCATATATTAAAAGCAAACTTTGAAAACTCATTATCCACTGATTCTCAAGTCCCAGTTCAGTCCTCCAGCAAAAATATTTGTCTTTTTTTCCCCCTCAGACTGACTGTTCTAATTATAAAGTTGTTACAAATATACTCACAAAAACCAGTCACAATTATGTTCCCTTTCCAAACAAAAGGACATGTGATTACTATGAGACCATAGGGAAGAGGAAAAGAGACTAAATCCTCTTGCTGTGGCAGTCCTAGGGTCTGTACACTGCATGCTGAAGAATTCTTAAATTCAAAGAAAGGAAGAAATACCATTCTATTTCTCAAAAATTTCTATAAACCACATTTTGCCCTCTCTCAGTTCCTTTCTTTTTACTGCTTCATCCTACAGAAAAAAACATTATGCTGGATTTGTGACATAATTTTCATGACTCCAATGCCACACATAGGATTACAACTTAACCAAAGGATCAGGCAGAAAATAAACAGTGAGGAGAGGCTGTGAGCTTTTCTACTGGATTAAAGAGCAAATCTTCAACAGTAGTGCAAAGAACACAGACATCACTAACCAAGAACATTGCTTTTACTATGAACATTACACTCAGACTTGCTCCACTGTGACAGCTCTGTGACACTGTGACATCCAGGCAGACAAAACCAGAAATGCCACAGACAGCCTGACTACACCTATGGGCTTCTTTTCCTTGCTACATTTTTTTTGACCCATCTGACAAAGGAGAATTTTTGCTCTGCAGGACAGAGAGACTCCTTCACCTGCCAGTTCTTATTTTACCCTGCTATCAATGCACAGTTGGGATCTTCAAACAGCTCCTATCCTTGTACTTCACTGCAGATTAAAATCTGGACTTCAGCACTGGACAGCTAATAAAGAAACCCTAACAAATTACCTGGCTGCTGTATCATTAGTCAAAAAGTAACATCGTCATAGATATTTAAATATTTACCTCCTTTTCTTTTTTTTTCTTTTTAAATAGTCTGAAGTCTTCATTTGAAAGTGAAAGCAAGCTGTGCTCACAGATAAGAATGTTCTATGTTATGAATACCTGTGCAAGTGGTTAGAGAGACTTTACACACCTATTATTCTCTTTCACAGGATCAAGACTAGAGGAGCTGTGGGTCCTCAGACATTTTCCCAGGCTGTTACAAGTAAGAATAGATGCTGACATTGAAAACTGGTGCTTTACAAACTACAGCATTAAGGTTTAGCATGAGTTCCCAGAACCTGCTTTGTTGGTGTCTCAAGCAGAAAGGACAGCACAGCTCCTCTTCTACTGGTATAATCTTCATGTGCAAATGGCTGCTTATCACATTATGGAAAAGTCTGTATACTGAGAATTTAAAAGGGGATGTCCAAAAAGCTGAGGTTTTTTTCATGCAGGATTACAGGTGTATTGGGATAGAGGAGGCTGAGCAGGGTGATAAAAGGAGAAAAAGAACCTACACAGAAAAATAGAGGTAAAATGCAATGTTAGATTTCATAATATATATCCTGAAGGCTCCACAATGATCCAGTCCCAAAAGATTCTTTCAGTGTCAAGTCAACAGCTGGAGGGCACTTGTTTTGGTTTTCTGTTTTTTTAATTAGATTTATTAGGGAAAATTTAGGATAGATTCTTGGTAAACTTTTAAGACTCCTAACCAGGCAAAGAAGGTAATAAGAATATAGCACAAAACTGTCTAGTTTTCACTAAACAGCATTAAACTACTATGGGAGACTTATTTAGGCAAGTCACCATCACTAAGCAGGCAGCAGTACTATAAATTAAAAAACCTATTGTTAAATTCACCTTTGGAAGAAATTCCAATTTCGAGGTAATAGAGTCAGTTGGAAGTCATCAAAAACTGTGAATTGCTGCAGAGAAGAAGAGTTTTTTGTACCCCTTACCTAGTACCAAGGAAAGTAAGGCCTCCCCAAAGAGATATTCATAGGTTAATACTGTGAAATGAGTCTTATTGCACAGAGGTAATCTACTGTTAGAGCTCCTGGGGTCATTCTAAAAACCTCAGACAAAAAAAATCACAGTCAATTCTAAAGGAACCACCAGTAGAAATACCAAACTCATTTTAAGTGTCATGCAGTGTATAGGTAAGTAGGAAGGAAAAGTGGAGAAAAAGTAGATTATACCCCCTTGAAAATTATAGCAAGCAAGATGCAAAAGCTGACCTCTTCTAAAAAGATCTGCTGCTTCTAAAATGGAACAGATATTAAAACAATAATCCTGAGCTTATTCAGCTCAGAATTCCAAGATTTTAATAAAAAAAAATAAAAAAAACCCAAAAAACAAAACAAAACAAAAAACTGCAACAACAAGAAGACACAATTTTTTCCTGTGAATAGGAGTACATGCTTTATAAGAGTTTTTAGTTTTGGTTTCAAGGATTTGACTTACTCCCAAATAAAGAGTCCACAGCAGCTTTCATCCAGAAAGAACCTCCAGGAGCAGACCAAGTTATCCTTGTAAACATTTAACCACAAGGGGCTCAAAAAGTCCAGCTACAGTAGCTCAAAACAGCAGCTAATTCACTCTAACCATGACCTTTCCCATCTCATTGTACACAGATACAACATAAATGCACAGCCTAAAGGCTCTCACTGCATCCTCCCCTTCCCAAAGGTTTTGGCTGCTGCAGCTTAGGACTAATTGAGAAAGAGCACAAGAGAAAGCAGCTGAATATTAAGGAACTCCACACCCCTTCCCTGGGGTCTGCTTTTAAACTGAGGCTCTCAAGTTTGGCTTCAGCTGTAGATAATAAGCTGTATCTGTGTTGCAGACTTACCACATCTCAGCATTTCTCCATCCATTCACCCATCCATCCATCATCCATCCATCCATCCATCCATCATCCATCCATCCATCCATCCATCCATCCATCCATCCATCCATCCATCCATCCATCCATCATCCATCCATCCATCCATCATCCATCCATCCATCCATCCATCCATCCATCATCCATCCATCCATCCATCCATCCATCCATCCATCCATCATCCATCCATCCATCCATCCATCCATCCATCCATCCATCCATCCATCCATCCTTCATCCATCCATCCATCCATCCATCCATCCATCCATCCATCCATCCATCCATCCATCCATCCATCCATCCATCACCCATCCATCCATCCATCCATCCATCCATCCATCCATCCATCCATCATCCATCCATCCATCCATCCATCCATCCATCACCCATCCATCCATCCATCCATCCATCCACCCATCCATCACCCATCCATCCATCCATCCATCACCCATCCATCCATCCATCCATCCATCCATCCATCCATCCATCCATCCATCCATCCATCCATGACTCTGCCTCTGACCCACAGAGTGTCTTTCCCTTGGATCTGTTTTATCACTCTAACCTTTCTCCCCACCCTGGAAATGTGTCTGACCATTCCCTCCCCTGATGCTGTCCCAGCCCAGGGGCTGTTTTTGTGGCTGAGCTCTGCACCCCTGGCCCAGCCCAGCTCAGCTCCTCTCCCTTCACTGGGAGCTGTGTGGGCAGGGTGGGCACTGCTCTATCCCCAGTCTTGGCACAGCAGCCTGTGATGTGGACCCTGGCACAAAGGGTCAAATTCTGAGCACTGTTCATCCCCAAATCATCTTCTGTCATGGCCTGAAACTGTGCCTAAATGATAACATAAAAACTGAAAATAAGAATCTTGCAAAGATTTCAGATTTATCACTTACAATGAGGAAAGGTCTCATTCCCAAAAGTATTGCTCCTTAAATCCTTGTGGATACAGATCTGCCTCATTCAGCAGCTGGACTGGCAGGAAACCATTTTCCCACTTTTTTTGGCACAGAAAGAGTGCCACTGTCATAAAACTGATAAACCAGGATTTCTTTTGTTTTATTTTATACTGAAACCAAAATTTCAGACCTAATAAAAGCCTCACAGATGTACTTGACAGGATGATAGTGAGTTAGTGCACCATTCTCCTACCTCCAGAAACTTCAGGGAATGCCACAAGCTTAAGCTGCAAGTTAGATGAGGAAAGTGAATTCATCCCTGTCTACTCTAACTCATGTGATGCATTTCTCCTTGTACAGCTATTTAAATTCATGTCCCTCCATTGACTTCAATAGATTTCCTCCAGATTCACAGTGGAGTAAGGCATATCTAGGCTGTAGGATTGAATAGAAATGTCAACAAACTCAGTCACTGTAGCCAGTATATTGTGGAAGAGCTCCCAAGGACAGTGCTCAAAACTGGGCTGCAATGGTTCATTTCATTGTGGTGTAAACTAGAGGACATTCAACTTGCATTAGGTTGAATTTATCTGTCAGATTTAGAAAATTATTCAAAGAAAGATGACGTGCAATTGCTGAAAGACACTGCTTGTAATTCCTGAGAAACTGTGTGATGCTGATCTCACAATTTACCTGGAAGAAGAATTTGGTCTGTAACTTCCACTGATGATAAGAAAAGCATCACCAGTAGCTATTATATTGCAGCATTTGTTCCCATTAATTCAATGAAACAATTTATTATAGTACATCAAATAAAAATATATCCAAAAGCCCGTATTTTAAAGCTTAAATACTTTTAAATAGACTTCCAATTTAATTAATAGGAAGAAATTGTAGGCAGATTTGACGTGCTAGTTAAAGGCAATTCCATACAGACAGCCTTTTGGTGCTCATATGCCATTTAAAACACATGCTCTGTAAGCTTCAGTAAGACTGGGTTTTGAAACAGAGCACAGGCATTTTGTTTTTCTTCCAATTAACCTTTTATGTAGGTATTTGGTTGCAAAACTCAATATGTTAGAAGAGTCTTGTGTCTAGAACATGATAAGATAAAATGGAAGCAATGTATATTTGTATATTTGGAAATCAGTTTGGATGAATCTTACATCAGTTGAGGAAAGTATTGTATTGCTTTTGGGGCTAATACAATCAATTCCAGGCAATCATGTCCTGTGTTTCATTGTAGAATGAGTTGTTTTTCCATGCTGAGTCTTTGCACAAAGTGTGAGAGATGCTGACACAATCAATAGCCTGTTCCCTGCAAAAAATAGTTCAAAGGCTCTATGTAAATAACATTATCCTATTTTCTCAAAATCCTTCCTAGCATCAAGTAGTATGGCTGCAGAAAGGGATTCCAGCTGATTTTTAGCATTAAAAAAATAATAATTTATGAGGGCTCAGCAGACCAGCAGGTAGCAGAGAAATTATGCACTCTTTCCTGAAATTACACTGATTAAAGTCAATAATCTCAGATAATCTAGGATAACTAAGCCCTAACTTCTTAGCAATAATTTTTGAAGAGGTCTTCACTTCTAAAAGACCAAGTAACATCCATCATCACTGATAAAATGAGAAGGAAGGAAAACTGTTTCTTTTTGTTGGTTTTATTGTGAGTTTAGGGGTATTATTTGTTTGTTTTCTGATGGAAAAATAAATAATTAAAAATAATAAAAATAATCTCTAGTCAATTTTTAAAAAATATATGCCCTCACCTTTTCCTTTATATTTAATATTTTATTTTGCTATGGGTTTTTTAAATTTTTTTTGGCTATAATTTTTAATTAGACATTTTGTAGAGAAGCTTTTGATTCTGAAGTAAACAAGTGCTTGCTGTTATACCCCTGTGTGTATCTGGACTTAACTGCTTTGTGAATATACATGGCCTGGTATTCCAAGTTAAATAGGTCAATATTTAGTCTAAGTCTAAATCTATATGTTCCTTTTAATGAAAGTGTTTGCCATATTCATTACTAACACATGACATGATTTCTCCAATGAAAGTTTTTATTGATTTCACGAAGAAAAAGGTCATAAAGAGTCCTCCAAAGTAAGTTTCAAAGCTATTTAAGATATAATACAGTTATTTCTACCTATGGAAGATTTTATTTTATTGAAACTTTTCCTTTCACTCCAGAATAAATTCATCATATTTTCGGTTCAACAGAAACATAAAATTAGACATATAATTTCATTTTTAGACATAGAAATTATACAACTTTTCACTGCACATAGTGATGATTGTCAGCAACAAATGGCAATTATGTCTACAGCTGAAAGGATTTTAATGATTATCGGATGGATACTGTATTTGGGAGTTTAATTTTGTGCACAGGTATGGCTACTCCTTCTGCATTCATATATTTTTCGAAATAAATAGCAAGACAACCTGGACAGAGATGCTCTGGGGGAAAATGTTTTGGAGACCAAATGGTTGAGCAAGCTCACATCAAGTTTCTTGTACTAACAGGGCCTTGAATGGGACATGAAGAGCTTCTTGGGAATGAAAGGGAATTGGGAACTCTTTGGTGGAGCTTGAAAATCACTGTTTTCCTGAAAGCAAGGGTTCATTGGACAGGGGAAAACTGTACATGATTCATTATTCCTCCAGTTTTCTCTTCCCTAATAGACGAACATTCTCTGGTCAAAAAGCTTAAATAGTTAACCTAATTTTCTAGTAAAAATTTTAAAGTATTTAACAAACCTGTAATTCATTTTCCAGGGGACTGGAGACACAACTAGACATATCTTTCTCAGAGCTTTGACCAACTTAGGTATTAACAGGAGTTGCAAAATCACGTTGGAAAAAAAATCACTAACATTTTAGTAGCTCTTTCCAAATATAGCCCAACTGTCCCAGGATAGTTTCAAACCAGTATGTGATATCAAGGTCTAGCTGCTCCTTCATTCCTCCCTTGTGGGATGGGGAGAGAATCAGAAGAAGTTAAAATGAGAAAACTTGTGTGTTGAGATAAAGACAGAGAGAGCAAATCTCAACAAGGGAGAGCAAAATCCATGCATGCAAGCAAAGGAAAGCAAGGAATTCATTCAACACTTGCCATGGGCAGGCAGGGGTTCATCCCCATCCCTGGGAAGACAAATACATCACTCTGAGCCTCTGCCCTGCTTTCCTCTTGTTTCCCCAGATTTATACCCTGAGCACAGTGCCAGATGATCTGGGATGTCCCTTGGGTCATGGGGGTCACCCGTCCCCTCCCAGTTCCTTGTGTCCCTTTAGCCCACTCGCTCTGGGGTGGGGTGAGAGGCAGAAAAGGCCTTGGCTCTGTGTAAGTGCCCCTCAGTAGAAACAAAAATATCCCTGAATTATCCATGCTGTTTCCATTAACAATCCAAAGCACAGTCCCTACACTAGCTACTGTGAAGAAAATGAGCTCTATCCCAGCAAAACTGGCACAGATGATAAGTACTAGAACTAACATGCAGTTTAAAAAAAAAATCCACCAAAACTCAACCAACCAACAAAAAAAATACCAAACAGAGCTAACACTACTTTTCATATCCAAGCTACAAAAGCTGTGTCACTTCACTTTCAAAAACAAAATTACACAAGACAGCTTGAGCCAATCTAACACCTTGTCACTGCTCCCTGCTGCATGCTGTCTCTGTTTACCTTGCTTTAGCTGCAACATATATCAGGCCTCTCCATGAGGCAATTTCAGATGGTTTTCTGCTGGGATAGTGCAATCCATCTTGTGAGCAATGATCTGGGGTAGAGCCTGAAAAGGAGCAGAAGGACACCAAGTGAAGGAGGGAGGAAGAGCTGCTCCTGCAGCCCCAGAGGAGGAAACTCCCATCTGGTTGTGGGGCTGACTTGGGGACTCACCTAATTCCAGCTGGAGAGGAATCAGCTTATAATGGGTTTGGCAACTTCACTGCTTTGGATTTGCAGGCTTGGGAGAGACCTAAATGGGTATAATGATGTTGGTATAAATAGTGATATAGATATAATGGATATAGTGTTCGTTCTGATGACTAAATTAGGTTGGATTTATCATGTTACTGGTTGATTCTAGAGTACAGAGAGACCATCAGATGTGAGGTTTCATTGCCAAAATGTCAAGAACTCCTGAAGATTGCTGTTGGCTAGGAGTAATATGACACTGCTCTTCTCAGAAGACTGAAATGTTAATTGATATGAGACCATAGTAGAAATTGTGCTGCCTCCATCTGCAGCTCTCAAAAGGCAAGAGCCTCCTCTGTTTTGTAACCATCAGACTGTCTCAGGTGCACCAACAGTAGGTTGAACTGCATTCTTGCAATGCCACAATGTACAGCCTCTATTATCTTCCTACAGTTCTATACAGAGACCCAGCAGTGGAGGAAAAACAGGAGGAATTGAATTAAAAAATGTACTAGTAGAAAGAAAAAAATATTGAAGAAAGGAGTATCTATCTGTGTATATTTATTTCTAGATATGTCTATAACTGCTAGATTTCCAATATCATTTTTTTAGGATTATCTAGATTTTTTGTAAGATAAAATGAAAATAATTTATGAGATGTTATGTAAATGCTGTATTTATGATTAACGAAATCACAGTTTGTATTAAAGTTCTATTGGTGCAGGGAGGGTGAACTCAATTCATATTCATTATTTAAAAGCTCTTAAAAGATACATGACAGATTTCAGAGGAGTTTAGCTTCAGAATTTTAAAATGTTCTTATAGTATAGAAAAGCTGCTACAAGCAAAGATTGAAGATTATACGGAAATGGATTTCACTGAAGAGGTTAAATCACAGGTTCCCACATTAATTTATTTACCTCATATCAGCACAGCTAAGGGTATACCTCTTTAGATTATGTCAGATCATGCATATCTCAAGAGCAAAGCCTCTCTCATAGACCAAAGGACTGATCTTTTCAAACATGCAAAATAAAGTAATGTGAATATGTCTGGGCACAGAGTGGGATAAAGAAGGCCAGTAACTGATGATGGAAAAAGTAATTGTAACTATGCATTTTATCACTTTCTCAGTGGCTCCCTATTAAGATATTTCCATACTGAAAAAGAAAGTAATGGGACAGTCAAATTCTTTAATACATCCTTGTTTCTGAATCTCATTATTATTGGGATACACACACAGCATTCTAAAGAAAAAAAATCCCAGCCCAAATACTTGATTTATAGAAAAAAAAAATCTCATTTTTTCCCATTTTACATCCCTTGGAGTTTAGTGCAGAAATATTTCAGAGGCAAGGTCACCTTTCATATGCGACCCTTAGAGATACACTCAAAAAAAGACAGGAAGAAATCTCAAAATCCACTGTTAATCAACCATTTTGCTTCCCAGGAACAATCTTGTCTGAAAATCACCATGCCTGTTTCAATCACCAGGTGGATGCAGCAGTTGCCAAAGGCAGAGTCAGTCCCCTTTCCCTCCATAACATGCAGCACAGTTTCCTGGCATAAAGCTCCAGAACATTCTGACACAGACATATTTGTAAAAATGAAGTAAACCCCACTTCCCAGCTGGGAAAAAAAAAACAATTTCAATGTTTTCAGAATTCTGTGAAGGCTTTTTTTCTCATTTTAAGCTGTAAATTGCTAAGTACACATGCATCTTGGCAAGTGGAGGCTTTTGCATTTTTTTAACAACACCTGCAAAATGAAAGAGGAGAATGACAATCTAAAGTATGTGTGGGTTGATCACATGTTAAGGAATGGTCTTCCATCCACTATATGATTTTAAAGAAATGAATTCATTTTGATTTAAAGTGATAAACACTTCTTTCAAAGAAAACTTTGACAGAAAATATCATTTAGCTTTCCATGTTCTGAAGTTATTTTACTCTGAACTACTTCTCTGCAAAGTTACTGCAAACAGCATTTTAGTGTAACCTAAACTAAAATATTTATTATATGCAACTGATAGTTTGTGACCTATTTCTATATAGGTCTTCACTTTGTTCACCTATCACCTTAAGATATATCAAGAATTTTTTCCTTTTATCTTTCACTGAACATGCCCTAAAACCAAAAGGCACTTATATAAATCAGAATGATCAAGAAATGTGTTTGAAGTTCAACATTTTTAGCATCTCTGACATAGTTTGTCCATATTAATATTAAAATGAAACAATCTCAGTGAACTACAGTTCAATTCATGGAATAATTTAACTCCATAAATATTTTAGCAAACATATTATTAGGTCCCATATATAGCTTATGCATTTGTGTGACCAAAATAATTCTAATGCCCTGGAGAAATCTGTGTCCTCCTGAATTGAATGATTGATCTTACTTAATGACATGGAATGTAATGGAATTATATGTATGTATTTTATTACATGTATGTTATGGAATTATAATTACCTTTTTTTGTCCCTTAAAAACAAGGTGAGAATTCACTGCTGATATGCAATTGCTTTGCTATGTCAGTAACTTAAATCTGAAACATAAATTGTTCCAGATACTTAGCCCCAAATTTGCTCCAAATCTAGAGCATGGAGTGATAAATATGCAGATGGAAAATTTCTGCTGTACTAGACTGGGAGTCGAGAAATTCAGGTTCTGCCTGTTTCTCTGTCACTTCAGATGCTTTCCTGATTTTTATTTTGCTTGCCTGACATGTCATCTAAACATATATGATAAGAGTTATACATATATGATGAGTCATCCTAGCTCATCAGGGAGGAACCCTGATACTATTTATTATTGCTTATTCCAAAATGAGCTCCATATTCAGGTGTTACACAAGCATCTCAAATATGGAAAAAAAACCAAAACCAAACACCTAAACATTTAAAAAAACCATCTCACAAATCTAAATCAAAATGTGATATTTTTTCAGATAGCACATTTTATTTGACAATGTCATATTTACCTTTCTTCCATAACCCAGCAAGCAATCAATAATTAAATAGATACATAAATCAGTATATTCTTGTAAGTGAAGCATTAACCCATTATCCTTTTTTTAACTTAATTTTATTTACCACCACTTGGAAGACCTGCTTCTTTCTTTCACTAACTTCAGGCTCCTGAAAGTGGTTTGTCTTTCATTTATTAATCTGACATATGAACAAATAGATAGTGTGATAATTGCCAGGATGCTCCAAGGAAAGAGCATGAATTCCAGAACAAAACAGCAGGGTAAGAACTCCTGGTAAGTGGCTGTCCTGCTTAATGTTCTTGGCAATAAAAAGGAAACATTACAAACCAGAACATTTTGACATAGGATCTGTTGGTTTTTACACAAAGCCTTTTGGTTTTACTTGTGTTCCACATCCTTTCCTAAAGCTATCCTTAACTATTTAACAGGGTCCAGTTCCAGACAGCCTGCACAGTCATAGGAACATAGTGGTTTGGGCTGGAAAGAACCTTAGAGATCACCCACTCCCAACCCCTCTGCCATGGGCAGGGACATCTTGCACTCTACCAGGTTGCTCAGAGCCCCATCCAACCTAGTCTTGAGCACTTCCAGGGATGGAGCAGCCACAGCTTCCCTGTGTGCCACTGCCTCACTGTAATATACTCACTGTAAATACCTTTTTCCTGATATCTGATCTAAACCAACCATCTTTCTGTTTAAAACCATTCCCCCCTTTCCCTACCCACTGCAGGACCCTATAACAAGTCCCCCTCCAGCTCCCTTTTAAGCCCATTTCAGATGTTGGAATGCTGCCATAAGGTCTCCTCTGAGCCTTCTCTTTTCCAGGAAGAACAGCCCCAAGTGTCTCATCCTTTCCTCACAGGGCAGTTCCTCTAGCCCTCTGATCATCTCTGTGGCTTCCTCTGGACTCACTCCAACAGGTCCACATCATTCCTGTGCTAAGGACCTCAGAGTATTCCAGCCAGGCTACTCATGAGAGCAGAGCAGAGGGACAAAGAACTGCTGGTCACACTTCTTTCAGTGCCATAAAAAAGTCTCTTCAGAACTAGAAAACCTTCAGCAGTGACAACCATCAGAAATACATCATCTTCAGGTGAAACCTCAAGGGCAGAAGGGAGAGGCAGTTGCAGTTCTACCATTCCCTCAATCATAGTGGAAGATGCTCCTCTCCTAATTTATAGCCATTCCAAACCTCCCTTGACTTATTACCATTGTGGGGTTTTTCTCATGGGCTGCCTAAGAAAGGTCAATTCCTGCATCTGACAGCCAGCTGTGCAGCAACAGAGAACAAATGAGATGGGCTTAGCTGGCTCTGGAGTGGTTATCCTGGGAAGTAAACTGGAAGGGAAGAAAAATAGCTGTAATTGGTGTGCATAAACCACGTCTGCCCATCCATCCTGAGTGGTGGAGAAGGAGGGAGGAAAACTCTGTCCCTCCTGCAAGGTTCAGTGGTTGCCCCAGTTCCTTTGCCCAGCTGAGGAGCAGATGCTGCATTGCAGATGGCAAGGGGAATAATAATGCTGCCCACTTCTCCTGCACATGCTGGATAGTGAACTCAAGCCTAGACATCAAATGTAACACCATTTCCTTTGTGTGTAAATGGTGTTACACCCATTGCTGTAGCCTCCCTCAAAACGGATTGTAGCCAAAAACACTGCAGCCACTGCTGCACTCTCACCTTGGAAGAATTCATCCTGGACCTGTGGTAGTGAGAGGTTTCCCATAGACTCTAATTGTTCTCTTTATGTACAGCAGCTGATGGCTCACCTAATCATTTCCCTGTCAAACACAGCTCTGTGAATGGGATCCTACTTCAAAAGCCACAACGAAAAAACTCTCTTACTTGGCTTTAAAGTCATCTGAGAGTGAAGGTTTTCCTCTGCATAGTATCTGCAGTATTTGTTACACAAACAGAAAGTCACTGATTGATAAGACTTGACTTATTAATTGTGCAAAGGGACCAATTATAATAGATTATTAGGATGAACCTTTGTCCCTGAAGATGTTGAGACTAGAATCACAAGAAGTCAAATATTATGACAACTATTCTTTTGGGTTTGGATAGGAGCTTGAAAGTAATTGAAATAAAATATCAATGGCTAGACATGCATATAATATAATTAAACGTATTAAAATAATGCAGAAGTTCCCAAAATATGACTCATACTTCTGAGCTACCAACAAAAGAAAAGAGCTGCTGCTGCTGGAAGGAGCAGTTGATGAAAAGAATCAGTATACAAAAGCAACCCAAATAAACAGATAATCTTCTCAAACAAGAAAGTATGCAGCTGGATTCTTCTATCACTTTATGACTAAGCAGCATAATAGGGATGAGGAGTGCAACACAGAATTCTTTGGCTTATACTTCAAATTCCTAGGAGAGATTTCAAATACTGAAGAGATGTGTGCTGAGATGAAAGAAGCCTGTGTTCTGTATTATCATAATGTATTAAATAAAAAAGTCATAGGTTATTACAGGTCATAATTAAAGTCAAAACCAGTCCCACAGCTCACCTGACACCTTGTAATATGATAAAATATCACTGATATAAACTGACTTCTCCACATGTAAATCTGAAGTGTGTGGAACACAAACCAGTGTGGTTCCAGAAGGTGCCAGTCTGTAACACCACGACCACCTAATGTCAAGCAATATACCAAACATTACTCACAGTACAGTGCTATTTTGATGCAGAGTGTGCATTCATGCATTTTTTCAATTTATAAAATAATTTTAGTACATAGACCTTGCCAATGCTTGTGTTTCAATGGCTCAATATGCGTTTTTCTTCCTTTGTGGCTGCATTGCTTCTATTTAGGTGACACTTCATAGGTACACAAGTCCAAAATGCAGAGATTTTTATGCACAACTCTGTGATGGACAAGAAAAAATGTACTATCTCTAGGGTAAAACAACAAAAGTGAAAGCTAGAAAGATGCAAATATAGTCAGAATGTGGTATAAATTTATTGGACCTTGCTATGTAATTCCTGCCAACAATCTGAAGATACCTTCCAATGGCATAAGTAGTTTTCAGTAGCAGCATCTGGTTTTAACTGTTTTATTCAATGGGCACAACAATGCATTTCTGAACAGGAAACTATGATTTTTTTTTCTATTATTTTTCTCATATGCAAATAGCTCTGCAAAACAGGCTGCATTCTGAAAATAAAATTTATTTAGTAGCTTGTAAAAAATTCTCTATAAAATGTGAAGGAAGAGTCTGATTAATGTTAAGAGGATTTATGAATATTTTCTTAGGTATTTTTCTTTCTCATTGCTGACTGTAGGTTTTAGTGGCCATAAAACCATTCATCTTAAACAAAGGCAATATAAACAAAGTTGCATATCCCCAGTTTTACTCTGACTTACAATTGTATTAAATTTTACTAAATTTATTAATTTTTAAAAATTAAATATTATTATATTTATATTTAATTAAAATAAATTTGAGGATTTCTGAAGAAACTGCATATATATAGCACACTCTTTTATAAGAAAAGATAATGGATGCAGCATAATTTTATCTCATTCGTCTTGACGTTCTTGTACCTTTTTTCTGTTCCCATGCATGTGACAATTACCTTTTGTTATTGCTGTTGCTGTGAGTGAGACAATGGAGGTCACTGCCGATGGGGTAAGTTGAGAGCTGGCCTGAGGTTCCCTTCTTGAGGAGGCACTATCATCCATCCTTTTCAGCAAAAGGGAAATGCTGACATTTTGTAAACAAAATCAACTGGCTAAGCTGACAGCCCCTGCAGTGCTCTGTATTCAAAGATGCTTAAAAGCTATTATCTGATGAACATTTGTGAAAAAATAAATATTACGGTATGTAGCACTGTTTTACTGTTTTAGTGAGGGTATTTGCATATGGCAGAGACGGGGAGGTTTGTACACAATGTGGAGCTGACATGTTGGCATCACTGAAAAGATAGGGACTAGTCACTTTTGAAAGGTCATTCTTCAAAGGAAATTATTTTTCTCTGTTATCTCGCACAAAATTGTTTAGTTTTCAAACTTTCCAAAGGCATTCAGATTCCAGTATAATCACAATAGTGCATTCCATTAACTATGAAAAAGATTAAGAATGACCTTTCATCAGGCAAAAGACACAGCACTGGCAGCTTTATGTATTTATTTTCAATTAGATATAAAAATGCAGCAATGTTCCAATTTTTAGTTACATTCTTGCACAGAGGTGGGCATTTCAGACTATGCAGGTACTAAGAAAGTGTGAATAACAAATTAAAATAAATATATATGAAAAAATGAGGAATATTTAGAGAAATAAATGAAAATTGTTTGTGCCAGTAGTGGGAAGATATAGTGTATTTAAACAAACAAACAAAGTAAACATCTGTTTATGGTCATTGCCTACAGAACTTGCCCTTTTTTGTCAAGATGTTTCCCTGTTTACACATTTTTTAAGTACAAGCAGCATTCAAGTAAGAAAAGCCAAGCCTGACTAGCAAATACATTTTTTTAATGCTCCATCAGAACCCAGGCTTGATTAGTCATGGTACCTTCACAAAGTTATCCTAAATCACAGATTTGGTGAGGTGTGGGCTGAGGGTTCCCATCTTGGTGCCTTGATCTGGATGAACTCTTCTTGCTCTCCAGGGTTTCTTTGGAGTCAACACCTGTCTGGGAGAGGATAGGAGCAGAGTGGGGAAATGGAGGAAATGGTGTGCACCCATCTCTTGTCACACAGCTTCCAATTCCAGGTTGCATCTGCAGAGAATATCTGCTCCCAGCCTGCTCTCAAAACCTCTCAGATAACCCTGGGCACTCAATTAGCTGGGTGGCATGACTTTGCTCTCTGGCAACACTCAAAACTTCATTGATCTTTGCTCTATAATCAGCTGTCACTGCAACAAACACTCCAGGGTTTGGTTATGAAATCCTTCTGGATCCCATCAGATCATCCCATCTACTGTGCAATCTTCTCTCCAGTTCTCAACTTTCTGTTCCTTATTAAAGAGTTCAGCCATAGGCAGGGTAGAGAGATTCCTTGATTAAAATGATTTGGGTTAGTTTGCAGCTCCAAGCTTTCCTGGAAGAGACTCTACAGCCATTCAAAGAAGATAATGCTATTATTAAATAAAACTCAGTGAAGCAGTGGTCAAATTGAATCTTGAGGCACAAAAGGGTGAGGAATGACCCTAAACCCACTGATCTTGTTTGGCTAATACCCTCTGAAGGCCACCAATGGCCTCTGCAAGGGGCTCTGCTCTTTGTCTGTGGCTTCATGAAAGGAGTGATGAGCACATTCTGTGACATGGGGAGCCAATGCCAGCTGGGTAGGACTTGTCACTGTTTCCTGGATTAATCTTGCAACAGGCTGAGATGTTCCTTGGGATAGAATCATTTATCTGAAGTCATCATTCTTTATTAAATTCCAAAAAATCAACCGTGATATATTGTATTTTGTATTTTTACAACCATAGTACCAGTTTGGGCAGAATTATAGGATTACAGCTTATTCAAAAAGCAGGAAAAAAACATCTCAGCTTGAGGAACTTGTTTTATAATAACTTCCCTTCTTTTCTGACAGATATCCAACAGAGAGGAATTCAAGTACTTTTTAAAGGATCTCTGTCAAAAATAAACTGATAAAAGCAATACTGAATTAGTACATTTCCTTGATAACCTGGCTTTTTTTTTTTTTTTTTTTTTTTTTTAATCAACTCTGCTAATTTGTAGAGCACTGAAAAGCTGTTCTGACCCTGTGGTGGAGTTGGTATTGTTAGACACGTGCAAAAATATGTAATTCTTTTTGTAAGAACATTCTAACTCTGAGGGCTGGAATTCAACCTGTTTATACAAGACAAAATTTTGAAGCTAATTTGGTCACTGGAGTATTATACCCAATGTCATTATCCTCATTATGCAATTATCCAGCACTAACATAAATTAATTTTGATTTACCAGAAAAAAACAACTAGATATCCAACTCCTATATCAGACTTTGGAACACTTGAGGTTAACATATAGCTGTACTGAACAATTTCAGAACTCATATTCTAAGAATTTCTACATAAACAAATTTAGTCAGTAGAAAAGAATGGCTCAAAAAGAGCACAAACATTAAAAAAAATTCCAAGTGTCACTATCCCAGCAGTAGCCAGACAGCTTCCATATAAAAGGAACAGCTGAAACACATGCTGGCTTTCAGTCTGGCTTTTCACAATTTAAACATAAGAGCTTTACTTCAAGTAAGCTTTTATTAAAGACTTTTTTTTTTTTTAATTTAGTTAATTTATTTTGTGGAGAAAGAGGGGGAAAATTACTTGGAATTTGCATGCTGAAGTGAGTGACAGTGCTTGCAGTAGCAAGGCCTTATAGAAGGTTTTGTGTTTGCCCTGAAAACAAGTCAGAGTGGATTCATGTAGGGTCCTGGCAGAGTGTGTTCCCTGGCAACTTCTCTTTGACTGCAAAATAAATAAAGAAAAGAAAGTGCAGTGAAAGCCTTTATACTTTTAAATTTCAAATCGGTTTTTAAGTAAATTTCCTTTGTTGTATTAGTCTGCTTTCTACCTCTGCATATGTCAGCATTAGGTGTACTCCTTAGTCAAAATAGTGTGTTCCACCACTTTAGAAGATCTGTAGAGAAGTTTTTTTGTTAAAACTACAGGTAATAGTGAATAGACTGTGATGTCCCCTAGAGACAAATTCCTTGCCTTGTGCCAGACCTTTTGTTGTAGCAGTTTGATATTTCCTCCAGGGGCACAAAGCTGGCAGGGCTGGATGGCTCCCTGCCCTGCCTGTGCATTTTGGGGCACAGAAACCAGGACAGCACAAAGCTCTGCTCTGCCAAGCAGCCTTGGTGGGGTGTGAAACATGTCCTCTGAGTGGACTGGGAGTGTCAATAATGATAATAACAGCAATAATAATAGCAATAACTGCTATATTCTACATGAAAATGCAGTGGAAATGAAGGTGTGACAGCCCACGCCCACTGGCTCTTCCCAGACAAGGAATTATCTCATGGCACAGTTCAGTGTTCAAACATTTTTATGCTTATTTGTAAAAGTGTAGCATGAAATGCTCTTGCAGCACTGTCTAATCTGGTGTGTATGTGTTAAGGTGCAGAGACTTCTGCCCAGGCATTCATCAGTTCTCTCTTCTTCCAGTCTCCCTTTCTTTCTTTGTCAAGTTGAACTGGGATTTGATAATTCTTTAGGAATCCAAGTCCCTGATCAGGATTTTGAAAATATGGCTTATTCCTATCATAACACCAAAATTATTATTTTTGTGTCCTCAAAATGCACTTTTTCTATTATTATTAGTAATTACTATACTATTACTAATAGTAGAACTCTTAGTTAATTCCATATTGTGCTTCATCAAAATGATTCTGGTAATATTACAATTTCTACCTATGTAATATTTTAATTTAAATTTATGCAATGTTACCATTTCTACTTATATACAATTTCCAAACATTCTGAAATCTTTTCCTCTTCTAATAATGATTTCTTATCTATTAAAATGGGATTGAAGTGCCAAATTTCCCTCAAATTGCCTTTTCTGTTGGTCTTTTATTCAGAGGTCAAATAGTTGTGTTCTACACATACACACACACAAGGGATTTAATTATTTACTCTCTTGCACCTAGTTTACATATTTGTGCAAAATAAGCAATATATATGAATGATAAAATTGGCATATACTGATTTTCATACAAATAGGTGCACACACACACACATAAACAAAAAAGGAGGATCAAACCCACAACACTTAGAAAAAATGCAGGGAAATATTACCAAGGACAGAGCCACCTGATCTAGATTGGTATGAAAGGACTCATCAGAATTAGCCAACAAACACATCTATAACAGTAATCCTAGTCTAGACAAGGTCTTATAATTTAAAAGAAGATTTTCAGAATCATCTAAGAGCTGTTAGTCCTCTAAGTCTCAAGATGGGATCCTAGATGCACCAGTTTCAGGTGAGAGCAAAATATGACAAAACAGTTTAAAGAGGTCAGCTACAGAACAGAAAAAGTTCTGTATAATAATAAGGATAATTTTAGCTTTATGTGCCAAACTCAAAAACACACACACAAAAAAAAAACCAAAAAAAAACAAAACCCAAGCCAAAACTTGAAATATTTAAATAACATTAAAAATTTTAATTTTTCAGAAAATCTTTGACATGTATAAAAACTTGTACCTGTATTGAAGACATTTGGAAACAGAAACCCACAGAATTCTTATAGGAGATTTATTTTCCTAAAATAGATTAAAGCCAAAATCCACCTGTATAAATCAAGACTAAAGAAATTATGAGAGACAATTTTTTTTCCCTGTAAATAAGTTGTCAGTGCCTGACAGCTTTCCTATTGATTTTTATTCTAGAAACTGCTTAGTTCCCCTCTAGCAGTCACAGGTAGAGAGATCTTATTCTTAGGATGTTTCCTAGGTGCTTTTTATTTCTACAGTATTTTTTAAAAAGGGAAATATATCAAGGAAAGCAATTCCTATAGGCTGATGTCCACACTTAAAAGAAAATCTACATTCTTGCTAAAGTAAATGACACCATCAGAGACTTCTGTTTCTGGCAAGACCAGGAGAGATAAAAATTACTTTATTTAAAAAGAGACTACTCACATTAGATGGACATAGAAGATGATTCAATCTCCCCTCTACAAATGCATCCCCAGACACACTTGATTTAAATCTTACAGAGACTGAAAGAGTTATTGAAAGTTATATTAACCATGAGGTTTTCTTCAACACCTGGGCTAAAATGCTGCAGTACAAAGCACTGATGAGTTTCAGAAAATCTGGAAATGTTAATACTAACTGAGACTAACAAATGCTGTGGTTAAGCTGAGTACAAACAATGTGCAGTAGGAAGAACCAAGACAGAGTGTGGTCACAGTTTGCATCTCATCTTTTTGCTGCTCTCATGAAAAATGAGCATACTAGACCATTTTTTTCTGTCAGAAGTTTCTTGCTGCCACCTTGCTTTATAAAAGTACATTTATTTAGTCAGGCAGCTGACCTCAGGAGAAAGAGAAAAGACATATAAATCCAAATGTGAGGCAAATATTCCTTCTCTTATATTCCACAAAACGTTTTCAATGAAATATTAAGCAGATGAACTAACTCTCAAATTATATTTTGGATAACACACTAATGTCATTGTGGTGCCCTTCACATTCCATCAGTTTCTGCTATGTTGAATAGTAAAACATTAGGCACAGGTCATTTATTTCAACAATAATCATCTGTGAAACAGTTGAAGGGAATGTTACTTCTCTAACAATAGCAACAGGATGACACATCCCACTTCCCTTTCATTTGGATACTGAATTGTTGCACTGCACTAAAAGGATTAAACATTGCATAACAATCACAATATCAAGATAAATGTGGCTAAGGCAAAGCACATTAAGGCTGTTTCAAGGAACACTTTCTCATTTAATCTTTGTACAGAGACTCAGAAGCTCTTGAAACACAGACAAAACTGGGAGAGTTTTTGGTACACTTAATAGAAAATAGAAAGGCAATATTTGCATTTTTACATGTTAATTCCGGACATGCAAGCGGCCTAAAATTGATTTTTAAAAAAAAAAAAAAGGAGTATTAATTAAAAAAATATATATATTTTATCTATTTGGACACCATGTATAATTTTAATATATTACCTGATTTGATAGAACTGGAGTATTTATTGCAAACTTTTTGATCAGTGATCAGTCCCTAGAGATAAGTACTAGCAAAGTCAGAGGCTTAAATATTCCCCAGCTTTTGGATCTTGAGTTACCTGTTTCACAAAATCCTTTCCAGTAGCTATTCCTTCTTAAAAAAGCAGACCTTTGAGTTTTAATTAAGTTCTTATTTCAGCAAAAATTACTCCTGCCTCTGAGATTTTCAGTAGGTTAAATATAATGATTATACCATTGACATGTTATTGCATTTCCTTTCCAATATCTTTTCACCTAAAAAATTCCAGATTTTCTCATATTAGCCCAATAGCTACATGATGCATTGTTAAAAAAATTGATTGTGATGTTTTTGTGACAGAAAACTCCACTTTTTTCTTGAAATCACATCATGCAAGTAGAAAACCATAAGTGAGGAACATGTTGAATCAGAGTTTTTACAATTTGATAGAAGAGGTTTGATTCAAATTTTCTTTAATTAAAATGACTGTAACCTTAACCTACATAAACCAGTATATGATTTAAACAAAAATATAACCCACAAATGTAATAAAATTGTCAAATGAATGATACATTAATGAGAGAATACTAATAAGACGACAGCCTTGTAAAAACGAGTGAAATTCTGAACTTTTAAAAAATTATTTATTTAAAATTCTAGATTAACACTTAAAATCTACCACATATGAATACAAGATATGAGAATACTGCTCTTTTTCTACCTATTAACTATTTCATTCTATACACTCCTTAATATTATTTTTTGTTGGTTTTTTTTGTTTTCTTGTGAAGAGTGAGAATTCTTCAGGGGCTGGGGAGCCTCATTGATGTAAAACTACAAATTTGGTATGACTGTGGAACTATGATAAAATGCAATAGAGACCAGTAGTCTTGTTAGATAGGGATTTTGAATGTTTGATATTGTAGCCAGGTTCTGGAAAAATTTATTTCTCTAAGATCAAAAATCCCTCTTCCTGTAAACTTTTAAGGCAATGGCACTGAATATTTTCACTTAAAAGATTTGCCAGTTGCTTCAAACATAGCCATGAGCCTTTTGCTTTCAATACCTCTGCAATACCAAAACTTTACACGCTCAGTGCTGCATAATTTATTTCCATGTATGTGAGTTCTAAAGAAAAAAAAAGATAGCAAACATGCTAAGTTACCTATAGGGTAAGTTTAGGGGGGTGTGAGGAGGTTGTGGTGTGGAGGATTTGAGGGTCAGAGGACAGCACCTGATGAGAAAATCCTGGTGAGGAGCCCAACAGCAGCAGGGGTACCCAGGAAGGACTGGCCTTCAAGAGGACTCATGGACACTGGGGAGTTTGCTACAATGCAGAAAGACAGAAACACTGCAGGACCAAAATGAGGTCCAGGGCCCACAAGAAGACACAGTGGTTAGGACAGGAGTGTATGAGCCCATTTTATTCTGATCTGGCCAATTTAACATTTGAAATCTTACTTATTTTTATAGGAGCAGCTGACTTCCTGATTTTAAAAGCTCTTTGGTCTTCCTTGGGGATCCAGGACATCTAATTCTGTTAATCTCAAAACAGGGACAAACTTCCCATCTAACAGGCTGCATGTTTGAAAATTTTTGGAGTTTTCTTTCTATAATATTTTAGCCTTACTTTCTATTTTGTCAAGGAGACTATATCCTTCAAAATACAAATCCAGGAAGCAAAATACTCTTAAGCTATTTGCCAAGACTTTCAGAAAACTGTTCTAATGGTGCAAGATGTTAATTATTAACTGTAAATTCTTTGGGGAGGTGGGAGGGAAGATACTTATATTAAGCTATATCCATCTATGAAATTTAAATAGATATGCTGAATTTGTGCTAGACCTCTATTTGGTGAGGTCAGCATAAATTTTCTGACTTCCCCCCAACCCATCCAGCCTGTAGAAGTTGATTAGCTTGTTCATTAGTTCTCTTTTCCAAGGACAAGGACAGACTCCAAGCACAGCCCCCACGCACTCCATGCTGGGTTATTACCCATTCTCCACGACTGTAAATTTCTAAGCTTATATACCCATCAATTCTGATGAGAATTCATACAGGCATAGGGGTCCACGTGCCCAAATGGCCTCTCTGGAACTGGAAGAGATTATATGTTTATTCTTTTCAAAGTCAATACTTATCAAACTCTACAGATTGAGAGTATTTTGTTTTTCAGAGCAGCCCTTGTCACATTCGTCAAAGTAACTGACTCCTTCTTTACTCTTCCATTCATCTTTTTCTGTTTTCCAGACTTTTCATTCCATTGTAGCAGTTGCAGTGGATCAGAGCCATATGGCTCTGACTTTTAACTGCTGCAGCAAGCTGCTCTACCACCTGGCAAAGGAGTGATACAGATTCTGCTCCTTATTTCCAGAAATTCTGTGTCTCCTTTCACAGTGACTAGGCTTTTCACAAAGCAGTGAAAGAATTAATCTGAACCCACTTAACAGACAATATACAATTTTTTATATTGATATTTATTGAAAATATGTATCTTTGAAGACTGCATGCAGTACAGGAATTAATTTCTTTTTAACATCTTAACAGTGCAAAAGTCAAGGATAAATGTAATGATGACCAGAATGTGCTTTGTAGATTTTTCAAGTAATCTTGCATCCAAAAGCAGATGTGGTATTTGATCTTCAAATACCACATATTTCAAAAGATCAATGGCAACCTCTTAAAAAAAAAAAAAAAAAGCAAGAGAAAGAAAGCCCTCTTCATTTTTATTATTATTTCTAAGACAGTATAACAGAACCAGTATTTATCCCTTCACCTTAGTTACCTTTCCATACACATGCAAAGGTTAGACCATGTGATCTATCTGAAAATATTCAGTAATGTTTGCACATTTTTCCCTGAAAAACTTTTAAGTGAAATCCATGTGTCATTAACATTTGTGCTGTAACTGAGGAGCAGCTTGAAGAGCCACATGAAAAAAGAAACCCACCAAAAACCACCACGAGAGCACTTAAAAAAAATAGGAATTAAGTATAGGTCCTTACTTGAGGGTGCACTTTGCTGCACATGGAGCTGTGATAAGCTTCACAAATATATTAATATATTTTTTAACATAAGCTTTATATTTTTTTTAATATAAGCTTAAAATATATAAAGTTTGTCTATATGTATTGTGTTGCCAAAGCTTCACATTCATCAACACCAGCATTTTGTGGAATTGCATTTTTCACCCTTGGAAAATCTGGCTGATCCTTGATTTTATATTATGCTGATTCCTTGGGGTTTATTTTGTTTGCAATTCATTGGTCATAACCTAAAGTAACTGAGTAACAACCTTACTGATTGACATGCATGCCAGATGAAGAGGAACTATTTGTTTGATCTCAAAGACTCAACAAAACTGTCATTTCTTGAGAGCAAGAGAATGCTTGGTGAGGTCACCTTCAAGAAGTCAGAGGTGAAGGTGAGGGTGGAAGGGTTCAAGAAGATATTTCCGCACATTAGACCATAAATCACTGGCTGCATATGTTTTATAACAAGCCATTTGGGGAAAGAAAAAAAATAAAAAAAAAGAAAGATGAAACATGGAAAGACAGAAAAAGCACTAAGGAACAGAAGGAGTGTGAGGATAAATAAGGAAGGCAGGAAGGAAAGACTACAGCTTCAAGAAATGGAGAGCATTGGCTTGCCTGTCAGAAAGGGAACTGTTTATGTTCTAGAGTCTTGGTGAAGGAACAGAATATGGGCTCTGGTACAAGCAGTTTCATATAACCACAAAAAAATGACCTTACAGCGACTTCTAACATCTCCAAGAACTGGAGGTGCCTAAAAGAAAACCTCCTAACACTGGTGGAGGGATGCAGGGAAAGTTAAACTTCTAAAAAAATTATGAGCCCTGATGATTCTGATTAACAACCCATCTTTTATTACTGCTTTGTCATGTGCTACTAAAGGCCCTTTTGAATTTCAACTCAGTAGACTGCTGCCAAGTTATAGCATGTTTTAAAGGGAACTTTGGCTTCAGTGAAGCCAAACAAACAGAAATGCAGAACCCTCCCTAAGGAACAGGGGAGATGCATTGCATGCTGCTTCACAGTGAATTTCATCAGCTCCTCACCATGTGCTGTTAAAGGACACAAAAAGAACTCAGGGTCTTTTATCCTCTGGAATACAAGCTAAAAATCAGTATCTTTGTGACACCAAATAGAAATAATTCAGTAGCACTTAGGAAGCAGATACTTTTATCTACAGTTCTGACACCTTCTGGTCATAAGTAGCCTTGACATTCAATCCTTGTTGATTTGAAGGGGTTAGATACTATCCATTTCTGCTGTGACAGAGGATGAGCTTTTTAGAACTTGGTTTTAGTGTTCAGCACTGAAAAATGCCTATTTTAATGATGCCCCGGTGGAATGGACTAAGCAATTAAAAGTTTTTGCTGAAAATCCTGCTATTAAATTATTAACACGTGCAATTCACATGGAACAGTGCTATAAAATACCCTGTCCAGCACCTGTCATGGACTTCATGCACAACAAGTTGTTTTACTGTATCATTCTTGACTCTGATGCTTTCATTGTTAAGGAAGATGACTCACAAAACAAAGATTTTTTCTTTTGCTCCACTTCCAATTTCTCCCTTTTTACCATCCTGCTCCCCCTTCCAGAAGCATCAGATTGATCCAGTGTGCAAAAGCAGCACACAAATGATGAAGAGAGGTCAGGAGCAAAGACTGAATACCTGACTCATTTACACTCACTCATTAGCTATTTAATTGGCAATTTAAGAACTGTTTAGCTAATTTCAGTATTTGTGATTTCTGTTGTGAACCAACTCATTGTCATGGTTACTATACAGTTGATACACTACACACATTCCTCAGTTTTTTCCAATTTTTTATCACATCTGGGGAAGATTATCAACTATAATGGATTGTTGTTCCAATCCAAAATACAGAAAATTCCCCAATTCAGAAATGTTTCTCAGGTGGATTATCTTCTAAAATCTGGTAGCTACCCCACTTGCCATATTCAGTAAACAAATTTTACATAACAGATGCTTTTTCAAAGCATGAAATAGGTTCCTCCAAGTGTTTAGGCCACAGAGACTTTTGAAAATAATGGGGAAAAAATGCAGTATGTTCAAACAGAAGGGGCTATTTGTAAATTGAAAGGCAAGAATAAAGTATTCATGTGAAGCAAATGAAAGTTCTGCCATAACTGGGCCAAAGTGGGCAATGATAAACTAAGTTTTTTTTATGTAAAGGCTTGGCACTATTATCAAAAGGAGGAAAAAGATGCAGTGACATAAGATGATCACTGAACTTTAATTATGGAGTGCTTCTTTTTCCTCCTTTTTTTCCCTATTCTAGGCAGAGAGAAATGCACATTGCAAAGTGAGAAGAATATGCATTTAAAGGATAGAAGTTACAAAATGCATGTCTAAATTTGCTGATGCAGGCAAAATATTAGGTGCTCCTGCACCTCTCTGTTAGCAAAAGAGTTTGGGTTAGATTTTAAGAACAGATTACTGTAAGTATTTTAAAGGAGATATATATTATTTACTCTATTCATCTACAGCTTTAAATTGTAGAACATGAAAGCCAAATGATTTTTTAACATCTCGATGTCACTGTAGCACTGACTTATGGTAGCAAACTGACAGATGAAAAATACACACACTTGCCTGAGTCAGTGAAATAAGGATATGATAAATATTAAAAACTATAGCAGCTTCACATAGACGTGGGTTTTTGGGTCCTTGATCAGAAGGGTGGAGAGGAAGTAAAATCACTCATTTGATTATTAATATAATGTTTCTATAACGATACATATTTTGAAACATAAAAGGAATAAAACCTTCACCTTCAGAGAAGGCTTCAAAGAGAACTTATTCTTGTGTGTTCAATAGAAAGCAGATGCAATATAATTTAAAAACATAAGCTTTTGGTCTTGCATTATCATAAGCAGCTGCTTTAAGAGACCGTGAGGGGTTTTAATCATCCAACAGGAAACAAATTGGCTACTTTATTTTCTTGTTGATCAGTGCTTTTTCTGCACTGTCTGTACATCATATGTTTTATTTCATTCTTCCTATTTTTTAGATTAGTGCACCAACCAAAAAAAGAAACTGTCCCTTTCTGAGATGCATTCCACTGGTTTATGAGTTCCAGGTTCATACTTTGGTGTAAGGAAAAGTTTGACTGTCAGGTTTCTGGAGGTATCCCACTCTTTTTTCCTGCATCATGGTTGAGCTGTGAATGCAGTTAAGAAACATTTGTTTGCCTTTCCTCCTCAGACAGCAAAAATTTACTTCAAGACAGCCAGTGTCTGGTTCTCTTTTCTAAATTTTTCAGAATTTCTTCACACTATATTTTGTCTAAGCTATGATTTAGTTTTGTGGCCTGTGCTCTCATGACAGTGGAGCTCTGAACTCAAACTCTGGGAAGATTCATAGGTGGAAGATATTCCTGTCCTCTCAGATAACTTCTATATCATTCATTCATGTCCACAAAGATCCCAAATATTATTTTATTGAATGGTCATATCCTCAATCTTCTTTTTTATTCCCTTAAATTTTCTCAGTGTTTCCAATTCTCTTCTTTCCAGGGTCCTTGCTAAGTTACCTCTCAAAAATCCCGAGGCAGACTTTTACAGAAAAGAATCCATTGGGCATCTTTGTCAACAGTGTGCTTCTTTTGTTCCAGACAGTCTTTCTTTGAATCTGCTGATCACTCAGGAATTAAAAGCTCCAAAATATCTTTATTTTTGAGAAAACAACTACTGGCTTGTCACACTCAAAATGAGACAAGCCTCTGCAATAATATCTAGTTTATCTCACATAGCTCTGCTTTTGTAAAGAGTAGAATATGAACCTGAGGACCACGTGGAGATTGAGCTCATCTTTATTTTAAGGGTGCACAAAGAAAACTTAAGTCTGCTTTATGGTATGGAATATAGCTGTCTGAATACCATGGAAATCTGCACTAAAATTTCTACATGGAGATGCAAGAAATTCTATCAATAACTTTTTTTTAAAAATATTTTTAAAACAAGATCATGTTAAAAATTCTCATAGAAAATTGTTATGTTCAATATATGTCATCTATCAATTCTGAATGTAGGATAAGGTAAAGTTTTTGGTGAAAATTATTTTCTATGTGCATATTTAGCATCTCAGCACAACTGCATTCTCTCTTACCACCAGTGGCTATGACAGTTTGAAGAATGGCAAACACTTTTAGAGAAGAGGGAATTTGCCAGCTTTACAAAAGTGTAGGCTTGTTTTGGCAAAGGTCCACACAAATGGCATGAATTTACCAGATTTATTAAAAAAAAAAAAGTCATCTAATGAATCAGAAGTTCTTCTTCCCTTTTATCAAAAAGTCCAAGCTCCTGCCTGTGCCAGGCTGGCTCCCACCTGAGCAAGCTGCCACCTAGGGCTAGGAAGGGGATGTAGTTACAGCAAGTGAGAGGATGAGGAGGATCCTGCTTTGGACTAATAAAATTATGTTTTTTCCACAAGCAAAAGACATATCAAAAGGTGAAATACACAATACAGCTGCAATGTGCATTGAAAGAGAGCTGATGGACAGCATGCAACAATTCTTGCAGTAACCTACATTAGCACCTTTCCACATTTTCCAACTTCATTTCAAGACTGCTTACATAAATCCTAGAATCATGTGATCAACTCATGGACTATATCAAGGACTCATTTTAAATATGGTCAGCTAAAATCTAGCTCTGTCCTGTCTGTCAAGGCTTTTCCTTCCAGAATGTAATCACCCACATGTGTTGGAAGACCTGCTTGTCTTTCATGATTTAATTTGATGGGAACTTTTTCCAATAGTGCTTATTATTCACAGAAAAGTCATGTTTGTTCTCTCCCCACTTCTCACCCTGAGTATGACCAGTATGACAGTTAGATAGACCAGGATTATTCTATATCTAGAATAAATTACAGCACCTACAAGTTATTGCTGCTAAAATTGTGTTGATTACACTAAACCTCCTCAATGCTTAAAGCAATAAGCAGACATCTCTTCTTCCAGTCTAGAGGGATATCTTAGCAAGCTGATCTGTCTGCACAACCTCATGGACCACGCTCAGCTTCCAAAACAGACACCTAAGATACTGACAACACACACACAAATCCTAATCTAAATTTGCCTCTTAACAATAATCATGTTAAAGAGCACTTTCTGTAAATAACCTAGTTACACTCACAACTACTCCAGTCAATAGTACCTGATAGAACAGTCCTTTTAAGACACATGGGGAAGTAATAATTTGAGCCAAACAAATTAAAGGGCATTAGACATCTTAGAAATCGGTAGGAATTAGTGCTCGTTCCATTACTGGGTTTTTTTTTCTTTCAAGTCTTCTACATTCAGTGGAAAAGGAGGATTTATTTGTCAGCCTATAACATCAAGGTTCCTCAGTCTGTGGATATCTAACAGAAGATTGATTGTAGCTGAATGTACAGACTCATTACAGAGGGATGTTTAAAGAACATCGTGATGAAAAAAGTCATTCAGAGCAAACAGTAAAGCCAGGGAAAGAAGGATGTTAACAAGATAACACAGAGAATGTAATTATATGGACACAAAAATTAGAGGATCACAAATACAGAAATTACTTCCATGTGCTGACACTCTTTTAAACACCAATCAAAATAATCCTTAATTTCCAGCTAACTGTGGCTCTTGTTGACACCAGCTGACTCTGTGTAAGTACAGGTGCTTTTGCATGGCCAAACAGTGGTGTAATATCCTGATGCTGCAACAACTACATGCACAGAAAGGTGTCTAAAATAATATGAAAGAAATTATGCAGAAAACCTGAGTTAAAAAGAAAAAAAAAAAAAAAAGGAGAAATAAAAAGCAACCAGCATTTTCAATACATTAAGTACACTAAATTTTAGTAGATGATGACCAGAAAAGCTAAAGAGGGGGATTTTAAAAAGTTGCCCAAAATTTCAATACCTGCATGTTCTTGCATGTTCTGTTTAAAAGCTGAAAAGTACCAAGGGCATCATACAGTAATTTTCCCTACTTAACAGAGTTAATTATTTATGTCTGATACCCTCTATCTTAGCATTATATTCTGGATGTAATACTTTGAATTCATAAGATCTCTTTGGTACAAGGTCTCTCTCAGTAGGGGTATGTCAAAAACCAGCCTTTACTTAATCAATATTGAATTACCAAAGCTTTATTCTATATTGAAAACTACAATTTCTGCAAATCAGGAGAATAGACAAAGAAGGAAGGGACACTCGGTTTCTCAGAAAAACTAGCATTTGTCATGACAAATTTTTCAAAACAGATAATAAATGCAAGTTTTGGCAAGATTGAATGTCATTAAGCTTGCATAAACCAAGGATTTATGAAGATGGGCCGGTGTAAAAGTTTGTAGTCATGCAGATAAAACCAGGATCACAATTAAAAAATCTTAACATGAGGGAGCATTTGTTAATTTGTGATGTTTGCTCTTTCTTGTGCATACAGGAACTTCATAGTGTTTTTTTAAGTAAGGTGTCTGAAATAATTTCCATATCATGGCTGCCTGTATTATCCAGGAACTTGAACTTGAAAATACAAAAGATTTCTTTCTGCCATAAAGTCCTTGGTAAAATACTGCAGGATCCATGCCTTTACTGTGTCTATTATGATTGTCTATTTAAAACAGCATCAATGTAACTGTAACCATTTGGAGAACTGCAGGAGACCAAGTTTTACTGACAGTCCTTTATTTACAAGTTCTGAGAAGTTAATTGTAGTCAAACTTCACAGTAGAGCTACCTCACATTCCCCACTTAGAGGCAGAAGGGTTCAGAACACACACGTGTCAACAGCTATAAACATGTGGAAAACAGTTTCTTCTCAAAGGTAAATTAGACAATAGCTCTTAGAAAAATGTATGTTTTCACTCTAGATATTAAACAATTCTGAGCCAATGTCTTGCACAGCAGTGCCTTTCATGTGGTCAGTTGTGTCCTATTAAGAATTGTGGGGAGCTCACACTGGCACAATTATCCAGGATAATCCACATATCCTTCAGTGAGCTATTGGAGCTCCCAAAACAGACTCTCCCATCCTCTTAGATTAACTGTGCCAGGTGCATTTGGCTAAATTATGGATGTTTCCTTATATTTGGTCTTCTATCCAAGTGAGTCAAATTTCCCTGGCTTTAAACTAAATCTTACCCCACGGTTCTTTATTGTCTCTGACCATCACCAGCAGGATGGTGCAGCATTGTCTGGATCACTGACAAAAATATCACACAGCAAGCAAGCTCTGATGTCTGTGAACCCTACTTGATAGGATTCTGTGCATCCTCCTCAGCAGCTACATCATGATACCTGTCAAGTATTTAATCCATCTAATCAATTCCCTATGTATATATATGCAAACTTATGAACTTTCAGGTCACATACTATTAGCTTGAATGTCAGAAAAATCAAGCACTGGATTAACACATTTTCTTTTATGAATCAGACTTCATCTTGGTGGAAAACTTCAAGTCATTCTGTCTAATATTAAATATAATTTTATGGAAGCCAATTTGTTTGGAATTTTTATATTTTTGTCTTGAAATTTAAACAGTTATTAGGAAATTTTTTTAATTGACTGTAGAAACAAACAAAAGGTAAAATAAAAATGGAGTTTTATGCTACCATCTCTACTCCTCATCAACCACATCTGAGCTACAGGTATCTTATTTTAAGCTGCAAAGAGAAGCTGGTCTCTGATTTAGGTCCATAATTCAATTGCTGCAATATAAGTTTATAAGAAATTTGTATAAAAACTGTGCATTTACTTCTTTTTCCAGAATTACATGGGAGAAGGAAGTGGTAACATTCCCAGCTCCTTTTGTAGTGGCAATATTTAGAATACATTCAAGGTATAGAAGACAGTGTAAAATAATAGAATATATTTAAGTCCAGATCTTCACCCCTCACCACCATAAAAGAGCTTTATTGCTTTTTATTCCATGTCTTTTGATTTAATAATCTTTCCTGTTCTTCTGCTAACCAAAATTACTTAGCAGGTGACAATGGAAAGAGTCCTCTTCCTCTCTCCTGTGCAGACAAGAAACAAAATATGAACTAGTGATTAGATCACTGCCTAGAAAGAAAAAAAAATATTTTGGACACTACATTTTCTAGAGAGACTAAACTTTTACTCACATCTGATGTCTATTCTGACTAGGTGAGACCTCTTGCAGGATTCAGAGGTGCAAACATCTCTTTTCAGAAGCAAATTTAGCTACAATCTAGCTCAGCACTAAAAAGACTCAGTCAGTTTTAGGTCTGAAATTAAACTCTGCCTAAATCCCATTTTATGTAAAAAAAAAGTAGATTATGTATCTATCTATCTTATCTCCCTATTTTTAATCTGTGCAATACAAATTTTGCCTTGTAACCTGAAATCAGAAGAAAGACATTGGTTGTGAAGTCTCAAGAATAAGAATCACATTTATCTCAGGTATAAATTCATTCATTTATATTTGGCTTCATATGGTTTATCTCAACAGTTTTTTCAAGAACCACTCCACTGTCTTCCATTTTCCCAAAGAAAAGCATCATTTTGTGAGCAGGGGGTAGATTGCTTCCACATGGAAAAAATAGTGAAGCCTCTCCAAATTGCTGATTCACAAATTGCTGTGATTGAAAGTTAATCTCAATTATAGTACTGAGGTGTATTGTAGCACAGTGTGATAATGGTATTTGCTGCCTTAAGTGGATTTTGATTCAAACACCAGCTTCAAATAAAGAAAAGAGAAAAAAAACAAAAAAGAAGAACTAGGCATTTACTATAGCCTTATTGAAAACCTAGTGGAGGTTTTTATATTTACAGAAGGTACAAGGACACCTGCACAGAGAGAAGGAACTTTTTTAACTTTTCAAGGTATTTTCTTAGACAGCAACTTTAACTATTTTTAAGAAGGGCATGTTGCCACACTAACTTGAAACTAGTTCATAGTTAAATAGAAGCTATGTCTCCTTTATTTGAAAAAATAGAAATTAATCTACTGATACCTTGACTGTTGTTTACAGGGGTCATATAGAGAAAATAAAAATAAAGATTATGCCCTAAGCTAAATGTAGTTTCCAACAGAAAAAGTTTTAAAAAGGAGAAATCCCAGGAGCAGTTCAGTAGTATTTCCTTGCAAAATAACTCTTAAAATAATAAAATAAGTGTTGAAAAGGCACAACCTGGGAATAATGCTGTAGTATAAATTTACTACAATAGGAAATGTAGAAAATATTGCTGCACTTCAGATACAGTACCTAATCCACAAACCCCCAGAGAAAATGGTCAAACAACCTGCTACAAAGGACAAGTATTCACCTACTTCTGGCCTTTTTCCCTGAGATTTTCTTTTGCAGTCTCTGTCAGAGCAATAACATGGCTCTTGACACATCTGTGGTTAAAATAATTATTTTACTGGAAGCTTTAAACTGAGCATGAATCAAGTGTAACTTTCCTTTTTGACATCCATTAGAGCACATTATCCTATCCACCTTAAGCACTGCCAGCAGACCCTCCTCCTGTCTTCCAGAGCATCCCTCTCTTTTCACCTTCTGACTGAATTTTTCCTCCCCACAAACTGATATTTGGTGCTTTTGAACCCAGTCCCAGACAGAGACAAGGCAACTTGCTTAGACCCATAATATCTCTCTGCAGCACCACTGCCACCATGGATGCTCTCACACATCACCAGGCTTTAACAGAGGAACACATTGTGACTGAATCAGTCTAAATTTCAAAACATGGGTTTGTCTTCAGACGAGCAGCCAGCACATGAAACACACTCTGCATTTCTCTGCAAATATGAGTTAGGCAAGAGAATGGAAAAAGAACATTTTCAACCCGATTAATTCTGCTGGATGCTGAAGTAGCTCCCAGCAATCCATCAAATGAGGCTTCGTTTCACCACGTGAGGATCCATCCCCACGAATACAAATTTAAGGTACTTTAAATGTTACAACAAGGAGAATAAATTTGCAAAGGACAGAAGGGCAAATCATGGTCCAGAGAGAGAAGTGAGCCAGGTGTTTGAATTCCTGCAAAGGAGGCCTAATTATCCAGAGCAAGGAGCTTGTCTTAAATGTCAGCGTTCATAAACCTGGAAAGTCTGTGACTGAGGAACTCTTCAGAAGCTCTGCAGCTGAAATGCATCCAGAGAAATGTGTCTGGAGAACTAGATGTTATTTTAAACAGAACTATATGGTTGGGTGGGGAGGTAATGCTGTTTATAGGAAATTAAATGCTAGAAAGTATATCTCTAATGGTTTTTTTTTTTCTGTTTTTGATTTGTTCATTTTCATACCATTATTCTATTTTTAAGGAATAGCAAACAAAATACTAAGTCACTAAACTTCATAGTTCTCAACAGAGAAGGACATAAAATTGATATTCCTCACTGAATTGAACATATTGCTGCTGATTATCACTGTCAGTTTCCACTATGGTTGTAAGGGGATATATGTTACCTTACCATCTTCACAGAAATTGCAGACAAAGAAATCCTATTTTACAAATTATTTAAACAAAGAAGCATAAGAGTCTAATATAGAAGATGTAGCAAATACCAGAATTAATACAGTGATGCAGCCTTCAGATGCTCTGCTTTGCAAAGCCATGACGTTTTTGGGAAGTGAGTCACATTCACAGCTGGAGTCAACAGGCAAGGTCAGAGATACAATATTTTTATGCAGAAAGGCAGTGGAATTGCTTGGAAAAGTCCTGACATATCAGAATCCTGCTCCTTTTTTGCCTTTATCATGGATAACTTCATCATACTTTAACTTTATCAGTGAAATAGGGCAGCACTAAGCTGGATCTTCCCAATTCATTAACTGTAATTATAAGACTAGCATGAGGCCATTTTCTTAACCAAGAGGATGTTTGGGCAACATCTAGAGGGTCAGAATGCCCTTTTTGAATATTTGGCTGTGCACAGGCTGCTTAGGAAACCTAGTGGAGTTTGGCAGAATTTTCTCTGGATTTGGCCTGTACCAAAGCCTTTTAGTGAGGATATGGTGCTCAAAAAGATCTTATCAGCCCCTGATGATGCTCTACTGAGCACATGCTAATCCTGATTTTCACAGGTTTATAACCCAGCCAATTTGAAAGGAATTTTCTTAGAGATAGCAAAAGTCTCTTTGACCCAATGACTATTCTCCTGCCAAATTTTGGGTACCTACTGCAAAGCCAAAGAACCACACTTCAAAGAAATGCTTTTACAAAAATCTGATACTGGCAAAAGGGTTTCCTTGGATTAAGTTAGTGGGCAAAGTACAATTGTAAACTATAGTGACACAAGGTGGGCACACATTTTTACATCAGTTAAAGATTCACTGAAAATGGAAAGTTTTAAGGTGCAAAACCATCTGCAATTTTATGTTCACCTTCCCCCTCAAAAAAAAAAAAGGGAGAACAATTAAACTCCAGTAATTGTTTTAGCATTGTCTTTTCCCTTTTGATTGATAGCTTTTAATTTTCATTTTTGGGAATGTTTAAAAGTATGGTATATGTTTAACATCAAACTTTACCAGTAGTTTGAAGACTTTTAAATAATACCAACATGAAATGAAATAATTGTATTAAAAATCAGTAAAAAAAACCCTACACATTTTTGATTTCTAAAAAGAAAAAACTTCACCTTTTACTCTTTTTATTCCTTTTTTCCTTCTACTGTTTCTTTTTCCTTATTCAGTTTATCAAGGAAGCTCACAATCTACTTTCCTGACACCTGCACTACTGCCATGGTACATAATTTCTCTAGACACTGCAAAACATCTTCTCTCAAAACTGCAAAAAGTTGAGATCCTTTTCTCTGTTCTTAAAGACATATTTTATTTTATGCTGGCTCTGGTCTTTGCCAGATTGCTGCACTACTCCATTCACTTCACTAAAATGTCATAATACAAACACATTGGGGGTGGGATGGGGTGGTGAAAAAAAGTAGATTCCTACTCATTTAGCGTGTAAAATAAAGCATCACAACTGCTGAGCATGTAAGTTTAATTTTTTCACATTTTTTCTGGACTAATTAAATTATAAGATAAATTATATGCATTCACTTGGAGATAAGTCAAATTTATAGAACCAAATATGAAATTCCAGTTAAAAACAGGGTTATGTTTTCCAAAAACTGTTTCCCAGAAAAGCATGAAGCAAGTACTTATTTTTACACTTTGCCAGAAAATGCTTTCATATCTACTTAAAACATGCATGTTACACATTGTGCTAAATTACAGCTCCTAAAAGCTTTTTATATTTCTCATGCTTCCACTACAAACTGAAGAGTGCCAAGCCTTTTTATTTTAGTAGGTCTTAATGTCAGACCCTTTATTTGCAGTGATGAACCTGAAGGATTTGAATTTGCCATGAATGTCAGGCAATGGATGCAAACAATCACACGTTCATCAGCCTGAACCAATGGCAGCAGGCACTGTGTGTGAATTTGCCAGTTTCTGCAGTCTCAAATGAAAGATCCCTGTGCTGAATTTGAGATTATACACTGCAAGAACCACTAGGGATGATGAATGCTCAAGTGAGCACTTGCTGCTGGCCTTGGACTGTGAAGCTGCAAGAAACACTGATATGAACAAAGCTAATGCAATTTCTGCTGCTTTAGGAGCATTCAGCTGTCTACTGATGTGAGCAGAGAGTTGATGGACACAACAATCTCTGGCTTCTTGCTCCCAAAGGGCAAATAAACTTTACTTGCAGTTCTTTATTGTCCTAAATTTTTAATCTGAGAATAGTGGTACAGTCTAAGAATTCCCTGGAGGATAATGATTGAAAGTGAAAAAAGTACAGCAAGTTTATTAATTGCTCAGCTGAGCTGGGATAGTTTTTGTTGTAAATGTTTTCTTACAGCAAGAGTTCCCAATGAATAGAAAAGTGACAGATGTTTAGAGGAGCTGAACACCTCTTGCAATAGCTTAAAATTAAAGAATTCATCATGAAGTTGTTCCCACCTGAAGTACAGCAGCATTCTTTGTGTCTTTACTTATGGCTCATAATCCTGGCAGCTAGAGGTTCAAGGTTTGGAGGATTAGTCCACTGTCAAAATCTTAAGGGAGTTTGCTGCTTTCAGCAGCATTAGAGAATCTGAGAAACTCTAAGCCTAATTTCATTTAGGACCACAGCATCATTATGTTTTTCTCAGGAAAGAATAGCTGTCTCAGGGTCCCACAGGTGAGTCACTAAGCACAGTCCCACAGGCAGCAGTCACCAGGCTGCAGCACAAAACCCATGCTGAAATTGCACAGAACCCATTCAGAATGTCCCTTCCAGAAGGGAGCCAAGTTTTCACAGTTCTAGCACCATCTGAGCCTGGCTCACCCTTTTCACAGTCTCCATTTGTTGTAGGAATGGCTTGTGAAAGCAATTTGAATGCAGAAATATATGCACTTCCATATGACTGAAAACTGTGCATTCACCATTAGAAACATTTTTGAAAATGTCAGTTCTTCCTCACTCACTGTTTGGTAGGTGCATGAGTGTGTTGCTGGTGTCTCTCAGATATGATAAATTGTTTGGTTTTACCATTTTCCCCTGTAGAAAGTTTGTGTTGGACTGTGCTAAGTTTTAGCTATTGAACAGACTTGTGGGGGTTATTTCTTCACATGGTTTAATTATTGTTACAGGTATGAGCCATGGACCAATACAGTCAAAACATGACGACACCTTTTTGATGAAAGAGGAGATTCATTAGTCCTTGATGACTGCTCATGTAGCTATATCAAAGTCCAGTTATTTTTAGGATTTCAGCAGAGGATTTTGTGTGCTTTGGTTTGGAGATTTTTATACAACCAAACTATGAACACTGAGATCTTTTGTATTTCTTGCTACTTTTACCATTTTCCATTTATTTGCTTATTTTTTCTCTATTTCTTTCCTTCCCAATTAAATGTGTGTTGTTGAAGCTGGGAGGACACAAGACAAACATAAAGACAGAATAAATTGCAAAGTGACCAAAACAGAGTGGAGAAAGACCATCTGCAAGCAAGGAAAGATTTGGCCTTAGTAAGTGCAAAACATACTGAGAGAAAATAAATAGCAGAGATACTGAATGAAAGGATATGAAAAAGCTGCAGGAGCAAGTGGATTTTTGTTTACTTTCTTTGCCTAATTCTGTTTTAGTAATGCTTTTTCATGTCACCAAACACTACAAATCAGATAAAAGAAGTTGGTGTTCATAAAAAAAGTTTTTTTCTTTACTTTCTGTGAGAAGAAAATACAGAAATAACAGAAGAGTTCACAGATTTCAGTACTGGTTGAGATCTAGAAATTCATTCTTAATCCTGCAATATTGTTTGTAGGAAACCCAAGTCCACAGTTAGGCCTCTTTTATCAATGTGTTATTTTTTTAGATATAAATAGCTTTCAGAAATATACTAGATTTGTACAAGTATTCAAAAATTACACATAAAAGGTGGCTAGGCATTTCCAACATTATTCCATCTGCACATCCCAGGTCAGCAGGAAGAGTGTTCAGCCACCAAGTTCATCAATTTTGTGCCTATTATACATCCTTGACAACTTTCCTGTGATTTCTGTGGTGTTGTGATAAAATGAATATACTTCCAGTAGGCAATATATTTATCTCAAATTTATTTACTGCATGGAGACTGGCAAACAGCTTTCTGATGATAGCAACATTTTATTCAATATAGCCTTGTGAAAAAGGTTAACAGCTTCCAGATAACTCAATGGCATTACTCCAGCAGATCTTGCATCCCAGGGGGTTTATGAGTGAATTTAGTAGATTTAAACTAGTACTTTTTCCTGGCCTTTCCAATATGTACCTTATCACACAGATGCCTTTCCTAGATGTCCTCACTTACATGCCCTTAGTCATTTAGGCTCTGAATTGCAGTCCCTGGAAGAAAAGACCCTAAGTAGCCTGATAGTGGTTTCTCTTAATGCCACTTTACACTCTTCTAATAGCAGCAGAGCCATAAAATTAATGTAAATATAAATTACTCCCGTTTTAATGCCTCTTTGTACTACCAGGGTATGTGAAGTGCCCTTCTTACAGATGAGAAGGAGGCCTGGGAGCCTGAATTGATGTAGCTCACATGATGGGTGGAACGATGGGAACAGAGCAAGCACATTTCAGCCTCTGTTTTGCTCAGGGCTGGTTTAATGAGCAGTGCTGGTACTTTCCTTTGGCTCCCTGGGCAGCACCTCAGATGCCCCCATGCAGGATGAGGAGTGTGGCAGCCTGGGGAAGAGCTCTTCCCTTAAACACAGCTGTGATTACAGCCCGGGCAGCTCTTCCAAGAGGTGACAAGAGCAAGGCTGGGCATGAAGAAATGCAAATTTCCTGGTGCTGACCTCGGGCTTTGCCTTTCCAGGGATGTGGGATGGGAGAGCAGGAACTCTGTTCTCCCCTGATGGTGACCTGTGGTTTATCCCCTGCAGGAGATCACTGTTACCTTTTCCAAACCAATCCTATTATTGCTTTCATTGAGAGAAATTTATTTCTTTGCATTACTAAGGGTAACACCCAAATATGTGTGTTACAAACTGGTTTTGCCAACATTCACCCTTTGTGTTTGCTTCTTGTTTAAGCATTTCAAAGACAGACAGTATCTTTGGTCAAAAATGCACTATAACAACACCAAAGGATGGCTGAGTGACTATCGAGCTGTAAATAGAAAAATGCAAGTATTGTAAATAAGTAATTAAGGATTTTATTTCATGTAAAGCTTCCCATTCCAAATACAAGTTGTTTACTAAATACAAGTTCCAAATACAAATGTTTACTAAATGCCAACCCCAAACTCATAGAAAACCAGCAAATTTTGATACTTCCACAAGTAGTGAAACTTTCTATTTTTTTCCAAATCCCACAAATTTGAAAACTGTGTTATCTGTAAAATGATGAAATATCAACAAGCATTTTGATTATCAAATCCACTTGTGCAGTGTAAATTTACATAATTTATTATATATTAGTATGAGCCATCATTATAATCCCTTAAGAGATAAAAGCCCAGATAAATCAAGTCTGGCAAAGTAAGGAACAGATACCATCACTTTTTCTGTTCAAACAGAATAGAGAATTATATCACATAAGTCTAATGGTAGAGAAATGTTGTCTCCTCTGAAATTGCCTGTCATAATCATTTCTTGAGACTCTTTATTTCCTAGCAATGCCCTGTGGTGTCACCACAATCTGCCTGGCATGCAGAGAGCAGATGAGGAACCAGTGAACTTCTGTGCTTTTACCACATTCCACAGCTTTTACACAACAACTGCAATATTGCAAATTAAACACCACTTGTTTAAGAATTGTGGCTGAAAAATTTGGTTTCATACCATTAAATGTTATCTTACCATTCTTCTTTTAAGCAGTCACAAGCAACAAGTATTCCAGAACATTATTTGGGAAAAGGAGAACTTCTATCTAAAAACTCTTGCTCTCAGTTCAATAATTTTAAAACATTGTTTCCATAAATCAAAAGTTATCTTTTATTTTAAAAAATTTACTTTTAGTGGACAGTACTGAAAGTTAACATTTTTAGAAGCATCTTCCAGGGAGTTGCAATTCTGTCATGCTATGAATGCAGTGTTCATCTTATTTGACTACTTAGGCAAAATTCTAGTATAACATTTAGTTATTCTAGTATACATTTAGTTAGTATATTTCTAGTATAATTCTTGTATACATTTATCCATATTAGCAGTGGTATCCCAACATGATCAGATTCATGGTAGGGAGAGCAGCAGTATTTCCTGTGCTCCATCAAAAATTAGAGCAGACTTGGGTCAGTCTCTTATTTCCCTTTTGTATTCAGTGTCTGAAAAACTTGTAAAATATGCTTGTTTTTGTATCTTTGAAAAGAGCAGGGAAAGAAAGGCCACATTTCTCTTTTGTGACTTTTGTTGGCTCTTCACTCTGATCCAGAGAATAATGTGATGAACCTTTGGACCACTGTAAGAGGCATTTTTATAATAAAAAGTAAAATTCAATATAAATCAAACTTATTCTGAAATTCTAAATTGTCTGTGTCTCTAAAATGCCTTGAGCATGAAATGTTTCACCTTCAGTTTTGGAGATAGCATGTAAAATATTTAGGATGCAAAATGGAGACTAATTCTGGTTACTAACTCTGGAACTTAATCTACTGTCTGATGTCAGTTTTTAATTGGTCTCTAGATATGTCAGCCTGTATAATGATGTGGTGAAAACAGGAAGGTGTCAAACATGGAGAGCTCATCTGCAGACATTTCAGGTCCAGGGCCTTGACAATCAAACTTGTGCATTGGTAATTTATGAATCTTTGAAGCTGCTCTTTGGCACCAAGGCCAACTGGACTGGAGTAGACACTGCAGCACATTTCACAGACTCTCACCCCCACAGCAGCCTGGATTCCTGCAAAATGTCATTTGAGAGCATCCCCTGGTCCAGGCTGATGCCTGGGGTCACTCAGGAGGGTGCTGCACAGACAGGACCAAAACCTTCCTAGGGACAGGTTACAAATAGCATTGGCAGCTGAGATCCCCATGGTCAAGAAGGTTCCCTGGTATTTTTTAAATTGCTCACATAATAATATGAACTTGTGCCAACAGCTCTACTTAAAGCCTCAGAAAGAACAAAGAAGGTGCATTTTATATGAACATGTCTGAATCAATTGTTTAATAAAATTGCCATTTAACTTTTCTTTCATAAAATATGTAAATTATATTCCTTGGGTCTTTCATTTTACGATACATTTTCCACTTCTATAATCATTGTCTTAGTTTTCTTTTTGAAATTTCCTCAGGCTACTGACCTTTTTTTCATTTTAACTGGAATCAATGAGAAATAAAAAAATTATTCCTGAAGAATTACTTCAGAGGACAAACAAACAAACAGAAAAAATCCCAAACAAGCAAACAAACAGAAAAAATGCAAAGAAAGTCAAGATGGCTTTCGTACAACTTGATATCTCTTTCAGACTTCTTCTAAGTAATGACATTGCACTCAGAGCTTGAGTTCAACTCATTATTTATCAAAAATGCAAATTTTTTGCAAACTTTCCATCCTCCAGATATGGTTACATTTTTTATTCTTAAAGATATGGTTTTACACTTTGGCATACTAAGAAATTTGTTTCTTTGCAGTCATTTTACAAACAATGACACATTTGTATTATTTACCACATGCTAGTCCTCTGACCCTTGTCCCATCCAGAGATGTTATCAAGAATGATATTTTCTTCTAATTAGTTGTTCAAATTTTAAGTTTTGTAAAGAAACAAACAAACCCATTTGGGTCTTCAGTAAAAGTATGCCTGGAAAATTTTTAAAGAATATTAAAATCCCAGGGATATAAGCAAAGTTTCTGGATACAACATGACCTTGCATACAATTGGTTATTTCCTTGTGACAGAAACTATTTGTTGAAGATGGAAAAGTTATACATATCAAAATATATATTAAAAATGTTTACATATAAAAACTTTATGTAAAGCCTCTCTATCTTTATTTTCTACATCTTGATGCAAAAGTATTGATATCAGCTAGAAAGCTCACAAGGAAATTGTGCATTATATTTTACATAGTTAGAAAAAGAATAAGTTCAATCTTGTATTCAACCAAATTTCCATATGCAGAATAAATTGAGGACATTTTTTAGATTACTTTCAAACAGGAAAAACATAAAATCTATACTGAAATCTGATATTTATTTTAATAGTGTGTTGCCAAGAAAATTACCTGCTGGCATTATTTTCATGAGATATTATGGAAAATAAATTCTAGTTAGGTGGTATTATTTTTGTGCAAATTGTGAAGCAAACCTAAGAAAAGCACAGGTTCTGAATGTGTAAATAAGGGCTATAATTTCAGCACGGGTGCCACACCAGCTGCTCCACAGGGAAGGGGACAATCAGGACAGGGGTGTGACAAGCCCATGGGGATGAGGAGGAGTGCAGGAGTCTTTGTGTGGGGATGGACTGTCCTCAGGGACAGAAGCCATGGCTCTGTATGAGCTGGTGTTACAGCTGCAATTTATTGTGAGGACCTGAGTGTGCAGAGCCCTGCTAAGAGCTGCCAGCCCCAGCCCAGAGCAGGACAGAGAGATAAAAGGGGGAAGAGAAAGAGAGCAGGAGGGAGAGAGGGGTAATGGAGAGAGAGCAGGAGGGGTAGGAAAGAGTAAAAGCAAGAGAGAGAGAGGTAAGAGAGAGAGCAGGAGGGAGAGTAAGAGGGGTGAGAGAAAGGAGCAAGATGGGTAGGAAAGAGTAAAAGCAAGACAGAGATTTCCCATTTACAATACAATAAATCTTCTTCCATGATGAATATTCTAATTTCCACTAACCAATCTAACACAAGATACAAATTCTACAGCATTTACATACAGCCTATAAGGATCCTTACATTACCATAGTGTGTTACACTTTAAAAACTACTCTTTGGACCCTAGCAGGGATGTCTCTGACCTTTGGACCCACTATCTAGCAGAAGGCATTGTTCTATCAAGAGGGGATTACCCCTAGCTGGCTATCCCATTGTTTCATGGTAATTCAGTAACTAAGGTTTGGTATCTCAAAAGTGGCTTTCATTTCGATCTCGTTCATGGTTTCTATATTTTCAGAATCTGAGCATTCATATTTGTAAGGTCTTCCTGGTTCATCTTTCCCAACAGAGGAGCTCAGGGCAAGGCAGAAATGGGCACAGGGAAGGGTGGGCACATCACTTTCACACAGCACTGACCCAAGGCTGAGGAGCCCCGTGCCAGCTCTGACCCTGAGCAGGCAGCAGTGGAGCAGACGTGACCCTGGCTCGGGCAGCAGAGCCTTTGGGCTGTGTTCAGGATCTCCACAGGCAGAGGAGACAAGACAACCTCCTATTTTAGGAGGGGAAAAGTCTGTGGGCATGCAAGCTGTGTCATCTCACTTGCCCTCTGGTGCAGCAATTGGTCACGAGTTACTCACTGGCACAGACAGAGCCTCCAGTAGTTGTTTGCTGAAAGACTTGAACAACAGAGCTCATGCTTAGCCTGTATCACAAAATGTACAGCCTGACAATTAAAACAAGGCCTGCCCAGGTTACTTGCTACAATTTCAGCATGCAGAACACCTATTTGATCCTTTGGGCAGATTTAATTCTAGCACACAGTCAGGAGAAAGCCTGCAAAAAGATGAGGTAATCATTCCATGGATTTCTTGCAGTGTGATGCTTGTGGGATTTTTTTAAATAACTGCCTTCCAAACTGAGTGCCTTGCTATCCAGATGGACACGACTGCACTGTTCATTTCACATACACTTGGCAGCTTACCTAAGGTGAAAATAGGTATCTCAAGATATCTCACACACCTCGAGAGATGGATGTGTTGACAAAGAGAAGATGCTGAAAGGTACAATACCTTTTCATACCTCCACAATCTGTGATTCTTTTTGTCTCTGGTTTTGATCTTCATTGTCATGTACCATATTGAGCAAGAAGATCAGCAAACAGCAAGTGTGTGTGGCTTTCATCAGCACATGCCTGCAATTTGTCAGTGTTAGCATTTCAGGACTCATCTCTCCTGTGGGTTAATCTGATTAGACTCTGTGTCAAAGCTTCCTGTAAGTCAGCTTGCTGCTAATAGAGTCCAGCCAAGGAAGACTTCATTCCTGCAAAATGTTCTGCTTCTCTTTCATCTGGAGTTTCAGTGTGTCATCATTGACATCAGATCAGTTTTCTTCTGCTCTGGATAAAAGTCGATAATGTGCATAAATAATCACATAAAACTTGCCAGTTTCCAAAGCAGAGTTTCAGTTTCATACAAAACTTGGAATGATTTTGAGCACACAATTCCTTGAACACTCCCATGCTTTGTGTTTTTTCTGTTATACAGCTGCTGTGATTGGTTTGGGGCAGACTGAGTGGCCTGTGCATCATCCAGCTGAATCACAGCAGAGATTTAAAGTCACTCCCACGGGTGATGAGCAGGCAGAGTGCAGACCTTCCAGTGCCCCTCTGTCTTGGCTGGCTGCTGGAGCATGGTGCTGGGTCACAACTCATGTGGGAGATGGCGAGGCAGATCACTCTGCCATCAGCACAATCTGCTCCTTCTCTGGATGATGGTTGGATGGATGGATGGATGGATAATGGATGGATGGATGGAGGGATGGATGGAGGGACGGATCGACGGATGGACGGATGACGGACGGATGGACGGATGGATTTGACGGATGGATGGATGGATCGGATGGATGGATGGATGGATGGACGGATGGATGGATGGATGATGGATGGATGATGGATGGATGATGGATGGATGGATGGATGGATTTGATGGATGGATGGATGGATGGATGGATGGATGGATGGATGGATGGATGGATGGATGGATGGATGGATGGATGGATGGATGGATGGATGGATGGATGGATGGATGGATGGATGGATAATGGATGATGGATGGATGGGTGGATGATGGATGGATGGATGGATGGATGGATGGATGGATGGATGGATGGATGGATGGATGGATGGATGGATGGATGATGGATGGATGGATGTATGGCTGGATGATGGATGGATGGATGGATGGATGGATGGATGGATGGATGGATGGATGGATGGATGGATGGATGGATGGATGGATGGATGGATTGGATGGATGGATGGATGGATGGATGGATGGATGGATGGATGGATGGATGGATGGATGGATGGATGGATGGATGGATGGATGGATGGATGGATGGATGGATGGATGGATGGATGCTTCTGCTCAGAAGGCAGAAGGCCCCGTTCCCCATATGCCCACTGAAGTCTACCAGAATGAGAAACCCCTCAGATATGGAGACATCCAGGTCTTGTTATACAGGCTTTCTCTTTTTCTCTTCCAGGACTAACATACTGCACAAATCGCACTCAAATTTAGGAAGCACCCTTGTAAACAAAAAAAAAAAAAAAAAAAAAAAAAAAAAAAAAGCATTTAATGATGATTTATACCACAACCTATTTTTATGGTGAATTTTTGCTTCCACTAATCAATTTCACTCCATTTTTAAAAGCCTGGTATGGGAAGATTATGTTCCTTAGAAGCGATTACCCCCACAACAATTGCATGCTTATTCAACAAGTTAACTTTCCATCAGGGCAGTAATGTTTATTGCACTTGAAGCTTGCTGTTTGCCAGGAAGACACAGAGATACAGCTGGCCTTGGACTAACTAGTACTCCTTAGGCATTCTAAGGCAAGCCAGTTATTTCCTTTGGTCACCTTTGAAACATCTTAGATTTAATTAAATCACATCTTTATGTAAATAGTGCACTATCCTCTTACTCCAAGTACAGAATAATATCTTTCTTTTAAATTAAGCTTACAAATCCTTTTAACTCTTAATGTTATACATTAAATCCTTAAAGTACCTAAAGGAGCAATAAAATTTTGTAGAATAATTCCTTTTCATTAAAAAAAAAGAGTGATAATGTGTGATAGATATAGAAAAATGAAGAAATCACTTCAAAATGCAAGATAGAATTCTAGAAATTATTGTTAATTTTTAGTGAATAATTGTTAAATTTATACCAAATTATAAAGTAAGAAGTAGTTACTTTCTACACTAACAATTCTCTATATATGTGTGTCATTTTTCCCAGTGTGGGGCTGATCTCATTCTCATCCAGATCAATAGTAATTTTTCAACTTAGTTCAATGGGTGTTAGCTAGGCTTTTCTGGGAAAAGTACCTAGCACAAACCTATTGAAAACAAAGACATTTTTCACATAAAAAGACATCTACATAATTATCCATTAAAATAACAATGCAATTTTTATGCCACAGGTCACAGTTCTAAGGACTTACACCCAAAGTAGCTGCATTCTCTTGAGATAAATCCTCTGCTTTTTGCAATGCTATTTTCTAACATTTGCTTGGCCTAAATGCACATAAAATTTAACAGCAGGAGTCAAAGTCCTAGAAGTGTAGTGAACACGTTGTAGGATTTTAATGGTAAAGTACCATTTTGCTTCTCAGTGGAGAAGCCACTTCAGTATGATCCTTTATTAATTTTAAAATTATTTCAGATCAAGACATCTTCTCTGAAGGACTCTTAGTTGAAGCTATAAATTGGGGGCTTGTTCCATCTGTTAAAAAAAAAACCACTTCATTCTCATCAATTGCATCTTTCATAAAGAATATTTTTAGACTTTAAGAAAGGGAACTTATCTCTATGTATCAATCATCTCTTAGTATAATGTCTAGTACATGGATTTCAAAAGCAGCATTTTTCATAGAGTCATGGGATGGTTTGAGTTGGAAGGGACCTTAAAAATCACCCAGTTCCAAACCCTGCCATGGGCAGGGACACCTTCCAGACCAGTTTTCTCAGAGCCCCATCCAACCTGGCTTTCAAAACTTCCAGAGATGAGGTATCCATAATTTCTCTGGGCAAACTCAACCCTTTCAGCCTGTCAAGTTCTTCCATCTACCTTTATACCATGCTAATATCCAACCATAGACCCACATTTTCTGCTATCACTAACTTGGTGAACTTAAATACAAGGCTTTGCTAGAGTCACTGCCTTAAAATGAAGATGTAAGAGTCAAGAGACTGGCAGATCCTTCGTGGTGTTCATGTAACAACATTTGTAGTTGGATTTAACCAAAATATAATCCCAGTCTCTGATGCTTAAGCCTCAGGAAGTTTTTTATCCAATACCAAGTGCGTGATCTGGTTTTGTTTCTTATGATTTAAAAACTAGAACACTCCAGTATCTCTCCCCAGAGGAAGAAAAAGGGTGACAAATTTCTTCTGCAGGCACCTGGTGTCCAGGTAAGGTCAACCTACCACACTCCTTTAAAATTGGAAGGCTATTTGAGACAGTCTATCCAAACTCCTCCAGGTCCCAAATACCTCCCTGTGCCCATCCTACTGTGAACCACAAGTCTGAGCAAAGCTATTCTTGGATTACTGCACCACTTTTTACCCAAAAAGAGGGAAAAATACAGTTTTCTTTAAGTGTCTGAAGTCACATTTTCAACTCGATTCAGGAACCCTGAAGCTTCAATTCAATTTTCTCATTTGCACCCTGACTCAGAGGGGTAGGTTCAGTTGTTAGATCAGGAAACTGTGAAGCCAAGGATTATAGCTTTGTTTATGGATTAAGTGCTCCTGTATTTAGGGTGACATGAAAAAGGCCTTTGTGAAGTTAATGATTCATCCAGTGATTTCTGAATCACAGAATACCACTGATAAGCACCTAAGAAATGACAGCTCCAGAGGATGAGAGAGTATTCATTGTGCAATAAAAAGCAGAGTAAAATGCAGTTTGGGGGTTGTGTAGTGATATTTCTGCTGATACCACCTCTTCAGCGCTGAAATCCAGCTCCATAATCCATAGCTCCTCGAAGAAGCATTTTTTAATTTGGCATTTCAGTTTTGCATTCAATTAACAGGCAGTTTTACCCTGAAAGCCAGACAAAGCCAAGGCTTTGTCTCTGGAACCTGCAGGTTTTGATGTGATGTGTTTGATCCGACCTCCATTCCCCGAGCAGCATTATCCTCCTGAAAACAAAGCAATCCAAAATCACGTACATGACAGAGAGACATTTTCCTCTTATAATAAAGTGCACATCTTAAAGCTTGCTGAGATGCTATTTGGCATTGTGAAAAAAACCCAATGCTGCAGCACAGTAGGCATCTCAAAGAGAAAAGGGACACTGAAGGGAAGGGAAAACTGTCTGCAAAATCAATGAGACAAAAAGATAAACACTCCACCGAAGAACTGAATGTTCAGTGTGTCTTATACAATTCTTCTAATATAAAAACAGAAACTGACATTTGATTTAACTGAGGAATTAGATAATTCTGACTTCAAAGGAGGAGAAGAAGATTGAACTGACAGATGAAATCAGCTACAAAAGGGTGTTCTTTACCCATCATCAGTAGAAAAGGAGCTAAGGATTGAAGTCCCTACCCAGAGATCACTGATGGCCAGAAAAAACTAGTTTATTAGGAACATTCTGATTTTGAAAGCGCCCTAGAGTAATGGTTAATCTCATTAAAAATATTATTATATTATTTTTTTTCTTTTTTTCTAAATTAGGACTGAACCCCCAGAGTTCTTGTCTAGTTCTAATGCAATCTCCCTGTTCATTTCTCTAATTTTCCAAAAAAGCATTCAGCACCTAGCAGGTATCTACTACAAGCTTTCTTTACCTGTCTGTGAAAAATGAAGAGTCTTGAAATTCATGAAGGTAACTCAGTGAGCTGTTACATTATCAGAATAATTATAAGAAAGTCAGCATAAGAATCAAATTTCTTCTATGCATGGCAGAAGTATGGAAAACTTAAATTCCCTGAGACATTTGATTTGCTGCAGCTGTAATGATTCTTAGCTAGGATTAAAAAAAAGAGGACAGGATTTTTGTGTTTGGCAGCTGCTTAGAAAACAATAATGGTACTTCATTTTTTTTTTCTTTTTTTAATATTATTGAATTTCCAAGTTCTATATGAGCAGAAACAGGCAGTGAGAAAGACAGATAAAAACTTTTTCTTTATTCTGACTTGTGGGTTTATTGATTTTACTTTTATCTAAGCACATGTTATTTCTTTTGATGCTAAAAAAATTTAACTTCCATATTATCTCGGGAACTGATGTGGTTATTCAAAAAGAGCTGTATTTTAAAACATGCAAGAAATAATTATACCTTAATTTTTCAGAAATTATGGTAAGTTGGTTTACATTTTCTATTTTCATAGCAAGCACAGAAGATGTTTTTCTCCATAGTTTCACTGACATCTGCTCCTTATGCATCACATCCATGTGTCTTTTTGATGTGTCATCTTCCTCCTCCTTGTCAGAGGTGAATAAAGGACCTAACCATAAACTTAACCTTATTTTTGCCAAGAATCCCTGCCCTGATTTCTGAGCACTGGAGTGACTAGTTAAAAATCCAGATCTTTGAAAAGCAATGTTGATTCTTCCCAGGCTGCAGTGTCAGGGCTGTTTGCCTGCCTGACATTAAACAGCAGTTATGTTTTCTTCTACTTTTATTAAAAATTAATGAGATCAGAAGGACCTAAAAAGCTTTGTTGTTCCAAATTGCTTCTAAAGTATTTCCAGAACATGCTATGTGAGAAAGCCTTTTAGCTGCAGAAATATTGTCATTTGAAAATCTAGAACCCACTTTCCAGAGGTGGTAATGACACTTCCCAGAAGAAAGAGAGAAAATGTTTGAGAAAATTTTCCTAATAGAAAGTAGAAAATATGCTCAAATCATTGGGAGATAATTTGTGCTGGAAAGGGAATGAGAGAGGAGAGAACAATCCAGACTAGGTACAGAATAATACAGATAAATAATTTTCTCCACAAGGTCTCAAGTTAGAATTTGAGATCTAGTGTAACCTATGGGATGCAGGAGGCTGCCCACAGCTCCTTCTTGATGGAAAAGAGTTGGGGAGGATTTGATATCTCCTCTTATAAAGACAGAATTACTTCTTGGGGTGAATTTTGGCCACTAGAAAAGAAGAATACAGTGCTTAATTTTACTGTTTAGAAACAGATTTATTAGTTACACTCAGAATTACTTTCAGCTGCCTTTACAAAAAATATCCAATAAAGAAGATAGATGTTAAACTGGAGATGCATATGTTCTGTAATAAAAATCCTACATAAGATAATATTTCATGTTTCTTTAACCCTTAATTTCAAACTAAAATAGATGAGAGCATTTCTTTAATTGGCACTGAGTAGTTTTACCAACAGCAGCAACACAAACAGTTCAGAATTTTCTTTGTGTTAACATAATGTCAAATCAAAACAACTCTGGTCCATCACCAGCTCTGACTCATCCAGTGAAATTAATACACAATATTGACTCACAGCAGTTCTGAATTTTCTATATTAACTTTAATTATAAAATAAAATGTGAAGACAGAGTCTTAGTGATGTAATGTAAACTGACCACAGTAATTAAGAAAACTGACATTTTATGGCCCGTGTACCAGTCACAGAGGATCACACAGAGAAATCCTCCTTAAAATAAAATTGACAGAAGATGCTCTAAGAGCTTGTAAGAAAGCTCTAGGAAATGAAAATGAAAAGAGCACTGTGCATCCTTCCCAACAGGAAGAGGCTGATTCCTGCAGATCTTCAATTATATCTCAAAACCCAGCTCTTCAAGAAGAAGCACACTTTGAAAGATCCATAGAGGATGTTTCTGGGAGAAAGGATATCTAAGATCAAAGTTTTGTCTTCATAAGTGAGTCTAAGGACACAGATAAGAATCTACAGGCAGAACACACGATTAGAAACAAGCCTGAAGGTAAAACAAGCCACTATATTTTGTTATGGGTGTTACTCCAGCCATTCATGACAAAGGAACTAGAATGCCTTTCAAATATTTACAGATGAAAACCAAGTATTATGTTTTGCTGCACTCTTTCTGGTCATTTTGAAAGTCTGATGGAGTTGGAAAAATCTAAAGCATCTGGATCCATGTTGAAGGAAACTAATTCCTAGTTAAAAATAAAGATAGATAGATAGATAGATAGATAGATAGATAGATAGATAGATAGATAGATAGATAGATAGATAGATAGATAGATAGAGAGATAGATAGAGAGAGAGATAGAGAGATAGATAGATTATACATCTTCAAATTACCAATAATGGGATGTTTACTCTGATGGTAATGAAAGTCCAGGTTACATACAAAGGATATTACTCCCATATTTAGTTTCAACATTTACTACCAGAACAAGCAGCATTAACATATACAAAAGTTGTTTGGCCACAACAACCCTGAACAGACATTACATAAGAAGTTTCCAGACATGACATAAGAACATGGAACATGGTTTCTATTCATAGGATGAAAAGTGAAACTTTTTTTTTTTTTTTTTTTGCCTGGTTGATGATTTCTATTTTGCCTCCACACAAACATGAGCATTTTCATGATGTGAAGTTTTACTTTTTCACTTTTTCTCTGTATGGTATGTGCTTAGAATTCAGGAAAAAAAAAAAAAAAAAAGACGTAAGAATTTTAAAGAGAACACGATCACAGAATAGTTCAGGTTGGAAGGAACCTGTGGAAACAACCTCCCTTCCAAGGACAGGTCAGCTCAAACAGGTGATCCAGGAATGTGTCCACATGGGTTTGGAATATTTCCAGAGAGGGGGAATCCAGAACCTCCCTGGGCAGGTGTCCCAGCGCTCTGCCACCATCATGGAAAATTCTTTCTCTAGCTGAGGTGACACTTCTTGTATTTTATTTTATGGTCATTGCTGCTCCTTCTGTCACTGAGCACCACTAAAAAGAGTCTGGCACCAATTTCTTGGCACCCACCTTGGAGATATTTATGTTCATTATGAGATCTCCTCTCAGGCTTCTCTTCTCCAGACTAAACAAGCCCAGCTTCCACAGTCTCTCCTCATAAGAGAGATGCTTCTGACAAGGATGAGTTTATTAATTTCTGTTAATTAATTGCAAAGCTCATGATATTAGGGAAACTGCTATAATTCTTTTCAAAGTTAAATTCTCACAGAAGAATCAAAACTGAAACTTTCCGTGGGAGAAAGCAATTTCAGACTGTTTTTTTTTCCTGTGTTCCAAAGTGACAGTTCAAAATTGTTTCCATTTTGATAATCAAAATGAAATAAAAATGTCATTGAATTTTAAAGTATATAATTTTGTTTCTTGTGGGGGGAAAAATTTCATGTTTTGGTATTTTAAATTTGAGTCCTGAAGGGAACATTGAAAAGGCAGCTACATGGAAAGAATTCATTGGAGAAAGATTTCCAGGGGAACTTGAAGGAGTTTGCAAGTAGCTCCAAATAAAGTTAGGATTTGGAAGCCCTGGGTCTGGCACCTTCCAACCACGTTGAGTCTATAAGGGATTCAAGAAACCTGAAGTTCCTTTCTTAAACTGCATTAATTCCAATACAGGAACAAATAATTCAAACTAATTTCATAGAGCTCTATCAAGGAAAGCTACTTTCAGACAGATTAATTTGGGCACATAATAGCACCAGAAACACTGCTGGTAAATCAGTGATAATGGGAATTATTCTGTCTTGACTCTTGTCACAGTTCACTCCCTTTTGTACAACTGCAATATGTCAGTGCTCTGACCAGAACAACTTTCACTGTTCTGTGCCTTAATGACCAGAATTGTACTAAATATGAGGTGAAAGCAGAGTCCATGTGGAAATGAACAAGTGGCTGTGGAAAAACTCCTAATTGTGTCGTTATCATACAGAGTAAGAATATAACAATAGCTTTTGTTTCTCAGGATTAAGCTATTTGAAAGTGTGTTACTATGCTGATATTACATATCTACAGGATTTAAAACAAATGCAGGATGGCCAGTGAAATCACTTGTTCCATGCTCTCACTGCAGGATGCAAAACATTATCTACTCAGTTACATAAATGTATCTTACATACCCAATCAGATCCCAACATGGGTACAAAATGGTCTTCCCTGTTTTGTTGGTAAGTTTCTTTGTTTCATTTTCAGCATTAAGAGTCCAATTTGAACACACTGTTCTTAGCACCAGCAAATGTCTACAGCAGCAGGCACAATTATAGAAATATATTAAGAGAAGGGTGTTTCAGAGCCAAATTCACTGCTTCTTAAAAATGTCTGGCTGCTGGATCAAGGTTTTATCAAATGTATCTCTCGTTGGTGTTGGATTTGGGGACCCATGAAAACCTATGAAAATATTGATAAAATATAGTCACCCATTAATGACATAAATATTAACTAACTAGAATGGAATTTCCAGGTTGCTAATTTATTCCAAAGTAGGAGCTGGCACTTCCAGGGCAGCTGAAGCCATGACATGTTCTGTGCTGCTTCACAGACCTGGTGCATGCAAATAACTCAACAACACGTGTTGGATGTACCATGGCTGCACAAGGAGGGCTGCAACCTCCTGCTTCACACTCAGCTGCCCACATTCTCCCAAAACCAGGAGGATTTGGTGCCAAGCATCTGAAAATGGCATATGTCTGCACAACAGGTTGTGGCAGAGTGCAAGGGCACCCAAAGGCACAAAGGGGCTGCTCCAAATCCAGCTGCAGCCTCCAGGAGATCACTGTAGCTGAAGTTATCCTTTTTGTTTCCAGACATTTCCCCTGAAAGCTCATAGAAAATCAAAGTGTCTCGGAGACACTTGCTTCAAAACAAACCTTCTCCTCACACAAAGATCAAATATATATATATTTATTACAGCTGTTGGTTCTTTGTGTGGAACCCATGAGATGTTTTTATAATAATCAATTAATACTTACTGAGGGAAACATATAATTTATATCATAACACTAATAATATAGATATAGAAAAATAAACTAGAAATTTAAAATAAAATAATTATTTTAATTGGGCACTATTCAGCTGAAAACCTATGATGATACTTCTAGACTAGATATATATTCTAGACTGTTCTAGAATGTTCACACTATTTCCAGTGTGTTTATGTTTTATTAAAGGTAGTGTTTAAAACAGCTAATAAAAAATATGCTAAACTTCCTTTAATACCCCACCAGCTTTTATACTGACTTTTTTTCTTGCTACCTCTATTTCACTGTTTATGCCTCTCAGAAGTGATGCCTCAAGGTCAAAGTAGAGCAAATTCATACTCACTTCACAGCCAGTTTTGCTCTTCCAAGCAGTTCAGAGTAAGCTCCAATTCCATTTCCAATTTGTCTCTTGTGGGAAGGATGTTGAGTGTCATTTTTTTCCTCAGTACTGTGATGTGAAATAGATATGTGCTGTCATGCTTCTGAGAGATTCGAGGAAAGGAAGCAACTGATTTCTAAACCAGACTTGTGCATTTATTACTTATCAACATGAAAGTCACAGGGAAAAAAAATGGGAAATTACAAGATTTTGCTGTCCTTCAAAATTTCTGAAAATTCAACACACTCATCACAAGAATTTTGTGGCTTCCACCCAGTTAGTTGGTGTTTTATTAATTCCTTACCTTTTTTATCTAATAGCTATTTGGAGCAGGTACTGTTTTGCTTATTTTTGTGTGAAGGAGGTTCTTTAGGTTGAGCGTGTTAAGAATTTTTTCTCAGAACATTCTTCATTTATTAGATTTTTAAATGTTGGAACTATCAGCAGCCATATGCAAAAGGGTGATGGATACTTTCCCTTTTGCTTTTAACGCCCCTTCTTTCTCTTTTTGCTCATTTTGCTCTTAAATTACCTCTGCCTGTCTTTCTCCAGGAGACAGCACAAACAGGATTTCCCAATAAATGGAAAACTCACAGAAATTATGTGAATATGGCCCAGCAATTCATTCAGTCCAACAGGTAGGAGAATCATCATTCTCCAGGGTAATGAAAAGCTGTCTTTTGTCTTCTGTGTCAGATAATAAAATGGCTCTAAAAAACCAGAGTCAGGAAGGAATCTCATGGGATGTTCAGGAATCCTGATCTCCATGTTCCTGTTTTTTACTGATTCCTTTTAACAGCGCAGCCTTTAAATGTTTTGGACAGAATTAAATCCAAATCATGGCACCTAAAAAGGATAGAAAAAGGGACTTTAGGGTATAGTTAGGCATCAAGCTCATGATGAGCCAGTAGCATGCCCTGGCAGCCAAGAAGGCCTGCAGCACCCTGAGCAGCACTAACAGGAGCACAGCCAGCTCTGCACTGCCTGGACAGAACCCCAAGCATTCATTACTGTTGGGAAAGAGCAGGGCTGGCAATAGAACAAGACAGTGCCTTCCACCAGCAATTTGCTTCCTCAGAAAGCCTCCTGGATGTGAATCCCTGTTGTCATGTCAGACATACCATGGATTGTGTCCTGCCTGCTGCTCTGCTTTGCTGCTCCACCTGGTGCAACCTCTGCAGCTGTTGATGGCATTTCAGCTCAAGAGATCAGCAACAAGTCACATTCACATGGCCATTCTCACACATGTTCTTTACCAACTGAGCAATGAGAGCCATTAGGACACAAAAGGCAGTCATTTCTCCTCTTAGCATATATGGACAATAACATTCCTGATTTTTTATCTAGATAGATCAGCCTAAACACAATGGGAAGAGAAACTTGAATAGGTAGAAGGCATAGCAACTGTAATTTTTGTGTCTATTTTTCAAAAATATTATAATTTATTTCTCATAGAGTATTAGATAAAATAAAATTGTATGTAATTTGTATTTACATAAAAATATAAAAATAAGACAGAAAAGTTTTATCCTAAGTTAAAAGATTCAGATAGAAATATATCTTCCTCTGGTTTCCAACAGTGGCTTTTCCTGATAGAATGTATGACTGAGACCCAAAAGAGGTCCAGAAGTATTTACACAGGCCAATGGTGAGCTCAAAAGCCATAGGCTAATCTCTTAAAGAGATGTTAACATACACCAGTAAGAGTTCCTACCTAAAAATATTTTATAGCTTACATTAAATTCAACCTAAAAGCTCCAAGGACTGAACTGGGACAACTCTTCAACCCATACTGGTCTCCATTTCTGGTCATCTGGTTTAATTATGATGATAGTACAGAAAGCTCCTGCCTTTTTAATCAAGTGAGCACTTTGCAGACATAATTTGCTGGAAAGAAAGGAAGCACAGTCAGCAGTGATTCCCATTCAAATGGAAGGTGAAATATGGCAGGAAATACTCTGGCCATTACAAAATATCCTGACAGCAAAGATATCTGAAAGTTATTGTAAATCCAGGCATGCCATTGAACATATATTTGTGATAAACACAGTGAAACAATTACAATTTTCCATTTTAGAAGTGTCAGTATAAATTATTTTTTCTTTTCTGCCTTGTCAGATTACAAAGTTCATCTTCTCAAACTACTACTTTGCAGTCTGGTTTTGGAGTTAAATCAGAATCTAGTAACAATCTCCATCTCAACACAAAAAAATTTAAAGACCATTTTAGTAAAGGATCTCGAACAAATGTTTAGCTTGAAAAAATATTAGAAATCATCATTCTTTCCAAGAAGCTGTATATTTTAAAATGGTTTTAAGGAATATATTCTTGCAGAATGACTTCTGCCTCCTAAAGAAGATATGCACATATGGAATGATGTCTTATATAAATACCAGATTTGTGTGCACAGATGCAGCTGTGTGCATGTCTGCAAGCTCAGATCAGTCTTCAGTTTTCAAAAATTCAGCATTGGAAGTTGAGCACCTGATTGAACCTCTCCTGATTCTGCCATGCAGGGCTTCATTTCAGAAGTGGTTTTTTTTTCTAGACCATTGTTCCCCAAACAGGTGCAGTGGTGACATAAGTGCCTCTTTGCTCAGGTACATTTCTTCCTTAGGAGTAATTTCATGGGTGCAATGTCTAGTTTACCCACTTGAATCGTTGGTACTGTGAACTAACTCCTTGTTCTGAGAAAGTGTGGAATGGAATATTGTTTCTGGAACAGCTGTCAGCAAGCCAGAGCCCAGAGGACTTGAAGGACTCTGAAAAGACTCCCCACAAGCTCTAGTTTTGTCCCAGTAAACAAAGAACTTTCAGTTCCCACCCTTGTGTGTCCTGGTGCTTCTTGACCTCTTCCCTGTCAGCTCAGTTGTTTTGTGACTGATGCAATCCAATGAATAGAGAATTGCCTTGTCCATTCCCCTATAAATGGAAAAGAGAATGATTCCATGACTTACACCTGCATGACAGGGCTGGTGATAAAGTAGTCCCTGCACAGTCAGGTAAAGAGGTTCCTTATTCTCCTATATCCCTTTGTGCAGATGACCAAGACAAATCCATTTTTTTAACTTTCTAGAAAAGAAGTTTATTAGAAATCTTGGCCAGGAATACCATACTTTTGTCTATTATTTTCCACATTTTTCACATTTTCCTTTACCCTTGCACTTCTGCTACTTTTCTGTTTCCTAAATCCCTAACACCACACCATAACACAAAAGGAGCTACAAATGTTCATATCCACATGATCAACTGGTGCATTTCTAGGTGATGCTACTAAATAAGAATAGAAAGTTGTATTATAACAGTCTCAGGCAAGCAAAGACATGGAGCAATAAAGGAAATTCAGTGGACAGGGATGGAACCTTGCACTGGATGAGCAAGATAAATGATAACAAGCTTTGGTGAAAGCAAGACTAAATCAGAGCCTTCACCAAGGAAAAAATACTCTGAATTTTGTATGTCAGCAATGCACAAAGTCACAGAAAAAATATCCAGGAGTTTAAAAACAATGAAATTAGCTTTAGAATCTCCAGAGCTTTGCAAACAACATTACAATAAAGAAAAAAAATCACAGATAAGGTATTTCTGCCTGCATATAAACAAGCAATGTTATCCTATTCCTTTCTTAATTTAGAAGTTATGATTTATTTGTAAAATAAAGATAGAATCCATATTCATAGAAGTAAAGGGACTGCTATGCATATTATGAGAGAGAATTTGTTTATGTAAGAGTGAAAAAAAAATCAAAGCTTATGCATGCAAGAAATAAATGTACATTGATAACTACTCAATATACCACATGCACCCAGAACATCTGAACCACACAGAGCAATCTTTGCTGGTAAACCCATCCTCCTTTGTGGGAAGGTATTTATTAGTATCAGATCCTGTTGATTCTCACTATAATGCATTTTAGCTAAACTAACTCAAAATTAAACCACAGCAACATTAACCAGGACAGTCTTCTAATGCCTCTTCTGTGGCCCACATTAAATCTGTGTTGATCTGAAAATATATGTCAAAGACAAAAGCTGTGACCAGCTTGCATCTCCACTGATGAAGCCAAAGACTGTCAGATAGTTTATCTTTTACTCACACAGTACTTTGCCTCCAAAAGCAAAGTACAGGTTGATTATAACTTACACAAAACCCCCCCTTAATTCTTGAGACATAGGTAATTACTCCAGAGCAGACTTAAGATCAGCAGTAGAAGAGTGTACAAAAAACCCAAAATGTCATTACTTGAGTTCAGTGTACTAATTAAATAGAGAATTATACTTTCCACATCTGTTAGTCCAGTGCCTTTCAATAGAACATTCAGCTCAGGTCTTGTAAAGAGAAATAGTTACCTTCACAAAATTTGATACTTAATTTCTGAAAAAAAAGTGATAAAAATATGTAGAAAAAAATTAACTGTCCATTTATATGATTGTTACCACAGCCCTTCAATGACAATAAACCAAGAGTATTGGCAGAAGCTTGACTCTAGCTTTGAATTATTTTTTTTAATAGTAATCAGATAAAATTTCCAATTTTCCCATCCTTTAATTTGAAATCTGATTTCTTAGCTATGAGGTGGTATTTAAAATTTTGCCTTTCACCTAGCTCACTAATGTTAGTAGGTTTAAAGTGTTTCAAAATAAAAGAATGATTGTCACTGGAAAATGCTTTTTTTTTTTTTTTTCTTATTTGCTAGACAAGCTCATTGTAATATGACCACATCATCTCTTCAAACTTTTCAGGGACATGAGATCACGTTTGTAAATGTATTCCATTTGAATGTTGGAAACCAAGTCAAAGATATGTGAATAAAGAATATGTGGAAGCATAATAACACTCTCAAGGCACTAAACAACAGCAGGATGAGAGATCTTAGAGGATTAACTATTTTTCTTCAACACAACAGGAATATTTTTTATGCTCTAAAAACATATATATTGTGAGTTTTTCTGGTTTAATTTCTAGTCTTTTTGTTTTTCTCACAAAGGCTCTTACAAAAATAGTATTTTCTAGGACACAAAAGAGAATTGAGAACTAAAAACTGAGTAATTTGTTCAACCCTGCAGAAATCTTGCATTACTTTTCCAGAAAACCTGCTTTGTAGGAGGTTTTCACTTCCCTCATTACAGACATGGAAAGAGGCATCTTTGTTCTACATTTCATTCATATCTGAAAACATTGTTCATAAGTTTCTAGCAAAATACTCCCTCCTCATCAAGTCAGAGTCATAGCTGACATTACTTGTGGTTCCCCAATTATTTGCCTAAAACAAAAATTTGAAAATTAATAAAGGAAAGTTGTAGCTGAAGATACGTCCACAGAAGCCAGAAAAAAAATTGAAAAAGCATAAAGTGAAAATTAAGTAGAGTAAGCAGGTTGCAGTCACAGTGAGTCTTTCAGTTCTAGACTGAAAACTAAGTATTAATATGAACATGGATACTGGTAGAGACTTACAGGCAATATTATTTTTTCTTTGCATAAAATTGGAGATTAGAACAAATCAAATAAAGGGAAGGGAAAATAGTCACAAAAGTATGTTTACAGTTACTGCTGGTTTCCTCTCATAGGTTAAAGGAATCATTAGATGTGAAAATATTATGGTGAAAAGGACAGAGTTCAAGTGTAACAGAAAAGAAAATGTAATCTCCCAAGAACTTTGGAAGACAAGTTCTGAAAAGTAGTGTTACTTAAATGTTTCACCATTTGTTTTCATTCCCAGAACTACAAAATTGTATCTAGAAATGTCCTTTATAAGTTTGTCACATAATGCTATTAATAAACTCACTGTACTTTATTTTGTATACTTTAAAAAGCAACAGAAGGAAACATCTTGCTAATGGAGAAAATGAATTCATTATATTTTTAAAATTTTTTCACACACGCACACACAAAACTTATTTGTTAAAACATATTTGGTTTCTAAAAGAAAAAAAAACATGAATTTGAATCTGACAAGCAAGAAGTCTTTCAGGACTTAAAATGTTACCCAGTCTGGGGGTATATAGAGATCACCACCTCCCTTCTGAGGTGATCCATGGCACAAAGCCTGGAGTCATTCAGGCATCCTTGGACAGAGCCTAAACTCTCACAGGCTGTTTAGGAAATTTGTGTGAAGCATGGGATGTACTCCAAGTAAAAGGCTCCATTTGGGACAAAATTAAATCTTTTATTACACAAGAGGGTGTAGGACACACGACTTTGAGCTGTCAAGAGATGCTGCTGATTTTGATTTTTCACCTGTATAAGTCAACAGATGATTATGTTTTCTGTTATTGCAGAGCAATTAGATTTTTCCAGACTATTTACCACTTGCTCAGATGATAAATTGTTGTTGCAGCTCCTTGTTTATGCACCTCTTGGTGATATCTCAGGGTGCCTCTGGCATCTAGATTCCCCCAGTTGTCATTCACACAGTTCCCAGACGTGCTTTTCCAAGGAAGTTTCTGATTCACAGAGCTATTTCCAGCTTCCAAGCTGAGAGGCCTCCCTCTGGCATTACTTTTCATGAGATCTTCTCCTCAATAATTTTACCTATTTAGCCAGGCCACCTTATTGCTGCTCACATCAACCTGCTCTAGAGGGCTTTAGGGTTATCTTTGACCCATTTCCTGCTGTCATCACAACTTATGTAGCCCTAGCAAGGTCTGATCACCTAAAACAATCCAGGAAAGACTAAGAGGACAAGAGGAAAAACTGAAAATATTTTAAATTCAAGGTCCACATTCTTTTAAGTAAAAGGAAGTCCTTCCCACATTGATTAAGCCATTATTAGAGAGTTACAAGTTTTTATTTTCTTTTCAGTAAAGACTTCAAACCCTAGTACTTGATACTGAATTTTCATAATTTTGGAAATCCCACTGAACCAAAGAATGGCCTATCAGATAAAATCGGTGTCAGCAAGTTTCAAGGATGAAACTTTTTTTCTTTCTATAATCATCTCAGTGTGAACAGATGCATGTTTGACAATTTGCAGACAGAATAAAAGACTAAGGAAATGAAGAAACAATTGGTCTAACCATGCAGTCATTTACCCAAGCAAGCTATTTCCATTTAAATCAAAAAGCATTGCTTACCTGAGCAAGTATTTCCCACCTACATAACAACTTGCAAAAATGGAATCGTAGTCATCCCAGTAAAGTATTACTTCTGAGCAAAGGGAAAACAGATGAATAATCTTTCAATGAGATAAGCAAAATTTTAACCAAATTTCATATTTGACAGTATATTAAATGTATCACAGAGCAATCCTCCTGAGGAATCAACATTTCAAATAATCTCTAGGCAACAGAGCACTTTCTCCCTGCTGTAGTTATTGTAATGTCTGGTTTTTGAGCTGCAGTTTGTTTGTTTGGACAATTTAATTAAAGAGCTGAGTTTGAAACAAACTTTTCTCCATTGTGAATTCTGTCTAGGTGAGGATTCTATCTAGTTTTCTTGCCTTCAAAATCTGTTTAGGAACATAGCTGGAATAAACATTTATATACCTTTCCAAGTTTATCTAAGCATATAGATGTTCACCTACTGAAGAATCTCTAATCCTATATGAAAACCATTTGTGTTCAAACAGAGAGGTAAGGAGGAATGCAATTGTGGATTTTGGCAAGAATTGCGTTTCTTATTTAATAGAATTCCCACAATGCTCACCTAATTAAGAGTTAGCTTGAGACAAAAGGCACTAATAATGAAAATATGGAACCTTTGGAGTTTCAGGCCTAGGAACATTGTGATATACTAACATCGAGGGATGAAAGTGTGGTCTTTCCCCTATCTTGTTTTCAGGAGGTTCAGGAAACCTGAGGGCTGCTTCTGGCAATTCACCTGGATGCCCTTTTTCCCTTTTATCAGTTTCATTGTGTTTTGCAGAATGTACAACGGCCTGTGGTGGCATAAGATCACCCACAGAGCCCAAATCTGAGTGCAGCAGTGCACAGAATGCACATATTCACGGCACATATCAATCTCAGGAGGACAGAAAATAACTTCTTCAGAATTAGAGTAGAAAGGCAGATTGTGACATTGGCCAGCACTGGAGGGGGTATGGAATGGTATTTGCTTTGTGGGAAAACACTCTGAGCCTGCCTGATTTCCACAGGAGTTCCCAGTTCTTTTTAGATGGTGTGCTTATACCATCATGCCCTGGAATTTTAGTCAGCTCTTCCCTATATATCAAACCAACCATAACATCAAAGGGAAAGAAGAACAAAGAACAGCCTGAAGTGGTGTCACACACACAGGTGGCAACAGATCCCTTTTTGCCTTCTTCATTCCTGTGGGTACTCATCAGGGCCAGGAACAATCTGTTGTTTCTCAGGTTCAGCTACACAGGGTTTTTTTAAAAAAAAAAACAAAAAAAACCAAACAAACCCTACCTACTTCGAAACAAACCACAGCAAACTAAGTCACCATGAACTTTTTACATCTGTTTGATACATAATAATGAAGTGCAGGCCCATGGAATTCCCTTATTTTGCCAAGTCATTAGTTACATTGGCAAAGATGATTTCAGGGAAAGGCAGTGGAGTTGGACTGAAAACGACATTTAGTCTCTAGTTCTGTTACAGTGTTTTATTATTACCAAAATAAGTTCCTAAGCCTCAGATTTCTGATGTCAGAAAATACACATGGACAAGTGGAGTGGGGGGAGTGCCTGTTGTTCCTTGGGAAAAGTAGGGTCTTGCTTCCACTGCAGAATGAAAGTGTTGAGAGGAAAATTCAGCAAATATACAATATCATGAAACTTCATGATAGCAAATTTAGACTTAAAAGTAAACTGGCAAAATGTAGATACCTTCAACAGCTGTGCCTTGCTGGTGAAAGTTCTTGACTTCATTAATGGTATCTGTCATTTGTCATTTTGTGGTAAAAAAGCTCATGCATTTTCACTCAGAAAACAAAAAAGACACACAAAAAAATTGATAACAAACAGGTGAGAAAGTATTTACAAAGCAAAGTGCAAAACAAGGAAACCATGCAGCTAGTTGCAGCTGCTACCAATTTATTCAGAAAAATAGAGGTGGAATCCATTGAAAGAAAACTCTGAAGGGCAGAGGCGCTAAAAAATTGGCAGGTCTTTGAAGACAACTTCCTCCAAGTACAGGAATAGTCCTTTCAAACTAGTTATATAAATCATAGGCATTATGAGTTGTCATTTGATCTGTAAATTAGTTCAAACAGGATGGATCATAATTACCTTTGTATTATGTAAATAACAGATCTAATAAAGGGAATGACAGAAATAGGGAAAAAATAAAATCCCTAAATCTAAAGAACAAGTATTCCCATTGTACAAAGTAAGAAATGTGGACTTTGATTAACGTTACACCCTGGTTCTTTTCTCTAGAGCTATTTCCCAAAGAAACAGAGAGAAACTTCCAGCAGTAACTCTTCACCTTTTTTCCACAAAGTTTGCTCTCACTGCTGTGTTCTCCTCCACCCTCATGTCCACACCTGAGCTCCTGCACTATTCCTGCACTGTTGCAGTGACCATGGGTGCTCTCCCAGCTGTTTGTGCTGCCCCATCCCACACCACTGACCATCACTCCACAGTGTTACACAGCATGCTTGCAGGTGAAGTGTCTCCTCATTCCAGAACCCCTCTTGCACCCACCACTGTCTTCCTAAGAAGTTGCATCAAACAAGTTATTTGCACCTTCAAACTAACTAATATTGACTCGGTGCCCTTTCCAACCCAAATATGATGAAATAGGTCAGAGTGAATCTCTGATTCTCTGTACAATCTCCCACATGTTGCCTCTTTCAAATGCCTTCCAAAATGTTTTAGCTTATTAGGTATCTGGTTTAGAACAGACATCTGAGACAATTCTTTTTTCAGAAAGTCCAGGAGTTGTAAAAGACCTGCTGATAATATATTCTTTAATGGCTTTTGTCATTTATATTATTTTGCTATAGGATCTTACAAAAGCAGACTTAGATGGGTACAAGATAAAAACTTATATGATGGCAATTACAGTATTATTAATAAAATTACATGTTCCTATTTTTAAGTCTCAGGAAAAGCCCAATATATTCTATATATAATGCATGTTTAGATTAAATATATTTTATATTTCTATAGTTTCAGAATTAAAACTTGTCCTCCATCTGAGGAAATTCACTCCAAATAAATTTATCAATCAAAACAAAAACCACACTAGAAGCCAGCTACAGCAGAACTGATACACTTTTTGGAGCTGTTGTCTTTAGGTTATAGTAACTTAAGTGGATTAAGATTTAGAGATTGATTTTTAACAAAAAGAATCTTGGAAAGAAACTATTTGAACTATTAAAAAAAGAATTCTCTATCAGAGAACTCAAGAGGGAAAGCAGCACAGAAATTTTGTAAGATGGTTTACACTAGGGGGGGAGAGAAGGGGCTAAGAAGTTAAAGACAGAAGAACAAGGTGCTGTGACTCATAGACCTCTTCCTCCAAAACCCAAATGTTTGATTCATTCAGTTCCCTCTCATCCAGAGAGAAGATAATGCTCTATATTATGCAAGCACTATGAGACAAATAAAATCGTCCATTGTCCTAACCAAGCTATCCAGGCAGATGATGACAGCAGGAGCAGGAAGGGAACAGCACTGTACATAAATCACACAAGACTAGCAGAGAAAAACAAATTATTGAGGGATTTGTTGCAAATCCTGTGTGCTGACTTCTCTCCCAGTAAGGGAAGGATGAAAGCCAGGATCTTGGAACTGGTTCTGATCTTAACAGAAAGGGCAAGAGAAAAAGTCACCAGGCAAGAAACAAGGTGCTGCAGAAGTTCCATCAATGGAGGAACAAGCTTCAAGGAGTAGCAAGAAACAAAAGAAGCTATAAGAAGAAATGAAAGTGTTCTATGTATAGCATGATAGCTAAAGAGTTTAACAAAGTGTTGGAAGAATAAATGTTTTTCCCTAAAGCAGAAATGTCAGTGTATCCTCACTAGGCCTAGCTGTGTGCCAAGAGCTTCAGCAGTTCCAAGAAAGTGCACGACAGTATGCAGTCTATCATTTTAAATATAAGAAGGGATTTTCAATCACTCTGGCCCAATATTATAATCTGAAGGTCAAAAGATTAAAAGAAAAAAAAAGAACACACACTACTGAAGGTAAGAGGTCTGAAAAGGAAACACAAGGAGTGCAGAGAGAGAGGAACAGCCCTATATTGATTGTTATGAATTTTCAGTATGAAAATACCAGCAAAGAAACAGCAAATTTATCTTGAGAAGTTCTCTGTGGCAAAAGTACTCTGCAAGTCAGCAAACAGAAGGAAGATGTATTTTGTTTTGAAAAAAAGTTTACAGCCTAAATATTAACCCTGTATTGTGTCAAAAGCAAACATTGTACAAGTTATATGAGTTAACAGGAAAGACCACAGATAATTAATTTACTCTGGATATTAATAATAGACTAAATATTCATGTATGCAAATAATTATTATTAAAAACATGTTATTACCTGCTTAATTATCATAGATTAATCAATGATAATTAACAAGTGATTAATCAACAGATCTCTATGGAATTGAAAAAAACCAAGCTCCTACCTGAAAACAAGACTGTAGATAAGCAAACTTCCCACAAACAACTGAATGCACAGAGATGGTGTTTGGCAATAAATATGACTCAGCCCCAACCCACAGGCAAGTGAAGACTGACATCCTTCCAGGGAGCTGTGGAGTGGAGAGGGCTTGGCAGAGGCACTGCCAGAGCACCAGGCAGGGCTGAGATTGCACAGAATAATATCAATGGGTAGGTGGGAGCAGGCAGTGGAGACACACCAGCCAAAGCTTAGTGCAGTGAAATGTGAAACTCAAACCATATCACCCAAATGGATGTCAAGTGTGCTCAGTGGTACAGTACAGTGGTGGCTGTGACTCATTTCTCAAAAAGAGGCACAAAGTGATCAATTTCCAGACAAATTTCTAATTTAAAAAAAAAGAAGCATTCAGGTTATGCCATAATATCTGCTGAAGTAGCAAAATGGTTTCAGATATTCAAAATAGGTGCAGGTGCACAGTTCAAGAGCTTTCCTTTGAGGTGGTGCAGATGGTGCTTGGCAAAAGCTCCTGGCATGGTGGGCCAGGGGTCAGGGGAGGCCAGCTGTGAGCACACAGCATCCGCAGGATGCAGGGGACACGGGCATAATGCAAACACCAGCAGGCAGGGAAAGCACTGAGGGCTGGAAAGGGGCAGCAGCTGACCAAAATTCAATTGCTCTGGGGGAAAGCACACAGTCCTTAGGAGGCTACACCACAGAAATTTCCAGCTGTGATGAAGGCACAGAGGACCCTTGGAGTCACTGCCAAATCAAGAGCAACCAGCTTACACTGCACACCCTCCTTCTGACCAAAAGGAACAAAGAAAAAATGTTTCCTATGCAAAATACAAATCAGGAGGAGAAACCTGAATGGGTCAAAATCAATCATCTCAGTGATGGCCATAGCAAACAAAATACAGAATAGAAATACTGTTTTTACACATTCAAGTGTCAATAATAAACTATTGTATGAATACAACAGCCACCACTAAGGGCTGCATGATATCACATTCAAGTTGCTATTCAGTGCAAAAGGTGAACAGGTGATGCAGTGGCAAATGAAGCTGGATTAGAGATGCAGCCTGCTAACCTGCAGCACAGCCTTTGGCAGCTGCAGATTCTTCTAAATGCCCTTTGCATCCCATCTGCAGCAATAAAACAAAAAAAATTCATAGTACTGCCTAAAAATATTGTATTTGCTATATACAGCTGAATCTGCACCCATAAAAAAGCAAGAGGGAACCACACACTTCAGAAATGTTTTAAGGAAAGAGAAATTAGAGACAAAGCAAGATGAAGGGAAAAATAATCAGCAGATTTCCCAACACGTGTATAATTCTTCACATATTTTGGGGGAAAGTAAAAATGCCCAGTGACATGAATTTGTCATGCAAAACTTGACATTTGTCACAGCATCAGTACTCAGTTAGTGGAAATGCCCAGAATTGAGAAGTTTGTGTATCCTGTGGTCTGGTGAAGCTCAATCTCTCTCCAGGCATGTGCTCCTTACTTTTTGTTACTGCTATTCTGCATATGGCATAAAAAGCACGGGCTGAGGGCAGAAATAACACTTTCACCTGTGCACTGCTATGACAGTGACTTCAAAATACCTGGTATGCTTTGGGGCAAAAGGAAATCACAGAAAAAGTTAGCTTTGTTAGGCTCCTCCTGCACAAAAGTCTATTAAAACTCTGTTTTCCAAATGAACAGAAGCTTAAAACATTTCAAAAGTCAGAAATTTTATGGAATTGGGATTCTGCTGTTGAATAATTACTTTTCAGAGTCTTCATCTCTACTGTATTTTAAACTTAACCCCTACGTTTCCTGGATTAAAGAAAATAGATTAATATGTCAGCCCTAAAGAAGATTTTCAAGCTCGTAAAATCTCATTAAATTAAACAATCTTTTCCAATGTATATCACAGTATTAGTGACTACAAAAAGAAATACTAGTTGCTATGCAATAGATTTTAAATCATTTCAGAGGCTATAAGGATTAGCATAATCTTTCAATACTGAGCAAATCCATCACTGAGGGTAGCCTTAAAAACATATGGTTGTGATTAAAAACTGAAAAAATACTGGTTTTTTAGTTAAAAAAATATTAAAAATTGAGGAGAATTTGCATACCACTAAAGGAAAGGCATGGAATCATAATTAACATTTTCTGGGAAGATGGGGAAGTTAACCATAAATACTTCATTAACAGGAAAGACATACAGGACATCAGGAGAAATATTTTCTCAACAAGAAATATTGAAATACAAAAGCAAGTCCACAGCTTGGGAAGAAACCCCACAGAGATAGGTTAGATAATTTTTTGTCATTGAATAGATTAAGATAACCTCTTGAAGCACTTTTGAATCCTATGTTACTGTAATTCCCAAAGGAAATTCTGGGTTTGCTACATTTCTTTGACTTTAATAATTAATCTTTTAATAAGGCATTTTTTTTATAAATTTGGGGATTTTTCTCTGCTACTGATTAAGATTCTTCCTCTTTAGCTATATATTGTAATGGAGATTATACTAGAGTTAAAAATACATATTTATTTTGTGATTTTTGTGGGGTTTTTACCATCAAATTCTTAATAAGTCATTCTATTTCTGGATTTGTGACATTTCTTTCTGAAAAGGCTTCATACTTCTGAACAAAGTTTGCAAGTTGATCCACTTCTTATGACCTTTTACCTCCAAGGGCATTATTTATTTCTGCCTATATATATTTTCTGTAAATCAGTAGCACACACTCAGATTTTTGGTTTCAATTTTTGACAGTTTAAAATTATCACTTGTTTTACTGGGAAAGAAAGAAAAAATGATTTAATTGTCAGCCAAGACGTAATCTACTTCTGCACCTTTGTTAAACTGTGTAATAATCTGTGTACAGATTATATCTACTCATCTTCGAGTGCTTCCCAATTTCAGTATTCCAGTCATTCACTTAGAGTGTAAATTTATTTTAATGAATTTGTTTTAGTGATACAAATGTATATCTCATCATAGAGCCTTGCTGCTGCTGATCTTTTTTGCTGACATGCCACAGTGCTTTGCAGAGAACTGGCACAGAAGAGAAACTTACCGAGGCAATTTTGTCTTCATTTCCTTTTTGTGTGTAAAACTATAGAGACAGAGCAATCTCACTTGCAGTAAAATTCTGGATAGGAGGATATAGCCACAAAACAAAAACTTTTTTGGAGTACTCTAAGTAAGACCTTGCCTCCAGAGGAAAAGAGAGAGCAAACACATCCTTGTGCAGAGAAGGATGACACCAAAACAACCAATGCAGCAAGAACAGCTGTTATCCAGAGTGAACAGCAGAGTCAACACACAGTCTAAATCCAAAGGAAACAAAATGTTAAAAGAAACAAAAGTGTTTGCACAGCCAAGGCTATTTTCAAGACTGTGGAAGAAAAGAAAAGGACTTATAGTAGACTTACTAGAAATCATACTTAATGCTTTATTCTCTCCCATATAGAAGATTCTCCTGAATAGGATGATCAAGCAATTGACTGAAGGATTATTTTATCTGTATATTATGTTGAAAGTCAAATTTAATGTTCTATGAATGCAAGAGGTTCTTACCAATAGAATATATAGCGTGCTTAGAGCAAGTACAAGTATTGGGGCATGAACAGGTTTTGTGTTTGTCACAGGGGTTGGAGTAGCCACAAATAGTTGCCAAATCCTAAACAATATCTGAACCATATTCAAAACCCTGCTGGCTCCCAGCAATAGGGCCATGCTGGTTTCAACAGCCCAAGTATATTCAAATTTTACAAATTCTCAAATGCTATTGCAATTAGCCTGGAGAATAAGGGGGACATAAAAAGAAACATTTCATGTAATACCTAAAATTATAATAACTTCAAACAATGTGTTACAGAATGGCAAATCCTTCAAGATTTAAGCCTAATGAAATCAAAGATACATAGGCTTAAAACCACTATTCACATTCAGTCAGCCATACTATTATCTTGGTTGGATATTTTTCATGTTGAATAGATTCTGCTCATAAATGTCACCACAGGGATATTTGTTCACCAGAAGGCGTGTTAGCAATTTCAAACCTTTGAGCTAAGGTCCCCTGTCGTGGCACTTCTGCTGCCATCAGGATGCCAGTGTGCTTTGGGATTGCAGCTAAAATCCTGGGTGGAGGTGAAGATGCACTTACCAGTTTTTAATAACTCAGAAAGGAAGGAAGAAAAGAGAGACTGACAGAAAGAAAAAGCAACTAGCTTTTTGCATCCAGCAGTAAGTTATTCCTTAAACCAGCAGACACATCTCAGCAGAATACACCAAAGTCCCTTACCTCAAGCACCTTTATTTTGAAGCCAAATGACCCAGATATCCCACCACAAGTAGGAATTGTCATTCAATTAATAACAGGGATAAAGAAGCATAAGACTGTATAACAGTTACCACAGTGCTTGATTTGTCTGATTTATTCTTGATGTTTTCTAGTCAGTGTGGAATGATGAATGCTTTCTTTTCATTATTGTCTGCTTGGAGTTATGCTTCTAATTTTCTCTCTCGACAAAAGGTGAGAATTCATGTTTGGCACAATTGAATTATAAAAAAAAATCAAACATGATTTTTAACTACAGATGAATGTATTATTCTTCTTTATTCCTACCTTCTTTCCTCCTGTGAATCCTTGCCAGCCCTTCTCCCACAATGGCAGCACCTTCTTTGCTTGAGCAAAATACAATAGAATGAGTTCCAGTCTTTTTTTATTTAGGGGCATTTCTAGTTATAGAAATAATTAAAACAGCTGTTTTAGATTTAGGGTTTCAGCTACTGCCAAGTTTATGTATTAAAAATTCAAACATGAAAGAAAAGGGTGATGTTTGGTCTTTTGGTCTATCTTTTCTGGTGATTTTAATAGATCACAAATTCTCTCACAAAGATGATTTTTTTTTTTTTCAAGTGACCCAGTAATTTGAAAATTGTCTAGTCTTACAAATAATTTTTCTTCCTGCCTGTGTGTGATTTCACAGGGCAGGCTTCATGGAAATTAGGTCAGTGCAAAATCAGTTTCCAAATTCAAGTCAGCCTACCTGATTTTAGTCTTGATCTTTTGCTGAGCTTCTCTGCATATACCAAGCCCCAGCAGTATTAGCACAGGCTTTGGGGCTGTGCTTGTTCTTCAAATCATTGTGCACTACTTCCAATTAAATTCACTGGTTGAAATCAAGATGGCATTTTGGGAAGTAGGTATGGTATTCTGTGCTTCAGAAACCAAGTGAGAAATTTTGAGAAGGGAAAACAAACGAATAGAATGCAGTGTGAGCAGCAGCAGTATTCATGATCTCCTCCTGCAGTTTTTCTCTTGGTGTTTCTACAGCGTGTCCGAACTCCCACATAATCCCTCTTAGACTTCAACTTTCCTGCCAGCTCTCCCTGACCATGACATCTTTTATTTTATCAGTTCAGTCTCCAATTTTTGAAACAGAATTTAATACTGGAGACGTAGCTTCAGTTTTAAAGGAAACAAAGGGAAATTATTCCTGCCTTCCTCAGACAACCTCAGTTACCCCTTTAAAAGAAAGCAGAGTTGGGATTTGTCTGCATAATGTCAGGGTGGCTTTGTTTCTGCTGAAAGCTGCTCACAGGAGAGGTAGCATTCTGTGACTGTGCCTCTTGATGTGGCTGCCAGCTTTGTGGGAGAGGTTGCCAGGGCCAGCTTGCAGTGAAGCTGGAGGAAAGAATCATGTAGATGTCAAAAGTTTAGGGGACATTTCCACTACAATTTCTTTAAAGGGAATCCTTTAGACTTTTCCTTGATTCTTCTGCTACAGTTCTAGAAATTTTGAACCTCTCTCTTAAAACCAGCACAGAAGGGCTGCAAGTCCCCTATACACTCCCCAAGGTGTCCCATATGCAAATAAATACACTGATAACTTCATGTAGCCAATTATACTGTCTGCCTCAAACATATACATTTAATTAAAAAGTAGAAAATGTGAATTTATTACTAACTAAAAAAAATATGTAGCAAGAATTCATTGTGTCTTTCTAATCTCCATATTCATCCCAGCTGTTTTCCAGTCACCCATGTCCACCATAATCTTTCTCAGTCTCATTTGCTCAGTCCTAGGCACAGTATTACAGCATGAGTTACTCTTCTTTCTGCTTATAGCACAGATAGGTAACTACTGGCTTTTTATCTACTCTTACCCACTGCTTCTAGTTCCCTGTTTAAAACCATAACAGAAGTTAAAGCTTCCACCTTTGGGAAGATTGAAACATCTGTGACTTCATTAAGATGTTTGGCTGCCCCTGCTATTCCCTAACTGCTGTCCAGGACTATCATCTCTCCACCAGAGAGTGACCCCAAAACACATGCTGCTGACAAGAGGCCTTTATTTAAGCATTTATGTATTAAGCTACACATCTTGCAGGAGGCACAAATACAAAGAGCATTATGACTTCTAGAAAGATGGATCTCAAGAAATTTTGTCCTATTCTTTCAGTGAAAGAAGTCTGTCTCAGGATATAATGGCCAGATGCATTCTGGTTAAGAAACCAGAAGCAGTCTTATAAATGGATGGCAGCCACCTTGTCAGCATCTGTGATGTCCCACCCTTAAAGGGAATGGAGCACTCAAGATTCATAGGATTGAAAGGAAAAACAGAAGTCAGAGGGTCCCCAATAACTCACAAAGTTTTGTTAGCAAATTACACACGTGGCATGGAAATTCATACATTAGTCACTGACATGCTCTATAAGGAGTTTGGATAAAGGGGGTAGGGTAAAAAGGGAAAAAGTAAGGAAGAAAGACCTTCTAGGAGTTTTGGTGGTCTTGTTCCCTCCCTACAGTTCATGCCTACTTCTTAATCTCATTCCTGTTCCAGAAAAGTCCTGCCCTACCTCCCCATGGCTCCTGTCTCCAGCCACACCCTGCTCTTTCTCCCAGAGTGCTGTTGCCAACAATCCTTGGCTGTTGGTGCCAACAATTCTCATTTGGCTTCACAGCCATGCAGCCATTGCTATTTGAGACATCCACAAAAGTCCCTTATCTTCTGGGCTTCTACAGCATCCTGACAAGATACATTAGTATTGAATACCAAAGAGAGCGATGATGCTACCACAAGAATTGCCAATCTTGACTTTTTATATGATGCATCTTCCAGGCAGGTAATGTGTTTACATACACACTCCCACATAATGAGCACACCATGAGTGTAATGCAATCCTGAAATTTAACTGAGGTTATATGCCAGCTTTTTAGCAATGCACAGTATCACTATGAAAGCCATCTGTTAAAAATGTGGTAAGATTATAAGCAGTTAAACTGCTAAATGTTATTCGTCCGTCTTTTTTAGTCCCCTTCTGTTCACTGAGACTCACTGGAGCATGTGCAGGTGCTGTAACTCCCTGAAATAGGAGGTACTGCAATCTGATTAGTCTTCTATCAGGGAAACACTATCATTGTGTCATTTCTCCTAAGAATTTTCCTTAAATCTCAGAAAAATTGAGAATGATGCTACTTGCAGATTGTTTGACTCTCCAGCAATGGCCAGCTCAGAACTTGAGAACTTATATGGCATTACTCATTCCAAATGTGTGCTTGCTCTTGGGGTATGAAGAAAGGGTTAATCATTAAAGAAGGACTAGTGAGAGAGAAATCTGAACTGTTGAATATCAATCCTGCTCATCCCATCAACATTTTATTATTAATATGGGAGTTCTCTACAAAGACTGATGCCATCTCCTTCAAGGAATTGGGTGACCATCTGCTAAGTAATGAAGGTAGATCAACAAAACCAAACCAAGCTGGAAAAAGTGGCATTTCAAGAGGAAAAGAGTGTGATTCAAAACCAGCACATTGTGAGTTTTCTTCTCTGTATCTCAAAGGAAAACTCTAAAAGCTAAAGAATAAAAGTTATGTAGCTTTAAAACTAAACTGAGTGATATCTCTAAAAACCAAGGGCACTTATGGAACTTCTTGCACTTTCTCACCTAAGAAACTTTAGGAGGTTTTATTTGTTCCCTAAATAAATTACAAGAAGTCATCACTCTTAAATACCCATGCTTCTGTTTTAATTCCTCTACAATTTATGTGAAACATTCTTATGAGACTGACACCTCATTCTCTTTCAAGATATCAGCCAACCAAACTATGAGGTCTAACACAGAATCCATAGTTTGTAGGTAAGATATCAAATGTTAGGTCACCAGGACAGGTTTTAAAATATAAAACCCCACATTTTGAGTGCCATAATTAAAAGCACTATTAGCATTACTAATAAGTTTTTTTTGTCCCCAAAAACTCGATATTCATGACATCCAGAAGTGAAGGTTACTGCAGGTCTGCACAAAATGCAGTGAAAGCTGAGTTTTTAATACAGATTTAAGGGAAAAAAAAAAAAAAGTTGCTTGCATTCATCTTCCTTTTAACTGTGGAAAGAAAACAAGAACAATGTGAAATAAAAACATGGCTCCTAAAGCTAATTTCAGATTGCTTTAGCTACCTCTTCAGGCACTGCAAGCACCAGCTTTGCTTCAAATGAAGTCTGCAGACTACATTTTAAAATTAGGTCTTTGAAGGCATTTCCACTAGAAACAAACCAAAAAAGGGAGGTTATATCTATATTCTATTGGAGTCCTGTAGTAAAGAGACACCTGAATATGTGAGTCACCAAAACAAAAGAGCATTTTCCATCAAGGTCACAGGATTTTCTCACAAACCTTGCCAGTTGCTACAAACCCAAGGCCCTAATCTCTTAAATTTTAACACATAGTCTCAGTTTTACTGTTGTGCATCTCATTGAAGTGAGTAATGCTTTTAAAAGTGGGAAGTAGATGCATAAATATTTACAGGATTGTTGACTAACTGTGCAGAGGACAATGTGTTAGATAAGGAGAGAAGGAAACAAGCACCCTTGTAGTCACATCTAGGCACAGAAAATGGTGACATATTCTAATAAACTTTTGAGAAACATAGTTTATATCTAAAGTGACACATCCAAGTTTTACAGAATCCCTGAAAAAACAGCAGGCTTGTTTTCTGGCAATACAAATAATAGGCCTAATATTTGCCTGAAAAGGATATGTATGGAATCTGAAAGTAAGCAGTAGAATTGAACAAATTGCATATGCAGAGGGATTGGAAGGGTCTGTCTGTCCACTAAACTCTGTGGAAGATACAGCAGAGGACACAGATTTCCTGACTTTGTACAATGATATTTCTTTAGGCAAGATGAGTCAGACGAATTCCAATCGTTTCAATGTGAAATTAAATTCTCATATATCCTATAATTTTGGATAAGAAAGTAGTTCAGGAATCCTGGACAACTTTAATGATTAATGTTTGTGATGTCTATACATGTACCTCTTAAGGGCAAATTTTCTGCATGGCTCATTATTAATGGAAATTGCATGCCTAACTCCCTGTATACCATGCAGAAAATGTAGTTCTTTACAACTATCCTGATACAAAAAGTAGGAAAATATTTATTTTCCTATTTTAAAATTATATTCAAAGTATCTCTGATAAGAAGCTAATAAATATGCAAAACAGCTGAAGAGAAAAATAAGAAAAAGTGAAAAGAAGTTCTAGCAACAATTTATTCTCAACACAATGAGGTGATTTCCAATATCTTAATGTACATAAAAGAATTATTTAAGGTTGCATCTTCTTATATCTGCACAAGACAGAGTATATTTTCTTTGTTTCTCCCTTAGTAATTATAGGAGGTTATATAATGCATATTATGCACTTAAAATTACTATTATAGAAGCAAAGGAAAAAAATACAATATTTTTTAAATGTTACTAAGACATGACTGAGCCTTTCTAGACAAAAAAAGGTGTAGAACCTCATAGTTTATTAAGCCCCAGTGTGAAGTATCCCCCATTTAAAAAATATTGACTCCTGGATTGGACAGGTTGACTTTAAAATACTGGTTAGTGATTTAAATGTTCAGTTTCTCAATAGCATTGCTGAAGTCCAACCCTTCTCATTGCCTTAAATATGAATCTTCAGTCAAAAAAACCCCGTAGAATCATAGAATATCTCAAGTTGTAAGACACCTGTAAGGATCATGAAGTCCAACTCCCTGTTCCTTACAGGACCCCCTAAAACTAAATCATAAACTCAGAGTGTCAGCCAGATGGTTCTTGAACTCTGGCAGCTCAGTACTGTGATGGTTTCCCTGTGGAGCCTGTAGTAAAATAAAGGTAAGGTGAGTGTCATTTAACTGACAGGAACTGCAATATCTCAAAATATCTAGCACAATACTAAGCAGAACATCAAACATATGGCCTGGGAAAAGAGTTGTTTTTTTGGAAATTAATAAAATATTGTTTACAATAAGAAATACATACAAATATACCATGAAAAAAATCAGATAAACAATGGTAGAGGGCAGAAAAAAAATCCCCCAAAAATAATATTGTTATGGGAAGAAAGATTTAGAAAGTGGGAAACTCCAGGACAAATTTGAAGCAAATCTTGGTTATGATTTGCTTTATGGAGGATGGGATGGGGGAATGATGTGGCAAAGCCCTTGTTGTTTCAAAATAGTCAGAAGAGGCAAAGCTAGAACAGATTCTAAGCAGTTACTGCAAACCTATTACCTACCTGATTCCCAAGATACTTCCAGACACTCCAGCATCACTGCCCAGAGAGTGATCCTTAAAGCTGCTGAGGGTGATTCTGTCAGGTGTTAATTAAGGAACCTCAGTGTCATCTTAACACTCTCCTCTAAATTATATGACCAGGCTAAAACCAGATGTTTTAACAAAATCAGGTAGGAAAAGGGAAAAGGAAAATAATTTACAGCTCTCATTAGGGTTTAGAACCAAGTAGAAAGCAGTAAAATGGATAGAAGTCATTGATCTGCTCTAGAACAGAACAAATCAGTAACCATGGTTTGTAATTAGTCAAGTTTCTGGATGGCCTCTGGGTGTTATGTTATGCTGTATAAACTATGCAATCTTGAAAAACCCTAACAAATCCCAGGCTGGCTTTATTTTCTTTCTCTCTGGATATCCAAACACTGGAATTATTCACTTTCCCTTTTTTAGTGACCTCTAGTTATGCAATGCAAAGGAGAAAGTTTGGTCATAAATTCCTCTAGTTTGGAACTCAGCACTACAAACCATCTTTATTTCTACAGAAGACAAAATTAATTCAAATTGTTTATTTTGATTAAACCCATATAGTCACTTTTCAGCTGCTTGTTTTTTTAACAGAATTAAAATTCTGTTTGAGACAACTCTTATGAAATTACTAAGCAGGATGAAAATAAACAGCAGCTGTAACACTCATGCAAAATTTAATCTACAAAAAGTTGAAGAATCTGATCTTTCCATTTTCAAAAAGTAAGCAAGGTGGTTTGAATGATGAAATAATCTGAATTTTGTAGTCTGATATGGAAAAAGTAAACATTTTTCCCTCTTTCTCTTGAGTATTCCATACAACTACTTGAGAAAGTAGGAAAAAATTATTTAATTCTATAATAAAACCAAATATTTCATTATTTATTTAGAATTTATTAATTTATCTAATTTTTCTCTCTTTGTCAGCACCTTGTTTGAAGGAGTTAAAAGTATGGTCTCTCTGTTACACTAATTTATTTTTCAGAACTAGAAGTTTTGGTTGACTGAGAGACACTGTAAATATTTATGCCAGATTCTCTGCACAACCAGTCCCAGTGGTTATCTAGAGCCTCCATTCAGATTAACACAGGCTACATACTGGATTTCTGGCTGTAACAAAAGTTTAACACATCAATATTTAAAACAGTCCACAGCCAGCCCACACCTGTATTTTCCTTTTCTGATTGAATTCCTCATGCACATCCCCATGAACATCAGGACTTAGATGTTTCTAAATCCACACCCCAGTTCTGACTTGATCTGCTTGATCTTTAACAGGATCAAAGGAAAACATTCCTCAAAGGTGCAAGATGGAAAAGTAGCAGCAATTGCAGCACCCACTTTTCCTGGCTCTGGTTTCCCATTCCTCTACTAAATTCCAGTACCAGCCTGGGGGTTTGGTTTGGTGCCTTTCCCCCAGTCCCTGGCTCAGAGTTTCTCTCACAAGCTGCTCCAGGTGTCCTGGGAGAAAACTTTAGTGGTATTTCTCAGAAATGCCTCACCTGGCACCTGCACCCCAGAGGATTCCTCAGGCTCATCCCTGACACTGAGGCAAAGGGCTTGAACTGCACCTAAGTGAGAGGAGGATGAAGACTCCAAACACCCACAGCTACAGAAATCAGCATTCTTTCTTTTTCCTCACACTTAAGGCCCTGGAAGCTCTGCTCTTCTGCAAAACTCTTTGTGTCAGCACCAGTCCCAACCTCACCCCGAGCCCAGGGACACCTCAGGGCAGGTCCCAGCACTAATCCATGTCTCCAAGTGCCACATCCACACAGCTGCTAAACCCCTTTCAGAACACTATTCTGTGTGTATATGCACTGAATTATCTACTAGATCCATGGATGCATCACAGATAATGCAGAAGAAATTCCACTGCAATAATATAATTTCAAAACTGTACTTGAATATTTTGTATAGCCCTTGTCCCTTTCAGAACTAGGAAATTATGAAGGAAATCACTGGGATGCACGGAATGAAAAGTATTTTTCATTCAACTAGGCAAGAAAATTTACATATACTTAGGAAAAAAACCTAAAACCAAGAAAATATAGTATCAGCTAGTGTAGCAGCAAACCAGATGAATTTTCTTTTAATAATCCCCTATCTGCCATGTCCTACTGCAAGACAGTGGCTCTAATTTTTAGGCAATGCTTGTTAATCAGGACCCCTTCATGCTTGTACAGCTCCTAAGTAAGAAACACTGTTTTAAGCATACCTGCTTCAGAAATGCATAATTTGCCCCAGTTTATTATACTTAGCTTTGGAAAGTAATGTCAGTACCAAAATCAACAGGAATTTTATCATTGAACACTAACAAGGTTAGTTTCCTGACACAGAATTTTTGGACTACAATACTGTAATTTGTATGGCTGAAGTTTTAACACAACAATACTGTAATTTGTATGGCTGCATTTTAACACAACACATTCCTTCCACACGCTGAGATCCTTGGATGGGGAGCAGAGAAATTCTCAAGAAACATAAAAGAGCAACTTCATAGGAAAAAAGTAAATAAACACTCAAAACCAGATGGGAGAGAAGCTGGCAAATAGAAATGACAGCTTGATCATGGACAAATGTATACCAAAAGGAGAGAGCTTAGCAATTTCAGAGAAATTTCTGATTGTTTAAGCATGAACCTCAATGAAATCGTGTGGAAGGTGGATGATGCATCTGCATTGCTGACTATGTACTGCTAAGCCTTTTTCAAGTGGGACAGATAGAAAATGTCACCTGTGTTATACAACAACCACGTCCAGGATGTGCTTTAACAACACTCTTCCACAACAAAAGGTCACAGAGACATCACTTCAAAAGGGAGTTCCTTCTTAAAACATCGTAGAGAAAAATCTACTCTGCCAATACAACAGACAAACAATTGAGCTGCACAGTCCATTGTGAAATTTTGGTGCCCAATGCACCTAAGAATGCAAATGCTAAACATTTAAAACCAGGAGTACATTTCCACAGCAATTATTTTCTTCACAAAAAAAAAAATTAAATCTCAGAACTAACTTATATAGACTGGGAGTATCACCAGGGAAGTATAGAACAACTCAATTGCTCAGTTGTGTTCATGCTTTCAGACATCTGAAAAGTTGAAAGAAAAAGAGCTATATGTGCATTGCAAGGCTAGATTTTCCTCAAGAAAAATCTGTATTTCCCACAACAAAAGGAAAAAGCATTCCACATCTTGACTTATTAAAATTATTCTTAAAATTGTAATCCAAGATGTTTTTCTATTGCTGATTTAAAGAGGTTTATTTGGATTTCATATAAAAGACTTCTGGGCACATCATCTGGTCCAGTAAGTGGACATGAGTGTCTGGTGATATCTTGGGTATCTGAGAAAGAAAAATTAATTTAGAAGCAGAGAGAGAATACTCTAATGAGTATTTTGTACATTCCTCAGTGGAGTGGCAGTCAAACCCTGCTGTGAGGACTGTCACATTCTCTGCAGCAATGAGAGAAAGAGAGATGAGAGACACAGAAGGAGAGACAATCACCACCTGAGCTACATGTCCCATTGGATACTGCTTTCAGGAAATAAATGACATTCCAAGCCAGAGGATCACAAAATTCCCAGTGTAACTGAAAGGGCTTTTCTCCATTCAATAGTGAACTAAAGAAAAAGTGTTTTGCTTAAAATGCTGAGTGCCACAATATCAAAGCTTCCACCCCACAACAATCAGCCAGGGTCATCCCATTCCCTGTGGGAAGATGCCAAGGTGAAAGACAGCATCAAGTAATGTGTGTTTTTCTTATTAATATCCAATGCTCTCACTTTAGCCTTAAATTCTTCCTCTATTGAGCTATTATGGCCATGTATCTATTATTTATTTGCTCTAAGTGATATTTATTAAAATTCTGTACATTACTCTTAATACTCCTTGCTAGCTTGCAGGATTTTAATCAGCTTTCCAAAATGCTTTGCTTCTGTCAAGTGATAGTTTTCTCCAAACAGGGTCCCAAGCAGAACTTAATCACAACTTGGTCATGAGGACAAAAACAGAACTTTCCATCTCATGATGACCCAAGCAGCACAGTGAGAGGAGGTGAAAAGTTAGGCTAAATTCACTAGGTGATGTAGCAAACTGTTTTCCTATTGAAGCTGAAATTAATTTGAGCTGCTACATGGAAAAATCCAGGATCTGATAGTTCTTGATTTTCCTGTGTTGAAAATAAGAAGGAATTTAACTTATTTACAAAGTCTCACAGTCTGTGAAAAATAATAAACCAAGGAAAAGCATGTTTTGAAAAGAAATTAATTTAGTACAAGTAACCTTTGAAGGAAAAGTTCAATTCACAGTGAAAAAAAGAAAATTTCCTACTAGGTCCCACAAAAATCTTAGCAAATCTGATGGTTTTTTTGTTCCTCCCTGAATTCCTAAAAAGCACAAAAACCCCATTATGTGTTCAATTATGAAATGTATACAATTCAATTCATTTGAAGAAATCCTTTTAAGTAAGGATAGGGTTATGCCACCAAGCAAGAAAACACAATAATATGGCTCTGGAGAACAAAACTATTCATTTTGAAATGTTATAAGCACATGGGTGCAGGGGGGCTCCTTAGACTAACAGTAGTCTGGTTTTGTGTATTAAAAAACCCATGAGGTGGTGAAGTGTGTATTCTCAAGCTTGCATTGTGATGTAGTTTCATAAAGAAGAAATGCAGCTTTTATAATTCCAAGACCACTCTCTGAAGCTGCACAGAGCACAGTAACTGTGGATGATCTGGAGGTTCACACAGGACCAAAAATAAAACAAACCAAGGTAAGCACACCCTAATGTTTCCAGACAGGCAGGATTTAGGAAAGGATCTGCATAGTTTTAAGTACATGAATGGTCTCAATGGTCTTAGGAGAGCTTGTCTAAGTTTATATCTATACACTTTGTTAAAATACAAATTCAGTTGGCTAAAGTAGTTTTTATATTGCAAGCCCATGTGGAATTTTAACCTAAATTATATCTTTTGAAATTCAGAAACATCCTGCCCTTTCTTTAATATTGATGTAGAATGTTCATTTACCCAGCTATTTTTTTCCCTTACAGTTCAGAAGTACCTTCAGGACACAGGTCTTAATAAAAACAAGTAACATCCTCCTCATCTTCTCTCAAAATTGTTAAAGGCACGAAACACCAAAATATTTCAATTTCAAGACACTCAGGGAACGAGATAAGTTTCTTTTACTTCTCATTTTTTCATTATCTATAAACTCATATGGACTAGCACAGCCATCAGGGAGTACAGCCAGGTAATTCATCCTCTACAATTAGTTTCAAAATGGTAATATTCTGCTGGTGAATGTCTGTAGGCACAGAGTATAGGTCTCCAGCTTTGCTACACCAAAAAAAAAGTGTTACTTTATACAACTATGAGACTATAACACTACAAAATCAAAATAAAGACTGAGAGAAAGCCATTTCATGGCCACATTTGGAAGTGCAAATTATGGTACTTGAAGACAAACAAAACACTTTTATTGGCACAATTCAAAGTGTCAGACACTTGATTTCCATATGATATGACACAATAAAAATTGTAAATCTTCAGCCTTACTCATGACTGTAACCAACAGTGAGTGACTAATGATAACACATTAACACCACAATTTCAACTAAACTGACTTTATATGATAATTTATGTAGTTCAGATAAATGTGTTGGCTAAATGTAAATCAATTGTTGCATGGCATTAGTCAAAGACCTAATGCTCACTGAAACTTGCAAAGTTTCATCTGAGTCTCTTTTCAGTATACTGTCAAAAGGATTGTCAGAAGACCTTACATATTTTTATCAAATTAGACTGTCTGACCTCTCAAAGAAGTGGTGGAGTCCAACAGCCACAGGCCAGAGAGGTTGAAGAGATTCCTTAAACAGTATGAACTGCAGAACTTCACGTAGCAAACATTTCCCTAAAATCCCTGGAGAAAACCAGGCCAAAAAATAGTAGTGAGATAGCTCACTTAAGGTCAAAACCCTGGAAACTCCTTTGCCTTCCTAATTTTGTTACTCGTTCTCAGTGTAAAAGAATAGGGAATGATGTACTTAAACTGCTGGATGTGATAACCTACACAAAAACTTAGAGCAAAAGTTATGCTTTTGTAAATGTTTGGTTGTGAAGGCCAGGAAATTCATGAACATGCTTGAGTTTGGAGAGGATACAGGAAAATGCAGCTGCTTAGCAGCTGTCCCAGACTGTTGTGGTACCTTCACTTAGGGAGGCTTTAGGGTCATCTTGAAACCACAGAGATTTTGGTCTTGGTCTGTTACTGTACTTTGTTACCATCCTCAGAGTATGCTTGCAAATGGGAGTCACAAAAGGAATGTATTGCATCGTCCCAGGTTCTGATGAGTCATTTAGTAAACTTCATTCCCAGCCACAATCCATCACCACCTGGGGAAATGCATGTGAAACCACTATGGAAAACAAACAGAGCCCCTACTCCTTCAGTTTAATCTTCATTAAATATCTGAAATAAAAATATTTAGTTTTTAAAAAGCTAAGTGTGTGTTTCATAATGTTACAGTGATCATTAGTTTAGATGTGATGATGCATTTTCATATATCAAGATATACCTGAAGTATGAATACTGGAAAAATATCCAGTTTTCTATTTTCCATATAAATTTTTCACATATAAAGTTGCCTTAACAGAACATAAGAAGTGAACATAAGTTTCTTATTTTTCTTTTTCAACTTACCTTTTATATAGTAAATAGTTATTGTATACTGTTAAAGTGAAATATTGAAATTATTTAATTAACCTTTTTTGACCTCAGTAAAATGCAAAAGCTATAAATATGGAGCAAATCAAATTGAGTTCTGCTGTAGGCAAGAAACCAGCCTCCAGTGGATTGCCTGCTGCTCAGATAGCATTTGCTAATTTCAGTCTTTATGCTTCCACAGGAAAAACCGAGGGTACACGTGCAGTATAGCTGTGTTTAGTGATTTTCTGTAGTTTGGTGTTATAAAAATCATTCTGATCTCAAAAAATGAGACATAGCTTAATCCAATTAATTCAGGCACAGTTAAATCTCTGCTGTAAGTGAAAAGTTTCAGACAACTAAAATCCAGAAGAATTTTTAAGTGGCATTTTGTATGTGTCCCTACTTACCACTACTTCCATACACAGCCTGTAGCAAGGGATAATTTTTCAGTTCATTCTGATCTTATCATCTGTCACTGAAAAAATTACTGATGATAGGCTACAACACTGTCCTGATATTAATAAAAAAAACCTCAGGACCCATAATTTAAAGCCATAAGTATCAAAAATCTTACTATACATGTCATTATTTTAAAGTTAGCACCGTCTTCTAACAACTGAAGTAATAATGGCAACTGAATGCACTTGCCAAAAACCAATTTTGTGATTATCAGTGAATTTAAATTTACTTCAAGAGGTACAAGTCCTTGAAAACCTTTTCATAGTTTCTTCTGCTCCTCTGTAATAAATATGATCCTTTATAACTCTTGCATCTCACTGCTTTAGAAACTTGAATTTTGGATGCTAATCAATTAAATATTCTGTATTATAGCTTTCTATGGCTGCAGGTAGTGCAACATTCACTTTTTAAAAAATTTTAATTCTGTTTATCACCTAGGAGCAAACACTGATTCGATTGTCCTGTATCACAGTGGCAAGTGATATAATAAAACACTTTACTGCATTGTTATGTTTTAAAAACATTAAAAACTATGCTGTGTTCACTTCTTAATATGCCATGTTCATTAAACAACATATTAGAAGGCCTAGAACTACACTTCATAAAAAATAAATCTAGAAAACTTATAAATGTTTGTATTACGTAGATTTCTGAGATTCACATGAATTTCAATGTGATCACGAATAACAATGTTCTGCTTTAAAAAAAATAGAAGGTTTATTTACATGCAAAATAATGTAGCAATTACAGTAACAAACACCTCTCACCTACTCTGAAACAACAGTTCAACAGACTCGACAAGTTGTTGCATTTTGCATAATTCCTTCTGGTTTATTTCTTTTCCAATAGATTTCCACTATTTTTCTTCCAAACACGGGCTAAGTCAGTTCCAGAGTTTGAGCCAGTAACGAGTTGCAATGTAAGTCATTATTTATCTTAGTAGTCATAATGTCTGTGTTCATTTGTGATTTATTGGCTTAATACAAGAGATTCACACTCTCCAGGGTAAAAAAAGTCCTGTGACTTTTACTGACTTCATTCATGATGATTATGCTTCTGTGATTTAACAGATTTAAAGTGTTAGGCAAATATTTCAGAAGAGTACCTGCATCAAAGCTAGTAAGATAATTTTTAAAAAAAAGTAAATAATTTGATCCTAATAAATGACCAATAGATATACAAAGCCATGCCACTAAAATTGAGAAATCAAAGACTTAAGAAATGCCAGGATTCAGAATTGCCTATTCAGCTTTAATTTGTCCCCATTCTGCAGACACATTATAATGAAGTATTTAATTAAGATTAATGTCAAAGGTAACCACTAATTCCAAGTGGCCAATTTTCATTACACAGCTCTGCGTGTTCTTAGTCCAGTTCACGCCGGCTCTAGGATGTCTGCAGTACTTCACATTTCTGCAGATAAGACTCTTTGGTGTGAAGTTGAGAACTGAGAAAATGAGCATTAATATCAATTTATTAGCACTGTAAAAACATTTGGTCTGAGTGACTTACCTAACATCAGAGAGGAACTCTGAGGCATAGTGAAACATAATCCAATTCTCAAAGGCCTCATTTAGTTACTCAGAGACTGTCTTTTCCTCTTCTTTCGGACCTCTGCCATATTGAATACGTATTTTCTGGGTTTTCCTCAGTTAGTGAATGAGAGATTCCATCTATTGGTGTCTTCCTTCTTCCCAAACTCATGAATCACCCCCAGAGCCTGATCTTGGGCTGACTGAGCCCAAGGCTTTGTGTTCTGGGGAGGAGGAGTAGAACAGGACAACAGATGGAAAAGGCACGGAAGAAAAGAAGAAAGAGCTGCCAAGCAGTTTTAGTTCATCACATAAAAATGCAAAAGCAACATAAAGTTTGTATAACTAACAAGTTCATTTCTTTCATTACGACCATCTCCTAACTGTAAGATCCTTATGGACAGTAATTGTATGCATTTCCCTAAAATTTATGGAAGTGAATGAAGAAGAAAAAATGTTATTACATATATATCTATGCAGACCACTAGAAGGATAGATCCTTTGAATCCACCTGACATCTTTTTATTTGAGCTCACCAGTCAGGGAGTGGTAGAGAAAATTGCTGTTTCCTAGAGGAGATAGTAACTTCATAAATACTTTAAAATGAATCTCAGATATTTATTAAAAGTAGATGCCTTATGGAAGTGAGATACAATGAATTTTGGGCCCTGCAAAACAATTTGGGCACTGACTTTCATTGTTTTTGTTTAAAGCCTGAAGTTTTGTTATTCTCCTTGTTTGTCTCATCTATCAGTAGCTACTTTTATCATTCCACTTTCCATTCCTCTGGCTTCTCAGTTCATGCTGTGTAAGTTGTACTACTTAAATTTTGATTTTTTTTCTTTCTATGCTTTGTGCCTTCCATTTTTCTGCTCTCATCTTTTTTACTGTTTACTTTCTGGTTTTTCATCACTACACAATTTCCCTTTGTTGCCTCTTTCCTGGTCTGGACTCATGCTCCCCATCCTGTAGCTCCTCAGTCCATTTTCTGGACTCAAGGATTCTAAGTTCCTCTTTAAAGCTTTACTCTGTCTTTAGATTTATCTTATCCTTCTTATTACCCAGATAATCTGTTGGTCCTAAATTCCTGGATCAACACAAACTCCTTCCATTCTGGCGTCTCAACATGTTCTCATGGCTTTGGTTTTCCTTACCAACAATTTACCTTCCCTCAGATTTCAACCTCAGTGTTATGCCAGCCTTTTTCATCCATTCAACGCATAATTCAAAGTTCTAATTTTACCCTGACCTCCCTTCACACCTGTACATTTTCTAGTCTAGCTAGTCTCCCAAAATAATTTATCTGAATATATTTTACCTTCCTCCCTTGTGGACTTTTCCTCTATTCTTCTTCTTTTTTTTTTTTTTTTTTTTTGGTATCACATGACATCCTTTTGATTCTGCCTAGCGTCAGCAGATCAAAAGATGACACAAATCTCTGAAACCAAAGACCTGGATCTATTTCCAACTCCTTGGGAACTGTAGCCTCTCAGACTACATCAGCTGGGAACTAACAAGAGCAGGGCTGCTTCCTAAGGAAAGGTGAGCCAGGAACACAGTGCTGAAGCAAGGACAGACCCAGAGGTTATAGCAATAAGTCCAGCTCTGAGTCCAGGCTGTAAGGCACCATCCAGTACTGGAGCAGGTCAGAGATCACACTGCCAAGGCCAAGGTTAGGATCAGGGGTCACAGGATCAAGCAATCAATTGAAATCTGGCACAAAGTATTCCATAACCTAATAGGAGTAGGGCTAAGCTAGGGACATGCACTGTCCTAGCACAGCTCAGCTTAAACAGAGCTCCTGAGCCCGTGGGTGTGGGTGGAGACCCCAGTGAACGGGATCATTAGGGGTCATTAATGCCCTCAGCATCCTGACTGAACAGAAGGGCAGGAGCTGGAGCACACAATTTCTCATATTCCCTGGTTTCTCTGGTGTGCATGCCAGGACACAATAAAGCAGGTCTTCAATAAGAACGATTCTGGCATCAGAACTGGTTAGACACAGGTCAAGCAGAGTCTGCTCTTTCTGCTCCTAATTGTGGTATCTAACACCACCCATCTGACAGAACTACAATCTCATTCCCGTTGCTGGAAAGAGCACTGGTAATCCAGTATAGCTGTATTTCACTGGAAGATCATCTAATTCTTAGTAGACTGTTGAAGAGAGGCAGAAAACATAGAAGTAATAAAGGCTATACTCTTTAAAGTCAGTTGTGTGCATTTTTTTATTTTCCTGAGGCTAATGCTGTAGGCCAATTTTCACAGAGACAGCAAAAGAAATGCTCTTTTCAGAAAGGTCCTCTAAATTCTTAGAGCCTTGTTTTAAAAAGCATGTGCTTGAACAATTAATTTAGGAGTCTTTAGTATGGGCAAACTGATGTATTTGTTCAATTCTATGAGCCTTTCTCTGGAACAGTTTAAATACTTTGACTTGTGTTTGAAACCATTTTTAATACAGGATGCACTAATGTGAAAGTCTTAGTATGAAGAAACCAAATGTTGGACCTAAATGTCTAGAGCCCCCTTTATATTATCAGAATGTGTGAGAAAATCATTGTGCTGGTGTCAGTAATCAAAGCTGCTCTTCAGAAAGTAAAATGGATGACACAATGTTCTACAGAAGGAACAACTCCCTTCTTACTAAGTTTTTGAACTCTTTTTTGTCATTTCAGCTGACTGCAAGAGAGGTTTTATGCAACACATCACATAATCTCTGCATAAATAATACAAAATATTAGAAAATTTTTATAAAGTTTGATAATTAGATAATTCCCAAGCTGTTAGCTGGGATGTATTCTAAATTATATGTAAATCTACTCAGACACATTTGAAACACAGTGTCTATTTAATTCCACATATTAATATGTTTTTTTGGCCAGCTGTAGCATGAATTACATAGAGTCACAGGATATCCTGCATTGGAAGGGCCCCACAAGGATCATAGAACCAGAAAATCAGAGAATACCCTGAGCTGGAAGGGTGCCATCAGGGTCACCGAGTCCAGCTCCTGACCCTGTACAGGACACCCCAGGAGTCACAGCATGAGACTTGTCCAAATTCTTCTTGAGTTCTGTCAGGCTTGTGACCACTGCCCTGGGGTTCCAGCTCCCAACCACCCTCTGGATTCCACAATATTGCTGGAATGTTTTAAAAATCATAAGGAAATACTGTTACAGAAGCTGGTAAAGTTGTATAACTCTGCAATTTTGTCCTTTTGGGTAGGGAACTAACATTTCTTCAAGTAGTTGCTTCTTGGCTGAGGGGTAGAAGGTGTAGGAAAGCACACACTTCTGCTAATTATCATACACTCTAGGAAGTGGGAGACCTAACTAGAATATATGGAGAATCATGTCAGCAGCACCATTTTTTCTGTGTCTTCATTCCACAAATTATATGGATGAGAGGTCAGGCAATGAATAAGATAATTCTGCTTCCACTCGTCATTGGTAATTCTCTTCTTCAATTATATTCACCAACTCAAAATGTAGATTAGGTATTTTTCAATGAAAATGATAGCAGTGAGGTTTGACCTTGGTTTACTTTGCACTGGCATTGCATTGACAGGGTTGTTTTATAGAATTTTTTCTTCCCCAAAAGTCTGTGAAATATCTCACATTTATAATTGCTTTATAAATGGGACTTCATCCCACACATATTTTATATGTAGTATTCACAGCATGCAATTCCTTTTACTTGCTTCATCTTACTAACTAACACAGAACAAAATTTCACTGAATTCATAATATTGCTCTGGAACTGATACATTCTGTATATTTACACACCAATATGTTTTATGGAAATGAACACATTTCTTCTCTGGAGCATATTTTCAAACTTCAATTGCTCTTTACTGAAGCCAATTTTTTTTTTTTAAAGCAAAAAAAAAAGTGCAATGCGTTTCATGTCTATATATTTTTATTCATGCCAATATATTTTCACAGTTGGATAGATTTAACTAAATTAGTAGTTACAGTATTTGTTCAAACCATTGCATTTTTGCTGGCATCTGGTAAGTAAATGTTATCTGGATTGTTGGATTTTTTTTAGTAATCAGCTTCCACCAAACCCAAACCATTAAAAATATAAAAACAACAGCGACTTACCTCCACCACTCAAAATTTCTCACCCCAAAGAGCAACAAAAGCAAACAAAACCCCAACTCTTCTGCTGCAGCTGCTGAAACATGCTAAAGGGCAGTGCAAAGGGGAAATGCACAGACTCCAGTGATGAACTCTGATGCTCTGATTTCCACATAGACCAGGGGCAGGGAAATGCACTTTCTGTGATCCCTCAGGATCTAGGGACAGGAGGGAAGCTGTGGTGCCACTTTCAGGTGTGGTGGGGCAAAGAGAAGAATCAAGCAATTATTAAGTAAGGACTACTGCAAGAGGCTGCTATACAACCAGAGATTTCTTCAAGGCTAAGGGGGGCAGTTGCAGTGAGGTTTTCTCACAAGATTTTTTCTTTTACTGAGCAATGTAAATAAATCTCATTTTCCAAGCTGTTTTAAATGTGATCATGAGTGATTAGCAGTTTTGCAACTCAGGATAGAATCCATCTCTATCTTCTCTCACTAGCAGTATGCCTTCTCCTTATTTCCTGGGGCTTTTTTAGTTGGTTTTGGTACTCTGCAATCATATTTCAACTTCTTCTTCACTACCCCGTAGATTTTACAAAATTTACTTTAAAATACAGAACAATTGTTTCTAGAGCTATGTTTACTAGCCTGGGAAGTTTCCCTCTCCATAAATTATCTACACATCTCCCACTGTTGGAAGAATTCAACGAAACCATAATATTTTGCCAAATATGTTTTCCTTGGGTTTTCCATCCCTAATCACTGACTATGGATGCTATCAAGGAGTATTGCAAAAAAATCATGATTATCCCTTCAGATTTTGCATGTCTTTCAGGGCAAACTCTAGAGGTACTCTAACCCAACACAACACAGATGGCTCTGTTCAGAAGAGGTGGAATTTAGCTGTTTTCTTGGGGTGATTTTATGATAAGGTGGGGGACTTGTAATTTACCAGTTCAGTGAGAGGAAATACCTGAGCACTCTTTCTCAATCATGATTGGGGATTAAGTTATTTTGCTTTGTTTTTCATTAAGAATATTTGTACATGTGCATATGAATATTTGTACATGTCACCTTGGTGAATAACAGCATAAGGCAGAAGAACATTTTTCTGGTTCTCGTAAAATGTTTGCCTTCTGCCTCTGATTTTCAGTGTTATCTCTTGTTGGTATTTTAGAATATTACTCTTTGTTCTGAAGTGTGTTTCTTGAAGAATCCATTTTGGCCTGGAAGCAATTGTCATGCTGCTCATGAGCTTCAGCTCCACAGACCAATTGCAAAGTTCTGTCTTTGGTTTAGATATCAGCTGCCCCTGGATGTCACAAGATATGCTTCTATGCCTCCAGAAACCATCAAATTAACACAGCTGATTTAATCAGCAGAAGTAAGACACCATATCTGGAAGTTGTAATGATTTTAATTATACATTTTTCAGATATATAGTTAGTAAAAAAACCTAGGGACTTTTGTTGGGAATTTTTTTTCTCTATCAACATATTGCTAGCTCATTTCAGCCCTACCTGAGCCAGAAAAGAATGTCAAGAACCAGAATTTTTGGTTATGCTCCTGACACAGGGTGTGATGTGATGTCCATGTCACTGAATTATGGGAAGAAAAGGTCAGCTGGTGTTTCTAAACACTCAGGTCAGCTTTTCCAAGTGTAGTAATATGGCAGACATGAAAACCCCGTGATGTACAGACGGGCATTTCATTCCTACACCTGCCAGAGGACCCCTTTCTACAGCTTTTAATCACTAAGCTAGGAAGGCTCTTGTATCTTTCCTATAATGTTTCCTGGAACAAGACTAGAACCAAAAGTATGTCTTGTCAGCATGCAGCTGCCATAATTAATGCAAAAGCACTTCAGGATGGATTACAGTCCTGCCTTAGTGAAAGATTTGTGGGAATTGGTTTTTTTAATTTCCTCCACCACCAACCAAATAAAAACCCACCAACAGTTGTTGACGTTTATAGGGCTGCCTTAAAAATGATGGCTTGATCCTTTCTGCAAGTCTTCTAAAATATTTTGATAATCCTTCCCCATTCATTACTGCTGCACCTGCACTGAACCCTAAGAGAACAGCTGTAAAACCTTAGTGTGTTGTGTCTCTTTTCACTAAGAATAAAAAAAAAAACACAAGTAAATATCTACTCAAGCATTAGACTTGAGTCTAATGTAAAGCACAGACTACAACTGCTTCCCTGTCCTAGGGGACATTCCAGTGCAACATCCTCTGTAGTGTTAAAATAACCCTCCAAAGGCATGGAGATGGATGTGATGGTTCTTTGCTTCCAAACCATACAAATGCAAGAACTTTAAAAGGTAATTCTTTAATTTGATCCTGTATTTTATGTGAACATATTTTGGAGATTGGGGGAACTCAGTGTAAATCCTAATGCAGTCTCAACTGCTGCCAGGCATAATCACTTGCTAATGAACAAAGTGGAGGATATGACTACAGAATATATAACTTCCTCTATCCCACTCCTCTGCAAGCTCTTCAAGGTGAAGTTGACAACTGATTGCACTTCCTTGACGATCTGAGATCGTGCCCCCTTCAAAGAAATGAGCTTTTAAAGAGCCTCCCTCTTCTGTAGGTGAGACTAGTTCACCACTTATCTCTGCAAAGCTCTTTGCTGTCAAAGGCTGGGACATCAAGGTGGGAATTCAGAGTTACAGTGGGAAATATGGTGTTGCAGAGAAAACCTCAATAGGAAAAGGATGGAACCAGAACGGGAGGAATAGCTGATCATTACAGGCATTTGGGTGCAGGGAATCCTTCTTTCCACGGGATGAGGCAATGCAATTCCTGCACACAGACAGATCAGCAATTCAAACCCAGGCATTCTGATGTCACTGCGCTAAACACCAGGCACACAAACGTGAGGCGGCTGCCTGCCTTCCTGCATTTCTCGTGATGGTCAGTGCTTTATCTTTCCAACATAAGCAGTTCCGGACCTCGAGCTGAATGCTGCCAACACCCCCAAGAAACCCTCCAAAGAAAAAACTTTCTCCACGCCACGCAGAGTCCGGACAGCACCGCGAAAAGTCCAGGAAGCTCTTTATGGCCATTTCTCGGGGGCCGGTCTCATGGCTACCGCGCTGAAGGCACCTGCACGGGATTCGTTCCCTCGAGCACGGAGACGCAGCCAGCCCTTCTTTTATCCGCTGTTTTCGGGGAGGAAAAGCAGAGGAGAAGACGGGGCGTTAGCCAAGGGCCGGCGGAGCGCCGTGTCCCTCGCAGAGCCCCGGGCCGGGCCCGCGTCCCGCGGCGCCGCCGCCGCTTCAGCACCGGCCCTGGACAGCGCCCGCTCCCGCCCCGCCCCGCCCCGCCGCTGTGGCCGCCCATTGGCTGCGGCGCCGCCGCGCGGCCGCTGCTCCTCGCGATTGGTCCCGATCGCTGTCGCTCATCGGTGCTGGAGGCGGGGCTGGGCCCGGGGCACGCCCCTTTGCTTTGTAACGCTGCTTCTCATTGGCCGCCTGGCTTACTGCGGGCAGCGGCTATTGGGCAGCGCCGCGCGTCAATCACGGGCCCGCCTGAGGGGCCGGGCGGGAGCGACGGGGAGGGGCCGGGAGCGGCGGGGGCGGGGCCAAGGGCAGGGGCGGGGGCGGGGCCGCGGCGCAGGGAGGGCCGGGGTGTGGCGGGAGGGCGGGGCCGGGGGCGGGGCCGGGCGCAGAAAGGGGCGGGGCGAGCGGAGGTTGCCCTTGTGTCTCTCGCCGGGAAGCGGCTGGAGCGGAGCGGGAGCGGAGCCCCTGCGCATCCCCCTCCCTCCCTGCCTGCCCGCCTCCGCCCCCGCGGCGGCACGGCACGGCACGGGACAGCCCGGCACAGGCGAGCGCACGGACGGGCGGACGCGCCGGCAGGGACAAGGGGAGACAGCGGGGGCACCTGGCACCGCTGCCCGCGGTGGGAACCTGAACCTGCCCAGCAGCGCCGGAGCCAGCGGAGAGAGCCGCTCTTTCCTCCTCCTCCTCCTCCCTCCCTCCCCAATCCACCCCCGCGACCCTGGTCCTCCTCCTCCTCCTCCTCCTCCTCCTCCTCACCCCACTGGATACAGCGAGGGAGACACTGCGGCGGAGGCGGCGGCGGCGGCGGCGGCTCCTGCGGGGGGAAGGAAGCGCCCGGAGAGCGGAGCGGCGGGAGGCTGCGGATCTGCGTGCCTGGCGCCCACCCAGCCCGAGGGGAGCCCCCAGGATGCGGCTGAAGCCCGGCGCGCTCCTGCGCTTCTACAGCCTCTGCGGGATCCTCGTACAAGGTACCGCCTCCTCCCCACCCCTGCCCCACGCGCGGGGAGGGAGGGACGCCGGGGAGGCACCGGGGCATCCCAGATTTCCCCCCACCCCACTCCTGACCCGCTCCCCCCCTCGCCGTGCGCCCCCAGCCTCCCGCTCGGGTAGCGCTATCCAGCGCTGAAGCGCCGCACGGCTCTTAACCCTTCCTGCTCTTCCCTCGCCAGCCTCTTCCCGCCCTCCTTCGCCCTCCGCGCTTCTTCCTCCACCTACCCCGCACCCCGCCGCCACCGACAGCCGCTCGTCGGCCCCCGCAGCCGCCTCCCGGACTCGCCCGGCCGCGGACGTGCCCCCGAAAGTGCGAGTGCAGCCGCAGCAGCGGCGTGTGCGCTGCAACAGCATCCCGGGGAACGTGCGGGCTCCAGCCCCTGTGCGGGCTCCAGCCCCTGTGCGGGCTCCAGCCGTGCCCCCCCGGCGGGATGGGGGTGCCCGCGCCTCGCTGCGCCGCCGCCGGCAGCGCGTGTCCGTGTGCGAGGCTCCGAATGTGCGCGCAGGCTAATCGGATGAGCCGCGGGTCCAGCGGCGGATCCCTTCGCCATCCTGCTCCAGGCGGCTCATCCGGCAGCTAGTTTCCAGACTGGATGTATTCCCCTCTCCCTCCCGTTCCCGTTATCCGGCCGAGTGGGATGGAGCGGCAGGGCATTCCCGCGAGGTGCCCGCCCGCCGCGCCTGCCTGCGGGCGAGCTTCCCCCAGACTCTCCCGCTCACGGGAACCGAGCTGCCAGCCGAGCCCGCTGCGCTGCCGCCGGGAGTTTGGCCCCTCGCTCCCGGGCCCCCCGGGGACCCCACGGTGGGAGCCGGAATTTGGGGAGCGGGCGGTGGCCCCGCGGCTGGGAGCCACCCCGCTGGAACTCGCTGCCGGTCCCCGCTCCTCCGGCAGGATGCGGTGAACCGGCGGGGTATCTCCCAGCCCTTCCCTAGCTCGGCGTGCGGAGTGTTTCGGTGTGGGAATGAGCAGCGAAGAGTCGATTAAACTAAGTGGCCTTGTAGATTTTTTTTTTTCCTTTTATTTTCTTTTTTTTTTTTTCCCCGCTCGCCTCCGTCATGCCATTTCACGTCAAGTTTAATATATTTCGCGTTTCACATGGCTGCGTCATGTGTCGGGCAATCTCTCCGGAGGGAGCCGCGGCTGGCAGCCCGGAGCGGGGGCACAGGCAGCCGCTCGGGTTCCCGAAACACGGCAGCCTCACCCCCTGCCACCCCCAGGGCCCAGACCCCGCGAGTGCCCCCGCTCCACCTCGCGGGGAAGTTCCTGAGGATGCGGGAAGGAATGGCCTGGGAAGGGAGCGCGCTGGGCAGCTGCGAAGGACGGTCCGTCGGGCGGATTATTTGTGCTCTTTCGCGATGTTTGTGGGCTGCCCGGTGCGTCACCGCACAAGGAGCTGCTGTGTTGGTGCTCTGCAGGGTTATTTATGGGGGCATGTGCGGCGCGCTGCACCTGGGGGCTGGCTCCTCTCTGCCTTTTACATTTCCCTGTGAATTGTCAATTCATTGCCCTGCAACGGAGCTGGGGGTGGGAAGCCTCTGGACTGACTTTCTGTCACCAATAAAATCGGGGCTGCTGCTGGAGGAGGAGGATTTGATCTTTCCTAAGATGCAATCAGCCGCATTCAGCGCGGCGCAGCTCTGAGAGTAAACCAGTGATTAAAAACAGTGATGTCTTTCACTGCAGTTTAGGGAGCGTGCCAGGCAGAATGTAACTCTGTGAACTGCATCAGGTAAAAAACGTGTTGCAAGAAACGGGGTGTAGTACAGATCTGACTGTGACTGTGTGAAAATAACCAGATTGGGCCTTGCAGATGGGGAAAAGTGATGCTTAACACATTACCCAGCTTGCCCTCTGCGTGTGTAAAACATCTCCCCTCTCTTCAGTTTCTCACACAATTATTTTTTCAGCTCCTGATTAAAACTTCAATCAGAGATACTCAGGCTTTTTGTGTACCACACTTCAGCAGAGTGTTCTTTCAAGGGGATATAAAGAACCTGTAACACACAGGCAGAAGTGAGAGGAAGTAATTTCTCCAAGCCCCTTGTTTCCTAAGGTAAAGGAGAATGAAGGAAATGAGTAAATATATTCCATAAGACTGTCCTTAGTGGCAACTGTATCCAAGAGAATATCAAATTCTTTCAGTCCACCTTAAAGTGCAACTTCGTATATGTTGTTTTGTTAGTTTCTGCCATTTATTTTGACAGAAGTAGCAGACAGAGTTACCATTAGACACATTTCTTGTTGATAGTTTAATAGTTGCATTTAGAAGTAGTTTTTCCCCTTGGCTTGATTTACTTCCCCACACTGTATTGTGAAGTGGCTCAATGGATTTATTAGATTGCTACAATTTTCTGTTTGTGGTCCATGGGACACGCAGGTCTTTTCTGTCAGCTCTGATGGGAATAACATCTTTGTCCCGAGGATCCGAAGCACTTCTGAACTGTAATTACCGATGGCTTCTGTTGGTGAAACTGAACCTCATTAAAGACAAGGTGACAAAGAGTCAAGCTGACATGTGTCCTGTGTGGAAGTTTGCCTTTCTGGCAAGATCTGCGGAGAGACTTGCTGAAGGAATCTGGCCTGAGTATTGATGAAGCATCAGCTGAGGCAAGAGGACATAGAATAATGCTTCTCAGCTTGTGCATGGGATGGCATTAGCAGGAGGCAGTCCCTTCAGAGAGGAGGCACACAAGAAGTAAAAGAGCCCAGTGTCGAGTGCTTGCTGTGAAAGGGGAGCGATGGAGGTGGGAGAGGGAGTAATGGCACCTGGAGCTGGCGAGTGCTTTGTCAGCTGGGTTTGGGGACTGTGTTTGTGTGCTCTGCCCTCCCCAGCGTTTGCTGTGAGAATAGTGGGATCTCTGGCTGCTGCTGTCCTTAACTTTGTGCGCTGTAATGAGCCCGGAGTACTTAAATGATGTCCCGGGGGTTAACCTGTTATTTATGTTTACAGCCAGCCTGACTTTTTTTTTTTTTCTCCATTTTAATTGTCTTTTCACTTCATGACTGTAGTCTTAGACAAAATGTAACAGTTGTAGGGGGGCATGTTTTCGGAATAACTCAAGTGCTTCATCTGAGCTGTTTTCATGCAACCTGACCAGTATGCTCCTTACTGTCAAGAGTCACCACGTGAAACTGTAACAATAAAAATAGTTCTGCTGGATTCATAGGATACAGACACAGGTTAGGATTATCCTGGAATTGTAGCTGCTGTAGCCCCCTGCTGTGTGATAATGCAAATGGCATCTAATGCCTTAATGTGCTCTGCTCCGAGAAGAACTGGATAGTGCCATGTGTGGGAACAAACGATCCACTTCCAAGATTTTACCAACACTGGGCAAATCTTCTCAGTGTGGTTGCTTCAGGCAATTCAAATACTTGCAACCTGTCTTCTAAGGAAAATAATGTAGAGGCTCTTTAAATTTGTCAGAAACTGTGGCCAGTGATGCAACAAATCAGCCAAGACAGGTAATTGCTTGCGGGTGAGACTCTTTTCATTAGCCCAGACCTGTTACAAGCAGAATAAAAAAAGGGTGCAAACAAACCTGGACAAACATGGATATGACTGGTTATGAGATTGTCTAAGCTGATTTAAGATGAAGTTGTTGCACGTTACTCAATATCTTATGTGTTTAGACCTTGTTTTGGATTTTCACTTGGATTTCTGCTAGCAGAGATCCTTGGCAACCCCAGGCTGCCTGCACAGGGGTTGTCTTGACAGCTAGGCGTTCATATGCTAATACAGTGTACAGCGAGTCCAGTGCATGTAGTTTTCATTCTGTAGGAACTGTGAGGGCATACACAATTACATAATGAAAGGCAGTAGTGGTAGTACAGTCTCTATGTGGAATATTTTAGACACAGGTTGAAACATAAAAATTTTTCACTCTACTTGATGGTGTCTGTCTTTATATGACTTCCATCAATCTAACCAAGGCTTGGTAGGCTTATTAGCTGCTTAGTTCTCAGGCTAGTTAATATTTTATGAATTATTTTGCTTGATTTCTTCGTGTTTTTTTTATTGACAGTCATCCTATAGCACTTGGGGTATAGAACTTGAAGTAACTAAACAATCCAGATTCTCATTGATGGTGTCCCAGAACTTCCCTGTGGAGTACATGAATAGAGATTGCTCACTCAAATATTTATCACTCTTGCACTCAAAGTATTTATCAAGTTTCTACCATCAAATCAACAGTAAACAGTTTTGAAGTTTGTCACCAAAGAGGCAACTCCATGGAAATGCTGATCAACAGAAGCAATTCTGTTGAAGAAAATATATTTTTCTTGTCTACTTTCCTGTTAGTTTTGTTCTTTTTTTTTTATTATTATTTTTATTTTATTTCAGAAATGTAGAACTGTCAATCTGCCTCTTCATTTAAATTTACTTGTCAGTTGCAATTCCATGACAATGTACTGTAAATGTCTCTAAGTTATAGTTTATTATTATAGAAGCCTTAGTTCTCATAATTAGCTTTCTCATCCCTCTGGCCTGATTCTACAATTGACAAAATGTGTTGAATGAGATTACCCTTACTCTTTCCACCAATAAATTATTCTCTTAATAGGGGTTATTCTTTTAATATTGCTATGTAAATTGAAGCTTGGATTTTGAAGGTGGGTAGTTTTGTTTTGTTTTTCCTTTTTCTTTCTTGTGCATTGCAAATGTTGATTGAGTAACTGGTAACAGCAGTTATGTGTGCTAAGGATGTGGACATCAGGTGCTTGCCAATAAAAGAGTAATATAACCAACCAGAGTGACTGAGCTAGAACAGTGGCTCCCTCTCCATCTAATACTTGAAAGTGTAGAAATAGGAGATGTTGTCATTGTCCTCTCAATGCCTTCTCCAAGAGAAGGAAGGGTAACTTCAATTCTGTTTTAATTGAGTTGAACAGCAGGCAGAAACTCTCAAAAGTTAGGCCCTCTCAAAACAATGTAGGGTCTTCTGTAGAGAGAATGCCACTGACATGCTTTTGAAAACACATTCCTAAAACAAATGCAGAATGTAAAACTATTCGACACAGTTTAATGTGTGCATCCTCTGGGATTGCATCGATATTGAGCATGATCTTAATGAGCATATCCCTTCTTCCCAAGGAGTTTTTAGGTGTATTTGAAAGGAAGAAAGGCAAATATCACGTTCCAGTGGCAAGGAATAAATTGTAAAATCATGATTTCTCTCAGGATTTTCCCCCTTGAACAATTATCTTTCTACATAATGAAAACATTTTGGAGAGAACTGAGTATTTTCAATGAATGTGGGTATCTTTGCAAGGGTTCTTAATGTTGTGGGTTTTTTCTCTTTTTTCCCCCCTTTTTTTCCCCCTATCTGAACCTATTGCAAGATATTTTCCCTTTATTTTATAAATCAAAATTAAAGACAAAGCCCAAAATGTTTGTATTTTCTCTTATGTAATGCATACTAAGCTCAGGATGGGTGCTTTAAATATCAATGCATAAAACACTATCATCATAGCATCCTAAGGGGGTTGAAAGAAGGAGAGAACATTTATTTCAGTGACAAAACACTGGGGGCTGTGTAGCTGTTCTTCCAGTGCTCTCCTTTTATGCTACAGTTTGGTGTGTAGGACTTCTTAGCATGTGGAACTTGGAACAAGCACAGAGGGTTTAGTGAACAATGTAGGTGGCCTACCTATTGTCCCATCTCCTTTCCCTTTAATCTGTAAATGTGAAAAATAAAATCATACTTGCATCCTTTGCTATTCTTTTATTTGCAAAATAGAGATCTTGAGAACTTTGTAAGTCTTATTTAGGAATGCTTTTGCTGTCTTGACAAGTCTGGGATTTTTGAGGGAAAGACAATTTCATCCCAACTGTGAGTTGAGTTTTGTTTACTGTTTTCTGGTTTAATCAAATGGCTCTTGGAGAGAGTGAGTGTTTTTATAGCTTTTGCATTTTAAGTAGCAGCAAATCAATTTTAATATAGACTTACATTACTATAAATTCATGCATTTATCTTTTTCTTTCTGTTTTGTAATACTCAGTTTAAATTTGTCCTTTTTTTCTGAAGTAGCTGGTAAAGATTAACTGTCCATAGGCAGCTGCTCTTCAGTTTCAGAAAAATAATTATAGGGCATGTTCCTCAATGCAAACTCCTTAAATTCTTCCAGAGCTGAAAATTTTGTTGTATAAGTTTTATTCATATGGAGATGCATGCTGTTTTACAAAAAACTAAACCTTGCCAATTCCATTCACAGAACAAAGAAGAAGCTATAGAGTATTTCAGGAATGTATCATCACATATCCAGCATGGTGGTTGTTTAAATAGCTTTGATATTCCCTATATCATCATCATCTTTGTGAGAAGGATAGTACAGGAGAGACTGCTTTCTTATGTTAGAGGCAAAAATATCCTGGTGATATTTTAAATCTCTTATATGCCACAGTATTAATCAAACAATGGTTCTAATCGTGGTAATTCGATTACTAAACTTGAGGTGAAGGAACAGAGTCTGCTGCTACATGCAAAAACATAATCTGTGACCATTTATGAAGATAGAGTTACACCTTTATCATCAATATATGATGCACTGCATTGTTGCTGCTTCTTCTGCCAGAAGCTGAATAGGCAGCAGGGCTGTACAGACCCATTGGAGTCTTAAAACTCTGATTTTTCCAAAAGTTCAGCACGGGAAATTCAAGAACTGCCACTGACTGACAGCTCTGAAGAGAGTAAAACTAAATTACTTCACAGCAGCAGTGGTAGTAGGCACAGGCACTGTGGTATTTTCTGTCTGCTCCGATATTTATCCCAAACTGACCTACATCTGCTGGATTAACAGGGTAACTTGACCTGCTTTTATTCCTGCTATGCTATAAGGCAGGAAGGCTGTTCTGGTTAGTCCCTAACCAGGGGGAAAGCTGTGCTAGTTGAAACAGAAGCAATCAAATTCATTTTAATTAAAAGATTGTAAAAAGTATGTTCTAGCAAGTTAATTTTGAATTTATCACTTTTCAAGTCCTTTTTTTTTCTTCCCTGAGTGTTAATATGTTTTTATATGTGAGGTTTAAATCTTGGCATGCTAGTTGATGCTTTATTATGGTACACTGGAGAACAGTGAAGAATTCTCCATTGATTTGCACAGTTTATACAGGGAAAGTAAGACTTCATTTGATAAATGAAAACACTTATTTTCACTCTTGAATTTCTTTCAACTGAATGAGATTTTTTATGTCTTCAAATACACAAAAGCATCAAACTGCAGCCATTTGCAAATTGGAGAATAAATTCAATGACTAGAAATATTGCTCACTAAACTGATTACTAATCAAGGATTAACAAAGTATCCCAAATCTGTGACAGGTCATCAAATGGTGTAATATAATGAAGTATTCCATTTACATTAATTCTTTTGTTAACAACTAAGATAATAATAGTAAGAATGAAAGAACTCCTTGTCTTTGGAGGAAACAGTAACATGCCAGTTCTTAAATGACATGTGCAACATCTTCTTGGCATTGGAGTTTTCTCTTAACTTTACAATTTTTTAACTTTTCCATTGCAGTTTCTAATATTCTTACTGATGTCTTCGGGTTGTATCAGGTAGCCTTGTAACACTATAAAAAATAGGTGAGATTTGGACTGATATGGAGGAAAACAGAAGTGCCATGTTGTTCAGTGGTGATTGTGGTTTATGACAAATTATACGTGCACAGTCAAGAGGGAATCCCTTAAAATTTAACTTAAAATCAACTGTAGTAAAAGTAACAACACCTAACACTGAGGAGCTCTTCAGAACTTAAATATCAAGTCAGACATTTGACAGGCCATTGTATATTAATAAAAAGTGTGTCTCATCTTTTGGTATAAAACCAAATTAGCAGTGAATTAGCTTTAAAGACTGTGCTTTCTCTAAAGGCTGGAGTCCTCAGTCTAACATGTCTTAGGGCATATCTTGACTGCTGCTTATATAAACACAGTCAAGATGGTGTGGTTTTGAGCAAAGGCAGGGGATAAGTAATTCAGTATGGATTAGAACCTTGACTATTTGCTCATCTTCAGAACTATTTGCCATTCTTCTTATTATATGGATTATTTTTTTATCAAGTACGTGGCATATCTCTCCTCAGTAAATGTAAAGTTTGTGATTTACCAACTTGTGGTTAATGCTTCTTTTTGGTGTGAAAAATGCAAAATTCAGATCATTCTTAGACTGAATAAATCTCATTCACTCTTTAAAGAATGGTCTAAAGATCACAAAATTTCAGTACTTTCCCCATAAAATAAGCCTGAGTTCTAAAATATAGAAAATATAGAATAAAATTAAAATGTTTTCAGCCTCGTAAACCATCTTTTTTTTTTTTTGCAAATTATAAGTTGTTACTCTTTTGCTGCATTCTGAATGGTGAATTTGGGAGCCACTAGAAAAGAATATAATCAATAGAAATAGATGGGCCATTTGTTTTTATTTATGATAGATAAAAAACCTCACTGGCTTGTGGACTTATTTATGGGACTTATGCTTAGCACATTAGATTAATACAATTTTAAAATAGCTTGGACTATATCATTGGTTTTAGTGACTAGGTTTTTGTATTTTTTGTGAAAGCAATATCTGGGGACGAGGAGAGGGGATGTATTTTTTGAACACAAATTCAATGGGGTTGTAGAATTTCTCAAGCTGTTTTTGGATTTTGAGAAAAAGAGTTATGCCAGATTTTGTAAAGATCTGCTTTTGTCTGTTAGAAAAAGAAGTGATACTTCTGTTCTACAAAAGGACATTTTCTTCCTGATCTGATGCAAAATGGAATAACAGGAAATCTGGATAAAGAAGGCAGTTGAACATGTGCTATAAAGGCTAGTCTTCATTTACTGTGATATCTGTACAGGATTTGGAAGTGCAGATGCACTTAGTGTTCATTAGACTGTGTCTGTTGAAAGATGAAATATACCATACATCCCAAGAGGAAAACAGAATCTAGGAGTCTTTATCATTTCAAGTAAACAAATGAAAAGTTTTTGTTTAGAGTTAATATCACAGGCTTTTTTTTTCTTCTTTTCTTTTAATTGGTCCTTAAAAACCTATCATTTGATCTTTTTTAGAAAGTAAATATCTACAGAAATAAATTTCAAAATATGTGACTGGCTGGTCACAGATGAATTCAGAGTAATCTCCCTCTAGGCCTTGTCTGCCCAGAATACCTGCCAAGAAATAAAACCACTTTTTTTTTTTTTTTTTTTCCTTCTGCTTGCTGCTTCAAGGCTTATGGTAGGGAAACAGCAGTAGCCCTGCTCTGTATGCATGAGGGATTTGCTTTCTTAAGATTGTGAGGATAAAGGCCTCAAATTTGGATCCTGTCTAATCTGTTTACATTGATGTGTCAATTCTGCAAGGACTGAGCTGTGCCAGGACAGCTCCTCATGGATGATACGTGGGGATGTGGCTGGAGGAACGATGGGGCATGTGGACAGCTCGTTTTCTCTAGGAATAAAACATCCTTCTGGAGTTAACACAGAAGCCTTTGCTGTGGAAGACCAAGACATCTGTGAAGATCAGGCTGGAACACACCCCTGCATGTTTGCAGGATGCACTGGGACTTTTCCACCTCTTCCTCTCCACAGGAACTGGAATGAAAGGAGTCAAAATTTTGGGGGAAGTGCATTCTGTAGAAGCTGTGAGAGGACATCTTTCTTCCTATATTGAGGAGAAAATGCCTGAGAGGGATGTGATAACAGCTTACAATTTTTCCCTTTTTTCTTTTTTTTTGTTTGCTTGGCTTTTCTTTTTTTTTAGTTTTGTTTTGATTTTATTTTTAATTATTAGTGTTTAATTCCCACTACTCTGCCTTCCTCAAATGTGCACTGGCAGAGCTGAGGAGGAGAGCCAGTGGGACAGTGGGAGTCAGTCCCTGGCACTGGAGCCAGCAGGGCCACTGGTTTCAAATGCTTTTTACAGGGATGCTCATAAAGCTCCAGTGTCTTTTGTCCATTCACCTGATTTTTTATTTTTTTTTTCTCGTCAGTAAAGCATGGAAGACTTCCTACAGGCATAAGCAGGACAGAGCAAATATGAGAGCTTAAAATACTTGAAAAGTCACCGTAGGAAAACCAGGAATTGGGATGAATTTCTGCAGATTGGTACAAATGTACTGCATGAGAGCATTTCAGGGCAGCCCCATTTAATTTTCCTCATTCTGAGTTAAGAGAAATCAATTGTTTGATCTGAGCATTTCATTCAAATGCAGCTAAAGCACTTTCTAGGTGCAGTTAACTCCCATTTTCAAGTACTCCCAGTACAAGCCGTTTCACTGTAGAATGCAGTACTATCCACAGTACTCAAAGCATCAATGTCATTTGTGCTCTGTTTCAATTAAGAGGCTTACAGAAAAGATCCAGTGAAATGTATATTAGTATGAGACATTGGAGATGACTTCTGAATATCAGTGTCAGAACAGAAGTTGTCTTCAGAAATACAGTTCCACTCTTGATCTGGGTGAGTTCTAGGAAATCTAGCATGTCTGGAAAAATGGAATAACTGCTCTGCATGTATAACAATGTGCTTATCAAATTTAAATATTGGCAACCACTTTATTACAACTTGGGTAAGGTGTTTGCATGGTAGGAGTAAGCAGCTGCTTAGGTGCTGCTCTTGTCTCCTGGTAAAATTCTGTATTATCTCAATGCACACACCACTCATTCTCTGAAAAGGGAATTCTTCACATGAAAACTTTCAGTCCAGCTAGCTGCTGAAATATCTACCCCATTTCTGAAAGGCTTCTGCTGCTTGCAGAGTAGAAAAGTAATTGTAAAACAACTGGCAGTAAGTTTTTTAAACGCATTACTGAGGCTCTGGGGATGTCTGTATTGTGAATATATTTTTTGCATCTGGAACACGTGTACACACTATAGAGTTTCAGGCTGTTGTACAGGGCAATCAATACAAATACAGTGTTTTGGCTAAATTAGGGAAATAGTCCCAAGAGTAGAATTAAGAAAAGATGAGCAATCCATCCAGTGTTTGTGGTGCTTCAGAACAAGATTTGTATTATTGCAGTCTCTGCCATTCTTGCATGTACAAGTTGTTTTGAATGGTTTTTTTTTAAATCTTTTTTTCCACAGTATACCCTTGTAAAGCATTTACATCAGATGCTTTAATAACTCCTGACAAACTTGTTAGTATTGTTTCCTGTGGCAGTGTGACAGATTTTATTGCAGAATACACACGCATATGTGAATTTAGATTGCAAAAATAAATCAATGGATGATGATATTTGAGAACTTTTAAATAGAGAACTAGGTGGTGCTGTTCTTTCATCTTTGTTGCTTAGCTGAATTCTTAAGTATGGGCTGAGAACACCAGGCTACTACTTTTCAGAAATGAATTTAGCTGTCTTAAATGTTAGATTAAGTTACTGTTTCAGATCTCATTGAGAGTGCTACTTTAACAGCTAATAATTGCACAATACAACACTTTCTACTTCATGGAAAAGAACTTTTGCATTGAACAAACGGTGTAGTTTTATTCAGCATGGTGATATACTTTCTTTTATTTTCAGTTTGAATGACTTTGGAGTTAATTCAGATAACTTTTAAACTCTATACTTGGTGTTTTATTTAGGATTATTTGTTTTAATCAGTTTAGCTATTTAGATGTGTGAACCTTTTTAATCCTTTTCCATTGTTGGTTTCTTAAACACTTTGGGACTAATTTGCTAAGAGCACATTGAGATCATCAATAACTGCTGGAAGAAATTTGTTGTAATTCTGTAGTAGCAGTATATAAACCACAATTAATTAAACAAGAAAACCAATTTATTAAGTTTTATTCCATTTACAAAAAATATAAATTTTTAATCACTCTCTTGTCTCAGTGCCATTACTGCTGCAATAGGAAATAGTGAAGCTAGATTATAATGAACTGCCTAGAATCGAGATAGATTTGTTTTATTAGTGTTCAATGTTGCAGCAGAATAATAAATGTCTAATTAGCATCCAACTCCAGTATGTAGCACTTTGGTAGAGAGTGCCTCTCATTGACCACTGCTTAAACTAAAACGTTGAAAGAACAGATGGAAGATAAAGAAATGAGGGGAAAATGTACTTCTGCACTGAAAAAGAAATGAAAATGTGCTCTGGCTAGGTCAGAGTTATAAATGTGTTTGCTCTAAGTATTTAATTACTTATTAAAAAAATAAGCTGCAGCTGTTAGTGGAGGAGTGTGAAAACACTTTCGTGGAATTTGTTTCCCCTATTCCTTCTGAAGTGCTGCAATACAGAGTGGGATCTGAAACAGAGAGTTAGGTTTGTACTTTATGCTTAATAATGAACAATCAAAAAATACTTTTACTTGGCACAAATTAGAGATTTAGTCAAATACCCAAAGAATAATTGCAATTTCATACCTAACAATTCTAAAAGCAATAATTCGTTTTATGTTGATTTTTGTGAGATGTTAGTGTCACAGGAGTAGCTATTCCAATGTTTGAAAAACAACAAAATATATTTCAACTTATTTTTGGAAACAGGGAAGAAACCCAAAACAACTCCAATTCATAATGAATTTTTAAAAATCCCTTCTCATTCCTGACAAGCAAATATCCTTAGCTCTGAAGCAGGAGTCACATTTTATTATGCTCTGTGTGGTAATGGACTTGGTACAGTGTTTTTGGTTTGTACCATAAAAAACTATTAAAAACTCACTGCCAGAGTTACTTCAGTGCTTAGCACTTGCTTATTGCAGAATTGCATCTCAGAGGTAGTGGTTCAGTTTGCATGGGTTAGCAGACTATTAACTTTTAAAAAGGGTGTGTTAATAGATTAAATGTTACTATCTGTAATTGGGTACAAGTGTGCAGAAGATTTCTGAATGCATATTATAAATTGAAAATTATCAAACCAGCTACCTTCAGAAGTCTCTGCTTTCTCCTACAGCCTGTAGTTTTGCCTGTGGATTAGCACATACTCACAATTATTGCAAGTGCTTAATTTTTGCAGCATTTTCCTCTTTTCCTCAGGAAGTGTTGGACCCCTGAATCCAGTCATTCTATGTGCAAGTGTCCCCCTAAAGAAATATTTAATGGAAAGATAGAGGATTTATTATAAGTAGTTACTTGTTTTCAAGTGTTGTGATTCAAAACCACTAAAATTGATCATTTGTGCTGTGTGGGAGGTGGGCTGTCAGTAAATAAATGAAGGACCACTTATAAGTCTTTCTGCACCAGCCCACTCCTTTCAAAGCAGCCAAGCATGAGCATGTGAAGGAGTGAGGTGTTAGAACCAGAGCTGCTGTTGTTTTACTGATTTTTCTAAATTACAGATGCTAGTTAATAATCTAATTTAAGCCTGGTGAAATGGAAATGTCCTGTGATTTCTACAACGTTCTCCAACACTCCAAAATAATTTTTAGGAAATGTATGCTGCTTGATCTTTAGATCTGAGGAAGAGAGAAGGGCATTATTATTATTTCAAGACAGAGGAAATATGATAAAAATGATCTTCTTTATTTTCTGCTTAGGTTCTGGGAAGCACAGTGATTCCAAAAGCATGAAAGGTGTCCTTGCTCATGGCAGGGAGGTTGGAATTAGCTGATCTCTCAAGTCCCTTCCAACCCAGGCTGTTCTCTGTTTCTATGATTCTGTGGTCACTAAAGCTCAGATTTGCTTTCTTGGTACATTACAATAATACTAATTTTTTTATTTTGTTTTCCCTCCCTATTGAGTATTACCAGTATGGAGAGAGATCTGAATAAGGTGCTGAGTTTTAGGTAATTTCTCTGTGAAATCATTTAGATTGGCACAGTAGGTTTTTTCCCTTGGCTTGCATTGCAATGAATAATTTATACATGAAGTGCAAGATGACACTGTATATAAGGTTACTTTTCTAAACCAGGAAAATGCCATAATGTAAAGGAGCCACAAAATAATTTGCATTTCTATTTGTGAGAAAGTTATATATTTTTTCCAGTATTCTTTGACTTAGGCTTTGTATTCCCTTTTCAGGTTTTTTTTCTCTTTCAATCTGCAACTTCATCTATTCTTTCTTCGTTGTCTGGGCTTTTAATTTTTTGTTCTGTTTTGTTCTTATGTCAGTGTGTTGCCATAAGTCCTGATATTTTAAATTCATTAAATCAGATGAAGAATAATTCTGAATAAACATGAAATTGTTTTCTGTTTTGGGCCAAAAGCATGAGAAACCCATTGTCACCTGTCACCATTGTTTTGGTTTTGTTTTTTTTTCCCTTTTGTTTGGATTTAAGTAAGGATAATGAGGTAACACTAAACGTTAATGTCTGATTTAGTAAAAAAGACAACTACACCCAACTTAACTTTCATGGTGTCTGTGGAAGGGTTCTGAGAAGGTGGAAATAGAAAACTACCTCTTTTTTTCACAATATCTCAGCTTTTGCTGCTGCTGCACCACTTTTAAGCTCTTAGATACTTTCTTTTGATATTTACAAAACATCTGTTGATATTTCCATCTGTTTTTATCATGTTTCAGTTGCCACAATTACAGTAACTATTTTCAACTATGGTCAAAGCAAGACTCTGTAGTATAACTTCAGTGTAGGGTGTGACTTTGGTTGGTTTCTTCTGCACCTTTAAACAACTCACACTTCAGAGCTTGGATAAAAACTAAACAGATGTCTACATAGAGAGAATTTAACCTGAAGTATTTATTCCAAGTATGGAATTTAAAAAAATAATTAATATTTAGCGTTCATAATTAATATTAAGTATTTAGCGTATATAATTAATTATTAATAATTAATATTTAGAGTAAACAGCTTATTCCTCTTTTTCCTGATAGTGGGATCTCAGAATCTTTGAATTTAACTGTTTTAAAGTGAACACTAAATAAATTGAGCTCTAAGGTTCATGACAGTGATCCAATTTTTTTGAGAGTTATTTCATAGTGTTTGTCACGATTAATCTTGAAAACCTCTGTCTGTGCATAACATTGCAAGTATAACAGAATTAAATGGAAATTTTGAGATAGGTAAAGAACTGTTTGTGTACACCCATTTACAACAATACTTAAAATAAATTATCAAAAAGATAGGGCAATTATTGCATGATATCTGATGAACCTAATTCAGTTAGTTAGCTGACTCTATGCAAATATTCCAAGTACCCAGGAAAGAAGTTTTTTGTTGCTTTTTTTGCTAGCCACCCTTCTATCTCCCCTCTTCCCTGAAGAATTTGAAGGGTGCATGGAACTTTACTGGCAGCACTTAAAAATAAGAATAAAATTCTGAAGTCCAGCTCTTCTACCATGAAACCAGTTATTTAAGCTGAAGCAAAGATGATTGGGTTTTTTTTTTTCATCTCTGCAGGACTGTATTATTTGGAATTCTTTTTAGTTTCTTTGTGAAACACATAAGTAATCAATATCAATGCTCAGATAATATCAAGATGATTTTCCTACTGTAATTTGTGTGTTTTCTATGATTTTTGCAGTTGGAATTTTAGGCATGCCCATGTGTCTGCTCTGTACCTGCTTGTGAAAATTCAAAGGTGCAGTCACAGTTTGTGAAAAGTCATTCAGTCCCACAAGTGTTGGCATTTTTCTCAACTTGCTGAGTGCATGAGCTGTAAATTTTAAGTAATTGCCATGTAGAAACCTCATGCATATAACAGGACCATTTTATCTATGCTTGTCAGCAGCTGCATCCCAGAATGGATTTGTTAAATAAGTACTACTGTTCTGCAGTCTGCACTTGTACGTGCACTTAAGTTGTCTGATGATATCAGCAAATCAAAAACTCTTCCCCCACCCCACCAAACATTCTTCTGAGATTGTGGAAGTAGTAAAATTTGTTCAGAAAAGTGATATAATAAATAAGGTTTTCAGCCACCTAAAGTGTTGTCTAAATTTTTGACTACTTTCATTAAATCTTTTGTCTTGTTGCTAGGTCTGCTGTGTCTTTCAACATTTTGATTTTTGGGGGCTTTCTCATCACAAAAGGCCCTGACAGACAAAGTATGAAGTAAAATTGGGCTCTTCTTTCTGCACTAACCCTTTGAGTTGAGCCTTATTCCATCTGAAGTGCATCTTTTGAGCAGTTACAGTTCTTCAGTTTATAGCAAGGTTAAGGGGCTGAAAGTGGAGTTCACCAGAGTCCTTGAGATGGAAACACCATGGGGCTGTGGCTGGGCTAATTAGCCTTGTGTAATTCATCCTCAGTACACTGGTATTCCTTACTCTTCTCTTTGCAAACACAACCAATTAACTTTTTGTTAGTGCACATCCCATTCTTCTCAGTGAGAGTTTTTAGTATCATCTCACCCTAGCACTGTACTAAATCAGATTAGTCATGAGTCTTGGTGTAGACTGCTAAAAATGCATGTTGACATTCAGAGTTTTGAGTGAGACATAGTCCACTTAAAAATGCAACACCCACTGTGGTCAGCAGAAATACAGGTGCATAAGTTTGGAAAAAAGTCAGGTTGAATTTTCTATTATTTAAGAAAAAATACTTGGTATAGAGGTTGCATTTATTTAATATGATTTAAACTATAGTTTTAACTATAATTGTGTATAAACATTTAGACTAAGTTTAACTCTGTATAAACATGTTTATATGTGTATATATATATACTTCATCACTTGATCTGCACTACATTCAAAGCTAATAAATTAAATGTCCATGTACGAGTTGGCTTCTGGCAAGAAACTTACTCAAAACTAAAGACAACTTTAGTGCAATAACTGAAGTGTTCTGAAAGTGAACTATGAAAACATCTCCCCACAATGTGCATTTTTGCTCTCTGTAAACAGGAGCCACATCAAAAATGTGCATTATTTTTTAAAAGTGTTGATGTCAATGCAGCTGAGTTATGGAAGACCTGGTACTGGCTGGTTCAGCAGAGTCAGAATTATGCTGTTCCAGGTCGTCCTGGGTCATCTGGTTAATGCTGGATGTGAAAGGCTGTGCCACATTCCAGCCTTTGTCCTACTTTCATGAAACAGATGCTCTTCACTGAGGAGACATAATTAATTTCTATGAAATGGGTGAGTGTCTGCTTGCCATTCCTTGAATGCAGCCATTTCAGCTAGTTGGTTAAATTCTTTGGTGTTTGTAGCTGCAGGAGTTCATATTTTGAGGTTGTGAATTTCTTGGACTCCAACACAAACTGAACAAATGGAAATAGAATGCCTAATATGAATACTGTCAGTGCTTTTAAGCTTTTTGCTTATTTTGCAAGCATTGGAGCTTATTAACCCTAAAAATGGTAATCTGAAATGGTAAAAAATATAAGTGTTAATGGAGCCTCCTTTTTCACAGAGAACCTGAAATTTTCAACAGCAGGTCACTCAAAAGACCTTTAGTTTCTCACTGAATGTGGTTTAATGAACATTTTCTTTCTTTCTTTGAGAGTTTTTTGTTAAGCAATAATTCTCCTGTAGAAGATTTAGGCTATTTACTAGCAAGACTAAAAGGTAGTACATCTAAAAAACATGATAGCATGAATTTCATTGTGCATGTGAAGTACATCCACTAAATTTGCAGTGGCAGATACGTTGCTTTTATTGTTGGCTTCCATAGGATGCAGTGATGGAGCTGCCAAACCAGATCTGTGGGCACCACCTTGCTGATCCTTGGAATTTCAAGGCTAATCTTGATCACCTGAGCATGCAAATTTGGATGGGGAAAGCATTTAGGCAGGATTTGTAAGGCTGTAGTTATGTGGAAGAGGTTTCAGAAGGAATCCAGACTTTGGATTGGTTTTCTCTGTCCTGGGCAGCACAAAGCTGCATTCATATGGCAGTGTAGGAAATGAGCAGAGAAATTGGGAAATACAGAGTTCTGGAATGCTGGATAGAAAGGAGAGGTATAGGACTGATGTACAATAATATGGCAGAAGAGAGAGAAACAGGATATGTGATTTGAGGCATGAAGGGTGGACTGCCTGCTGTAAAATATAGGAAAATAATATAATTTCAGATGTGTGCAAAGATTCCCTGCCATGTGTAGCTGGTTCAGCCTCACTACACAGTTTAGTCCTAATCAAATTGCAACTTAAAATGTGTTCATTAGAGTTAAGAAATTACATGTCTTGAACATGCTTCAGCTTCACATACTTTCTGTATTAAAAGAATAAAATACTTTTCAGGGTGAAACATTAAATACCAATGTATGGTTATAAATTGATTTTTCTTCATATAAATTTGCACAATATTTTTTATCTAATTTATCCACCTTCTCTTTTTTCTCTGTGGAATCTCCTTAATAATGACATTCTTGTCCCTTGTGGTTGGTTGTTCCTGTGCTTGATTTCAGAAAACATCTTTGAGTGGCTTCCTCAATTCAGTTTTTATATAGTGACAAGTATCTCATGCTTCTAATCCAAATGCTGTGTGCTTGACTAGCCTCAATCCAGAGGCTGAATATCCCTCTGAACAAAGCCTATTCTAATAGTTTTCAGAATATATATCAGCACTATTCTGCTATTCTAAGCTGCCACATGCTATAGTCCCTTTTATGAACCAAGAATTCATTTATAAATAAGATTAGAAATTTATTGTTACTAATCCTTCCTTATTTTAATGTCCACTGCTGCTGGATTACTCTGCTTGCCATTTACAGGAACTGTAATATTTCAAGTTCACATTTTTGATTTTTTGTTTGCTTTGTGTTTATTTTAGATTTTTTTTTCTTCCGTCTTAAACTAGAAATTTAAAACAGGGAACTCTCCATAACATACAGAAGGGATGAATAGCTGCCATTTCTCATTTCAGGCTGCTCTATTGGTCCAATACTTTAAGTCAGGCAGATTTTTTAGCTGTTAAGTTGTGCTTTTCCCTGCACTGGTAGTTCTTCCCAAGTCTTTCATCAGTAATTTTAGTTAGCACACTCTTATCTTTGTGGTAATTTTTGCTTTTGGGAATGTTAAATGAATTTTGTCCAAAGATCAATCTGAGACTGTCCAGAAATAAGCAGAAGCTAGTAAAGTTTCATTTCTATTTCATACTTAAAGTATTTGTTATCTTAGGAAGGTCTGAGAGTATTTAATTTCTACCTTCTATTTGTGTCAAAAAAAAGAATAATTTTTTTTTAATGTGTCCAACATAATATTTATTAGAATAAAAATATTTTTCTTCTGATACAGAACTTAAAATTTGCTTTACTTTTTAATCAAGTTCCATTCATTTTGCATTAAAAAAATAATGGAAATATTTTTCCCTCCAATGTTCCTTACATATTCGTTGCAAGACTTTACTTGTTAATTGTTCTTTTCATCCTCCTTGTAAGTGTTAATTTATTCTTGCCTTGTTTAATTTTTATGATTACATTTTTTTGTAATTTTTTCAACAGGTTTAAGTGAAAATTGATCAAAGAGGTCTCTTGATGTAGCTGTCTATTCATTAAAGTCAGAAGCTTCTCAATAGGATTTTGGGTTTCTGCCCAGGGATTCAAATTGTCTTTCCAGACAAACTTGTGAAAGTGCTGACTCTCATTGTAGATGCTTCAAGTCTTCATTTTGTCTTTCTGAATTTAAAAGCTTGATTATTTTTTTTTTTTTTTGTCCTAGTTCATCAGAAATGTTTTTCTAGTTGTGCAGTCCAAGATTGTATATTTTTGCCTCTGATTTAGCTACTTGCAATGTGTGAGACAATATGAAATCTAGTTGATGTTTTGTGGCAGAAAAAAAACTCCCAATAAACAAATCCCATCTCAATCAGACCTCTATATTCCCAATACTGGTACTCAGTATACTTCTTACCTCAGTAATATACCTCAATGCTGCTTGAATGTATATTTGGAGAGTTGAAAATGTATTAATTTCTAGTGGTATCTGCTGACAGACCAAACCCACCAAGCAGCCAAAAGACACTGAATTTGAAAAGGAGGCTTTGCTTCAGGACTTGCAAAGTTCTTCTGTGGGTGGAAATCACAAAAAAACTTGCATTTTATTTTTACTCTTCAGTTAATTATAAGCATGTACTTCTGCCTTTGAATAACATTTTTAAATATGGCTTTTGCAGACCTGCAAAATTATAACTTTAGAATAACATGATAAGTTATTTGACAGTAGAATCAAGATATCGCTGCTAATATAATGTTAATCTTTTTACTAAACCAAAAGTTCTTAACCTGAAACATTATTTTGGCATTTCATTCATTTAACAAGACTTGATTGATTCTTAGTACATATAGTTTGAAATTGATTCTTGACTGTATGTAGCAGTTTTGTGTAAAAAAAAGTTGAGTTGTAAATTTATAAAAGCTTCTTTTGACAGAAATTGCATTATTCTGGTGCATATATGTGTGTGGAATATATGTTGTATTGAATTATACTTTTAGGTTAGGAACATGTGGTATATTGAATTATGCTTTTTTCATTTTCACTCTTCTCAAAAAGGAAAATATATCTTTGCATCTCTTTACTCACAGCAGTTTCATGTAATGTGACTGAGACTAAAGTTCTTTTTGGCTTACACGTCTTCCCCTAAAAGTTCACAACAGTTCATTAAGAGTAAATTTTAGAAAGCACCTAGTGGACCTGAATAGCTCTGAAGAGCTTGTGCATCTTCTGCAGCATACAGATATTCTGTAGAAGTGTGCATACATGTGCAAACTCTCTTAGAATATTTTGCAGGCATGTTATTGACCATTTAATTTAATAGATATTCAGGAACAGTCTTCTGTTTCTGCTTTGCTTAGTCATACTCCTAAAGTGCTTCCTCTGCAGAGCACATTACAGCAAATCTTTTGAAGTGTTTCATCAGAAGCTGCAGGTGCCTAAGACAAGTGAGACACTCGAATAGCTGCCTTATGAAATCTACTCATCATGTGGTATTCACACAGATTCATGTTTGTTTACAAGTCAATTTAAAATTCAGTTCTTGCAGTAAGCACCACGACAATGGTTAGAGATTTATTTCCATCATAGTTACTGAAGAAAGAAAAACCAATAGGATCAGCTAACTGATGTATTTCCACTACTCTGTTTTCAAAGATTTACTTTACTGCTGAAGCAGATGAGAAAGCAATAGCTAAAAAAGGCTCAAAGTTGTCATTATTTGCTGTGTTTATCACAAAGGGCACATGCTAAAATCTTACTAAATCCAGGTGCATATTTAAGAAGTCACTTAACTTATTTAAATTATTGAACTGGGGATGACAAATTAAAGGACTGATTCGTTGTTTATTTTCACAGCATCAGTTGCCAGAAAAATTGCTATCCTCCTACATTGTTTCCAAACATTTTTGCCTGGGAGAGTGACCAAATTTTTCATCATTCCTGACTTTGCCAGGATGCATTTGTTCTGCGACTTAAAGCTGTTAGATATGCTCCAAATACTCTGGGAATGGCAGAGCGCTTGGATGGCACTGTTAGTCAGCATCTTCAGCTGCCCCGGGCTGTCTCAGGGTGCTCAGCCCTTGGCAGGGTTTCCTGGGGCATCCTCCGTGTGCCTGCAGCGCTGGGAGCACGGAGCTGTCCTCGGGGAGCAGGATGCTCCATCTCGGGGGAGGTGGTGGCACAGCTGCGTCTGGGGAGCTGGGAAAGGCAGGAGAGGAGGTGAAGGAGGAGGAAAACTGGTGGTGCCTGCAGTAGAGGAAAATGGGAGAGGGTATGGGTGAGATGGGATGGGAGAGCAACAGGGAGCAGGAGTTGGAGAAAGATGTGGTGAGGAGACAAGGGTGTGTGGAATACAAGGAGGAGGAGGCAGCAATGGGCATGGGCCTCTAGAGAAAGGCAGAACAAATCACTCAGACACTGTCTAGAACTGTGCTTAGAACTCCCATTCCATTTGTGTATTGTTGTCATCAGCATTAAAGTTGTTCAAGCAAGGACACACACAGAAATGATGATGTCTGCAGTATAACCAGATAACCCCAGCATTGCTGGAAGTTCAATCCCTGAGCCTGGAGTTCAGGACACAGCCTGCTGTTGTGCTCTGTGTGTGTGTCTTTGCACTTGGAGAGTGTTCTGGGACACTGCTGGTTTTGCTCCAAATTTAGGACATCTTAAATTGTCTCTTTTCCTAGGTAGAACAGTTTTAGAGCTGCCAACAATTGCAAGCTTGACAGCATCATAGGAATTGGTTTCACATGTGCATTAACTTCTAAAGTGTATTCTAACTAGAAATGCTGAAACTTAATATCTGTATGTCCTTTCTTTTTCTTTATTATGAATCATATTGCTTAGACTGTTCCACACACTGCAAAAAAAATCAATGTAAATGAGAAGTATAGTGGAATTGAGACTTTGGCAGTGTGCCAAGTATGATTGAGTTTGAAAAAGTAACAAATATGTTTGTAACAAACATGTTTCAAATATGGATATTGCATTAATTTGAAAGAATATAATATAAAATAAACCAATATTATTGTTTTATTAATATATATATAAATAGATTAAAATAATTGTGTAAATATGTACTTACATAAGATTCTGAGACCTTGTGTTTTTCTAAACTGTGCAGTAAACACAGTCATCCTACAAAAATCAGGAAGAATTTCTGTCTAGCCCTTTTCTCATCTTCATGTCTGGCTTTTGCATGAGCTAAGAATACTCTTCAGTTATCTATCCTTGGAGCCTGTCTGAAATTGTCAATTTTAAAAGTTAGAAAACCCCAAAACATACAAAGCCCAAACATTTCCCTCTCCTTCATTTTTTGCATGTCTTAGACAATTTAGATGAAAATGAAAAATACAACAGTAGAAGAGAGAGCAAACTCCCATTACTGATTCTTTCCTCATTTATCAGTGCAATATTTGGGAGGGGACAGAGGGGAGCTTAATGTGTCCTTCTGTGAATGTAGCTTCCTCCTGGCTTATGAGAACTATTTTGTCAGTTTTATTTCTTCTTTTAGCTGCCTCCAAGTTTATGGCCCATCTGTTGGACATAAACAAGCCAACAAGTTGTCTTGGGTTGCAAGAAGTGCCTGATTCAATGGCAATTTGAAGCAGAGCCCACTGTTGGATGGGGAGAATGTTGTGTGCAAGGATGTGCAGCATTCCAGAGGCTTTTGTAATACAACAGGTATTGGGGAGTAGCAAATTTGAGTGACTTGTGGCAGGAAAAAAGGAGTGGCATTCTGCTGAGAGCTTGTTTTTTTTTTTTTACTGTGGTCAGTTGTCAAAATCTCTACATCCATATTGCCATATGCAGGCATTCTTGCAAATGATTACTACCTTGAAGGTCCTGCATAGAAATAATTGAAATCTTTTATTCAGTTTCAGGACACCAGGATTCAGCAGGTTCATAAGCTTTATAAAATCAAAGGGTTTTGCCATCAGTCCCTGATGTAAGGAAGGGTATGGATTATCTGGAATTTAACTGCAGCTCCAAGGCCCTGTCCTTCCCCATGCTGGCCCTGCAGGCAGGTGTTCTGATGCTGAAAGTGTTGATGCTCCTTCTGCTGCATCTGCTGTCAGCTCCATGTGCCAGTACATTATTGGGCTGTAGTGCAAGGCCTGGAGAGTCTTACTTACAGAAATATTTTATATTAAAGAATATTTATATTTTATTCTGCAATATTTTATATTACAGAAATAGCCTGATTTTAATATTGGTTCTTACTTGGCTCAAAAACTCTCAAATTGTCTTCTTCTGAGAACAGTGGTTTGTGCATAGTAAAACTGCTACAGCAGTTTTATGTAAGAATATACTCCATATTTGTAAGGATAATTGTATTCAGTATATTGATAATGAACACTATTAGCTTTCATAATAAACACATATAGCTTTGTTGCTGGGCCACAGTGGTTGTAGATGATCTTTTTTGGACATTAAGCTTTTGTGTTTTGGGGTTTTAAGAAGCTTTCAAGGTTTTTTGAGTCACCTTAAAAAGTGCTTCCACCTGCTATCAGTTCATCAAATAAAATAAAAAATAGAGGTAAGTAAATTTAAGTTAGTGCAAATGTGGAACTTGCATGCCTGGGATGGAGAGGTTAGTATTTAAATAACATAAGAACTCACAGGTGCCTGAAGAAATGTGTCAAAGACTTACTCTTGCATACTAGAATATGCACTGATTCCTCATAATTGTGGCTGAATTTGTAAATTCTTGATTTGATGAAGTGGGCAAGAACTATTTGCCTATCCATACAAAGGCAAGCTGATGTTAGTACAGTCTAGAAAAAATCATTGCTTTAGGCTGATGCACTCATTTCATCTACAAGTTTGAGGCAAATTCTGTAATTCAAAACTTCCCTTATTTTCATTGGGGATTTTTTATTTGTTTGTTTTGATTGCTTAATTAGTTTCACTCTTTTGAGGAATTTTTTCCCATACAGCTGTAGTATTTATCAGATAAAAACTAACAGAGAGACTTTGTGGAGTCTTCAGTTTTCTATGCAAACCAGTTTCTTTGACCCACTTCCCAAGAAGTTAAATCTCTTCTTTTAGTGTTTTTGTTTGTTTGGGCTTTTGTTTGTTTTTGTGGATTGTTGGTTTTTTGTGGTTTTAACACTTGATTTTTACTGTTCTGTGCTATCACTGGCTTCTCAGCAGCACTAGGAAAATGTTTAAACTACAACTTGCAAAACAGAAGCTCCTTTTGATGGTATAAGTGCAGAAGGAGTCTCTAATCTATATTTGCTACTGTCAAATTGGTGTCTGTAATGCTGTATCAATTCACCTTTCCAGCTTTTGATACAGAATTGACTATGTAGCATTTTAGTTGCTTTTTAAAATTTACTTCTGTTTTCAATATTCCATTTAATTACTTGGCTTGGACTAATAGATGGTTTTGTTCTTACATCCAGAAAGTATAGTTTTACTTTAATTGTTATATCTGATTTCACATTAGTGTGCAGTATCCTAGCAACTTAATTCCATGGTAATTTTTCTTACTTTGTTATTATTTCTGCAGTTTGACCAACCTTTTCATTCTGTTGCAATGCAAATCTAAATATGGTTCTGTCTAATCTGCCATTTGTTTCTTCAATAAAATGGAGAATGTCCAGCTGTAAGAAATGAAATCTAGATTAGCCAAGTCTACTGAAAACTGATGCAATGTGGATCTTCTTGCTGTGTTAATGGATTTCTATTCTTTGTTGTTTGTGCAGATGAGGTAAATGCAGCTTTTTGCACTGAAATCTCTCTTGACCCTGAAAAACTGTTTTTTAAACTTTGGTGCATACAGAGTTATGTTCTGCAGAATTGGCATTCACACTGGGGAGGTTGTCCTGACAAGTGAGTGTTTATATCTTCAAGGCTGTTAGTTTGGAAAACTAAATGGAAAGAGCTCTTATTTCTGCATATGCTTGATGTGGTACCAAATAGGTTTTGTTTACTGGGTATCTAATTAGGTTTCTGTTGGACTATATTTTGGTTTCAAGGTTTTGAGTTTTTTCCTTTTAAATTTTGCATGTTTGTAGTGATTGGACATGTCTAAAGTGACATATATATTTGTCATATAATGTTATTAATGTTATATAATATTAATATTATAATTTACTTAGCAACACTTTTCTTCTGGGTAGTCCTTTTATCAGAGTACATTTTGGGAAGAAAATTGTTTACATGTTGGGGCCTTGTAATGGAAAGCAAACATCATCCTGGATGTAAGATTAACATCAAGCTTGGAGAAAATAGGATTGGAGTGCTGTGCAGCTAGAATTATTTGGAAATGTACTGGGCAGAGGAATTAAAGGACAGATGTTCTTCCATGTAAGCTAATATGGATATATTACATAGGAGAGTAGTGTTGACATGTTTATAAAATAAAAAGTACACTATATGTGTATCTTTACACTGAGATGAATTTTGAACCTTTTCTGACATTACGAAGCAAAATACCAAAATAAATAAAATTTTTCAAACCTGTCCATAATATTTAGTTACCAAAGAATTCACTAACGTGGGCATCAGCTTCACAACTGTAGCTTGATTTATTGAATTTCACTCTTTGGCTCTAAGGAATTTGTAAAATACAAAGGGGACTAACCTATTTCTGGGAACGGGGAGGATGCCTATGCTACTTGATAATTTTGGATAAATAAAATTCAAGATATCTTTGGGGAAAAGAGTGTCTTGTTAGAAAAAGCACAGCTGTAAATATCTGTCACCTCAGCATACTTGTCCTAGAAGCTGTAAAGTCAGGAGACCTGAGAAGACTGGAGTTGTTGAGAATCCTTGTGGTCAGAAACAGACATACAGAGAATCCCAACTGCATCTTCTGGCTGCTCCTGGGCATCTGAGTCCTTGGGGAAAGCAGTAAAGCACATTTAAATCTTCTCTCACAAATCTGCTGTGGAAGGGATAAGCCACTGCTTCAGCTTGAACTCTGCAATTCTGTGCTCTCCAAACTTAGACATGACTATAGTTTGCCTTCCCTATACCCTCCCTTTCATGAGATTCTGGATTTTTACCTTTGTGTTTAATATTTACTCTGTGATTCATCTTTTCAGTTGATGGATTGAATGCTTGTGCCAGTTAATGAGCAAAACAAAATTTTTTTAACCTCCCCAATGGAAGACTCCTCACCAGTTCCTTCTCCTTATGCTTTCAGTACTAAGAGTATTAAGAAAATGTGTAGTTATTAATAGAATTCCCAGGAAGAGAAAGAAAAGTCGATCTGCATGTTAGATTAAGGATATAAAATATTCAAATTAAAAATAATAGCAATAAGGATATTTAACACTTCCTAAATTGTGGCTTTTACTAATGTAATTAAATGTAATGTGTCAATGTATTTTTCCAGGCAGAAATGAAGAAAAATAGAGATCCAGTTTGTTTTAATCAATTTTTATTAATTCTGCCCTGAAGCTCTCCATGATTTCAGCATGGAACACAAACATGCAGAGCAGCAGACAGAGGGGAAATCTGTCTCATTAATCTCTTTTGGACAGAGCAGGGTGGGGAGTAATTTAGGATGCAGACAGGTTTTATGGATAACATGCTGCCTGTGTTTCCACCCAGGCCAGAAAGGCTTCTGTGTCCTGGTCCAAAAAGGTGCCAAGCTGAGAGCACAGAGAGTGCAGTCAGGGAAGGGGTGAACAAAGTTTCTGTCTTCAGCTTGGGAGGTGGGGAGAAAAGGCCAAGGTCTCAGGATTTTTCTTCTATGAAAGGAGTTACTGATATTAAACCACATAACTGTGTCTTATCAGAGGCATTCAGTGCTGCTTTCAGGCGTTTTAATTTCTATTTTATGAGAAATTTTTGTAAAACTCTACATAGCTGATTTTAAAAGGCTCTTTTGTTGAAGTTTTGGTTTTCCAGTTTGAGATGAAGTATTTTCCCAGGTTTGCTTTTAGGATTAAAATCTCTAAAAATAATAATAAAAAAAAATATTAAGGGAAATACCTTTAAAAAGACACAAACCCCCAAACCTGGAGGAGACAGCAGTCAGTGTTTTAATGAACAGCAGATTTTAATGTGCAGCAGATGGGGAGAATGTGATGTGCTGAATAGTTTGAGGCTTTTTAAGGCAGTTTGCTCAGACTTATTTACAAACTAGAAATCTCCCAGTTTTTCAGCCAGGAGCTGGAAGTCTTCATATACCAGGCTCCAGCTCTGAGCTTTCATGTGATCTTGAGTAGAGGCAGTCTCAGATTTCTGTGCTCCAAAGTGCATTTTGGCTCCCTGCTCCAGAGAAGACAGACACAGGAACTTGGGCACAGTAAGGATGTTCCCTGCCAGTTCACACGAGCTGATAAATAATTGCTGAATTGCTGAATAACCGAATAACCATGTCCAGGAATTGCCAGCAGGGAAAGGCAACCTCCCCAGCTCGTGTGCCCTGAAGTTTCTGATTTCATACAAGGTTAATCACCTTTGAGACATTTTGATAGTATTTTGTGTTTTCCAGAAATCTATTAGAAAATAAACAGCTCTGTTTACAATCAGTATTGAAATGCAGCATATTACAGCTGTGCAAAATGAGGTACTAGCCTCTCTCCAATGTGGAATATATTTTATATTACTTTTATATGTTATTTTCTGAAATAAACTAATATATGACATAGCTACAGAAAGCTTATGTTTTGTATCAGGTCACAAAACTATTCCTGTTCTTACACATAGCTATGTAAGAGTTAGCTTTTGCTACAATTAAGATGTTTCCATTTTAAAATTATATAATTGTTTGCTAAAAAGTTTTAAACTGTTTTAAATATAATAAAATTTGTAATCGCTTGATGGCAATGTAAGAGAGGAAGTAAGGCTTTTTACAAGATGTCAGCATGACTTGCAGAAAATATAAGATTCCCTGGCTATTGTGAAATATATTTAAAATGTGTTTGTAATAGCCAGAAGATATTTAGAATAAGTGTAAAACTGAAAATCAGAAGGAGAAGTTTCAAGCTTAAAGTGGAATCAGAATCTCACGAGGATCACCCGAGACTGCTGATGTCTGCAAATGTTCTGAGGCAACAGATGAGAAGCAAGAATAGTGGTCAATGAGCTCAAAGTAATCTATGAAGTCATCTGAGGAAGTAATGCAATGCAACAGTATAAAAGGCAAATGAAGTAGATGTGCTGGCTTTTGCCAGGCACACAGGTCCTGTATCTTTTGCTTTATGTGTATTTATATCTTATTATCATTTATTAAAGTCTCTAAAATTTAAGAGGAGTGGTCTGTGTTTCTCACACGGGGAAGTATGAGTTGAAGCTTTGTGTGCTACTGTCCATGCAGTCTGTATTCCTAATCTCTACCCTTCCCAGAAAAGATCTTTGCTTCATAAGGGAGGATGGTTTGTAAGGATGGTGCAGAAGGCAATTTTCCTCAATGAATTAGAGCTGTACTGATGAGAGGAGTGGAAACAGCCGTGCCTGCCCAATGAGGATGGGGTTATAAAAGAGTGGCTTTAGCTGGTTGAGAATTTATTGGAGTACCGGGGTTTGCTGCAGTTTGGGATGGAGCCTGCTGGCTGTGCTGTGAGGAAAAAGGGACGTGGGGTCATGCAAGGCACAGACAAGGTAAGGAGATGCTGTGTGAGGGACAGACAGGGCTGGGTGGCTGGGTAAGGGACAGTTTGGCTTAGCCACTCATGCAGAAGGAAGAAGGAAACTTGCAGAGAGAAAAAGAGAAGGAGTCAGTGCTGTGTGGAGCTGCCTGAGAGAAGGCATGAGAAGTTTTTAAGATAATAAAAGACTGTTGATGGTGCCAGTTATGTCTGTCCCGACAACTACTGCAGCTTCATTGAGTGTTGAGTTTTATTTTTAGTAACTTCAGTGGCCATTCAGTTTTTCTAATGATCCATATTTTAGAATCTGAAAGAATTAATCTTTCCAAGGTAACAAGTTTGTGAGAATGGTATAGAAGGCAATCTTCCTCAATGAAGAAAGTGGGGGGGAAATCCCACCTGGAAAGCTCCTTTTTAGTTTGACTTGATAAATTATAAACTGGTTCTTAAGTATCTGCTTGTTTCCCTCCTCCAATGTTACTGAGTACATTTTAATGAGGGAGAAAAGAGCCATGAGTACAGTAACAGTACCTAGTTTGATTGGGGGCAACTGTGTTATAAAACACTGAGCATTTACGTGGAAATTTGTGAGGAATTTTCTTGTTTGTTTGTTATTATATCTCCTGTGTTAAAACTTGCACTTTGGCTTTGGAGACTGAGAGTTTGCTGCTGTAATTGATCTTTTTTCTTTGTAATGTGTCTGAGTGCTAAGACACCATTGTAAACCCTATTTACTGCTGCTCTTCCAAAAATTAATGTAAAGGAGGATTACAGACATCATCTTTTGATGTTTCATTACATAATATTATAGACATTCTTGGCTGTCTGGGTTCCCTAAGTGTCCTTCCTGCCTGATGAAAGTCATCAGGAAATTATAAGTATACTTCTAGGTTTAGTCAGCTGCCATCTCTTTCTAGGCAAGAAACTTGAGCCCAGATTGGCAGAACAGCACTGGTGTAGGAAGGAAATATCTGAGGGATGATCTGTAGTTACTTGTCCAGGAGTTCAGATATGAAGGAAAATCAGGGTGCACTAAATAAGCTTCTGAGACATCTTCTATTGGATGAGAAAAAGGACCACCACTTTGACATCTCATCATCTCTCTCATGCCAAATCAGAGAACAGACTCCCCCTCAGTCATCAGGGGCTCCTGGCAGGTGTCACCTGTCTCAGGTAAGTGCTTCAACCAGAGGGCTTGGAGAATGCTGCTCCATGGATTCCCTCTCTAGAACAGCAGGTTATAAAGTTAACTGCTCAATGTTACAATTCTGATAAGAGTGGGAAGTAAAATAACTTACTTCACCTGCTAAAAAAGCCTAATAGCCTCTTTGTGAGACAGAATGGATTCAAACTCTTCTGTCTGAGTAGTGGCTCTGTAGTTTTGATTAAACCACTGCACTTTTGGGATTCCATATATCCCACTTAAATGGTAGTGGATCAGCAGTACCCTGTTCCCTTTGGCTTTCTGTGATGGTTATTTGAAATACGAAAAGGTTCCTCATTTTGCAATTCCATTTCTAGTGATGGCAAATTTTAGACTTGTTTATTTGACAATGTTAGATTCTCAAGATAGGTACTTAAACCTCTGGGACCTGTGGAATGAAATGAAGTGTTTGCTGTCATCCAGCTTGTGTATATTCTTCTAAATTGCATCCTCTACTCTGATATATCTATTTTCTCTGAATGCTCTGTGCAAATTGGACCATTCCTGTTAACTTAGATGTGACACTCAAATAATTGCAGTGTAAATGCTGAGTAACATTACTCTGAAGGACCATAATTACCTGACTCTATTAAAGAAGGCTTTTGCAAGACATAAGTTTGTAACCATTTTCTTTGTTTTGAACTTGAAGTTCTTCATAATGTCTTCATAGTCTTCTAAAAATCATACGTTTTTTGGATTTGTTTTATTTTTTTTCCCTGAAAAATCTAATACCTGCCAAATGAAATGGTGTGATTATTCATCACTGCTAGGGAAAGGAATTGTCTTAGTTCAATGCAAACCCCAAGTAATATTTGTGCAAAGAGAGAAGCAACAAGAAAAATTAGGAGTTATGATAATGGCAGTTCTGAATGGCAATTTGAAAATCAGTCCACAGCTGTGATGTATTGGGAAAAGCAAATTAATTTTCCATAGAGCCTGCTGTAAGAGTATAGGTCTTTTCTTCTGACCACCAAAGTGAATGTTTCAGGCTTATGTTTCAGCATGATTAACTCGCTGGAATATAAATTTGCTCACAATCTAAAAATTACAAACCAGCTTTAAGTGAGATTTCTGTGAAATTTTTCATGGTTCAATACCTTCATTCTGTACAGGCTAGCTGTCCACCATGATTTGTGCACAATGGAAGGACATTGAACTGAAATTGCTTAAATGAGGGAGAAGGAACAGCTCATATGATTTTTCTTTGAGAGGAAGAAATTCCTACCCTTTGGAACTATTTTTTCTGTTCTTATGAGGCTCCTGATTACTAAAAAACCTTTCTCTATCCAAGGAAGCAGTCAGTGGACTTCTGAACTAAACTCAAAGGGCTTGTTTCAAGGATATTTTCTTTATTGTTCTTTTTCTTATGTTTTCAGCAATGAGTATTTGTCACTAAGTTTGTTTCAATTGAAATAATTTAACTGTTAGCTCGAGTCTTTTTTAGGTGTTCGTGTTGGTGACTTGCACTAACTTACTTGTGTGGCTCTAGAATTATATTTATTTTGTAACTCCATTTGATCTTGATGTATTCTAATCCATCATAAACAATATCTTGGTATCCCAGTTGACTGATTAAAAATAAGTATTCTGTTGCTTTTCTCATATCTTTAATTCATACAACATTCTAAAACCATTCACTTCCTAAGTATTTTTTTAATTAGTTGGAACTTGCAAATTGTGTGTTAAGTTTATGCAACAAAGTCTTTTATATTAGAAATGCTCTATAATTACGTTTTTTCAGTCATGAAAAATGAATTAGTGCTGCATTTTATGTGATGACAAATTTTCTTGTTTGTTCTAATTTTACTGAATAGCATGCTGTAACTTCTTGGCACAGCCTAGAATAACTCTATTTAGCCATGAAAGTAGGAGCTGTGCTTAGCACCAGAAAAGGCCAATATTGTGTGTAAACAATTAACTTACATGAAAGGAAAGCAGAACTGCTGTGAGAAGGATGACATGGGGGATTGGCTGTCAGACACCAGTGCACCAGTTTGTCCAGACAACTGGGGTCAGTGAAAGTGCCTGGAATGGAGCTTCAGCAGGGCTGATGGTGCAGGTATTTCCTCTTCTGGGTTTATGCTTGACTAACTTTTTTTCATAGTAGGGAGGCAGGAGATGGCAGACATCAGGGCTTTTTTTCTTTTTATTGCTGAAAAATCTGATTAGAGATATAACCAAGCTTACATTTTATTTTGTCCCATGGGAAAGTTTTTTTTTGTCCGTTCCAGATGAAAATGGAAAATACCCGAGAGACAAATTCTCAGAAGAAAATGCATTTTGGGCCTGTCAAAACACTTTGTTTTGATAAGTGTGCTCTCCTGTTCTATTGTTTTTAACCTTTATTAAAGTTTGGTAATCAGGTTGCCTACTGTTTGATGTGGTTGGCTCACTGGCCATTGTTCTTCCTGACACTTCCTTGGTTCTTGTGAAGTGTCAGATGGAACCAACCAACCATGTTCTTGTTGAACTCCAGAGAATTGGGAAACGCGTCAAATAAACAAATAAACCCACTGGTCTGGGTCTACTGAATCACCTCCATTTCATGCAGCTTTCTAGATCTGGCTAATAAGTGAAGTGAAGCATTTTAGACAGCAGAGAGAGATGATAATGACTATTAATCTAATTCCTGAATTAGATTGCTCTTCTGGTGCTGCCTTCTAATGCTCAGGTTAATATCTAGTTATTTGCTTTTCTTTTTGCCACATGTGAGCTTTTAGCCATTGAGACACTCTGCTTCTTTGTAATATGTATATAAAGTTCAGAATGTTTTTTGAGTTATAACTACTGTAATAAAAGCGTTGTTCAAATAGGACAGAATATTCCATGCCTGTGTATATTATTTGTAATGCCAGATGAATCTCTTGAGTCACTTAATTCAGAGTTTTTACTTGTCAACTGGGAGGCTTCCTCAGCTTTTAAATCTGAATGCTGTGTCAGATGTTCAAAAGCTTTCCAAAAGTCAATGTACATTGCATTCACTGTGCTTTCCTTATCTGCATAGACAGTCACTTTGTCACAGGGGGAAATTAGGTTGGTCGAGCATGATTTGCTTTTTGTAAATCCGTGTTGACTGCTCCTGATTGACCTTTTTAAACATGTTTTGAAATGAATTGTGAGGATTTACAATCTGTGGCTTATGCCTTTCTTGTTATCCCAGGTGGTTGCCTGATTTCCTTTTAAAGCCCAACAAACCCAAACCCCATAATGAATGATTTTGGCTTTGTTTAAAAGCCTTTGAAATTCTTTTGTAAATTCCATAGATGGAACATCATTAACCTTGTGCTGTTGTTCTTCACAGAACTGCATTATCTTTCCAGGCTTTTCTTCAAAAACCCACATTGACTCTTCCAATATAAATTGCATTTATCCACACATTTTACTAACCCTGCTCTCTTTGTGTTGCTTGCCTAATGTAAGGATCAGGAGCATGGACCTACAGTTCCCTTAATAAACCATGGAACCATTAAAAATACTTTATTAATTATTCTTTTTAACAACTATCATTTCCACTTTATGGATAGGAAGGTAATTTTAAATGTGGGGTTTTTTTTGTGCAAGCTTTGATGTATTGCACAGCAAGCAATACACTGTGCTAGATGAGTGGTTCTCTATCAACTTCAGCATTTGTGAGAGTATCTTTGCTGGGTTTTTAAAATTTTTGTAACTGAAAAATACGGTTTGGGCTGTCTTGAGGATCCATTCTTAGTTCCTGGTGCTGATCAAGGCATTCATTTTATCCTGGCTAAATATGATTCTTAAAGTAGTTTCCATCCTAATTTAGCAGCTTTAGACTGTTCCAGGAGGCTTAAGGAGAAATGTGATACAGTTATCCAGTATTAGTGACCAAAGGAGGGCAAAAAATCTGTGCTTTGGGTAGGAAAGTTTATGATGTGCTGACTTTGCACAGATCAGGAGAGGCTGTCAACATATCAGACAGCTCAAGCACTACAGAAGCAGAAATCTTCACAGTGCAAAACTTGTCACAAAATAATACAGCAGAAGCAGTTTTAAAATATACTAGGTAAAATACCTATCTCTGTTATTTTAATGTTACTTCTCTACTAATATATACAGTTTAAACTTGGTGTAAATGTATCAGGTAAGTGACAAATGATGCAAGAAATTTGAAATTCTCTTAAGCATTGCAAAAGTAGAATCTCACTGCAATTAGGTGCCTGCCTTGCCCAAAGTAAGACTTTTTTTCCATTTTTAATTACTTTTTTTTTTGTTAAAACAGGATGCATGTTTCTAGCTGAGTTTATGATTTAGTCTCTTGGGAATTTGTGCTGCAAATTCCAAGTCAGAATGTGTAGGTGGTTTTTCCATATAGAATGTAAGACTGCTTGTGCCCACAACAGTAGTAAAACAGAAGGTGGCAAAAGAAAGTAAAAGCAAGGTGAACATCTTTGGTGAAACTTCTCTGGAATATTATCTTAATCTCCAATAAATTATGATTAAGATAATGCTTGTGTTACAGGTGATATTTCCTCTTTAATTAGGTGTTTGGTTCATGTTTAGTCATCTTATCTTCAATAGCTGATTTAACCAGCAAACTTGATTACTTTGCTATTATCTCTTCTTTGAGATAATTTAGTAATGGACATCCATCTGCTGCCTTAGAGCACTCACTGAGTGTCTCCAATTTCAGCATCAATCCAGGCAGAGCTCCACCAGTGGCTTCTCCTTGCTGTGCACTGACCATGTGCTACTGCACTGTTCCTGAGCCAGGTATTTCCTCCTGCTGCCTTTTACACCTGGGGGCAGCTTTGTTCCTTGAGAACCAGAGGAAGGGACCTTTTTGAAAGCCTTTGTATAAGTAAACCCCTGTTCACTGCTTTTTGAGACCTTGGCAAGACCCCAGTAGCTTTCTGAAGTATCAGTCCCCTTGACAAAAGCCAGGAATGTCAAACCTTAGTCTTTAAACCTTCTACCCTGCTTTTAATAACAGTTTCTATGAATCTACTCAGAAAATACATCAAATTCAGACATATAAGAGTTTGTCTCTATACTGTCTGCAAAGGATGAGCTCTTTTGAGCTTCCTTTCAGCTGCTTTTTTTTGTTGTTGTTTTGCTTTCTGCCTGTAAGTTTGAGTTTTATGGGCTTAAAGTAGTTGAACCACCATTAAAGGTGTTTTTATTTTTTAATTATCAAGGAAGATAAACTTAAAAGCAATGATGTAGTGAAGGTTACAAAAAGCAGCAGTGGCAGAGTATTCTGTGTCCTGTGATTTGATTAGTTTCTTTTCCTTAATTTCTCACCTGCAAGCTGCAGGTGCTGAAGCTTAGAATACTTTTAATTTTCCTTATGGAAGGCTTGTGTGTCTATTCTGGATTTGCCTTAGCATTGTTGCAATTTATTTTTTCAGAAATTTAACTGAAGGTATATCATAACTGTATCATTTTCAAGGACCACAATCAAGAGCTTCTAGCTTTGGTCTCTCATTTTTCTTCCTTTTGCTGTCTGAGTTTACAGCTTCTGTGGATAAATGAAAAGGCTCTTGTGATACACTCAAACACACAGGCAATTATATTCTAGGCTGTTCATGTAACAAGCCATTGGACAAGAGGAAAGAGCCTGAAGTTGCCCTGAGGGGGGTTTAGACTGAATATTAGGAGAGCTTTTCACTGAAAGGTTGGTCAGACATGGGAACAGACTGCCCAGGGGAGTGGGGGATCCTTGGAAATGTTCAGAAAATTGCTGATGTTATGCTAAGGGGCATGGTTCAGTGATGTACTTGGCAGTGTTAGGTTAATGGTCAGGCTGGTTGAGCCTGGAGCTCATTTTCAACCTAAGTCTTTATATATTTTTAAATTTTAGGTTTGTTATAAATGACAATATAATATTGACTTTGACAGTCATGTATTAGCTTTTGCAGGTTGTTATTAATCACAAGTATTTTTGATAAGGTGCAATTTATACCTACTTTTAACTGGTTTTTAATGGTTTAATTTTATTTTTATATCTTTGCATTGCACCTCTGAAGGGTTAGTGGTTGCACAAAAGGCTCTAGGCATCACTGAGAGTCCCACCTGTTGTGGGAAAAGCAGGAATGTGAAATTCATGGGGTTGTGTTAGCTGAACAGTGAGAGCAAAAGTTTCAAGTCTGTCTCTCAGTGAGAACAGGTGAGCAGAGGTGCTGATTCAGTCTGCATGGTACCTCCAGGCCTCTTCTGGTAGTGCAGTGCCAGGATTGTTTTACTCTTCATAAATACCTTGGAACACCTTTTAGTTACTTCAAACTCAGCACTAGTGGTTTTGATTAGTATGTCTTAACATATATAGTTTTTTTTTCTTTAGGCAACACTGCATGAATTGAGTTCCTGTGTTCTGTATGTGTATAGGTTGTGTAACTAATTAATTAGTTAATTATGGTGTAAATATGGGCAGAGATGAGATAGACTTTCCCTGCTCTTAGAATCAGTTGTAAGCATTGGGTTTAAAGTGATGCATCCTGTGTTTTTCAGCATTAATTACTGCTTTTGGTCTGACATTATCCATGTGCCCAGTGGGCAGAGCTAATGCTGACAGAAGAAATAGGCTCTTATCTGCCTACAAAAATCTATTCTATGCTGGACTGTTTGAATTGTGTTGTAAAAGTTGACAATTCATAGCAAGTCAAGAATACTTTCCTGGATTTTCTAGTAATTTAAAAAACAGCTTGGCTTCTGTCATAACTGGTGCATGCTCAGAAAATGCTGGGAAGAATGTGGAGCTGCAAAAAAACTTATTGCTGCTCTTTAAAATATGCAGGTCAGCAGCTTGGATGCATAAACATATCTGTAATTGAATTAATGCAGAATTAAAGGAGGTGGAAGATAATTAAACTAACTGATAATGTTCCTTTTTACCTTTTCCCTCTATTTCTTAGTTTTTAGCTTGGAAAAAGTTTTGCCTGAGTTCTCTGAGGCTTAACTAGGTCTGCTTCAGTTGGGGAACAATCTGCTACTTCTTGGTACCAGGTTTCTTCCCTGGCTGCCTGTGATGCTGTCTGTGCAAAAAGGGTTTCACAGCTGAATGTCAGTACTGCTGCTGCCTGTTGGGTTGTGTTTGCAGCAGGGGCAGCAAAGAAGATTCTCTCTGAATTATTTTGCTGTGAAAAATGCAGAATAGTCATAACTGAATGTCCAGGCTGAAGTTGGTGCAGCTGCAAGCTAAAAATAGCTTAATCTTTTATTGTAAACTCAACAATCTCCTTATGTTGTTCTCAAAAGTAATTAATCAGTCCAGGTTGTTATAACCCTATAGTGGTGCTGTTTTTGAGGGAAGTTTTGTGTTTTAGGCTTGTTGATATTTTTGGAAAGAAAGTTGTGTGACACTACTACAATTAATCTGCCACAAGAATGGACTACAAAAAGGTTCACTGTTTGAAAAATTCTGTCATATGTTTGTCTGAAATCAAGGAGTAAATCAATATGAGAATAAACATAAAGTGAAAATAAATTTATTAAAGCAAATAGCCAATTAAAGAAATACAATAAAATACTCCATTTATAAATGAGGCCTGTTTTTACTTCTGAGAGCCACTATGTCACATGAACAGTTCTGCTTCTGAGTGCTTAGACACCTTTTGCAATTCACGTTGCTTTCTCATCATGGCTCTGTCAAACTTCAAGTGGGATTACTTAAAATGGATTACTTAGAATAGCAGGGTACTTTTCATTTGTTTTCCTTCCACATGTACTTGTCAGGGCTTCTCTTTGCATTGCAACCTCTGCTGCTCACAGTTAATCTGTGCCAGTTATTAAAGATCCAGCTGCCAGCAGGAACTGAAGTTAAACTGGTGTTGCTCCCAGTTGTTCACCAGACCTGACATTCTGGTCTGACATTCTGATAAAAGGCCAGTGGAAGATTCAGAGAAATTCAGTAGAAAATAGAAGTGACTTCATGCACTGAGATGTGAAGAACTCTTAATTTATTCCAGCATCAGCTCCATTTTACTATCACCCACATTCTTCTCCACCTCCTTAGAGCTGTGGAGAAATCCCTTCTCAAGCAAACTCTTTTTATTCAGTAGAGGTAGGGATTTTGAAAACACTCTATTATATTGCAGAAGACTTTCTCTCTACAAACTCTTTAGGTTTTAATCCTTATTTCAGCTAATGAAATATTTACAGTCACTACTCAATGATGATATGTTTTTATGCATGAACTATTTAATGATTTTTTTGTTGTTGTTTCTCTGAGTTTATTAAACTTCCCTCTTTAATGGGAGAGCATCTCAGTACATGTGCAGCAAAACCTTGTAGAGCTCATGCTTTGTTTCTGCAGTGAGAGCCAAAGTTTGTGCTTATTTCAGACTGTCAAGTGTGCTAATCCTGTAGCTATGTAATTTTGACATGTATGTTTCTTGGAGGCTCATTTAGATGCATATTTGGATTTGGTGAATGTTTCAGGGTTTTAAATATAAAAGTTTAGAATCTGGCAGGCTTTACTTTAAAGACAAAATGTATTATGAAGAGATTTCATGTTTATTAGTCATTGTTTCTTGGCTGTCACTGTGTTTGGTATAAAATACTACCTTTGAAGATTATTTATTTTAATTGAACAGTTCTTCCCCTGCTCTTGAATAGTTATTTGGAGCTCTTTAAACCTATGACTGCTCGTTGTTTCAGTGGTTTCTTTGATTTAAAGGTGCTTGGTTTAGATCTGTGTGCACAAGCAGGATGACAGAATTTTCTGAGCATCCAATTCTGGGTGTTGAAGGTTTACTACTTTGTATATATGGTTCAGGTTTTAAAAGTGGAAAAATATTTCTTGTTGTCTTGCATTAATTAGAAGTTCAATGCCATCCAAATAAATAAAGAGCTAAAATAGAACACGAAAACTTGCAAAATGTTATCTATAAAGCCACCTTTTTTTTTTTTTTTTTTTTTTTTTTTTTTTTTACCGCATTCACAGATATAAGCATTTTTTCTAAGTGTAGTAGGTTTTTTTTAAAGAAACAATTTAGGTTGGTGGACCAACAGCAATGCCAGAAAAAGTGTTTCTGTGGCATGGGTTCTGAGAATTTGCAGATTAAAGCCAATCATTCTGCTGGGTTATTTTGTGTCTGGATGCCTTCCACAGTGCAGAAGCCAGCAGTCAGTGTAGGTGGCACAGCAGCAGGAATGAGCAAAATGGAATTACAGGGTGGAATTCCTTCCTTCTGTTCCTTACAGTGATGTGGAGTTGCAAAGTAATGGAGACAGAGGAGCTCATCTGAAAGGGGATTACCTGCCAAGTCAATACTTTTGAAATATGACAGTGGCTTACATTTCACCTTATAATTTTATTTCTTTCTGCCTTTGAAGATTTTTGAAGAAATACTTAATTTTTCCTTTGGTAAGAGCAGCTGGCAGCTTTGCTGAAAAAGCAGCTTTTCTAAGTTTTCAAACATTGGCTGAAGGTGTATTCCAACACCTAATACTTGCAGTTAAATTAGGTTTTCATTTGGTTAGGCATAAGTAAAGACTTGGACATGTTCTCCTCTGATTACTTGTTGGTGTTTTTTATGGGTTTGTTTTATTATTTCTACTTCTTTATTTAAACAATGCAGCTACATTTGAATTGTAAATACTCTGGAAAACATCCAGTTGAAGCAGATGTTTCTACTGTAATCTGTTTAATTGCAAAAAAAAATAGTTTAATTGGTTTTTAAGTTTGGGAATTCTGAAGTTTAAAGTGGCCTGGTCATAGTTATTTGGAAATACTTTGATTTAAAAAAAAAAAACTAATACCACAAACAACTTAATTTGGGAAACATAAAAAAGAAACAATTTAATATTTCTGCAACTTTAGTGAGACTAGCCAAGAGAGGGTGTCACTTCCTTCAGTTAGTCAGCAATTTCAGTTTATTTAATACTTGTAAATAAGAAGTTACTGCATTTAGTCATAATTAAAATGTCCTGCTTCTCACTATTGTAAGAGACTTAACTGCAAATTAATGGATAGATGACATTCAGTTGAGAAAATAAATATTTTATACATACAATTTTTAATATGCTAGCACAGGATAAGATACTTTCAGTGCACTGCTTATTAGGACACAGTTGTTGTGCTGGAGCTCCAGGTAGGAGTACTTGTAGCTGTGCCATGGATGGTCACAGGTAGGGCTTGTGCTTGTTAGCATTTTGGAAAATATCTGCTATTTCTAAAATATTATGAAAAGTAATTTAAATAAACTTTATCAAGAAGCTATGCTGCCCATTCCAAAAGAAGAAGAAATCATGACAAATGATTGTCTGGATTGCACACAGCATTGTAGAGATTTACTTATCTTGTGTATTACCTCTTCTGAAAAGCAAAACTCTAACCTAAAATACAAGCAGTCAAATAGCAGATGGTTATATTTCATACTGCTTCATTTTCAAACTCAATGAAAAATTTTAAACCTTCTCTTTACAAGAAGTTTAGTGTATGTGGATTTATTAATTTTTTCTTCATAGTATTCTGCTACTTTACACTTTTTTTTACAATCTTCTATATATGCAAAATTACATTGCCTTCATTGTTCCACACAGGTTTTCTCAATGAAAGTGGTCTTTGAGGAGTTGGTGAGGCAAAAAATGGCAGGGACTTTAACTTGAAATCAGCAAGGTTTGTTGGGAAAACAAGTATGTTCATTGAAGTTTGAGGTCTTTTTAGTTTCCCTGTCTTTTCAGTGAAGTTAGGTATATTTCTGGATGATTATCTTTCAGTGTTGTTGAGATATGGAGGCAACGTATCATTCAGTCCCAGAGATGTTTCACATAAGTTGTTTGATATTTTACTGTTGCTTTTGGTCTCAGTGAGGTAAATTGCTGACTTTGACATATAAATCCAAGAAAACCTCTTTGTCACTTTTCTCAGCTACTTCCCAGTGGGCAGTTATTCAACCTTTTTGTACTGGATGCATGGTTCTGGGGCTTGATTTTTATTTTCTAAATTTGCTTCTTACAGTTCTTAAAGTGGTGTCTTATTTGTCAGCATGCCAAAATTGCTGAGAAATAACTTTTTAAGGAATAACAGGAGATAAGAAGGGCGAAAAACAGCTAGAGAAGGAGAGTCCTACCTCCTTGCAACACTTGCCCAGATCTGGAAGTGGCTGTGTTTTCCTAACAGCCCTACCTCTGCTTCTGCTGCCAGCATCTGTGGATTTATGGCTCTTGGACCTCTCAGCCTTCCCTATCAGGATTTCAGATCCCTGCCAGCAGGAAGGAAGAGGCTATGTGGAGTTAAGCCCTCTGTCAGTGGAGTTTTTAGTTGAGATGAGCCTGTGCATGTCAGAGCTGCCCTGGAATCCCTTTCTGTGCTTGTGGCCCTGAGTGCTTTGGGAGCTGGCACTGCCAGGCTGGTGCCCAGTCCCTGCCTCTCCACAGGGCTGGGGACAGCCTGGCCTGGCTGCCACCTGAGAATAGCACAGAGTGTGCACTCAGGCTTCTTCAGACTTAGTGGTGGCATTGCCAAATTGTGAAAACTTGTTCCTGCCCATGGAGCAAGCTGCCAGTGGTGAGCTTCTGTGGAAGAGAGGAAAAGCAGGAAAAGGGAAACAATGAGCACTTTGACTTGCACTTTCAGTATCACTTCATTCTCACTGAGATGAGTTTTAAATTTTCTAGAAATGCTGAAAAAATTAGGTCAAGGTTGAGCTGGTGACATCAGATGCAGGAGCCTGAGCCACAGCACACAGGGTGTGAGAGTCAAGGGCACAGTGAGCTCACAGCCACAGTGGTCCTTCCTCAGGGAGGCATTAAGGGAGGGCAGCACTGCCTGGTGGTGAAGGGAAACATGTGAGAAGCAGCCCTGTGGGCCCCCAAAGGGACAGGGAGAGCAGGAGATGCAGCTGCAGGAGTTGTTCTGCAGCTCTCAATGAAAGTGTGGTGGGGCAGATATTCCCTGGCAGCTGTGGACAGGACCATAGCAGACAAATCCCCTCACTGCATCCATGGAGGGCCCCCAGAGGAATGTTTTTATCCCAAAAGGACTGCAGCCAGTGGGAGGGTCCCATGCTGGAGCAAGGGAAAAGTGAGGAGGAAGGAACAGCAAAGAGGAGCTGGGGACAACAGTCCAAACTACTCCAGGAGGGTGGAGATGGAGGAGGCAGAAATGAGGAAAGTATCTAATTTTGGACTTTTTTTCTCACTGTGTTTATAATAAACTCTAGTTTATTTGGTAATAAATTAATTTTCCCCAGGAACAGTCTATTTTTTTGTGATACTAATTTGTAAGTGATGTCTCTATCTCGACCCATGAGCTTTTCCATCTTATTTTCTCCCCTGGTGAGAAGAGGGAATAGAGAGCAACTGGGTGGGTGCCTGGCAGCTGGTCAAGGTCACATCATTGGGAAGTTAAAATCCATATGTGCTCGAGGGTATTTAGCACAAGGGATTAATTTCAATTGCTTTCCTATTAAAGCATTTTCAGAATTTGTGTGTTCAAATGTGGCACATCTGTGAGATCAGCAAAATGTAAGTGATGTTTTAAATAAAAATTTTGAAGAAGGTCTTGAACAATACATACTACTTCAACTAAAGCATGGAGAAGGTGTCCTGATTTGGGGCAAATTTGGGAGAAAACCTCCTTAAGGGTTCCTCCAGAAAGAAATCTTTTCCCAAGCCAGTTGTGGGAGGAACCCCTTAGGAGGTTGAAGTTTGTTCAATAGAAGCAATTTGTGTGTTTTCATAGCCAGTTCCAATGAGATAAATTAATATTTGGCAAATAGAGAGCACTTGATGTGGTAAATAGTAAGCTTCTGGAGAGGTTTGAAATAAATATTGTAATAAAAAATATGTTGAGAATCATCCTAGAGTGTCTCCATTTACAGAGAACAGATGGCATAGAGATTATTAATGGCATACAAAGCTTTTTACCTCTTGGTCATGAGTTTGAACTGCCATGAGGTTGGACGTGATTGAAAGTTGTGGCCATCTGTCTAATGGCCTAAATGAAATGAATTAGTTGTCTAAATCCAGTTACTAAAGAGCATCACCTTCATCATCATGCAGATATCACAAATAATATTAATTTTTGTCTTTAATCAGTTTGCCTTTTGAAAAGGTAATACCTTTTCAAGAACAGCCAAATCTCTTATGGCTTGCAAATTTATTTTTGCCATAATGTAAATTTCCTTTGTTTTTCCACAGATGTGACTGAACACATTAATTTAAAATTTCCTATTTTTAAGGAAGTACATTGAAGTGCTGGTTTATTATGTTGAAGGAGGTATTTTATTTGTTGGCAGCTGCAAAGAGTCTTAATCTGACTCTGATCCCACAGTTATGCCACTGCAGTACCTTTGCTGTGCTCTGTCTCCACACAGATGCAGTGTTCCAAAGGTTTTTAAGGCAAATTTTATTAATTTTCAACTTAACATTCTGGCTCTCTAAAACTCTGAATGATATTAGCAAATTCTGTACTTGGTTCATTTGCAAAGCAAATGTTGCTGTTTTTCTTTTGAGCACTTGAATGATGTCAAACAAATAAAACCTTTTTTCCTAAGCAGATGTTTGTAAGAAAGCCTGATATGAAAAATCTGAGCCTTTTGATTCTTTAGCTTTTAGATCACAGACTTAATTTGCAGACAGGAAAAATTCATAAATGGGGGGGAAAAAAAAAATACTGCCTTAAAAGAAGAAAAGAGACAAATAAACCTTTGCACCCCTAACTGTTGTCTTTGATGTGCTCACTGTATGCACTTTTTGAGAAGAATTTTTATACAGAGATGGGAAATTTATTAAGATATTTGACATATTTCATTATAAACAGCTTTTGGAAAAGCTTGAAATGCTGACTGCTTTCTTTTAGAGGATTATACAAACACAACAGGTCAGGCTGAGGATTCCTATATTCTGTCTGGCATGCTAATAAGCATGAAAGGAATCAATGGACCTCACTACTCCATTATATGTTTTTCCTGTTGTTTTAATGACCAGCTTCTTAGTAGATTACCACATAGTGAAGGAAAGAGAAGTTATAGGGGGATAGGAAGATTAATCTGAATCCACTTTATCATAGCAAGTTGCTTTTATTTCATTGCAATTATTTGTGAGTACTTGTTTTACTTCTGTTGCATTAATGAGTGAAAATCAACTGAACTCAATAGATATAATCCCAAGTAATTTATTTTTTTATAGTTTGATCCTAACTAACTTGTGCTTTTTCAGTCTCATTAAGACTATTCTGCAAAATATATGTAGCATTCTGGTTTTGGCTTGAGAAGTTGATGCATGGTTGGCCAGGCATAGATGGAAGGAATTGTGACATAACTAGACTTTCTGCACCCTCAGTGTCTCCCTTATTTAGGGATTGACTTGTACCATACCCAGTGAGAGGGAGGCTTTTCTGGTGTGGTAAATAACACTTCAGATAGTGCTGAAGGATGTTCTCTCTGCATTATGAAGAATAGGGGGAGAGCTGGGGATGAGCTTGCTTATATCATCAAAACTAAAATTGTTGCTGGACAAAACATGGTGAAGCAAGGGGCAATTTGAGTGTTTTCCTCTGAAAAGCTGAAATGCCTATTTCAAAGTTAATATTGCTCCAAGTGGGAAAGAACACTGGTTACAACCTAGGGAGAGTTATAGCTATTTTGCAGTCTGAAAACCCTTTTTCTCTAGTTCTTTTGGTCATAAGTCAGTCAAAAAAAAATTCACCAAAATCAATGAAAGAGGAGTTTACTGAAGTTATGAAGAAACCCTGCTAAAATGCTGTTAGTTCTATCCATCCACTGCTTCCTCTGAAACCATTCTGAATATTCAATATCATGGAGTGGCAAAATATCTTTTTGTTCTTAAGTAATAGACTTGGTAGCTGCAGCACCATGAAAGGGAAACAAAGGAAATAGTTGATTTTTATACTAAATGAAAGCCTGTGATGTCACTGTCTTCTTTCTGTCATGATACTCGTGGTCAGAGATGATGTTGGCAGATCCTTTCCTAGTGGTTAATGTACTTCAGGTTTTGCTCTGGAATTAACATGAGAAGGAATTGCTTGGGGGACATCCTCCTCTGAACTCCAGAAGTATCAGTGACATTGCCACAAACAGGACGCTTCTCCCCTAGTCCATAACAAAGTGAGCCCTGTGTTTACAGCCTGGATCTAATATTGTTAGCACTTTTTGTTTTAATGATCTGCTTGCAGATCAAGTCTAGATGCTTTCAAGTGTTTTTTTAGTGGTTATTGATGAAGTTACAGGCTCTGTTAGGGACTTAGTGAAATTTTGGCATGTTATGTGCAAGTGGAATGCTCTGAGGAAAGGCAAATCTTAGAGGCTTCATTTGGGTTGAGTGTGGTGCTAATGATGCCAGGGTGGTGGGTTTGATCCCTGCACGGGCCATTCACTCACCAGCTGGACTTGATGATCCTTGTGGGTCATTTCCAACTTGGAATATCCTGTGATTTGTGGCAGGTAAACCCAAGTGTGTGTGTGTGTTCACTTTTTCTTTGTTTACTCCCCTGACTGGAATGGTGAAAGCAGAATTTCCCTGTGACCATGTGCAGGATTTCTTTAACTTGGCACTGACAAAGCTGTGTGTCAGTGAGAACCAGCTGTTTGAGTGTGCAGGGAGAAAATGTGTCATTATCTGGGAATGTTTCATGAGGCTTCTGAAGCAGCTCTGCCCTGTCTACAGCGTTGGTGCTGTTCTGCACCAGCCTTTAAACACACTGCAACTTTATCTGCTGCTGGGTTTCGTTTTTGCAGATAGAATATTGGCCATTAATATGCAAGCAGATACCCAACTCTTATTTGTCCTGCTGTTTCTGATTCAGGCAGGCTGTCAGTGCTGGGGTTGGGAACAAGCTCCGTGGTGTGAAAGGTCTCTGGTTTGTGAACAGCTCTGACATGCACACTGACTTTCTAAGGCTCCTTCAGTCATTAGGCAGTGTTAAATGTATTCCTTTTTTGGTAACTTTCAGGGTGTTTAAAAATTAATTTTGCTACAGCATTTGAAATAATACAGCTGATGTCTTTGAAGATACTTGACGTGTTGCTATTTTTTTCTGGTGACTTTTAAAAGTATGCTGATAAAATTATTACAAACTAGGAACAATAGGCAGGTGAAAAATACAACTGAATCTAAAAGCTACTTAATTAGAAATAATGCAAGTTAATATTTTGCAGTTCCATGTGAGCTGTGTCTACAAAACTATCAGCTTCTGTAAAAATGACTAACTAGGTGATGCAGGAAATACAGGTTAGTTTATTAGAAACTATTAGTGGGGAAAAAATAATCTGATGCAAAGCAAAAATACTTAGTCTTGGTCTAAAAAGCACATGTAAAAGGTTTCCATGTATTCTGCCTCATTTCCAGTCTTGAGCTGAGCTAGATGCAGATGGGCTTTTTTTCACGTTTTTTACTTTGTTCAGTGGTTTTACTGATGTTAAAACTTGTTTCCTTCATGCCAGCAACAGATTTACTGGGTGACAGAACCAGCCTTGTACTTCTGTAAACACAGAACTAGCTTTGTCCCTTTTAGAGAACTTTAGGCAAAGATGATTTTTCATTTTAAGTTCTTCAAATAACTTTTAAGAAAAATATTATTGTCTTGGCTTAAAATGGATTTGATTTTTTTTTTAATCTTGATCAAGGATAAGAACTGTAGCTAATAATGTTTGTTGCTCCTCTGCCAGCCCCCTGTCTTGGACAGAAGTGCTGACCTGAGATGATTTTCAGGGTTTGGGATATTCTTTGCATAAATGAACAGCAAGATGTCGTTTTTACTTCCTGAATAAAAAGTCGTTAATATATTTTATTTGGAAAGGAAGCTGATATGGAACTTGTAGCCATTGCAACTCAATCTACTCTTCTACACAGGAATCCTAGTAATGTTCCTCTGACTTATTAATTTTGCCCTGAAAGAGCAGTTTTGTGGCTGAAGTTTGTAATGGTTTATTACCCCACTCACAGAAGCTTTGGAGGGCATTTTGTATATTTTGGGTTGATCCTGGATAATGACTGAGGCATCTGTCTCAGTGATTAAGCTTGCCAGACCTTCCTGCTAAAGTGTATTTGCACTATCTTGCTTTGCTGAGGAGATGTACTTGTTTGGATTTTCCAAGTTTTTTGAAATTTGAGATCAAATAGATTGATAAATAATTTTGGAGCTGAGGCTGCTGGGTTTTCTGCAGCCCTTACTGAATTAATGAGGACTTTGTTAATTTTGAATTCCATGGAAGCAGGTAGGCTGCTATTTGAGAAGGAACTATGGTGTTTGGGAAGCACTCCCAAATGTGTCTAAGGTTTTATTTTGAGTAGTGTGGAGCATCCTCTGCTGTAAGAATATGTTCAGGCTGCAGGCTTTCACAATTCATGATGCTGTTTATGGTCCCTGGGTAGGTCCTTAAAGATTTTTATTTTATTGCAAAATTAAATAACAATTTTCTTTCCTCTTGATGACTTTGATTCTTGTTAGAGCTGTGAAATGTAACCCTCTGTAAAGAGATGTTTGATGTTAATCTGCACTCTTGATCACAGTATTTACAGCATTCCCAAACTATTTATAGTGAGCAGAGCTATTTATCACATTCTAAAGTGGTTTTTTCCTTATGAAAGAGGTTCTTGAGATTTTGTTGGAATGATCAGGAAGTGAAGCACTGAGATAGTGAAGAACATTAAGTTCTCTCCTGCCAAATATGTGTTAAGGTGTTACCTCGTGTATAAAAGGTTGTTAAACAAATTTGGCTTACCATGGGGGGGTGTCTCCATTATCTTATTATAGATTTTGAATTATCTTTTGGCTTCAGAAGAAGCAGAATGTTAAATTTAGCAGTGAATATCTTCTGAAATTCAAGTGATAAAAGGCACTCTTTTTTTATTTTGGTGGCTTCCTTCTTTTTAAGGAGAATATCCTCTCATTTTGGGATATTTTTAAGCAAAAGTCTAAAAGATACCACTACACAGGAGCACTAATTATATGATTACTTCATTGACCTGAGGTGGTGTTTTTTCTTTTTAATTTGTGCTTTGTACTATTTTCTTAATTCATTCAGAGACTTAGTTGTGTTGGTAGAATGCAGGTGTAACTCGTGCTGAATGCTGTTTGATAATCTGATTTGGTTTTAGTTTCTTTCATAGTACTTAGTTAAATGTTTATTTTTTCCTAACAGTTTTTTAAGTCCCAAAATAGATCTAAGCCTCAAGGAGAAAAATAAAAAGGAAATTATATTCATTGCAGCTTTCTAGTTTTAGAGAACTTGTGAGTGGTGATTGGATACAGTTCATAAATTTGTAAAATATTACATTTGTTTAAATTTCATGTCACAAGATGGCATTGTGACAGAAGGTACACCTGTCTCTCTAGGCTGGCTCTACCTAAATACAGTATTTCTAATTCCAGTCCTCTGTGGTGAAAACCTTTCCATGCCTATCCTGTTTCAAGCCTTGCAATGAACAGCAGACATCCTTAGCTATCACCTTGGTATGGCTGGCATGTTTGCCTGCAGTGTTTTCCCCTGAAATATCAATTCCAAATGAATTTCAAAAGAAGGTAAATCATGTTGAAATTGGAAAGGACTTATTTTCCCCACTTCTGTTGTGCTTACTCTTGTTATGGACAAAAAGGAATTCACCATGTGTATACAGGGCCAAGAATTTACTGTAAGTCCTGATAATGTTTAATGGTCTAAGAATCCAAACTGCCTAATTAATACAGGAAAATCTCAAAAATAAATGCTGTCTTCATCTGTATCCATGTAACCTGTAGCCTATACATACTAGAAAAGCAGCAGTGCATTTTGGTTTTGGTGTGGTAAATGAATCTTCATCTTGCAGCTCTTTTAATGAGATTTATTTAGCAATTTGTTTGCTGCACTTATGGGCTGAGGCAGAGAGGGTTGAGTGATTCTGGGTTCTGTTGAAAATTTATGAACATAACAAATGATGGCTTGTGCTACTGCAGTAGTAGTCTGTGAGCTGCAGCTCAGTGGAGGAGACATCAGTATTTGAGGGAAGAGGAGAGAATGATGGAAATAAGACATTCAGACACAAACTGCTCAGGTTCATTCAGTCTGCACCCACAGAACATAATTTAACTGATTTTCAGTGTGTGACTTATTAAGATGACGTTACTTCATGTTGTTTTTGTTTGGATGCTTTTGGGTCAGTTTAAAGTAGTGTTTCAGTTTAGATGTAGGCAAAAATGGTGAATTTTTTTTTTTTATGAAACTCAAACTTGAGGTTTGTGATATGATGAAGAAATACTCTTCTGTCAATGTTAGGGACATATCAATATAAAAAAGGACAAAACGTTTCTATTTTTTCTTAAAACCATCCAAAATGTAATTGCAACCTGTGCCAATATATATTTGTTTCTTCCTTGAAAGAGTTTTGACACAATAGGTTTAAATTATTTGGGTTCTTGTGCCCTAAGCTTGTTAGTTGTACGAAATTATTCAAACTTTGCCTAAGGAATCCCTTGACAGCTTTGGAAGGTACTTTTCAAGAAAAAATAAATGCAAGAGTGAGATCTGAATCTTGTTGTGCCTCCATATTTAGGAGAATGATTTACTAAACTTGTGGCAGGCCTTTCAAAAGCTTCATGCTTCCCATCAGGGGTGACCCAGGTGGATCTGAATTTCTGTAGCTCACCAGGATATAAAGGAACTTTTGAGAAGCAATTGATCTGCTACATCTTGAATATGTTTTTGCATTAACAAAAAAGAATTAAGAGGGATATTTGTTTAATTTCAGTTTTGGCCTTTTTTTTTGTCCATTTGAGTCTTTGGGATTTCTTCTTCCTTGGGTGGTTTTTTGACTTTCCCAACTTGTATTTTGTAGTATGACCATTTTCCAGAACCACTAATACTCATATCTTTATGTACAATAGTTGTCTTCAGTCAATGGTTAAAAAAAACAAAATCTATTCTAGTACTGGACAAAGAAGATTTAGTAAAAAAAGAAAAAAATAGGAAACCTGCAAGTTCATTTCTGTAGTTACTAGAAATAATTTTCAAAGGGAATAAAATGGTCCAAAATAGATATCAGATGACTGGAGCAGGAGTATGAAAATGAAGAGTTAAAATGTGTTGAATTGTGTGTTTCAGAAGAGCAATGTTCAGATGCACAGGTTGCAGCTTCAATTTCTGAAGTAAAGATAAGTTATGCAAACCAAAATAACATGGATCAGAGAGGAAATGCTGGGATTTTTTGAGCTATAAAAAGTTTTGAAAATAAGGCTTGTCTATGAACTTTCCTGTAAGGGAAATATTGTTAAGGGTGATATTATGCTGATTTGGAATTTATTTTTATGAAGCAGCAAGAAATAAGATCTAGACTTGTGAAATAATGTATAATGACCACTATCTGCCCAGACAGTGGCACCACACTCTGAAACTTAACACTTAACAGGATCAGTGAGTGTGGATACTGAATTTGTGAAGGAGAGCTGGAAGAGTATTTACTATATAATTATTAGCTACACTTCTGGCAGCTCAGGGACACACTGGTTTTGTTGGCTGTTAGCCTGCAGCCATACTTAAGGTGACAGGAAGGGCTCAGGATGGTTGAGAAATGCAGAGAAACTGTTTACCCATCAGATAACACCTCTGTGTAATCTGCACCACTGTGCTGCACTGAAATCCAGATCAGTGTCTGTCAGGCAAGTACAGGGAGCACTGACAGAGCTGGTGCTTGGAGGCAGCTGGTGACTTGCTGCTTCATCTGAAATTTGAGTGAGTCACAGCAAGGAAAGTGTTGAGCATGTGATTCTGTGAAACAGCCTCTGATGATGGGCTGCAGCATGCTGGAGAGCAGCTTCACAATAGCAGGTTCAGCCTTGTTTTACTGAATTAAAAATGACAAAAATATTGAGTCCAAATGCATATAGTTAGCTTTCAAAGCAAAGGTTGGTTTCTTAAAACCTATGTAGAAGATTTTAGACCATTTACTATTTAAATAATGGTTATAGACTTAGTTGGCAGAGGATGCTCACATGAAAGCAGAACACTCAGTTTGGCTGTGTTCTGTCTGATCAGACTTGTTACTCATAATTGGAGAAGGCAAATTTCAGTCTGAATAATTCCATGAGTAAGACTTCAAATACTTCCCTGATGGGTTATTTGTTTTATTGACTAAAAATATAAATGTTGACTGAATCCTGGTTAGCAAAAAATTCTAAGATGCTTTCCATGCAACAAAAAATATGAACCATCTTCTGATGATTGCTGTACAGCAAAAGTGATGGTGTGCTTCAGGCTTAAAGCCAAAGTTTGACTCATGAACTTGTTTGTCTCAGCTGGAAAAGGTGTGAGAAAGGTCATGTTCTTTTTTTGTGTGTGTGATTGGGTCAAAATAGAAAGATCACAACTCAGTTACTGGGTGGGGACACTTCATAAATTAACCATGCTTCTTGATATTAGATACTGAATTAGATAAAGAAAATTCTGAGCAGAAAGAAAAGCTCATTTGATGGAATTGGTGACTACTAGGGAGTGCTCACTGAAAAAGTTACTGTAGTGCTACACCTACAGAAAAAGTCTGGAACAATTGCCAAGATTGCAGATGTTTTGCTGTGAAAGAAATGAGCCTAATGAGAGACTGTCTCAGCTGACTGAAACAAAGGAAACTTCCCAGTGAGTAGCAATTCAGGCAAATAACAGGGTTAAAATGTGAGAAGTGTGTGGTAAGGTTTGCTGGGTGAAATGAACCAGTGCAGTCTTTCTGATTTCTCCTTTCAAATTTTCAGGTGTGATATAAAAATATTGGGCTTTTCTTATCCACTAGAAGTAGTATTTTTATGGACACAAAGAAGAGTTAAGTACTGAAAGTAGTTTCTAAATTTAAAGAATATGGAGTTCTTAGGTATCCTTTTTTTTTTCTGAATTAATGTGATCGCCACACCAGCTAAATTAGGAATGTCACAGAGCTGTCAAAACATTCTATTATTCCTTTCTCCCACTTCTTTTTGGGGTGCCCATAAGTTTTTTTTTTTTCTATTGTATTGAGCTAATAGTAGGAAACTTTAACAGAGGGTTTCTTTAGTTCCAGTTATGTTGCAAGAATACAAAAATACAAAAATACAGGAAAAAAGGAAGCAGAAATGCAGGGATTCAATTTGAACTGCAGTTTCCTTCATCAGCTCATCCCAAAACTTTATCAAGCCAACTAAGTCCTTTCACATCTGCCTAGAGAAGATGAATCCAGATGACCTACCTTTATTTGGGAAATGGGAAAGTAGGTCTTGTTAAATACAGTTTTGACCTAAAGAAATAATATATTGTCATAGGAATATTATACATTGTTTTTTCCAGAAAACTTACACAGTGGGTCTGAAGTAGTCATGATGACATAAGTTTTCAAGGCAATACTTAAATGTTTAAAGAAGAGAGATTGCTGGGCTTTCCTTTGCAGCCATCAATGTGTTTTGGAGTAATTCTGTACTCACTTCAAAAAAAAAGCCTCTAGACAGAAGGCAAGCAAACTGACAAACTGTTTTCATATGGTTCAAAAAGAGTTATTGGGTATTTTAGATCAGGAAAAGCTCTTTGCCCTGAAAGTCATGTGGGTTTTTTGGTTTTTTTTAGATTAGGACAAATTGTTCTGTGTGCTGACAAGAACTAAAAAAAGCAGACATTTGGTGCATAAAGATGCTTTTGATTGGTGTTTTGTAAAAAGCACCAACTACAGAAGCTGAAAATTCTTTACTTTTCTGATTTCTCCCTCATGTGGGGAAGTTTGTGGTTCAAGTGGCACATCAGTCTGCATTTCAATTGGGACAGGAACTGATGCTGATTTACAGCTTAAACTTTTCATCTCCCTTTTTGTTCCTAACTACCAAAGTACAGAAAGCTTTGTAGCCCAGATACAGAAGAACATGTCTGGACTGAATCAGGCTTAAGGACTGTGTTTCATTCTTCTGTTTCCAGCAGTGAGTGCAGTAGCCCAAGTATTTGATACCTCCCTTAATATCCCTATCTTAATTTCATGAATTTCTAGAGCCAGATGTGGGGTTGTACATAATTATCTAGCCTCATTTAGTTGTTTTTCCATGAACTTGCCTAGCCCCTAGTGTAATATTTAGCTTTTACTTATCTTTTGGAAAGGAGTACAGTGAGTTTGTCTCCCATTGCAAGCAAACTGCTTCCTTTTGTTTTAAATTACAAATTCTTTTTGATGAGTACTGGGTTATGTATTACAGTGATACCTACCTGCTCTCTGTGCCATGGGTGACTATGGAGAGTTGTAGTCATGGCTTTTAAAATTAATTGGCTGCTGCATGATTTTGTCATTGCTGTTACTCATGGAGTTTTTCCCAATGTTTTTTTTTCCCCCTGTATCCTTGTAGATGAGGTGATCTGAACTTAACACAGTATTCAAGATGCTGACAAACTGGGTTTAGACTATAGTCCAATGATGACCTCTGTTTTGTTTGGTTTTCTAATAATCACTAGCATTTCATTTTTTTGGGAGGCGAAAAAACCCCAAAACAAAACAACAAAATATTGGCTTGATTTTTGTAGCACTATACAAGAGCCTCATTCCTGAATGGAAATAGTCAGCTTAGCCTCTGAAAGTGCAAACATGAAGTTTAGGACTTTTGCAATGTGTGTTACAATTGGTTCTGAAATTCATGTACTGTTTCGTTGGAAGTCACAGAGTCTCATTAAGATAATTTGCAAGTCTTCATTTTGCCCATTGTACTTACTATTCAAAGTAATAGCAGCATTTGCTTCTCCCTCTTTTTCTAGATAATTTATGTGAATTTGGGTTTACTGCTATTTATAAACGTTGCTTTTGGTTGAACTGAAAAACTGGGATTAGAACTGTCAAGGTGGTTTACAGCATCAAGTTACAGCATTTAAGTTTACAGTCAAGACTACTTACAGCATGAGTCTCTGCCCACGGTTTCAGATAAAACATATTCCCTTTTGTTTGTTAAAGTCCCTGAGGTTGTTTTTCCTGGTTGTTCCTGCTCAATATCAAAGTTTCTCTTTGTCCTTTATACTAAGCCAGCTCCATTTCCTGGTGTTTGCACTTCTAAACTTTTTCCCTTCACTGTTCTTCAGGTGTGTGAGCAGCTCTCCATCAAAACAAGCCAGCTGCTTCACAGCACTATCAGTTGCAGATAAGTACAGTCCTTTTCCAGTGACTCCTGGAAAAACAGTCTTCAACTTGTTTGAAGTCATTACATCTCTATTCAGCTGCTGTGAAATTACACTGAAACCTCTCTGATATTCTGTTCCTTTCTCCTCAGGCACAGTCTCTTTTCTGTTTTTTTTTGTTTGAGGTTTTTTTTTCTTGGAGATGTTTTAAAGTAGTAGTTATCATAGTAGCAGCTTGATCTGTGTTTTATGAACTCTACTGCCACAGGTAAATGAAGTTATACAGAAAGCAGCAGCTGCCACTGAATGTAGGGGAAATCCTTCTGTAGTCATGTGCATCAATAAAAAGATGCTTACTGTAGTTATGGGAACTGAGGTTCTAATTTTATCTCTGTTGTGCCATTAGGCTTTCAGGTTAAGTTAAAAAAAAATAAAACAACAAACTAACTTTTATTTTCCCTCTAATTTATTTCCTAAGAGATTGTGGAGTGAATTATTAACAGTAACCATGGTAGGAGATGGGTTTTATTTTCCTGCACTCTGTTTTTGGGGGTTTGTGTTTTTTACTTGATCTGAATGCTTAAATGTTAGTAGGATTCCTGAAAGATGCCACATTAATTTGTAAAGAAATTCAGCCATATATGAACTGTATGTTGAAGAGAGGAAATAGCTGGACAGGAGTGAGGCTGCATTGATGTTTGAAGTCAGATGAGGTGATGGGGTGCTCTGCATTTGGGTGAGGAAATGGATCTGTTGTGCCCAGCTGAAGTGGGAAGTAGGGAACACAATATGGAAGGGAGTAGGCCACTAGGAATTGAACCAAGAAGATTATTTTGGGAGTGATAATCTTCGTTAGGAGAGCCAGATGGAAAAGGTCTTGAACTACTTGAAGAATCTGGAGGCCAATCCCAGAATTCTTGAGTCTCAGACTTGGTCAGGTGTTGGCAAGTAGCCATGAAATTCACTATCAGCAAACACCATTTCTCTTGCTGGTTCACACAGCTGCTGTAGGTTAAGATCTTTTATCAGTCAGGACTGTCAGCATTCATGTGATTTCTTCAATTTTAACTTGCCTCCCCATTCTCCCTGTGAGTATGTATTATAATTTTCTTTAATTACATGTTCACACACTGCCTTTCATTAATGGGTGGTATTTGGAGAATGAGAGCTGTACAATTAATGAAGCTGTTGTCTCTAGGGTTTCCTCTGTAGCTTGGTGCAGAAACAAAGTCATGTAGTGAATGAAACAGATGAATTAGGGGGAATAAAATAATGGTCTTCCAATGTAAATCATTCCAGAAGATCACTTTTCTTGTGGCTTCTGATTCTGAAGTTGTTTAACCAGTTTTTCATATGTCTCCAAAGCATTGCTCATAAAAGTGACTTTAATATCTTGTCTCCATGGAAGGTGTCTTGGAGTGGCTTTCCAGACACCAGCAGCACAGGAAGGACTTCAGTTACCTCACTGAATATCTGAAGGAGGAAAATTCTTTGAACTCACAGCTACAGATGGAGCTGTGTTGTGCCAGGGATCACAATCTTCAATTTATGGGATGCTGATGAAGCCATATCTTACTTCAAGGGGGAAGAGGGTTTGAGAGATTTCTAAACCCGAATTGTATGACTGCAGTTTTTTTTCCTGCTGTCACTTTTGAGGAAAGCTTGAAGAGTACCCCATGCTGCTCTAGGCTGGTTTGTCTCACTGTCCTTGAGTTTTCTATAAATCCAGTGGAAGGAAATGAGAAAACACCTGTTTACTCCCCAGTTTACTCAATAGTAGAGGGTATTTGATGCCTTTGTACTCCTTGTGAAATAAGTATATCTACAAGAGAATGACATGAAAGCTAAATGGTGGATAAAATGATTCTTCCTGTCAATGACAGACTTAGGTATGAATTGCATTTACATGATAAAAACAGTTGTATTTATGTACTGAAAATAGATTTCTTGATATCCCTTTAGCATTTTGTAGTAGTTGTGCTTTTCTGCTAAGATGTTGGCTTTAGAAGTGCACAAGGCTAGCCAGAACTCTTCCTTGGTTCTGTCCCCAGAACCAAAACACTGGTGGAGCCTGGGTTCTTCAGCATGGATCCAATCCATTCTGGCTGTAGGACACTTGTTACCCTGGCATGAAGTCCTGCCATGCTAAATGGAAATGCAAAACTTTTCCTCACCATGCATATCTGATACTGGCAGAGTTGAATAGAGCTGTGATGACTGATATCCCAGCATGAGAAGGAATGTAAAATAAGAGTGGACCACAAACTTCACACGTTATGAAATGTATTTAAACTAGTCCGAGTGATTTTTTTTTTTTTTTTTTTTCTTCCCCTCACTTTTGGTAAATTATTTTTTTCAACAATTTGTGGAAAAGTGCCTTGTAACTAACCAAGCAGTTGTTAAATCTCCCTGAAATTTCATGAAAGCCTTTTCTTTGGCAAATATTTAATCACCAAACCTTGTTAGAAATGGTAGCAACATTTGTACCTTAAAGATTAAATCCAGGAGGAGGTTTGCTATGAGCACAGAAAATAAGGTCTCTGCAGTATTTGTATGTGGGGGATAGTTGGTGGTTGTGAGGTTACAGAAATTTTAATGGGCCACTCTCAGTGTCTTCTCCAATATTGACTGTGATGTTTTCTTTTCTCATCTTTGGAGAAAGTTATAGCATCACATACCTTTACCTAATAGGAATCTTTTGGTAAAAATAAAAAAGAAATGAAATGTTTCTAGAGTACTAGGATACATTGATGAAGACAGATAAACACAAGTGCTTAATTCAGAGAGAATTTTTTTTTCAATAAATGATTTATAGGACTGCATTTAATGATGAGGACAATTCTAAAATAATAGTTCATCTACTTTGTGGTCTGAACTTTCAAGGTTTTCTTATGTAATAATCTTCTATTTTTAATAGTCTTTTAATGTGTTAGATGTAACACATAGGTGTAAGCCTTTTGAAGAGTTTTTTTCTCTAAATTTGAGCTTAAAAAGTAAAATTTTGATTGTGAATTGTTAGGCTTGATGATATGCCATTATTTTAAAAGGAGCATTAACAGAATCTATACATTTTTATAGTTCTGTATACTTTTTGATGTAATTTAGAGAAGAAGTAAATAAATTCCTCCCTTGTAGGTGAAAAACTGAGCTAGTTTTGCTAGCAAATTTTCTTTTAAATTATTTTCTTCATATAAAATTCTTAACTATTTTTAACAAAGTTTGAACTTTTTTATAGAATCAGTCCCGTGTCAATACCAGATAGACAATTACACATGAAGAATAAAAGCAATGAAAGAGAATGTGAATTTTAAAATATTTACACTGATTCCAATTGCTCAATTATTAATGGGCTTAGAATCTTGAGGATGACCTTTAGTTGAGTTGTTAACCAGTTCTATGCAGTTTTCTTCTAATTAAATGAAGAGCACTTACAACCTGATATTTCAAAGTGTGGAAAAATCAAAGCTAATCTTTCACCTTCTTTTAGGCTTATTTTTTATCATTAATGATTTTTTGCTTTTCTCAAATTGCCTTCTGAATCACTGGCTTTATTTCAAAGTGATAATGCCATTGAGTATTGGCAAACTGGTTTCAACAGAGTTTCTGTTTACCTGTTCTTTGTTAAAAGCTTGAGGACAATGAACAGAGTAAAGGAAGGGGCTGTGATGTTTTTGTGAAATGGAGCTTATTTAAGGAAGGAGCTGCACTTTTACTAGGATATCCCTGTTTTCCTCCCACAAACAGGAATATGTTTGTACACTCTGTCAACTATAGGCATGGCAAAAATGACTGTGCTCAAACTTTGTGCTGGAAAAATTGTCTATATAAGAATTCTCAAGGATTGCTTGTAATTTATGTTTTTTTTAGCACCATAAATTCATTTCAGTTCAAGTAACTGGAATTTCTGGCCACAAGAACCAAAAGGATATGTGTAATTGTCCTCAGTCATGCATGTATATTATGCTCTGTATTTTAATTTTTCTGTGGGACTCTCCCAGAAGAAATGTGCTTTATATTTTGTAGCTGTCACAGGATGCCACATCTGAAGGTGTGCTGATTTTCCAAACCCTAGATCTTTATGGGGAGAAAGCAAGTTCATTATTTACTCTTTAACTCAGAATTTTGTTTGGCATTTTTGGTTTGTCTCAGGTTGAAGAGTCACAGTTATTTCCTCTACAGAAATAATTTGGTACCTTGTTAGTCTGAAATATATTCCCAGCTCAGCTGCTGGAAGAACAATCTCTCATTTAAGATGCATCTTTGGCTGGTTGATATTTTGACCATGAGTAGGGGAAAATGAGATTTAAGGCTTACCAACACCTTTTAGCTCCAGCTGAAATCAACCATCATAAAAATATATGTGCCATTTCTTTTTCTTTCACATATCCCATTCAGGATATTAATGTAGGCTCTGATCTAAGCCTTATCCACTGTGAGCCAGATCCTAATGTGGTAAGGCTGGATCTTTGGAGTTTGACTTGACCACAGTAACAGATTGGAAACAAGACTATTATTTTTGATCTGGAGCTTAGTTTAACCTTGCTGCTTTACCACCTGTGAAGGACTGAATTTGCCACTTGGTACATTTGCCTTCCTTAGCTAAAGGTTTCTGAGATGAGCATGTTGTTCAGAGCCTTCCACAGGAGTGAGCATCTAATAACCAGTGTTGTCCATAACAATCAGTATTTTTCCTGCAAAAAATACTACTGTACTTAAATGCATGATAGCACTTTGATTTGTGATGTTTTAGGAGAAATTAGAGTATAAAATATGAGACTGGAGCTTTGTGATTCTGAAAAGAAGATAAACCTAGACAGTGTACTGCTTTTACTTTTTGAGCAGCAAGCAAACAGAAGGGAGGTCAAGGCAGTAAAGATGTTAGCACATTTGCACTTTAAATATCAGTGTAGTTGCTAGTGTTCTGTATTTTTTTTTTCCTAGAGTTGTAAGATGAAATTTAAGAGAAAGTTTCTGAAATTCTTAATCTCTGCACCACTGTTATGTTTTTTTCCATTTCAAAGTTTGCTTTAGGACCAACAATTAAAATAAACTATGTCCAATTTCAACATTTGCAAGGCCTCTGAACTGTTAGAAAAGCAGATAAATATTGCAATCTAATAGGACAAACAAGAGGTTTTAAGTTTCCATACAAACTTGAGCTTTCTGGCTCTCCTGTGTTATATTAAAATGTTAATGTCCAGGTATTTGAGAGAGGCTAAGTGTTCAGCAGAGCCTCCTATCCATGCATGTGTTTAACTCTGAGATATTTTTCTCTTCTCAGTCACCTCTTCCTTCTAAACATAGTGTAAAAATTGATTCTGGGAAGATTTATGTGCAAAACCAAATTTATATAATGTTAAGAATCAACTTTGAGGCAGACTGGTAATTTTCAGTCATCAGTCTGTTTGTAAAAACCAAACTGTAACATTTCTTCTATTAAAATTCTTTCGTTTTGTTAAGTTGTTCTTGTCATGACTGTTGTGCTCTGAAATAATTTCAGTGTTCAAAATTATTTTAGTGAATCTGCAATTGAGCAAGTCAAATTTATCTCTTGTCCTGCAAACCAATTATAGTAAATTACAGTCATTCAGAACCTAAAAACTGTAATAGCTCTGACAGAATTATGAGCAAACTAATGGGTCATTTATTATCAGATAAGTTTGCTTTCATTGAAAATGAATATATACTTGGCTATTTTTCCTTCTAACTCAAGAATGGCTGTTAAACCAAAAAACTTGAAAGAGAGCCTGCTATATTGCTGTAATATAGTTCTACCTCATACTGTGCCAGCAAAGATCTATTAGATTGGAATAATATTTCACCACTAACAGAACTGACCAAGTTAATTTTTATTTCAATGGAACACTTGTTAGCACTTTATAGTCTACTGTCAGCCTGGATAACAATACCCAGGGTGAAAAAATACTGTTGCTAAAAAAATAGTATTTGTATTAAAGACTCTTTCCACCACTTCAAGTTGTCTTCCTTACCAGAAAGGAGAGGGAATTTTTGCTAGCAGTATTGCAGGGTGTACCTGTGAACTATCAACAACCAAACTGTCCTAATGGAGATAATAGGTGGTTATTGCCCCAAAATTTGGCAAATGAAACTGTCATTGTGTTTGTGGATGAATTTGAAAATACATATATTAATATCAGATATGAATGATTCATTGTTTTTTATGCAGCAACAGTAGCAAGCACATGCAAATCTGGATCTGCATTCTCTAACACTGGTTTGGTTTCTGCACAAAAAGCTAAAAGACAAATAATTTTGGTTCTGAGTAAGTTTTTTTAATCCATGTTGTTTTTTGGGTTATGGACTTTGCTAGATTCATATTGGTCTGTTACTTTCTCTAAAATTCCAAAGTCTTTCTAAATCTGTGGTGCCTTCTGATGCATTACAGAGAAACCTGATGCTTCTTTGATCAACATATCTGATCTCATTTTAAATTTAGGTTTGAGCTTTGTGTTTGTGTGCCCAGGAGAAGAACATCAGTTGTCTATAGCTAGAGGCAGTTTTGAGAAATTTTTTAATAGGTTAATTGATTGATATGATCAACCAGCCTAATCCAGAAAATCTCAGGGAGATGGAAGAGGCTTTTTTAGTAAAGGATAGTTAACAGAAGGGGTCAAAAAGATCAGCTATCATGATGAATATCAGTAAGTGCCAGGAGAATCTAAGCCTCAGACTGCCAAGGAAATAAGTTGCTGAAGGCTGTTACTTCAGCTGAACTTAATCCAAGGGGACTTCAGGCAGGATGAGAGAATTTGGAGTTACCAATAATTTTTAATTCAATTTATAAGACAGCAGAAAACTAGATAAAGGGTAGAGGGAGACATCAAGATGTAAGTAATAAAAAATACCTTTTATTTTTCCAAATTATTGGAAGAAATAAAATTCTTGGAAGCACCAAAATACTGGCTATGGAATGATATCCAAACAGTGCTTGAAACTAAGGTGTCTCACCCTCACCTCCCTCTGTCTAAGAGCAGGTACACAGGAAATGCAAAGCCTGGTTATTATTAATTGTGATATTGGGACATCCACTTTGGGAGTGTTAATGGTAGAGTTGCATCTTAAAGACCTTTTCCAATGTAATAATTCTGTGTGGTGTTGATAAAAACTCACTGAGACACTTTGAGTTTACCAAGATGAGGGAAAGAAACACATCTCTTAGGAAAAGTAAATTTTAAGAGATGCAAAGCCTGTGGTGAAAAGGTGCAAGGTGAAACAGTTGAATTTATCAGCTGGGCTCTCTTTGGTACTGCCTCATCTGACCTCAGATAATTTAGGCAGAGTAATTCTCTGCTACAGGGGTATTTGCAGTTCACTTTTGCTTAAAGTTCTTTCTCTGTCTCTTTTTTTTTTTTTGATGTTTTGGATTTTTTTTTGTTGTTTTCCTTTTTTTCTATTATTTTGCTTTTCAATACTAGGGCTGTTGAACAACTATAATTCTGTAAATGAGTATGTTTGTGCTCTGATCTGTGATTAATAACCTTTTTCTTCCTCTTCGTTTTGTGTGACAAAGTCACCTGTATTAGCATTACATTGTGGTAAAGCTTTTTATATCAGTCTGCATTTTTTTCTAATCATATGGTGTTTTTATTGGAGTCATTAGCTGTTAATGATGTTTGTGGGGAAAAAATGAATCAGTGAAATTAGATTTTAGCTGGTATTAATATTTAAGTATTTTTCATAAAGGCATGGTAAAAAAAACGTTACAGACTACTTTCCTAAGAGGTTCTATTTTTAAAAGAGAAAATTAAATGGACAAAGTTTCAAAATTTATAAATTCAATCTCCAAATAAATACAAAACCCCAAACTTATCTGTGGTTAAATTTTCTTGCTGACAATCAGATATTTGCAATGGCTTGCTGATTACACTTGAAATTGATGAATCACTTACTGAAGTGTCTGCAAAAAAAGTAGTCCTCAAATGCAGTGTAAGCCATAGGAGAGTAAAATCTTTGTATCTTTTTCTGTCTTTAAAATGAAGGCAGGAGGAATCTATTGCTAAAGACAGGGTTTTTAATATGATGAGCAGAAAAAGTGACAAGAATTCTGCTACTGTAGGGACCAAGGCTCTAATGAAAGTATATCAATATATTAAATAGGTGATAGAAGATGTTAAGAGAAAATTGGGCTTTAAAGGAAAGCAGGGACCTTTGCCAACTCAGATTCTTAGATTTTGCTGTTTAGAATTGTGCAAGCTTGTGTTATCTAATGATGAAAATGCTGCATAATTGAGAAACAATTAAGAAGGTGAAAATATAAGGAATAATAATATAAAAATTAATTTGCATAGGAAGAATTAAAATTATTAGTAAGGGCTTAGGGTTTTTTAAAATGGAAATTATTTCAAGTTTGAGAAGAACAAGAATATAAATGCCCACATGGTATCATTATACATGTGTTTTTGTGTTTTAGTTGATTTAATTGATAAATTCATTCAGAGTCCTTTATTTCATGTTTTTGGGAGACTAGGTGAGGTATCCTGCATAGTGTAATTATTTCCCTATTTTTTTTCTCATTATATTTATTTACTTTTTTCTATATACATAAATAGCTAGATAACCATTAAATTGAGTCAATGCCATCCCTGTCAGTGTTTGAGGCATTTGGAAAACATCCTTAATAATTTGTTTTAATGTTTGGTCACCCCAAAGTGGTCAGGTAGTTGGACTAGGAGGTCCCTTCCATCTGAAGTACTTTTCTGTTCCAGAACTGTTATTATCTAATTTGTAGGCTGAGAAGAATGTTATGTGCTGTGAATTACCCTTAAAAATATAAGGGGATGCACAAACATGCTGACATGCCTCAGGTGTGCTTAGTTTTCATTCTTACCTTATTCACAGTATATTTATCAGTAATAATGGCATTGTATTTTACTTAAAATGACAAGCAATGCCATTATTGAATTGTTTATTTCAATCAGAACTGCTTGCAGTGTGTTCATCTAGTTTATGACCACTTGTTCCTCAATCTGTCTTTTTCTGGAATCTAAAAAATCCTTAATTGCAGGTTTTCCGCATAACAAAAGGCACATTTAAAAATGGAAGAGAAAATGGAAGACTTTCACAGAGAGTAGATGACAAATACAAATTTTACTTTCTGTGCTTTTAGTTTAAAATAGAACATGAACAAGTCTAAGATGCCTATACACAACTTATTTTAGGGCAGAAGTGTAGGACTTTATGACCACACGAGATCAGTAAATACAATCAGAATCTCTGTTAAGTCCCAGCACAAACTAGAAGTGGAATATTCTTTCTTTTACCAGCTTCTTCTGTTTGACTGTAAGCTGTTTTACTTTTTATACATGGCTGTTTTTCAGCAAATCCCTTCTGATAACATGGACCCATTAAATTTCCTTAGACTTCTTGTACCCTTCTTTTTTAGAAGGATAATTTTCCTTGATGATTTTTTTTTTGGGTAAAGTAGTGCTATACTGAACTTATTATTTTGATGATGGAATAGTTTTATTTAGTCAAAGAATGTCTGTTTTAATATTCTTTAGCTGTTTTTGAGATTGAGATTATTTGTTTTTCTATTATTGAGAACTGTATGCAGCCTATCAGTAATTGATTATTTCCTGCCTCACATTGAAATAAGTATTAATCTTTTTGTGTGGTTCAATAATGAGCTGGGGCATTTTGCAGTCAAAGACAAAAAGGAAAAGCTTTTCAGCAATGATTCTGTTGAGTCTTGTCTTTGGTAGTAATTTCCTGAAGTTTGGCAGAACTTCTGTATTTCAAGTTCCTGGCATCATTCTTAACCTTCTAGGTGTGTGCCATTGACTGGATAAATATTTCCAATAAAGTTTACTGTGTGGATAAATCTTTTTTTTTAAATGTAAAGTATTTTCAGTTTATTATATGGTATTGAGAGCTTAAAACTCAACTTTCTTTGGTCAGATCTGCTATGAAACAGAAATACTGATGCACCTCAAATGGATGCTTCAGTGAGAGTTTAAAGCAATTATGCAAGTCATTAAGCTCTAGATTACACCAAAATGCTGATCATAACATTGTAGGAAGACTATATTCTGATTGCCACAATAAAAACATCTTCTGTTAGTCAACCACAAAATATTTTTAGAGAAAGAAAGATGCACATTTAAACAAAGCCCAAGTCCCAGGAGAGATTATGTGCATATAGAAAGGAGAGCTAATGTTTTTCCTTGAGAACAGTAGATATGGTGTTTTGCAATAAACAGGAGCACTAATGTTGTATTTCTTTTCATAGTTGATTTACTAGAGTTTTAAAAAGCTGCAAAAAAAATAACATGATGACTGTGCCTTTTTTTTTTTTTTTTTTTTTGTTATGTTAATCTTCTTTAATTTTAAGAACTGAGGTGTCACTCTAAACATGGAAAATGTTATATTCACTGTTTGGGTTATTTTCTTCTCATCTAAATGTTTTTATTTTTTTTTTTTTTTTTTAAAGCAAGTCACCTACTCAAATAGCTTTTTATTTCTCTAGAAGATGGCAAAAGATTCAAGGACTCATGGCAAAATACACAAGAAGTGAGGAAGAGTGGCTGCTGCTAATTGGCTGCATGTAACACTTTTACTGAAAGACATTTCTATGAAAAAGCTGATGCCTTCTGAGAACATTCAGTTACCTGGAAAAATACCTGTTTATTTGCATTGCAAAAACTGCAAAAATATTTAATTACCCATTGACAGCATCTAATGGCTATGCTAATGTGATTAGTGAATTTAAAATTTTTGGTGGTTTTTTTAATGTTTGTTTGGCAGAGTTTTTGGGCTGGTGGCTCACGTGCTGTGACTGCATTACTTTTTTTATTTCTTCGGTTTGGATCTTTGAGAGGTCTCTGGCATACACAAATTCACTGCTGTTTGATTTTGCAGATTCCTCTCTCCATGTGTTTTTCAGTTTAACAGCATGATGTGCTCTTAGGATTCCTGCACGTGCTGTTGCTGACACTGTTTGGGTTTCTCCTAGGCTGATCTTGAATCCCAAGGATTCTGCATAGGTAGCAATTCTCTCTGGAGTATGAAGTGTGTATTAGCCAACAAAGCATGTTTGTCTGCAAAGCCCTGACACTTCTGCACAGTCAGCTGTTTTATTTTTTCCTTTGACCTGTGTCTCCACTATGCCTTAAAAGGAGGAGGTTTTAGAACACAGAACTGCTGGGTAGCACTGCCTTTGTGAAACTTGCTTTGTAAGTTTATTTTTTGTGCTGTTTAGTTGCATTTTGTATTGGCTTGCTTTTTGGATGGACCCAGACCATTGTTTGTAGCCTGCAAACCATTCCCGTGGAGCAAAGTCCTGTGTGGAAGCTGCACACATCCCATCAGTGTTGTCAGCACGACATTGGTCTGTTTTCTGCCCCATGGAGGCAGGTGATCATGGGCATTGCCTTTGTCATGAGGTTTTCAGGTCAGAATTGTCTGGTGTGAACCTGGATGTGATTACATGATAACCAGATGCAGAATGAGTCCTGACAAGAAGCCCATTTGAAAGAAAATACTGATTCAGACACTACTGAGCTATTTTGGTGGTTTTGTGAGGGCTACTCATTATTTTTATCTGGTATATGTGTTACAGGAGGCCTTGAGCTCAGGTCTCTTGTTTCCTTTAATCCAAATTCTTACTATAACTTCTCTACTCTGTCTTGAATCTCTGGTTGATTTTACATGGGAATTAAAGTATTACAAGGAAAGCATGCTGAAAAGAAGGTTGTTAGTCTGATGCATCGTCTTCCTCCTCCTAAATTGCTGGTTTTTGATCCAAAGCAACTCTTAGTGTGTTATCTTACACTCATGGCTCTTATTCAGAGACCTATTTCTTATGTCCATATTGCCATTGACTTGTCTTGAACAATTGTGGGGCTTGATGTAACAAAAGGCAAAGCAAGTACAAACCATGTAAACCATATTTTGGTAGAGTTGTCAGCTGCTGTTGTGCTTCAAGAGAGATGCTGCTTCAGCAGGCAGCTCTTCTGAAAGAAATGCCTTTAAAAATGAAACTAAAATGAAATGCTTGGAGTGAAAAAAAAAAATAAAAAAAGAGAAGAAACACTAAGCTCAGTGCAGTTATGATGAGATTGCCTGAGAGCACTGGGAGCAAGCCAGGCATAAAAATTAAATGCCTATCTGCTTTTTGTCTTGGAGAAATATCTTAAAAGCTGCTGTGCTTAGAAATGCCTAGAAAACTGGTTCAGAACCTCACTATTCTTCCTAGGAAAGATCTGCCTTTCTGAAGCTCTGTTAAAATGTATTTTCTGTCATGCCTCAGATGAAGTTCCAAATGAGCCGAGTGACTTCCTTGGTTCTCAGCCTCCCACAAATGTCCCCTGCCTTGTGCAGAACAGTGACTTCTTCAGAGGAACAAGGTTTTCTAGGTGACTGTGCACAGACCTCGAGCTGATATGATTTAGTTACATAAATATAACTAGACCAAGAACTTGGAGTGCTTCAGGAACATCTATCAAGCTGGTTTTTATAAACATTGCTTTTGTTCTGTGGATTCAAAGAAATCACATGCTACCCAACATACCTGACAAAACTAATCTTGTTAAATGGCTTTACATTCTATGTCCAGGTGAACAGAGTTTAATTTTTTTTTGGTCTAGAGAAAATGTGAACAATTTTTGTATTGTTGCAGCTGTAACTTTTGTTTCAGAAAGAATGAATCTAAATTCTTCTGTGCTTCTGTAATTGGTAACTTCTAGCTGCTCTTTTCTGCAATGAAAATTGTCTGCAGACAATATTCAGCAAAGATGGGCATTACAGTTAAGGAATTTCTACATCCAAACTGAATATAACTCAGTCAGATATGTCAGATATGCTGGGTATGAGTACTACCAGAGTGTTTCAGGTTCCTAAATTCTTAGTTGGGCTTTCACTGTCGATGATGTGTGAGGTGGAATTGCCATGAGGTCATAGTGGGAGGAATGTATCCTGATTACTTCAAGAAACTTGTACAAAACATTTTCCACATATTACACTGAAATCCAAGGTAACAGTTACCACAAAGGCTTCGCTTCAACAGAAACTACATAAAAAAGGAAAAAAGAAGAAAAACAAAGTACCCTGGGTAAATTAATTTAGTTTTTGGTTAGAGGGGTTTTTTTTTGAGTTTTGTTTTTGTCTTGGTTTGGGAGTGTTGTTTTGCTAGTACTCTTTTTAAGTGTGAGGTGTTTTTATTTGGTGTTTTTCTTTTTTTTTTTTCCCCTTTTGAAAGGCACACTTTAAGTTTAGTTCTTGCTTCCCTAATGAGCTGTAGTTTATGAGAAGGAAATTAGTGCAAGAGCAACATTCCAGCATTTAAGAGATGGGGGGAAAAACCCAGTCTAAATTATAAAAAAAAAAAAAAGTTGAATATATTCTAAAAGTTTGTTATAACACCTTGCTTAAACATCCTTGTATTTACCTGAGAAGCATCAGATGTGGTTTGCTGTGAGATGTAGAGTGTGCTGAAAGGTTTATTATCTTTAAAAAAGGGAGGAGAGGAGGAAAAAAGTGTAGCAGAGTGATGGGGAGGGTTTTCATTGACTCGGTCTATGCAGAAGTGCACCAGCACAATGTGACTTATGGTGATCTCATTAAATCTGAAGATCACTCCTAGGTAGCTGAGGAGCAAAGTGCAGAAAACTGCAGTGAAGATCAGCTCTAAGCAGAAACTAGGGCTGGTAAATGGAAATTCTGTCTCCAGTTCAGAAGCTTTTGTGAATATTGGATTTGATAATCCCATGAGAATTTGTAATAAAAATTAATTGGAAGAAGACATCACCAGTTGCTTCTGTTGGTAATGGTTGGCCATAATATCCACCTGAGTAAATGTATGCAAATTGCTTCATTCAGGGACTACTTAGTATTGTAAAATGCCCACAAATGTGAATATGTATAAGAATATTCCACTCTCACTTTGGTGACTGATGAAGAATTTTTTATTTTTATTACTGTGTGATAGTGGCTGCTAAGATATATCCAGTGCTCAGCATGAATCCTGGATTGGTCAATTACACTGTAAAATTTTCTGTGCTAAAGACAATTTGAAGTTCTTACTCCATAAATTAGGGTACTAGAACACTGAAAACAGTTTAATTTTTATTTCTACTTCCTAAAAATAGGCAGAAGTCTAGTGTATTTCTTTCACCATTTTTTTAAACTTTTTTTATTATTATTTTTTAGCAACATCTGCAAGGTAAATTTTCTTTCTACAGTGGACTCAAACACCATTTCAGTTCCTGAATGGATTTCTATGTGTTGTGTGGACAACTTTAATTCAATAAGTAGCAAAACAGCTTAAACATTTTTGAGTAAGAAAATCTGAAGCTCATTCTAAAGAAGCCAAGTCTAAGGATATCTCCATTTAGAGTATTTTGTAGTTTGGATTTTTTTTATTTTATAGTGAATTGTGGGTTTTCTGCTATTGTTGGCTTTGGGGGAGGGGTTTGAAGCTCTTTGCTTGTTGGTTTCTTGTTTGATTTATGGTTTGGGTTTTTTCTTCTTAATTTCTTTCTTTAATTTTTTAAAAATTTGAATTGTATGGCATTTTCCCAATTCTATGTGGCCTGTAAGCCCTAGATTGTCTCTTTTGGTCAAACTAGACATTAGTGAGCAAGAAGAAATTAAAAAATAGAGACAGTCTCCTATCTCTTTATCCTACTGAAATGTGGACCTGGCAATTTTTAAACTATTTCCCAGCAGAATTAAACTGTACTTGCTCCTATCCCTTCCCAGTTTTTTTTTCCAGCTTTCAAAATTGAGTACATTGAGATGATTTTTTTTTTTTGTTTTAAGTGTGAAGTAATCAAGTAAATTTGAGTCTTGTAGATGCTGACTGAAATTAGTAACTTTTGAGCACTATTACACTATTAAAACTAACAAATACTAGTATAATGCTTGTAATTTTTAAGTATTATCAATCTCACAAGTTTTCACTTGAAAAGATTTAATCTTTCAGTATTTAAGTTTTGAGAAGCTGCAAAAGACCCTAGTAGCATTCTAGTAAATGTGTGAGTAAACATATGGAAGGAGTCAGAATATATGGTTAACTAAATTCTGTCACTTTATATTCGTGGAGAGGATTTGTCAACGTTAATTAGTTCATTTGCAAGACAGTCATGTTGGCAAATTACTCTTTGCTTTTTCTAGGATCAGATGTTAGAGTAAAAATAGGTGGGGGAAACCTGAGACTGTAGCAGTGGTTAGGCAGACCTGGTGTCAGCTCCTGGTTCTGTGCATTTACTGTTAGACCATGTTTTCCATGTTGTGCATTGCTTTGATAGTGACCTAATGATTGGAAAACTTGTCTTTTTTTCCAAGTTGAAAAGAGATGTTAGTTCTGATGTGCTGTAAAACACGAGCAGCAAAGTTTCCTCATTCAGCACACACTGTATGAAATGTTTATACCAAATTCATAGCATCAGATTAAGGAACCTTGGGTATAATATTATAATAAAATAGGAGGAAATTGTTTCTTAACTCATAGTTGTAAATCTTTCATAGACTGCTGAGGGAAAGGAACATGCTTCCTAATTTTGGGGTTTTTCCCCCATCCCATGATGTAGAGTTGTAGGAGAAAGAAGAAACAGGTTGCCTCATCCTTTGTTTAAGGCTTAGCACATTTTTCCTTTAAATTCATTTGATATCCATGAACGTGTGTGTTAGTACAGATGGTGATGTAATTTGCCTTCCCACCTTTCACTGAGCCACATGAAGTGTTCAGGTCATAAGAATCAGACTTAAGCTTGCCTTGAGCTCCACTGAGCTCCAGTCTGATAACCTGAGCCAGCCTTTCCCAGGTCAGCTTTTGTGCATTGCAGTGGTAGGTTTTGGATTTGGGGCAGCAAACACTGAGGGTAGGTTAATTCCCTTCCTTTCTCACCATCTTTATTGCTTTTTATTTTTGTCTGGAAAGCAGTGTGCTCAAATAGATCTGTTCCCTCCCACCATAAACTCAATATTAAGTAAATAACACAAGCACATGTAAAAGGAATTTTGTGTTGCAGCTGTTTCTTGCTCAATGCCTTTTTGATGTAGTTATTTCAGACCAGAGAAAATGAGATTAGTTAAGCAATACTATGCTTTCATTATCAGATCTGTTTTAATTTTGAGTATGATGGTCATTTATCAGCATCCTTTTTTTCAGTAATAAAACCATGTTTCTGGGTTTTTTTCAGGCTTGCTGAGAGTCTAAAGTTGTTTATAAACACTTACCAAAATATTCCCCAATTCTGAGAGATTAAGTGACTTGGCCCAAGTGTCAGGCTAAGTGTCTGCTAACAGCAAGCTCCTCTCTTGGACCCTTTGTTCATTTAATGCATAAAAATGCCTATTTATTACTAGAGATGAGCTCAGAATACTGGGAAAGAAAATTCCCCCATACAGAAAATGGAAGAAGTGTACATTTCTGTGCTGTCAGTGCTTTAAAAGGAGGGATGGAAAGAGGCAGTGCATGCTGAGTCAGACAGCAGATGGTGTTTTTCAAGCACAGGTGAGAAGGTGTAAAGCTTTTTGTCCTGTTGAAGTGTGAGTGGTAGGCTTGCTTTTCAGAGCTCAGACCTGCAAGACACAGTGACTTGTAGAGCCAGGGCTGTTGAGTGGCACCACTCAGAGCTGCTCAGGCTTGGGAAAGCCTTTTCTTGCCTGGCACCCCAGGGTGCATCTAGCTGTTAACTAGTGAAGTGTCAAGTATCAGGCTTTCTGTCCACTGCACAGGCAGAGAATTGAAGTGGCAGGTAGCAGGTTACCTAGCATCAGCAAAAGCAAGTTAAAAGCCATTTGAAAGAAATTTTGACCTTTAGGTAGGTCAAAAGTAGGATGGGAAAAGAGAAGGAACCAAAATGAGCAAGAGAAATGAACGGGCTGCCATGTGGCCGCTGGGCTCTCGGGGACAGGTGCACGATGGAGACTTGCTCTGCTCTGTGGTTGGGCTGTGATAAAGGCACAATTGGCTAAGTACCTTTTTGTTTTGTTGATGTTCCTTCCATCATTTTGGCCTGGATTGACATTCTTTATGTGAAACTATTTCCTGCCATCTGCAGGAGTTCAGAGTGGACAGGTCTGGTGGTCCTTTCGGACTTTTAATTATAAAAATATCTTACATCAAACATAAACGTACATTAAACAAATTAAGGGCCCTCAGTGTGATTGAAGAGTGCACAGCTGATTATGGTAAAAGTGTTAAACATGGATGTTTTGGCTAGTAAGCCTCCTGAAATGAGATTTGTTGTGGGTTTAGCACTGCCATCTTCGTGCACTATGGCTCTGAACTCAGAAGGGTCACACAAGCATTCTCAAAATAACCATAGCATCTCAAAATGATTTCAGCTCACAAAGACCTAAAAGCATTCTGCTGTCAGTGTGTGTTTGGGGAGACTCAACCCCTTTCCTTGTGTGCTTCTGGGAACCCAGCAGACACTGCATCTCAAGGTTGTGTGATGCACTCACCGCTCTTCTTCCCCGGACTGCTGCTAACAATCCTGAGGCTTCCCTGCCTGGGGATGTCTACTTGGGCAGGGCTGACTGACAGCTTGCACAAGGTCGCTTTCAGGTCGGGCTGGGACAGGAGCCAAGCTGTGCTGGCAGTGGCTCTGCATTGCCCCTCAGCAGCTGTGTGCCTGTAATGTGATGGTGCTGCTCCCGTGCAAGGGGATTTGTCCACTCCTTGAGCCCACGCCCTCTTACCCTGAGCAGAGCTGCTGTTTTGTGTGCCTGTGACAGCTGAGCCGTGGTTCCTTCCAGGAACTGAGGGAGATCCTGGAATGCTTATTATTTAGGGTTTAGTTGCTGTGTGTATGTTGGTTTGGCAGCCTTTAATGTAAATCGGTGTTTTATGTGCTCTCCAAAGCAAGAGCAGGACAAGTGCTTATTGCTGCCAGATATTGTACCTGTAGATAAAATGATGTGTTTGCACATGGAGGTGTCAACCTTGAAGCTGTAGCTTTAATATGCTTTATTTTATCTTGTGGTGTTATATTTGTTAGTGTTTTTGGTTTGTGTTTATTTCTTTGCTTGGGTTTTTTAGGTTGTTTCTTTCAGGGGTTGTTTGGTTGTTGTTTTCCCTTTTCTTTTTTTTATTATTATTATTTTAGGTCAATTACAGATGTTTCACTCTCCTGGGTCCTTTACCATAAAATCTTTCAGCCATAGCTGCAATGATTTTACATAACTTTTGAAAAGGTGGCAAAATTCTTGTCTACTGTACTTAACTAAGGAGGGGGAAAGTAAAGGTTGTGATGGGGCACTTCAGTTGCAGGGATCTCAGAAGAGCAATACCACAGATTAAAAAAAGGAATTTGTAAAATGTGGATGCTCTTGGGAGGCTCAGAGAATCTAGAGAACACAGTCAAAAATGGGATTTAGATGATAGGAATGAATAACTGGGAAGCAGATTTAAGAGGGCAGAGAAGGAACTCATTATTTTCTTCTTGGTTGTTTCTGACAAAATTAGTTGGAAAATATCTGTTCCATAGGAAATCCTGATTTTAAATTGTCACTCAAATTCAGGACAATAATTTTGTTTACCACAGAAATAATACACCAATAATTTAGTTTTGGGTTTATTCACACTTTTTTCCCCTGATGTTGAATGGTTCCTATTTGATATTTAAAAAAATCAAACCATTATAAATTGAAGTACATGAAAATTCAAACAGAAAAACAGAAAAATAAAGGTTTAGCAAAATGAAAAAAATCCTAGTCAAGTGTTTTGAAAGTTAGGTAGAAAATGTTTTTAAACTGTACATGAACAAAAACCAATTTTGATAAAAATACTTTTTTGATGAAAAAAAGTATATCACTTTCTCTTACTGTTTTTAAGTCTTGTAGGCTGTATCACACAGAGATGAAAATGAAGTAGTTGAAACTTATCAGACACTTGTAGCTAGGAAGGAGTTGTGAAGGTGGGAGGCTGAGATGGCATCCTGCTTCTGCCACATTTCCATGTTGCTGCTGAGCATCAGAATACCCATTTAGAAAGGTACAACAATTCTTGTATGGCTCACAATAGACATCAGCTCCATGCTTTAAAGGACCTGGCTTAGAATGTTGAACTGAAATTTTCTTGCCACAGCAAGAGATTCAATGGATGCCAATCAGCCTGTTTGTAGAGAAGTCCACAGAGTTAGACAAATATAAACACAAAATCTAAAACAACTCGAGGTTAAGGAGTGTTTTTTTGTTTTTTTTTTTTTTGCCTAAGCAGCTTTTAAGGGATTAATGTAAGGAGATCTCCTGCAAAGCTGACTGGAGAAATGACACAGAAACAATCAGTTCTATGTTTGGGTACTTGTGCATGTAGTTGTAATGTCAACAAAAGCAGCAAAACAGACTTTCCAAATTTGTATAATCCCAGAGGAAGGTACAGAAACTGTACAGTGCTGGTGATGCACTTAATAAAATAGGTGTACATGCAAATAGGAGGAGCAAGTTTTGTACACTTGTAGGTATAACAAAAAAAAAAACAAACAATCCAGGCAAGACTAAGAATTCCTGCCTCTTGTTTCAAAACAAGGCTGCTTGTAGTAGAAGATATCTTTAGGCAACAGTGGAGAAAAATGCTTCAGAACTTTACATAGCAGTTCAGACATTAATTTGTAGAGTAGAGCTTGCATTTTTTGTACGTGTTTCTGTTGATATTGTTTGCCAAGATCCTTAAGAGAATAAATTGATGGGAAATAAACAACAGATTACACTCTGAATGCTGTGTTGATCTGCCCATTTCATGTTTCTGTCTGTAAATTTTAGGATGCAATTTTTGGTATCTGACTTTATAACTTGCAATTTAAAGATAAGACATCTCTATAATAATAGGTAATATATAAAATCATATATAATCCATGTGTGATTTCAGCCTATGTAACAGCAGTCAGATATTAAAGCAAAGAATTTCAAGTTCCCCAGAAGTACTGGCTTCCTTCTAACTTAGCTGTAGATATTGTATAAGCAAACAACTTGAGATAATGTTGGCAAAGGAGTGCTGGTTGTGTCTTTTAGTCTTACTTAAGAGAAAAGTAGGCTGGTAGAGGTTTATTTCCCTTATTTGAGAGCACATGTAAATTGTTCTTAGTCATTACCATGCATTTATGAAAGAGTAAGCCCTATCAAAAAAAGCATCAAATCCTAAAAGTTGAAATATATTTCAAACATTGAAATGTACCATAAATTAACATAGTCTTTAATGTATTTCAATTCCATATCAGGCTTTTTGTTGTGTTGGTATCTGGGCAGGTGTTGTGGTAAATTGGTGTGTTCTGTGATTGGATTTTCAGTTTGTACTGTGGGTGAGGAGAGTAATATTAGGGTGATGAATAATGTTTGTTTATATTCTTCAATTTCCCCTAACTTTAATAAATTAATATGTTTACCTAAAAAAAGGTGAGCTGCAAATTCATACCAAGAGCAAAGTGATGCAGCATCTGTAGTGTTTTTATCAACCTCAAAAGATAGGTAAAGGTCAAAAATATTGTTTTGTACTGGGAGATATCTTTATTTATTATGTGGTAGACAATATTCCAATAGCTCTGTTCTTTCAAGAAACTCTTTGATTTTTATTTTGATTTGTCTTTCAGTTCAGGAAGAAAATACACTATTGAAAAAATATATAAGTACATATAAAAGAAGTGGTGTTTTAGTTTTTTTTAATAATTGACCAATTTTCTCACTCTGAACCAGAATGTGACTAAATCCTTCCCAGAACACATTTACACTCAGTGTATTTTTCATTTATATAGCCCTTGTTAATTCGTGAAAAATCTCTTAAGATTTAATAATAAATAATAAAAACATTTTTGATCAGTTGATGATTTATAAGTAAAGATAATATTTATTCCTGAGTTTTAGATTGTATCAGGCAATCTAGGATTTTTTCAATAGACAGCAATTATTTTAAAGTTAGGATCTATGTTTGTAGATTCCCTGAAGAAAAAGGTGTATTAATCTCAGTCTCTTCGACTGTTTTATTTTCCTGTTCAGAAAGTCAATATTTGAGAGCATGTTTTTCTGAAGCATTTAGATAATTCTGTAGAGGTATTTTACTGATAATCCAAGTCTTCTTCCTAGCTGGCTTTTTTTTTCTTTTTCAATGTGAAAACCTTGATTCTGAGCAGAGGTTTAACCTTCCAACATGAGAGGAGTTAAGTGATTCAGCCACAGTCTGACTTTTATTTTTCTCAAGAGAAGTAAAACCCTTAGGTAAATAACAGGAATAGTAGTAATATATTGGAAAGCCCACTAATACTTTTGGATTCTTCTGAACCTTAATATTTTGAATAGGCCTGGCCTTCAAATGGTTTTTGTACTCTGTCTAGCTATTATGAAATTCAAGGGTATTTATACTGTGTATATAATTTTACATAGAAACACCTACAATTTTTCAGTGTTTTTGTCACACTTTGAGTAAATTGGACCTTGAAGTTCCTATTCACTGCCAATGCTCTTCTTCTTAAGAGATGCAGAGATAGAGGGGAAAAAAGTTTGTTCTAGATTTCCCTAAGATAGGCTGTGTCAAAAGGATAGTTTTAGGTGTGTTGTGCAAATAAATGATTTTAATGTAGTAGCTTTCACTTATTTTTCATGTTCCACAGCCACACCTGTATTACCACGATCACATTGAATGTGTAGAAAGCACTAATATTTTGTGTGTTTTGGTTTTCATCCTTTTAGTTGTTTGTTTACTGAGTCCCAGTGCAAAACTGAGCAGGGCCATTGAATTGTAGTTGGGGTGTGACACTTGTGGCCTTGGTGATGCTGCTGAGGACACTCCATTCCCTGAGAAGTCAGCTTGTGTTGTGATTCTGTTCAGGTGAACCCATCAAGGATGGAGGTGGATGGACTGTGAGAAGACAGGAGTAAAAATACTGTTTCTGTTTTACCTATATTACAGTATTATATATATTTATTATTATTACTGCATTATTATGGCTGAAAGTGGCAAATATATTGTAGCTGGATCCTCTTCATGGGGGAAAGGACACTCATCCTAGAGTGAGATTTTTTTTTTTTTTCAGAATGTTTGGAAGGAAGATTACTTTTACAGTGATGGTTTTTTTTCTTTTGCTACATTAGCAACTGGGCTTCCTGTTAACCACAGAAACCTTGAGATATTTTTCTCCTGCTTTACTAGAATGTACTTGACTGCTGGGAGGTTGAGGTTAACTTGATTTCTGACTTGAATTGAAAATCAATTCAACTACCCTTTAGTCATAATGCTATAAACTGCATTTGAGAAGCTGATCTAGTGTTGAATTATATGTGTTTGTGCTGGGAATTGAGTCTTAGCTTCCTGAAATGGAAGTTTTCATACAATAACAGACTTTTTTTCCCTTCTTTCTTTTGAAAGCATCTGCCTTTAATGAGAAGTAACTATAAATTTTATATTCTGCCAGAAGATGGAGGGGTAGAATTTCCTGACTGTGCTTAGTTGCTCCTTGCAGGATTTTACTTGTTTTGTTTTGTTTTTTGGTTATGTGGATTTTGCTTGCATGGATACAGTGTAATGCAGGGTTGGTTTGTTTTTTTTTAATATATGTGAGTTTTCTGAGAGTGTTTTCATTAAGTGCTTGTGGTCATGTTGCAGCTCATAAAGACAAATTCAGAAAACGAAAAGAAGTACTAAATGGAATAATAATAATTGGTTATCCAGAATACAGACATTTTTTTGGGGAGGGGTTTCTTCTTTTGATAATGCTCAGGCTTTGTTAAGGTTAATTTGTTAGAGACTAGCTTTCCTGATGAAATTTTTTGTTACTTGTAAAACAAATCTAAAAAGATTCAGTATTTCTCCTTGGGTTTTGTTCCTTCTTTAGTCTCATCTACTAATGATTCTGGAAGTGAAGCTCATGCAGCTGAACCAGTTGAGTCCTTTCCCTTTCATGCCTTGCTTGATTTTTTTTTGATCACCTTGCAAACTGGCATAAATTTGAGAGAAATTAAATACTCCTTTAGTTTTAGCTGAGATCATAGTTGGCTGTATTTGCTACTGGCTAATTGCATCCCTGATGTAATTTTAAGTTAACTGTGGCAGGCAGCTGATGCTGCAGTTCAGGGTGTGCTTAGGAGTGGTGGGACAGACAAGGATGATGTGGGAGCTGGGATGAAAGTGTGTTGAGGTGGAAGAGTTCATGGAAGTTTTTTGAGTGGAAATAGAGTTCAAATCCAGGAGGCTGTAGTACTTCAGTTGGATCAGCTTGATGTTTTGTGCTTTACACTTGGGTGGAATTGTGGAGAAGTTCAAGTCTCTGTGACATCTTATGGTTTGGGTGCTCTTCAGAAAGTCTCATTGTTTATAAATACGTGGCAGTGAGAGGCACAGAGCATAGGCATGAGTAGCATGGAGAATTTAGGACATTATATTCAATTTGCTCTTTAATTACATCATATTTATATTCATATAAATGAGTCACAAATTTGTTGAAGAAATCTGAACTTCATGTCAGCCTTCAAGGCTATGTTCTCAGTTTTATGCTGAAGTGTATTCATAGTCAGCTATAATATAGAATATTATTTTCTGTTGATTTTTTTTAAAATATTATTTTTAAGAAGAGAACAAAAATCTCAAACATTGATGAAGTTTGTGGCCAAGTGTTTAGGTCTGACCTGTTTTTTCTTCTTGATTTTTTTTTAATTTTTTTTTCCCAGCTGTGATCTGGAAACTTTGAAGTTACCCCATAGATCATGGTGAACTCATGCTATTAAAAATAAAAGTATTATAATTACATTTTTGTGCTGTTGAATGAGTCTATTTTGCTCTAATATTGTAACTATGACAGGAATTTATTTTTGTTAAATATGGGTGTCATTACTATGAACTTAAGTGGGTACACATTCTGTGCTTGAAGGTACCAGAAGTTAGGCAGGCATAAACTACTGGTTTAGCATTTCTTTCCCAAAAAAAAATCCCAGAAATGTAACAAACTGGCCAAAGCAAAAGACCAAGTATGAGACCAAGTGATGTCGTGATGTCTCTCTTTCTCTCTCTCTCTCTCTTTTTTTTTTTTTTTTTTTCCTCTCTAATGGCAGTTTTGTCTATATTAATTTTTTACTGAATCTCTTTCATGGTCAGTTCTTTTCTATTGTTTGTGAATTTAAAGCAAGAGGTTAAAAAAAAAAAAAAGCTAGCCCAGATATGTGAAGATGATTTGCTTTGATCTAGTAAGGTCAGTCTGATTTGATATGTTGTAAATGAAGACAATTTGGTCTCCTATGACTGGGAAAAATCCACTTGATCTTTTTTGCTTTCCCAATTGCTGCCTTTTATCACCCACAGGACAGTAATACTTGAAATATGCCCTAAAACATGTGCCTGTAAAGTACTCTATGGACTTTTTGTGTTTTGTGATTTCAAGCACCATAAAAATGAAACTTAGTTATAGCAGTTAAAAGAATGAGAAGTAAATCGATTTATAATGTCTGCAGCATTTGATTAATTTAGAGCAGTGAGTAGTTTCAGTTTTTTAAATGGATAACAATACTCACTTGGCATAAAGTATGTATCATCCACCACTTTGGTAGACAAAATTTTGTGCAGCTACATGAAATACTAATATTAAAGGCAGTTATTTAATCTTCCCCTTTCGTGTGTTTGTTCATATCAGTAAAAACCATAAGCACATCTCACTGTGCTTTTCAGGGTAAGAAAAGCCTTGATGAAGTAGTTCTAGAATTTTTTTTTCTTTGTAGGCTAGTCATGACTTTTGGTTGCTGTTTCCATTGTCTTTGCTGAGTAATCTTCAATGAGCTGTGAAGTTCTATGGGCCTTAACAATTTTTGTGTACACAGTTTTGATTGGAAAGCCCTTTCCCTTCATGAAAGAAGAATAAAAAAAAGACAACTGACATGTTACTGTATATGCTCACCAGATAAAATATTGTATTGGCAGACAACCAGTGTAATGACTTTCTGCTTTATTACCTGTTTTGGCTCAGTAATGTTGATGCTATTCTCATGCAATCTATTTTATTTTCTTTTTAGGACATAAAAAGCACAGAAAGCCTTTTGGTATAGAAATTTAAAAGGAAACACTTTTTGTGGTTGTATATAATTCTTCAAATAGTGTCTATTGCATAAAGCACAAGATTTATTGTTTTAAATCTCATAGTAAGTAGAAGATGTAAGTGATGACAAAATTGCATCTTTATCATATATCAGAAAGTGACAAGTTCTAAAAAGACCAAATTTTAGGATTTTATTGTGCAGGATCTATTCTGAAATTTTAAAATTGTTTGTATGCAGTATCTTGGTTTGAGTCTTCTTGGCAGAACTGAAATAACTGGCAGTGTTAGGATTTTCTTGCATTTACTTGCTTTTAGAGGAGTTATGTTAAATATCTTTTTATTTTGCTAATGAAAAATTTAATCTTACTGTTTTTAAGAATGGTATTCTCTGTTCTCCAAAACTATAGAGCCTACTAGGAATTGGAAGGAAGAAAGCAATCTAGCCAAAGTAGCATTCTCTTCTCTCATATGGTTCATATGAATTCTGATTCTTTTGTCCCAATTATCAGTGACAATCAATGACATCAGTAGTCAAGTTAGATTAGCTTTTGCAAAGTGCTGGGGGTTTTTGTTGGTTTTCAATGGATTTTTTTCTTTTCCTAAAAGAAAATGTAGGATGTATTTTTTTTTTTAGGAATATTTAAAAATTTGTGCAACATCCTCTTGAGCACATTGTGCAGTTTTGTCTGCTTAATTTCAAGAAAGAGTTGGTGAAATTAGAGAAAATTAGGAGAAGCTGATAATATTATCAAGGGTGTGGAGTAGCTGCCAATGAAGGGAGGAGCCTCAACATTTTAGTTTGAAATGAGTGAGGGATAGGACTAAAGTTTTTACAGCAACAAAATCACTGTTGTAAGGCAAATGCAGAACTGGTTGGGAAATAATGGGACATCTGATGAAATGAGCTTCCACTGCTGCCCCCTCTGCTGACAGAGCTGGGTTAGCTGAGCTATTGACCTGATCCAAGAGAGGATTTCATAGCTAGTAATGAATTCATAGCAAAATGTGGAGGATGACCCCCAATTCTTCTGTCTATTATGATCTACAGAAGGCTTTTCAGCATGAGGCTGCATGTTCTGTCATTTTGAATATTAAGGCATCTCAGGCCTTAAAGGAAATTGCTAATGATTGGGACAGAAGTCTCTGAAACAAACCAAACCTGCTGTTGATTGAGTAGACTTTCTAAACCTTTTTCCTAATAATCCTGCTTGGTAAGACTGGGGGTCACCAATATGGGATTTTACAGTAGGCATTGTTGAAGTTCAATTGTTGGGAGGTGAAATTACTTCTCCCTCTTTTCTTCTCCTATTTTGAAGCTTTGTGTGAAAAATTGTGAAAAAAAACCTTGGAACCCCTGTGAGCTTCTATTTACCAGGGCAGTAAACTAATCAGTGGGGGAAGACTGCCCATAACCTCAATCTGCAGTCCTCTCAGAGTACATGACATTTCCTCCTTTTGGATGGTTTGTTTTTATAGAGGTGTTGTGGTTTCACCCCAGGCAGCCACTTGCTCACTCTCCCACCAGTGTGATCAGGGGAGAGAATCAGAAGGGTAAAAGCTGGAAAATTCATGGATTGAGGTAAAGAGAGTTTAATGGGGAGAGCCACAGCTTCACACACCAGCAGAACAAAACAAAGAGTTGATTCCTCACTTCCCATGTTTGGGCAGGTGTTGAGCCACCTCCAGGAGAGCAGGGCCACATCACACAAGAGGGTGACTTGGGCAGACAAATGTCATCACTCCACATGTCCCCAACTTCTCCTTTCCCCAGCTGATATACTTGAGCATGATGTCACAGGGTCTGGAATATCCCTGTGGGTCACCTGTCCTGGCTGTGTCACCTCCCAAGCACCCCTGGGCCCCCTGGCAGTATGAAAAGCAGGAAAGGCTGTGGCTCTGTGCAAGCTCTACACCAACACCCAAAAAAAAAATCTATATTATCAGCCCTGTGTTCAGCACAAAATCAAAATACAGCCTCATACCAACCACTGTGGGGAAATCTAACTCTACCCCAGCTGAAACCAGCACACAAAGCCACACCTTTTTATGGGTATTATGAGGACAACAGCCCCTCTTTGTGTTCCCTTGCCTGTCAAATGAGTTTTGGATGTATTAAAGCAGACTTGTTAGTTCCTCCATCAAAGTGGAACCCAGGAGCTGCAGAAAAGGATAGAAAGAGTTCTTGCTGGGATGGATTAGCAGTAGGCTATTTATTGATTGATGCTTCCATGTGGTACCTCATTTAAGTTAAACTGCATCCATTCTATTGTCTGCCAGTGTGGTGTTGAAGACAATGACTAAATTGAACCACTTGCAGATATGTGGTTTGAATTTATTAGCAGTATTTTACTTGAATATAAAAGGATTCCTGACTCAAATAGGCTTTGTTTGAGAAACTGTGTAACTGTTTTGTTCGTAGAACAGTACAACCTATTTGACTTTATTTCCTTTCAGTGTCTTTTGAAAACCTTTTCAGGTGTTCAATAGGAGCACAGCCAATCCACACCAGACAGGAACAGTAGTTGAGTGCACTTACACTTGTTGTTGTGTGCAGTACATCAAATATAATGGGAACATAATATACTCTTGTATGCAGTAATTTTTTAAATCAGCCTCTTTAATAATAACTTGTAATGTTGTGGCTTTCATAACTTATAGTTTGCTGTACTATTCTTTTTGTAAGTCTAATACTTGGTTCCCCTGCAATTTCATGAATTTGAAATTGCATGCTGTATGGTAGGTTTTTTTGGTGTTCCTTTTTTTTTTAAACAAAACTGTCATGTGAACAAATTATTAAAATTATGCATGTAGGTGTGATGTCTTAGTGTTGACTCTCTTTGATTTAATGGCTTTTCATATTCCAAGTGCCCTAATGTAAGTGATAAAGGAAAAAGATTCTTTTTGGAAGAGGGGTTAATAATGCCAAGTGTGGTCTCTATCCTTGTATTAGAACCATGAGCCATTGGGGAGCAGAATTGCCATCAGAACTGTGGCAGGTGGCTGCTTGTATGGAGGTCACTGCAGAAATGGAGCCATAATCTTTTCTTGTACTACGTGGGATTATTATTTTAAGTCAAATGTGGTTCTTCCGTGTTCTGTGTTAGGCACTGTCAAAATCTAGTGTACATAAATGTAACACTTTGCTCACTTAAAAGCAGCTTGCTTTGGCAACTAGATTTTTTTTTAATGCATTAAATCATTCTAGAACACTGCCACCACAACACTAATGTGAACATGGACTTTCCACTTTGTTTTGTTTAACTTTCCTTGAATTGATTTTGGATGACTTACCCTTGATGCTTCTTAATTAATGTTTGCTTTATATTTTAGATTATATTTTTCCTCATTTTGAGATTATTAATTTTCTATGAGTTGATTTCATAACAGAGGCATTCAAAACTGTTTCTAATTCTTCCTTAAGATTTACCAGAGGAACCCTTAGTTGTGAAGGGAACTCACAAAAACAAAGCTGGTAGTTTCAGCCTGGATTTTAAGACCTGGTTTCATGCAAAATAGAAAAGATTGCTTATGTCTATTCCTCTATTAAATATTCTCCAGTATTTAACTCAGAAGATCATGATTTGTTTTTGTCAAAGAGCAAGGGGGTAGTTTAGGCAGTTTGGGTGGGAGTCAACCTGCATGTGCCAGGGATCCCAAAATGGGACTCTGGCTCTTCCAGGGAGGCATGGATTTGGAAACTGTGTGAATTGTAAACTTCAAGGGAGTGGTCAATTACAGACAGAACTGCTTTCATATTTTTAACTGGAGATTTTTTTCTCTGAATGCCACAGTTCTGAAGGCAAAGGGGAAAACTGTTTTATTATGTGATAGATTCTCTTAGTGTTGAGACATAGGGTACTTATTAAAGCCTTAAGGCTGGATCATGAAAAGAATTGACATGACCCTGAGAACTCAAAAGAAAAAATACTGTTTGGTAGTTTATAATTTTTAATCTAATAATGAAGTTAAACTACTGGGAAGCTGCAAAACCATCAGACTATGGCAATCTATAAATATTATATTACTAATGCAGAAACACTTCATACTTGCTCAATGGGTTTTTTTTTGAGTCAAGCCTGAATTTAGAGATGTCTCCAAGATGGACCCACTGCTGGGCAAGTGAGGGTGGCAGCATCTCTAGGATAATATATTTAAGAAAGGAAAGGTTAAAAAATCATGTTAAAAGCATGCTTGATAGTGTAATACCATGGTAATCACAGTCCCTAAATTAGTTACTGTTATTACTTGACAAAAAGCACCTTCATGGAGACATTATAGATAGTTGTCCAAAAACATCAACATAGTGTTTAGTTCTCTTACTGAGTTTCAGAAGGGAAATGGAATCAAGAACAAGGGAGGAAAGATCTTTGTGTCATTGGAAATTCATGAGCAACACTATATTGGAAAGTAATAAATTAAAAATAGGGACAGATGCACAGCAGGATAATGAAGATGGTAATTTTGGCGAGTTTTCCATTTCAGGTGAGATTAAAGGTACTGGTGTTCACTATGACCTGGAAGAGAGGCAACTGAGAAGGGTGTAACAGGAGCATGCAACTGTGAAGTATATGGAGAAGAGGAACAAAGAAATTTTATTCCCAAAAAAAGTCTTATCTATAATAAAAATAAAATATCAGGCAACTGGCTTGAATTTACAAGTGCCTATTCACAAATTAAGCAATTATTGTGGACTTCACAGATTGAGAATGCTACAGTTGCCCAGACACAAACTCAGAAAGCTATTACAGAAATTAACACACATAGTTAATGACTATTCATACCAATTACACGTGTAACTCCAAGTACCTGCAAGTTGTTGTTAGTGGGAATAATGCAGAGCCCTCTGTCACAAAAGAATGCTGTGTTTTAGTTTATTTCTTCTTTGGGCACCTGTCAAGGCGTGATTGAGGATGTGGAGATTGGTTTTCAGCAGTTGTATGTTCCTTGTAGAGGAAATTATGCTACTTAAGGAGAATAACAGTTGCTCTGAATTCCCACTTTGCCCATACTTTGACCACTTAGTATAGATTGGTAGCTATTCAAAAGCAAAATCTGCCTGTTATTTTACATTTGCAGTTTTTGTAGGACTGTGGTGCTTGAGATTTCTGTGCAGAAAAGCCAAGAAAGCTAAAGAAAAGTTATTAAACTCCCAAGGCAAAATAGTATATGAACAGCATCATTCAGTTGTAACCTGGTGAGCAGGACTGTCAGTCTTCAAAGTATTGCTTAATGAGCCTTAACAGAAGTTGTTTTTCTTGTACTAGATAAATCTTCAGTAGTTTTTATAGTTCTAAAGCATGCTGTAGTAAAAAGAAAAATTGAAAATTTAATTTGGTAAGTAGAGAAAACAATCATTTGCACTATGTTTGCCTCAAAAAATTGTCTGTTATGTGAAAAAAAAAGTGTGGTTGGTTTCTATACTTGTTTGGTTGACTGATACACAGTTGAAGGTTTGCATAAAATAGTCTAAGATTAACTGCTCTATCAATCTTACTTTTGGTAATTGTCTCTGTATCTTTGTCTTCATGAATTCATCTCTACAAAGTGTTTTCTCAATTGAAAGGTCACCACGTTATTTATGCACCAACTTAATTTCCTTGAGTGATAAGAAAAAAAACCAAAGACCCTTCAGTGTAAACACAACTTCGCTTTTATGTGCTGGTACAGAACACAATTATCAGGACCAGCAACTTCAAGTATTGGCAGAGCATGCATGCCTATAATCACTTTTTTTATTTTTTTTTCAGTTCTAAATATTTATAAAATAATTTATTTAGTCATTGTTATATAGCTTCTAGAGATCCTGAGAAGCCTCTTCCTGAATATAGAAGAATATATTTTCTTTGTTCCTTGTATTGTTTATTTTGGTGATAGGAGGGATGTCTATAAAACTTAAAATATCAATGTGAAAATCTGAATATTTGCTGTATTAACTGATCAGAAAGACCCTAATAGAATATATGGACATTTTAAGGTTAGGAGTAAAGCTTTAAGAATAAGTAGGTGGAGTGCTTTTTAAAATGTTTTAGCAACTGTCTTGTTAGCTTGGGTTAATATGATAATGGTAAAAAAAATAGAAATAGAAAAATAGAAACTTTGAATTCTTGCAGCTCTGAGAGAAACTCTCCTTGTAAAGAAAAGAGCAAAACTTTTTTTTCCATTGCAAATACTTTAAAATGTGATTGCCTTGTAGTAGAAGGAAACTTTCCAGCTCAGTAGGATTCACAAGAGTAAAATAAAGCTTTTAGAATGTTCTTAGAATGGAGGAAGGAATAAATTAAAGGATTAAAAAAATTAACTGATTTTCAAGGTCTTCAAAGTGGTAAATGATCTTCCCAGTTTCAGTGGGCTTAAGATTTCATCTTCAGCCCTTATGATAGTGGCTGTGTTCTAATAAATCAAACGTGTGCTTATATTGATAAAGTTTACTTTGTATTTTTAATATAATGAAAATCCCAATGATTGCACGCACCTACTAATGGTACCAGATGTGATATGCTAGACTACAGACAAGCTTGTTCTTGTTCTTTTGGCCTCTTAAATTTGAAAACTGCCAAATGGGAGAAAAATGTAATAGACTTATCAGAATAAAGGAATTATGTGACTGTATTTTGGTATGCATGCAAATTCTCACTTATCAGTGATAAGACTTTGTAGGTATTTTTAATGTTCCTGCATTTCTGAAGATAGTGTTTCATGGTTTTTTTTGTAGATGATAATTGGAATGTATAATGTGTTCCTGTTAAAAAAAATTAATTCAGTTGAATTGTATAAACTAGCAGTTTGAATATATGTTTTCAAATTTGTTTTATAAATTTTTAATGTGTTGTAACTTGCAAAAGATGATTTGTAAAGGTTTTTTCCAGATGATGAAAACAAAAATTATTCTTTCAAATTTAAATATTTAGGTTAGCAGAAATTGCATCATGGATAGTGGCAGAGGATTAAAGCATTAGAGGTTAAAATCTGTCAGATTTGGTTAATCAACACTCATTTATTGAACCATGAAAACATGTTTATTTTCTGTGACAGAATCGCTCATTAAAAATAACATTGTACATAAATAACCATGTCACACAGAAAACTATAGAATGTTTGTTCAATATATAGTGCTTTGTTCATAATTGTAGCATTCAGTCAAATATCATGTTACCATATAATTCCAAAAGGACTGCTCCAAAATGTCTTATATCTAATGAACATTCCCACTTGTTTATATACTCACTGTAAAATGAGTTCTCTTTCATTATATATGCATACACACATACTTGCATTTAATTTTCAAGAAAATATAGTGCAAAGTGCTGGGCAGTATAATCAATTAGTATAAAATTTTCAGTCACTATCTTTTGAAATTATATCAGCTTGTTTTTATGCCTAAGATTAAAAGGTATATAGAAATGCCAGTGGAACCAAATACATTTAATTTGGCAGTAAACAATCTAATTATTAAAGATCATGTCCCCTAGCTTGCCAAGGGTTATTAAGACAATCCATATGAAACCAACCTCTTAAAAAAGAGGTGCCAAACAAAACAAATCACCAAACAAAAGCAGGGGAAAGAAAATAAAAAAGGGGAAAAGACAACAAAACCCAAAGCCTCTCAAAAACCAGAAACCAACCTCCTGAAAGTACCTTATTTTGTGATGCTCAGTATTTCTTTGAGGGTTAATCAAGTGGGCTTTAACAAACTGCTTTGGTAAAACTCCTCATTTAATGTGATATGAAAATGAATGTAAAATAAATTGTTCTGATTTTTTGTTGATGTTGGCTAGGGTTGGGTTTTTTTCGGTGGTGTTTTTTTTCTGTCTTTTCAGACTTTGCCCTCATAGATTGTTCCGTGAGCATTCTAGAAACACTTGTTCATAGCTCATCTTCATTATTAAGATTGTTTTGTAATGGGGACTTTGAGCTACTAGCAGCTGCTTTAATTTTGACTTTTTGCTACCAGGACCATATTTCCAATATTTGTGGAGCCAGGGGGGCTTCAATTATTCTCATTTACTTTCATTCATTGCTTTGCTCTGTTGGAATCTCAGGTGCCAAACCATAATCTTGATTCAAATCAAGATTTGTCCAGAAGTTATGGAGGAAATAAGTTTTACATAATATAAAACTATATTTATATTGGATTTTTTCCCATGGAAGGTGACAAAATAGCACATTTCTCAAAAGTAAGCCCATGGAAATTGTGATGTTCATCATTACTAATATCAACATTACAAGCAGGATCCATGAAGCTAATATTAAAATAACTTAGATAATTCTTTTTGTTAAAAACTTCTGGGTTTTCCCCCATCTCAGAAAATAGAGTTTTTAACTTTTTAAAAGTAAAAGGAAAACTGGCACTTCAAACTGAAACTGAGCTCTTCTTCTCAGATGTTGGCACCACTGTAGAGACCTGTTCACTTCTCATTTGATTCCTTGGAGTTGGATGTTTTAATCTTTTAGAACATCACATGCATGTAATGAAGAATACATTAAAAGAATGCTTGGGAGATTTGAAGGAACAGAAGGTGTAACTAATTCTCTGTAGAGAAGATAAGAGATTACCATGTTCCATGACAAAAGGAATTAGGGGTGAATTTGCCTTTACGTACACAACTTGGTGAAACAAGAGTCATCCAAGTGAACAACCTCTTTACTAGTTCAAGTAAAACTGCAAAAACCAAAATGTGTTATTTGTTAAAATTTTAATTGGTAGAAATAATTCAGTATCACAATGTGCCCGGTTTTGGTGGCAATGAACAATCAATTTTGTTGTCAGAAAATATATGTAAGAAATTTGCACGTGGTAGAAAAGAACTTTTCCTTTACGTGTTATGTTATTTTATAACAGTAAAACTATGGATGACCTTGAGTACCCAATTGCCAAAATATTATTCTGCCCAACCTATTAGTGGATTTTGCTTCTCTAATATTATGAGCTCTATCAACTAAACCAGTAACTTCTTATAAAGTGTGATTCTTTTTCAGTACCACAAATATGGAAGAGCAAGAAAGTTAAATGAGATTATTTTAAATTTCTAGGAAACTCTATAACCCAATAACAACAATGAAAAAAAAAGCCTTATCAAACAAAAACCCAAGCAAACCACAAAACAACAAAAAATCCCATACAAGTAAAATCCACTATTTACAAGTATTTCAGGCCAGATACAAATAGAAATTTTAAGCTATTAATTAGTAGTCCAAACACAAAATATATTATTTTTATTATCTTTTCAGAATTGTTCAAGAATTATTAATGTCTTTGTTTTAGGATAACTGTACTTGTGTAATTTAGCAAAAGAACAGAGTGTATAAAACCCAAGTTTGGCTTTTTTCCTTAATTGTCCTAAGAAATCAGCTTTATAACATGTCATGATTTGAAGTGATATGTATTGTCTGATTTATTTTAGAAATTTTCTGATAATACTTTGCATGTTAAAGTTGCTTATTGTACATAGTTTTACTTCTGTGCTCTTGGAAGCACTGGTGTGTACTTATGGCTTGCAGGTCCCTTGTTAGAATTGAAAGTTTACCATTTTGGTAGCTCATTTTTCCTTCCTTGTGTGAAACCTAAATACATAGTAGTTGGAATAATTAATTACAGAACAGTTCTTAATTTTTTTTTTTTTTTGTTATCTCAGGACTCTAAAGGAATGTGAATTTAGTTTTAGGCATGATGAGCCTTTGAATTATCTCTGTCATATCAGTATGTTAATGCAGTTAAACTTCTAATTTGAAGGCAAACAAATGTGTTTACTGAAGCTTTTTCTCACTTCTTGTAGTTACCAAACCGGAAATACACGAAATGCCTGCATGCTAAATGTCATAAAGCCTTTGTGATAATGATATTCATAGAATTTAACTCTTGAGCATGGAGAATGCTTTGCATGAAAGGCACGGGTGCACAGAAGGTGTGTGCAACATCAGCTTTGCTCTGTTGCAGTTGCTGTACACTGTCTTTAACACATTAAAAAAAAAAAAAAAAGAGCAATCTGTGGAGCTGTTGACATAGTTAGAAATCTGTATCTGGAATACTATGAAGAAAGCTTTAGCTCACATTTTTGGAATGAGAAAAATTACATTCAAACTTAGAACTGTAGAGGGAAGTTTTTAGGGACTTGGTATTTCTACAGTTCATGTAAAGAATGAAGAACAGCAGCTAAGTTCAGATATGTAGAAGTGTAACTATTGATACAAAAAAGCCTGTGAAGGAGTAGAAACTCTTCCACTGAAAGTCTGCCTAAAACTCTTCAAATTAAATAAAAAAAAAAAGTGATGAAATTCTGAGAACAATTTATCAACTCATCATACCTTATTCAGTAACATTAAACAGAAGGAAAAGCTAATAAGCTAATAAATATTTTCTTCACTAATGAAGCAGTAGTTCACTAGGCTCTGTGTTGAATAATGGACATATAATTTCAACATCTGCATGTTCAACAGTGGCTTCAGAATAGCAGATCAGCTGTGCTGCTCTTACATGTGCAGGGTGGTGTAGTTTGCCTGCTGTGAGTTCTGACTGATTGTACTTCAAGCCTGAGTAACATGTCCAGAGTAATTGTTTTAAATCCATCTTACTTTTTTTTTTTTTTTTTTTGGCTGCATTTGCCATTTAGTGAAGCAACCATCCTGCCAAGCAGCCTTTCCACATGGATATTTTAGTGACCCCATTCAGCACTTTGATGTGGAAATGCCCAGGATCTTAAGCTTAGAAAATGTGCTGACTCTTTTGTTATTTTTTTGATACCCTTCACAATGAGTTTTTTCTTTTCCAAAATGAAGCTTGCAGAACTGACTTCAGCCCTTTTTTCTTGTTTTGGCATGGCAGAAACTTGAAGGTTGTGTCAGGTTGCATTTTATCTGTGATAAATAAGCTCTTAGAAGTTTTCTGTTTGGATTCAGTACAGGACACTCTCCAACTGGACTCGTGCATCATGCAGTATGGTTTTTGGGCAATCTTTGTTGGACTTGTCATGAGGATAAAGCTTTGAGTTCTTCCCCTGTGTATGTGCTACTGGAAAAAAGAGAAAAAGGAAATTAATTTATCTGAAAGTCTCTAGCCTAAAACCTACCATCCTCAACCCCAGAATAATTTCTCCTGCCCAAAGAAAGTTCTGGAGGAATAAACAAACCACGAGTAAAGGCATCTGTGATGGAAGCTAGAAGCAGTGTAGCAGGTTCATACATTTAATCTAAGGTTTCTAAGTCTCTTACATGACTCTTGAAATTTTGCTATTATTATTAAACTACTTTTTCCCTACAATAATGGCTTTTAAGAGCTTATTAAAATCTGGAGATGCTGTGTTTTATGGATCCAGATCAAGCAGGTTGTTCCATTTTTGAAGGATAATTGCCTTGGCAGAAATGAAATAAATCAGCTGGGCTGCTTTTTGTGAGAGGCAGATGTGGGATGGGGATGCACCAGACTTTTGGTCCAAAGAGTCTCTGCAAATGCAGTGGAAGGAAAGGTAGAGTTTTACAGTAATTGTCAGAGAGTGCAGGCAAGCATGATGGTGTCAAACCAGGTTGAAATAATTAAAATTGCAGAAGAAAATACTAAATTTTAGATTGCTCTTAAATTTGCATGTAAGTGAAGAGAAGCAAAGGAAAAACGGATTATATTCTGCTTGTAAGTGGTGAGTTTCAGCTGGGACAAGTAGTGAAGGGGACAGAACCTCCTTCCTGAGTAGATTTTTGCAGTTCTCTTCCTCTAATAGCTTTGGTTTATTTTTCTGGCAGTGCTCTTGCTTGGGTTTCTTGGATGGAGATATTCAGCCTGTGCTCTTCTTGTAGAATATCAATTCTTTTAAATTGAACATAGAGACTTGCAAGCATATCAAGAAGAGCAAAAAATGCCAATTAAATCTATGTTAGTGCAATTCATACATTGCAACAGATTTATTTTGGAAAATTCACAGGATATGCAAGAATTATTGCCAAATCATCATGTACAACCTATGGGAGTTTGTTTTGAGTATCTGTTTTTATTTATATTTACCTTTTACCCATTAAGATCTTCAGTTCAAAAAGATCTTTAAACTATCATGGGAACCCAATTTTACCAACAGGATGGTGGAGGAGTAGGGAGGAGAAAGGGTTGTTGCAGATATGTCAAGAATTTGGACAATAGAAAGGTGCAGAAATGCTTTAAATTGAAGACTAGGGAGTAAAAGGTTAAGTGACAGGCATAAAGACAAATTACCTTTTTTTGGTAGCTGGCTCACCAAAATATGCACAAAGTAGGAAATAAATTCAGTAGAAATTCCTTTTTCATCCTGTTTTACAATTAGGTTGGACCCATTTATTAATGTCTTTTCAAGAATTTATGTATAACTGAAATGTTCATATGTGAAACATTTGAAGGGACCTCAAAATTTAAGTTCTTTTCCATTATTGGGGAAAAAAAAATCAAAATGTTATCTGTCGAAGCTATTTATCTGTATAAAATATTTATATAATTTGTTAGCTATTTTTTGTAGCTGTTGTGGTTTTGCATGAACATGTATAAAAAGATGTGAACTTTATAAAATGAGAACCAAACACAAGCAGAAGAGCAGTGAGACCCAGGGCTGGCAGCAGAATGACATGAGCAAACAGGAGCAGTGTGATGTCTCTGAAGATTTTGCTAGGTTAATAATAAATAGTTATACATAAATAATTATGGTTTTTGACAGTTTCAATGACAAATCATCCAAGGGAAAAAAAAATCTGCATATTTGGAGTTGAAAAATGACAAGTTGGAGATGACAGAGGGAAAGAGGTGGTTGGGAACTGAGACAGGCAGCTTGTCTAAATATGTGTAATGCTAAATACAGGTGATTATTTTATTTGAAATTAAAAATAAGCCTTTGATTGTTATTTTTAAGTTGTTAGGCCTTCCCAGCAGCAAATTTTGCCAGGTGTCAGAAGTTATAACACCAAGCACATAGCTTATTACTTAAAAGTGACATTCCTAGGCATCAGTGGCTATCTTTCTACTGAACAAATGCTGTATAGAGTGGTGAAAAGCAAATTTCCCTTTTTTCCCCGAGGTAATTTAAGATAATTTGTGGAACTGTGTGATTCAGAAGCAATAGCAAAAATTTTAAAATTTTGCCTTTTTCAAGGTATTATACCAATCAATTGGGTAACTTGTATGTGCTATGGATACATATATATTTTCTTTTTTTGTGGCTATCTAGAGCTGATGAAGAAATACCCCTTTTTAGCTTGCAAACAATGCCTTTAAATATCACAGAATATATGACCTGTACTTGGTGTTGACACATTAGTCCTAAAAAAAAACAAACAAAAAAAAACAACTATGTAACACTCTAAATATGTAAAACCCCCTTTGTTATTCCCTTGTTGGCCTGTACCAGTGGGATAAATTGATCATTGTTTGAAAGTGAAGTCAAGAAAGCCTGAGCAATCTGACAGGAGATGTGGTTATGCAGGTCCAATGTTTTTGCTGCCATGGAGCCAGAAAAAGGCAGAAAAGGTGTTGGAGCAGTGGTGATGGTTACAGTCAATCTGCTGCTCATGATTTTACTTTATACTGCAAGGGGTGCCCAACTTCACTGAACCCAATGTGGGTCTGACAAAAAAGGAAGATTTTATTGTCTGGAAGATTATCATTCTTGTTGCAGAAGATGATGTAAGAATTGTCTTCCAAATTTATTTTTAAAGTTTGTTTTTTTAAACCTTGGTATGGAAAAGATAGGAAGCTTGTTAGGTCTATATTGAAATAAATAATATCTTATAAATACTTAAATACTTGCAAACTTTAAAAAATTAGCTTTTTAGGTAATGATGGATGAACTTGTTATCACAGTATGATTCAGTATTTCACCATCTCCTCATCCCAAGATGGTGCCTTAAGTTTTGATTGGCAGCATGTATAAAGGTCTAATATACCATTTGCAAGCTATTTATCTGTTGTAATTTTTAGCAATGACTAGACAAAGCTCAGCTCAGATAAGCTTATTCAGTTGTCATACATAGGCCTCCAGTTAGCTGAGGATTTTACTCAAAGAGGTTTGTTGTTTTACTTAGAGATGTGTCAAAAAAAACCTGTGAAGATGATACTTCAAGAGCCACCACCCATAAACTTTAATGTGTTTTATTTTTGTGTCTTCACTTGAAATGTTATATGGTAAATACTAAACTTAGGAACTTGGGCTTCCTTTTAATCTTTGACTTTAAATGCTGTCAAATTTCAGAGAGCAAAACTCATTGAGTCTCTGTGTGTGTTTTGGTGTGATGCTGATCTCACTGTAGCTGTCACTAGACTAAAGGTTTTATTCAGAGATACAGAGATCTTTCTAGTATCAGATGTGTGTTTTAAAGAGTGCCTCTGTAGCACTGTGTGCTTGTGCTCATCTGGCTGTGTCTGAATATACATGAGCTCTTTTATATTTTTATATTGTGGAGTGTGTTTCCAAATAGATTTGACAAAAATGTGAAAGCTTTGATCAATACTTTAATTTTATCATATATTTGATCTTTTGATAATTGCAATTGCTTTCTGGTATATTCATATCTGTATTGTGTAATAGATGAAAGAAGCACATTGTGTTTGGAAAAGACAGCACAAAAATAGCCTTGCATCTCTGAAGATCATTATGCAAAATATAAGGAGCTAATTATTCATAAAATTGTATTTCTTAATAGTTCTGATTGCTTTTAAGCGATTCTTGGAAGGAATTTTAATGTTTAGAAAGTGAGCTAATTCAGCTCAAATGTAAAACTTTCAACTTGGAATGGGTTTCAAATAAAGTTAGAGGTTTTTATTTTAGATTTGTGTTGGTTTGTCCTACCACCATGTAAAAACTAGATGAATGTCCCCAGAATGAGTTAGCTAATAATGAGTTTGCATTTTTTGATGCTGTCATTAATCACTTGCTTTGTCAAAGCAGATCCCCAAAATGAAGCTGGTTTGTCATGGCCCACAGCAGGCTCTGGCTTTTAGCTCCTGGCCGTGGACCCCAGCCCTGCTTGGGGAGGTTCCCTGCTCAGGGCAGGGCTCTGCCCTTCCTGCTCATGCTGTGTTCCATGGGTGCTGAATGTCACATACAACATGGCACTGCCTCTGCTTTGTGTCTTTGCTGACAGGTTTCTTGCCCCAGTAGAAGAGTCATTACATCTGTGATGGCAAACACCTGTTGTTCACTCAAAATTCCATGTTTAGTGTTTGATAGAAAATACTTGGTAGTTGATGGAAAAAATCCCATCCTTGCTACTTGTTGCCATAAAAATTAGTATTACAAGCAGGTGAAATCAATAGTTAAATTATGCTTGACCCAAGATGATATGCCAAGAGTTATTATCCATTTTGGACGAGCATTGGTGTGGGGAATGTCACTGCTCAGCCTTTTGTGAAGGATATATGTTATCTAGGACAACTAAAATGATGTTCATTTGTCTTTAAATCATTAAAGTTTTCATTAAGCTTAATTGCACTGGAAGTTTGAAGAGTCTGTACAAAGCTAATTAGAAAAGAAATGTACCTCTTAACAATTTTTCGCAGTCTTATAAAGAACTTACTTCAATTAGTTAAATGATTTCTTAAATATCTAATTGACTAGAAAGTTTTCAGGAATTAACCTCTGCCATTAATTTGCCACTGTCACATCATTTTTTATATATAGACAGCTGAATTCTGGCCTTAGGTGTTCACCTCAACCTAAATTCTAGTTTTTTCTACAGTTGAAAGCCACATAACACTGAGTATTTTCTGTTTAAATTTGCACATAGATTGCATGATCTGTTGAGTAGGTAACTTTTCTGTCTTTTGCACTTAGCAGAGGTTTACAGAAGGTACCCTAGTGCTTTAATGACTGCTTTAACTGCCACTATAATTTGTGTGAAGTTTAAGTTTACAGATTGGCACTTGTAAAAGAAAACCCAAAAAACTGCCTGCTTTTGACCTGAGTTATAGCAGAGAGGGAATGCTGTCTGCCTTGCTCTGACGTGCTTTGGTTTTACTCATGTAATTCCTTGCCCACTTTTTAAAGGTCACTATTAGTAATTAGAGCATTTAAAAGAAAGATCAAAAAACCCTAAAATCCTACACTTTAAGATGTGATTTTTTATTTTTTTTTTTTTGAGGTCAGAATTTGAAATGTTGTTCTTTAGCACTGCATACATTTACTTTTGAACAAAAGTATCATGTAAAACTTCAAGGAACCGTAGGAGATTAGAATTAAATATGTTTCTTTGCTTTTTGTTTTAAATGCTCAGTAATTATTAATAGTGACCTTTAAAAAATTATTTTCATTTCCTTTTGAGGAAATAGATGTGCTTGACTTAAGCTGTTTAAAGTATTCTTTTCATTTGAAAGCTAATTGTAGATCTCTGGGACTGGAATTTATCATGATAGCAATAAGATTAACTTGTAGATAGGTATTTTCCTTCAGTGAAATTAGTCAAATAGTATTTACTTACACATAGAAGCACAGAGAGTCCAAAAAGGGGAAAAAAAAGTTTTCAGAGAAGTCATGAATTGCACCTCTCCTCTCTGAAAAGTAAGACATACACAATTTTGTACTATGATATTTTTTTTCATCATTTATTTTCCTACTTGCTAAAGAAAGAAAGAACTTGTGCCATGGTGTGTCCCCTTTCCCCTCCATCACTTTAAGCCACACAATGAATTAAAATTTTTATTAAGAGGACTGAAGTTCAGCCAGCTGTCTGGAATTTTTCTTTTCTGGTACATGCTTTTGGGATTGCAAGGCTTTTATCTAGTATTGCAATTAAAAATTGTGTGGACAGTTAAAAGTTTAATGTATAATTATCCCATACTATAGCAATGGAATTGTTGTGCCTGTATACCAGTAGTATGGTAAATTTTCTTGATGATCTTTAAGTTTTTCTGACTATTATATCTGGCTTAAGTTCAGATTTTGTATTTAGTCCCATATACATTGGGTAGTAAAAAATCAGTATAGAATTTAAAGAAAAATAATAATTGAGGTGTGGTTCACTGTTGAAATTGAAGTATGATTTGATTTAGTCAGGAGCAATCATGAAACAGCAATTGTTTTGGCTATCAGTATTGTACAAGACAGCCTCAAGGTCACTTTAAGCATATAAACCATTATATTCACTATTTTTGACTAATGACTACAATTTGCTGTCACATTAATAGTCTGACACTGGGAAATCACAAAAGCATAACATTAGAAAATGCAGTTGCTTAGAAGATTTTTCACTGCTGCACTGATGTAATTTGAAGGACTTTGTGAAAGAATTTAGGGGGTTTTATCTCTAAATTGCACTTCTCTATAGCAGTTGATTTTAAAAGAGTGATTTTTATTTAAAACAATAAAAAAGTATCTTCTCTTAATATAGCATCAACAGAAGCAATTTAGCATATATTAGAAACTCTCAAAGCCTTTCTTTGCTGGTCAATGGCTTTTTCTTTGCCTTTATGGAAACTGGATGTAGAGCACACTTAATGGTTTGGTTTCATAGTAGAAGCTGGATGTATAACATTGTGAATAAGTATTTTAAATGCTGTTTGCATTGATTTCCATTTGCTTGCTTAGGAAAAATCGTTGTATCACTAGTGCTTTCCTTTTCCTAAACCTTGGATGTTTAAGAACCTACAGTGGCATATAAGAGCTGCTGTGATATAAAATTTTGTTAAGTTATCCACAGTAAAACAGTCTAGCCTTCTATTCGTAATATTTACGTGGTTTTTTTGCTGAAGAATTTCTGCAAGAGAACTGTTTGTACAACGAAGGGTGGCTGGGTTATAACAGGACCAGTTTTAAAGTCCCCTCCACGCCACTGGAAATTCTTGTGGATTATGCAAAGCGCCCAGTGATCCTCCTTGGTCTGGATGGCTTTGCACCTCCCTGTCACTTCAGCAGTCTGGGTGCTGAAGTGAGATTTGTGAGACGTGTGAGGGGCCCTTCATGCACTGAGATGTGGAGGGGTGCCAGCAGTGTCACCTGAGTGGGCAGCAGGGATGCTCTGGGGCTTTGTGAGTGACATTTCTGAAGAACTGCATTTGAGATTGCCTGTGGTCATGACCACACGTTCCACTAATGTGGAGTGGTTAGGATTTTCAGATATGCTCAGTTTCTAGCAACTTCCATTTTATTACATCCTTTGAAGTTTAATTCATTGGCAAATCTCCCAAGTTTGAAGGCACAGCCTTTCCTAATGCAATCTTATGTAATATACTGTACAAAAATCTTTAGTGTTCTTGGTAAAAGTTTTACGGTTTTTTTGTATCTATTGTAAACATTTGAGATCCCAGACTTTTTAAAACACATGTAGCTTATGTGTATACATTGATGGAAGAAAACTTATTCTGATATTCATAATTGCTTTCCATTCATGGTACTTATTAACAGATGCTGAATTCATTAAATCTCTAGAAGACCATATAATTGTTAAAACTGATTTGGCACACCTAAAGCACAGTGTGTTCATTATTCTGTTAAAGAGAAAGTACAATAAAATAATAAATGTGTCAGTTCAGAAAAGTTCTCTAATTTTATCAGGCAAAATTTCAGATCTTCCAGTGGCTTCACTGAAAACCTTTGAAAATGATTGTGGCAATCACAAAAGTTAGTTACTTTTGTAACTGTGTTCTGTTAAAATGTTGCTTTAGGCAGTGTATGCTGAACTCCAAATCCTTATCCATTTTGGTTTTCAAAGATTTTGGCACTCCTCTTGTTGTGTCAGAGCAGAATTGTGTCAGTGCTCCAGCTGAATGGATTTTACACAAATGCAACTTCTATCGAATTGTTTTGTGATCCACTTTGCTGTGAAACATTTCCATCTCCATCCTTTTAACTGAACCTGAAGATATTTCAATTTAAAATTCTCATGAACGTGGAAACTAATTAAGTTAATTTCAAATTAACTGTCATGTTCTTCCTCCTCCCACCCAAGAGTTCTTATCCCTTTCTCTTCTTTTTCCTAGGTGAGTAACTCAAGGTTAACAGAATTCCTGCTTGCCAGCTATGCTTATTGCTTTTCTGTAGTGTGTGGTGGGTAAGTAAGAAAGATACTGTTTTTATTATTTTATTGGCTCCTTTTTTTTTTTTAAAATGAGCACACAAGCAAAAATGAATAATTTGTAATAACTCCTGCAATGGTATTTTAATTCTCATTGGTGTGTACCACAATTGGTTGCTATATTAACATGCTATAAAAATGTGCAAAATATTGGAAAATGTATTTTATAAGGGGAAGCTTGGCTTGGATTGTGTTCAGTTTCATGGAGTTGTCTGACTGTTGTGTCCTGTTGTTTAAAATGTGTGTAGGGCAGGCTTGCAAACTTTTAGAATTGTAGATGTGAAAATGGTTTGTGTAGGAACAAGTGGTCCATGAAAGACTAAAATTCACAGTCATACAAACTAATTCAGAAAACGATTTCACAGATTTAGATAACTGTTTTGGGTTTGTGGCTGCAAAACTTATGAATAAACGTGTTGCATTTTGAATTTAGTTAATGTTCAGCATTATGCTTTGGAGTTATATTTTCTCTGCAAAAGTTGTTAGTAGAAAATTTGTTTGTAGGTTAATACTCCACTTATATATTTCTTAGTTGGGATTTGCATCGTTTATGCCTTTTAGAACTGGAAAAAAACAAAATTATTTTTCATTTTCTGGAAGACTTTTAAACAAAGTGCCTTGCTTATGCTGCATTTACTTATCAACCACTGGGTGTATGATGGAAAAAACTGGCAGTAATCCCAGCCCTACTGGAGTGCATTGTCCAACATTACCAGCAACTCCAGTGGCAACAGTTGTTTCCATTGGGAATGTCTGTTGTATTAGTCAGATATAACAAATATCAGAACTGAATGGAAATCTTGATTTTGGGAGTCAGTAATTCATCCCGTAGGAAAGTATTCAGTGGTTTTCAATTTTTTTATTCAGTGATTCCTTAATTAATAGGTACAATGTATAGAATATCTACAGAACCAAAATTGATTCAAATGTGGCAGTAGTTCATAGGCTTTAAAGGTATTTTTGAATAATTTCCATCTGTCTGGGTATCTAAATCTACCAAATGAAGTAACTGACATGTGATTTATTGTCTGCTCTCTTATCAGTTCTGTTGTTGGGAGCTAGTCACAGTTGCATTGATCTTATGAACAAACTAAAGCAAGTTCACAAAGGAAATATTAAAGCCATTGATTTATGTTCTAGATTGGATTCTATTTAGAAGCATAGCTTTGAATATGGTTGTCCAGGAATAAGTAAATTAATAAGGAACAACAATCTTCCTTATTCTATGAGTAATTGCTAACATAAAATCAATATTTCAAAAAGCCTGGAATTTTATGTCAGCATTAATTAGCTATTGGAGAAGCCTCTGATAGTGCAAGAATAGATCCAAATATTGGTGACTTATAGCTCTTGAATGTAGAATAGACTATTGATCTTATATGCTGCACAGAAATAATGTGAATTGCATTTAATAAAGTCAGAAAGCTAAGCAAACTACAGTGAAACTTAACATGGATATGTTAATAAAGAGTACTAGGAGCAAATCAGTTGTAAAATACCAATGCCATTTTCATTTTAAGCAACTGCTAAATGTGAATGGATGGAGTGTGTAATCCAAATATAGTATTTTGTAAATAAGCTGAATTGCATTTTTAAATAATAGCTGCCTTTAAAAGTTTCTGCAGGAATATCTTCTGACATGTTGATTAATTACATCAGCCTTGCTTACATACCAAAATTGGTCTTTATATATTTCTATAAGTAAACTTCTGTTACTAATTACAGCAGTAATGGCTTTTGTAAGTGTTGGAGACACTTTATTGCACAATTTTAAAAAGAAAAAAAAGCAGTTTTTAATCCTGTTTTTGTAGCCAGATTGCTATTTCTTTGTGGCTTGATGTGAGCAATTCACTGACTTGTAGTTAAAACTTGTAGTTAACACTGCTTAGATCTTTGGCTCTATAAACCAGAGTACATCCATCCTTCCACCCTACTGTTCCTCTTCTCTCTCCTCCCCCAGACCTTTAGGCTTGGTTTGTGGTATTAATTGAACCATAAAATGCCTGAATATGAGAATATCTGATGACAACAGGAGCATCTTCCTAAATCTGTTCATGAGCAGATTTAAAATTCAGCTGACACAAAAGCAGGCATAGCACTTCCTATCAAAACCCAGAGGCCTTTCATTCATGCTGACTTTCCTGAAGCTACAAAATCAAGGTGCTGCCAAACTGCACAATTCCTGAAGTACATCAGCAATTTGAGCGGTCAGGACCATATCTAATAAAAAAGGTTTGTTTCAAATATACCTTGATAAAGGATTTTCTCATCTGCAGGTAACTTTAACACTTCATTACTTACCCCAGCTTGAGATGAAATTTGAATTTAATAGGCTTTTGAATATTATGATTGTTCCTTGTTTTATTCTGACTGAAGGTAAAAGAAACTGAAGAAATAATGTTTTGATAACCTGTTACTTGTTCTTTTCCTCTTGGAGCTAGTTTTTGTTGATTGTTTGTTTTAGGTTTTTTTTGTGTTGGTTGTTTTCCAACCTGCCCCACCCTTCCAAACAAATGTGCATTGTACATTTAAAACAAAAGACTTTCCCCCATCCTTTTTGTTCCTAGAACCAGCAGCTCCTTTAGAATGCCTGCATTGTGCTTCAAAGTGAAATAACAGAATAGGAAGTCTAACATTCCAGACTTGACAGGATTTTTTTTATATATGCAAGAGCTATCTGTGGGGCATTTTTTAGATCTCAGCAATTACAAACCAAGTTATTCATTCAATAATATCTTTAAGTCCTGTGAAACAAAGATCAGTTTGAAGCTTCTCTGTTTTATACACTCTGCAAGAGACAATTATGATGCCAGCCATGTTTGGGTATCCCTAAATAAGTTGTTTTTTGGTTGTAGTCTTTAAATGCTTTTTTGCTAGTGCATGCATATATAGAAGAGGGATTTTGTAGAGTGCTTAAAATCAGATTTTATTCATTTCAATTGCTGCTTTGTGCATTTAGCATGGTTTTCTTAAATTTTATTTTTTTTTGTTTATTATCTTGAGTTTTGTGTATACACTAGATACAATATGGTAGCACTGGTAATTCACCTCAGCTTGCAGGTGGTTCTGTAGCTTTCTGTTGGAAGGTGACAAATCAGCCTTTGACAGTGTCAAGTTTAAGCTGCATGGAGATGAGCTGTTTGTGTGGTGTTCCTTATTTATGTGGAGCTGACTCTGTCTGGGGTTTCATGTGCCTGATGTAAATGACCTGAGGGCAGCCGTGCTGGCCAGGGAAACAAAATAGAACAGAGTTCTGCTGAGAAGGGTTCGTGTTTATTGCTAGCAGCTTTGTGCATAGGTATATATGACACTAAATATTTTTCCATATCAAAGCTACCATGTAATGACAGCATGAATTAAGCAGGGTAATTACTAAGAGAAACTCCACCAAGATTTGTCATGACTGCAGCATTTTTCTATGCACTGAATGGGAGGTGTTGCTACAGGGCATGATGTACTTTTGTCTATCATCTGCAGCTTAATTGAACATCTTATGTTTTTGTTTGATTACTTACTGAAAATATCCCATGTGACTTCTAATATAAATTATATTCCTTCAGTTTGCAGGAGGCAGTGGAGGGCAGGAGTAAGATGATATAAAGAAGCCAGGGCAGGGAGTATAGTGAGGTGATATTCATTGGGAGCTGAAAGTATGGGTTGAGAGAAGAACTCTTGATTTGATGTTAAGCAAATAAATAAGTAAAAATCCTGGAGGATTTTTCCAGGATTCCTGGATCTTTCATTGAAGACAGATGTTAACCTGGTCCCTGTGTTAGCTCAGGAAAGGCAGCAGAGCAACTAAACAGCCACAGAATATTTTGAAGTTGCTGCTTGTTCTTGCAGGTAACTCCAGTCCAGTTTGTGCTATTTATCAGGATAGAATGAAGATTTCTGTTTCATGAAGTTCCCAGAGGGTCTCTCTGGCTACTTGGATGCTCTTTTCCATGGTGCTCACACAGTTTTTTTTTTGCAGTGGAGACAGAGACAAAGCCAAATTGTCTGATAGGACTGAGCTAGTTAGGTGTCTGCTCAATGATGGTGAGTGAGCTATTTGCTCACTTTCCTCTCTCCAGGCCTTTTCTATTCTGTTTTAGCTTTCATCTAGTAAAACCCATTTTATGCCTTCTCAACTGCCTCCCATGCCTTAGTTTATATGCATGATTTAGTTGGATTTGTTTGTTTTTGGGAGCTTTTTTTCGAGGAAGGAATCATAAATTAATCTTTTCTACAAGGAATGAGAAGAGTATATTTCTGTCCAGAAATTTCAGTCTCTTCTTTTTGTATGGTTAAAAAATAAGTGAGGTCACGTAAGAAGATGGATCAGCTTAACAGTTTAGTAGTTTCCTTATTTGCATTGTTTGGCAACTTTGAGACAAATACATATATATATATATGTGTATATATATATATTTTGTTTTTTTTTTTGTAAGTGCCAGGTGCTTCAACAGGAATGAGCAGGTTTTTCAGAGAATAATCAGCAGTTCCAGGCAAGCTGTATGTGGAGACCTGATATTTTACTGCTGTTCTATGTCCCTCAGAGGAGGAGCCCAAACATGATTTTTCTAAATGCAAAATAAAGATCATGAGCAATGTGCTGTAATGCTGGTGTGAAGTAGTTTTGTCTGTGCTTTTGGACAGAGATTAACCACATCTAATTATTAGAGAAATATTTTTCAAATTGCTATGTTTTCCAAATAATAACAGCAGTAAAAATTATTAGACTCTAAGAAATTGTACTTTGTTATGAAAAAGTTCATGATTGATTCAATTCTTGTGTTCTAACAGTGGCAGTAGAATTCTGCATCTTCCTGTCCTATTATACTATAGATACAGTATGTGGAGTATTCTATATTTCTTGGCTTTTAAATATTAGAGCACTTAAATATTTTTTACTCTACAAATATTTTAGATTTCTCCATACTATTTTCAGTTGCTTACATTGGATTTTTTTTTCTGCAGGCTTGAAACCACGAGTTAAAAGTAGAAAACTATATGAACTTAATTTTGTGTCATCCAAGCCCCTGATTTCTTACAAATAATTTTTATAAAAGGCAGTTAGATATTGTCTTGTTCTAAATACTAAAAGTATAACCATGGCTGTAAAACTGTAGTCAATGAGATGAGCTTTAATTTATTGACAAATCAATGACATATTTTTATGTAAGTTACTCTCTAGGTTTATAGAACTTCCAGTAAAAGAGAATAATGAAAATCACTGTCCAATATTTAAAAGAAAGAGACCTATGCTTTTTACTTATGTGCAACTTGTGCAACAGATTTTTTTAAGGTCAATTTATTTCCTCTGATACAGATCTGCTTAAGTTTGTAAGTGGGTTTTGGTTTTTTTCCTTCTATCTGTCAGGTGGCTTTACTGAGTCTTTTTAGCCCTGCTAAATAACCTGGATAAATGGCATCATTTCACTTACTGCTATTTTAGGGAAGTAATAACAGGTTTCAGATATGATTGTGATCTCCTGAATATAGTCCATTAAACAATGAGAGCTAGGGCCTTTTAATAATATTATGCATGGTTTATTAATAAAATTTCACCCACTTTTTGTGAATATTCAGTGGAGCTGTCTTGAGATCAACCTGGTTGCATAAAAGCACTGTTATAGCTTCAGATGCATTTACTGAATTGGATTCAGCCTAATGAACTCACAAGGTTTTGTGGGAGAGATAGGCAAAAAACCCCAAATGACTCCATGTAGATCCAGTTTGTAATTAATTTGTATTATTATACTTCATATAATACTTACTGGTTGGAGGAGGTTCTTTTGGAAGTGAATTATTTTTAATCCTCCTTGTAAGGTAAATTATTCTAGACATTTTCTGGCACTTCATTTAGACATTCACTATTTCATTTTTGTCTTTGAAATGACTGCACTTGATGCAGTGTTATAAGTAAATTTATATATTACAATTGCAATTTTCTTGTGCCATGTTGTAGTTCTTAATCCAGTGTCTATATTCTGTTTTCTGTGTACAAATTCTGACATGTACTTTCCTGGCTTTGAGTTCCTTCTTTTTATGCTCTCTAACAATGCTGCTTCTACTATTTATTCATCATTGCTCCCACTGCAAATTTTAGTTTTCCTTTCTCCTCTTCTATACAAGGTAGCTTTATTTTTCTAGACTGCTTTGTAGTTTCAGCAGACAGTGAGAAAAAGTGACTGAGACTTTGATCCTACAGTAAGCATTTCCCTCATTCTTTGAGGGGAAAAGTGACTCAGTACAGAATACAGCTGTATAATATTACATTTATTTCATGTATTAAGTAGTGCTAAAATGTTAACTGTGGTAACACTGAAGATCACTTTTAAATTCTTAATTATTAACTTGCTCCAACGTCAACTGCTACCATACCTCTATTTTTTTTTTTTTTAATTATTTCAGCTGCAACAATAATTTTGGGACAGTTGGCAAATCAAGTCTATCTTGAAATGTTTCTCATTGCATTTTTGAGGCAGAGGTGATAATTTTCTGGTTTTGATTGTCCTATAATGTAAGATAAGTCTTGCTTTTGAAGGTCTTCCAGGGTGGAAAAAGTTACTCACAATGAGCTAAAAACTTACTTCTTATCAATGATTGTTTTCTTGAAAGTAGAATAAGGAAAATTCATAAAAATCAGAACAAGATGATGTCATTTTTATTTATGCAGTCACCTATTGGGAGATTTGCTTGGGTAGCCAAAGCTTAAGGCATGGTCTTTACTACTCACTGGAAGCCAAGGCACACAATTGCCAAGCTCAATCCATTTTAGGGTGCAGACTGATTATTTCTCTAGAAGTTAAATGTAGTTCTTTAAAAAAGTCTGCCTCCTTCCTGGTGGTTAGCAGCTGAATTAACAGGTTGTCTGAATTTTCTTCCTCAAATCAGAGTAGGGCTCCTAGAGCAAGTCCAAATAACTTTGTGCTGAAGTGACCAGACTTGGTAATGAGCATCTGGAGCAGTAAGTTTTCAATCATCCCAGCTCTCTGTGCCAGAATTCATCTTTCTGTGCCTTCAGTCATCGATTTTGCTGGGCTCTTTGCTCATTGACTCACGGCAGTGTTGCAATAGAAAGTCCTTGACTGGCTAAATCAAAACCCTTTTCAGAAAGGTAGTCATGGAATGAAAAGATGAAGAAAAAAAAAAAAAGAGGAGAGAAGAGATAAATGAAGGGGAATCTGAGAGAGGGGGAAAAAAATGCTGGTGTTAAACTCCAAATCAGTTTCAGAAAGGAGCAGAAATCAATAGGAGCTTCAAGTACTTTGAAACCTCTGCATCCCTCTCTGGTTTGTCTGATCTGGACTAGCACAGAAGTGCCAAAGACAGAGCAACTCTTCCTCAAATCCCAGAAGATGACTGAGTGGCAAGAAGGGTCCTCTTTCTTCCTTGTTTTACATGTTTTCATCAGTGCCAGCCTGGAGTAATTTTTTTTTTCCTGTTTGCATCTAGGACAAAATGCCAGATTCACAGTATACTCTTTCACCCCTTGACTCACTAATTATTTTTTGCACACTTGGATCATGGATTTTTGTTAGCATGCTGGTTTTGTTACAACCACATTTCTGCTAGCTCAAAGTCAATGGTTCCAATAGAAAAATTCAATCTCATTATTTTATTCTGACTGGTTATGTAGAATTTTGAGAACTGCAAAACTGATTAGTCCAGGTTAAAAGCAGCCATTCTAATTCTCTGTAAAGTGACTTTCTCTAGCAGCTTTGACAGGATTGTGCTGTGCATTCACCTCACATGGCATCCCAGAGATAAATGGCACCTTTCTCTTGCCTTCCCTTTCTTTTAAATGAAGATTTACTTGACAAATCAAAGTCAAAGGAGGCTGATGCTTTCCATGCCATAGCAAACTCTTTAACAGATTATTCTTTTATGCTGTGATAATCTGTTTTGGATTAGATATTCAGTAAATAGTCTCTAAATGTATCATCCAATTGGTAATGTCAAGTGGTTTTTTCAGCAGTTTGGGTTTTCTCTTGGTCTTTTTTTGTTTTTGTTTTTTGGTTTTTTGTTTTGGGTTTTTTTTTAATTGGGGTGTTTTTCTAATAATAACTGACTCTAAGATCATGAATATGTTCTGTATAATATTAAATTTTATATAAATGTCTACTATACATTTGCATGTTCTTGTTTCTGCTGCATTCTGTTCTGAATGCACTGTCTGCTCTTAGTGAAAAAAAACCTCAATTTTCTGGGACATTTTTACTTAGAGTTCCACTAGCTTTGGAAATGTGAGAGAAACTAATATTCTTAAATAAGTCAATTACCAAATTTAATCTCACTGATAGGAAAATCTTGAGGTGTGGATTTTTTGCTTTATGAACACATATCCTTGGTCCATATGTGTGCATAAAGAGTTATACAAAGCAGATATTTTTAAGGGTGTTCTTTAGTCTCTTCTTATTCACTCCTGATTTGGTGTCCTACACTAGCAGCTACTAAAATACCTGTTATGTTCTTGGAAGTTTATTTTTTTTAGTAAATGAGAGAGAAAGAAGGTTGGGTAGTTTTGCAAATGCTATGTTGAAAAGATTTTTAAAAAAAAGTTCTAACTTTTTGTGACTTAAACATTGCAAAAATCAGAGTTTTATTTCCACTCCATTGCATGAAAGAATTGCTGTCCAGTGCATGAATGGATTTCTCAGTTTCTTAAAAAGCTGAGAAAACATTTACTGAGCGACTTCCTCATGTAAGCACCTCCATGTGCTACACCAGGGAGATTGTCCAGCACACAGTGAGTGCTGCAGTTCCTTGAAGGTGTCTTCGTTTAACATTCAGCACCAAAAAAATAAAAAAACAAAACAAAAAACAAAAAACAAAACAAAAAAAAACAAAAACCCACAAGCAGTTTGACACATCCATCTGGAATTTTTTAAACAGATATATATGTCCAAAACCTCTTAGTAACTTCAGGATACACTTAGTTTTGGATGAGTGGGTGCTTTTATGGTCTAAAAGTTGCATTATTTGTTGTGTCTATGGGAGGACTTGTATGTTGATGGCTACACACTGAACAGTTTTTCACTAATCATCTGAAAGAAACTTACTTCAAAGGCAGGTGATTTATAAATTCTAAATGCTTGGGGAGTACTCTAAGTATCATGGGCAATATTCCTCAGTGGTCTGTGGTTCAGTTTGTGAAATTAGAGGGGATGTTGGAACAGACTGAGGTGTGCTGACTTGTCTTCTGAATAGGCTTTGTTGTAGTGTTTGGGAGATAAAACTGTCTGGAAAAATGCCTTGTAAAATATCTGAGGTGCAATAAAAGGATTCATCTGAAAATTGATCTGGCCCCAAGACTTGCTTGTCCTCCCAAGGTGGGAAAAAAGCCAAATTATATTGTTCTTGCAGAGTAACTTATTAAAAGAATAGCAGAGCTTGGGTGTGTGGGGAAATTAATTTTCAAGTGAAAAATTTCTCAAGCCATATTTACCTCTGATGGCTGCTGAATGTAGTTTTAAGCTCCTAAAGTATGCTGTATTATAAATAATTGTTCATAAGGAAGAGAGTGTGAGTATGACTAAGAATATTGAGTACTAAAGTGGCTGAGAGCTCTTTCTAAAGAATAATCATGTTTTTGAGCAATGAAAATTATTTCTGTGTGCAGAGAGTATGCTGTTTTATCCATCTTAGAGGCTTAAGTGTTCTTGGTGGTCTCTTTTTTCTTATCAGTCCACATGTCCATGAAGGAAAGCAAAGAAAACTTCCTATCAGCCTGTGCCCATGGTCAGTACTTGAGGCTTTTCTACTTGAAGCATTTCTGCAATGCTTTTACAAGCAGTAGGAAATCTGGCTGAGGGATATTTGCCTGTGGGATTTAAGGGATGCTCCAGAGTGGATTGGCAGTGAACACAGGAGTTGTAGGAACACCTGGAGTTGCAGAGGGAGGTAGCTGAAGACCACTCAGCCTCTTGCTCAGCCAAGGTGTGTCTGCAGCTGTTCCAGGTGAAGGAGTTTTATTCAGAAAAGTCCCTGGATTACTTGCAATTCCTGAATCATCCAACATTGGCCTCACTCTGGTAATCCCTTGGGAAATCTAATTGCTAGCAGCTTCTTAGAGGTCAATATTATAGATTGCTTTTTACAGAAAGATCAAGGAAAAGATCAAGCTGTACTCCTTGTTTGAAGCTGGGAGGGAGGAAGGACAGGTGGGAAAGGGCAGGGAGCTCAATAAGAGAATGTGATCTGTGCACTGGGGCACTGAAGCAGCTTTTCATTGTAACCTTGTATTTGATTATGGTGCTTCAGAAGTAAAGCCCAGGGGTGAAAACAGGATGGAATGATTAAGCACCAGCTCTGTTAAACAAATAATTTCCCATGGAGAAAGAGTTTAATGGGGAAACGTTTTTTATTTTATCATGTAGATAATTTTATTTTTATTTTCTGCATCCAAACTATTTTCAAGCTCAGTTACTATAATTTTTAATTAAAAGCAATTTAGGTCTTGTTATTTTTTGAGGATGGGTCTCTACCATGTAAGTTCTGTTTGATGTGGCAAATATAGGACATACATAGATGCATTTGAACACTTTGAAAGTTATAATAGCAAAAATGAACTTAATCTGCTTCTTGTTGTAAAAATATGAGAAATGCCTTATTCTATAAGTCAGATGTGGACTTTGTCTTATTTTCCTGTGTTTTTTTCATCTCTTGAGATACTCAGCTCATTTATTGAGGGAGTGCTTTAAGTAACCATATGGGTTGAACACAGAGTATTGAGCAGTAGTGGCAAGCAGATAAAGTGAGTATGCAGCATAGATAAATAAGGCCACAGGATAGTGTTTTTTAAAGGTGCATAGTTAATCAGCGCCTTTACTTCTTATCTGAGACTTTATTAAAAGGTAAATCAAGTAGCAAACTGAAGCTATGAAAGTGGTTATTTTGCAGGATCTGTTGGCTGATTAAGCATTGGAAGAATAAATTATTAGTAGATAAATGTTTATATTTATGTAACCAAAATGCCAAAATAATCTTCTGCTCAATAGGACAGAAAGGCAGTTGTGATACCAAGAGCACAGATTCTGAGTTCTGCAGCATGACCAGGCAAGCTTTCCAGTTGGATTTTAGAATATGTCTGAAAAATGACAGAAAAACTGAGTTTCTGTCTGAAAAAGAGTACTTGTAGAATGGCTTGATAAAACATAGAGAAAGAGGCTTGTACTTAATTTTGGTGTTTTTCTGGCTTCTATAGTGAGATAACAGAAGTTGATGTAGATTTAGTTCAAATTTAAGGGGACAATTTAATTTAATAAAGAGGCCTGTTTTATTGTCCATATAAGAAGGCACTGGGCAACACAGCAATAGCACTGTAGTATCAGAATTCTGAAAGTATTCTTTGCTATCATTAATATTTTTGATTGTCAGTGCAGTTTTGAGAGAACTGCAGTGCTAATCCTGAGCCTAAACTGCCACTCTCTGGCAATATCTGGTGTTTTATGCCTGGTTTTTTTTTTCCCCACAGTCCAGCCTGGAGTAATTAATGCAGGAGCTCCTCATTTGCAGTGAGGAGGGGAACGAGGGGCTGGAGACAGATCCTCTGCTCTGGCATCACTGCCTGCCTGGTGCACTGGCTTTTCCTCTACAGCTGTTGTGTGTTTGGGATTGAACTCCTGAGGTGGGAAGGAAGGAAGGGAGAGGAGGGTGGGATGTGGTGAATGGGGGAATGTGCTGGAGGCTGAGCACCATGAAACATTCAGTACAAGACTTGGTCAAGACCTCACCTTCATCTTTTTTTTATGCTGCCCAATGAAATTAGAGTCATACCATGCTCTTCCTGAAATTCTTCAGAATTTTTCTTAATACTGAGCTATACCATTCAAGTTTGTGAGCTACAATGAATTAAAGAATGTAAAGAAGTATGATTTTTTCAGTTTGCACCTACTTTGATTTGGGAAACATAAGTCCTCAAGGAGCTCCTAACGAGCAAACAAGTAAAAGGTGGTAGGTTTGAAAGGGTTCGTGGGACATGTCACCAGACAATACCACAGCTCATCAGTGCTCTACAATCAACTTTATTAAAGCCTGAAAACCAGAAATGTGGTGGGACAGCATGGAGAAAAAGTACAAAAAGACCATCAGTGGTATCTTGGGTCCCTGCAGAACCAGGACCCATTAGGCAAATCAGAGCTCATTTTAGCAAGGACCAAACTCCTGCAGAGGTGAATCTGTTCTGCCAGAGCCACAGGGGACTGAAGGCAGGAGACCCCTGTTTTGTACAGTTGGGATATCAAGGGCTTCCCTGGACATTTGCTCTGCTTTGCTTTCATAGTTAGCAGTGTGCTGTCTTGCCATCCCAGGCTTGATAAAATCTTTACTTGAGTGAACGTTCTTCTATTTGCCATTTTGTTCCAATTATCTTTGAACAGTGCAACCTAAATAATGCTTCTCTGTAAGACAAATATTTTTCAGGTACAGTGATCTGTCAAAAAACATTAGGATATCATAGTGTAAATTTTATCACAGGTGTCTTACATCCTGGCTTAACTAGTTTAGCATTTATTGTGCTGTAATGATTTCCATTTTCTGCTTGTTCAAATAAGCTTTTGTATTTCATGCACCTAAGTTTTGACTGACACTGGATTTTTACTCTAATATGCATTTTGATAAAGTATAGAGCAATTAGAAGGAAGATGACACTTATGAGGGAAGACAAGTAGTTTTCACTAGACAATATCATTTATCATGCTTTTATTAGAAAAAGATAGAAAAGCTGTGTACAGTTCTGGACTGAGGGCAGTGGAGTGTAGAACGGTGTGCCCCTGTCAAATTGATAGAGTAAAGATGTTGAGGGAGATAATGGAAACTTTCTATTCAGTGAGGAGTGGAATAAAGAAACCATTTCTAGTCGTTCTTCAGCATTGATTGCCTTCATGCTTTAGGCTTAGATCACAACTTGCACATAATAAAGAGAGAGCTGAACAAATAAGGAGATCCAGTTTGGAAAATGTAGTTAGATGAAGCTGATCCTTTGGTGTAGAGACAGCAGGAAAATGTTTACATGGAAATTTAATGCAGGTGATAACTACAGTGGTGATAATACAAGAGAATAAGCTGCAAGCAGTAGCACTGATAAAATGTAAAACACTTAGTGTGCAGTGGAATAAATGGTCCACTGCAAGACATATGGTTCCATATTTTGAGTTTGACCTTATTGCCAGGAAAAAAACCCACAAAATAAACCTACACTTCATCTCTAGCAGTTCATAGTGGTTCTTTATTTGGGTATGTCAGGATCCACTTCAGTTTCCTTCACACCTGGCTGTACCAGTCAGACAAACACTTGCACATTCTACACCTGCTCGTACCTTTCCTCTGCAATCACTGTGTCAGCCATGGGTATATTAAATTAATCACTTAGCAATTTTATTATGCAACCTTCTGAAGCTTTAGCATAGTATAATTTTAAAGCAGTGTCATTATGGTTACCTGCTGGGGCATTTTATGTTCAGTTTTTATGATGCCTTGGTATTCATTCTGTAGTTTAGGGTTGTCCAGAAGACTGGATTTTGCTTTGTACAAGAACATAGCACAAAGGCTTGGAATCAGGACATCTGATAGCAAATGAGAGAAAAATGAGCAAATCAGAACAGCTGCTGCTGTAACATGTACAAAAAAATTGCTGTTACTGCATCACACTTAGATTATTTGCAAAATATTAAGTTGCTACTAATTGACACTGGTTTTATTAGCCTGGGGTCAGGAATGTTCATCATGACAGAAATGATGATTGGTCTAGCTGAGAATAACTTAGAATTTCTGTGAGGCACTCAGTGCAGAAATTCATCAGCTTGGGATGCATTCTTCTACAGAAAAAACACGTGTGAGCTGGTGTGTAAGTAGAACAAAAAACCACCTTGGTATTTTGACAAAAATATTGTGTTTGTCACTAAAGGGTAAGGGGCTTGAAGCAAGATTAGAAGACAAAATTGCAGGTTGTGGGAAGAGAGTTTTTCACTAAAACCTGTTTCAAAATGGAGAAGGTTGTAAACTATAAAAGAAAAAAAATAAGAAAAAAGAGGAAATTTTCGTCAGCAAGTGATAATAATCTAAGGATGAGATAAAAGTTATTCAAGTTTTGATAATTCTTCTGAACTATTGTGGAAACAGCTCATCTTTTTTTTTGTGATCTTTCTTTTTCTTTTCTGTCATTGTCCTCCTCTTAACACATGAAAAATTATTTTTCTTAAATATGTACGAGATAGCAAAATTATCCATAATTCCATTTGTTTGTATGTTCACTAATGGATCTATTTTTGTTGTTTAATTCAATCTGACATTGGAAGAAGTCAGTAGAGAGGTGGATGGTCAGAGGAGTTTCATCAATGTCTTCTCGTCTTTAGCCTATTATTTAATGAGGAAACACATTGTTTGAGTCAAGCTGATTTTCACAGCACACTTCAAATGGTTATTACCCATCAAAAGTTGCCATTTAAAGTGTTTATTTATCTCATTTTAGGACCAGCTGTTTTTATTCCTGGCTTCGAAGTCAGAATTGAGCCCATCTCACTTGTCTACTGCATTTTTTCTGCATTATTTTCAATATTTGCTCTTCAGCTTTGCAGCATTTTTTTTTTCATGCTTTCACGTTTTGGCTTTTAGAGTTTCTTCTCTAAATTTTAGTTGAAATTTTTAATGTTTCTAATAAGATTCAGGCTACTGCAAATAAGCAGTATTTAAAATATAGCTTGTAAATGCAAATAGCAGAAGGAAGGAATTTTCTATTAAAATCTCTGATTTTAACAGAACTTGGTTGCATTATGGTTAAAACCCCTGTTTCCTAGCATGCTTTTCACTGTCTTGTTATGTATTCCTATTAATTAGTATTTTGCCATATGCTAGGTTATCTCTGTATATATGTTTGTGGAATGAAAGAAATTAGTAACCTAAATCTAATTAGTTCCTTTTTCTGACATCTACTTGAGAAAGAAATTATTTTAAAACAAGCACTGAGAATCAGAAGCCTTTTAAGCATTATTATGAATCATGGCAATGGGAGAAAATATTTGTTGAAGATGTGACACAAATCCTTAAACAAATGGCAACATAGTAATGGCACCCAGTGTATTAGCTAGGAATATCCACTATTTTTGCTTTATGGAATTATTTTTTCTAAATACCCTTCTTGCATTTTAATGCTGGTTTTTTGTTTACCTGTTGCTTTAGTAGCCTGTCCCTTCTACACTAAAGGTTACTCTGTAGGAGATTAATATAACATTTATATAAGCCTAATTCATGGAAAAGGTATTAATCTCCCATTAAAAAACTAAAATATATTAAGGGAATAATACTTCATATTTTAGGTGCTTTCATTGAATAACTTCGTTGGAATACTTCATAAAGTTTCCATCAGTGATGGCAGTTTGTATTGTTGGAGACTAATATATATATTGAAGGATAAAGTATAATAGGAAAATGATATTTTATGAGATACTTGACTTAATTTTTATGTCCTTGAGATATAAAGAATCAACTTCCTGGAATTTTTTAGTGTGCAAGAAGGGAAGAATTTCAGTGTGCAACTGAGGGGGCTTATTTTTAATAGCTATTCAAGAAATAATTCAGTTACTAACAGTAAGAAAACCAGCCAGAAAAAGAAAAATAGAAGGAGAAATGAGAGGAACAAGTAGTACAATTTTGTTCCTGTACTAATATTAGCTTTTTCATCAATGTAATGACTTTTATTGGCATCATTATGTGTTGTGGTAGTCTGAATACAATGTGTCTGTTGCTTGTAATGACCATTACACCTGTCACAGTCTTAAATCTGAATTGGTAAACTAAATGAAATATTCTTTGCATAGGTATAAAAGTAATGTTATATAGTTATAGAAAAATTTTGAACATGGGGAAAGGAAGATATACTTACTGAGTTCTGTTTTGTTTAGTTTTTCCCAGAGGAGAGGAGTACTGAGTTGTTAATATATTCTGTAAAATTTTTAAAAACTTAATACTAACAGTGTTTCTCACAGCTAAAACATCTCCCTTTCCTTGATTTCAGGGAAGGTCGCCCTGACAATCATTTTGTTCTCTGTGATCTCTGAACTTGATCTGTTTCGAGGAAATTGGGTGAAAAATGTATTTGCTGACCTCCACTAAGATGTCATTTGGCTTATTCTTTTTGATTGTTTGTCTTATTTTGGTGTTTTTTTTTTTTAACTACCAATTGTATTTTATTGGACTCTCATCTTCTACTTACCCTATCTTCTTTTATTGAACTTTTAGTAGCCTGCCATGATCTTTATTGGATTATATTATTTTTAGCCTGAGTGTTTTGCTCTTGCTAAGGAAACTGGGGAGATGGCATGGGGAACATCATTTTTAGCAGAATGAAGAGATGTCTGTCTGTCCTTATGTGTTGGGCTCTCCTGGGGCAGTAGATCAAAAGGAAGCTGTTTATGTGAGTTTAGTAATTTCCTGACAAATAATAAGTTAGCTCTCTGATGTTCAGCAGAGCACATTCTCAACTCCTGAGCTATCTGTGACTTGTACAAGTCACAAGTGTTCCTTGCCATTGATCTTGGTGTGAGTTGAACTTCTCTTTCTGGGGGAACGTGTCAGTGTATTCCACCTAATTGTTATTTGGAAGTTAAACTAGCAGAATACTTCATAAGACTTAGATTGTTTCCTAAAATTTGCTGTTGCTATTCCTGGCTTTTTTTGGGCTTGTGTTGGCAGAGATGACTGAGATAGAGCCCTCTTAAAATAACTAGGAAGATGCTGGTAGCAGTGTGCAATTGTGAGAGACATCTGACTTGAGGTTTTTCTATCTTTGTTTCACCAGCATCTGAATTTATTAACCTGCCAGAACATGACAAGTTCACTCTCTCCCTTCCCTTCTCCCCTGTTTTCTCCTGCCCAGCACATGTAAATATTCTTTTCATGTGTTGTTGAGGAACAAGTGGCTTGAGAATATTCTTTGTTGTAGGCAAATTGCTTTGTGTTTCTACTTGTTTAATATAGTCCAGACATGTATTTAATAGCCGTTTTTAATGGATTTGGGTAACAACACAAACTTCTGAAGAAAGGAAAGGGCTGACTCCTTTCAACACGAGAAATTGATAGTCTGGGTTTGAGGAGAAGGAAAAAAGTGGCTTTCCTATCTGTGCTGTCAATCTGATCACATTTTCAGTGGGTGTAATGAGTGGCAGTTGTTAGCAGCTGATGGCTGTGTGGTGACCTGGGTGAAAGCAATTGCAATTGTGCTTGATTTCAGACTCTACAGGTGCCTACACTGCAGAGCAAACCAACAAAACTGACAGTAATTGGCATTGGTTTCAGCAGGCTCTGCAAGAGGTCAAGGACAATCCAGCATTCCAGGACATTGCTGGGGCAGTTTGGAACTGTTGGCTGAGAAAATTTCTGTGGTTTTCCCAAGCTCTGTCTGAGCTGAGGAACGAGAGGGTTTTGGTTTTCAGGAATGTCAATTCCACAGTCTTCAGAAGGACTGTCATTCCTTTTAAAACCATAAAATGGAAGGGAGGAGGGCAAAAAATAATCTCATTATGGAAGCATTAATTCCCTTCTAGCAATACCCTATTGGAAGTTTCTTTCACTTTCTATGAAATGAAATTGGAAATTAGCTTTTAATAGTGGTTTTGATTTCCATCTTAATCAAGAACAATGAGAAATACTAGCTGTTTTTGTGAACATGTGTGTATGCATGCATATATATGTGCAAACACGTGGGTTGTATGCACAGCAATTAAGCTCAGTATATTGTGTGTAATTGGTGATTTACAACAAAGTGGCACAATTAATAACAATTAAATGCCAGTAAATGCTTAACTGTACCTTATGCTCTATATAATTGCTCAGTAATTTCCTTTTGTATTTACTGAAGATTCAACTATCAAGAAAATGTCTAAAATCCACCATGAACCCTGTGTATTTTGTGGGTATAAAGTGATTTTGGAGATTTTCTTTATTTCTCTTGGGCTGGAGGGTCCTTGCTTTTAGTTTCAGTTCTGAAAGAAGATTTCTTGGTTAATTGTGTTTAGAGAATAACTTAGTGGTTTTTAACCTCACTCTTTTTCAGTGATAGTTCAAGAAGTGATAGCAGAAATTTGCCATTTTCATATTTAAGTGTAGCTATGTTGGACTTGTGGCAAGGACAGCTGGGGGAGACTCATCTGGTGCCTAATTTCTGCCTTCAAATATTTTTATTCTTTGGAGAGAAAAGTGAGACAGTGAAAAGAGAAGTGAGGAATTTGCTCCTCTCCAGTATAAACTGCAGAGTTTGAATGAATGATGAAATCAGGGTGCTGCTGGGTGGTATCTGCTAAGATGATAAAGCCTGGGATCTTTTCAGCTGAGAAAATCTTCCTCTTTCCCAGATATTTGGATTAGGGTTGATTCTAATGGTTACAGCCCTCCCCTTTGTGCAAGACACTTATGGGTACATTCCTTGCTCCCAGAATTTTACCTGGTAATATTCATGTGACATTTTAACAGCATCAGCAAAACAGATATATTAATTCATTATGCATTTATATTTTTAGTGCTGAGTACTACAAATATTTAATCAGCTAGCTGTAAGTACTCTTTAAATCAAAACTTGTGCCAACTCTTAGAAACAAAAACATACTTTCATAAAAGGAAAAAAAAAGCACCATTGGAAATATAAGTTATATCTGTCATATTGATTATCTTTTTTTGTTTTACCTTTCCTCCACAATTTACAGTCTTAGAGGTTACTGCTGAATTGGCAGGGCTTTTTTTTTTTATCCTTCTCTGTGTGAGAGCAAAATCAGTCTGTCTTTCTACTGTCATGAGTTATATTTGGTGCATTTTTTCATCACATAAGTTGAAGATTTAACTTGAATATTTAGCATATAATTATGTATTTATAAATAAATATATCAATACATAGTGCTAAAAAGTTAAGCTTTTCTAAACCAACATTTAACTCTGAAGAGAGTTTGGTGTTTGAGTCCTTCAGGTGCCTTACATAAATCTTAATGTAGCCATTTATTAATTTGGAAGCAGTAACTTCAGCTTTCTTCCTCTTTCTTCCTTCTCCTAGATCTTTTCTGTCCTTGTATTCCTCCTTTGCACTTTTTAACTGGAGCACAGAAACATTGGTTGGCTTCTTGTCATGAAATAGTGCCATCAGAAGGGATTTTATTAATTTCTAGTCCCATGGCATAAGAAACAGATATTTGTGCTAGATTGCAATTGAAGCAATAAAGCAATTTTAGCACAGTCTGGATGCATACTCAACTTCCCAGACCTGGCATGAATTTTATTTGTTGCTAGTTTAGACAACTTAGGATGAAAACACAGTGCATCCAGGTACTTCTCACTATTAAAGTATTCACTGAAGAAGTATAAATAGCTATAGGCAGCAATGTTATTAAACTGTTGGTGCATCTACTTCAAGTGATTCACATGAATGTTATCTCTCCCTTTGTGTTTCAGTGCTGAGCAACATCTTGTTTTCATTACTATGCACTTACATACAACCAATAAATGCCTTTTAGAAGTATATTAATGCTGTGTTTATGAAAGATATTTTAAGAGTTTGCTCTATCCTGTTATGAACAGCTTATAAACAAAACAAAAAGAGGTGCATGAGAGAGAAATTTCGTCTCTTGAATTTACTACCTGTAAGAGATCTATTTTAAGGTATTTGAGATTGACCCTAGAGGAAAAGTAAGTTTTTTTAAGTTTTCAGCTTCTGTGTTAGTTCACTTTTGAGTATTTGCCAGGTTTTTTCTTTGCCAATTTCTTTTTTGTTTCTGACCAGCTGATTTGATATATAGCTTGTATTTCTACATATTTCACTTGGGTGAAGCCCATTTTACTGCTTGCATGCAAAGGCATTTTGATTCTTGTTATATTCCTTGAATCAGTTATATGTTTTTCTCTGTTTGAATATGATGCTACTTTTACTGTAATATTCATAGATGACCTGAGAAATCTTTCATCAGTATCAATTTTGTTCCCTTGTGGAGTGGATTCCACCTTCTCTGAATGTACCACAAAATCAATCATTACATGAAAGTCTTCTTGGTTTTTCGTTTTATGATGAGGGAAAGCTGACTTTGTCACAATTGAGACAGACCTGATGACATTGAAAACTTGATGATGGAGGATGATTTCCCCCTTCTACTTATATGGAAAAATATTGTTATTGTGGAAATAGTATAATCTAAAAGTAACAAGCTGATAACTTGGATGTGTTTTTAAACTGGTCTCTCCTGTTATGGTATGAATTAAGCATTCCCAGTTATATCTGTAGATGAAGGTGAAGCAGCCCAGCCTTTGTTAGCAGCCACCCACTCTTTCCTGTTCTCTGGAGGGAGGTAACCCTTGTCCAGCTGAATCACCAGAACTGAACAAGCAAGAGCTGCTGAACAGCCCAGTATATATTTGATGCAATTTAGGGTTTTAGTAGCTGGATATTTTTCCAGTGCTATGCTTTAGAAATATTTATTTTTGTTTTACCCTAGTGGTTTCATTTACATGGGTCTACGTGGTATAGGACTGGAGAGAAGAGTCAATACTGCCTTTTCCCTGTTAAGCAGCATCCTTAGAGGAAAAGCCAGACATCTGAAATCCATTGACTTTGTGTCCAGTATCTTCCTTTTAATTTTATAACCCTATATGCTTATTTTTTACTTTAGATCAAGTATCATGTAAGAAACTTATGACAGTTCCTGATCTTTTTTTATTATGGTGATATTTCAAACTGATTCACAGCAAGAGAATAAATCTCAGCTACAGGGGTTTATTAGGTTCCTTTAAGCAGTATTTGAAGGAAAGTTTAACAGCTCCTGTGATGTTTGTGCATCTGAGTGTACACACATACAAATATATATAAATATACATGTTGTCCTACTGCCTAAATAGCTGGAAGGCTATGGAATAAAGTATTTTTTGTAACCTCAAGTAGAATATGTCTTCAGAAAATATTAAGATGACTCTATATATATTTTATTGATGCTCTTGACTGTAGCATTTTATGTGTGAGGCACTCGATCATCCTCAGTGATACAAGATCTACTAAAGGTTTAGGAATTAACTCTCCTCAAGCAGTGCCAGTTAAACATGAAATGCACTGCAGCTATTGCTAATTAGTCATTATTATTCTCAGATGTTACTGTCTTTTAACTATAGCAGTGCTTTGAAAAATTGTGGTTTTCCCAGTACAGTCATCCATCACTTTTTTATGTATCATCTTCTTTCACTGCAGTTTATTGTGACATGTTTACTGGGATGCCTTAGTGTTGATTGGTATCATGCCCTACTTTTGAGATGATATATTTTATTGCACTGAAGATTTTTAGATTGGATGTTATAAAATATTAGCTTCTATTAAGATATTTCTTCTTTTAATTTCCATTTTTAATGTGAGTGCTTGATGCCTAGAGTTTCAGGGCTAGAAACAGCTGTTTGCAGGGAAGGACATTGCACTTGGGTTTATTTCAAGACACAGCCCCCTAGCTTCCTGGCATGACTGCAGTCACCCCTGCTGTGGGAATGGCTTTGGACCTGATAACTTCTGAATGTCCCTTTGTTTAGTCTAGCATCTTCTCCATGGTCAGGGAGTTGCCAAAATCCTTAGGGAATTTAAGCTTTAGACACTCCTATCAGCAAAGGTAAGGGCAAAAGCTGGCACAGGAATGCTTCATCTAGTCCAGGTCAATGCCTAATTGCTCTCACTTCTAGATATTTTCCAAATTCTGTGGAATAATATTGTTTAATGCAGGAAATGTTTACACATGGGTTCAGCCATTTTTTCTTTTCATTTCTTCTTTTATTCTTCCTATATTTGTCAGGATGCCCCAAATTTTGGGGGGATTGTTTCACTGCTGTGATTTGTTTCATTGCTTGTTGCTTGTCATTTCATTGTTGTGGTTGTGTAAGGGGCTCTGAGGAAAAGCTTAAAAATGTGAGGTAATGCCTGTCTTCTTGCATGCAACTTTTTTCCTCCCTGCTAATAACTTTTGAAGTTTGAAACACAAGTTTCCTGCCCTGAATTTTCATTTATGACACTTGATCTTTTATAATTTTTTTAGCTTGTTATCTGCATTTTATTTACAGAGTGGTTAGTACAGCTGCTGTAATATGCTAGGCTTACTGATTGAGAATATTTGAAATCTAAGATTTCCTTCATGGCCCACTTTAAAATAAAAACTGTTGGAAGATATGATGGTCACTGCAATTTATTTTTGACAAATAATACTTATTATAATGAGCCTGGAGGTCATTGTGTGTGAGGTACAATGCTATATAACTGTCTACTATTATTTTTTATCACCGAGTAATTTACAATTCCTTTGTCAGTCTGTGACCCATGTATGAACATTTCTGTATACCCATTAAGGCAGATCTTTTCTTTCACAGGGAAAAAGGAAAAAATCCAGTCCTCATTGCCTTACAATATTCTCTGACAAAAGACATTATCATGAAATAATTGATTGTGCTGGAGAATTACAAATGTTGCAGCACCACCAAGGTCATCTAACCCTCAGCAATGTGGGTTACCCAACGATAAGAGTGCTTTGTTCAGAAATATTGGCATTTTAAAATGGTTTAATAGTAGCACAAAGAGGATGTTCAGAATGGGGAAAAAAAACCCATGTTTTGAGAGCAATGCTGGCCAGAAGCAAAACTCATCCTGACAGTGGTAGTGGTTTAGTGGGACACTGTGGGTGATAAAAATGCTAATGACTAGAAGTTAAGTATCGTGTAGCAAGTCCATGCAGTTTGCAGTATGATCTTTGTTGAAACAGCTTGGATTTATGAAGAACTGAAGGTGTATACCAAGGTATTCTAGGAGCTGAACACATTCTTAGGCATTCTAAATCTCAAATATTTAAATCCAGTGTGATTCTAATACTAGTTTGATGACACTTAAGAGGTCAGAATAACTTTGTTTAATTGGCAGGATTTCTGTGATTCTTGAGTAGATAATTTATCCTAAGTATATTGTAATAGCAGTTCAAGCTGTGGCAGATTCATCTCTCTGGCCATGGCAAGAGAGAACAATGATTGATTTTAGTTGTATCATTAGAATGCAGAGATTAAAAGAAAATGTTATAACCTGGACAAGCTTTGTGTGGAAAAGCATGTGCCACAGGAAACAAGAGGACAGGTGCTGCAATTAATTTGTTTCTCTGTTCAAGAGACAATTTGTCTACATTCCATATACTTACACTCACAAATTAATTTAGATTGGAAAGAATATCCTTCTGTGTAACTAATACCACTACTGCAATGAACATCTCTAGTGGGATCCTGATTAAAGTAAAAATACATTAGCATCCAGAATCTTATGCTGGTGGATGGTACTTTCCTCCCTTACTTTCTGCAGCAGGTGCTCCAGACGTTTTGAAATCAAGTATTTCTACTTAATCTTTTTTAGGTCCCTGGCAGCCAGAGGGACATCCCTGCCCTGGGGCACCAGGGCCAGCATCACCAGCTGGGCAAGGGAGGGGATTGTCCTGGGCCAGCCTCACCTCCAACCCTGGGGGCAGTTTTGGGTGCCACAATATAGGGATATAAATCTATTGGAGGCTGTCCAAAGGAGAGCAACAGAGATGGTGAAGATGGGAAGCCATTTGATGAGCACCTGAGGTCACTTGGTCTGCTCAGCCTGAGAGGAGATTGAGGGCAGAGCTCACTGCAGCCACAGCTTCTTGTGAAGGGAGCAGGAGGCACAGACACTGATCTTGCTCCCTGGTGACCAGGGACAGGGCACATGAGGATAGTGTGAATCTGGGTCAGGAGAGGGCTAGGTTGCATGTTAGGACAGAGTTCTTTATCCAGAAGGTGACTGGGCTCTGGAACAGGCTCCCAGCATCAGCCTGTGTGAGCTCAAGAAGCATTTGGGACAATGCCCTCAATGGTGTGGGGTGTTTGTTGGGGTGTCCTGTGCAGAGCCAGGGACTGGACTTTGATCCCTGTGGTCCCTAATAACTCAGGATATTCTATGGTTCTATAATGTTGAGCTGCTTTCTTCCTGATTTACAGATAAATTTTGGGCTGTCTCATATCCACATTATTTCCTGCTTTCATTTTTCTACCAAACCTTTATTCACTCTTGGAATGTCTTACTCAGAATTGTTATTCTATTAATTTTTCTTTACAGTGATTATAGATTAATTTCTTTAAACATCTTGACCATGTAAGCTGAATCTGCATATTAGTTTTAACTTTGTTCTTTAATCTTATTTGACTATTCCAAATATCATGAATCCTTTTAAAGACATTTCCTACTCTTGTTTTTCTGATGAGCTAGAACTGCTAGAAGGTAAATCTTAGGAGATTGTTCCATTTGGTGGCTATACATGATGACTGATTATATATTATTTTCTTTATTGTTATTCGTGGCAGTGCTTGACACCAGTTACTACAAACACTCAGGGAGCTAAGCTTGTCTTTTAAAAGATGACCCAATATAACATATGTCTTCATGTGTAGTGATCCACTGGAGTGGAATTTCATCCTCTAATACTCTGTGATTACACAGCACTTCCCAGAGTGTTTTGCACCTTTTATCTGGAGAGTTCAGTGGGAATACAGCCATGCTCATTGCCCTCGTGCTAGAAAAGCTTTCAAGTGGAGATGGCTTTTCACAACAACTAACAGAAAGCAATATTGCTTTTGCCCTCAATATTGCTGAACCTTTGGCAGAGAGTCAACACTTCTAAGAAGAGCTGCTAAACGTGCTTTATCTTCTGCCAGGAGAGGAAGGGAAAGGGTGGAAAGTTGTCCAGATTGATTGAGGCTCCTTAGAAATGACATCCACATCAATAAGACTGGGAAGTCTCCTGCCAGCTAGCAGGTGGCCAAAGTCTGTGCCAAGCCATCCAGATGACCACATGGATCCACCTTTACCAATGCCAAGCCAGTGTGAGTTTTTTTGGAATTGATCCTGTGTTTATTCTGCAGTTCTTAAGGGATAGCAGTCTTTGCTGATTCAGACTCAAGATTTCTGAATAACAGCCTTTGAGACCTCTGTCAATCAGCTTCATATCAACACCTGTGGACTTTATGCCTTCCTGTGCTCTGACTCCTCAAATCTACCACATCAGACTAAAGCTATCCTTTATGGGAAAAAATACCTCTGAATTCACTTATTTAAACAGTGCTTCTTTTCTCCAAGCACTTTGGGACTACAAATAAATACCTTTTCAGTAGCTGAAATGTGTTTCTACTGTTCAACAAAGCTTAAGCCTGTATTGCAACTTTGCTTTTCCCCTTGTCTTTCTCTGCAAGCTGGAGGAAACCAGGTGAGTACATCTGCTGATAGATGGAGGAGCAAAAGCTCCCACTGCAAACCTGTCACTTGGCCATTCACTTGTCATGTTTGACTAAGCTTGTGGTAAAAGGAGAAGTTACCCAAACACAATGTAGCTCCTAGCCTCGAGATTAATTATTTTGCCCACAAAGTGTTTTAAAGCAAAAAAAAAACAAAACCAAAAAACACTTTTGAAATAGGCTACTGTCAGTTTGCTTTTCTTATTGGAGCTTATCCTTCCCTTTTGCAGAGACCAGCAGAGATAGGCAAAGGTTTAAAAATGTTTTTAGACTGCCACAAGAAGCAGTGTTAAAAATGTTTCTCAAAACTTGAAAAAAGCCTGAAAATACTGTCATTCAAAATTATAAAGCAAAGAGTCACTTTTAGTACAGACAGCTTTTCCAGAAGTGGTAGTGCATCTGTTGTTCATGGTCTCTGTTTAGTTAATGTGAGAACTATCAACCTAAATTCTTCCTTTTCCTTAATATAGGTGAGAAAATAGTCACAAAAAGTATTGTTACATTCATATTCATGTGTATCCTTCCTAGAGGGCAGTAATTCATCCCGGAAAAAAGTTCTTTTCCATAGAATGTTTACTCAGTAAGTGATGGTGTATTTTTAGAGACTGAAAAACCTAACAAATATGAAAATTACGAAAGTAATCAAAATTACTTTGATTTTGGCAATATACTTAATTTCAGTGAATTTGGAAAAAAGATGTGCAAGACCCATTCAAGGATTTTTTTTTTAAATTATGTATATTAAAATAGTAATCTTTCTAAGCAAAGATTAGTTTATCAAATAGAATTCCTACTATATGGACATAATAGCTTTCATCCAAAGCAAATTATCACTTGTCTAGCGAGGGGGACAAGAAAATGAGACAGAAGAAAACCTATGATGCAGGTAAAAATAGCATTTAGACCATTTCAGCTACTTAAGAGGATATGAGAACCTGTTTCCTGAGCTGACATCTGCCATCAGTGAAATAAAACCCCTACACATGAGCTCTAGGTGCATCCCCAAAACTGTCAGATCACATGTAACAGGTACCTGGGTCTCAGAGATAGGGCAAAATATTTATTCCAGCTTTGCAGGACAGAAGTCAGCAGAGATCATAATTTAATTTAGAGGGCAATAGATGATGAAAACTTAGTGATTCATAAAAATCCTTAAGACTAGGAGGGAAATTAGGCATTTTTTCTTTTTGCTGTGCAAATTTCACTCCAGACAGATTTTGTTCCTTGAAAAATTCATGTCTCTCATGTCTCCTTTCTCTCTTCTGTTTCATAGTTTTGCTTATTTAACAAAAAGAATCTGAAGTTGCCTTGTTCTTGTTGCTTCAGCTTTGGATCCACTAGTATTTTGTTCATCCCCAAAATATCTGTAGTTTGCACAAAGGGACAAGATTTTAATTTCGTAGTGTATTGATAAATAAACCCTTTGAGAAGACACAATTCACTATAAGAAAAAGCCTTTGCTTTCATTTTGAATTGCTTTTGAGTGTTGCTGCAGCTCCCAAGGAGTAATGTGGGAGCACCTAGAAAATATTTGTGTATTGTAGTCCAGTTAACAACCTTGGTTCTTCAGCCAGTTTGGGTCCCTTTGTCCTATGAAAGGTCTCAGCTGAAAACACCTATCCAGATGAATACCTGTTTGTGGAAAGCAAAATTCCCACAAGTGACTCCTACACCAACCATCCCTCAGTGCTGATAAAGTTGTGTTTTGCAACTGTTGTAAGAAATTTTTTGTGGAGCAAGGCTAACTGCAATGAAGTTCATCCATAATTTAAAATTTCTTGTATTACTTCAGCCATAAAGTCAGAATCAAAAAGAAGCAGCCTTTGGGTTAGGATTAGTGAGCATGAAAAGGAACAGAAATGAATCAGCAAGTAATAGCAGGATAGCAGTAATGCTTCCCCTTTTTATTGAAGTTATAAATATAGCTGTAACTTTTCACATAAATTTGAAATATAGCTGGATTCTTCATTATTTAGATGCAGAATTTTAATTCTCCCAGCTTCAAAGCAGCAATATGTAAGTTTGGTTATCTGTATTATAATTTGATATCATGGACAGTTTTTAAGGAATAAAATGTAATTGAGACAGGTTCTCTCATGCAACATGTATCAGTTGATGATTTTTTTTTTTCTTTCTTTATGGAAGCTTTCCATGATCCACAAAATGTACTAGATCATATTTTTTTTTCTCATCCTGTGACATGTACTAAAAAAAAAACTACTGCAGAGAGTTTCAGGATTGGTTTTTCCTCTACATTTCAGTGTTGTTTTGTTTTTTGGGTTTCTTCTGGTTTGTGGTTTTTGTTTTTTTTTTCCCCTGGAAGATGGCTAGAATTTGCTCTACTGTATGAAACATTAAAGCTAGAAAAAATACCTGAAGAAAGAAAAAAAAAGTAGTTTTTAAATGTACTTTAATTATTGAATTTTCTAGTCAATATGCTGTCATATGATGATATTCTTAGACTATAAAGGCACAAGAGCAAAGTGGTAGAATATGCATTATGTTGATGTTCATATCCTTTTGTACAATAGACACATAATTTTCATTCTATTTCTCCATGTACCTCTATTCAGAGTTTTACATATTTTATATCAGAATAAATTGCCCAAAATAGTGATTTACAGCCCTTACTAGCTATGATTTATTTCCCATAAATTTCATTTCAGTGGAATGATGTGCTATAATGTGGCATTTAGCATCATCTAAAAGATCTGCTCTATTTGGGTTAGAGAAATGGTATTTTCTGTATATGAACTTCCTTTTTTTTTTTTTTTTTTTTTTTTTTTTTTTTTTTTTTTTTGGCAGTAGCTTAAGTGTTAAAGCCTGAAAGGAATTAGAAAGCTGCAGTGAATGTGTTAAGACTGTTAATGAAGCCTCTGAATCTAAGGACAAAATTAGCTCTCACACCCACACTGCACAAAGCACAGCAACTGTCTGACAGGATTGCATCATGACTTTTACCTGGGGACATGGGTATTGTATCCACTTGAAGTGATGAAATTGGGAAGACAGATGTCCCCAACGGACACTTTAAGGAGTTTGTACCTATGTAAATTGCTTGACAAAAATCCCTGGAATTTGAACATGAAACCTGTGTAAAAATGCTTATTAAGTGTGAGCAGTGGGTAATGCATTCCACCATGCAATATCTGCTTTTAAGGGTGCACAGGGATATCCTTTTGATACAGAATGACATGAGAAAGAACAAAAGGAACTTTTGACAGCAAGGACTTTGAACTACTTAATTTTGTTGAGGGAAGGATAGATCTGCATATGAGATTCTGATTCATCAGAATCAAGCTCTGGAGAACAAAAAAGAGGCAGCTTCTGGTTTCCTCTGTTTCAGTGAGTGGGAAAGATGCCTGTGGCTGTAGTCATGGAGAAGGAGAATTCCAAGATCTAGAATATCCTGTTCTTCTCACCCCTCAGCCCACACAAGTTCCTTCTGTCAGGTGCAGCACAGCCATCAGACCCAGGAGATCTCTGAAAAACAAGACCAGGGGGCTGCCATTCCCTTGAGAGCACATGGCTGGTGCCATGTTGCTGATTTCAATGATTTATTCTTGATTTTATAGGAATTGTTCGTGCAAGATCATAACTGAATAGCAGTTGGCATGATCCTGCAACATAGGCTTGGAATAGGGTGTGAGAAAGCACTACAGGAGGAAAGGGATAGGATCAGATTCCCACAGAAAGCACCAAAATCAAAATACTCTGGATACAGGTCAGTGATGGAAAAATGTATACAGCTATGCCAGTGAATGTAGCTGGCAGTATTAAAAGCAAAAAAGTGAAGTTGCTAATTACAAGAGCAAAAAATTACAATTGCAGTGTGTTTGTACCATGCATTCTTTGCAGTAAGTGAAGTGATCTCTCTTCATCCACTTTACCCAGAAATAAAGGGAAGTGATCTGCAGATCAGATGTTTGCCATCACACAGTGTGGTGTTTGCTGTCCAGCAGAAACTCACAGATAAACAGAAGTTGTAAACTTATTTTTTCCCTTCTTTTAACAGAAAACTTCTTGGAATGGGAGTCTTAAGCAGGCAGTAATTGAGAAGAACTTTAGTATACATTAAAAAAGGGATATTTGTAAGTACTTAATAAAATTAAAAGAGTTTGGAATATTCAACGTTCAAGATTAAATTTAATTTCTTCATGATGAGTGCACTGATGAGAAGGAAGCACTTAGGAAAGAAAGGTTTGTTTTTCTTCATGAAGTTTGACTTCACTAGCACAGAACCAAACATTTCTGTATCCTGCCTCCTCACATCTCTAACTCCCACAGTACTGAAAAACCCACTGGCTCCTTCCTCCTTGAAAAGGAAAACATGCTGCTTTTAATACAGTTAGTTGTATTTAATGTCTATTATTTTGTTAATTCTTGTAGAGAGAGTCAGTGTCATACATGTATCAGGATAATCAAACCTTTGCTTTTATTAGAGTGAATATTATTAAAACTACATAGCCCATCATGGTAAGACTGGAGTTTTAAGTCTGATTCTTTTGGTGGTTCTTAGAACCCTGTATAAAATTGAAATGTGTTTGGAACTACTGAATGCTGTCCATTTGCAGTCATCAAAATTCAGGGTGATTTTGCATAATGTAGAAATACAAGGACATTATTAGGAATTTGTTTTGGAAGAATTTTACAAATAAGGAGTTTAGGGTATGTGAGAATAGTAAAGCTCTTATATTATTGAAGAAATTGATAAATTATCCTGTTATCAGGGCTTTTTAGATGTAGTATTTTATAAACATGACAATAAGTTGAAGTCAAAAATGTTCAGAAATCCATTTTACAACCATGGGTTAAGGCATGTGCACACAAAATCCTAGATAAGTTAACAAATATAGGAGATCACTTGTCTGGGATACTGAAATAAATTTTAAGTAGGGCTCTTTTGACAAGGTAAATTGAGAAAAAGCTTTTATGATTAGAAAATTAGTAAGTTGAAATCTTGTAAAAAAATTCATAATAACAGATTAAAAGCAAAAAATGTAATAACTTGAAAATGCCTTTAACTACATGTATAGTCACACAGGAAGGTACTCCTGTGCAGATAGTCCTTATTTTCTATTTACTCAGCAATTGACATGTATTAGGACTTTTATTTAACCTTTACAAATTCTGTTGTGAAGGCTGGATCTTGTTTATGTTGAAATGGATTAGTTTGGCCTTATCTCCATTTCTATAGAACTGCAGTGTCCTACATCTTTTTCTGAAATCCTGTCAGTGGTCATACAAATTAATTTCCTGGATAAACCTACTTTGGCTTTCTCTGTAGAGCCTGAGGCTATACTCCTTTCCATTTTTTAGTCATCAGATCAGTGCTTGGCAAGGCAATGTCTACTTACAGCACTGCTTATCACTTCTAAAATATGACAAGCTATGAAGGAAATGTAAAATACCAGGAAAAAAGCAGATGTAGTACTGAAAATTGTATACAAATTCCAAAATATATGATAGAACAAATATACAGCATATAGCAGTCAATTAATTTGGTAAATAAAGCTTACTGGTTTAATTTATTCAAAAACCTGCAAAATTTGGGGGAGGGGAATACAGAAGAAATTAGTGTAGTAATTTTGGATTTTTGCAAAAGGTTGGCTGTTGATTTGCTAAGCCTGACTTGCAAAATTAATTCAAATTGGCTTGGATAAGAGCACTGTCATGTGGATTAAAAGCTGGCTGAAACACTACAAACAAAGGGTGTCTTGAGGGTACCACAGGGATCACTGCTAGAACCAGTCATTTTGAATGTCTTTATTAATGATCTGGGAGAGAGTGTTTAGCACCATGCTAATAAAATTTACGTGTACTACTAAACTGTGAGGAGATGGAAGTACTTGGAAGTTCAGAAAAAAAAAGAAAAAATATGCAGAGTCCACAGAGAGATTGGGAACACTGCAGAAAGTATCACAGTGAGCTTTGACTTCAAGGAAATGGAGCCCAATTAGATCTCACAAGGAGAATTTGGAAGATGAATAAGAAAATAGGGGTGGAAAAAAAAAAAAGCTAAAAGGAAGAATGATAATCAACAGCAAACCAAATGTGCATGAGCCATGTAAGAGGGTGGCAGAGGAGGGTGGTGGCAGCTGGAGCAGCCCAGGAGCCTCTGGGGCTGTGGGCTGGGCTCTCAGCAGCTAATTTGGAAATTTTGAAGTTTGTTAGAATAGGAAAGTGGTAAATGCTGCAGTAGAGAATAGCCGTAGAATTACAGATTAGTTGTTTATGTGTTTTCTTCCTAATTTCTTTGGATCTGATATGATGTTCTAAAGGGCACATTGTGTAAATATTGCAGCTATTAAATATGAGCATTTGAGCTGATACTGAATAGTGATGGAGCTAAATTATTACTCCTAAAGTACCAATGGTAAGTATTTGGCAGAATCAAATCCAATCACAAATAAATAATGGAAAGTACAATAGTATTGATTACCCCTGGGAGTGAAACCAGTTTTGTGCACAGAGAGCAGCAACTAAACAATCTTCAGATCTCAAGAATTTGATATTTCTGTAAGTGAAATATAAATACTTCTTATATCAGAATAAATGTTGACTGAGTCGTGGTTACATGACATACTTAGTACTAAACTCTGGAAAAACATATTGGCTTTCTTAGTAAGTAATTCAGATCACCTCAACTAATGAACAGTTTTTGGAAATCTTCATTTGCAGTTTACGAGTTTGCAAGTCTTTGAAATTATATTACAAAAATATCTCCCCCCACTTCAACTGTGTTAGTGTGAACAGGCAGCTTTTCTTCTATTTTACTACATAATTCTAAAATTTGTATTTAGAATTGGGAAAAGTAACCCAGTATTTTGGAGGATTAACTGTCATACAAAATCATGTCATATAAATTATTATAGCTGTGTAAATAATTTAACTAATAATGTCTTTGAGACCATTATTTTTATTTAAATGAAATTCTTTTTTGTTTCCAACTGGAATAGCTTGCATACACAATGACATTGTGCTTTGCTTGATGGGAGCAGGTGCTCCTTTCTGCTTGTTTTCTTAGTTATGTTTTAGGCATGTTTTCCAGACTGGTTATTTTCTCTCTCAGAACACCACAAAAGTTTGAGCATTCTGAGTTCTCCTTATTTTAAACCTTTTTTAATCAGAGAATCAACCCCTATATGTTAGGAATCTATCACATAAGTGTTTTAAAACTACCCATGATCTTATTTCTGCTTGAAAGAATCTTTCTAACAAGTTGTAGAGTTGCAGCAACAAGAATTTGTATAACTCTCTAGCAGTGTTCAGTGTGCTTTTCCAGCTTCCAACAGCTGATTAGAGGCAAGATTTGCTGTAGAAACGTCAGACACAGGTAGCAGATCTTCTTTGCCAACTGTTTCTTCTTATATATTTGCTTCCAGTTGGGCCCACACTTTTTGTTCTGGACATCACCAAACAGCCCACATTGTTGGAAAAGCATTTGCATTGATTTTGAATCTGTTCATTCAGGAGGAAGCACTGATAGTCTGGGAAACCTTTACTGCCTTAATTGTTAGTGGAACTAAAGGTGAAGTACATTGGAAAATTGATCTGTCTGAACAGTAACCATTTTTATTATTTTAAAGCAGTTTATGCAGCATGGTTATGTAAGAGAGCATGTGTCATAGCTGTGTTCCTTAATTGAGAAGGAGCTGGAAGTGCCTCTGCCACCTCTGATGGGATCTATATATGTAGCATCCACTGAGGAATTTTGGGTACAGGGATGTAATTTTAAGGATTTTGTTACACATGCATTATTGTGAAACAGCCAACAGAACCTAGAGAAGAAAATGCTAGAAGAAAACCATTAGTGCTAACTCATTTATCAGCTCTTTGTAAAATAACAGAACGTTCCCCCTTGTAACAAGCCCTGGGAAATGAAGTGGGCACCATCATGAGTGGTGCTGGTTGTGGTCCCAGTAATCTGTTTAGTATTCTGCTGAACCCTGGGGCTGTCTGAGTGCTCTCTATCAATAACAAAGGTTCAGTTGTTTTATTTGCTTAGCGGTTTGCGCCAGCTTTAGTCAGCACATTGAAATCTACATTTTGAGTGCTTTTTTGAAACATTTGTGAAATAGATTTTTGCCTTCTGTTGATGATTAAGGTAACGTGGTACAGTTCCAGACTGCAAGAAAATGCAATGGGTTTTATTTGTGATTAAATAGATGCAAATCTGCATATATACTTTTTTCCCCATATTTTTTTAACTTCAAACTGTGAGGCTACTTGGTCTATGGGCATATTTATTCCACTGTAGTACCGGTATAAGCAAATAAAAAGCTGGGCATGAAATTAGATTTTGATCAGAAAATGGAATTCTGGTTATGTATTTTTTATGTGCACAGTAGTATTATAGATTTACAATATTTGAAGGGACAAATATAATATGCATCCTAATTTCCAAAGACTGAAGTATATCTTTGTCACACCTGCAAACATAAACAAATTGAGTTCATGAAGTGAAGTTTGAGTTGTTTACAAACTTGCAAGGTCACTTTGCAAGTCTTTTGCAAGTTTTTAATCTTTTAAAGGTTTAAAAATATTAGCTATCTAATCCTTTCAAAAGCTCATTGAGGAAAGCAGTGAGTACAGTCACACTGTTGAGTTCCAGGCAGTCAGAGTGGGTTCTACCACAGCACCCAGCAACCTGCTCACTCTGGGTTTAATCCCTGAGTCAGGGTGGGTCCAGGCTCACTTTGGAATGGTGAGCTTTTGAGGAGATTGCCTGGCTCTGGATTCAAGCCTGTGCCCTGACTCTGAGTTCTAGGTCCTCTTTGGTTTTGAGGAGAACCAGAGGTTCTCATGGATGGCAAAGAACAGTGGAGCATCCTCCAGAGAGCACCACAAGCTCTTTCTCTTCTGGACCCTCACCCAGAACAGATCAGAGACAGCCAGTGGAATAAGTGTCATTATTCCTGTTCCAGTGGAGGGGCTTTTTTATCCAGATGTTTAAGTGAGGAAGCAATCACTAGAACGTTCTGCTTGTTAACAGCAGTGATTGCTCTTTCTTGAAGACTCTGTGTTGCTTATACTTATTGACATACTCTAGAAGTATGATCTGCTATTAATGAAAAGGCACTTGGCAGATTCAATTAACACAGATGTTTTTTGATTTATTATTGTTGCTTTTTGTTGTTCCATCAGTTATTTGCTGAACGTGGTTGATTAGCCTCTTCTCCTTTGTTTCCAGTTGCAGAGTTTGTTTAAACCTTTCACTTTGACACATAAAGCTAATAAAAGTAAGAAGATGCACTGTGCAAGATCTCTTCAGAAAACTCTCTGCAGTGCTGTAGTGCAAAGTTGAACAAATCAGGTTAAACCATCTGATTTTGCATTTAATTCACAAAGGAGTGTGCCAGGCATTGGTGGTTGTCTGGAGAGCTGGTGATAAAAACAGGATGATATTGCAACTGCTGTGCCAGATAAAATAAAATATGGGAAGACCAAGACTGGCATCTCTAGAAGGGAATGCTGGTTATCTAGTTTATCACTGGAAAAGGCACCATCTGTTTTCTCTTTTCCCTCCAGAGGGGTGGGAACATTGTAGTTGTGGGTTAGATTTTTATAGATGTATATCTGTGAAAAGCTTGTCTATCCTCCTTTTTTCCTTTTTTTTTTTTTTTTTTCCATAAGGTGGCATCAAGCCTCAAAACAGAAGACAAAATAATTGACAATTGCTTTAGCTGAAATAGAGCATTGCTTTGATCATTTCTGTAACGTGAAGACTTATACTGTGGGCACACAGGTGCCAGAATGATTTTTGGATTTAGGGAATCTCTACAACTCATACACTGTGTTCAAGGTGTGTTATTGCTTTTAACAAGTTTTCATAGGTTTTGTTGTTTGATAGCATTTGCCAGTCATTTCCCACGGCTGAAAGAGCTGTGTAGCATAAAAGCACTTCATATTATGTCCTTTAATTGACTATAATCAACAATTTAGCACACATTGTTTGAAAGGGACTATGTAATCTCAGCCAAGAATATTGCTTATAGGATGAAGCTCTTGCACAAATTGCTTTCTCAAACAAAAAAATGTAATCAGTTTTAAATATCTACAATAAATTTAGTGAAATTGTGGTGTTGTGCTCACTGTATTATAACAGCACCTTATTTAAATGAGTGGGATATTTGAATGTTGATAACACCTTGTGGGAAATTTTATTACAGAGTAGTTGAGAACTCAGAGGGTAAATGGTATTTGATAATAACAATTAAAATACTGTCAAAAAACTATGGCTACATTTGAAAAGCAATCTAAGTTATCCACATGGATAACTTGTGAACAGGCCTGTTATCCATAGGCAGCTCAAGCTATGGTTTATGTGGGAAGGACTGGAAATATTCTAAATATTCTTTAGTCTCCAACCTGTGTTTGGTACCTCCTGGATGCTGCTGAGGAGGATCAAGGGGCACCAGTCCTGTCCCACCATCCCTCCTAGGGGTGAGCAAACAGCAGGAGAACAAAATACCTGAAATACTCCTAGGCTTCAAATAATGAAATGCAACAGGATTTAAGTTGGTGGAGACCTAGAGCAAGCCCAGCAATTTTTGCTTTGTTCACTTTACAGAGCTGTTGTGTTCTTTTTATAAGGGTAGGTAGTTATAAAACAAAAGGTTATGTCTTCAGATTTAAAAAGATTAGGTTTATGTTGGATATTAAAAATGAAATTCTTCACTGTGAGGGTGGTGAGGCACTGGAATTGGCTGTCCAGAGAAGTTGTGGATTCTCCATCCCTGAAGGTGCTCAGGCCAGGTTGGATGGGCTCTGAGCAGCTTGGTTTTTAATGGCAGGGGGGATTTGAAACTCGATGCTCTTTAAAGGTCCCTCCCAGCCCAAACCATTCTATGATTCTAAGCCTTGTGTCCTGTTTGGCTGATGGCTGCTCTCTAGCCCTTGGTGGTCAGTACCAGCATCATTTTATAGGCAGTGCACTGTAAATAAGAAGAGGAGATAATTTTTTTTTCCTTCAGACTTTATTTCATTGTTTCCATTGGTCCTATCATGCCACAGCAGACAGTTCCATAAATTTATGTCTGTTCCTCTCATGTTTCTCTTAGAATAAGAGAAATAATACTCTTAAGTCCTAGATGGGAAATTATTCACTGCTCCTTGCCACCTCCAGCAGCCTTTGGTAGGAGCATCATGTTGGTTTCTCCATCCACGTGCCACTCCTTGCTGCTGCATTCACTGACAGCAGATTCACCAGTGGCTTTTTCCTTCTGTCCCGTTCAGCAGCAGAACAATTAATGCTGGCTTGTAAATGGTTATCATTTTGCATTTTCATTAGCACCTGCTTTGCAAACAGGGTCAGTTCACACCTCAGAGTGGCTGTGTCAGCCTGTCTGCAGGTACCATTGCGAACCAAACCTGGGATTGCTGCTATTCCTGGCCTGCAGACTGCAGAATTTGGGGTTGGTGCTGCTAAGACTGTGCAGTGGAGTTATGAAGGAGCCTAAACTAGAAAGGAGAATTAAGCAGGGATTTTTCTGCAGCTGCATAATTGCTTTGTACAGCAGGTCCTGACTGTGCTGCAGTAATAAATTGTAATGTTGTCCATGCCTTTTAAAATGTTATCTTTCCTTTTGCATGCGAGGAAATAACAAATAAGATGTATTCCAATTTGCAGGTAATCCAGCTCATTTAATTCTCGTTTGCATACATCACATTTTAGTTGAATTTATCATTGCTACCAAAATCACCTCTTAGAATGCAAGTCTGACTAATTGACTAATCTTGGCAATGGCACAAGCAATGCTTTTATTTTCATTTGGTTTTGTTGCCACACCTAACTTCTAAATTTTTAACAAAAAATAATTCAAGATTTTTTAAAAATTTATTTCTGCAGCTTATAGAATCAGTCACTGATTCACAATAAACCTTGTTTTCATAGAACTGTTGTTTTTAGGATATTTGGATGCAATTCACTAACAGAATGTTAAAAGAAAAGCCCCATAAGGTTCCATGCCACCCATGACAGCATACTTTTAGCTGTTAAAATTCACTATAATTTGAATTATTTTAATACATATTTTAGAGTATTCTAAATGTCTTCTGTGATATTTTTCTTCTCTAAAAGTGAATTTTTTCCTTTTATTCTAATTGAGTTTTAACTATTTAACAAATGCTTTTTCAGATCTTATTACTGAACATTTGATTCAAAGCTTATGCTTTAGTCTCAAAGTTAATAATGTTCTGAAAGAACTGAATTTAAATGTGAAATGCAATTTATTAAAACATGACTGTTCAGTTTTCACTGAAGAACTAAATACTGGAAAAGTAAAATATGCAGAATTATCATCTGTACTTTATAGCCAAATGCATATCTTAATGTTGTCTTGTGGCATTTAATCATCAGAGCCAATGTCTGTGCATTTCCCTTGGCAAACTTTATCAGAAGAATCAACAGGGACTTCAGTCCAAGCATGCAGGAAGTGTTTCTGCTGAGAGAGGCAAAAATAAGGAAATAGGGCTTTGGTTTCTCTTTTTTTTTTTTCCCTCCTTTTTTTCCCTTGTACGTACATGTCATCACTTTCCTGTCCCATTAGTAATTTCAAGTACTTAGTAATAATTTTTCTGTTGTTGGGTTAGAATGATCTTTTCCCATAGCACAGGAATCTCAAACCTTTATTGGAATGATATTGGAATGAAGCAAAGACTATATATATGTTTGATTAAAAAAAAAAAAAAAAGAAATAAAAAACCCCAATTTGAAATATGCCTTTCCAAATGGATAAATTACTGCCTTGAAAAATGTGAGCAAATTCGACTTTGTTTGCAGAAATACTCAGCATTGTGAGGTAACAAATAATGATAATTTCTGCAGTTCAATAGCATGGGTGGGCTTATCACTGTGTAGATGCAAATGTGTCACTGTCTTTTCTCCTGTACTAAGTCTTATGTCTCTCTTAAAAACTAAATTAAACAATAACCCAAGTTACTTTTTTGGACTTAAAAGAAGCTCTGACCTTTCTTCTTGTCTCCTTAGTATCTAATGTTCAAATGTTTCAAGCTTGTATGTTTTTATTAGGCAAGTGAAAAGCAAATTTAATATGGAAACATGAGATTTTTGTGTCCATTCTTGAAGTACTTAATGGATTTAGCAACTCTGCTTCAAACTGACTGCACATTTTCTATTGATATCTGTATCAACTTACTTTCCCCCTTGAAGGGCAAACACAAACTTTCCTTCCTCCCTTGGCAAAGGCTGAAGTGTAGATGCTTAGATTCAAACTGTTTTATTTGTTGTTTTGTTGTTATTTTTTGGGGGGTGGGGGTTCAACAGTTTTAATGGAAGTAATATCCATTTGAGGTCTCCTGCCCTGCTGTGGTCTCCAGGTTTTCCCAAAAGTTGTCAGACCTCCCTCTTGCCAAAGATATGCTCATTTATGAAATAGATTGTTAATTTGCTTGCTTTGTCACAATTTTAGAAAAAGCCTCATATTTTAAGAACTGTCTTTTTGTGGGGTCAAATCAAATTTCTACTCTGCAGGTAAAATCATCAGTTCATCTGTGGCTTAAACTTTTTTCAGCTGTAATGCCAGGAACTGGGAACTGTGAAAGAAAACAATATTATTTTTGTCCTCCTGTTGTTACTAAAACTTTCTGTTCCTATATCTACTCACTACACTATTTCAGATGCTGAATATAGGGTATCTCACTTCACACTAAGAAATAAACAATTAATTTTTTTGCAGTTTGTATAGTGACTCTGTCACTGAGTAATTGAATCTGAATTATTCATTTGCCAGCTAGTGACATGAAGTGTTGCAAGTTTTCCAAGTATATACGAAATATTTTTTCCAAGCTGTATTGTATTAATTTGTGGTGGAGGTAACAAATTCAATTTGCCTCACTGAGAAAGCAAACCAGAAAGTTAATTCCATTTTCAGTTAGCATGTGAAATCAGCAGAATAATAAAACACAGGGAGGAGAAGCAAATCTAGAATCTTGATTCAAAACTAGGGAACATACCTGAGGGAGCACAAATTCGGGGTCACACAGCTGGAAGAAGCATATATCCAAAAAAACAAACAAAAAAAATGTCATAAAAAATACAAAGTGAGGGGATCTTGGACATGCTTGATGTCCGTGGTGTTGGGGCACAGGGAGCAGTGACAGCAGCCCAGCCCATCTCTGTGGCTGCTGGGCCACATGTGTGGTGGCCAAAGGATGCTGAAGCAACACTTGGCAGTCCAGGGCTGTGATCAACACAAGTCAAGGGCTGAAGCCTGATAAAGAATTTGCCTTGTCCAGACTGAATGCCAGCAACGCCAATTTGGAGACAAGTGGTGTAGACAAATGTTATTTCAAAAATCGGGTATAAACTCCATTGTTGTTGCTCATAAATCCTCTTTTTCTCCTTAATAAGACCTTATAGGGGCTTTTAAAGACTCATGTCTTTTCCCAGAGGAAAAAACAGCTTTGTTGATCCTAGGATTTTCGTTGCCTTAGTTTCTTGGACAAAGTGAAAGCAAGGGATAGTTAACAACGAGCAAGAGGGAAATGGACTTTCTGAACTAACAGAATTGGTAACACACACTGAACATGTGAACAGGGAATCTCAGTCAAAACCAGCGAAAGTCTGACAAAGAATCAATGCATGTGCAAAGTACTTCAAGGACTAAATGGATCTAGATAGTGGGATCCATTCCTTTGACTAAAGAAATGGACAGATTGCTCCAGCTCCTGCAGTTGGGTGACTGCAGACAAATATTTTGGAAGGCCTGTAAGGCCAGCTCTAAGAACAAATGATAATTTATATCCCAATTCTTTCTCCTTCAGATTTCTCTCTTAAAAAATGCTGGGTCAAAAAAGGCTAATTTAAGCTGTGCTAGCATCTCTTTCACCATGATTAAAGAAGAGAAATTCTCAGATTAAAGAGTCTTTGGTCAAAATTTATAGCTTTAAGTGAGGTTTCCCACTTATATCTAAGGAAATATTTGCCTTTGATAAGTAGACAGCAGGCAGAAGTAATTATTAAATAAGTAGAAAGTTGGAAACATTCTAAAATGGAGAAAATAACTACTTTAATCATCAGTGAAATCTGAAATGTAAGTTGTTGAAAGAATTTCTTTATTTTTCTGCCTGTTTATCATGTGTGAACCTGAAACTTTACAAATGTTGCCATTTTCCTGTCATTGTAGGCAGGTAGACATTTAACAGAAGCAGAAATTAAGCAAACCAAACTAATTCAATAAAGGATTGAACACTTTTGTGGCTGTCTCCTCAGCAGCAGCTGAAGTAAAACAAATGAAGTGTTTCTGGTCGCACTCAGTTTGTCAAGCATAACAAACTTGTATTTCAAGTAAAATAAAGCTGGCACCAGAACACTGTGAGCCAGGATGGTGCTTGTCTTCAGCTCCATGACATTAATTCTAGTCCAGAAGCACTGTCAGTTAACAGGTCCTTAAAATAACCTCTCTGCTTGTGTCTTTGACTAGATAAAACTGCATCCGCTTATTAGTTTCAGCACAGCAAAACAAACAAAAGCTCAGCCAGAATTTGTTTTTGGTGGTTAGCTGTGAAAGACTTCAGCTGTATTCTGCCTTTCCTCCACCATGAGCACTGCTGGGAGCTGAGGATCTTGATTGCAAAACTCCTGAGAGGGTATCAGAGGTCGGGTAGACCATCAAGTCAAATTCAAGGGAATTAGAATTTAAGAGGTAATAATTTTTGTAACTGCACAGACCATTTATTTGCTTTGTCAGTGGCTGTATGAGGTGTACCAGGTATTTAAACCATCCTAGAAATTGAATGTGATTGACTTGACCTTATTCTACCCGGTGGTGTAAGTAGAACTTCAGTTCTGTACCTTGACAGGTGGTGACTGATGGGACATGCAGGCTTGTCTAAGAGCAAGCAATCTGCCCATAACACTCAAGGCAAAGTAATTGGCATCTCCCTCTGTCTGCACAGTCTTGTGACTGCTGGGCCCAAAGATCCATCAGCACGAACACAATTATGTGAATGCCTGGAATCCTTTCTGCCCAGAGTGGTTTTAGTCAGCATGCAAATAATGTGAATAAATGCAGACATGAACCACTCAAGAAAAGAAGCCTCACCTCACCCTTTTTTCTATCCATGTTGTTATGCCAATGTTTATGTTGTTATATATCTATATCATACCATTCCTTCATTCTTTTTGATTTTGAATGCTTTAAATTTGACAAGATAACTCTGTGCACAAATTGCAAAACCAGTATGACCTGAACTAATAAATTTTCCATGAGCTGGGCTCACTTTCTTATTTAGCTCTAAGAAATCTACTCAAAATATGAGTTTGGTTTTTCTTGGTGTGTGTTGTGCTAAATGTAAGCCTTTGATCAGACAGTACATGAATAAGGAATGTTGTTTTTTCTGAATTAAGTGGAAATGAGGCCTGAGGCAGCCTGCTGTTAGGATCATAAGTACTAAATAAAATATAAACTAGCTAAACTTTGCAACCTTCCACGGACAGGCATAATTTCATATATTGAAAGAAATCTTATATAATGAATTAAGAAGAGATTTGTCTTACATACATGTAATGTGTGCATAGTGACAGCTTTAAATACAAGATTGAAATTTCAAAGTGCTACAGTATTAGAATATAGATTTTTTTAAAAAAAATTACTTCATCCCTATTTTTAAAACTATCACAATATTCTTTATCCTTTTATTTTGCTCATTTAAAAAAAATACTTTGTAGTTCTACTTGTATTTCCTTCTTGGCAGCCTAAAGGCATTTAAAAAAAAAAACCAAAGTGTTGATACTTTATTCTGTATTATTTGTCTTTTACACATTTTTCTTTTATTTCCTATGGCTTGCTATTCCAGCAAATTGCAGCAGGGGGATGTGTCTTGAAGATGTGATGACCAAAATGTAAATGGAAAATTTAGCAATACTTTTTCATATTTTTTGAAACTTTTATGATTTTCAGCCTTTGTTGGGCATTGGGGAACCATTCATCATGTTTTCTTTGAATCCAGATGAAACCTGTCTGAAGCAGTTAGACATTGTCAGATCTGGTTAAAACTGGTTTCAGTTGGTCAGAACCAGTTTGTTCTGGGCTGAACTTTTTCAATCCTGTTTAAAACCAGTCTGAACCATTTTGAACTTGTTGACACTGGTCCAAACCAGTTATATCTGGTTGAAATTGTTCAGTTTTTTGTTACTCCTTCCATCAGGAAAGAGAGAATGTACTTCTGGGTTGCTTTTACTAATGTGTGTCTCTTAAGGAAGGTATTCTAGAGAGCAGCCATTAGCTTTTTCTTCCAATTCATTAATTTGTAGGGTCAAAAGGATAAAGATGCAAATTAGGCTTCTGAACAAGTTTATCTCATGTCAAGCCACAACTTTGCATCTTAACTGTAATCTTTAAAGGCAGGGTACATGTCAAACACCCTGTGTTAGTGTGGCCTAAAGAAACACTCTGTATAAGCAAAACCAGCATTTGTTCTTAATCTCCTTAAAGTCTTAAGTCTACTCAGAGAAGTATTTGTCTTGGTATAATGATGTTAATTGCTATAGACCAAATTATGCAGCTGTTACAAGTCATTCCCAATAATGGGACAATCAGAACTGATTGAAGCAGACATTCTATATGTAGTCCTTTCTCTAGTGTTAACCTTACCTTTTGTAAAAAGTCTTGGCACTTATATTGGTGGTGATAATTCAGTAGAAAAGCTGTATGGAGTTATGGGGATTGGTCAGCACCTCACCTTCTACACCAGAAATTATTAGTATTGATCATTCTTTTTCCTCTTGGTGGGGAAGAGTGGGATGTTGACTTAGTGTTTCTTCCTCCACACTTGGAGGCTGCTTTGGTTCAATTTTATTGTTTGGCAAACACAGTTTATTAACTTGATCTTTATTGACTTGTAAAACCATTCTATTTGTTCTTCAGCTCACAAACCTGTGCTCCCTTAGTGACTATAATTGACCATGTCTGATTTTTGTTTGTAGCCCTGGCAGCTTTACCATCATCCTGTGCTCCCTCTCTCATGGCCCTTGCTGTCATCTGGTATTTGGGAGACCTGTGCTTAAATCTCCTGGTTTTCTTCAAGGTGTGATTTTCTGGTAGCCTGAATAAGGTGTCATTGTCACAAACTAATCACATGTACATGTTTTGTTCTAACACCATGCTCCTTCTTCTATCCCCTTTTTAGTAGGAGCATTTACCCTTTTTTTCTTTTTTCCAATAAACAGTTCTCAGATACAACATTGCCACGTTTGTTCTTTATCTTCTTCTGGAAAAAAAAAAAATCTAAGCAAAAAGAATTCTCCCCGACTCCTGCTTTTATAGCAGGATGTGACACCAGTAAAATTCACTTGACCACAATAATGATCTGACACTATTGAAGACACTCATCCATAAAGTAATATAAATACATGAAAATATTTTTGCCAACATTGTTTAGGCCATGCTGCTGTTAAAGGGAATGCACTTGAACCACACCTTTAATCTGGTCTCCCAAATATCTTCTCTGGTGTTTAGCACGGCAGAAAAGGAAAGTGTAAAGACAGAGAGCATGAGAATATGGCAAAGACTCCTGACAGTCACAGGAAACTGTCAACAAGAGGAAAGCAGGGGTGGAAGACTTTGTGCTAAGAAAAATGTTGAAGCTCTGAGATGCATTGATTCATAGGAAAACTATGAACAGTGAGAAGTGAACTAGAACAGTAAGAAATATCATGCTACAATTTTTTTTTTTTGTATTTTTAGTGGCAAGGGGATAATTTTGTGTGTGTTTGTGTTTTGTTCTTTTTCTAGGTCCATATATTCCTTTTTGCTATTAAGTAAAGCTGTACTATGTTTTATAGGTATTGTGTTTTCTTTCCCACTGAATCTAAAGTAGATGTGAACAGAAGTTCTTGTGTAGTATTAGAAATAAGGTCAACACTAGTCTTGGAGGCCTAAAACAATTTTACTTTGGACTGCTTTCCTGTTGAATATTAACAGACAGATGTCCCAGCCAGGAAATATGCCAAGAGGCTCAGGGATTGAACAGGGGACAGCTAAATATAGTAATCTTGCACACTGTGAGACAGCTTTGGAGTTGGAGGCATTGTAGCTTCAGACATTTTATCTTCAGACAAAATAATGGGTGTACAACCTGAACTAAGTATCCTTGCTGGCAGCAGGGCTTGCTGGCTCCTCAGAGCACTGGAGGATGGCATGGTGCCTGTGGCCTGGCCATTCCTGAGTGGGAGTTGGACTGGAATTGGCAGGAAGGCACACCCTCAGTGCCTGCAACCCACAGAAACTTCATAACTGTGTGTAAGACATTGCACAGGCACAGCTCATCCATCTGCTCTTTGTGTTAATTTTTTTTAGGAGAAAAGGGAACAAACAAAGGTCTTATTTGGTTCTGCTCATTGCTTGTCTTCCAGCTTGTACAGGTTCAGGCAAACATGGCTGGAACAGTGCAGTTGAACTGTCTCTTCAACCAGCTCTACTTAAGCTTTATTTGTGATCAAAGACCCTTTAAACATATTTGGGGTATTTGTTTTTGCTGAGGAATATATTTGGTGCTGGTAACTTGATTTTTAACCTTCAGATGGAGATGCAGACTGAGCTCTGGCTATGGGAGCCAAGACCTTGATAACAGAGGGCACAAAGATGGGTGTCACCAGCCAGGTGGATGGACACTGGGGGACAGAGCAGGAGGGGAGAAATTGGGAAGAAGAGTGAGACCTTGGCATGCTTGGGCTGTGAGGGGATAAAAGCCCAGGTGTTCTTTTGGGATGTCTCCTCAGAGGAGCCAACTTGAGCTGTTTCTGTCTTACTCCAGCTTTATGGAATGAGGCATCTGAGGCTCCATTTTGGGAAAGCTGGGATGGAGCTGGTGAGGAAACCTGGCCTGACTGTGTGAGTGGGAGCCCACCAGGTCACTGGGGCTGCTGCAGAGAAGGGGCTTTGTCCCAGAAATTAAAATCTGTGCTATTTGGGAGTGTGGCTGTCAGATACTCTTGTGAATAGCCACACTGGGGAATTTTCTGTACAGTTTTGTTGTTTGCATGTTTTGTTTTGGTTTTTGTTTTGTTTTTTTTCCTTGTTCTCAAAAGCAGAAATATTTTCAGCATTTTTCAGTGTCTATGTAATCTGAAGTTTTTTTCTAAAACCTGCTCCTACGTCAAGATTTGAGCTGTGTGTGTGAAGTGACTCACTTTGAACAGCTTGGCTTGTGGCTGTCTCTGTGGGACAGAACCACTCCTCTCCACTCACTGCTTTGAACCACAGTAACACCAGTTATTATGGATCACAGTGCTAAGACCTAACAGTATAATTGTCTTTGCATGTAGTGTGATTATAACTAAGTCATAAGTAATGTTGGGTGTGTACTTGAATATTTTTCTGAGAAAACAACAAAATGTAAAAATGTCTGAAGGATATGTAAGGAACCTTTTGTTTTTGCGCTTTGGTAAATTATTCTACTTTTTTTCTTCCCTTTCCTCCATTTTATCAGAAATTTTGATTAGCTGATGTTAAATGGGACTCAGTATTAGTTTTGGTGCTCACTCAGTATCTTCCAGGCAAAGGTTTTAAAGTACATCACACATTTGTGTCAGAACCCATGACTGAACCTCAAATTTCCTGGCACATTTGCCTTCTAATTAGTTTCAAGTGGATGCATGTGGGTAGGTCAATACACATGTATTAAACTCTGTAGAGCAAAACAGAACTGACCTGAGTATTTACATTTGTACTTTCAGGAGCAGGTTCCAAATTTGCTTTTATTTTCTCAAATATTGTATAGCAGCCACTGAGAACAGGAGAAGCAATTGAATATGATTAACCTGTCATTGTGTTAATTATATACAGTGCAAGGTTGAGATGGCAGCAACAACTCATCAGTTTTGTTTCAAACTCAAGTCTTCCTGGAAAGTGAGGATTTAGTAAGTTTTAATTCCATCACATATGCTGAGGTTAAGCTCAGCTGGAAGAACTTTATCCCTGAAATTTTTAGTCAAAGCTTAATCACTCGATTAACTTCCTGAAACTAGAGGATTGACCTCAAATCCTCATCCTTAATAAGAACTTTGCAGTAGATAAGATTCAGTAGAAAACACCTCTCTATCTCCAGAAAGGCTTTTCTTTACATTTTTAATGAAACTGGAAGGATGCAGTTACCCTTCCATTATCAAATCAACCTTCACTGAAATTCATGACTGGTACCACTGAAATTGCAGTCCACTTGTTATTTGACTTTTCAGACTTTCTTACTTCTTCTCAGTGTGAAAATGTAATTACTTGTTTACCAGTTAACGCTGCCTACCTCGGTTCAGTTAAAGGGATGCAGCATCCACACTGCTCTTAGACACCAGTTTCTTGTAGAGACTGAAAAATTGCTGTAAAAAGTTCTTATGGTGCCCTACAATATTCATAATGACTAAGCACTGGGATGCCTTTTGTGGGGGGAGGAAAAATCACAACTATTGCCCACCTTCAAAAAATGTCAGAATAGAAATTTGCCTGTCATTTTGTATTATTATTTCCTCAGCTGAACTGATTCTCCAGGGTCAGATGAAGTTTTGTTCAGCTGGAGCTTTTTCAGACTTGATGGCATGCCTGGGAATGATCCTTCAGATTGAGATTTGCACAGTAGAACGTTGGAGTTGCCAGTCAAGTAGTTTTGTAGTATTATCTAGATTTTCTCTCTCCATTATCCTTGTTGGTTTTGCTTTGGTTTTGGTTTTCATTCAGAATATTCTTGCTATTTTACCTGAAATTAAAACTTACTCTTAAAAGTACTTAGTTTATAATTGGTTTTAAGTGCACTTGTGTTCTCTTCTTTCCCTTTTCTATGAAACTTTTCCTGACTCTTTCAGGTTTGATGATCTGTTACTTCTAAAATGCAGAAAGGGAGAGCAAGATCTTTCCCCTTTGTTTACTTATCCTTTTTGTGGAGTTACAGCTTTTTCATGTCAACCTTTGCAGTGTGGTGTAACATTTGGAATGATCAAAAATCCCTACCTGTTAGGTACTTGGATTCCACTTAATTACAGTGAGATTTGTATTCCTAAATCACGTAGTACAGATTGCCATATTCCCAGATGTTAACCCAAAGCAGTGAGCATACCTTCAGAAACATCTACTGGGCAAGAGATTGGACTTTTTCCAGCCAATTACCAAATGCTAATTAGGAGATAACGTAGGTCAAATGAGAATGAATAACTTCTCATGCTCAAGTTCTTTGAGTGGGCTCACAGGCAAGGCTTGGGAGGGGCTGCAGCTTCCACAGGCAGATGTTTTATGTGCCCTGGCTCATTTCACTGCAGCTCCTCTACACCATGTGCTTCCTAGGGCTTGTCTGATTTTTGTGTGATTGATAATTCCTCCCGTGGTCCCTTAATTCACACTTTATTTTTGTGTGGTACTGGTAATTCTATAGATCATTCCTAAATGCCTCCAAAAACTGAGCCAGACTGGAGCTGGTACAGGAAACCAAATTTAGAGCTGGTAGAAAATAATATCTGAACTTATGTTGTCATAGGTGAGACAAAGAATACACTTCTATGGCTTGTGGCCTTTGTACAGTTTTAGGAAAATCTTCTGATACATCCAGTGAATGATATTCAACAGTAAAATTTGAAGTGTGTAATACTGAGGTTGCTATAGAATTTAGGGTCTTTAAAATATTTTTATGTTTACAGGTGGTCTAGTTGTACAAAAATGTTTTAATTTCACTCATCTGTGTTTATGGAGGGAAGGAGTGCAGAAGGTGTCAGAGTTCTGTAAACGACAGAAGTTGTCAAGATGTTACCCAAGAAGTATGATAAAAAAATTAGAGTACATTTTTAAGCTTTGGTTTAGCTTTCAGTATCTAGGTCTTATTTTTAATAATTGTTTTCTGCTAATTGCTGCCTATGTAATGCCATTTCAATAAATCACACAATTTCTACAGCATTCTCCCACTTTTACTTATGATAACTCTTTATACTCTCAGAGAGACCAAGACCTGTTCCTCCCAGAAGGAACACAAAATGAAGGCTCTTCTTTTCTCTTTTGCTGTTCTTAAATCATGATCTTCTGAATTCTTTTTTGGGGTTGTGGTTTTGTTTGCTTGGGGTTTTTTTAACATTTTAAATGTAGTAGTTCTAACAAATAGAATTTAAACTTAGCTTTATGGCAATATTCAAAAAGAATGGTTTTGAAGGGAAAATGAAACAGACAAGAACACGTTAAATTTAAATGAGACTAATTTTTTTTGAAGAGAAAGAATGACATCTGCTAGGTGCCTGGAGTTGGGAAGAAATCTCCCCTTGAGACTTTCTTATATCTTCTGAAACGCCTTATTATGTCAATGTCACAGATGGAGCATCCTATTAGGCTACTTATACTGTAATTTTTATATTTTATCTAAAAAGTGCAACTCTAAAGGAATCATGTCAGGACAAAAAAACCCACATCTTGAAATACAATGAGCTCATCAGTGAGTAAGCCTTTAATAAGATTAGAACTGTGCATAAATATCTTCCTGGATAAAGTCCATAGTATTTAGAATAATGTAAAAATCCTATTGAAATCCTTCCTTGTATGGAAGGATTGTATGGACAATACGAGAATTTTTTTATTATTATTATTTAGTGCTTGGTATTTTATTTCTTTGCTTGACACTGTTGAAATATCTCTATTTTTTAATTTGAACACTTTTTAAAGGGTAGTATTTTGGAGCATTTTGTTGTGTTAAAGTAGGTGGGGAAATTAATCTTCCTACAAGTTCTGTCACAACAAAATTATGGGTTTTTTACACCTGTAAGTCTAAAAGCAAGGACTGAAGCTTTCTGCTTTTATGATGAAAGGCAAATGAGTTGTTATTCTAATTATAAATTTAAAATATCAATAGAAGTACTCAGTAGCAATAAACATCTCTCTTTAAATTTCCTGTTCTATCGATTGTATCTCAAATGATAACCCATTACCTGATTGCTGCTGATCAGTAAAATGAAGTGAGATTATATTTATTGCTTTTCACTGACTGCTCTCATAACAGATTATTATGGTAAACGTGAAAGGCAGAAAAGAGTAATTGCTGCTTCATTTATGTTAATTATTCATTATTTTTAATATCAAATCCTTTTAAAACATATATGTGGAATAAATTAGATCAGTTTATTGTTGTACAATTAAAATGCAATGATTGTCTACTTGTTTCAGGCTTTGAAAACAACTGGTTTTTTTGTTTTGTTTTGTTTTGGTTTTTCTTGGTTTTTTTTTGTTTTTTGTTTTTTTGTAATTTTGCTTTCTACAGTTCTGCAGCTCTCACATTACAGGATAGTTTAACTTTTTCCTATGTCAGGAGACAAATACTGAGAATGATAGTGCAGCTGCAGTGCATGTGTGTAATTGTTGACCTTGGTGACACTTTAGTCTTGCATGGACAATCCTGGCTTAGAAGGTCAGTGTGTTAATTTCCAACACAGAGCATAAACTTACTCTGAGCTTTCTCAACTGCTTTATTAGCAGGCTGATTTGTGGAGGAGGCTCTGTTGCCTTGATGGATCAATTTTCCTGTTTTTCTCAGTCTATTTTCTGTGCCATCACTGTTGTTACAGTCTGCAGAGATCCTTATATTACCCTCACCTCTGTCACCTGGATGTCACTGGTCACACTGCCAGAGCAGCCTGTTTTCCAGGCACTGAACTAATGCAAATGAAAAATATTAAAATATTTTCTTGGCTTTTTGTTTTTGGGTCAAATTCAAATGTCCTGCGACTGGAAACAGGAAAATACGTGACCAGGTCATAGAGAATTTAACTTGTGATTTCAGTTTTGTGCACTCATCCTTGTCTGATGTATCAATAATCATTTTGTGTACTGTAAATTACCATATTAATAGGATCTTTTGGAACAGAAATCAGTGGCTAGGTCTTCTCATTGTCATCTGAACTGATTCTGAAGCTTGTCACAGTGAGAACTAAAACTGTTATTTATGTCTTTATGTTCCATTGGAACTAGATGATCTTTAATGTCCCCTTGAGTTGTGTGTAAAAGTGAAGCAGAATTCCCCTTATTTCACAGTGTAACAGGTGTGCCTGTCCCTTTCTGACAAAGAGAACAAACAAACTAAAACCCTCACTTATGCTGAATTAGCACTTACCCCAGTGGCAGCCAAAGGTAAGTGTGGTTTTGTCAGCTCTAGGAAATCCTTCTGTGTGAACAGCAGTGCACCATGGGCTGTAATGGGAATTTTACAAATCCCTCCCTGCAGGGATTTATGTTGTTGGTAGTCTACCACATAATTGAAATTCCTGTAATTGAAATTCAAGCTTTTTCTCCTAATTATACAATAATATTGTTTTACATGTCTTGCAAGAGTATGGATTTTCATGGCTTGTGTATAGCTACTTTCAGAAAATCAGAAAGTGGTGGTAATTTCTTTTTTATTTTGTTTTGTTTTGTTTTTTCTTTTTTGTTAAGTGTGGTTTGTTACTTCTTAAACACCATGTTTCATGCCATGAGGTTGTTACCCAAGCCTAGGTGGTATTCTAGTTTAGTCAGAAACAGGTATAGCACTGAAACCAAAGCTGGCTGGACTGAAAAGAATGGACTATCACACAGCTAAATTTTAATGAAATGTGAGTCAAGGTCTTTTACCATACATTTATTTCTGGCAGAAATGGATACTTCAGAGTCACTGATGTAATGATTGTATTTCTTAAATAGCCTGAATTACATATACTCACAGATGATAAAGGCATCTAGAAAACTGGGTGAACCAAAATGAGAATTAAAATTCTAGGAAATTAGTGTAGAGGTCGGAAACCTTGACATATTTGTGGTGATGGCAAATACTGAAGTCTTGGGTTGGTCTATCAAGCAAAATAATCTTTCAACTTTAATAACATGTCTTGAAAATTGAATCACTGATGGGCCACATGGCCCTTGTGGTTTGTCATCAGTCGTTTCTGTAACAGGTTTTCTTTCTGTTGCTGAAACCCCAGGATAATGTGATATTTGCTCATCCTCCAGGGAGGAAGCAAATCTCAATGGAAAAATCTATCCACACACCTCTGAGGACAGAAGATTGGTGCCAGATATGGCTTTGAAATATAAAGTTAGGAGAGGTGGTGTTGACATGATGCCATTTTAGTGTGAACCACCTCAAGGGCAGCTGAAAGGGGTTTGGGAGAAGACACAGGAGACCTGAGCAGAAATTGAAAGGCCAGATCTTGGATTTTCTCCTGGTTTATCAATAACGGGTGTAGATGACCACAAAGGAAACAAAATTACCCCTTCTTTCTGGATTACTCAGCACCTTGGAGTTCCATCAAGTCTCATCCAATGAGGCAGATTGTTACTGTTCTGCTGGATAAACCACTGTGAGCCTCTGACACAGCTTCAGTTATAAGATATGCAAGCTGAAGATGGAAATTAGGAAGGTAATGTTGATTTTTGTGGGTAACTGCTAAAGCACTAAGTCACTGTCATAATATACCTATTTTTCAGTATCTACTCTTAAAAGTCTTAAGACATTGTAAAGGGACAGAACAGAGTTACAGGATGTTTCAGGAATGGAATTGATTCAACTGCAGTCTAAGAACACTCCACACTCAGAGTTTATCAAGGGAGGGGATATAACATCCCTTTTATAACAATTTTTCTGTGTATTCTGTGGTACTGTCTGCATAGACTACAGTTTTTTCCCCTGGCTGTAAGACTTTTTAAAATTTTATTTAATTCAAAAAGACCTTGTGGCAGAAAGGAGAGTTTGCATAAAACTACCTGGGAGTATCCCTTGACTTTTAAGGTGGGCTTTTCTTTGTGTATTGAAATTGCCTGTTGTAGGCTGAGTGGAAGTGCTTATAAGTGTATTAATGAAATAACTTTGGAGTAAGAAAGATGCTAACAGAGCTGGAAGTTGCAAGGTTTGCTCAGTCATTCCTCATTTGCTTCCCTGGTCTTCTGCAGAATTATGTTGTTTACCTTAATAGCAACATTTCAGTTTTTTCACATAAATGGTTATACTTTTTCCAGAAGTTTATAAGCGGATATCACTTTTTTCATTTGCTGGCTTTGCATATAATATCCATTTTAGTGCAACACTCAAGGCAAAGAAAATATGACCTTTTTTTTTTCAACCCTTAAGAGTTTAGTTTTATTGAATTTTAGATTCAAGTTTGCGATTGATGAAAGGGGGACCTTTCAAAAGTCTTCAGTCAAAATGGATATTCCATATGCTATACATTTCTGTAATACTTCTCCCTAGGGACTTTTTTTTTGTATTAGTCCCCTTTCAAAATAGGGAATCAGAGAGCCATAGAATCATTTGGGGTGACAAAAACCTATAAGATTGAGTCCAACCATTAACCCAGCATTGCTGTGTCTGCCATAAACCATATCCATAAGTGACACATTAATACATATTTTAAATAACTTCAGGAATGGCATTTAAGACCTCAGGATTCACTCCCCTCTCCCTTGGCAGCCTGTTCCAATTCTTTCTGGTGAAGAAATTTTTTCCTAATTCCTGATCTGAGTCTTCTCTGGAAGAACTTGAGACCATTTAGTCTTTTTTGTTACCAAAGCCCCACCCCAAGATGAAAATAGGAGTGTTGAGCAGTGAAGCATGCAGTACAATAATTTCATATTGGGGAAAAAAGTATAAATTTGAACTTAGCTGCATATGACTAACAGCAGCAATATATCTATTCAAAAATCTATTGCAAAAATAATTGTATTTCTAGGCATCAATTAGATAAACTTCACCATACAACAACAACAAAGTTTATAGCTCAGATAGAGGCTTATAAGATTTAAAACATGAGTTGGCATATCTTGTGCACTTACCTCAAGATTTGTACTCCAGTAAAGGAAGCCCACTACATTTCCCCCAAAGTAAAAATAAAACAGAAGTTGTGGCAGGTTTTTAACAGTTTTATAATCTTAGAAATAAGAGGATTGCGATAAATTTTCTACAAAATCTATATTTCCTCACAGGAAAGTTTTTAATTCACCAGAGCATATTTTATATAAACTCATTTAACATAGGGATTACTTTAAGCACTACATAAAATAAAAATGCCATTTATATTTTTCAAACACTGGAGTATTAGACATATTTTATTTTTAAAATGGTATTAAATGCATGCTACAGGCAGGAGGAGCTTCTAAAATGCTGAAAATTGCAATCAGAGAAGAAAAAAAAAAACAAACAAACGACTTTTTTTAATGTCCAAATCTTCCTTAATACCAGGAGCAGCCAAATTATGTGTGTAGGAGACCTTTCCATATTTTTCCCCTCACAACTGGCTGTTTTAGGGCCAGACTACTGTGGTGGCATGCCAGGCAGTCAGCAAGAAAACAGTGGATAATGGAAAAAACCTTGAAAATACCCACGCTGTTGGGATGTGCAGCACAGCCCAGCATGAAAGATGTCATATGGGCTCAGCTTATTAGTGCTGGCTCCCTTCCATGCCAGCAGGACCCAGGCTGGCTCCTGCTGGCTCATCCCCCTGCTCCCTCTGTGTTTTGGATCCAGAAGGAGCTTATTAGCTCAGGTGCACTGCCTTGCAGGGCCAGGCTTTGCCTGGGATTAAGTGGAGGCTAATAGGAACCCAGAGTCAGCTGAAGCTGTGCCACGAGCAGCTGTGCTCCTGACCTGGCTGGGCAGCTGCTGCTGCAGCATCCTCCTGCTCCCGCTGCAGCATCATCCTCCTGCTCCCGCTGCAGCATCAGCCCCCCTCCCGCTGCAGCATCGTCCTCCTCCCGCTGCAGCATCAGCCCCCTCCCGCTGCAGCATCCTCCTGCTCCCGCTGCAGCATCCTCCTGCTCCCGCTGCAGCATCCTCCTGCTCCCGCTGCAGCATCCTCCTGCTCCCGCTGCAGCATCCTCCTGCTCCCGCTGCAGCATCAGCCCCCCTCCCGCTGCAGCATCAGCTTCCCCTCCCGCTGCAGCATCAGCCCCCTCCCGCTGCAGCATCCTCGCTCCCTCCCCGCTGCAGCATCCTCCTCCTCCCGCTGCAGCATCCTCCCTCCTCCCGCTGCAGCATCCTCCTCCCTCCCGCTGCAGCATCATCCTCCCCCCTCCCGCTGCAGCATCATCCTCCCCCTCCCGCTGCAGCATCATCTCCCCCTCCCGCTGCAGCATCATCCTCCCTCCCGCTGCTGCAGCATCATCCTCCCCTCCCGCTGCTGCAGCATCATCCTCTCCCTCCCGCTGCTGCAGCATCCTCCCCCTCCCGCTGCTGCAGCATCATCCTCCCCCTCCCGCTGCTGCAGCATCATCCTCCCCCTCCCGCTGCTGCAGCATCCTCCCTCTCCCGCTGCAGCATCCTCCTCCTCCCGCTGCTGCAGCATCCTCCTCCTCCCGCTGCTGCAGCATCCTCTCCCTCCCCGCTGCTGCAGCATCCTCCCTCCCGCTGCAGCATCCTCTTCCTCCCGCTGCAGCATCCTCTTCCTCCGCTGCAGCATCAGCCTCCTCCCGCTGCAGCATCAGCCTCCTCCCGCTGCAGCATCAGCCTCCTCCCGCTGCAGCAGCATCGTCCTCCTCCCGCTGCAGCAGCATCGTCCTCCTCCCGCTGCAGCAGCATCGTCCTCCTCCCGCTGCAGCAGCATCGTCCTCCTCCCGCTGCAGCAGCATCGTCCTCCTCCCGCTGCAGCAGCATCGTCCTCCTCCCCCTGCTGCAGCATCCTCCTCCTCCTGCTGCAGCATCAGCCTCCTCCCGCTGCTGCAGCATCCTCCTCCTCCCGCTGCAGCATCCTCCTCCTCCCGCTGCTGCAGCATCCTCCTCCCGCTGCTGCAGCATCCTCCTCCCGCTGCTGCAGCATCCTCCTCCCGCTGCAGCATCCTCCTCCCGCTGCAGCATCCTCCTCCCGCTGCTGCAGCATCCTCCTGCTGCTGCAGCATCCTCCTGCTGCAGGGCTCCCTCTGCCAGCTCTTCTCTCTCAGCACCTCTGGGGCACTTCATCCCCAGCCCTGAGCAGAAATCTGTGGGCATTTCTGGGCTGAAGGTGTTTTTGAACCCCAGAAGCCTGGGAGTTTTGAGCTTTCTGTGCTTTCTGGCACTGAACCCCCAGGAGAGCACTGCTTTTGACTGAGGCCTTGGAGAAGGCTTCCAAATTTGAGTGATGGAGTTAGAATCACGGGTGTGTAGTTAAAACAGGAGTGTGTGATTTCACACGGTGAAGGGTTTTGAATTTGGGGTTTTACAATATAGTAATAGGTATGGGACAAGATGGAAGTTCTTGGGCATTGTCTCATTCTGTCTTCTTCCTTCTTCATGACTTCGAAAAATACTACTGTATTTTTTAGCTAAATAATTAGTGCTGCACTGCAAATCCCAGGAGTTTAGTTATTAAGTCAAAAGTATAAATAATATAGGTGTTAGTTCTTTATTAAACTGTTTAGATTTTAAAAGACCTTGTAACTAAGTAGATTTGCCTCCATTTTGCTCACTTTTAATCTAGTAACTAAAAGTGTTACAAAACTTTCTGTACTTTAGGTAAGATTTAATAAACAACCAAGTCCGAACATGGGAAATTTGTTACCTTCATGTTTTTAATCCTGACTCTGAGTAAAAAAAAAAAAAACCAAACAAACAAGCCTCTAATTAAGTAATGCAATTAAGCCATTTACACGACACCACCTGACTCTTTGGTGCCTTCCCCTTTCCCCTGTTTGCAGTCTGTAGCTTGGCTGGGAGGGCAGGGAAGGTTGAGCTGGGATCAAGCAGGTGCTGGGCAGCTCCTAATTACCAGCTAGTTCATAATTACTCCAGGCCTGTCTCTAGCTGGGAACATTGATGTTGCTTAGTCATGTTTGAGGCATTTTGGAGGCTAAAATTCATGTCTGATCTGATATTGCCATGAGCTGTCTGCTCCAAACCATTTTAAAATAAATAATGTGTGTTCACATGCAATCTGCTAAATCACACACAGTGTGTGAATTAATGTATCCTCATATCTATCTGTAGTAGTTTAATTCAGTAAATCCATGATTCAGAAATTCAGTTTGTCTCAAGTTAGTAATCTATCTTTACACTTTGGTAAACTGGTCAGTTCTCGACTTTGGATGTTAATAGAGAGAAAAGCAAATAAGTGTTACATTACTTCAGTAATGAAAACATGGGGAAACTGGATGTCTTCTTTTAATCTTCAAGGATTTAAAATTGTCCTGTCATAACAGTATGTATTATGTAAAGAAACTTATGTAAATAAAATTATATATTATTGGCATAAAATATTGTATATTGTTATAGGAGCCTAATAAGAAATACTAAAACCAAGGTAAGTTAGAGAAGCATAAAAAACCCTTACAATTATGTTTAAAAGTAGTTTCATTTTTCTTTTAAAGTACTCTGAAAAACAGCTGGAACTTACTAGTTAAGAAGTATGAACAACCATTTTTACTCTCCCCAGCTTCCCTTCTAGATATCATTTTCCTCTTGCCTTTAGGGAACGTTAGCTTTAAGAGGGATTTGCTCGTTTTTCTGTGCTTTCTGTGGATTTGAGTGTACCATGAGACATTAAATACAGGGCTGATCATAGCAGTTAATGTTTATATTGGTGGTTTCTGTTGTGCTGCCAAGTCTTGCTGAATCCACAGGTGGCCTAGAAGTTTAGATAATTTTCCTTTTTTTTTTTCAAATTAAACATTTTGTACTAATGAATGCATAAAATAATGTAATTAGATATATTTTGTGAATTTTTATTAGCATCCTGCTAATTATTTCTTTTTCCTCAAAAGATATGTAAAGTTTTCAGAAGCATGTCTAAAAATAGACATGCCAAAAAAGTATATTGAGGGGAGACAAGTCATTGTTTTCATTTGATAAGAAGATTTGCTCTATACAAAGTGTTTCTGTTTCTGGTCATAGTTGTGGGATTCTTACAGGGGGAATCATCTTTTTCAGAGAACATAGTAAAAAATTGTCACTTGTTTTTAAAATTTGATTTTATTACGCTAGGCACCAGTACAACTCATTAGATTTTCAAGACAATTTGCCCATTTTTGTTTTGTGGAATCCTGTATGTTCTATTTATCATTATCAGTAATTTTGGAAACGAATCCTTAAAACGAGGGGGGAGGAAAAAGCAATTTTATTTTCATGTGTGACTTCTAGTAGCATTTATTTGGGGTTTTTTTCTCCTTTTTTGACATCTTCTGATGTTATACAATTAATATAATCTTGAGTGCCTGTTGCTGCTTCATTCTCTTTTCCTTCCACTTTTCATTATCTAGTGTACTTTTGTGAGCATAAATTTCCCTTTCTGCAAAAGCAGCCATGTCAAAACACTTCCTACTAGCCACTGCTCTATGGTGGGATTCTATTACAGTCCAAGGGATTGCTCTTTAAAGAATCTCATTAAAGTCTGAACAAACAATGTGAAATGAAAAATCCATCCCCAAGGCACAGAGGCTATAGACAATACTGCATTGCAAAGCTGGGTGGGTGAGATGATATTAGACAGACGATAATGAAAATATCAGATTTCATAGCTAAAAATGTGTAACAATTAAGGTCAAGAAAGTGGCCCATTTTCTGATTTGAAAAGTTAAATATAATTCACAAATAAGAGCATAAACACACAAAATCCTTCTTGATAAGGCATTGGTCAGAGGGGACATTTCTCGTAGACTTTTTGTACATCTACTCAAAATTTTGCAGTGATCTTCACTTTAAAGATCCCCACCAAAAATATACAGAAAATTGTGTTTTAATATATTTTTAAAAAATAAAAATAGTTAAAATATGTAATTATGCTATCATACTTTAAATTTCACATTCTAAAAATATTAAAGACTAATGTATTACTAATAATTTTTCTGTGACATATTCATACTATAAAAGATCTTGCCAATCATTAATCTGTGGGTAACTTCTGTTAGTTTTTAAAATGTGTATTAGAGACATAAAGACTGGTATATAACTGAGTATTTAATAAAATTTTATCTGCACTTAGAGTTGAACTCCATTTGTCTTTCTGAATAGCTCTTCTTATGGTAGCTGAGCAGTTTGTTACTGTACTTGTCTCCTGAGAAGGAAAGAAGAGCTTGGAAACTTTTATTCCTGAAAGGGTATGGGATTAGAGGGGTGCTACAGACATGGGGGTGGGAAGTATTTTCTAGATTAGACCCTGTGAAAATCATTGTATTCTCTTGGCACTGAGACTTTTAGCTGTGGGGCTCATGGCAATTTCTGCACTCTCCTGGGTGGCCAGAGTCTGGCACTGTTCAGAGCAGACTTGTGAATTGTGCATTTTTCTTCGGATTGCATTTTTGGGTGGAAGGCTGAGTGGGTTTGTTTTTGATACAGACCTCATTACAGGTATTCACTGCCTCTGTCATCTCCATGTACAATCTGCTCTTGTTTCTGTAGCTGTGTATTTGCCATGAAGACCCCAAGGGAAAGTGATCTAATGTAATTGTCCCTAAATTAAAGCTTGGAAAAAGAGATAATTAATATTAAAATCCATAGCTTTTGAATGGAGATACATGTAACTTGCTTTTGTGTGCTTTGGACAGTTAGAATTTTTATTTGGAGTAGGGTGCTGTTTGTCTCCATATCCCACTAATGTGTAATTTCTGGATTTACTCTTAAGATGTTAACAAAGGGTTTATCCAGAGAATTCATTCATCAAAAGAGGAAGGTTCAGCTGTTTGAGGATTACATACTGTCAATTAAGACAAATAGTTATTGGCTGGTGGGAAGCTTGTGAGCAAGTAATTACAAGAGATGTTCTCTGTTGAGCCACCACATACAATCCATCAGATTTCATGTGGTATGGATTAGGCTGAAAGATTGAGTTGCATCATTTGTACCTTTCTCCACTAAGTTCTTTTGCACTTTTTAAGTTTAGTTTGCTTTTGCAGAAATAAAAAAAATTAAGAAAAAATTCATTTAAGTCATTATGAACTGAGCTGAGAAAATTGTATGAAATCAAAGTTCCTACTTAACCCCTGGTTGGAGGCTGGGTTGCCCACATGTGGCTGGGAAATGCCATTTGCTCCCATCTCCTGTAGAGCAGAGCAAGGGCTGCAGAATAATCAAGATGTGGTAATTGCCTCTTTCCAATTAATTACTTACCACACAGCACAAGGCAGGCAGTCCAGGGAAGGCAATTCCAAGAGAGGAGCCATAGGTGGGTCAAACCAGGCACTGACTTGTTCAAAATCCCTGCCAAAGTGGTTTATTGTTGTCTGCTATTCACACAGGAAAGGTGCAAGTAGAAATTTGAATATGCATTGTGAAGATACAAGTTTTGATATCACACATCAGTTTAAAAATTCTATTTTTTCCACAACCAAATACATTAAAATTGATTTTATATCTTAAAAAAGTAAGAGAAATATTAGAAATATTAAAGACACGCTGGTGAGAAAAGTCACTGAAAGTGCAAAATCATAAATTTTTTCTATGCACTGATACATATTTTTTCTATTTAGATAAAAATCACCAGCCATATAGAATTTGGATATAAGAATGTCAGCAAACATTATCAATCCCATAGAAAAGTTAAGATATGATAGCATTAAATACTTTAGCACAAAGGTTACTTCTTTGGTGTTCATTGTTGTAGCTATAAATGGAAGTAAAATGATATTATGTGCATACATGCTGTGGAATAATCCGAGAAAACATTAAAAATTAGAATTTTATGAAGCAGAGGACAAAAAAATCAAGCTGAGAGTAAATGTATACTCCTGGGCCCTAATGGGTTAAAAGTAATTTATTTTTATTTTATTTTGTTTGCAGTTGCAAGTTAAAACCCAGACACTACTAGGTACTCTTCTGTGTGACTCTTCATGAGCATATATCATGTATGAACACAATATACAGGAAAAAGAAATACATAATTTTATGGTCAGGATATGGAGAAGTCTTAGGGTAGACTGGAGCCTTTATACTTTTTTTTTGTTTTTGTTTTTTGGTTTTTTGTTTTGTTTTTTTTTGTTTAATCAGGGTTTAGAGCTTTGGGGACAATATGGAGAAGAGAAAAACGGGCAGGGACTTGCAGCACACCCTTGGCTTCAAAGGGCTGCTGTATTTTCCATAGATACCCTGGATTTTGCTTTAGTGAGACAAATTTAGCTGTTTAATCCATCCATGAAGCTGACCTTAAATTTTCCTGTGGTTCATTCTCTGCTTGCACTGACAGGAGTGGTGTGGATAGTGAAGATGGGCTTGATTCAGGGTATATTCACCCAAATTGGTGGGGCTGCTAATCTTTAATGGCCATTTATTATTAAATAAAGTTTGAGTTGTTTCTGACTACTAACTAAGTTCTCTGTGGGTTTCTATTTGGTAAAACTGTGATGTCTTGTTAGATGCAAATTTTTTTGCATATGCTTGATTAGGAACACATGAATAAAAACAAATACAGAATTCCCCCTGTTCTATTAAGTAGATGCTTTTGTCATAAATCTGTCTCAGGCACATTATTCTGAACAAAAACTCTATGGACCATATAATACTGGATTATTTGCATGGTATACAAAGCATCAGGATTTTTCTTAACAAGACAGAAATCCTGTAGGCTGGATCAACATGTCACCTTTGATTTAAAGGGGTGATTTTCTCAAAAGAAAACTTACAGAATGATCCATCTGTGTAGGCACATTTTGTGTCTAATAATGCAGTACAGTATCAATATATCTCATTTTTAGTGAGGATGAGCTGTACTTTGTGTTTAGGCTAATCTATAGACATACATATCTTTTCTGTCTAAGTTGTTCTGTTTACTGTGGGAAGTTGAGTTTCATAAATGCAACACCCTGGATCCACCAGTGAGTCATTCTGAAGCAGTTTGTGGCTTCTGGTTTTGTTTTTGTTTTATTTTGTATTTTTTTAAATTATTATTTTATTGCCTAGACAAACTGATGCAATTTTGTAGAACTGTAGAAATGTAGAAACACCCAGAACTAAAAGGTATCACATGTTGGATAAATGAGAACTCATACTTTTGAGTGAGATTTGTTGAGGTTTCATTACAGTGTTTCCAGGGCTCTTCCTGTGGTTTTGGGAGCCTTGGCTGATTTTAGTTCTGGAGAAGATGAAACCCATGCTGATGAATAAATTTAAAGCCATCTGACAGTGTCCTAGGATGCTGAACCACCCCAGCACTTTTCCCTCCTCATGTTTTGTTGAGTACATTAAAAGATAACCAAAAAACATTTTCTCAGTTGTGTGATAGCAATAACATGTCTGCATTTACTGCAGATATTTACATTTTAAAAGCATTTTTAGGTATCAGTCTGCTTTTCTTCCTCCCCCTCCCCAGAAGCTATATTGTAAAGTGAATTTGGGTATGACATGGCTACATCATCAGTGTGTTGCTCAGTTTTTTAATTAAAACCTTAGTCATTCAGATCTCATTAGGCATCTTACATGTCATTAATTTATAAAGAAAATACCACATGTATTAAAATGTAATTCTGGTTAATTCATAACAAGTAAAATTATTAATGTGGGTTTTTTTCTGATAGTCATTACTTTTTAAACCTCTTTCTCCGTGGAAATCTACAGCAGATGAAATAGCAGCACACTGTGTGCAGTACATTATCTATCAGAAATTACTGAGGATGTGCCACAACAATGACAAACATTTGTGATAAAGCTCCACCATCTCTGTTTCTGCTTCAGCAAAGCAGGCAAATATCTGTACACTGCTTTCAGTGCATTTATTTAGATGTGAATGAGAGCAGAGTGCTTTGCACGTGGCTAGATAGGAATGCATTTAGGAAAAACAGATGAAACTTGAACTGCAGTTTGGTGGAAAATAGGTTGATGGAGATCTATGCAGATGAGGAAGAAAATTATTTTATTCCAGTGTTACCATCATAGTTCACCCTGTGAGGTATAAATTCAGTTCAGATTGAAGCTAACAGATACATAGATATATAAAAGATATAGAGAACCCCAGCTTCTTCCAGGCTGCATTCCATAAGTAAAAAGTAAAATACAGAATATCCTTTCCTTTTTGTGAAACTCCTTGGATTGTTTCAAAATTTTTCACTGTTTCTTTGACCAGAGTGTTCTGTACGTCGTGGTGGTGATGTTGTAACATCAGCACTGGCTTCAGCATTCCAAGTGATTCTGCCTCCTGTTTGGAGCTAAAACATTGTTCCAACTGCTCACTTGGAACCTGGAGATAGTCTGCTTCTGCAGAAGCAGACTATCAGCATTTATTAGCATGGCATTCTTCACAAGCCTGAGAGAAATGAAACATTTAAAAGGAGCGTGTTGGGTGCCATTTCTCCTTAGAGGATGCTTTTCTCTTTGACTAGTACATATATGTATGTGCAGACCAGGTAAAACTTAATGTTTACAAATCAAGGTTTTCTTGTCGGTGGGGTTTACTAACTCAGAATTGTTACATAGTTATATCCAAACACTCTGAGGTTGACCATGGTTTTGAGGTTAACAGTGCATAACTGTTGGAAAGGAAGCGAATGGAGTTTATTGCCTTAATTGCAGTGTAATGTTCACATTAAATATATTTATATTTTAAAATTCCAATTTTAAGGAGATTTTAATAGAAGCTGGAGCTGATGAGGCAAAGCAATGCAAAAAGGCTGTTCCAGATGGCATTCATCCAGAGGGACACATTTGTGTATTGACAACGGTGGAAATATATGAAAAGAGAAATAAGCAGCGAGTATGAGACTAGTGAAGAGAATCCGAATGAGAATGGTCCAGGACTCAATCTGCTGCTGAAAGGAAAGGAGCAGCAGCATTCTCTATGTGCTGTAATCTGATCCCAGGGAAAGATACTGAAAATAGTATTTCAGTCAAGCAGTAGGGGAGTGGAGGAGTGAGGCAGCAGGACAGTTCTCACTGGAATTCCAGAGTGGGAGGATAAACCTTTGCAAAAGTGGGAGAAAAGAGGCAAGATGAATTTATAGTGAAGGTCACTCTTGAGGTGATGGTAGAGATATAATTTTTATGGATTAAAACCCAAAAATCTGCATTGTGTTGGGCTTTGGTTACTCTCATGGGTAATTTGGTGGACCAGGGATCTAATCTGGCATAATGGTGATTCTTCCTTGTGTCAGAGGATACTTTTCTTCAAGAGAACCTCTCTGTGAAGCAAAATGTTTACATTTGACTAACTGTATGCAGTTCAAGAATTAGTTGAAAGAAATATAAAAAAATATATTTAGTGTTGAAACTCTTTCCCTCATTCCTTTTTGATGTTGCTTAAAGTGACACCACCACTTCTAGGAAATACCTTATAACTAGCTCAGGCAAAGGACTAAATATTGTGTCAAGGAAAGCAGGCTTTTTAGTTAAAAGCAAATGACAGCTGCTGCCTTTGATTTTAGAGGAGAGCTTTTCTTGCTAAATGCCTCATTATAGTGTCGTGTATCTGCTCCCCTTCCATGCAATGTTTGTTCAGGCTCCTTATTCTGAAGTTCCTTTAGAATTTATTATTTAGTTCTTAGCCTGGTGCTATTTGGATATTTTGCTTTAGATAATAATTTCTTCCTCATGTGCTTATTTTCCTCTGTGCTGTAGAGAGTCCTCAGTATCATGCCATAGGCACAGGCACCAAGGGAGATATTTTTTCACTTCCCCAGATACCAACCAAGCAAAGGCTCCCTGGGAGGACTCCTGGGAACATGGAGAGTTTCATAAATTGCAGATTAATTAAGAATTGCCCTGCTTGGGAAGAGAGATGTGGTGCCTTGTATTTCATAGCTTCCATCTGCTGTCTCCTATCCAACAGGGCAGCATCCTCACGCTGAGTCTGCTGCCCAGAATATTTGCCTCTGCTTGGCTGACCAATTGCCCTTTGCAATTCAGATTAAAGGACAACATGGAGTTTTTTAGCCACCTTCTGCAAGTAAGAGAGGTTTTTGTTCTGCAGTGGAAAGAAGGTTGACTTTAAGTGGAAAATTTAAAAGAGTAAATGCAGTGAATTAAAGTCTGCTGCTTCTAACTTGGAACTTAAAAAATACTGGAGCTTCTTTTTACTCTGCCAGAAAAAGTAACAGTTATGTCCCTCATGAAGTTAAAGCAAGTCTATTTTATAATGAAAGTTGTTATGAGATGGTAGGGACATGGTTCAGTGGCTGTATCACTGCCATCTTATCAACTTTCTGAGAGTGCTGTCCATCCATCAGCCACTGATTCATTTTCCCTTATTAAAATCACACACGATGCAAAAAAGACACTGATACATTAAAAAAAAAATCTATTGGTTTTTTTTTAATCAGAAAATGTTGCCTTTGTGTTATCCTAGTTTATTGTAGTATATATTATATAATATTCTTGAATTTTCCAGCATATTTTCTTCATATGAAATGCAGCAAGATTTAGTTGCCAGAGTTTTTGCAGAGAATGAGCTGAGAAACCATTCTGAGCTGTAAGGCACTTTTAATGCATTGATATTTTGAAGGGGGAATTTTTCAAGAGCACAAAGGGAAGGGAAGGTGCCCAATTGCTCTGCCATCAAAGGGCTCTTGGTGAATGGTGTGGGAGGTTGCAGGTACTGCCCCAAGTCCCACACGGGCAGGAAAACTGTTCCAGCTCCACTTGGGAAGCCCAGGGCTGCTGGTGGAGCAGACATGGGGAGGAAAAAAGGAGGGTAAGAAGCAATATCCAGGATCAGTGGAGAAAAAACCCAAAGGAATATATTTTTGTTGATATTTGCCTAAACAGAGCTGTTTCTTAGAGGAGGATGCCTTCAGTGTCATGGCATGTTGGATATGACTTTCAGTTTACACTGATGTAAGCTGCAGGGTCTAAATTATTGTTGCTTCATTGTACAACAAAGATGGAGCTGTCCTCTGAAAAGAGCCTGCTAATAAAAGCTTGTAATTTCAATTTTTCACACATTTTTCGTCTGTGTTTCACTAAAAATCTAATCTACCCAATTGTTGCTTTAGGCTAATAGCCTGTAATACAGTATAGTGTCAAAGATGTCAAACTTAATGAAAAAAAAAAAAAGGGAGAGGAATCATAAATGTTCACTGAAACCACTTCTTTGAATACTTTTTTCCAAAAGATCTGGGTTTTGTGGAATATGTACTAATCAAATCTGCAGTAAAAAGGGAAAGCTGTACAGCCATTAGATTCTTCCATGGCTAAGGTATGTATTAAAGCTATAAATCTATTAAATATATTAAATACATGTTTGAGAAATCATAGAAAACTAGTAGAAGATCTTATGGTATGCATGTCAGATCTATTTTGCTGCATCCTTGTTGAGACTCCTACTCGACCTTTTTAAATGGAAACCTGAAATTTTTTGCCATCTGTTGGGCAAGGTGGTCGAATTACTTTTAAAAAACACTTTAAAATTTCTGTTGGAAATTCAGAAGGAGAGAAGGAGTAGGTTCTGCAGTATTCATGCTATTTAATTGCAACAAATAGTTTAATTAGCTGACTCAGCCGTGTATGACAAGCCCCTGAAATCTCCGAGGTGCTGTGATGGTCCATGTGAGATGAAACACCTGCATGTCAATAGTTGGGTTGATTTGCATAACTCCCTGAAACAGGGAGGCCATGGAAGATCAGCAGCAGTGATTTAACAAGTCTTTGTGTTCACTGCTGTCCTTCCATCTCTCCCATTAATATTTGTTTTGTTTTTCTCCTTCATGCTACAGCAGTAATGCTGATGATGCAACCCCAGACAGTTATTTCTGTGTAATAGCTTTGGGCATGAAATGCTTGGTTTGCACTCCTGAGCAGCTACCACAGGCTCTGCTCCCCAGGTCTGCATGGATGAGGCATCAAGGAAATTAGGAATTTTCATAAACTTATGAAGGTGGAGGATGTAATGCACAGAAAAGGAACAGAGTGAATGACTAATGCCACCAGAGTGCAACTGAAAACAGGGGTAAGAAACTTTTTGCTCAAACTAGGAGGTTTATTTGATTCAACTCTTGGAGAAAAAGAAGCAGGAGTATAAGAAAAACAAAATATTCTTAATCTGCACCACCGTATCTAAACTCTTAAAAAATCAGAACAAACTTAGACTGTACAAATAAAGAAAGAATAGTTTTTATCTTCTCTACAAGGACTGTCTGGACTCATGGCAGCTTTCTCCTTAGTTATTTAGGTAGTACATGCAGAAGAGATTATTATATGCCAATATATTAAATATTCTACTTTTGAAAACTCTCAGAAAGGTCAAGAATTATAGCATTGACTGTTCTGGTTTTTCTTTCATTTAGAATTTCACAGCTTCCTCCCCTTTCCCCCTTCTGCATATGTGTTCAAGAGATTTTAAAACTTTGCATTAAATCCTCTGTGATGGTCTTAGTTAATACAATAAATGTCAAGTACCATTGAAAAAGTTCTAAAAAAAACTTTTTTTGGTGTCACAAAATGAATTTGAAGCTGAGAAATTTGATTTTTTTTTTGTCCATGTAATTGAAACTTCTGTGGGGAGAAAAAAAAAATCCATAAATAAAGATTAAATTTACAGTTGCAGTACATAAAATTTGACAGTGGTGAAAATTAGTCCCTGTACAGAGGAAAGAATCTGTCATTTTGCTTGTGGGTCAGAAATAAAGCATGATAGCTAAGAGTGTGCTAGTAAAATATATTGCTGCCTTTGTCACTCTACTCCTATACCAATAGATTGTAAAATGTGCTGTATCCCCCAAATCTGCATTCAGCAAAATTTAGTTAGATTTGCCCTGTTTTGTTTTTGGTTTTTTTGTGGGTTTTTTTTCAAAAAGGGGGCAGTGTTTTGAAGAATAAAAATAAGTGAAAATTTTCTTTACATAAATTCGAAGCCAGAGGAGTAACACAGTGTACAGACACCAGTAATGCCAGTATTGTCCACTGCTGGCATTTCCCAATACACTTTGTTTTTATTTAGCAAGGCCTGAAAATTACTTTATTTTCACTGTGCTTGGAAGCAACATCCAGACTTTGGTCTGGAGCTCTGGTTTATGAGCTTATCTCCAACCCCCCATCCCCATCATTAGTTCATCACTAATTGGGAGAGTTGTGAAACAGTCAGTGATGAGGTTATTCTTAGCCATCTGCCCAAAGTGTCTCTTCCCTGGCAGTTCACACGTGCATGCACCAAGGCACACACCACAGGGTCACTGTCCTTCTCTAACAAGCTACTTAGGCACAACTGAATGAGCAGGATTAACTGCATTTCTCTGCAGACATTTCTTCATGCTTGAAGTTAGATGCAAGCTCAACTCGTATCTTTATGGATTTTATTCAGTACTGCTGGGTTTCCCCAGTGAAAAGTTTTTGTTTGCTTTAAAAAAGAGCTGGCTGCATTTTCTGTGATTTTAGAAAATGTTTTTACTTGCTTTTTACTTTTGAGTAGGAGTTTTTTTGGGGAACTATAGTTCTAGCAGTGTTACTTCATCATATGAAGGTATCCCACCTTATTAACTAACAGTCATTCACATGTTAAAAAGCTAAGCTTTATGATCAGCAACCTACAAAATAAATTGCCTGGTTTTCAGTTTTAGTTACAATTTCCCTTTAGCCTGTGCTGGAAAGGAAGGGCGTTGATTGAATAATTTCTACATCTTTCAGTATATTAAACTGTGAGCAGTGCTACTCAGAGACTGCTTTACAGCTTTACTTATGGTGGTATCAAAATGTTATATTCATTGAGAAGTGCTTAATAAATTCCTTTGAGGTGACTCAGCATCTGTAGCAAAATGGCTTTAAAACATGCCTGTGGCTGTGGATTTATGCATGGGGTGTCAGAAGCCTAATCCATGCCAAATCCATGAATCATGAGATGATGGTACTTTAACCTATTTTCTACTAATTAGTACATCAGCATCTCTACATGAAATGCATCTTTTAAAGTGAAATCAACATATCAGAGTCTATTATAGAATGCCAAAGGAAAAAAAAATTGGTTACAGTGGGGTTTTTAGGTTGTTGTGTTTGAGAATTTGTGGTCTAAAATGAAGGGAGTCTTTCCTATATAGTTCTTAGTAGCAGGAATGGGAAAAAAAATTGAAAGAACTCAGAGGTTCATGTTTTGACAGAGCCAAAACTTTCACATTTTTCTTAACAATAAAACAAGACAACTAGTGCAAATAAAAAGGAATTTAATCCTAAATAAAAATTTTAATATTGTACTTTGAATCCTTATCTTTTAAAACATAAATTTAAGAAAATTTCGAATAAGTTTTATTTTTAAAATATATTTGTCATTTTTCTTATGCTGGTTTAAAAAGTTGATGTGAAAGGTTAAAAGCAAAGAGTAACTTTCTATTCATTAGGAATAACTTAATTCTCATCAGAACTATTTTAGTCTCAGGAGGAAAATATAGTTATCACTTAATTCCTGTCTGTACAGTTCTTGAAGAGTGTTGATGCTGTCTCTTTAATTTATTCATAGTCCTTTCTAGTTCTTCATTAATTTCTTTCAGGTATAAACAATATATTTATATAAATTATGACACCATACACAAATGTGTTGCAATGTAGAAAAAAATGGAAAATAAAAAATAACAAATTCTTTAAATTTTCCACAGATGTGAACAGTGGTAACAGAACAATAAAACTGATGTCTATAGGATATCCAACAAAAGAAACAATCAAAAGTTGATCAGCACAAATATGTTCATATGTATATTGTGTTTCAATTGAAAAAGTAAAGCATATATATGTTTATCTTGTTACACTAGGAGAGCATTTTTGTGCTGCAACCATTGTAGTGTTGGGAGGAACATGTGAAATTAAGTTGGCAGGTGTGGAATTATTCAAAACCTGGGCTAAGAAAATAATTTTCCTTCTCAACTTAAAGACAAAACCAAAAAAACAAACAAGCAAAGTCAAAACAGTTGGTGTTATGATTGTATAAAGTACTAGTTAAACTTCCTTTTAAATATGGACTCAAATGCAGCTTGAGAATATCTTCAGTCATTTTTCTGAAATCACAGTTTTAAAAATCATAGGTGCTTCCTACTGGTTCTTCTGTTGAAAAATATTTTTGAGTTAATGTCTCACAGAAGAGTGGGATTGATTTTTAGATCTGAATTAAGATTGGGGATGAATAGGAGGGAAGCTAATTTACTGTGTAAAGTACAAGATGAATGTAGGCTGCTTTTTATTTTAATATATGTTAATTTACCTGGTTTGACTTGATGGTCATGCCATCAAGATGCCATTTTTAGTTACGTAGAATTCACTTTATGATACTAAAATCTTGGTACAGAACCACATAATTTCAAGGACAAAGGCTCATAAGTACCATAGTGTGTTCTTTTCACTGTGTATGATGCATAAAATGTCAAATTATAAAACTATATGTGTTATAAAGTATATGTTATAAAGTACAAATTATAAATGTACCCTTTTGATGCATAAAAGTGAGTCTGTTCTGGAGGACAGGAGTGATGAATTTTTTATTTGGTTCAGTGTTGGCCACTGAGTGGGAGACTTGAGGTGAGGGTGAGATGCTGAAATGCCTCTGTGTGTTTTGGGGTGCTGGGGCCTTGGTTGAGGTGTTCTCACCCTTGGATCCATTGAGTTATTCTCCTGCAAAAGTGTTTAAACACAGGCTGAGATGTGTTACATGAAATTGCAAGTAATTTTACCACTAATTAAATCAATTATCAAATCCAGTGATTTTTATTTCAGGGACATTGGGTGAGATATTATCTTTAAAAAAAACCCCTGGGACAAAACCCCAGTATATTCAAGTGCTTTTCACTTCTAAGGATAATGTATTTTGTAACTTGAGGGATTGGGACAAAAATTTCTTTATTTCTCTCAGGTCTTTACCTGTATCATCTAAAAGAGAAAGCATTATAAATTTATTATAACTTTGAAGAGGCATTAAATTAACCAGTAAATTCTCTCTTCCGTTACAATAATTTTATTTATTTCTTTCAACTATATTTAAACCTGAAATTTATTTTTTGGATAAGTAAATGAGCATAGCTTTTTAAGACTTGCAATTTTTTTGTGTGTTGTTGTGTTTGATGCACTACATTTCAAGACATTTTGAAATACTTGGATTTTTTAGTTTTTATTTTTTCAGACAGTGCTTTCAAAAATACATGTTACATGCCCAAATGCACATAAGAAATGGATGAGAAATATTTTTACTTTTTAATGAGAATGGACTGAAATATTTAAAGTTTTTATACCAGACATGCACAATATGAGGTGGTGGGGTTTTTTTTGTTTGTTTGTTTGTTTTTGTTTTGTGGGTTTTTTTCTCTCATCAAATATGTAATGCACTAAATTTTTGGTGTCAGGAATTATAAAAGACCACACATCATTAGATCACCCAAAATGGAAATCTTCAGTTCTGGGGAGAAGGATCTTCTTTACAAAGAATTGGACCTTGTTCTGGGAAGAATGATCCAATTGTTTCTTCTCTTCTGGATTTTCACTTTTATAGTTTGGGTGGTCTTAAGAAATTAGAGTCTATATATACAATATTAGAATTAGGGAAAGAAATTATAGTATAAGAACATTAGAAAGCAAGTTGCTTGGGGTGTGTGTGTGGGGGGGAAATCTTAGATTAAGAGAAGAAACTCAGGATTTTTGCCACATTCTCAATTTTATTCAGTCAGCTTCCCAAGTCTGGTATGTCATTGCTTCTCAGGTGTTACTATTTATTCATATATTGTTTTATAAACACAAGGCTATGTAAAAGTTGCCTAAAAAAACCAAAAAAACGAGGCTTAAGCTGACACACAGAGAAAGCATAAGTAGACTATAGGATAAATAAACATTTTATGTGCTCTAACATTATATATGTGTAAACAAAGTCTCTGTTTCTGTAACACGTCTGTGAACCTGAATAGTCAGAAGAGTGTTGAATCATTCAGAGGCTGAATTTTTTCCTTCATGACAGCACCCTGTTTTGTAGGAATTCTCATTCTCTCTGTGACCAATGCATGCATTGGTCATTCCTTTTTTTTGAGATTTAGCTGAGATTGAAAGAGTATTGCTGAGATACACAAAAATGAAAGGTGTTAGAGAAATATGTGGAATTTCAGGGTTATAGAACAGCCTATCTAAGCTCCAGGAAGATTAAAATTGAAGAAGAAATATAAATCCTAGTCAGGTTTCATTCCAATGTTTCCTGTCTGTGGTAGAAGTACTGAGAAGCATTTCAGAATAATGTTTTAGTTTTGTGGCTGCCCTTTAGTCTCCTAAAGATGAATCATGAACATTTGCTAAAATTGAAGTATTGGAGCTATTTTGTTCAACAAAAAAGTAGCTTGGCATTTTCCTCTGATTGTAGATAGTTTTGAAATAGCATGTTCAGGCTCCATTCTTCCTGTACCTCAAGTTTGCTTATAAAAAAAGAGTACAGAGCAATTTTAAATGATGAACTTGTAAAATCTGTTGGATGTTTTTTGGTTTTTTTTTACTCTGTCTTCTCTGCCTCCTGTCTCCCTTTCTTGTGCGTGTTTGTTCTTTTCGTGCCACGTACCTTACAGGTCAAGCTACATTGGAGTGTCTGCTAGGAAACATCAGAAGGAAATCCTGAGTGCTTGTTGAGTCAGATTAAAGATGGTTTTGTGGGGCTGCAGCAGCCTCAGGTCAGCTCCTCCTGATGAGAGTTTTGGGATGGTTCTCCTGAGCTCGCCGAACCCGCGGTGCTGGCACGGAGTCAGGGGCAGACCCGAAATGTGGGTGTGCAAGAGCCACCACAGCTGGATTCTGTCTGAAGTTCACCCTTCAGCAGGCCCTGGGCTCCACTCTGCACTCAGGAGGTGTCTGGGCAGCACTGACAGAGCACTGCACAGGCTGTGCCCATTGGGTTTATTCGGCAAGGAGTTGCTTGCTCTGGCTCCTGGGTGGAGCAGCTTTACCTTGTTTTAGCTGGCAACTTTCTCTGTGTTGCATAATCAGAGTAATTAACTGGGTGCCTGCTTCAGAGTTCCAAGACTGTCCCATGGAGTCTAGCTATTTTAAAATCTGAGGGACAGAGCACCAGCAGAAGGTGGTGTGGTTACTGCTGTGAGTGCCACATCAGTTGTCATCGTCCTCATCATCTGGTAGTGAGAGGTTTCCAAGTTTTGTGAAAGCATTTTCATGTGGGGTACTAAAGTCAGCACCACATGAACTGCAGAAAGAGATAATTCTAACAGATATATATAACAGGTATATGACAATGGATCTAATTATGCCAGCAGTGTTATCTGTAAGAGAACTCATGAGAAATCTTGTTTCTATGTGCTTTTTTTTTTTAATGCAAAGGTTATTTCTAGAATGAAATTGCATAGTTTTATAAATCAGGGATAGCCACTTTGTAGAATTAGCAGGGTATGCAGAGAGAATTTTTACATCAAAGGAGAAAAGAGTCTCCTTTTAGTAGCTGTCTTCATAAAATAATATACAGCACTTGAACCATTCTAGTTTCAAACTACACCCACTCAACCTATGCCCCATACTCCAGTGCATAATTTTCTGTGAGGTTTTGCTGGTTAGGGTTTTTTGGGTTTTTTTTTTTGAGTAGGGGCATGTTTGTCTCTTTTGTGGGAGGAAGATTTTCAAACTTATAAAATATGTCTTAAATCAGTTTTGCATGAGGAAGGAAATTTTAACTGTAATAAATATGGGCCACCTACAAGTCTTGATAGAATTAAATCATCTGTCTGGTTGAAATTTGTACTGAGGATTAACATTTCTGTTTGCTGTGAAAATATTGTGTTACTTGTAGAAAAGAAATTTTACTGTTTGCATCTCAGAATGAAATGCAGTACCTGTTGTAGTGCTGAGCTATGTTTATTATTCATTCTGAAATTTAACATGGAAAGCATTTGTAGTAGTCAAGCATCCAAAATGTGTATGGGAGCTTCACATTCAGAGCTGATTTCTCTATAGGCTGGCATCACTGGAAAATTCCATAGATATCTGTCAAAATGAAACTTTCAGGGACATGAGTCATTATCAGCCAAGGATCCTAACAGCCTGTGGATAGTTTGCAGGCATTTAGATCTGCAGTCGTAGTTCTGCATTGCCCAATATCATGCATCTATTATTTAACACATACCAAACAATCAGATTTCTGTGTTAATTCTTTACTCTCCCCAGCTTCTCATTTTTTCTGAAAGCAAAGCATTGCAGGGAAAGTCTTTGAGATAAACAAAACAAAATAACTTTTTGGGAGAAGCGATGCCAGGTAAGGCCAAAAGTGACTTCAGGCTAAAAGCATTGATTAGCATTCTTGGAGTTTGATAGATAATAGTTTAACTTTTTTTTTTTTTTTTGGGCTCAAATGCTGATTTAACATGACAGCCACATTATTAATTAACAGAAATTGGAATGAGAGACTTCAACTTACTTCTAGATGCATAATTTATTAATTTATATACAGTATAAATAGTTCTGGGTGTATGCCAAAGGAATTAATAATCATAGGAATAATATCACTGAACATTCATATCAAGAAGACATGGTAATACTTTATTAAAATATTTGAATTAATGTGAAAAATTAACATTCTTATTGTATGCTATGTTTATTATAATTTAGAGAGAAGCTGATAGTGTTACAGACCTGGAATCAGGAGACTGCAACTCTGGAAAACACACACAAATTTAAAGGTTGCCTTTCACTTTGCAATTGTGCAATATGTGTAGTGAAAGGAAGCCTAACATTATGTTCTTTGGTTGGCTGCATGAGGATTAAAAGAGAAAAAAAAACAAACCCAAAGCTGCTATGAATGGCCTGTATTTATACCTTATTGAGATCCTACATGTCTCATAATTTTGTGGGTTTTAGGAAAGAAAGTTAATATTTTGCCACACATGCTTAGATGAAAATTATGCTAATAATATTCATTTTTAACTAAAATAATGAGCATATTAGATGAGCCCCTTTTTGTTGTGTTTTGCATTCTCTGACGTTTGAATCTGACACTTGAATATTCTAATGAGTTCTGGTTGTTAATTTCTGCTGTCCAAGTTTAAATAACTCACTTTTGAAATACTTTGCCCATTTAATTATTACTTTTCCAAGTAGACTATATGTAGAAAGAGGACATATTAAAGGCAGACATCACCTGGGCTTCTAGTCTGTGTCTTGTTATATTAAATTATTTTGCTCTCCTTTGATGGCACACAGCAACTTTTCACATTCTGATTTTATCTGCTCTTCCTCTGGGCTCTCCATAATATGGCCACATAGAATAGAATCCATACCATGTATATAAAGTTGTGTTTCATCAGCACCAAAAATAATGGCAAGTAATGGTTACCAGAGCAGTCCTAGGAGGGTTGTGAACTGTCTGTGGTCAGAACAAAGTCAGTATATGATCATATAGTGAAAATCTACTTTTCAGAAGTAAGGTGCATATTACTTTTCCAGCTGTTATCTAATGGGCAGGTAATGTTTCTCTGGAAGAACAGACTTTGAAGTTTTTGTACTGAGTTTCTAAGAAATTCTCATTGCAAGGCATCTGTGCAATCTTTTTCTTTGTGAAAGACTTGAGAAATCCACCCTTATTAGGTAGATTTTCTTTTTCAAATGCCATTTCTTCTGTATAGCATGACTTTTACTTTTCTCCTGTTATGCTGTGATTTTGCTGTGCTTTTTTATAAATTTTAGTTTCTCTCTATAGATGAATTACTTTTGTTTCAGCCATGTTTAGTGCTGTATTTTAACTGCACTATTTCCTTAGTATTAATTGAATCCTTGCTGAAGTGTAATTGCAGCAAATTTTTTGTGAAGTTTATTGGTTTCTAAGACTAGCAAATAGAATAGCTTTAGTTACTTGGCTAGCTCTTAAATTCCCTCAGACTGAAAATATTATAATTAATGTAGAACACAAAAGTCCTACAATTTTAAAGAAAAAAAATATGGAATTCTTAATAAAGAATCAGATGTGGCTTTTTTGTTCAGAGGTCTGGTGCTGAAGCTGATAGAAATAGAGAGATAGAGGCATTCAGAAGGAAGCAGTGTATTGCTCAGCCAAGTCAGGAGGCAGGACAGCACACAGGGTGATGCTCCTCTGCATGACTCACTCAAACCTAATTATTAAATCATCAACAGCTTTGCAATTAAAAACATTTCTAATAGACCCTTTGCTTAGTTAATCATCACCTAGTAAAGAACAATGCTAAAGATTGTACAGCCCTTCTAACCTTCCTCTTATGGTCGATTTGTTTGGCTTGTTCCTTCTGATAATCTCAGAATCATAGAAGAGCAGCTGGGAGGGACCTGGAGCATCATCTGCTCCAGTGTTTCTTGGCAAAAGCACAGTCTAGACACGTTGGCCCAGCCCCTTGTCCAGCTGCATTTTCAGGCTTTGGAGTTGGGGAATACAGCATTTCCCCGGGGAGGTTTTGGCAGTAGCTGATTGGATAATTGGATACTTATTTTTTTGAATAATTGGCCCCTTGTGCCCAACTGGAGTCTCCCAGAAGTAACTCGCACCTGTTATCCTTATTCTTCTCCACAGGACTCTCTGGAAAAAGGGAGTTTCCATCTTCTTTTTATCCACTCTGAGCATGGTGCCAAAGTCTCCTCTAGGAGAGGCTGATCAAACTCATTTTCTGTCTCTCACATGCCAGGCTTCCCAGGCCTTTACTCCTTTTTGTGATTATGCTTTTATCTTTGTGATGGTGTTATTTTATCATGATCAGGAGGAGGATTTTATCTTTGCTCTAGAACAGTGGTTTTGACTGAGCCTTCACAAAATAGTATGTGGTATTGCTATTATACATTTTGTTCTGATGAATATTTTGAAGCTTTGAATATCAGGTTTATAAGTGAACATTGAAATTAGGTTTATAATTTCAAAACCAAGGGAAAATAGAAATATTTACAGTACTACTTCAGTCTTCTTTTAAGATGAAAATATTTAGTCCCATGGTTAAGAAGCTATGCTTTTGAAATTGAAATTTCAAACCAAATGCCAAAGATCAAGAAAAATACCACTAGGGTAGGGAACAAAACATTCTCAAAGTACTTATAAAATACCGTGTGTTGCATATAAGGGGATACACTTTCAAGGAAAAACAAACCAGAAATAAACATATTGAGTGATTATCTTCCTCACTTCTTAATAGCAATATTTAATCATGGAATATGTTTTTAAAATTTCTATAACATGTAAGATTTTTCTATTAACATTTGTAGGAGTAAGTGTTATTAGGGAGTTTCTCTCTGGTTCTTTTTTTCAATTGTAAAGAACTTGAAATTGTAACCTGAACTTTACCTCTTCTGCAGTGTGTTCTGTGCTACTTTTAGACAGGTAATCACAGAAACAATTAGGATGTTGTCCTGAGGCTCCTGTACTGCAGGTGCAACTGTGTGATTGCTGTTTTGTAATTACTGTATAATTCTAACCACGCATATGCATCAGATAAATTGTGCAGTGTACTTCAAATAAGTGAAAGCCCCTTTTCAAACACAAGTAAGTACTCAATAATTTAGGTTGCTCTGTTATTAAGTCTCAGATCTACTCCTTGGTTTGTTATTTGGTGTGTGAAACTCAGAGCTAATGGAAAATTTGTCGTGCAATTGGTTAAACTGTTGCAGAAATCTGTTGAATAACAGTGCTGATTAAAACACTGAAATTAAAATTCCTTGAAATATGCAAAAAAGCCATAAATTATTACAGAGGCAATGCCAACTTCAGTATTTTTGTTTTTGAAGTCTTTGAAGTCTGACTTTGCAGAACAGATTGTGAATCCCTGGCCCATTACACACCTGCAGAGATTTTGGTGTTTTATTTCTCTTGGGTGAAACAGCAGAAGCCCAAACCATGTTAATCACTGTCAGAACCAGTTGTATAAAATGCCAAAATGCAATGAACCAGGAACTTTATAATAAATATGACAATACAGTTTAAAGTGTTGTTTTGTTAGGCTTGCAATTTGTTGTAATTTATCACCTCTGATACCACTGGAAGGGGAATATATCTGGGACTTTCAAGTGATCATTTCACTTGGAAGAAATGTTCCTGTATCTGTATGCTGTTTTAAAGATGAAAGGAGGAGAAAGGAAGTGCAGCTATGAGATATGTAACACATGCATTTCAAATATATAACATTAAAAGGCACTACAGTTATCTGTCAATCTACTTAACACATGGGTTTTATTTGAGATAAGATAGATAAGTTGCATCTTGTTTATAGAAAGGGGCCCATATTCTATTATCCTTTTACACAATCAGCAGCTTTACCATATGAGAATATTGGATTTTATATCACAGAAATTATATTACTAAAAGCTGAAGGGAGGAATGGTTCTCAGCTACATGAACAGAATCTGCTATTTTTTTGTAGTTTCAGTATCTATGCTGCTCTATTAGGTGAAATATTATATCAAAAGTTACTTTTCAATGTACTTTCTGAATAAATTTATAAAATAATTTTCAGAAGATTTTTCTGGAAAATAAATTGCTCCATTTCAGCTGCTTTGACAGGGAGTGACAGTGTTGTTCTAGAGCAGAGCAGGATTGTTTTCTCTTACACTGCCAGACATACCAGTACAGTTCTTATCCTCTGGCCTGGTGAATTCCCCAAGGTTTACTAAAGGGTGACAGATTCCTCTAAACAGATTTAATTGTAAATACAGATGCATTATGGCTGGTTCTAACCATTTAGATTCAGATTCTGATCTTAACGTGCACAAGTTTATGCAGATGTTTAACTTAAAACACAAGAGTAAGCAGGTTTACTTCACTGGAACTATATATGATTAGGTAAATCTGTGCCAGATGAAATTTCTAGCATATTTTTCCCCATTCCTTTGCTATAGTCTTTGCTGCCTACACATTCCAAAATTGTAGGCAGCTGTTGAAGGTTCTTGTTTCATTCCTACAGGAAATTTTCACTGCTTCTGGCATATAGTCCTGGTGGAACTGCTGACCACAGGAGAATTGCTTCTGACTATGTCTCTGTTTGTTGTTCCTCCTGCTGTGACAGCTTCTTCCATCATCCAGCTGTGTTATGCTCCTGCTGAATCCCTCTGATGCCTCTTGGCATCATTGTAGCCCCTGAGCCACATCACTGGCAGTCTAAACACTGGGGTATGACATAATTTCACAGGTACTTGTAGCTCCTGCTCTCAAATAAGTGATCAATTACATGTTTTTTAAAGTAATTTTCAGTGGGGAATCCTTACACAATAAGAATAGGGTAAACATGTCTTGAGGAAGAATACACATGGTCTCCCTGGGAGGGAATCAGAAGAAGAAAAATTACCCAAAACTTACCCCTGAAATATATTATCAAGTTAGATGATTTTCCTGTTTGGTGTTTGTTTTGGTTTGGGGTTTTTTTTTGTTTGTTTTTTGTTTTGTTGTTGTTTTTGTTTTTGCCTGAGAGGGTTTTCCCAATCAGTGGTAAATCAACTGATATGTTTCTCTGCAAGGCCAATAAAAAGATATTTTTAATTGCTAGAATTACTTGTTATTTGTCATGCTGGTCATTTCCACAGACTATATCCAAAACAGAGCTCTGAAATGGATATAAATGATTTATTGCATCCTGAGTTGACTAGGAAGGATATGTCCCTTGGAAGGGTGATGAAATAAGTTCCCATATCTATCATACTTCCCAGTGGATCTGTATTAATCAGGCAATAGAATCCATCACTCTTCAAAACCTCAGGCTAGTCTTTCACATGGAGCCATAATATTATTTATGACACTTAACTGAGTTTCTTGCTGGAACTCACCTGAAATCACCAGTACTTGATGACAATATGGGCAAGAGCAGGCACTGTGAGCATTCTTGCCAAGTCCAAATGCAGAATTTTAGGTCAAAAACCAATGTAGGTTGAACAGTGCTTAACTACATTTAATAGCTACAACTTTTTCAAATATATATCTATATTAGAATAATCAATTTTTGGTTGGGTTGCTGTCTAACAGCTCTGGCTTGTAATGCAAGGGATTGACAAGAAATTTGTCACACTCCATTCTTAAAAAATATTTTCTCCTCATGAGAGCCTAATGTTCCTGGGCTTGTTTCTCAAACTTCTCTTGATTTTTTTGAATTTTGCTAACTTCAAAACTTTCTTGTCCTACAAGAATCATTGGAACAGGGCTGAATTTCTCTAGGTCAGTTCCTAGAAGAGCAAGTCTCTCTCCACTTAGAAATGGCCCAAGAAATTCCCCCTAAGGAAGCCCCTGCTGGTGCTCTGGCTCTGTCTGAGGCACGTGGCTTTTATCCAGTTGTCCTTTTTAGTGTCACCCATCACTATGACTTTTAATAGTTTCCTTCCTTGAGAAATAAGTGCTCTCTGAGCCTGTAACTTGTGACCAAAAGTATCTGAATTTGTTCTGAACAGGCAAAGTTTTGATTTTAGGAAGCTTTAATATTCACAATCATTTCCTCTTCTTTGTTTTCCTACAAGGAAAGGTGAGACCTACCCTTGCTTCATTCATGATCAGACTAGTGAAAATAAATTGCATTGCTGTTGTTTCACTGAAAATCTTCTGTCCTAACAGAATAATAGGGTAGAGCATTCACTTATTACCTGAACATCTCTTTTGGTGTGGCAGGTTCTTTGTGATTTCTCCTGAAAGCCAGAGAAGATTTTGCTGTGAAGTAGATCTCTGCAGAATGGATCTGAGTTGTAACAAGGTCTCAAGATAGTGACTTTAATCTGGTTCCCTGTTTGCTTCTTGTTATCTACTTTTATCTCCCATTTTGTCAGAGGTGTAATTTTTTTTCTCCTTTTTTTCTGTTACATCTGCTGCACCTGTGTGATAAGGTCTCTTATGTTTGTTTATCTTTTGATGAATGAGTTCTAAAAGTCTTTTGCTTGAAAGTCAAACAACAGTCTTGTTTGAAAGTGTCTTGTCTGAAATACCATTTTGGGATCCTGCTGTTCTCTTTGAATTTGGCTTTAAATGAACTCAGGAAAGGGTTGAATATCTATGTGAATGGCTGTCTGACTTTTTACTTGCTTTTTCTGAACCTTTCACTGTTAAAATCCCTCAATTTAGGGGGGGTTAAAAAAAAAAAGCTCTGTGTGATGTGCTTATGAAGTATATATGCAGTCTAGGATTCACATGTTTAGAAAATATATCTGTATGACAGAAAGCATGAACCTATAGGCCATATAACCAGGAAAATGAAAGGGGAAATGGCCATAAGGTAATGGACTTATTTAACTTGGGCTCCTCTTCAGGAATCCTCCTCTTTCCAGGGGGTTCTCCTCAGCATGGGCTATAAATTGAAGCTGAATTGCAGCTCTACAGCAGAAATCTGTCTTTAAACCAGCACACCACTGGTGTGAGGAGCTCCTTGCCACAGGATTTTGTATATGACAAAAAGTTTGTGTAAGCTAAAAAGGCAGCAATTGAGTTAGAGATGAGAAAAGACTCTGAGTCATTAGATTGAAAGATACAAACACCAGCCCAGCATATCCTTGAGTGACACCTGAAAATCCTGGGAAGGCTTAAAGATGTAAATTCTTATTCAAACAAAGTCATTTTTATTCTCAGGTGTGCATCCCTATGCACATCTAGAAATCTGCAATGGTGGTGGGAGTGGTCATGCTTCATTTTCAATGATAAGTTCTATCATTGAAATTCAGTTCATGCTACTATAAAGTCTGGCTTGTGTTCCCTACTCTCCAATAATAAATCAGCAACAAATAATTCAAAAGTGTAATTATTTACAGTACAGTATGTAAAAATGGATATAATTTAATTTATTCTGAGTGAATTAATACATATGAAAGAATCATCCAACTGAAGATCAATTTATGTATTAAATGTATTTGCATCTTAATTCTGACTTTCTAATACGATATTAAAGTGATTATTAAAATACAATTTTTCTATTTAACCACACATCTTGAATCCTGTTGATGCTCAGGTTTCTCACCTGCACTCGAGTCAGGGGTTATAAATCTGCTGTTGAGCTGTGACAGGGCTGTTGTGCCCTTCACAGGCCACTAGCTCCTGATAATCTCATTTTATCTTCAGTGCTTGTGTACAAGAAGGATCACATGAATGTGGTGCTCTAGAGTGATGCCGTGGTTGTTGTGAAAGACGTTTTGGGGCCAGGCTGGGCTCCAGCAGAGGGTGGGGAGTGCTCCTGGGCAAGGAGGGTGAGGTGGGAGGCTCTCAGCTGCTTCTCCAGGGCTGGATTTTTTCACTCAGGCTGTCTCCCTGCACTCCCCAAAGGCTTCACACACATGGCCTCTCTAATAAACCTCCCAGCCTCTTGCAGAGCCAGCCTGTGCACCTTTCCTGCAGCAGTAATGCTGAAGTGTCTGCTCACATTAGTCTGACATTAGTGTTCTCCTTTCCCAAACCAGCCCAGGCTTTGGCACAGACACTTGTTGAGTGAAGGGAAGGTGAGAAGAGCTTGTCAAAATATAGGCAAGGGCTTAAGGCAACTAAAGGTAAAAAATGAAGTTGATTTGGGTGGAAAACTGTGTTTAGATTAGTTATAGCATTAACCAGAGTGGGGTTTTGATGTACTCTGTTTTTGCTAGTTCTTTGCCAAGCATTTGGGCAACAAAAGTTTTGCTGGTATAGATGAATTGTAAGACCTAAGCACATGTCCACATAGACACTGGAACACTGGTCAAGTCCATCTAATACTGATTTTTTAAAAGAATATTTGACAGTTTATGGTAGGGATCATTTGATCTAGTTCTTGAGAAAAAAATATTAAAGCCATTACTGTGGCTCTGGAATCAGAAAGAAATAGGAGGGTATCCTGATATGCCCTCAATCTAAAGGAAAAAAAAATTAAAAAAAGGGAGAAAAAAGAAGAAAAATAAAAAGTAGTAGAGGTAAATGCAGACTAAAACCAAATTTTACCCACCAATTTCTGGGTTAAGCAAAAAGCTGAACGACATATGTAGGTTATTAAAATAGGTGATGTAAACATCTTTCAACCTTGAACTAAAAAAAGAGCAAACAAAAATCCCTATTCTGTAAATATTAAATGTTGAGTACATAATATATTAAACCTCTCAATCAGGGAATTTTTTACTGCATTTTCTCCCTTATGCCCCCTTGACACTATAATAATGAACAAGTTATTCAGTTAATGAAGAAAGCATCTTGTATTTAAAGATCTACATATTAATGTGACCTTCCTTTGTTCATAGCTGTTAATATTTATTGCCTTTTCTCATTGAGATTTTATTTGGTGTTCTGTGACAAACAAGAGTATGATTAGTGAAGCTGTAAAGTTCTCATGGTGGCTGCCTGTGTTCCCAAGATAGCAGCATTAGTGTCTGCAGAAGCAGTTAATGCTGTTTATCATTAGTGACAGAGGCTGGGAAGGACCTTCTGTAGCTTTCATCTTTCACCTTGCCAACAGAAGTTGATGAGCTCTGTGATTTAAATGCATAGGTGATGTTGTAATATTTACATTCATTTCACATAGACAGAAGCACAGGTAAACTGATCTTGTTGATGGAGATTAATTAAAACCATGTTACTGTACAATTGGACAGGCTAAGAATTTATATACTTGGGGAAAAAATAGCAATCAGTGCTTCATTTGCTTTTCTTTTTGATCAAGCTAATGTTTTCAGAATTTGTAAAAAAGAGGTACAGGCTAGGATTTTATACCTGTTTTTCCACTGGTTTTGACTTCAGAATCTTGAACTATACATCTTGCATCACAGTTTAGAATAAAAGAATTTTAGCAACTTGTTGCAATGGACTGTACTTTGGAATATAGATGAAGTGTCATGTAAAATTATGTGTCTTATGGGCCTTCATATTCAGAGCTCCTTTTGTATGTACATGTTTGGTGCCTTTAATTTCCTCTATTTCCAACTCCATACAGGATGTTTTCAGCATTCAGGTTGTCCAATATTTAACTGTCTGGGAAATAGATGATACACACTGCTGTTGTGCCAAAGTCTCATCCTACAATTCTACTTAAAGAAAAAGTTGGCATTTTCTGAGCCTTATATTTTACTCCTGAATTTCCATTTCAAAGTAAAGTGAGTTGGCTGTATACATTTTGTAGGATATAATTTTCAAAGGAAAACTTGTAATAATAATAATAATAATTTAAAAAAAAACAAAACAACCAAACAAAACACCGGGGATAACAAAAATAGTTCCATTATTTGCATACATGTTAATATAGACTTTTAAATAATCCCCTAGCTGTTTCAAAAATGCTTATTTTGGAGAGGAAAATTCAAGTGGTAGTCTTTCAGGACTACTGCCCAAAGAAGGTACAGACTGTTAACTTTGCTGTGATCTTTATGTGCTGGGGAGAGTAGGAGATTTTATTGGTTCCACAGTAATGTAAAAAGATAAACGGTGATATATAGGTGATAAAAGGTGACACTATCCACAGGAAGTGTTCTGAGATGAGCTCCTCACCAAAAGCTAAGCATAAACCTGTATGAATGGCATGGGCCTTTCCTATCAGCTCAGAGAATAAAGTGCCAGGGTATGAGACCCCTTTGGTACAAGGCACCTTTTTCTGGTGAAAATTATCCTTCTTTTTCTGAATGCAACTGCTTAAAACATTGATGATTTACAACTATTTGTAGTTTGGTGATTATAATAATCCAGAGTATGTCTTGTGTTCTTTTTCCTAATTATTTTAAACAGATTACAGATGAATTATTTAGCCACATAAATAATGTATAGTTGCCTATAAAATTTTTGTGTCTAGCTAGCTGTAGCTGCTTTGATGGTCAAGGTGAAAAGGAATGAAAAGAATGCATGGGGAGGAACATTTAGTGATGTATGAAGCAGCAGCTACTTAAAAATGAAAATTAATAATAATGTTTCTTGCCAGTATACATTATTATAATATATCTGAATTTGTGTGAAGGACAAAGTTTAAGGACCAAATATTACATCTTTTTGTAGCAGCTCAGTTTCACTAGGCAAAGTATAACAAAACAGAATTGCAAAAGAGAGGTATGGGGTGAAATGCTTTATATTCATTTGTTCTTGCTTCAAAGGGTTAATATTTTAAGAGCTAATGTTTTAGTTGCCTGTTCTATGATCTATCACAAGGCAGAAATTAGGCTGAGTGATCTTCTAGTACATCCCATGCCAGCTGCAGAAGCAATGCAAGCTTGACATCCATAAATCAGAGTCTCATCTTTTATTAGACAATATAATTCTTTTGTTTTAATGGGGAGGAAAAACCCAAAGTTTTCTACTTTCCTTTGTTTTTTGCTGTTAAACATTCTTGATTCTACACAGTCTTCAAAGTTTTACACAATTTCCAAGGGCAGCTTAGGCAAGAAGCAAAAGGATGTTTGTAGAAGCTCATTTCCACCAAGAATGGCACTTCCTGCAATCTTTTTTCAGTCAGTGGTGAAGTGGAAGCTTCTCCATTGAATTACTTAAAATATCTGAGTTATGCCATCACCTGTGTATTGTCTGGGTTACTTTTTTTTCTCTTTGGGGAAGACAGCTCAGTTATCCTGTCACTGTATTCAAAACTCATAGTCAAGAAGAGAATAATTCTTACTTGTCTTAAATATGTTGATAAAGGATGGAAAGGCTGATAAAACACATGAAAAACAAAGAGTGCACTAACAGTAACAGTAATCTGTCACTATAAAGGCAATCAGAAAGAGTAAAAACTTTAGATTCCAAACTTTGAAATTTCCTGGAGAATTACTGCCAGCTGACAATTCTGTTAAGGGAAGAAGTGACACCAACCTCACCTGAACTGATAGATTAAATTGCAAAGGTGGTCTTCAAGTATTTGCAGATGGAAACCTTTGCTTTAATCTATCTTTGATGCAGGAGCAGTAGAATGTCAAGGGAAAGCCTATTTTATTGATCATGTCACTAAAATGAAATATTCTAAATTTTATATATGAAGCAACCCAGTGTTACCAAGAGAAGCTTTTTACAAAGAGCACTTTGGCTTATTCAGCTTTCCTATATGAAATTCCACTTTGATTTTCATTTTGGTTCTTTTGATTTCTGAGATTTTTTCAAAGTTTATTTTTTTTTGCCAAGCCATCATCTGTATTCCTTTTAATCCCTTTCCAGTGTTATTTCATGCTGTCTAGTAAGCCAAGAGTGAAACATTAAGGTTAAGAAAGTTCTATGCTGCTCTGCAGTTTTGTTTTTCACACTGAATCTTCTTCTAGACAGAAGGTGAGGGGAAAAAAGATCTCAGTCACAGTTATATTTTTTTGAGTTTCCCCACTTGTGGACTTGTACTGTCATGACTCCAGGACCTACAGCAAAAGTAATTTCTTTCCAAGTGTTAGAAGACTTTTGATCACCCCAGCCACTTCCTCTGGATTCCATAAAAAGTCCAGAATTGATGGAGGATGTTTTGTTCTTTGTTTGATATCAAGAGGACTGAGGATTCCTAATGGCTAAGAATTAAAAGACCATTGTGATAATTTGCTGAGCCTTGACTGGGAAAATGAATTATTGGATTTGCAAGTTTAGAAAATGGTTGAGTTGACTGAGGATAAATAAATGTAATAAATTTGCTGCATAACTCATATAACTAATAATAGCTAATATATCCAATAACTAATATAAAACACCCATCTGGAAGGAAAAATAGCATGGTCTTATTACATTTTCTCACAAATATTTTTCATTAAGCTGAAGATAAAAGTCTGCACCCATATGCCACAATACATTTAGTTGCCAAAGATTCCAGTTATTTTACCATCCAGAGCAGAGGCAAAAGAAAAAGGGAATAACTGTCTGGTCTCAATCCTTTTTCCCTGTTGCAACATGGAACCATTTGATTCTATCTCTGCCAAATAACTGGATTTTTAATGGTAATTTTTTCATAAAACATTTCCATAATCTGTGTATTTCACCTCCCTATTCAACACCAAAAAAAAAAAAAAAATCTTTTCTTTCTTTGTTTCAACATAAGAAATCATCTAAGTTGTTACTGGTGGAGCACAGAAAAAGAACTGCTAAACTTTACTCACTCATATGACTGAAGGGTTTATGGAAAAAATTTAGTAATTTGGTTTTTATGTAGAACTCTAATCATTTTATATTCCATTGTTGTAACATGGATTTAAGGTCTTTAATTATATAAGCTTTTTTTGAATAAATTACCTCTGCTCTAATCTAATTTAATTGACTTTATGTGGTAGGTGGGGGATTTGTAGATAACAATTAGTCTAGGTAATGTCAAATATAATGGTAAAAGGAATGGAATTCTTTAAGGTCAGTGCTAATGCTACATTAGTTATGCCTGAAATTGATACATAAGGGGAAAACACTGAGCTAAATGAAATTTTAATGTCAGTTGCCACCAGTAATACATTGATTGTTGTTGATGCTCAGTGCAAGTAAGAGTGAACAGCAGAGAAGTCTGTGCTAAAGTAATTGAACATCAATTAATATTTCAGCATGCTGTATTTTTTAATGACTTGAGAACATCTTAAAACCTAAACCAAATATAAGCAAATTTTAATTCAGCAAGGAGAAGGGAGAGAGCTGATGCTTAAGCTTATCAGGTGTACATTTATTTAACTACTTTTAACACAATTAGGATTATAAATAATGGTTCAAAGACACATTTCTGCCTCGTATGGGAAAAGTCAATGCTCTGAAGGTAATACTTACATTTTTATTAAAGTCCTAGTCTACTCTTTCTCCACAAAGAAACTAAGATGTGACTAATGCTGTTTTGTTTGACATGATCTTATTCCTTCTTCTGGCAATCACCTTGGCAGTACATTGTAGGATGAATTTCATCTTATTCACTCCGCTTGTTTTGTGAACACTTCTGTCACTTTTTGGTTTTCAACGAGCTCCAAAGCCATGCTAGAGTCCATTCTGGTTTTTTTTTGTTTGTTTGGGTTTTTTTGGTTTTTTTTTGGTTTTTTTTTAATATATATAGATATATGGTGCTTTTCCTGTACTTTCCATGTCTCTACTTTGTATGAGATGTTATAAAGAACAGCCTGCTGATTATTAGCTGTTTTATGGAAGGGTCTGTGGAAGCCTCCCCATCTAACCTGGAAGAGCTTGTGCTCATGGGGGAGGTGGCAAAGCTCTTCTGTCCCAAGAAGATGCTATTGATATAAATTATTTCCTAGCTAAAATGCAAAAAAGGTGCTGGTAAATAGAGGAGCACTTGTGGAGTGGAGTCTAAGGGAGTTTCTTGTTAGTCAGTTTTATCAGGATTGGTTTTTTTACTCCTGTTTTCATGGGATCTGACTGTAGCACTTATTTAAGGAACTGGGGAGGAAGGAGGAAAAGAAGTGTGAATTTTCAGATATTAATAGGTTTTTTAAAAAAAATTTAGACATAAATGGGAGAGGACGATGATGTCTCAGTGAGAAAAATGCATTGTATATGTGAACATTCAAAATTCCCAAATGGTTACTGTTTGTGGTAGGATGTGTTCTCTTTAAGAGCAAGCTTTTTTCTGTATTGAACCAGTGCCTTACATTTTTTCTGCTAATTCTCCTCAGGATGCTCTTGGAACAATGATGAATTTTATTTTTCTGTTAAGTACTTTAAACAATTTCTATTGTGCACAGGATTAGCAGAATGCCAATTAGAGTTCTTCAGTGGGAATCTTTTCTTTTTCCCTCTGCATCTTTTTGAACCTGTCATTGCCCAAACACAGCTGCTTTTTGATGTAAATACCTTTTGTTTAAAATGATTGTATAAAACTGCCAGTCAGCAACATTGTGATCAAAGAACAAACCTGAGCTCTGGGTTTTATTCCTGTCATCTCTTTGAATGGCAGATGTGAATAGCTCCAACCAGTTGTGGATGCTGATTTTTGTTGAGAAATCTGCTTCAAAATCAAATACCTAGTTTGCTAAAAGTTACCACTTAGAGGAGGCTTTGTATTAGCACACATTAAATTAAGTAATTTGAATTATAGTTATATTTCATTTGGTTACATCATGTATTTGACTTTGTCATGTTAAGAAGCAAAAAGTTTTCAGAGCCATATGAACCACTTGAGGAAAAGAGACTGCAGAATTGGGTGTAAGATGATGACTTTCAAATTGCTATAATCCTCTGATCTGCATGGAGTACAACTCCTTTTAGGCATGAGACTATTTTGAGAATTCCTAGAATTTATATATATATAACCAAAGCTGACTTGTTGGTTTTTATTTTGAAAGTGAAATCAATTTTTAGTAACATACACTTCTTCAGAAACTGATACCAATACATAATTTGATGTTTTATCTAACTAATGATTTTAATACAGGATTATAGAATAATATCAGTTTGATGAGGGAGACCTCAGGAAGTTTCCAGTTAAATCTCCTGCCCAAGCAGGGTTGACTATGGGGTCAGACCAGGCTCAGGGGTTTCTTCAGTCTGCAATTGCAAATCTTAGGCTGAAGGTTGCTTCACTGTCTGACTGTCCTCATAAGTAATTTCTTACTTCTCACTTCTAGAAGGAATTTCTCAATCAAATCGTTCCCTGTAGAGGTGAAAAAAACCAACAAAACAAAGCAAAAAAGCAACACTCAGACATAATTTAAAAATCTCATATTGAAAATGTTTCTCTTTAATGTAGAAGTGAAGAATGCAGGAATCAGGATAAGTGGGGTTTAGGGTTATTGTTTGTCCTGTGTGTGATGTTTTGAGTTTGTTTGGGTTTTTGAGGTTTATTGTTTGTTTTGTTTTGCTAGTTGTGTGTTTATATGGAAAGGCAATATTGTGCTATGCTCTTGCAATGTTTGGTAAGGCTGTATAGAGTGCAAATGTATGGATGTAGATTTCTGTTTGCTTAATGGAATGATATTTTGGAACTGTTTCCTCAAATTTCTTGATGACCAGAAAAACTCCTTCTAAAACCATTTAGGAATGTTTTTTAATAGCTTTTAGTTTGAATTGATAGAGCTAAGAGCTTTACTGGTTCATTAGACTTCATAGGCTAGTCCTTCCATGTCAGAAAGTTTTGGTGTATATGGCAGAAAAGTTTATTTTAAAGACAGTAAGCATTTCAGGGGTCTCACTACATGTTAGGCTTCCTAGTGGAAATAAATGGTCAATAGAATTAAATGAAATTAAGCTCTCAAAAAATATCTTAAAACCTCATGAATGAAACTGATGTTTATTTGCTGAATGGTGTGGGAAGAGTTTATCATGACCATATTATTAGACACAGAGGTATTTTTCTTTAATTCTTTGTGGCAATTTTTATTGGTTTTCCTCTATTTTATTGTTTGTGAACACTTCCTTGATTATGATTTAATATTTGAAGCAGAAGGCATCTCTTATATAATTCAAATTTGGGTTTTTGGTGTGGGGTGTGAGGAGGTTGAAACAAATCCAGACTTGCATTTTTTTTTCTCCCCTAAAAAAAGGGTCATGGTGTATCTTGGGCCAAGCTAACAGCTATAATTCTCTAACATTAGTTCATTCATTTGAAGCCTAAACACTGTCCTAGTTTTTCATGATGATCTATTAGCTGTCTATACCATATTTTATTTCAGTGTGTATTTTTTTCTCAATTAGATTCAGACCATTTGATCTTGAATAATATTTATGGATCTATGGTATCTATTGCTGTCTGTTTTCTGGAATGCATGTCTAAAGACTAACCAAAACAATTAAAACCACAAGAAAAATAAGTACTAGTAGTCCCTCTGGATTTGAATATGGATGTTGAAGGGAGCCTCACATTTAAAAGTGTTCTCTTCAGAAAAATGTCACAGCTTCCAAGTAAGTATGAGTGCAGGCAGGTATTATATATTGCCAACCTAACAGGCTGCTGAATGTTCTCCCTCACCTCCCAAACGTCCAGGAAGCTACATACACCTGTTGTGATAAAATCTCTAGATCCTACATACACCTGTTATGATAAAATCTCTAGATCCTACATACACCTGTTATGATAAGATCTCTAGCCAAGTGTAGAGAGATGCTTAGGAAATACCAGGGGAAAACAGTCAAACTCACACCTGTTTACAAGCTCAGATTCCTGGGATGTTGCAGTTTAGGATCTTCCTGAGGTAGAGAACATTTATCTGCATCATAGTCTTGGAGAGGTTTTTATGCCATGAACTTCAGGCTGTTCTCTTATGGAATCTGTGCCTGTTGTTTGCCATCCAGAGCTGTGTGAATGACAATGACTTGCAGAGTTTGGCTACACATTGTGTAGAAAAGGGATTTACTCCCACCCTCCATTGCTTGTTGATTTCTTATAATGGTTTCCAGTTTTGCATTGTGAGCAATAGCGAGTTGCTTATTTACTCATTCAGTAATAAAGATGATATACTCTTCCATATTCATTATTAAAAATGTAAAAAAAAAAAAAAATAGAAGAAGCTATGTTAAGCATACCAGGCTTTGAAGTGAAAAGTCCTTCATCTATTAAGGCAAAGTGTAGAGGAAGTATGCTTGATTATTTTTGAAAAACCAATTTATCTAGTTTAATGTTATTATGCATTGTTTTTAGACAATGGTGATCTCAGCAAAAAGTGTGATTAACTTGAAGCTGACAGCCATTATTTATATGAAAATCTACTTGTATTGAGAGTGGTATCATCTCTCATTGTTTCTGGGATAAGTGCTGCTTCAGCAAGACACAGCAGATGAGAATTTCCACAGTTTTGCAAGTATCAAATGCCCATTGTAGTGGTTGGGCTTTTGTTTCTGTTGCTCTAACTGTTGAATTAAATGAGTTTACATTTGGAACAAGATGAGATCCTGCACCCCATCCGTTGCAGAGCTCCAGGTGACAGGTGGCAATTTCTGAAGCAATGGGAAGTTGTGTGCCTTTGATCCATAACCTTGGCCTCCCTAAACTGCTGCAGTCCTTGTTAGAGTCCTCCCAATTTCAGATGTGTATAAACCTCCCATTTCCCACAGCAGAATCACAGTCTGCCTTCCCTGTCCAGCTGTGCCTGGACTGTAAGTCCTTATGTACTATGCAAAACATATTCAGAAAGTCTAATTTTGGTTCAGGACTGCTTCTTTCCGAAGGATTTTGTTAACTCAAAAACTCCTTCAAGGACTAAACCACGTATTAGGAAGACAAATTATTTTGAAGAAGACGTATTTTGTAAAAGCAAGGAAAAACCAAGGAAACTGATATCAGTCTGTACAGACACCAACACCTAAACAATGACCTCTTCTGCATAAAGAAATGGGAGAAATTGAAATGCAGGGCTATAGGGGTGGCTGGGTATCTAATATAACTAGAATTAAGAGACACTTCTTGTCTCATCATGTCTTAACTTTTTACAAGCTTTTCTTCAGTGTTTTCCTAGGTCAGCTCTTCTTTCTCAAAAGTGACAAAAATGCCCTTGAAAGGCAACTTTCCTTCCTTCACAACGATTTGTGTACTTGAAGTTTTCTCTGTCCTTATGCTTTCAATCTAACAAAAAAACATATCAGTTTAATGTATAGCTAAGGAAAATGATGTTGTCTTTCAAATCTGTGCTTGTCAGCTGTTTTCTGGAAAGAGGTGGCAGTGTCTTCCTGAGCAGATTGCATTCATTTTAAGAATTATAGGCATATGGTAAGCATCCCAACTGTTTTAGCATAACATATTTAAACCAAAAGTGTTGGTGCCTCATCATAGTCACATAGTTATCTCACAGACTGCATTCATAAAATTGTTATATTTGAGTATTCATAATGCTGCTACAATTTCCATATCCATTATCTTTCTATATAATACAGTTTACAAGACTCCTGTTTTCAATATCAGTGGAGAGGCTTTTAATATTTCTGATAAAAGTATAAAGGTAAAATGAAACTGTAGAGATTTATCTTCATGGAACTGTGCAAGACAATCAAAGGAACTCAAGAAAACTAAGAGGAATGCAGATTATTTTTCTTTTCAATGAGAGGGAAATTTCTAGACATTTACAAATGCCATTTTGGAGAGGGAGACAGTAAAACCATCATCAAGCTGTATTTGTTTTTAGAAACTGGTTTTAGTTGTATTTCTTAGGGGGATGTTTCTGGTTTGAACTAGGACTTTCATTGCAGTATCACCTGGCCTGTAGCTGCTGCTCTGGAAGGGTTGGAAGGGTGAGATCTCCCTTTTATTGTGGGCAGCAGAGGGCAAATCCCAGTCTGGGCTGGGCACAGCAAAGGGTGTTTGATTCCTGCAGTTCAGGCAGCTGAACTCCAGCTCCAGTACTGCTTCAGGATGTTTGTCAGCAATTCATCTCAAGCACATTACCTGTAAGCATTTGTTTTTATTATTTTTTCGTGTTAATGGTTACAACACAGTCCCTCCCATCCTAATTCACCACAGGAAAATAGAGAATATTTCAGCAAGTTACTCAGTTGTAACAAATGTACACAGCAGATGTCGTGTGGATTTTCAGAGAACAAAGAGAGGTTGTCATGTTTATACAATCACAGTATCTTGTAAATGACCTGTAATGCATGGGTTCAATTTTAGGAGAGTGTATCAATTTTAAATATCCCATTTCTTCTTTATAGAATAATGCACTAATTCTGTTTTACATTAATTACCTGTGTATTTATCCAGTGGTTTCTATGTTAACAACCTATCAACCATTAGGATTAAAAAAAAAAAAAGGCAAGAAAGGCTTTTTAATTCTATGTCTTGTGAAGAGTACACAGACTTTGGTATAGTTAAAATTCTGAGCTATGATATTTGGAATTCTTTTAGGACAGGGGGTCACCTCTGCCTGATTGGGTGATTTAAAGGAGTCAGGAGCACAGAACAAATTCCAGTGCTCTAGTGCTGGGACAGAAAAGAAAACTAAAGAGTTTCAAGATTTGCTGTGGAAACAAGTATTTAAAGAACCAAGGGGAAGCTTTGTCTCATGACAGCTGCTTAGCACAGAAGATGATTTCTCAAGGCATGTCTCATCATGTAAAGCATGATTGTTGAGTACATTTTTGGCCCTGTAAAATAAGAACAGTTATTGCTAGGTATGCATCCAGAAGTGGATCACAACAACGTTGAACCTGAAAAGCAGGCAGTGAAAAGCAGTTTAATGATTTTTGGTTTCTGTGCCTCTTCAGAAAGCAAAAACAGTGCACAAATCTAAAATGAATTGAATCTGGCATCACTATCCATCCTCCTTTTTCTCCTTAAGTCTAGTTCATGTGAACTATTGATGTTCAGAAAGACCCTGCAGTTTTATGAGTTCAGACATTTATAAAACCACCAAAGAACACTTTCTCTTTCACTCACCCAGAACCTTCCCACAGTAGTGCAAAGGTTATTTGAAACTTGGAACATCAGAATTGAATTACAGTTCTGAATCAGGCTGTGGTTGCTTTCCCTCCTGCTTCATCACTGGGACATCACCACTTCACTGGTGACTGAGAGCAGGAGTTACCAGCATCCTTCTGGAACTGGAGCTGTGTCCTCTGGAATGCAGACTGTCCACTGGTCTCTCAGGAGTGTCTTTAAGAGAAGGTTTTGTTGGTAGTACTGACTGCATTCATATTCTATTCCTTTAATTTTTTTCCAAAGGCATGAGACCAAATCACTGAACTTTGCTCATTAGTGAGAGGGCCATTGAGCTGAATGGAAGAAATTAGGCAAAAATTGTTCCCAGAGGATTTCTAAATAGGAGAGGATTTAGAAACGGGAAAATAGCATTAAAGCATAAGTTCACACCCGTGTCCTCCACTGACAGTAATGCTGTGAATTAACAAGATGATCATAGACGTTTTGTTTGCATTATTTCAATATTCCCTGCTTTAGATCCCCATCAGTGCCATTTTGTTACATGGGCAAGTTGAAATGAAGCTTAGAATCAAAGTTTATGTGAGTGTAAAAAGGTCCTGCAAGATTCTTTAGAGGCATGCAGCTCTTCCTATCTGGAGTCCTGCTGCTCTGTCTGTGGCTCCACGTGGCAGTAGCATGTCCCCCTTCAGAACACAAAATATAATGTTTTTCTTTATATTGGAGATATGATAATTACCATGATTTATGTCACAATTTAGTTTGATCCCCTCAGCTAGTGGGGGTGAAGCCTTATTCCATTACAAGAGATAATTTTTAAAGTGAGAGAGGATTATTAACCTTCTTATACTGCTGTGCTGAGTGAGCCACCCTCCCCTGTCACCACGACTCCTTTTTCCATTTCTCCTTTTCCTATTCTCCAATCCCAAGGAACTCATCACTTTCAGCTTCCTCCTCTGTGTGCAGGAAAACAAAAAAAGAATCCTAAATCAATCAATCTACAAACAAAACAAAATCAGCTCAAAACAAACAATGTGGACTCTGAAGGGGGAGGGAAAAGGATAGGAAAGGGTAAGGATTAAAAAGGAATATGGAGAATTCTCCTGTTGAATCACAAAGTTCAGAATAGACACCTGGGCTGAGCTGAGCCCACATTTGACCAACAGTTTGGTCTAAAGTCTCAATAGCACTTAAACCTTACCAGGAATGGAGGCGGGGATGTCAGCCCAGGATCCATTGAAGTCAAAGGAAGGTAATACCTCATCTATGGAATTTGATAATTTCTGCAAAGCATTTCCCATGCTGCCGTTCACAACTTCCACTTAGCTGACTAAAATTCCTTCTAACATGCTAGTTGTAAGAAAATAGCTTTAAAATTCTGTTTATAAGTGGTAATCTCTTCTGGTCCTTCTTGGAAGTCTAGTCCTAGCAGCTCATCTGAAGAGATCCTGAGACATAGATGATGCTTTAAAACTGAAAGCAGGAGAATTTTCAAATAGATTCTTTAGTGTGATAGGAATTAATTTCATTATTTCAGGGAAAAAAAAACAAACTTTGAAAAGAATGCATTGAAAGAGGCATACTTATGAATTCAAAAATTGATGAATTATTGATTATGCCTACCAATGCAGAAAACAAAGATAAGGGGAAAAGTATTTGGAAATTCTGTTCATTCCAAATGCATTATAATCATGGTGCAAATACTTGGAGAAAAGCTCAAATATTTTTAAAAGGCAAGACAGTTACTCTGCTTCAGATCCATCTTTCTGGCAGTTGTTGAGACAGCTGCTGTACATGAAAATGCATTTTGAAACGGTGCGTGGATATTTGACAGGAGAAAAAGCTTAATGTTAAAACACAGAATACAAGACTTTGGGAGTATAAAACTAATTAAAAGTGAGAAGAAGGTGGTTCTTTCTAAGCAGGCATGCATGAGAACAAAATGTGTTTGCAGCTTTTAATTCCCAAAGAGTTTGGTTAAGGAAAGAGGCAGCCTGTGAACATTTGAAAAGTGCACTCTGAAAGTGATTCAAGTGGGATCAGGCCCACCTGGAAATAAAATAATTACAGGAGGGAAACTACACCAGTCCAAGGAAAAATGGTAACCTCTTCTCATCTATTATTTAAAATAACTTACCAAAGTGCCATCATCATCATCATTTTTTTTTTTTAAAGCAAAGTATTTTAATTGAAGTATTTTTAATATAACTTACATGGCTTCATTTTACTGCTATATGCTAACTAGAAATGTAGTTTATAATTAATATATCTGGAAGAAATCCTCCTTTTTACAGTCTAACTGTGCTTTTAAATATGTCCATTTGTCTTACCAAGTCTTTCTAAGCAATGTCAACTAAACTGGTTTGAAATCTTGTCAAAAATTAAAATACCTTATTTTAGTCTGTATTTAATTCTATTTACATGGAAGCTGCTAGAGTATATGATGATTTTAAGAGTGGGAATTTTATAACACATCTGCAAATTATTATGCATAAAATCCATCTCAACTAATTAGCAGTCTCAACATGTCTCCTGAAGTATAAATGAATTATTAAATGTTGGCTCTGATGAGGAATGATTGAAAAGAGAGAATTATTTCTTTAGCCATTATGGATGAGGATCAGAAAAAAGGGAAGCTAATTCTACATCAATAAATAAATAAAAGTGTAGATCAGTTTGATTTTCTTGATTTCCAGCTGTGCTCCCCAAAAGATGCATCCTGCATCTGTTCCTTTGACAATTCTGCCCAAAGGAAGGAAGGATTTGACAAAGAAAATTATAAAATTCTGAGTTAATAACATAGCAATCAAACTAATTTTTACATATTTTTGCTTATAAGGGTCATGTCGTCTTTCAGGTACAAAAAGTAATAATTTCACCCCGATACTTTTTTTTTTTGCCCATCTTTAGGGAGGGGAAAACGTTTAAAACCCCATAGCTTTGGATTTTGTATTTATGGTTGTGCTGTGCAAGGTTCTGCTCCACATTTTATGTATTTTTGATCATGGGAGGATATTTTTCTCAGTGAAATGCTGATCTGTGGCATAAACTGATAATTTCATTAAAAACACGAAGCGAAGGACCAGACTGTGGCAGGGAAACAAAGTCAGAAAAATTGTGACTTTACACTTTGAGCCTGGTACCTCACCAGAGGGATGTTGTAGGGCCCAGTTCACCACAAAATGCACATTGACTTTGAGGTAACATCACTTGATACCAGTAGCTCTGATCAAAAATTGTCACTATGTATTTGGAGAAACAATCAATCTGAATCCCTTGAGAAGTGATCTTTGGGAAGAAACTTTTCCACCACCTTTAAAGGGAGCTGTAAATGGGTTTCAAATGGGTGTTGTTTTAGGGCAAAGAGAAGAAGTCACCCTACAAAAAGTATCCAAAATGCATTGCAGGAGAGAAAGATGTGTTAGGAGGCACAGTTTCAGCATTGTTATAATTTCAGTTATAGGCTATATATTTTAAGGCAATGACTGCTGGTATAAGTGACATTGCATATTTTAGTTCCTTATCCTTGTTCTAACTAAACTTACTTGACACTTCATGTATTGATTTGGTCATTTATTCTTTCTCTCTTTAATCTGCATCCTTATGCTGTTCTCTTTATCAGTATTGCTTTTACATATTGATTTGAGTTTAAGAAGAAGCACTGGAAAAACTCAGTTCCACTAAAGTATTTCTCAATTCATTATGAATCTTAAGAAATTCAAAGCCATGCATTTTTAACTCTTTTGTTACCTAAATACTTTCATGTAAACAGTATGTGAACTGTGTCCATTTTGCATTGATTCTGGATCAGAGGGTGATAGGAAATCATCTTGCTTGAACAGAAACTTACAGAGAATTTCTCTCTATTAAAAATGGAGATGCTAAACATTTAGAGGGGTGTTGATATAAATCATAAAGTTTAATTTTCTTGTTGATTGATAAAAGGGTGTATTTTATATTTTTGCAGCTCTTTAAAGGTGCAAGAGGTCTCTAAAGAATAATTCAGTAAATGTATGTCACTCCTACTTCTGCTCAGTTCTGTCATAATCGATGTGAATCAGGAATTGTCATCAAATGCCACTTGTGCATCTAGGCCTAGTTAAGAAGAACATTATCTGAAATAGAAATGCAGTGTCGCTGTCAAAACAATCTTGCTGCTGATCTTAGCTTGGAAAAATATAACTTTTGGGATTGTTTTATATTTTTGATCATTTTCCTTTCTAATAAATCTAGAAAGTAGATGCAAAGTATTTTTATTTGTTCTCTTCTTTGAGTTAAAGACTTTTAATGCAATTTTTCAGTTTTTTGGTGTCATCAAACATTTAGCTTCCTTTTATATAATTGTGTATGAGGATTATTAAATATGCTGTTGGGTCATGGTAGGATTTTATTTAAAAAATGAAGCACTCATCAAAGTTTCAGGGTACTTTTTTGTTTCATGTTGATTTTTCTTTTAATAATTATATTTGGGTTTTGCATTTTATCTAAGTAACAGAGGTTTGATTACTTGGATGCTACTATGTCCATCCAGCAGAAGATTATAATTTTCCCATTTCCAGCTGGAAATCTCTCTGTATTTTGCATTAGCAGTTTAAATAAACTGTTGTGCCCTGTTTCTGAGTATGGTTAAATCACCTCAGTCCTTTCAGGAGAGTTTTGTACCCCAAAGTGAGTAACTGGTCACTCTGAGGAGCTCTAAGTGATGCTGCCATCCCAGCAGCCTGGTTTGTCCTCCTCTGACCTCGTGTCTGCAGGGAGGATAGGGGGCACAGCAATGGAATTTTTTTTCTGGAATACAATGACACATTTGCTCGTATAGAGGAGTGATTTTGTCAGTCCTGAGCACATTTATAGCAAATTATTGAATCAGCAGCATCACCCTGAGATTGATACAGTGCTGTGCACAGGGCTGTGCTGCCCACAATTGAGCAAAATAGAACAGAATATTCACTTTGGCCTATGGAAATCCTTAATGCACACACTAAAATATCTACAAAAGGTACCACTGAGAGCAAAGTAGTTCTGTCTGTAGTTCTGTTATTCACATGAACTACTTGTTGAAAGAAAATAATTGAAAAAAACAGCAACAAAAAAGGCATGAATAGTCCCCATTATCTTAGGGCATGTTTTCACATTTTTCTTCAAAAGCATTGCATTGAGAGCTTTATCTTGATGAGCTGGGGTGAAGTGTTTGTAAGGCCATGGAACTCTGTGTTTGAGTAGCAGAGAAGTGCACAGCATTTTGTGTATTTTCTCCATTCAAGAAATAATTTGGCTTTTGACCATCTTCTGTGGGGTGTTTTTTGAGGTTTTTTTTTTTTGACATTTGAAAATAAATCTTCAGCCTTAAGAATTTTTTTTGTTTGGTTTTTAGAGACAGAAGGTAAACTGACAACAAAGAAATCATATCTTGGCCTCCCACAACCTGATATTTGGGAGCTTGAGGACAAAATGTAATTTTCTTGTAGCTTTTAAGTTATTACTATTTCTCCATAAGCAGTGTAAAACACCAAAAGGCAAAATATCTTTTTGAATTCTCTCAGTTTCTAATGACCAAGGGATTATAAAGTATAAATACACCCTCTATTTAAACAGTAGAGTTTGAAACAGTGTGAACCAACTGGTTCAGGGAGGGACTGCTTGATTGTTTCCTCATTCAGAGGTTTCCTCCCCAGTTTGCCCTAAACCAGGACAATCAGGAACTGTAATGATGTCTTTAGAGGACTTGATAACAATTATTTTTACATTAAGAATTTTTTTTTTCAGTTGGGTTTTTTGTTAATTACGTATTAAGGGGGAAAATTCTGTAAAATCTGAGATAGAATCTTATTTCTTTATACCTTTTCATTTCAGACATTTGAATGCATTCTATCTAGTGGAATTAATTCTACTTTTTTAATATATTTTAGCATGTGCATGACCAGCAGTTGGCAACTCTGTTCCTATTCAGTCTTTGTTACTGGAAACAATGCATAAATGAGAAAGATAAAAATTTGATTTCAAATCAGTATTTTTCAATGAATTATAAAAACTAAACAAACAAATCAATAAAAATGTACACTACATGTGATCATGTGGGAAATGGAAGAAAAATGTGTTTAAGGAGAACATTCTCTTCCTGAGCTTATTAGTTTATCTTTGCAGCCCATGCCTCTGTCTACAATCACTACTGGATTGGTGAAGCTGATCTCAATTTAGGACATTCAGGTGAAAGTGTGCTTCCCTGAGAATTTATTAATTACAGCACAAAAAAGAAAGCTACAGTAAAAGAAAATATTTAAGAAAAATAATTCTATTTGAAAAATAAAAAGCAAAAACAAATAACAACAAACATTTCTGCATGTATTTTCAGAATTTTTTCTATGATAATTTTATGCAGCAGCCATGCTAAAATTAGAGTAATTTTGTGGTTCATGGATCTTTCCCATTGTAAATGATGTAGTGAATCAGGATAGGTTTATGTGCTTTATCTGCACACTCCCATCTTCAGTGGGAATTTATGATACATCTGTTAAGCCTTGCAAATTTCCCTGTGAATAAAGGATTAGTTTTTGTGGTGCAAGTTATTCCATCCCAATACAAGCAAACCTCTATTCAGTGATTTTGTTGGTGTAGCCCTGCATAAAAGATTAAAAGATGTTTACTGTACAATCTTTTGGAGAATTTTCATGTTTTGTCTCACAAAAAGCTGTCAAGTTTTTTGAGAGAGGCATCACCCCCAAAACAAAAGAAATTTTCTGATTATTGGTTTGTCTCAGTGCACCTGTTTCAGGAATGGGGAGAGGCATCACCCTGCTGCAAGGAGGAATTTGTTCTTTTGAACCAGTGCTTAATGTGACACTGCATCACACATCTGCTTTATGAGCAGACTGTAAAGGAACTGAGGGGTGGGTTGTTCAGGGGTGGGGAAAGAAAAAAAGCCTGTTAAGTTTTGATCTCCTGGGGGCTGATCTTCAGATGCTGTGAAATCTGTTTGTTCTTTTGACTTTAGTGGAGCTCTAAGGATGTCTATCAGTTCAGGATCTTGTTCTCTCCCCTGTCTATATTTCGACCAAGGCAAGTGAGAAATAAACCCTTGCTGAAGAGGCCAGAATTCCCTTTTACTCCTCTCTTGATTTGGATAAGATCTGGCACTTTGAAGAATTTATTAGATTTGCAATGTCCTTTGGTTCTCCTTTTATGTATGGCAAAAAAGGCATCATTTCACCTCTGCTCCTGTTTGTTGTTTTGGGGTTTTTTGTCATAAAGAATGTGTGCACTTACTATTAGATTAAATTTAACCTGAGATTAATATTTTCCTGCCACTGTGTCCTGTTGTTCAGCCAATGTTTGAAAACAGAAAAATCTTCATCTAACCTCCAATTTAAAAAAGAGGAAATACTGCATAAAGAATTGCATCAAGTAGAAAGCCTCCTTTGACAACAAATTATTGCTACCTGTGAGACTCGTATAGGATTTTCAACACTACAAAATATATTCATAATTAAAGTGATGTGGTGAGTCAAAATCAGAAAAAAAACCCCAAGAACAAACAAACCTAGCCTTTACAGTTCAGGGGAAAAATTATATACAAAATGCTTAAATACAAAATAATCTCCATTTTTGGGGGGAATATTTGGTAAATGTTCATCCATTCTTTCTCAAAAAAAGGAAAAAAAAATGATTGCAAGATTTTCTTTTGGCAGGGTTCATTTAAACATTTTTCAGTTGCTTAAAATAAGGTATCTCATGCCACATAAGATGCTTTAAGGTAGCCAGGAGACCTGCTTGGAGCACATGAACATGACACAACATCATTGTGAGGCTTGAGACTGTCTGGGTCAGATAGGCCAGGTCTGTTTTATGGCACAGGACATTTGGTTTGATCAGCAGAACCACTCCCAGCATAACTCAACAACTGGATTTTGGCTCCCTGTTATCACTAGTTTTCATCATAAAATTTTACTGTTATAAGTTACTGAATGAGGAGTAGCCCTTTGTGTAATCTCTGCAATTTAATTTCCAGAATATTAAATAGTAATGTGTGTGGTTTTTAATGCATTCAGCTGTTTTGATAAAATAAAATACACAGTTGAAAACAATACTCTCAGGACAGAAAGGCACAAAAAAAACATTGTATTGAGCCTGAATGAGCAAAAAAAACCCCAAAAAACCAACCAAAACAACAAGGAAAAAACAAAAAACAAAAAACAAACAAAAAAAACAAAACCAAAAAAACAAACAAAAAAAACCACAACAACAACAAAAAAAACCCAGAAGTCCCTCAATATCTCCGTGAAGATGCCATTTTTTAGAAGTCATAGTCCACTTAAAATTTTTTGAGTTTTGTAGGCAATTTTCATGCTGCCTAAATGGTGCTGTTTGTTCATTAATTGGCAGTGTGAAAATCAACTATTGCACTTTTCAAATGAGGGATATTTTCCTATCACTAATACCTTTGATGTCCTTGAAAGCATCATAAAGCTTCCTGGCAGTTTAGGCATGTGAAAAGTGTCTATTTACATGGAAAGTGATACATCGTCTGCATCAGCTGTAGTGGAGCAAGAAGGAGGAAAAAAAAAAACAAACAGATAGCTGACTGTCAGAACAGTTTCTCACCACATAAAAGTCAGGGAGGTACATGGAATTATAGCTGCCTGATGACATGTGATTGGGTTTGGACAAACCTGGAAGTAGTCATATTTTAAATATTGAGTGTTATCTCTCTCCTAGAAGAGAGGTTCTACTGCAATCCAGCTGTTTCTTTCTCAGATCTTGGAAATATGTTAGCCCCCCTTTGTAGGTAATATATTCTAAATATGCTTTGCAGTTCTACAAAGCATAATTCTTATGAAACCTGGCATTTTTTTCCCCCAAAACATTTTCTTCTGAAAGTATTGTTCTAATAACTGTCATTTGTTTCTCATGTAAAATTAAAATATTCTTTTGCTTTATATAATATTGAAATATTGATGAAATAACATTCACTGGAAGGCTGACATTTCTTCTTACAATAGTTTTAAGTTTTCATGTTTAGCCAGAACTTACAGTGTCCTCCCTTAATATTTTATTATTTTCAGAAGAAAGAAGCAAGACATAAATCTGGTTTAAAGCAACACTCTTCTGTAAATACATTATAAATCTTCTCATTTGATTTATGATAAGTCAGGTAATACTTTTGCTTCCTTGGTCATGAAGAAATGAATGTATTTGTATCTAGGTGAGAATTTGAGAGCCAGCATGTGTGTGCATGACCAACAGGAATTTTGCCTATTCTCTGTATCCTGGTATCCTCTTTTATTTTTTTTATTCTTCATTTATTATGTACAGTCAAATAACAAGGGAAGTTAATTAACTATCTGCAGAGAGTCATTATAACAGTGAACAGGAAAAAAAGAAATAGAAAGGTATATTTTTTATTCTTAATTACTGCGTTGCACCATTTACCATTCCTCTACTAAATATTTTTATTTTCTGTTTTAACTTCAGTGTAATGTTTTTGGATTGTCTTTGGTATAGTGGTTATTATCCACGTGTCTCTTTCCTGCCTGAGCAGGGAGATTCCAGAAACAAGTTTGTCTCTCAAGTTTTTCTACATAAGCCTTCACTCTTGTTAGGAAGCAGGCCCAGGAGCTTTCATTTTCAAGTGTCTCTTGGAGACACCTTTTTTACTTTGGGTTGTCTTACTCTTACTTTATTCCCTACACTGGAATATTTTATAGATTACATCAGACTACATCACAGAATCAGTTAGGATGGAATAAAGCTCTGATATCATAGAGTCCCACCCATGACTAAACATCCCATGTCAACAAAACCAAGGCACTGAGTTCCACTTGCAGTCTGTCCTTTAGCATCCCCTGGGACAGTGACTCCAACAATGGGCAGCCCATGCCAATATCTGATCACCTTTTCTGTGAAGAAATTCTTCCTGGTGTCCAACCAAAACTTCCCCTGCCACAGTGAGTATGATATCCTCTCATCCTGATTTTCTGACAAATGATCAATTCTGCTTTTGAAAAGTATTTGAGTAGCAAACACAATAGATTCCTCATGCAGAATGAAAAAGAGGAGAGTAAACTGAATTTCTAACACCTTCAGATATGGTTCTGGAGGTTCACATGCCAGCCTGGAGGAGTATGTAGGAACAGTAGATTGAGCATCAGTCTCAGGAAGCTGCTGAGACAGACAACTAGCAAAGATTGTAAACCCAAGGGAGTGCCAGAGACTGTTCATCCCTTGATGATTTATATTTCAGAAATTAATATTCTGTCTCTGCCTGGCATCTTTAGTCAACTCAGTGCAAATAGCCCAAGAAATGAGTATGCAAGACTGTGTATATCTACATAAAGCCTTATGAGAATGTGCCTTGTTCCTTTTTTTTTTTTTTTTTTTTTAAATAATGCAGTTTATGCCTTTAACAGAATAGAGAAAAAGGTTCTTTATGTATTTTTAATATGTCTTCCATTTTAATGTTGTAGCACTAACAAAACTTAGTAATCCTTCTTTCTGGGAAAATGCTAAACAAACCTATGCCAACATTTCTTCTCTCTTTGGATCTTTCTGGCTTTTGGGCTAACAAACACGGCCATTTTTTAGCCTTGTGGTTTATTTCCAAAAACTGTTACTTTTGTCTTAATAATTAAGTTATTTTGAAATAATGTACTCTTATCAACAGGAAATATCAATTCCTCTGTAACTTTAGCCTTGGAGACACTAGTGCCAGGATCTGTAGTCACAATCTGAGTGACTTTCTCCTGGCTTTGGCACCTCAGGTCCCCATCATGTGTGGTCACAACTGTGCTCTGAAGCACCCCATAGCAATGATTTCATGGGAATTCTGCTTGAAAGAGGTTTTCCTGAGTGTTACTGTTGTTTACAAAGAAGGTTGTGTTAAGAACTGAGGGAATCATCACAAGAAGAAATACAATTTAGGCATGAGGGGCTTCTCTCCTATCGGTTCCATCTGTCTGGGGAAGGGTGGAGAGATATTTCTCATAAAGTTTCTATTGTTTTTTGTTGTTTTTTTTTCCCTGTGGACTAAGGTGTTAGCCTGATAACAGTTCCATGATGTGATTTTTAGAGTTTATATCTCTCCTTCATACCACCAGCCTTTTCAGAGTTTGTCCTCACACCCCACAGCCCCTGGGGCTGACGCCAGAAAATCCTCTTGTCACTGAAGTTCAATTTCCAAAAAAAGAGAGAATCTCAGGCTGCAAGGCTGGTAAAGTCCATCTCCCTCCTTCCTCAGGCTGCAGAAAGGCCATGAAAATGATAGGAAGGAAATATTGTCCCACAGCTCTGTCAGCTGTGACAAGGGAGGGCTTGTTGATGGTTTGACAGGTCTTGGAGGAGCTGATAGATTTGATGCAGGTCAGTTCCCAGCTCAGGCTTCAAAGTTCTCCAGACACCAACACTGCTTGATGGAGGAGCCTGAAAGAATTCAGCTCAAAAAGAAATCAACCAGAACAACTTTTCAACCTAAAGGGGAAAGAAAAAAAAAGGTAAATATTGAGAACAGTTTCTGGAATGCTCTTGATTATTTCAGAAATATAAAGGAATGAAAACACTAATTCAGCTTCTGCTTTTCAAAGGCAATGCAAAATTATGCTGCTATTTGGAGGATGGATTTATTAGGTAAATTGAAAAGTAAACATAAAGTTTAACATGTTAAACAGGGAAGGCTTTATCAACTCCTTCAAAACTGAGGAAATATGTATAAGTTTTGCATGGGTAATTAATAATCATTCTTTTTAGCCATTATGGAAAAGTGAATTTAAAGCATTGAATACAGTGAATTTAAAATTGAGTCTCCAACAAAGCAAATGAATCAGTTTTTGTAGTCTAACCCTAGAATTCAGGTTGTTACAATGCTACACAGAGGGTCCAGCTGTGGGAAGCTTTTGTTGAATACATTTTCTTTAAATTGAAATCCTATACGAACTCCCAGTAAACTGTAACGAGAGTAGATTCAATCACCAATTATTTGGGGGAAAATATGCCCTTTATTGGTTGTCTGCAGGTCATTATTTTGTCACAATGAGCAGACATGAAGGAAAGGGGGTAATTTTGATGCCAGCATTCCAGTAGTGCTGCAGCCTGTCTTGCTGTGCATGGTTGTGAGCTGAAGAGGTTAACATGAAAAACAAATTGCTGTGCTTTTCTGTAGTCTTCATTAATGATGTACTTCACCAGAAAAAGAGACAACAAGTGGGAATGGTACCAGCTTTGCAGGCTGAATTGGCATTCTGCTGTGCACAGTGCTTTTTACTCACTGGCAGCAAGAGGACTTGTTTTTTCCAATTTTTTGGTGGTAAAGGGTCAGGAAACAGTATTAACTAAGGCAAGTGATTAGAAAGAATTAAATTGAAGACTTTTCTCTGCCCAGCAAAAAGTCAGCATGAAAATTGTTTTACTTTGCTTAAGAGTGATTTATTACTTCTTCCTCTCCCCCACCCCACAATGCCCAAGTGCCACAGGCACAAAGGATCTAATTTGATCCTCAAAGCTGTTGCTTTTTATTCAGGTAGGAAAATGTTTCTTAAAGCATATTGGGAGTTATTTGAATTGTTTATTTTATATGTGCAATAAGCCTTGCTCTAGTCCTTATAATTTTTAAGGAATGGATTTAGATATACAAGGAATGATGAAATATATTTTTTTCTGGCAACTCAGCATTCTGAGAATTATTTTGGGGATTCAATATGGCAGCAAATACAGAAGAATAGCATCTTTTTTTTTTAATACTATACTGTTTCTTTTCTATTCTCAGCTTGCCAAACCTGGCACAAAATTTTGTGCTTTCTGTCCTCCTGATAAGTGTTTGATATCTGACATTTTCAAATTTCCATTGTCCCAGATCCTGTTTAATAATGGCCTTATTAGAGAAAAACTCCAGAAAATGTAATAATTTATTTTTTCAGTAAATTTTTCAGTAAATTTTGTTTTTCTCTTTAAGGTGTAAAATGCACACGTGATTTACATTGGCTTTTCCAAACTTTTCTGTTCTTGTATAATGAATGGCAAGGTTATTAAGAAATATTGAATTAATGCCAATGTAACCTTTTGAATTCTTTATATGACAGATTGTATTGGGGTGCAAATTTCACCTTTAAAAATTACAATATTTTGATTTATCTGTTTTCTAGGAAAATACTGTTAATGGTATTACCTGTTCTCATTTAATTTCCATGTTTCCATTTTTTGGGTCATGGAGGAGGGAAGGATATTTTTTTTGCCTTTTCCTTCTACTAGGATTTAATTTTAGTATATGCTGAAGTAGACAAGTAATCACCAGACCAGCTCTTCTAAAATTCAGTATTGAAACAACTAATTCATTTGTTTTTTTAACTGACTACTCTCTCTACCTTTTAAAATTATTTACTGGCACACACCACCAGCATACATGTCCCAAATGCACATTTTACAAAATTAAAGCATACAATGAAAGAAGAATTAGTTAATTCTGTCAGTCCTAACACTTTCAAGAGCATAAAATTATAAAGAATATTTGTGATACCAAATAGAGTTTTTTTCAGTAACCATGGGAACTAGAACTGTGCAGTATTCCCCTTAATGCATTTGGGGGTGTCCACAATAAAGAAATAAAAAAGAATAGATAAATAATAATGTACATTTTTTTCTTTTAGAAGAAAGCATATTGCTGTTGTGTTGTTCTGAAGAGTCCTCAAAACATTTGTTTCCCTAGTGATTTTGCAAATCAAAATTGTCATTTATGAGATCTAAAAGCAAAATTTTTAACAGGATTTTAGGGAGGAATTTTTATATCACGATTAGAAAAACAAAAAAGTTTTCAATTAATGATGAATATTTAGAGAAAATAGCCTGTTCACTTTCTTTAGACTATAGGGATGCTTTCTATAGAAGCATATTGCTGTAAAAATGTTTATGTACTTTAAGAATTTACATCTATAGATTACTGAATGTGCAGTTTCCTCCTCAGTTTTCCTGTATAATTGCCCAGAACATGAAACTTGAAGAGATCATTTTATCAAAACCTGGTCAAAGAATCATTTTTTACAGACTGTGTGCTGCATATGACTGTAAGACAAAAGCATGGGTGCATTCTTTAGAAAATGAGATTTTGCCAGCATTCTTTTAATGCTTTTTGTCACAGATTGGTTTTGAAAATGCAGAACTGTTTTGCTGGTTTGTCTGTTTATTAATACATTGCTGTTAAAAATTCAAAGCTGAGGAACTCCATCTCCTATCTTCTGTTTTATCCCCAAGTATAACCTACAAGGGATTCTGTGTAAAGGAATCTTCCCTTGTTGCCTCAAGGATGCCCAAGCTCACAGCAGATCTTATTGCAGCCACTGGAAGTTGCTCCACTTTGCTGTTTCCACTTTGCTTTCACATTCAGCATTGTTACTGAGGGGCTCCTGACAGGCACAAATATATATAGAGATAAATAGAGAGGGGAGTTAGTTATTGCTAAATTCCACCTAAATCGTTTCCACCTGTTAAAATTAGTAACAAGTGGTAAAACAAATTCAGCAGAGTCCTTCTGGAGTATTCCATCTTGCAGTTAAACTCTGAGATTTGTTAAGACTTGCAAATGCAATTGATTTTCTTTTACTAGCACATATGAAAGACTTTTCTATTATATTGCATTTATTAATAAGCCATTTGACACATTTCTAATAAGAATTTGCATCCTTTAGCCATAAGTTATCCCCACTGTGCTTAAACAAACTGCCTCTAAATTGGAAAAGCACTACAAGTTTCAGAAGAGAATGCTGAACCCAAATTTGCTCCATTTTCCTCTCTGTCTCTTGAGACACTTGATGACTGTTCTCAGGCACTTAAGCCATTTTTCTTCCACTGTTTTACCCTATTTAAAGAAATAAATCACCTTGCACAGCCTATACAGACATGCCATTTAAACTTGGGACTCTTTTTTTTCTTAGCCAACATTTTAGAATTTAATAGAATTATCTACTGGGTGCTTTCCTGAGAAAATTAAATTCTGGGAAAGCTTCCAGTTCTCATCACCTTTTACTTGTGGTGGCTACCACTACTGAGAAGAAGGATGACATTACTCGTTTTGTGCCAGTCTTGGCAAGCTTTCATTAGTTATTTTGTAGGCATGAGATTGTTGTGGATACATAATTTGTTTTTTACTTCCCTTTGTAGTCTTTTGCTTTTTGAGTCTATTTCCTTCTTCCCTTCCTTTTTTCCCTCCCTTCTCCCCTCCTTTTCCTCTTCTCCTTCCTCTTCTCTCCCCCTCTCTTCTCCCTTTTATGTCAGGTAAATTCAAATTATAGCTGTTATAATATACAAGCTGTGCTTTTCTGGTGATCATGTCTATTAAACGCATGCAAATCCCTCCACAGTAACATTTGCACATTTTCTCCATTATGGAATTGGTTTTGGTTTTTTGTCCCTCAGATTACTTTATCTAAGATTGTGAAGACACTAGAGAGTTGATGTTTTCTTTGGCAATCTAACTCTGTGGTGCAAATTTTCATTCATGAGGTGCAGATGTAAACAAAATTAGTCAAATCAAGTATTTCTTTCTCTGTGTAGTCAGTACAAACTCTTTTTTTCTTCAGGCATTCTTGTTTTCTAAAAGTTGTAATACTTGTGAGTTTAGTTTGATTTATAATGCCTGTATTTTCAAACCATATTTGCTGTTAATGAAAAAAAAATACAATAGTGCCTTCATTATCTATACTGGTTTTGTAATGTAAATTTTAAATATTATCTGTGTGGAAGACACAGAGAAATGGGTTTTGTAATGAGCTTGTAGAATTGCTGCAGCAAACCTGAATTTTTACTTCATATTTGTAATTTTAAAATGTTGTAGCTGGAACAAACAGAACTAAATTTTGAAGCAAACTTTTAGCCTGCCTCTTTTCGAGTGTGTTCTGCATGACTTCCACATCCTCTGCATAAGACTGAGGGACATGAAAAAATCCTTAGCCAATAAGGTATCTTTTTTATTGTGACTTGAGAGTTGAGACAGATGTCATGAATAATTTCATACCTATACAGAATTTTAGAGAAAATTAGCTAAAAATATATAAATATTTACCTTGAAGAAAAAACCTAATAGATTTTGGAAAAAAGATTTTCCATCATATCTACTGCAGCAAGATAATGCATCATGTTATTTTAGAGAATTGGTGAAATTTTACAATTCAAAAATAGTCACATTTTGAGACACTGCTTTGCTGATCCATTTTCATCTCTTTTTTTAAAATCAGTTCAATGAATTGGATATGAACACTCTATACTGTTGTGCAGAAAGTGCAGTGCCAGGAAAGTTATCAGAGAGGTGGAGTTAAAGGTGGAGATTTTCTTCCAAAACCAGATCTGGATCACTATGGTGATAAGGAAGCTGAAAAAGAAAATATTTAAGTTGCCCTAAAATTAAAATAAAAATCCACTGTACTTTTATCTGGTGTGCTGAGAAATAAAGGGAGAGATTTAAGACTTCTGGACAAATGTGATTGCACTTTATCACCTGCTGTCCTCAAGACAGTTCAACAGGTATCTAACACCTAGCAGTGACACAAAATGAGCTTTTGGAACTGACTTGGGGGGTAGGAGCTGAGTTAACACAGAAGTGACAAACGAGTGGATTGCAGTTAGTGTGAAACTCTGACAATAAATTAATGTATCTTTAACTTTTCTCAAATATGCCTGAGCATGAGGTTCATGTAAACCTAGTAATAATATGTTTATAAGAATAATAAGGTAAACTAAAACTTTTTTTTTCCCACAGCTACTCCTCCAAGTAACTTTTTTTGATGCTACAGTGGCTATAAACTTGCATAGAGTAAAATAAGCTCTGTCTCCTTAGAGGTGTCAGCTCTTCACCTCATCTCACCAGAGAGCTTCTGTTTCACTCTTGTCCTCATGTCAAGCACTCTCTTAACATTTAGAGATGTCTTCACTTCATACAACACCAAAATTTTTGCCCCAAATGTATCACAGATCTGTAATGCTACATAGAAGAGACAAAAAAGAAAACAACAAAAATAATGTAGACAATCAGTTCATTTTTATGTCACACTTTTTTTTGTCAGGTGCAGTACAGACCTGCAAAAATGAAATATAAATTATTTTCTAAACCTACAGTGTACAAAGAACATCCTGGAGATAATGTCAGAAATAAAAGTGGTTCATGTATATTTTTGTTACACCCTTAGGAAAATGCATTTCACAGACATCCTTCTAGAAGGGAAAGTGCAGCACTGCTTAATGAGACTTTTGAATATACAGGCACAGCATTAAAATAAAATAGAAAGACTGTTAGCATTCCCTTGTTTTACTTCAGAGACAGAATAATGGTGCACTTTAAGCCATCATCAAATACACATTTTCTGCTTGGCAGCTGGAGATCTGACTGTGTAGAGTTGGTGAGGTGCATTTGAGAGTGGTTTGTCTGGGTGTAGAGCCAGCTTCACAGCCAAGGGGAGATTGTGGCTGGAGAAAAGGGATCTGGGGTAAAGGGCCAAAAGCCTGGTGAGCAGGCAGGCAGGGGGAGATGGAGGGGCTGCTCAGCAACTTAACAGAAGGAAGATGCAAATATGATTATAAAATTCATACCCCATCAAGAGGTGGTGCAAAAAAGAGTGGGTGAAAAGTTAGTTTCTGTCCCTGGAAGTTAAAAAACCCCAAACTTCCAAACATTGCCATTTCTTTATATATTTCTACTGACAAATAATTATTAACATTCCAGAATCAAATTACTGTTTGTTTCTGGAATTGGATTATGTCATGTAATTGTGTTTTGGTTTGCATGTGTTTTTGAGTAAGAGTAAAGTGCATAGAAAAAATCTGTTGTCCTGGCCAGCAGAGTAGATAACATCCTTCTCTTGAAAAATCCTCATGAAACCTAACTTACTCTGTCCTTAAGAGTCCTCTGGGTTTTTCAGTAGCTTTCGTATTTGTAAATTTTCTGCCCTTTGGGGGATATATAAAACCCTTTTTAGAGCACAGTTATGGGAGAATGTTTCCTCTTCACTGTTCTCAGTCACAGCTGGGCAGAGTTATCTGAAATAATGTTCAGCCTCTGGACAGCTCCAGATTTTTGTCTACAATAGCAAATTACCTATCATTATAGATGCCTCTCTCTTACAATTGTTGTGGGAATACTTTTATTTGTGGCATTATGAAAGTATTGGTTATAAAAGTGCAAGTTAAAGTGTGATTTTGGCACAGATTAAAGTTTTTCACTGACTTTATGCCAGAGTTGCTTTTGTTCTATTTTACATACAGTGTAGCCACACTATATTAAGCAATTCCTCACTTTGTAAATAGTACAAGGCAAGGTTAAAGCATATCTGTTCTAGCTTCTACAAAACTGGAATATTTGTAATCAGTGAAAATTGTTGATAGCTTCAGCAAACAGAATTTAATACATTATTAATTTGCTGTAATTAACTGGCTTCTAGCCAGTGATGAAAGCAAGATATCAGGTAGCTTACACTGTTAAAATTTTGCTTTATTTCAGTTAATAACTTTTGGTAAACAAACATTTTATACATCAGTTTAGGACTCAAAATATTTTTCCTTACTTTTTGGTGCTTCACAACCTAACAGGAGATTCATAAGATTGCTTCCTTTCTCTAAAAAAAATAACAGCTCTTCTGGCCCTGCTTTCTGTGTACTTCCAAACTCTGATATGTAACAGGTTTGAAAGTAATTACGTTCCTCTACTCTCTGAATGTGTAATTCCCCCTCAAGATTCTAATGGGAAATATTGGAGCTGGATTAGTTAAATGGTCAAGTGTATCATCCCATACTCTTAGTAACATCCTTTGATTGGCACCAAAAATTGGCACTAGCAAAGTTCTAGACATAAAGGATGAAATAAACCAGTATGGAATTGTAATTATCTGTTCATGACCCTGACCTGTGTGTTCTTGTCCCTGAAGCAGGAGATTATTGCATTTGTGTTATTATTTGTATTGGGGTGTTTTCTGGGAGCTGCAGGGATGAAATTGAAGAAGGGCTTTGAGGAGTTCATAGCAGCAGAAATTAGATTTGTTTGCATGGGACAGAATGGAGACCTGTCCTTACCAGCTGAGAAACAGGAATATTCCCAAACTTCACCTCCAGTGGGGGAGATGGGATTGGGACATGTGTGCCTTGCAAGTCACTGTCATCTCCTGTGCCAGGTGCCTTTGTCTCTTTTCTTAAGCAGATCTTCAGCAGCTGAGTTCTCTGCCTGCTGTTCTTTGTAGCTCTTTCTACAGCTGCAGCAAGAATAAGAGGTGTTGAATTGTCCCTTTGTTCTTCCTCTTGTCATGCCCTCTATATCAAATGTCTGGGGTAATGCCTGCCTGCTTTCCTTTGCTGCTAAAGAATCCCTCCTGTGGGAGATCTTGTTTAGATTATGCAGTACCTTCTTAAAGCAAGCAGCATGCAAACTAATCCACTCCACTTTCCCTAAAACCTGAGAGCTGTTAACAAGGTATAGCTCAGCAAGTCATCTCATCCATACATGTTACTGGAAGACAAAATATTCTCTGGAGTCTCCTTCCCATCGGTTTGTATTTCTGCAAAATTTCCTAAAAAGAAAATTAGACTTCAGTTGCAGAAGAAAAAACCTACCCAACTTTGATTTAGCAATGTCTGGGATTTTTTGTTTTAATTAAGTGTTGTCATGGAAAAATGAACAGTCCTAATGATATTCAGGCATCCAAAATGCAAAATCAGCCCCATATTTCATCTCAATTATGCCAATTCTGTTTTCAGTACCACTGTCTGAGCCCTGTAATAGAGTTTTTGGAAATCCCAGCTCAAACAGGCTGCAGAAAGCATAGGCATAATTATTAACAACATTTCTGTGACCATGTCTGATGACATTTGCAGAGTGCCTCTAAGAAAGTCTCACCTGGCCTGCCAGGAGATCTGATAGTGAGACCACAAACCAAGGTTACACATGGTTCCAGAATACACACAATTCCAGCATTAGGAGATTGATTTCCAAACGAGATTTTTGCCTTCAAACTTCTGCCTGTTTTGCCTAAATCAAAATTCATTTAATATCCAAATAATTAGAATATAAAAATACTCTAGAAGTCTGATATTTTGCTTTAGCTTCAAATCACTAAAGGAGAGACCTTAAATGGAAATAAATCTGCCTAATCTGTTCTTCTCAGTATTCCATAAATAAGTGAAGGAATAAAATGGCTGTCAGAGATACAAGGTTCTAGCACAGTATAAAATGCACATAGAAAGACAGGAAGGAGGTTTTGAAGCTTTGTTTGTGCTGTCTCCTTGGCTTTCTGAGGGAGTGAGGGGTTTTAACCTTGATCTGTTCTGCAGGATTGTTCAGAGTTGGATCTTAGTAATGTTTCAATTCCTTTTGTTTGACAGTCTTGCACAATCCTTATAAAAATTATATAATTTTAATAGCTAATAGAAAGAGTAGTACTTGTAAGATTTAAATATTGTTTTTACTCTGATGTAGATTTTAAATGATTAATGCTACTTTAACTGTATCTCTGCATAATGACATGAATACAGAATGAGAGAGGAGGTGAATTTAAAGTTCAACATCTGTGCTGCATTTCCAAGGTAGATTAACCCAAACTAGAGAAGCTGTTTCTGGGTCAGAGTAGGAGTTTTGAGGTCTGTTGATTCCTGCTGAGCAGGTGAGGAGAATCTGGCTGGTGTCTGTCCTTCCTGTCCCACAGCTGAGAGTTTCTTTCCCAGGAATGGGCTTGAGGGAACAGTGACATTTCTGCTCCAGTGCCATGGTAGTGTTAAGGTAAACCAAGGGACATTTCAGTTTTTATGTGAGACCAGGAGTCATGGCACCTGGGAGGGCTGATTCACAGTCCCTGCAGGATTTAGCTGCAACAAGGCAAGAAATTAAGTTCTGCATACTCTTCATTTATTTTAACTGCCTGATTGGGATGGGACAGTAACCTCTTCAGCTGCTGCAACCCAATCAGGCTCGAGTCATGAATCAGAGCCACAGAGCTGCTCACCAAGGAGTTAGGGAAGTGGGGTTCATTTGCATTCTGGTTTATTCACCCAGCCTTCCTGTTTGGCACCCTTGGGTGGACTTGCCCCAGATCCACAGTACCAAGTTGCTGGCTCAGGGAGCAGCAGCTCCCTCATGAAGCAAAGGCTGCTAGCCTGTCATCCATGGCAGATTCCAGTCCTGCAGGAGAGAGGGATGCAGCTTGTTCCAGCTGCAGTGGGCCAGGAGCAGGCACACAGTGGGAAAGGGACAGTCTCTGTATTCGTGGTTTTGAATGCTCTGGGTTCTCCTGTGCTTTTGTCTGAGCTTTGTGGAAGATCAATCATACAACCATTTACATTGAATAATTGAGACCATCCAGAGCTCAGCACTGCCATGTTCACTCCTAAATCACATCCCCAGGCACCACCTCTACACATCTGCTAAATGCCTCCAGGGATGGTGATTCCAGCACTTCCCAGAGCAGCCTGTTTCAATGCCTGACCACCCTCCAGTGAAGACTTTTTTCTCAATACCTAACCTGAACATCCCCTAGTGCAACTTGAGGCCATTTCCTCAATGACCAGGCCATTTTCAGCTCTGACTAGGTTATTGACTGCCTGCCAGGGTTCAGTGAGATCTGTTTCAGAGAAGCAGTTCAATGGAGAATCCTTAAAGAATGATCTATTGTAGAATTACTTAAGCCTGCAAAGTGGTTTTCTTATTCTGTGTGTGCATGCTGAGTGTCTGAAATAATTTTTTTTTAACTGAATATTTGGGTGATTTTTAAGTTTATTTTATTTGTATTGTAAGACAACAGGAAGACTCAGGTGCTATAAATTTCACATCACATGGTTCTGAGGTTGAGTTTCTCTCCTGTATCATACAAACTTTTTTTTTTTTTTTTTGAGTGTGAGTAGATGGGTTCTTGACATGGCATTAAGGAAATGTCAAAGTAGACATCTATTCCTAGTCTATAAGTCATTATTCAACAACTTCAAAGGTTTGACAACTACAAAGAAATGAAGCACAAACACCTTGGTATTGATTTTGTCTTTTGCTTTGTATCTACTCCATTAAATTCTATTGGCATTGACAACTGCTGAACTCTTCTTCAAAACTCTGTGAGCTTGCAGTCTTTAAGGACAGCTTTATTTCATTTTCCACACCCTTTTCCTTCTAAAATCTCTGTCATTAAACTGTTGCTGCAATCTCAAGAACTCTTTGAAATGAAAACTCTTGACGTTTATCCTTCCCTTATGGATGTGCTGATTGACAATACTGTGGTAACATGTCATTGATGAGTTTAAGGGTGCTTGCTCTCAATGAATTTTTGATATTAGGTTTAGTTACCCAGTGTAAGGACTAATCATCTGGTTTCACATAAAGTAGATAATATAAAGAATAGTTCCTTAAAAAAAAGATGTTTTCAGCTGTATTCCAAAGTGATTATAATAATACTACTGGGGGGAAGTTGCACTTAACTCGAAATCCTTACAATAGTTTATAGATTTCTACTGGGATTATATTTAATTTAATAGATATCAGTAAGCACTTTCAGAAACATCACCCTTCAGTGCAAGACAAGATGACCATCAAAAACTAGCAAAGGCGTTGTACACACTGCAAGTCACTTTGCTCTGGGTCTCCTCCACAATTTGCACTGTCTGAATCAGTAGGCAGAACTATATTTTTCCTGCTTAAGGTTCCACTGCATAAAATATCAGGGCTCCTTTGCACTGGCCAACTTTTTATATTGTAATATGATATCAAAGTATGTGATGCTCTGGCTGGAGTCAGGGGACACAAACTGTGCCAAGCTGGTTTTGAGAGATTCTCTTGGGTGATGGGAGGCAATTGCCTGTGATGTCACCTGTGCTGTGTCCTGAGAGCAGGGCTGGGAATAAATTGTCTGAAGAAATGTTCAGAGGTTTTTCTTTGTGAACAGCTGGGTTGTGCATTCTGGAATAGTTTGGGATAAAAGTAACAAGCAGTGTGAATGACCAGGGTGATTCAGTGCCCAGTGTCACTTCTAGACATGTTTTATGTTCAGTGCAGATGTCCCTCCAGGGAAGTCTACAAATAATTTTAATGTGGTGGAACTCAGAGATTGCTGCAAACTATTGATAAAACAAGTGCAATCTAGGGAGAGTCTGGCAGTTGTGGTTGTATTTTATTTCTTCTTCTTTCAGGAGAAACTAGAGTTGATTTTGTACTAAACATGTGTCTCATAATATACATGTTATTTCACAAACCTTGACCTCTATAAACAGACCCCCACAGCATTCTTACTGAGATGTTCTCACACTGTCCACTTTTGCAATAAGGAATATGAGATGCAGAACAAGTAGGAAAACCAGAGATTTCTCATTCTGAGAGGGAAAGAGATGATATTCATATTAAGGAAAGCAAAAGTAATATTTCTTCTTGGGGGTGAGAAGAAAAGAAATAGTAGGAGGTGGTATTTGCAGATTATATTTTAACTGCCAAGTTCAAGGACTGTGTCTGATTTTAATTTTCCCAGCCCTGGAGACACTTCAAATCATCTTTCTCTAGTTTTGAAAATCCAGACCCTCACTGCCTTTGCTTCCATTTTTCACATTTCATATCAAGTGGAACATATTAGGAAGGGATAAGCCTTTACTTTGGAAAGGTTAGGATGAGAAGAAAGAAATTAGAAGTTTTAAACTAAGTTTGATCTGATCAAAAATTATAATTGAGGTTTTTGATTTAGTTGCAGATGGAACAGTATTAAACAGAGACCTTACAGCTATAGTTTCAAATTGCTTTCCAAGTTTCTTTTGGGCCAATATTTAAGTGTTCCTTATGAATTTTACCCATCTGTTTAATTTATGAACTGAAGGTGGAGTCATCGAGGAAACACTGTAGAATAGTACAGTAAGCTGTGTTTCAGTTACAAAATAAATTTTACAGGGGTTGTTTTGGTGATAGTAATATTTATGTACAATAGGAAACACTTGAATTTCAGCCAGACACTGACTGGAGAGTGTATTTCAGCACTCTTCAGCTGTACTTCTGTTCTAGGTGACGTTTTAGTGACTGTGGATAAAAAACCAATGCCTTTTTTAACTGCACTTTACCTGCATTCCAATCAGAATGAAGCAAATGTGATGCAGTGAAGACTATCATCTTTTTAATATACCTACTTGCATAATTAAAACACTTTGAATGAAAAAAGGACCTTATTTATCCATTTGTATGAAAATGACCATATTTCTTTTAGTTCTTTGATCTTTTCCAGATAATAATCCACAAGGGCTCAATAGATTTCTTAGCAAACATTTCTGAGAGTAAATTTGTACTGGATATTGAGATGTCAAAAAGTCTTTGAAATGCTTCTGATAGTTTAGGACACAGGCATTTCTTTGTGCATTTTATTACATCAAATTGAGCAAGACAAATAGTTTTAAATCTAACTGAAGCCATTGGCTTATATCAGATTTTTTAAATTTATTTTTGAAAACAGCAGCTAGCTAACAGAATGAAGTTGCTGGCATTGGCAGCTATATGGAGAGTAGGAATCAAATGCTTTCTCCTCCCTAGGTGAAAGTTGTGAAGTTGGCTGACAAATTAAGGGCTGCTTGTTTTGGGAGGCAGGCAGGAAGAACCTAACACTAAGTTTTAGGGGGGCTCATTTAGCTTTGCTCCCAGCAGCTGGCTAGAAGGGCAGGCACTTTTGTGTTCATCTGCTTGGGTTACTGCTTTCTACTTACACCTAAAACTCCTGCCTGCATCTCATTCTGCTGGAGAGATGCAGAATTTACTTGCAAGCAACGAGCAGCATGAAATTGGCTCTTAAAGCAATTTTGTACTGGCATTTACTTTTTAGGGACCTGGGGGACAGATACTAATACATGTCACAGTGTCTAGAAAGTAGTTTGCTGGTTCACACACCACTTGATAGACTGCCTCATCAACAGGAACTTTTGCTGCTGTTTCTCTAATGAGAAACATCTCTTCTTAGACTCAAAGGCCAAACTTGCAGCAGGATTTGTTTAAGTTCCTTTAAAACATGTAGCTTTGCACTTCTTTATAATACAGTGTTCACAAATAAATGTTTTTTTCAATCTAAACAATTTTATTCTAATTGCATATGAATATTTTCTGCTTATGGAGTCTGAAAGAATAGCATTAAATGTTACTCTGCTTTATTTTGGTATCACAGTTTTACTAAAGTGGTCTGAACTGCCTGTTAGAATTACAAAGGAATAATCTTAATTAAGCTGCTCAAAATATCAGCCCAAATTTTAGCATTCAAAAGCCTCCTTCAGTTTTCTAGTAGAGAAGGCAACCTAATATCGTTACAGAAAAGTCAATAAATCCAGGCTAGGGAGCTAAAGGGACATTCAGTTTCCAAGTCAAGGGGCTTTGACAGTGAATGCCCTTCTAGGAGGTCCCACTTCACTAAATTGACAGAACTCCAGCGCAAATTTCTCTGCACTACAATCACACAACAGAGAAAATGTCCCTCAAGTACCCTTTTTCTAGTCATTTAAAGGTCAAAACTAAGTCCTTTGGTTTCATTTGAAAGCCCACAGGTGTGGTAAGCAGCTTAGGTTACAAAGCTAATGACTGATAAAGTTGATTCTGCATGACAGAAGGAATACAGAGATTTCTCAGACAAGATTTAGTTTGTTATCGCTGTTGCTAGCCCTGCTATTTTGACCTCCAGTAATTATGTGACAGCCAGCCAGATTTGCTAACAGATGTGTGGAAATAAAACAACTTCATGCACTTAAGGCTTGGCTATTGAAACGAGGCAGAGTGTGGGGAGGATTAGTGAAGGAGATACCACTTTCTTCCTAGCTATAAACGGCTATCATTCAGAGCTGTGCAGTGCAGAAAGTTTTCCTCTCCTCCATCTGGGCTTTGTTTTCTGTCATGGTTGGATTTCTATGGAAATTGGGGTGCACAGGGAGCTGGCTTCACCTGCAGATGCAGTCATCTTCAGGTTCAAACCCTGGGAGACACCTAGCTAGGAGAAATGACATCTTTTTGGTGAGAGAATAAAAGAAGAGTTGTCTCATGGCAACTAAGATGTTAACCAGTTTGTTACAGATAAGGTGTTCTTGGTTTCCATGTATGCTTGGTTGGCTGCCAGCTACATTTATGATTTTGTTCTTATCCTCATTATCACTTGGATCCTGCACCCTCCACCCCATCTATTACCTCTGTGCTTTCTGGGTTTTGAGGTTTTTGGAGGTTGCCTTTGTACCATGTGGTTTTTTCTACATTTGTTATTTTTACATTAAAAGTTCTTTGTTTTCCAGCACCTCCATAGTTCCCATCTCTCTGTATTTATGCCTTGGATTTCCTGGCTGGCCTGGTCCTGTTACAGCCATGCAGTGCTTGCTGTTCTTGGATGGCTTGAGATGCTTTATTTAAGCCATTTTTTGTTTCATTGGTCAGTTGCCAATGTAGGATCAGTCAGTTTTTGCATACTGTGAAGTGTCCTTAGGCTTTATTCTTTGCTGAGGGCAGTCCTTTTTAAACTATCTCTGTTTGCTGCATTTTTGATCTTATCCAACACCTGCCTTGGGGTCAGTGGCTGAAACATGCATGCTGCAGCTGCCCCTGAGATGGGATAACTTTCCTGGCAGCAAAGTTTCCTCAGTCCCCTGCACAATGGCCTGTGCTTGAAGAGCTGCTGAGAGCTCTGGAGTGAGGAGGCAGCTGTGAGTCTATCACTTGAGTTAAAGTAGCTTCTAGTTCAGATGATAGAGTGCAAAACCTTGTATTCTGTGTTGGCATTGGAGACAGCCAGCTTTCAAAGCAGCTCCTCTCTGGCCCTTTCCACAAAGTCCAGGGTAGGGGGACTCCCATCCAGAAGCTGGGTGTCCCAGGGTTTGAAGCTGAAGCTTTCTGCCTCTGCAGCTGAAGCCAGCTCCCTGCCCACCCCGATTTCCACAGGGCCACTCACCATGGTTTTGTTCTCAAATTTTATCTTAAAGAAAAGAAAAAAAAAAAAGCAACAAAAGCAACCAGTAACTGTCAGAGCTGAGAAAAAGAGGAAATCTTTCTGCAAGAATGAAGTGATTCCTGCTCCTGGCTCCACTGGCAAGGCTGCTGGAACACCTGGGGCTTCACCTCTGCACTCAGAGCTTGGGAGCTGACCACTTCCACTCTGGCTGTCAGCAGAGCTGGGGGATTTTTAGAAGACTGGGAACTGAAATACCTCAGGGGCTGGATAGACACACTGTCAAAGGACCAGAGAGGATAACTGTCAGGAATGGCCCAACACTATTTCACTTTGACAGCTGAGCACCTTGGCTCAGTTGTGACAGACCTGCAGGGTCTGGTGGGGGGAAACTGTCTGGTGGAAAACTCATGACTAGTTCCAGCAGAGGGAAAAATAGGTGGGGAGAGTTCCCCACTTGTAGAAGTGGCAAATCTGCAAAGCCTCTCCTCTCTCTGTGTACAGTAGTGGTGTAGAGCCAGCCAGGAAAGTTAAGATATCACTAAAATTCACTGAGTTACTTGTAGGAAGGAAGGGTACAGTGAAAATTTCACCAGGTGAGGAAGTTCACTTTTTAATCAGGATTGTGATTGAAGAAATCTGTTAAAAGCAGTCTAAGATAATAGCCAAAAGAGAAGTTGCTTGGTGAATGGATGCAAACAGAGGAGAGGGAAAGGGCTCAGTGGGCATAAAGGAGAGCCAAGCTGCAGTTAAGGAGGCAATCTGAGTCCTACCCTCTTGTCTCTTTGTATTTTCCCCCCAAAAATACTTCTTTGTCCTTTACAAGCTGTTAGCTTTGTTTTTTCCAAAGAACTATGGCCACTAAAATGCAATGCCACACACTGAGTACAGAAACTATTCTTTCTAGTAATTTTCCATTTTGTTAATGCTTTAAGTGATTAAGAGACTACTTTGTTTTTTCAGTATTTTAAGTTGGATTTATTTGTATTTGAACGTGGCTTATTTTTTTCATATTAAATTCTTTTGTTGGTGGTGGTGATTGGACATTTGAGATTAGGAAAATGCAATAACAATGTCACTTTTTTCCTAGTTCATGTCATTGTTTTTTTTATTGCAATCTAATTTTATTGAGGGCATTTGCTTAGAATTGTAACCATCTCAGATGATCCATAACCAGAAGTGGTGACTGACCAAATTAACATATAGAAAATCATAATATTGTAAATATGTTGAAGTATTCTTATCATGGGAGGTCTTTAAGCATAAAATTACTCACAAGGCAACAGCCAACAGCACCATAGTAAATTAAAATATAGCATTAACTAGAAAGTGTACCCCAAAGCTGTCTGTATGGAAAATCAAGACTCACCAGAGCAACACTAACCACTTAAATTACTCCTCATATATTTCAAGCATTCAGATATGACAACCAAAATGTTTTCACCCCGTTGTTTCTGAGTGTTTAGATGCTTTATCCTTATCTGAGAAGCATGAGAATGATAGGGAATCAACATCTCTATAGCTGCCTTTACCAGGTGTGAAGGCTTGAGATCCATAATGCTGGGCTTTAATACACATATATAGGTGTGTATTTCCTATTTTTTAAAAATATTAATTTTATTGGGGTTTTTTGGCTTTTTTAAAATATATATTCTGATAATTCTTCTTTGATTCTAAAAAGAAGTGTGAGAAACACCACAGCAGAATTTGTTTCCTTATATTTAATTGATTTAATTCAAAGGGCTATAGTCTATTGGTTTTGATGATGGGAACATCAGAAATGCTTTCAGTGATGTCTGGGAATCCCATATAATAATAATATAATAATCCCATAATAATAATACAATAATCCCACAGAACACAGTGGCCTAGCATTCTTATATTTTCACATAAATTAGATTTTTTGTTGAAGATTGCAGTGCAAGTAGAATGATGTAAAAGATAAGAATGAATGTCAGCTGAAGGCAAGAAAATTAATAACTCTTGGTCAAGATCACGGAGTAACACAATTCTTCAAATAATTCTCTGAAGCATATGTGTGTATGTGTGCATAAAATGTTTGTGTGCATTATTTTATTAATGTGCGTCAGAAAAGGATTAAGTGCCAGCATTTAGAAAAACAAGAGTGTCATTTTTATAGTGACATTAAAAGTAGTGCAGAAGAGGGATCAGTCAGCCTTGATAAAGATTTGTGTCTCTATGCTGAGCTGCAGTATTCTTTCTGTTCTAGTCCTGAATTAAGACAAGGGGAAGGTTTCAGCTTTTTTAATTTCCTCTCCTCCTGCCCTTTCTGTTGTTTGTACTGATGTACAGCATCCCTATTTAGGAAAATCTTATGTGGTCTGTGTGGTCATGACACTTGTTCCTAATGATTCATTGGTGCCTTTTCTTGAAGAATATCTTCACATCTCTTATTTAGCAGCACTGACCATCCCACATTGTCTTTCCTAACTAAATTCTGATTTCTGAGGTAAAACCAGCCATCTGCTGACCTCCCATTCTCTATTTCAGGGACTGGGATGCTGTCTAGAGCCAAGGGTGATTAAGTGAGGCAGACAGGATTGGATGGGAATATATATTTTCAAGGCAGTGTGTGTTTGGAGGAAAGCAGAGCATGGGAATTAAAGCAAACTCTGGAAGCACTGAAGAAACCAGGAGCAGAGCTCATCACCATGCTGCTCATCAGGGGGAGCAGGGCTGGCCCTGCAGCTCTTGGCTTACCCCAGGACTGCCCACAAAGGCCATAATGTGATGAGCTCCTTGCTGGGATGAGCTGTCCACCAGCACCAGTGACTGACCAGCTTTTGGGTCACTGACACCTGTGGCCCCACTTGAAATCACAATTAGCTGCATTGTTGGGAAGTGCTTCCCAATTCCAAAGGATATCTACTTCCTTTTCTTCTACAATTGCTGGCATGTGGCATTATATTACATATAATGTAATTTTCCTGGAATTTGCTTTTGTTTATCAATGAGTGCTAATCGTTTACTAGGTACTTTTTTCTCTGGATGTTGAACTCGAGTTTGATTTTTCAGTGCATAGTGTGAATTGAGATGTGACTTTTGTTGTTAGCCTGTTTGAATCCTTTCTTTTGTCAGGCTGTGAAGCATTAGCACTTGTGACAGAATTGTTTCATTTCAGGGAATTAACACATTTAAAATATAATAAGTATATACAATGATCTATAAGCAGTGTCTAGGCTTTCTGTTTTTCTCCCTGAAACATCTATGAAAGGAAGAAAGCAGGGAAAAGAAAAGCAACATTTTCTCCCCTGCAATGTGTAACTTTTAAATAAAGGCCAAAAATGAAGGTACAGTAGCTGAAATGTCTGCAATTCTGGCACTGAAGGGGAAACAGGTGGGTTTGAGATACTGTAATGAAGGAATTTCACAATTAGACCAATTGACTTAGCAGTATGTTTGTTTGGTTTTAAGTTGTTGCTGGCATTTTTCCATTTGGCATTTAGTGATTTGTTAAGATCCAAAGAGCTTTCTAGCAAGTAAGCATCCCTCCAGGTGGTAAGATTCTCTTTTAGTGGAGGGAAAACTTGGGGGTACTGTAAAGCAGATGCATAACCTGTTTGAATCAGTACCTGGAAACAACAGCTGATCTGAGAGAAATCTGGTCTCATATTTCTTCATCAGCTTCCTAAATGAACTCAGAGCTACCTCAAAATTCCCATGCAGTATCTTCTGCATTCCTGAGTGAGATGTGGCTGGGCTGAACTCAGTGGGACCTTGGAGCTCCTAAGGCTCAGGAGCTGTGAAATAAAATGGAGGAAAACTCCTCACTCTGAAACTTACTGAGCTTCCAAAAAGGTTGTTTTTCTTTTCCTCACTGGGACAAATAAAGCCTTTTCAAAATCATGTATGAGTTTATGGGTGGGAATGTTGTGTCTATTTTTGCTTTGTTTGGATATGGAGCAAGAAAATCAAGGCAATCCTCTGCTAGAACTGTTAATTCATACAGCAGAAATGGTAACAAATGTTCACCCAAGTTCCTGTTTTATAAACTGCTTTCTTGCTGACTAGGTGTGGGTCTCTCCTTTTAAATCTGAACTTGTTAATCATTTAGAGATAGTAAGTAACAGATAAGTCTTTAAAAAATCAGAGGTATTAAATAAAACAATATAGTAGTGTCTATAGTAGAAGTCCTACTTTAAAAAATGTGGTAATTATCCAAACTTAATAATGGTGTGGAGCATGAAAAGTTCTTTAAAACGAAACTTTTGAAGCAAATAAAAAGCAGTTTTGATGTTGTTTTTATCTCTGTGCTCTGTCTTTGGGGAAAGAAAGAGGAAAACAAACATGACAGTACCTTAATTCATTGTTTCAGTAAGAGATCAGATACATTCAAAATGCGCATTTGTTTTCCTCCTTTGACTTTAGTCAGTGCAATAGGAGAAAAGACCAGCTTTCTGGTAGTAGATGAATGTTGCAAGTACATAATAAACCCAGATCTCTAAACACATCAGTCATGTGTCATCTGAAATATGCATTGTGTCTCACATTGCAATTGCTTCCCCAATATTCATGAAATATTCATGCAGGATATATGCAGTACGTGCCACGTGGATGGATGTGACATGAAGCAGCAACAATAATCCAGGCTACAGTAGAAGGGGGCCAAAGCAGAAGCAGAACAGCTTCCCTTTCACCTTTGCATAAGGCTGTTAGGAAGAAAATGGGTTAGAAATGAAGTGTGAAAGGCTTCCCTTCTCACACCTGTGTGCACACACAAACACACAAATGCAGGTGCACAGAGGTGCCTCTGCTCCCCAGGGCTCTCTTCTCTATCAGTCAAGTCAGTGAAGAGTTCAGTGCCTAGCAATCATTTTTTTCCCTTACTAAAAGGTGATGATGTGGCCCTCTAATCATGGAGCAATCTTGGTTATTAATGGTGAGTTTAGCTTCCTAAGCTCATGGAGCAATTGGATGTAAAAAAGCATCACACCTTAAGCCCAGTATTTGAATTACAACTCTCTTTTTCCTGTTCACTTAGTCTGTCCTGTTTATTTTGCTTGGAAGCTGAAAAGAGAAATGAGCCTGTGCTATGTTTTGTCATCACCCATAAATCTCTGGAGGATAGAGCAATAAATTTCATTTCATAGGTAGATGGTGGAGTTTGTTTTTATTTAAATTATTTTTATATAGCTTCATATCTAGATGCTGGGCATATTTGTATGACCTGAAAGAATTTCCAAGGTCTGGTCAGATTCCATAGACAAAGCCCAGGGGAGCTTGGCTCAGCCCAGAGGGGTTGCAATCTTTGCAGGTGTTTTCAGTTGTAAATTTCTTGTTTTGTTTTAGAAAACCAGAAAATAAATCCCAACACTGAAAAAGGGCTCTGAGTCATGGCATTTTATTATCCCTAGTGCTGTTGCCTTCCTTGAGTGTTCAAATATTTTCTCTGGTTTTATCAAGTGATCCAGGAACTAGAACTCTGAGCTACTTGTGAAGTACTTGAAATGATTGCATCCCATTTTAATCCCTTTTGCAGCTAAAATAGTGAAATAGGATAGGATTGGAAGTGTCTCTAATAGTGACAGCTGGTGGGCACAAAACATGACTGTCTTAAAAGAGACTTTGAAACCATCATGGGTGACCTTCCAGAGGAAAAATGCAGTACTTCCTAAACCAAAATTCTGTTGATGGCACATGGCCTTTTGGAATACCAGCTGACATGAGGGGGACTCAAGGTTTTAGCTGTTCAGTTGTCTGCAGTCCTTATCCTCACAGCACATGTCATGCTAAGTGTAGGTTTTTAACATACTCCAAAATCTAATCCCTGAATCCACATTTAATAAGAATTATTCTAGATTTTACCTTGCTGCAACTAATAACAAAATAAAAATAATAAAATACTTGCAAAGCATTACTGCAACAAGAGAATTTTTTTTTCCAAGAGAAAAGTGTTAGTAGGACTTTTTCAGATTTATTTGGTTGACCCAGCCACTGATTTTTGCTCCCACAGTGGAGAAGCAAAAGAGATGTTTGCTCTTTCATACCACTGAATTCATAGTAAGGGGCTTCCTTCTATTTGGAGAAAAGTTTTTTTAAATGGTGAGTGCTTGTCATTCTTTAACTGATTTAGAGAAGGCATTATTTTGAAAATTACCATGTCAATTTAACTGTGACAGTAACAGAGGCAGGTACCAGCAGTTTTCTTCTGATTATGTTAAAATCTCATCTATTATTTAGTTTGAAACTGACAGCATATATTAAGGCTTAATGAAGGCTTTCAGTAATTTAAAAGATGAGATTTATCTTTGCAGATTTTGGGATGTTTCTGTCATTTGTGAGCTGTAGGATTCTAACAAAAGCTAAAAGCTAATCTTAGGAGTAGTTTCAGCCAAATTATTTTTACTTGAAATAAGGAACTTGGAATTTACTAAAAAAGAAAAAAAAATCAAGAATTACTACCTCTAGTCTGATTTAAAAAGCCACCAAAATGGTGGCATTTTTTATCTTTTTCTCTTTTTTTTTTTTTTTTTTTTTTTTAAGGAATACATTAAAATAACATTAAAAAGTAATAGAACATCATGAGCAAAAGTTGGAAGTTCAGACTGGCTTATGAAAATGAATCTTCTACATACACTTTTCACTGTGCTCATTAAAATTGACTGAATTTAAATTAATCTTTCTCCTGGAGTAAGGAGAATTTTTGGATTTCATACTTCTGAAGCATAGCTCAGAGTCAAGGCAGTTTCCATTTTGTTTGTTAAGGTAACACTGGATTTCTTTGCTTGATTGCTTTGGGTTTTTTTAGCGGGGCTTTGGATTTTAAAGGAAGAGTTGTACAATTTTTCACTGTTTGTGACTTTGCATGGCTCTGTCTTTCTCTGAAAATACCCCAAGCTTTTGGCTGATTTCAGTCAAATTTGACAGAAGGCTGCAGGTCCCCGAGGTAATTATGTTTATTTCGATTTCATAAAGACAGTCAGAAAAAAGAATGAGCTTTGAACTATAATAAATTTGCCTCCAGAACTTTTGTTCTTGTTTTGGGAGAGCAGTTTTAAGGAAATATGAAGTAATTATATTGGGAAAAGGAGTGAAATGCATAAGCATATGCAAAATTGATGAAAAATCTTTACACGATAAAGTGAAAATGAAAATCAAACAAAAGCCATAAAGTGTTAGGAAAGCAGGGCTTTTTCCCTCATTCTACTGCATTGCCTTATTTTAGCAGAGGGAAGGGGAAAAGTTAGTGCAGCTGCCATAAAACATCATTAACTCATCTTATGAGAGAGATAAGAACCGAGATATAGAGAGGATGACTTTTTTATGAACTGCATTTCTAAACTAAGGCAGTACTTGACAGAAAAATAAATTCCGCTTTTGAAGAGTGTTATCTCTTTTCAAACACTCAGAATTCCATATTTTTTCTAATTGCATACTTTGTATGATGGCAGACATATGTATTAATCTTTAAAATTGAGCAAGAATTATGTTTCGTATTTAATTTTTTGCTGTCAACTGGGGAGAAAAGGAGCCACAAGTGGTTATGAATCTTTAAGTACTTTTTATAAATAAGCAATTTGGAGATTAATATCTGGGAAGGAGTGAAACCTGCATTTATGTTGTATGTTGCATAAATTCCTGGCATTAGCAGTTCTTCTTTTACAGAGCAATGTGCAGCTGAATTTCAGCTTTGTAGACACTGATAAATCACCAGAATTGACCTTGTATAACAGGTTAAGAGTGTTACAATTAATGTGTGGCAAGCATACTCCTTTTGTTCTTTTTCCCTTTCCTTTCTATTTTTTTTTTTTTTTTTCAAATTGTTAGCAAAGCTGAAATTCCTTAGGAGTTTGTGGAGTCTCAAACCTTGGAAACAGTCAAAAGTCAACTTGAAAATGGTTCTGAGCAATTAGCCCTAAGTGGTTCTATTTGAGGGAAGGGGCTTGTCCAGATAACCTCCAAAGGTCAAAGAAATTCTATGAAACTTAGGTTTGTTTTTTTTCTTTTGTCACAGTTTCATTTTTGCTATTAGTCAATGAAAGAATCAACCATAAAATGCTTGGAATATTTGAGATTTGAAAAGGAAATAGCAGCAGCCAAGAGGAGCTGGGGCTTATGATGTGGATTGTATAAGGTCATTTGCTAATCCTGCTGGTAGCAGGTATCTGGGATGGCATGTAGATATGGGCTAAATATGCTGAAATATCTGTAGAATGAGTGCAGAAACAATGAGTTTCACTGACATGGTAAGAAATATGTAGGGCAGATATTGCATTGATATATTTTATCTTGTTTACTGTACATAGTACAACTCTGAAGTTCTTTCATTTATTTTGTGAAATGAAAGATGGTTAATAATTGAGTTCTTCAGTGAAACTTCTTAATGAAAGGGCAGCCCCTCTCCCAGAAGTGGGAACATCAGCCACTGCTGCTCACAGGTAGCATTCACACCATGCCAAGCTTCAGTGAGAGGGCAGCTCTCTTTCTCAAAGGCTCCCTGTGTCTTCTGAGGGATTAGGAGAAATAAAAGGGATATCATCATCTGGTAGGGACCAGTTAGTCCCTGCCAAAATTGCCTGTGGACAAGCTATTGCCTTCCTTGATCACAGACAGGAGTGGAATAGCTAATATTTCAAGCATATTCTGATTTAAATATGGGAAAAATATTTTAAATCATGTTTTTCCTAAGTGCATGAGTTATTTCAAATTATGCAGAGCACTGGAAAGCTGGCAACTTGTTAGTGAAGAAATAAGACAGAAGTGAGCAGGCGCAGAAGCACAATTCTTATGAGACACTGTGTTTAATTATTTTTAATTCATAAGCTAAGTGACAGATTAAGTTAAAATCCTGAGAAAATTCAATCTTTAATTACAGTGTGTCCTTTGAGCAGGGAAGGTGTTATAATATATCCTTCAAATAAAACAAAGAGGATAATTCCTTTTCTTTTTTAATACAAATATCTGAAGTCAATCTTCATACAGGGATTGTTTATATAATATGACATTAAAAGGAATGAAAATTAACATATGCCAAGGCTACTTCAAGGTGGCAAGGCAAGCTCTAGGAAACACTGATGAGGATTGCCTGTGCAACCCTGATTTGTCCCCTGAAGACACAAAAACAGGCTTTAATTACCTGCTCACAGACTGGTGTCACCTCACAACGTTTAACTTCTGCTGAGGACTGCATGAGCTGCTATTCAGAATTTCCTTCCAGCTTCTCCCATTCCCTTCCTGCATGTAATATTTACAGCACACGGCCCAGTCTTCACACTGAACACAGATGGAATTATTGATTTCCTCATGTGCTTTCTTTCCAAGTGTTTCAGCTTTTATATCTTACAACTAGATCCTCAAAGGGACAGGGGTATTTTGCCTAATTTGTAGGTGCCTGGCTCTCAGCTTAGCTTGTACAACCCGACTTAAATTCCCTTTCCAGCGCACGGACACCTCAGGGTATTGCTGCTGCAGGCTTTTCCACAGAGCAGGGAGTCCTCAGCTTGCTTTGGGTGACAGGAATACCTGCACTGGTGCAGGCTCATCAGCACACATCCAGCTCCCTCTGCCTCCTTAGATTTAGCTCCTGGTGCCCACTGAGGGGTGGGAGGCAATCCATCGCTGCACTTTTGGACCACTGGTGTTTGTACCTATAAGGGATGTTTATATGTGTCAGATCTGAGCCCAGGTGTCTTTGAGAGACAGCACATCCAGGCACGACTGCCTAAAGCCTTTCTGTGTGTAACACATTGCCAAGGGAGGTTGTGGATGCCCCAGCCTTGGCAGTGTTCAAACCAAAATTGTTTAACGCCTTGAGCAAATTTGTCTGGTGAAAGGTGTCCCCAGCCATGGCAGTGAGGGTTGGGACTAGATGTTCTTTAAGGTCACCCTTAACATTCTATGATTCCATTTCTGCAGGAAAGGAGGGTGATTCTAGCTCTTTTCCTGTGGAAATGTTAAAACCTGTGTCTTCTTGCTCACCCCTTCCATGATGGCTCCTGGTTAGACACTCAAACTGCAGGGCACCTAGGTTTACTTCTCACCTTTTTTGAATGAGCTTTTCTATCTGCAAATACAGCCTTTTTGGAGTAATGTTGTTAGTATATAAGCAGATGATGTTGGAATGAGAACCTTGCCTACACCTCCTGCCAGGTGCCACCAGAGACCACTGCTAAACCTGAATGGGGTTGGGTGTCACTTGCAGGGGACAGGGTAGGACAGCAAAAGAGCTGGAGGTGGGCTGGGGAACAGGGTCTGGGGGATGCTTGGGGTCAAGCCTGATGGTTCTGGGGTTGAGGGACCACCCCTGGGTCACAGCCCCTGGGGGGCAGCACACAGCAGGTATCAGCAAGCCAGGCAGGCATGGGGATGGTGAGAATATCCAGCCAAGGGTCCTGATCATGTGCTATGGCTGTAGGAGCCAGGAGGGCCAAGGCTGAGTCAGGTTGGGGTCCAGCTCAGCAGGAGTCGTGGCCAGGCTCTGGCAGGGTTGTGGCAGCACAGCTCAGACAGGGATCCAGGATGAGAGCTCAGCATCAAAGCAGCTCCTAAAAGAATGGAGAGCAGTCCCAGCTGAGATTTCTTTCTCTTTCTTCACAGTGGCTGTCTCCAAGGTCAACAGCTGTGCTTTGTGTTGGCTTTGAGTCCAGCTAGACAAAGCCCCAGGAGGTGAGATGCACTTGGGGTCCTGACACCTTTGTTCCCCCTGAAAAGCTTCAGTGCATCAGAAAGGAGAGATCATGAGCACCTCATTGCTTGCAGGGAAGCAAACCTGAGCTTTCCTGTTGCAAGAGAATTTTATTGTAAAATACATGTCCATATGACAAATCCAGCTTTAAAACAGCTCCGTGATTTGATTCCATATTAATATTATTCTTAAATTGTATGAGGCAAATGTGCACATGGACAATGTATGTCCAACAATTTAAAAGCATTAGTTGGGTCTTCATTTGGACATTCCCAGTGTATGGTGCAGGGGTTTATGTGCTGATAGCAGCATTCTCCTTGTTTGTGTTGTTGTTATGAGTTCTTGTGTCTGCAGATTGTCCCAGGTGTCTCAAATTAATTGCCCCCAAATACAGAATAGACAATTAGTAGCCATGAGGAGGACTTTGATTTAATATTTTTTATTACAGTGTAGAGATAGAATAGACTGCTGCTTTCAGCCATAAGACTATTCTTCTATGGTTATTGCTTCTCTCCTCCTCACTGGATAGCTGTGAGCTCCCATATGGATGTGGTGTGAATGGTAGAGATTCAATCTTTCCCAGGTAATAGTTCTGCAATAAATGGGAAGAATTCCATGCAGGGAATGGATGACTTGAACAGAGGCAGTCCAGCAGTCAAGGGAGCTGACTGTAGAAAGTCAATAACCACATATTGTTTAAAAATAGTTGTTTTACATAGCAGTATGCAATGTCTTCTTTGTATAACAGGAATCTGTTCCTGTTTCATTATTGATATCCTTTTGGGGGGCAATTGTATAAAGAGACTTATGTAATTCAACATATAGAGAGAGAGACAGAGACACATAAAGAAAAGGAAAAGTTTTAGAGGTCATAAAAGAAGATTCACTCATCACCAAGACTTACACACTCCCACCTGCATTTTACAGGCCAAAAACATAACTGCTGAGACCTACAGCTCTGTTGAGCACTGTCTGCAAAAGTCTGAGATGATGTAAAAACAAGGATTTTCAGAGGGGTTAAAATGTTAATTGCATTACAATAAGAAGGGAGAGTGAGAGAATTGGAAATGCCCTAGGTATGTATAATGAGTAAGTAATGGGAAAGACTGAAATGCATTAATATTAAACCTTCACTATATAACTCATCCTTATTGGACACAGCTGTCGATAAAATGTGCCCTTACTCTTGACAAGTAGCTCCTGTGTTTTGCTTGTAGATTAGCTCGCAGCCCTGCTCTGTATTCTTTATCTTCATCACTGCACCAGTCATTTAATTAGGCAGTGAAATCTTCTGCATAGTGATTAGGAAATCACAGTTAAGAAGGTGTTACAAAGAGAGGCTCTGGAAGCTGCTCAAAATAGCTTTCAGCTTTGGAAATTCCTCCATCTACTGTGGGAAGGAAATGCATGTAGGATCCAGAAAGGTGTGAAAGCTAACCTTTGCTCAGTTGCTGCAGAAAATTGTTGGCCTTTAGTATAAGGACATCATGCTTAACAAAAATTATCTTTATGTGAGGAGCTAGCAGTTGCTCACTCAGAAATTAATAATCTTGGAAATTTTACTGAGGTTGCATATAGGAATTAAAGAAGTATTTAACAGCTTCATGCTGATGAAGATTTTTTGATTTCAAGAGAAATTATCTGGCATTCTATCCAAATTTATTCAGAGCTTCAGCTGTTGGCACTTAAGTAAAATCTAGATTTGTTCTTCATAGCACTGCTTTTGGTAATGCAACACACTGTTATTGGCTGGATTTATTTTTTTGCTTTTGGAAACATTCGTACTTCAGCTCCTGGCAATTGGCTTGTGTTAACTTTCTAATTCCCCAGCCTAGATCATTACTTGCTGCATATGAAAAATTACACATATAGGGAGAAGCAGAGCAGTGGGATATAAAGAAAGTACTGTTAACAAAAAAAAAACCAAAACACAAAAACGAAAAACATTTTTGCTGTTGAGCTTCATGCTCATGTTTGGGAAAAAAGGTTTTCTAACATACCTGTGTGGAGGCAGAAGATAATGGAGATCTTCTGTTGAGGGACAGACTGATGTTCTTACTTTAAATATATGTTGAGAAAAGGAGGAAGCCACCATTTTACAAGGCATCTTCCATCTTGCTTTGTTTCATGTTCTTGTTTCTGTATGTTCCCTGTGATTAGGAACTTACATCTGTCTTTACACTTACTCCTATTCTGTGCCAGTATATCTTAAATGAGAAAATAGAATGCTAAAATGCATATTTAGCAGTAGAGAATTCTGGAATTCTCTGGATTAATCATATCTAGGATTAAAAATATACTTTGCCACATAATGATATTCTAAATTCTGTCAAATTAAACAAGGAAGTTGGACAATACAGAGTGAAATTCAGGGAAACAACATGCTGAGCAATAAAGAATAGCTCAGAGTCAGTGCATAAAACCAATATTTCTGTGTTGAAGAGGAAAATATGGAAAAGAGGTGAGTGGAATAGGAAAAAAGTTGAGAAGGTTCTGATGTTTTCCTCCATTCCTGGTATTAGTGCCAGCTTGAAGACTTCCTTCCTTTCCTCCCTCCCTTCCTCCCCTTTTCCTTTTATTTCTTTTCCTTCCTTCCTATTCCTTCCATTATTATAGCTACAGTATGTAAGTTGCATTTCATAGGAAGTGCTCATTTCTGTCATTTTCCAGACAATGTGCTATTTTTTTTTCAAAAATGCTACTTGTAAAATACTTAACAAGATAGGTACTAAGAATTATGAACCAAGACTTTATATTTAGGCTTCTGAATAATAGTGATTTCACAATAACAAATTGCATTATCCAAAAAAATGTTGATTTCTAATATTATTTGCATTTACTTAGTACAATGTGTGTTGCAAAACTTCAAAAACTATTAACGAAAGGGGGAAAAAAAATCTGATTTTTGAGGCCAGAGCTCATAGAACTCCGCTTGACTTTTTCTCTAAAGTTACACAATAACCTGTGGAAATTCTACCTTTTGTTTTTGTTAACCTCTTCCTAACCAGGAGTTAAACACTGAAATATCTTAGTGTGGGCATAGGGGGGTAAATAATGTTCTGGTTTTTTTACAGCTTGGAAACATAAGATGTTGAGATGCAATGGCTTGGCCAAGAACTGATTTTTCACACTTACATTTTAGGATGTTAGTTTCTTTTTGAGAAGAGGAAAGTCTGTGCCAGACTGCCTCAAAGCTTGATTGCCTGTATGGAGTCTGCTGCAGGAAGTATAAGGCAAATAGGGCAGAATAATTCTGCATACACTTCATGACAATGCTCATAAGTTTTTCCTCTGGAATAATGCATTAGTTGGATAACCTGAGAGTATCTTTTTGTGTCGCTGCTTTACTTCAGAGAAACATTAGAAAACAAATGAAGGAGTAACTCATAACAATGTATGCTTCTTTGTTGAATTAATTTCACTTTCTCTCTGAGATTGAAAAGAAAATGATAGTGGTAGTGTAGCCTTGCAACAGTTAGATGTATATATTAAAAAAAAAGGAAACTGTGAGAAGTTCAATCAACATTCCTGAAAAAACCTTCCTTGTACTGTCTGTCATTGAATTAATGCACAAACAGATTTTCTTAGACATAACATTCACACTCACATAATCACAAATATATTCTAAGGCTGTGGTTTTTTCCACCTTTCCATCAATATTGATCTTTTTGGAGCTTGTCTCAGCTGCTGTTTTCTTTAGTAGGTACATATCTGGGGTGAGGGTGAAAGAGCCTGATCTTCTCATCTTCCTTTTAGGACTCACACTAGACCTTGGTGACATTAGTCCAAATTTGGTCACATTTCTAAGCAAGCCTAATAAAAACATGTTTTGTTACTCATTCAGCTTGATGAAATTCAGTCCTTCAAATATAATAAAGCCACATTGTGTACAATAGATCCTGCAAATAAAAGAATTCAGTTATGTTGTCACACTTATCTGCAGCAGTATTTTATTTTAAAATTTACACATCTTTGTGAACGTGCTGCATCAAAATAAATAAATGTGTCATAATAAATGTATCTTAATTTGGCTTTGCAAAGTTCAGATTTTCCCAATGACAGAAAAATGACTTCATTTGCACTCAGAAAAGTACTAAATTGTCTCAGTCAGCTGCTCTGCTGAGTTATGAAAAACACTGTGAAAATGTTCTTTGGCTATGTGGCCTCTAGCAGGCAACACTGGAAAATGGATTTGTAAGTCAATGAATTAAGACTTTTTGCCTAAAGGCACAACTATTAGGTGTGCATTTTGCCTGCCTCCAAAGGTAGGTGCCCTGTCACTCTGCTCCTTTCATTACTAATGGCTGTAGTGTACAACTCCAAGTTTACTTTTTAACTTTTTTTTTCCAATAGTTGTTGATTGTCCAGCTTTATTTGCCTGGTTTCATTCTTCCAGTTATTTAAGTAATATCATTATAAGTCTTTCATCCTTCCATGTCTTGACAAAGTAAACGTAGCAGAAAAAAAAAGACATTTTTCTTAAAAAACTTAAGAAAACTAATTAAAAATAAGCTATATTTTATTTTTTTTTTAATTGCAATGTGCTAGTCACTGCTGTTTCTCATCGCTATATAGCACTTCTAGTTAAAAGATCCACATGGAGTAGTCATTGGGCCAGAGTACATGGAGTTTCTAGCACTGCAGGATGCACTGAATGGCTTAATAGCTTCTGGAGAATGCTTAGGGGCACTTTCAATAGTGCCATTAAAAGAATTTTATGTTTAAAGTGAATTGTGCTCCACATATCAGATTTTAACCCTGAGTTATTCCCACACTTTGAATGTAAGCCTGAAGCTGGACAGTAGTGATTTTTCCTGGTTCAAATAAAAAAGCATTGGTGGTAAAGCCAAGACAATATGGATGAATTATTTTCAGTAGATCATGAGAAAGATGTGAAAATTAGGATAAAAAGAAAGGATGGTGAAGGGGAATGGATGATGTCACAGCTATTCTTAGTCCTAGTTCATAGTCCTAGTGCATAGTGGACAAAACTGGCAGAACAAGTCACTAAAATGGCTTCCTGGTGGATTTAACTCCTTGTCCTAAATCTGGAGGTGAAGTTGTTGCATAGATGAGGAGAATAGATAATTTATTTGCATATTTTTAGCAAAGTGGTTTTGACAATTAAAACTGGAACTAAGTGCAGCTGAAATTAAATATTCATGTACATTTAATGGCTTGATCATTATTGTTACAGAAATTATTTAACCATTGGGACTTCAGGTATTTCTGGCATTTCCATTACCAGCCAAAAGCAGCACAGTCAGCTTCCACTGCAAAGTATTTGTTTGCCAGAGATAGGATTTATTTGGTGCAGGCATAAACTATCTGGAAGTCACTTCCTGGGCTTTTTAGTTAGGTGGAGACTTCTTTGACCACTGAGATCTAAAAATGCAAGGCTGAGTTCTTTACTTCTTCCCTTCCTCTTGCCCCTCCCCAAAGGTACTGGTTCCCTAATAAGCACTGCAGAATGAATTCAGATATTTTGAATAACGCTCATTTTTAACAATAACCAGAAAACCTTAGCTGTAGAGAGATAGCTAATAAGCATTTGCTTCTGGGAAAGGCTCAGCTCCAATGGGTAATGGCAAAGCATCTCATGAGGCACCCTAAAATCTTCCTTTTTATTCTGGGTGTGGTTGATATGTGTGTCCAAGTCATAGGCAAACTAGAAGTAGATTGTTATCTTGAAAGTTTATTAGGGAGTATTTTATGTGATGTGCCTGTTAGTGTCTACTCCATCAGCCCAGAGACCATTTCAGATTTGCTGGGGGGAGAAGCACTGCAATATTAAGTGGTAGATGTGTCTATGACATGCTGGAGGTTTTGTGCTGCCAGTTATTCTTTCTCAAACCTGGCAACTCTTGTTATAACCTCAACTGCTCCATCCATGAGTAGTTTTCTGTCTACATGAGGACTAGAATAGAGAGATAAATAACAATTTAAACAAGTATTTGCTCCCAAGAGTCACCACATTTCTTAACAGTTTTGCTCTACAAGCACATAAATCCAAATCAAAGTACTTGTGCAGATGTACTTACAAAAGGAGCATTTAATGAAACTAGCATGTGTCTTGAGAAAAACAAACTTTTAACAATGGAGAGAAGAAGAATGAAGAATAAATTTACTGCACTATGTTTGTGTCCTGAATATAATTATAATTCATTAAAATGATATCATGATGTATCATGGTGGCATCACGTGTGAATCCAAAATATTAATAACTTTAAACTAATCAACCCATAGTCTGTGTTCACAAAGACACAATTCCACAATCTAGAGGAGGGAAAGGGGAGAGAGGAGACATCATCATCATCATCATGGTGGGATTCTTGGGGTGTCCTGCATGAGGACAGGAGTTGGAATGCATGATCCTGATGGGTCCCTTCAAACTCCCTGTATTCTATGATTCCATGTTTTTTAGAAGTCTGGGCCAGTGGAAAGAAACAAAATCTGTTGCTAAACTAGGAAGAAAAAGGAGTTTCTTTAAGAAGAAAGGCAAATATATGCAAAGCTAGCAATGGTAGAAAATTTATAGAGAAAATAAGAATATAATCTTTAACCAGCAGCCAGCAAGGACAGTCCAGAAGGAGTTTAAGCATATTAGGAGCAAAAGGAATCCTAATGATTTTTATTATAAATAGTAACCTGTTAAGAAGGATGTGGAAGAGATACAAGGACTAGATAATGCATTTGCATTTGGGGGAGGAAGAGGAGCAGACAGCTAATGCAGTCACATTACATAATGCTGAAATATTTTGTATTCTAGCAGGAAAGGGATGCTAATGACTATGCAAGTAAAACCATACTGGGTATTGCTTCAAAGTGCCTTAAGAGGAGATGGAGGTTGGTCATGCAGTCATGGAGCCAGCGTTTCTCCCTTTCCTTTATTCCTGTGCTGCTTTGCCCTGTGGGTTCAGCCTAAGACGATCTGGTCTCTGGGAAGAAGCAGACAGAAATATCTCCCTCTCTCCCTCTCTCTCTCCTGCACACTTGCTTTATCCACCTCTGTGTGAGTTCATCCAGCTTCTCCAGCCCAGATCTGAAAGAACTCCCTCTAATTGGCGATTAGCTTGCATCTATCAATCTTATTGTTAGGAGGATTGACAGCTGAGACAGATGTCCAAGCTTAGTCAATTAAAGCTCCAGTTGCATCCATTGCCAACCTTATGTCAGGTCAGTCCCTTCAAATGCAATTTGCAAGGCTTCAAGCAGAAGCTTTTTACATACATTCCCAAACCTGTTCTCTCAAAGTGTTTTTCACAATTTTCCCTTAATTTTTCTGAGTGTGGTTGGAATCTAATTTTAACTTTGTCTTCATTTTGTTCTGTGCTGGTCTAAAGCATAGACTCATTATGTTTTTTACAGCATGAATTCATTTAAGTGTGCCAGGTTAATGCTTCATGATTCAGTAGTCAATATCCATAGATGGCATTTCCAAAGGTATTATTACCTACTGCAGGTAAACAATTCCTTTTATTTATTTTTAAATTCAAATCCCTTACATGAATCTCACAAAAGAGATTAGTTTCTCATTGAAATAAATGAATCTCTAGCCGGATAAAATCTACTTGCAGTGTGACTATTAAGGTGGTGAGTAAATGCCTTTTGTACATAAAAAGATTTCATTAACAAGTCAGAAAGGGTATTTTGACTTGTTTCCAACTTGGTGCAAGTCTTTTTCATTCTCACTGATCAACATAAGCACAAGCAAGAGATTTTTCTTTATAATGCTTCAGAAAGCCAAAAAAAAAATTTGTGTGTATTTTATTTTTTTTAAATTCCATTGGAATAGGGGTGGAAAATGAAGCTAGTTCAGTTTCGTCTTCTGGAAAAAAATGAATTATTTCAGAAGTACTGGAATTCTTTTGCAAAGGTTTTATTACAAGTGCCCTCATGAGCAGTCTATTGATGTCATTAGCCCTCTTTGTGAGCTGGAAGGTAGCTGTAGTTCAAAAGAAGCTGAAAAGGATTAAAAATGCTAAAAGAAAAATAAGTAGAGATTAGAACATCAGTGATTCTTCTTTCTTTGTAGAATACTGGAGTGCTAGAATTGATGAAAGTAAAAAGTGCAGCACAACATTTCGTAGCTCTGAGGGAAGTGATCTAACAGGTAGCTGAACTGGGAATAATAATTCCATCCAGAGAAATTCAAATCACTATTTTACTTTTTTTTTCTTGTGTTCAGTGTAGCATTGTTATGTTTGCAGAAACAACAAAAAGCCACATTTTGATTCAGTCTTTTTGCCCTCTTTTCTGCTGTCCTTTCTTCACTCAAAGGGGCTCCATGTAAGCAGAGAGCCTGTATATGTAAATTATTCTAAGGTTTTGAGTCCCTAAAGGAGTGAAAAGGAGTTGAGAGAGATATTTAATTTCATCTTTATACTGGTACCAGGCAGTTCAGCTGTATCTGTAAAGGTGTCTGGCATGCCTGTGTTGGATAATTGAAATGCTCAGTGTAAAATCCTCTGCACAATGCATTTGCAGGTATTTCATTTGCCTTTTTCACATTTCCTTGAAATTCCAGTTTCATTTTGTGTTGGTGTTCTAGTTTGGGTTTATGGGTAGTAGATCTGCTTTTTCTTTTATGTGATACAAGTGTTCTATTTTTGGAGACTCATTTTTCCTTAGACTGAACTGGAGCTCTAATTGGTTCCATAGCTCATATCTTGCAGCATCTTTCAAAACTACCACAGAAGTTATGGCTATATCCTAAAATGCTGCCTGCTGGACTTTAATCAAACTGAATTTTAAATGTATTAAGAATACAATATGTATCATGCCTTAGCCTATTTAACTTTTAAAGTTGTATCAGTAATAATGTCTGGATGAGTAAAAAAAAAAAATCATTTCCTTGTTGCTATGAATGAGGTTTTTTTCCTCATGAGAAGAAAGTTTTTTGTTTAGGTTTTTTTTTTTTTTTTTTTTTGTTGTTCTTCACTTTCAAAATAACCTTGAAAATTTATAGGCTGCACGAGCAAGGCATACTTACTGACAGTGTTCAGGGTCAGAAATTGAAAATTCGTTGTTTTATAGCATCCCAGGAGTTTATGTAGAAGTTTTATGTCTTTCTTTATTCCAGGGCACACAAAGCCACCTGAGTTTTCTGTAACAGAATAACAGTATCCAATTTTTGTCCTTTTTTTTTTTTTTTTATCCTTGTGTACAACCAAAGCTTCAAAAGCAAAGGAGACTTTTTGGATTAGTTTTATGAAACACCATGGATTGGTTTACCTGTTTATTTTGTGCACACGTGTGCTGCTTCTAACCTTTGCCAGTGATGTTCATTGTTTGCATGGGCATTGTTTATGACAGGCAATACCTGGCTAGGGACAGTGAAGAGGTTAAAAAAATCTCTTTGGCATTTGAATAGGTCCACTTGGACTCTATAGTGGATATAGGGAAGAAACTGGCCAAGCAAGGCAACAGCTTTGCCAAGTGGGCCAGTGACCAGCTGAGGGTTCATCTGGCATGTTTTGACAAGAGGCATTCTAGCAAAACTGACTGTCAGGTTATTTGACAGGGACTGGACACCCACAGGTTGGGGAGGGGAGAGTGCTGGACACAAGCTGAGGTGCTAAGAGAGCCTCCTGTCCTAGAAGGGAAGCCGGGATCTGCACCAAAATGAAGAGAGAGAGCACATTTTCTGGTTTTGACCATGTATTGCACTGCAGTCGGGGGCATTGAGTGACACCAAGACAGCACTTGTAGATGTGATATGGTTTGACCACATCTGAGCTGTAGGGCTCCATTTCAAGTACAACTGGAGTGAGAAAATCTGAAAATTACTCTCTTTAACTTCAGTAGAGGCTCAGAAAATTTAGAAATTTAGCCACAAACCCCAGAGCTCTGATTTGTGGTGCTTAGGTTGCTGGGGTTTGTAAGTAAATACATGAGAGTCCAGAAAAGGTATTGCTGGGGCTTTTTTATTTTGTGTGTGTTTTTTGTGGCATTCTGGCATTCTTTTCCAAGAGAATTTATTTTTAAACCTTTCTGGAAATCCTGAAATCAGAGACTGCACCTGATCTCTTTTTCACACTGAGGAAGCTTAGCAATAACTGGATCCTGTCTGGGACATAGGCATAGCACCACAGCCAGATTCAGTCAAAGGAAAGCTTTACTAGAAGCTAATGTCAGGCAGAAGTGGAATTAAGCTGCTTGTTTCAGCTCTGGAACAGAACATTCCGAAACACAAGATTTAAGACTTGTCAATTCCTGACCTGAGTTGAGTCACTTGTTTTATCCAGTTACACTCAGGGCATTCTAACTTCAGAAGGTTTATTGGCACAGCAGAGCAGCATGTTAATGTGGCTAGAACAGGACAGATCATTTCCAGCAGGGCTGTGTGGATTTGCTGTTCTGGGACCCCTCTCTTGATCTTCCTTCCGTGCTCTAATTACGTAGTGTCTAATTCATCTGCATCCTTTATTCTGAGAAGGGCACTGTCAGTCATGCCACTGATTTCATAATGTGCACTGCCTCCTTATAGTGCTTCAGTCAGTACTTCAGCATTGAAGTAACTGAAATTCGTTGCTGTCACTAGAAACCTGATCATTTTTAATGGTTTGAGGTTTGTTCAGGTTGAGGCTGGGAAGGAGAATGTCAGGTGCTGGTCAGGTTGCATTTCAGCAAATTAGAAGTGCAAGTGGTCAGTCTGTTGATACACATAAGGATCTATGAATTTAGCTTTAGACCCTGTAATTTTTTATTTCTCTGAGTCACTTTTTTTTTGTCAATTATGAATGAGAACACAGGATGAAATTCACTGGAGTGTTAATGCCAAATTCAGGGATGTTTTTCAGTGACAAGTAGCACTGACAGTGAAGTGTCTAAGTAAATATATATGTGTGTGTGTATATATATGTGTAACTTTTGAGGACTGTCTGCTCTTGTAGAACAAGAGGGCATTTGCATTACATGAGCTTGTGTTACAGCTGGCACTATGTACAGCTAAAGTTCAGGAGGGTTCCAGTCACCACTGACTGAGGGGTTAATGACCACATGGTAGAGATAACATTAATTTCTCTCAAAGAAATCATCAGTTTAGACTTTAAGTATGTTTTTAGGTTCAGGGTGACGGGAGGCTACATGTATCTGAAATAAGGTCTAATTTCTTTTGTAAGCAAACTGAGTTTTCCTCTCTTTATCTTCAGGCTGCTTTAGAGTTCTTTTAATATCTTGCTACCAATGAAATCTTTCATTTAAAAAAAAACACATGGATGGAAGAATGGAATTCTAAAGGATGGTGCCAAGATCATTTTGTCTCCTGTTATTTATACGTTTTTGCACTGCACATATGATAGAATTCACAACTGAAAAGTAAAGCATTTCACCTGTGGTGAAAATCTGATAAGATTGAACTGTGAGCTTCTGGGTTTCTGTGACTTAGCTGGGCAAGAGCCAGACAAAGAACTTGTTTTGCATTTATTTCTTCCTACTGTTCATAATGCCAGCTTCACAGATCCTGTGAAGAGAATTGTGTAAATGGTAAAATGTTAATGGTAGGGGTGGTAAAACAGGTTCTTTTATCTGAAAATTCCTCACACCTTTTTATAGTGGAGACTGCCAGACATATAAGATCACACAAGTTTGAAACTCAGATTTATGATTGTATTGTTTTTAAAAGGACAGTATTTTTAGGAGGAAATTTATTTTTCCCTACTAAACCAGTACCTCTTGCTGCATGCAAGTTCTCATTTACTTTTGGTCCATGATTTGCACACAGACAAAAAAAATAAATTGAAGAGGTTCCTCTAAAGGTGATTGTGGATAGGTCCTTGAAACTCATAATGGTAATTTTCTAGTTAATAGACAATTTTCAGCAAGCTTGTGTTGTGAATAATATTTGGTAGAAGTGGTAATTGCTGAATGTCTGTGGTCACTTCTGCTTCAGTCCTGAAGAAGGCACAGTCTATGCCAGCTTTATTGGATAGAGAGGAGCTTTGACTCCTTCAGAGTTTTTGGCTCTTTTTCAAATCATTGCACACCCAGTTATCCACTATATTCTCACCCCTTGGAAAGTGGCACTTTAGCCCTGCACAACAACTTGCCTTGAGTTAGTTTTTATGAGGCAAGGCTGTGAACAGAATGCAAGATTTCTTTGCAGCTGAATTGGTTCTTCCCTGGTATTCAGTCTGCAGCCACACAAGTGCTCCTTTTGGTACAAAGTAAGTGGTGTTATGGGGCAAGAAGAAACAGGAACAGCAGCTCCTTTTGAAGAGTTAATTGGGGAAAGCAGTTTGAGCCATCCACACTAAAAGGGTTTGTAGTAGAGTAAATAGTCTATTGTTAGCATTTCCTTTTCTTCTGTCTTAAAAAGTGGCTGATACTGTTCTTGTTCTGTGGTCTGGCAACCTGGTACTGGTGGTTATCCATGAATCCTCACTGTCTGCTGCCCAAACCACCTCCACATATTTCTTAGGTGTTTGGCTGCTGCCTAATTACTCCCCAGCTCTAGGGATCCTCCAGAAATCCAGCTTCTTTACCATAAGCTCCTGCTGTACCTTAATATGTCCAGACCCTCTCAAGAAACAAAAATTACCTTTGCTTCTGCTTCTTTTTCTCATCTGCCTGCAGAATTTCATCCTTTCCTGAAACCTGCTCTACATTATGCAAGTTCACTGTGCTCATTGCCTCAGCCTCTCACCTCAGCTAACAAGCTGGCATCCATTTACTCCTTAGACACCTGCAGCTTCCATTTGCTACAGCCAGCACAGCTTGAAGCAGTTTGTTTTGCTATAAATTGGAGTTTATGGTAGCATACAATGCATTTCTAAATGTCACAATATTTAAATAACAAACTTCCATACTCGTAAATAACTAAAAGAACTATAAGCAGTGGTAACAATACGACTGTTTCTGCAGTCTTAATGATTTACATAGGTCTTTGTAACTGAAATCTCTTTAGGAAACCATCAACTTTTGATTTATATCTTAGGTCTTAGATCAGGCCATATGGTTTTAGACAGGTTTCCACCCACCATCATCCACCTTCATCTTGTATTTCTTTGTATTGTGACAACTTCAAATTACATTTTTCCTATTTTATTCTTAGAATTTACTTTACTTCTACAACAATCTCTTTAGATAATGCATTTGCAAAGAAACAGATGGTGGTCTTATTTTCTGTGCTGTGAAAGGACAGCAGCTCTCAGTTTAGTGAGCAGAGTGAGATCCTTGTGCATTTAGAAGGATAAATCAGGCATCAGAACAGAGATAGTCCCTTTTCCATTAATCACTGTAGCACCAGCTATATGTTATTTCTACAGAATGGCAGAATTGCACCTTGCCAGTTGATACAAAGCAAGAGTCAGTAAAGCCACACTGTTCCCACTGACCACTAATCCATTCTCAGGGAAAAAAAAACAAACTGATGAGAATTTTTATATTCAGGAACCAACTGAAAAAAAAAACCAAAAACAAAACCTATTCCATTTAAACTGAAAGAGGGCAGATTTGCTATCAGGGACAAATTCTTTAATATTAGGGTGGTGAGGCTCTGGAATATGTTTCCCAGAGAAGCTGTGGCTGCCTCATCCCTTGAAGTGTTCAAGGCCAGCCTGGATGGGGCTCTGAGCACTCTTTTCTAGTGGGAGATGTCCCTGCCCATAGCAGAGGGTTAGAATTGAGCTTTAATGTCTCTTCCAACCCAGGCAATTCATTCCATGATGATTTCTGACTTTTCAATTTCCTAGGCTAGGAGCAAAAAGGATAAAATAACAGTTTACCATTGGGTAAAGCACCTTGTGGTGTAGAGCATCTTTACAGATGAGTGGCTTATTTCTGATATTTTCTTTATTCCCTTAAATTGCAATTTAAGGGAATAAAGATCCCTCTGACCATGAAATATAGCTCAATAAGAATGCTATTTCTGAAAGTCTATTCTAGAAGAGGAAGGTCTAGAAAATAGAGATACTTGATCCTTTTTTCCAGTCAAATCACTTAGATGTTTATTCCTACTAAATAAACTATGTTGAAGGGTTTATTTCTCTCTTATTAACTGCTTTTCCACATCTTGAGGTGATATACTTTGTGATAACTAGGACATGCTCTTTTTCTTTATTCTTGCTTTCTTCTAAGAGTGCCCCTCTTAAGATAACTCTCAAGGATGAAAAGGCCTAATGCTCTTCATGTTTTTACACATATATAATGATATATGAAAGCCTAACATGTCTATTTAATTTATTTTTTTTAATGGCAGATTGCATGCTTTTAGAAGTCACACTAAGGTCAGTTATTAAGTAAAATGCAGTTCACAAGTGTCTGAAACTTTAAAAGAAAAATTAGGAAATGGTCTTTGTTTTTAAAAAGATATATTTAAAACCAGTTTAAAGTTAAGCATGAGCTTCTTTGATGGTGAATGTGAAGTTCAGTAACTGCAGATGATAAAAATAATAACTGCTTTGCATAGTTATATGTGATGAGACATTGTAATAAATATCCCAGCACATTCAGTAACAACAGTAGTTGTAATTCTTGAAATAGCTACTCCTTCTTTCTTCAAGGTGAGATTTAAGAACAGTGTAAATATGAGTTAGTGCAGCAAAGAACTGTGCTTACTAACCCAGATGTGTTTGTGTCAATGTAATGTCAGTAAAGATCTTGAAAGGGAAATTTTGCAAAATCATGGCTTATGACTGTAGCAGTTCTGACTACTGTAACTTATCTGATAAACACTGCAGCAATTGCTAAACATGATATTAAATTGAAATATATTCACAATGTTTTATTTCCTTCCTGGTTACAGTTTTTATTTTAATATATATGTGGGGTCTTTTTTGTTGTAATTCAAAACTGCTGCAAGGCTACAGATGCGTTTTAGAACAAACATCTGATTTTTGTGCTTTTGTGCCCAAACCTTATTACTGAGTTTGGTTCTTCTGCTGAATGTGTCTGACAAAATTGTGGGTTTGTTTTTTGTTTTTACACGGTCAGAACTATTTATACAGTGCTCTGCTGCCCTTCTACCTGAGAATTTACAGAATAATTCCTCTGATTTTTTTTTTAAAGCTAATTTATTTATGTAGTTATGGACTCTATAGATTTCTATAAACTGCTTCCAGTAATGGCTGAATAATTACTTCTAAACATTTAGTTAAAATGTCCATTGACAACATAAGGGAATAAGAAAGGAAGATATAAAATAGCTTGGAATTTTGTTTCATGTTTGTCTGCATGGTATTAATTACTCATCTGAACTTGTTGACACGTTATCTTTTATGTCTGACAGCAGAAATAAAACTTATCTCAGAACTGTGCATACAGCAGTGCTGGCTACCAATGAGAGAGCTGCAGTCCCAATTAGCACACGAAATCACCCTGTTCTGCTGCCTGTATTTAACTGTCTGTTATTTTAATTCATTTTATGAAAGCACATGTCAAATAACACTTAACGCAAAGTCCGGCAGTGACACAGTGGCAACACAATCACCTACTTATAAAATATGGTGTAGCTCCTGGCCCCAGGAGAAATGTAACCAGTTAATTTGCTTAATGCATTTTTCTGACAAAAAGATCTGTGGGAGTTCCACTAGAGAAACTTAGGATTTGTAAAAGGTGCTAAAAGATCATAGAAAATGAACTCGGCGCTCTTGGGATTCTGAAGCTTTTGTCAGCTGGAAATATGATGGTATTTACTGTAACCTTTTATTTCTTGACCATCTTTTACATTTCTGGGGCAAGACTGAACTTGGTTTGCCAGTCAGTAGAACTGCTCGAAATCTTACCTTGAGGTGTGTGTTTATACAGCTTAGAAAAGAGATATTGTGTGAATATTATCAAGAGAAGGGAGACAATTTACTTCATAAAATAGAAAATTGAATACATATTTGTTATTTTATGCTACTTTATGTTTATACAGATGGCTGCATATATCCACAGCATTGCTTAGTAAATGCATTATGTGTAGAAATAGGGAGAAAATAGACTATTTTAAAATATCAGTGGTTTTTTTTTATAAAAGGTACTGATACGTTAGTAGTTCATAAAGCAGTATTTCTCAGAGTAAGGTGTTTTAAATTATTTTTTGCAGTCCTCTCCTTTATCCATTGAGTTGTAGTTTTGAATATAATAATAAATTATCTTGTACTTATTTTGTTGAATATGAAAATATAATTTATAATCTTCTACCAGTTAGCTTTTCTCCTTAGTTGTATTTCCGAGGCATTGATTGCTGTTCAAAAAGTCTTTCAAGATAAGACAATACAGACTGTTGGAGTTCTTTGCTTAGTTTTCCTTGAGACTATTACACAGGGCTTCACCCAGTAAGCCAGGAGGAGAGAGAATGTAATTTGTACTTTCCAAGGCTTTTGATTTGAGCTGATTGGTGTATTCTTTGCAAAAAAGCTGAGTAAGTTTTATTGCAGTACAAAAACGACCTTCAGGGAAAAGTTAAAGATAACTTTACCCAACTTCTTTCCCCAGCAGTCATAAAGAAGCACTTGAGAAATGACTGTGCTCAGCTCCTCAGGTAACCTCGTTGGTTGGCTGGTAGTGGCATGATCATTCTTATCAGACATATTAAACCTGGAACAAGAACACACAATCAACTAATGAAACTGAAATGCCAGAAATAAGATGTTGCTAGTTAGCTTTTATAGCTAGTGAGGAGATTTTTGTGGTCACACTGGTAGTTGCAAGTGGTTTAATGGCATCCTTTCTGGGGTTTTATAGTTGCAAGATTATGTGGTTAATTTATTTTAAGCATGTTAATGTGATCTTCGTTCTGTTCACCTTTCACACGAGGAGATCATTGCTTTTCTCCAGGGATCTAGTATGATAGACAAAATGTCAGAAATAATTAAAATTGATGATTGCCACAGACAGTGAAATGTTGAGTAGGAATCCAGACTATCTGGCATCAAGAATTCCCCCTGGAAATTTGAGATTAAATTCTTCCCAGTTGAATTTGGAGACTTCCTCATCAGCCTCATGGTTTCATCAGTTTGATAGTTGTGCTTCTTTGGCACCCTGATTTATTGGCTTGTGGGAAAGAGGTCAAACATTTTATGGCCTTGCATTGTTTAGGCTGTTTTTATAACTCCCTGGATAGAATGATTGTTTCATGATAGAAGTGCCTCCAGTTTAAAATCCAGCATCCTGAAATTTGTTGTCATGATCCCCAGGTCCCTTTGGCAATAAGAACTGTGCTTCTCTGTGCTGTAACTTTGAAATGGCTTTTATATCAAAAATTAATGTTATTTTAAAATATAAATTGGGATTATTTGCAATTCTGACTCATTGTATGCACTCCAGCAGTTTTACCTTCATTAGAGTCTGGGCAGATTTTCATAACAGCCATATAAGCAATATTATTTTCTCTAATATTAAATACTTACATCATAGCACTCCACATACACAAAATCTTAACTCTAGATTTTCAATTAAGAATATGAAGGAATTATATAAGATATTGTCTTCAAGTAGAATATATACACTTAGCTCTTAGACTTATGAAATCTTTTTCTGGAGTTGCTGGTTCTCTTCTTAGCACTGCTTGTAGCTCAGGCGAGCTGGGATTGGGAAGGGCAACTAGATGAATAAAACCAACCAAAAAACCCCCTATGAATTGAAAATGAAAGGCTCTGCCATTTTTGGGTGGATATGCTGGGCAAAGGCCATTCACATGGTCAGGGTCTGCTTTCATTTGCACCTCTGAACTTTTCCCTCACCTATGAGGGACATATGCCACTTCATTTGGTTATGGGATAGGGAAGAACTGAAATTTGCAGCCAGGGTTTTCAGGACATCTGCTTGTCTGGCACAACTGTTTGCTTCAAGCCTGGAACCACAGCATGGGCTAGGAGTGATCCAGCTGTGGAACCAAGGGTGGGAGAACAAAAATACCAAGTTCTGCTGATACTCTGAGGTAAATTGTGTCCCTCACATTGCAAGTGCTGGATGGTGTGGTTAGATTGATTTGGAATTAATATTAGCAATATGAGCTGCATCCTTCAATGCATAATTGTTTCAGGATCATCACTGGAAATCTTGTTTCTTGTAAATTTTTAGCCAATGTGAAAAGTCTAGGAGAAAGAATTAAGCATGATACTACTTAAATATTGGTTTTTGAAAATAATGTTTACTTTAGCTTCTGAATCTCCCTTCTCAGGGACCAAAGTTGAGAAGCTCTAAATCCAAGTGAAATGGTTACAAATGTTCTTAATTCCAAATGCATGAGAACCTTTGACTGCATAAGTCTATTTCTGTTTTTTCAAAATTCATTTCACCTGTTTCATATGACACACATACAAACAAAGCTTGGGAGGTTGGGTATTTTGAAGAGTGAAATATTACCGACTTGGTTCCTTGCATACTTAGAGTTCTTATTTGTAATATGTGTCATTTTTATTGAGAACTTATTAATACAAGTGAAGCGAGCGTTGAGAATGGTCTTGCTTCACCTAGAGCTATCAGGGCTCCTTCCCTTTTCCAGTATTAGGAGTAGTGCTCGTTTATCTTGAGATGCTGAATCCCCATCTGTCACACTTGATGAAGCCTTGCTTCAGGATAAATCTCGTGTCATGCTACTTCATCCTTCATAAATGAAATGTTGTTAATAAACCAGGTGCACACAGATTGCATGGCGTTGCCAGCAATCTACCCTGTGTATCTAACTGTGGGTTTAACTGATGGTACTTTTAATTTTGCTTATCAGGTCTAACTTCTCTCCCTATCTTTCTGACGGTTGTGACTGCAGTGGAAATTGATTCTAGCTTTTAAGATCATTTTGTCATTAGGTGTGCGTTGCTATATTGAAAAGCCACAGATAAAAGGGGCTGATGGACGAGGTGCAAGGATTAAAACTATGCCCTGTTTCTGTTTGTGTGTGAGGCAATAGATCTGCAAGATTGAGTTTATTTTCTCTTTGCTATTGTTAATGATCTTCTGGAAGATGAAAATAGAACCTAATTCTTTCTCGGTATTTTTTTTTTTCTTCAGTGCATTTCCATTTGTGGGATTGTTCAGCAGTGCTAAAACTTCTTGCCCTACTTTTTTTTTGTGAACAAAAAGCAGATTTTTTTTTTTTAAAGAATATTTATATCCACAGAACAATACCAGAGAAATGTAAGAGAAAATATAGGAAGAGTACATGAAGTTTTACACTCAACATGGAGGTGAAGCACCAAGCTTGCAAAAAACCAAACCAAAAGAGAATAAATAAATGAAATAAATAAATTTTAAAAAAAGCTTTGACTGGAGAATATACAACAACATTAAGCATTACTGACAACCTAAATAGCAACTCCCACTTTACCCACACACAACTATGAGCCAGCATTGGTTTATTCTTCTTCCATTTAGAAACCTAAAATCTTAACTCACTTTGCCTTCAATTAAATCTTTTGCCACTACAGTGCTGAAGAATAGATTGTGGGATGTGGTTGAGTTCAGACCTTGGAAAGAAAACAAAATTGCTCAATTAGACCCTCCAGAACAGGTTCATTTGTTGCAGTGAATTACATTGGTCACTGGCTACCATTAGGAAAGGAAAAGGGAAGGAACAAGGGATCACACATTCAGAACAGGTCAGATTAAACCAGACAGAAAGGTTCGTGGTGTCATAAACATTGCAGAGAGTGAAAAAAGACTTTGATAGCTGATAACTTAATTATCTGCCACTATCAGTTTGGAAGGGCTTTTAAACATGTCCAAAGTGTCTACCAAAATTTCCAGCAGGAGTGACAGCAGATTTTTAAGTAAGGATAAAAATGCAGAAGTCTTCCTGGAATAAGAGCCTGGCAGACTATGATGAATTACCTTATTATAGTTGTTCGCATGACAAATGTACTTGATCAGTGTTTCTTCTTGGGAATAGTTGAGCTTATCCAGAGGCAAAAGTTGAAAGGAAATGGAAGCTAGCTAGTAATCCTAAGTGTAATAAGTCAGAATTTCTAGCCACGGAAGCTGAGAAACCTAATCAATTATTGTGTATGTCAATAGCAAAACAGTCTTCATGTCCCCCACAGTGTTACTTCTTCCTTCATCTGTTTAGTGTTATTGATAGAAATTTCACAAACACATACTTTTATAATTGACTCAGAGGTCTACTTAAAGCAAAATGCTGGATAAATAGCAAGATTTAGCCTTTTTCTTGGCTGCAGGAGCAGCTACAACACTGACTCTGGGTATGTACCTTGTGAATAGAGACTGGCAGAGAAATTGAGATGGGGCACATCTGCCTGATGGCAAAATACAGCTGACTCTGTTGCCCAGCTTCCCCAGAGAATCTGCAGCCTTGAGAGCCCTGGTTATGAAGCCAGTCTGGGGGTCTGCAGGGGTGCAGGTGCCCAGGCTCTGGCAGCCAGAGCTGCCCCTTGCTGTGCTGCCTGGAAAGGCTGACCCAGAACAGAGACTAGGCAGAGCAAAAGGGATAAACCAGGAATTTATTGAAAGGATTCACCTTGGGCAGTGCAAGAGCCTGGCCAGGGCTGCACCCAAATCAAATCCAAGATGGATCCCAGTCACGAGCTCTTACACTTTTATAGATTTGGTGCATCCCCATATTGGGGTTAATTGTCCAACCACAGCCCCAGGCTATGAAGTCTCAGCCCCTGCCTTGCTCCCTTCCTTTTCTGTTTATACCTTTTGGGTACCAGTTGTCCTTGGTTCTCTAGCTGGGAAGGGATTGTTTTTTCCAGCTACCCTGTGAAGAGAACTTACTAACACATAATATGAAGTTTCAGAGTTGCACACCAAGCAGCAGAGAGTCTGGAAAAATTAAAAAGCTCAAACCCGTGTTTCTGTGATTTAGAGGACAAGAATAGGACTGTATTTGGATCAAAAAAACATATTTTTTTATTCCCCATGAGTGTCTGTCTAGACTTTGTATGAATATGATGCCTCTGAGAAAATAAGCACCTGCCACCTTTTTCAGGAAGTGACAAGCTGTAGGTTTTACTAAGTTTGCTTGATTACTCCATAACAATGAGTTCTGTGGGAACATAAGTAGAAGGTGTTTATTAAAGCACATTGTGGTTTTTCCTTATGGGGTGGGGAAAAAAAAAAAGAAGCAAAGACCAAAGTACATTTGTCCCCAGACTCCAGACCAGCACCCTTCTATATAAACATACCCCTAAAGGCTTGTTGATCATCTTTAAACTCACCCAACAAATTTTCTCTTACTGCTTGTCCTCTTACTCTAGGTAGCTTTGTGAACTGAGAAGTGGTTAGAAAAGCACAGCTGCAGTACCTATCACCTCTACTGAGAGCTCACATATCCCTAATAATTAAATAATCTGTCTGAAAATTAAAATGCTCTGTAATTTTTGCACCACCATTTGATTGGTGTTCTTTTTTGATCCATCTGTATCTCAAGCAATATTTAGGGTGGAAAACTGAGTTGAAAGGTTAAGACAGGTGAGGGTTCCTTGAAGGAGCTGAGGACAAAGCTGCAGCACTTTACCCTATTTAGGACTGATTTCATCTCTTAATTAGGCTCACGTGTTACTTGGGTTGAATTCTATCAGTGTATTAAAAAAAATAATAATTTTAGACTCCTGCAAGGTCTCCTATGTCTTTTCCCCAGGAAGACTTTTAAAGTTTATGCATTTGCTCCTTCTTTTAGTTCTTGAATATTTTCCTGTCCCTTTAAGAGGGTTTGTTTTAGTATATGTATAAAAATAACAACATGTAAAATTGCCAGTAAAAAAAAATGGAATTGTCAGAAAAAAATGGAATGAGTTGGTTTGTTTTGGTGTTTTTTGTTTTTTTTTTTTTTTTAACTAGGTCTTGTGCAGAATTATTTATTTTGTCCTTTGTGTCAGATATTTATCTTACTGATGTTTGTAGCATAAAATCAGTCATATGGTACTTTTGTTGAAATTTTGACAAAGCAGTTAAACAGAAGAGTGGGTAAAACTGCAAATTAATTGAATGGATAGACTTGGGTCTAATGCTTCTTTAGCTGTCATTTGCTTGTTTTGTTCTGCTTAATTTAGCTGCTTTTCAGCTCATAAACTTCAAAGTCAACTCAAAGTCGAGCTCAAGGAGAATTCATATGATTCAGGCAGGCCTGATTAGCCTGAGAGCTGTGAGCAAGGCTTGGATCTGCAGTCTGCCTAGCTGTAGTGCATCTGTAAATGTTTATTTTTTTGTATTCTGCATCTGAGCTCAAAGGATTAATTTATAGTAAGAAGTTAGAGGTTGCTAAGATTGAATATATAAAATTGCTAGTTTTAAGATTTTAAATGTCATCTATTTTAAGGGAAGGTAATTTAGTAGTTTGATTTATTAGCAATGATCACAACTTAAAATCATGAGTTTTTTACCATTACTGTGGATTACTTTATAATGGATTTTTCCAGCTGGGTTTTTAGAGCAATGTATCTGTTTGTTCAAGGCTTCTCTTACACTCTGCTATTGGTGTAGGACTGCTGTTGATTTCTAACTGGTCAGATATTTGTAGAACTCAGCTTTTTCCTGGATCATCGATCACAAAACCTATGAATTGCAATTTACACCTCAGTGGCAAAGCTCTGGTCTCTCTAAATCATATGGAAATGAACTCTAAATCTTTATAAAAATCTCCAGTGATGCTTTTTCCTTAGGCCATTCCCTGTTTCCTCAGTGTGCATGACACAGAATTTTTCCCTGCTCTACTTTCCTCTGTTCCCTTTGTGTCAAACCAGAGCATGTCAGTGCCTTTGCTACCCCACACTAAAGCAGCCTTCTTTACTAATTATTGCATTGAAATCACTTGTAGCTCATGAACATCTGCTGCTCTGTTTCACAGCTGAAAATACAGTGTATAATGTTATAATATTATACCTTTTTTTTTTTTTTACTCTAACATGTGTCCCAGCTACTGAAACCTGCAGATGTTTTGATATTTTAGATGACAGCCAGAAATCCCTGTATACACTCTTAGAATGTATTTCTTTTTTCCAAAGACCATTTTAAGTTTTCTCTCTCATAACATGAAAGAGACTGTGCTGGTGGCTGCAGTTGTGGAACAGATAAATCCTAAATTAAACACATTTTTGATTCTGTAGATAAGAATAGTGGAAGGGTGTGAGTAGAGGGTTGCAACAGAAGGAGCCTAGCTCTGGAACTCCTCTTTTTCTTAGACAAATGGCATGGCCACTGAATGGGGAGGATTTTTAGAACTGTGACTACATTGGCAGTAGCATGACTTCACATGGCAAAGTCTTCCTTTCTTAGAACCTGCTTGGCTTCCTTTAAGGAAACCTTTTTTTTTCTTTTTTTCTTTTTTTAATTATTGAAATATTTTTAGATTAGATCACTTTTGCATCTTTCCTCAAAGTGTTTCACAATCTCTAAATAAAATACATTAATGTGTGTAGATCTAAATTCTTTGTTTTTTAACAAAACCTAAGAGTTTATATTCTTGCCAGAATATTCTATAATTCTTCAAGTGTATAAAACCTTTACTGGAAGTTGTGAGCATGAAGCCAAGCAGCTTTTCTCTAGAATAAAATCTAATAGATACTAGAAACCATTTGCATTTGGAATGTTAGCTTTTTCCTCCCTCCTCTCTACCCCAAGACCATCACTCAGCCCAACTGAGTCACAATTATCAAAGAAAATCTACAAAAATAGCTAAGTTAGTTACTAAAAAGATAATGAGCCCAACAGAGGGAACAGGAAAATAATTTGTTCTAAAGAAAGCTCTGTTCCACAGGTTTCAATGACAGGGGAGGAAAAAAATGTTGGTTTTGCTGTTCCATAGGTGTTTACTGAGGAAATTGCTTAGCCTGATGGATAAACAGAATTAGGTTAAAGGAAAGGTTGGGATCCTCTGCCAGCAAAGCTTTCTCCACTGAGAGTTATCACACTCTGTTGTGCCATCTCAAGCATTTGCTATTACCAGAAACTAACCCAGACCTGTCTAAACGAACTAAAAAAGTAAACAGCTGTTTTTCAAGTTTAAATGGTTTGAAGTTTAGAGTGGGGAATTTCACCAAGAAGTTTTGGGTCAGTGCATGGCTACAGAAACAGAGCATGAAGAAACTGCAGCATCTGGGGGGAGATAGAAAGAAGCAGATCCACAGTTGCTGGTGCTGTAAAAAAAAATGTACCTGTGCTTGCTGGAAAAGTCAGTGGTACTGGGCCAGGACCAGTGAGAATATTGTTCTGGTGGATTTTAAATTGTCTGAAAACCCTTGTGTGTTGAAACATACTGAATTTTCTGGGTTTGTGTTCATTTTTGCTGTGTTGCTCATGAGAAGTTGAACTAAATTTCAAAACTAAAATTTAAAATCTTAAATATGATGGCTGATGGTTTATGGTTGAAGCTCTAAACTAAGAGATATTTTGTTTTCCTTTTGTCATAGGGAAAAATCTGGTGAAAAGTAAACAGTTCTGTAGTCTTGGTTGAGATTCCAATAATCCACAAATGCTAATAAACAGCTTGTAAGGACAAACTTTCAGTTGTCCCAGGAACCCATATAATCCATAGTCCAAGCAGTTGGAAGAACTTTTAATTTCTTTGTTGTTGGCATCATTAAGGTGAATTTACTTTGCTTAAAAGAATGTAGATATTTAAAGGTTAGATTGTTTGAAAACATACATATTTACTAGTTTATAAACACTTTACAAACAGAAGATGCCAATACTACTTCAGACATTCCTTGAGCTTCAAGATACTGCTGACAAAAACTTATGGGATCATTGTCATTGTTGAAAAAGAAAGTGGAAGACAAAATGAAACTATTTTTCATAGTATTGTTTTGCAAAAAAACAAAGAAAAAACAAAACAAAAGCACCAAACCACTGTAAAGCAAGGTTTATAGAAGCCTTTGAATTTCTACTTTCAATAAAAGTATGTGCATGTACATTTGTACAACTGGTGCACACTGGACAAAGTTTGAAAGTTAAGAACCTGAATCATACCAAGATAAATGAAAACATGGAACTTGGATTTTTACATGGCTTTTAACCTTCCTTGATTGAAAAGACAGAGTTTTTAACCATTTAAGGAGAGAAAATGACAATGATGATACCAAATCTCTTGGATTGATTTAAAACTAAAGACCATTTATCACTAAATAGTCTAAACTGAACCTGTTGATTGTACATAGTTCATTCTTCTTTTAATTTGCAAAATGTATGATTTGAACAATGCTGTAAATTAACCTAAAACAATTTCTCTTTTGTGTTCTAGGTAAGAGAATATCAGGTTTCTCACACTGTAATCAGACTACAGCAAGGTAAAATATTTCAGGTATCTGAAACCTATAATGGCAGTGTAACTGTGTGTGTGAAGATCAGATTCCCTTCCAACCTTAGCAGATCTTTAACAAACCTTGAAGTATATAATAGAAAAAAGTTATATTCTGAGCTACTGTTCTGCTTTTCTTCTCTGAAAGTTATTTAATTCATGTTGTTATCATACTTGATGCATTTTGTATGTCTATATATTTACAAAGCAAGGCTTAGACAACAATATTGTCAGTTTGTGAAGTGATTTTAAAAAATTAAAAGGAAAAAAGAAGAAAAAAGGAGTTTGATGCAAATAGTAACAAAGTGTGGAACTGCACGTGTAGGTCACAGTATCAAGATTAATGTCAAAAGATCCTGAAATACTACTGTGCTATAAGGATACTTCATACTCATTTCTGCTTGCAGATAGTATTTATTTATAGGATGACATTTTGCTAAGAGGTGGGATTGGTACAGCTTGGCACTGCTGCATAGACTGACGTGCTCAAGTGTCCAAAATATTTTTTATTTGATTAAAAGTTAATAATGGATATGGAAAACTCAAAAAACAAACCAAACAAGCTTGGTTTCCTTTTATACATCCTTGGTGCTAATCAAGATTTATGGATATTACTTCTGTTAGAGTCTTGTATTTTAAATAGATGACTGAACATCATTTATTTATTGACCTGTGATTATTGACACAAAATACAATGGATTATAGTAACTTCAGCCAAGATCCAGTACTAGAATGTCTGTCATCTGCAGCTTTCTAAGAGTCTCCTGGAAAATTTAATTAAAATTGTTTGATGTTTTTCCCCTCACCAATAACCTGTGTTTTTGTGGTCCTTGATGTGGCTCTTTTCCAGCAAGAGTAGAGTGTAGCCCCTTGAAAACAACTGGAACCTCTTAGAGATCTTTGTTTCCTTGATTGCATCCTGCATTTGAAAATGCAACTTTAGAATGAATGATAGTGCTGGGGTATCCTTAATAATGTTATGCTCACATTTGAGCACTGATTTTTTTTTTTTTGTTGCTGCCAGTATCTGCACTGATGGATACTGGGATGCACAAAATCCTGCAGCTACACAAAGACAAGTAAACAACATAAATCCTTTTACTGCTAGACAGAATGGTGTGATGAATCTAAATGGCTTTTTAAAGGTAAGGTTTGCTGAGATGTCCAGAAGTTTCAAGATTATTTTGCTAAATCACCCAGAGGTCCATGAATAACTTTGGGATAGGAGGGTCTTTCCTTGTCCAGCTGCATTTTGAATGCCTTGTCAGTGCCTCTGGATCAGCACAAGATTGATAGCTATTTGGTATAGGAACATCTGTTGCTCTGCAATGTACTTGCAGCAGATGCTCTTGCTTTAAATGTAATCTGCTATTTGTTTTAATTTTGGAGCATGTTACCTGTAGCAGATGAATGGTACTGAAGTTGAGGTGCAGCTTCAAAACCATGGATTGTGTATGTCTGCTCAGATTGATACCTGTAAATTGTGCATGGCATCATTAAGCTTGATAAGGATGGCAGCTGGAACAGTTTCTGATTAATTCCTCAAACAGGATTCTTGTGACTGTAGGGCAATTTGTGCTTTCATCTTTTTTTTTTTTTTACCCCCCCCGCCGTCTCTCTCTGCCCATAGTAACCATGCTTTCTTTTGTTCCTGATAAATTCATGAAACTGCATAGGCACAAATTTGTCACTGTTTTTCCCTCTCTCACCATATGAAGAGTTGCAATGAGAGAAATGTTAAGTGCTCAAATCTGTAACCTAATTGGCTTTGTATGTATAGCATGCTGGCAAGTGGTCTAGACTAAGATCTTTTTAAGATAATCAGTGTTTCTTACTTTATGTAAATGCATGATAATGCATGTTTATTTAAGATAAAATGGAGATGATACAAGGAATTTCTGTAGTAAAAGGAAAGTTTATGGTTAAAAAAAATACCATTTCCAGCCATAACACTTCAACTAGAATATTTTTACAATGCAGTGCTCTTAAATAAGTTTGCACAGCAGGCATTCCATATTTCTTGGTGTTAACAAGTCCACTTGGAAGCACCATTTTTTTCCCTTTTTCCAAAGAGTGGCTTGCTATTACTTGTATGCAAATCCTGTTTTCTGTTGCAAAGTTACAGCAATCAAGAGATTCTCACATAATGATGGCATCTGCTGAATGTTGTTAAAATTCTTCATACAAGCACAGGAAAAAAAAAAATGAGCTGCTGTAGATCTTTCTTTGCATGTTGCTGGCTATTTCACCATTGACCAACCTGAAGTTACATTCCTGTTTAAACTGTTTTTAGTGACTGAAAAGATTTAGCCATAATAACTCTACATGATTGTGTTTTACCTAAAGAGAAGGCAAGAATTTGTAAAGGCAATTTGACAGCTCCTTTTCCTGTGTCTTTCTCCACCCTGAAGTCTTTGCTCAGTACATTTGCAATACCTGTTTTGAAAATTTGATCTATTTTAGAGTTCTCTTGGGAAGCAGAAAATTCTAAAATTTCTTTGAATGTAGGTAGCTCTGTCCAGGCTTTGTATGGGGTTTGGATGGGGTTTTTTGTTTGTTTTGATGGGGTTTTTGCTGGGTTTTTGGGGGTCTTTTTGGACAAATATTAACTCTGCTTTTCTGTCAAGTAGACATTAATGTTATAAGATCTGTCTTCTTGGGTGAATAGTCATCTACCATGTTGTGGTCTAACCCCAGCCAGCAACTGAGCACCAAGCAGGGATTCATTCACTCCCCTCCCCTCCCAGCAGGATGGAGGGAGAGCCTCTAGAGAGTAAAAGTGAGAAAACTCGTGGGAGTTGAGATAAAAGGAGTCTAATAATTGAAATTATATAATAACCATCATCAGATCATTGGGAAATAACGAAGACAGAGACATAAATCCCAAAGAAGGCAAGTGATGCAAACAAGAGTAGTTGTTCACCATCACCTGACTGATCTATCCTCTCCCAACTTCTTGTGCACCCCGACCCAGCCCAGTTCCTGAAAAAGAAAAGAAAATGCCATGGCTCTGTGCAAGCTCTGCCCAGCATTGAGGAAAACATCCCTGCATTGTCAGCCCTGCTTCCAGCACAAATCCAAACACAGCCCTCAGTCCATTCAGAACATGAACTCCATTCCAGCCACAGCCAGCACACCTATACCAAAAGAGATGTTACCAAAGTTCTTAGGAGATCTATTTCTTTGGGTCTATTAAGATTAATAGAGGTTTTTGAGCAGTTTGATGAAATAGCATATTAATGCAGTATATTGTTATATAAAGCTACATGATACTTAACAAAAACTACTCAGGATAATTTGCAACAAAGAATATTACAATACATTAGCCATAATTTCCAAAGCAATTTTCACTCACTTTTAAGTTGTGACAACAGTGTGTGCTGTAAATTGTTATATGAATTGCAGAGATTCTTGGGTATTTATATCATTTTCACATACAACTGTGCTGTGAGCAGTGTTTTTATAGGTGAGGTTACATTGGGGCAACTTGAATTTTTGTCTCTCTACCTATTGTGAATTGAGGTATGGTCTCTTTGTGATAAAAATGGATAGAGGTAATGGATAATCCCTCCTTTTAAGCTGCATCTCTAGTTCAGGAAAAAGTCATTAAATGTAAGACTTGAATTCACAAGTAAAATAAATTACCTTCAGTCTATAAGATTTCTTGCCAGTGCAGGGATTGAATGAAATTTAGGACTATAAGTAGATTTATGAGGTTAAAAGCACACTGAATTTCCCCTTCCTGTAAATCTGCCTTTGCCATGAATGAAGAGAGAGTTGTGCAGAAACACTAATATAAGATTAAATTATGTATTAAATATGCACATGGTATCACAGGAAAGTGGAAATTGTGGGGCTTCTTTTTGAAACTTTCCTTTTGTACTTGATTTTTCAAAATTTAACGTTTTGCATAATGGTTTTTGTGCACTTTTCTTAAATCAATCTCTAAATTAAGGTTTTTTCTTACAGAAGATGAACAATTAAGAAGGAAAAGAACGAAGTTCTAAATTGCCTATGGTATCATTTACAGTGAGGGGAAAAATAATTATATCCTAAAAATAAAAAAAATAAAAAAAATAAATAAAAAAAAAATCACAGAATAGTTGAAGTTGGAAGGACATGTGGAGATCATCCAGCCCAAACCTCCTGCCAAGGCAGGGCAGTGACACAGGAACGTGTCCAGCTGGGATTTTAATGTCTGCAGAGAGGGAGAATCCATCCCCCTTCCTGGGCAGCTGCTCCAGGGCTCTGCCACCCTCAATGTAAAAAAGTTCTTATTGTTGAATGAGAGTTCTGGTGTTTTATTTTATGGCCATTGCTCCCTGCCCTGCTGGGCACCTCCAACAAGAGTTTGGCACTGTCCTCCTGATGGGCAATAATCTGGAATGGTTTCTCTGCTCCTCAGATTGCTGGCAGGGTGACCCCAAACCCTTGGCCAGAATTCCTCCAAAAGCAATGCCCCATTGCACTGTCCTTGACACAGGAGACATTATTGTGTCACATTTTGGCTTTATCTGAAAGAACATAAAATCCTAATGCATGTACACACAAATTAAAAAGCAAGCTGAAGCAAAGCTCATTTCTATAGTGATCAAATTATTCAGCAGAAAATCTGGCAAAATTACTGTACTGTTGCAAGAATAATTAAAGAAAATATATTACTTTTCAAATTGTACAGTTTTAGCAGAAATAAAGCTAGAAAGCAAAATCAAAACTGTTTTTATATCAATCAAACACCAGTTAATTTTTAATGAGATTATTTAAGAAGAAACCTTCACAATTAAGCTGCTATTAATGCATTAAAAAGTAAATGCAAATATGTTGCTTTCCAGATCATAGGGTTTCAAACCAAAAAGCAAATTCTAGTGGAATGCAGTCAACTAATTTTTCCTCATCTGAGTCATTCAACTTTTCATCAGTGCTCTCTTTGTTCCCCTTGATTTGACTATTCAAAAATTCTGTTCCTTTCACCCAGTCTTTTTTTTAATTTTTATTTTTCCTCTTTTTTTAAAATCTTGTTTGAAGAAATTCAGTGTAGCAAAGAGCAATACTGTGATGAGTTTTGTCATGCCTGCTGGATGTTCCCAGAGAGGTGACACTGGGATTGAAGGCACAGATCTCTGATAAAACTGCTCAAGCCAAACATGTAATGTGGGTAAGGATTTTTGGGTTTAGCTCAATACAAAATTATTTGTGAATGAAGACAGAAAATATTTTAGCATCCTTTTCTAAGGATGTTTTCCTGTACAATTATTGTTATTCATATGGAAGATGAGTTCAATAATAAAATTACTTGCAAAGAAATAGGTGAATAAAATGCTCCAAGAGACCCAACCTATAACTTTTTAATGTTTTATTTCAGTATCTAAATCCACAAACCCAGAGCTTTTGTTTCTGAATATTCTTGCTATTTTTGTTGAAAAATTGGCCAAATATTTCAGTTATTGACTAGAAATATATCAGGCTCCAGGGAAAATTGCCAATAATTATTGTATTGTTAGAAGTAAATCTGAGGAGTTAATCAGTATTAGCACTTGAAGAAGTAAATAGGATTTTTTTTTAATTTTTTTTCTTCTGTTTATGTTCTGCTCTAAAAATCCCAGGAAGATCTCTGCTGAAAAACTATTCTGCAAAATGCTGTTCCTTTCTTCATTTCTCTTTGGAAGGAATTAATATAAAAATGAGTTGATTTCTGGCATAATATGAAATAGCAAGGAATTGAAACTTGGAAAGTGGCTGCTACTCCTTAAGATTGAAAATATGCATTGGGAACTAATAGCAAATGTTCCACGTTATGATGCAAAGCTCCTCAGATAGTTCCACCCTTTCTTCATTAGGTATTCTTTGTTGGTATTTTGCAGAGCAGAATGATCCTGGCCCTGTGCAGCTTCAGCACTGACAGAGGGAGTGAAGGGCAGCTCCTCAATGATTTTCAGTTAATCAGTCTAATTACCTTTCACTCCACTGCAGTGGCAACATCAGGCTTGTGAAGGAAAACTCTTCAAGATAAATCCAGGTTTCTCCTGTTGTGGTTTCTTCATGCAGGCTCTGTTGCAACAATTAATTTTGGCATTTACTTCATCCCGTGAAAGTAACTCCTCGAGGTCTCAGGAGGTACCAGCCTGTTTTCAAGTCCTCTGCATGGATGGGGCTGGGTACTGAGGAGCTTCCCCAAAGTGCAGAGTAGTAGTGAGGATGGAATTAGAACCTTTGCTTTATAGCTCATGAGCTTTGGTGGGTCAGTGCAGGATTAGAAAATCATAGAACATCTTGAGCTGGAAGGAACTCACAAGGATTGTCAGTCCAAGTCCCTGCTTCTCACTGATGTCATCTTCATGTCCCCTTATCCTCACAGAGGGTGAGTCTTTGGACAATGAGGCAGTCTGGAACTGACCTGGCACATTTAAAATTCAGCCACCACTAATTTAAATCCATATTTTTACATTAGACTTCCCCATGAGGGAGAGTTTTCAGAATTGGTGCTCTGTTCCTTCACAGTGAAGCCTCACATGGCAGCCACTGGTTAATAAATCTGCACATGTATTATCTATGTTTTATCTTTGTTCATATAACTCTACAGCCTTAATTACTATTTCCTGGTTCAGAGACAGCTCATAAAATTATATTTTGTCCTTTTTTTACTTTTGTGGCCCTCACTGCTCTTTCATGATTCTGGCAGATGCTTGTGTATTGCTCCATTAAACTTGTCTTCTGTCATTTTAATTTTGCTGTAATTCAATTTAGTGATAGCAGGTAGAAAGGAAGTAAATTTTTTGATAACAATACAAACCATCAGAGGATGTAAACTGGTCACAGTAAACACAATTGCATAATTTGTGATATTCAGACAAAAGTTAGAAGATTAGTTTATAAGCTGTAATCAGAGATCATTCTCTCTTGCATTACCTGGCTTTATTTGGATATTTAGTTGTTTTTAACACTTATTTTTGAAAATTGATTTTCTAGGTGACTAAAAAAGCCTATGCCAGAAACCAAATGATTTGTCTTCTCCCGAGTGATGTATTAGATCTGCATTTGTCCCCATTTGTAAAGTCTTTGCTTTGACCCATTTATTTTGATTCTCTTCTCAGCATGTTTTCACAGGCACATAAACAATTCAAATAACAATAATATGTGTAAAGAAAGTACAGCAAGATACCTCAGGTGCTCTATTTAGATAGAATATGCATCTAAATTGATTCAGAAGTAATATGCACTTTGGCAAAGTGCCATGACTTTCAGACTTATCTGTAGGAAGAATCAGCAATGAAAAATAACCAAGACAAAAAGAAGACAAAGAAATCCAGGTTGTCTTTTTGTGCATGATGAATTTAAAAAAAAATAGAACACTCACTATTGTATAATTTTATTGGAAATACAGAATGATGGAAACCAGGATATTCTGTTAATCATCAGAATTACTAATGCAGGCTCTTAGTGTGATGCCTTCTGTCCTCTGTATTTGAGTCAGTGGTGGTCAGTTTGTGCATGTAGATGCAGGGAAGTCTATTTGGGAATATCCCACCCAGCCTGCTGGTTGTGTATCACACTGGACCTTGCACTTCTGCCCTCAGGAATCCCATAATTTCCAATTGGAAACTGAGGATGGTGCCAGTCCCACAGTCACCATGGGAGAACAGCTGTGCAGCAGCACTGCCCTGTGCCTGTGGCCACATTCTTCCAAGAGTGTTCATGGCATGGATGACCCACTGCCTTCCCCCAGATTCCCATTCCTTCTGGTTTTTACCTCCTTGGCTTCCTTGGTTTAGAAGACAAACCTCTGCCAAAACCTGGAGGATTTGCCAAATCTGCCACTGTCTTAAAAGAGGGTGTGGGTCTTTGGGAGCAGTAGGAAACCTGAGAATAAAAATCTGTCAAAAGAATAATGTTCTTTCCCAAGAGCTCTATGCACATGTCAATGTGATGACTTGCTCTGTCATGCACATTAGTGTATATTGTCTGTCATATTTGTCATACACCTTAAATCTCACAGAATGCTCTTTGTTCTCAAGGTAGTCTTTAAAATGTTAACAATATTTTTAATTTAAAAGTTTTTTTAGATAAAACATACTTTAAGTACTATATTACATGATAATTTTCTTAGCTTTGTGAGGCCTCTTAATTCAATATAAAATCATAAACACTGTTGTTTTTTTTCCAGTTTATGCATTTGTGGTAGATTTTTTTGAATGCTGTCACATCTGCCAAATCTATGTATCATAAACAGTGTCGAAAGACAAGATCTCATTTTTTATTGATTGACAAAGCTTAAGCTAGAGAACGAGTGGCACCATTCTAACAAAGCAACTTGTATTCCAATGATCTGTATAAAATTGGAGATCACTTTTCTTACTAAGCAATCAGTATTGCTGATGTTTTGAAGCTTTACTTTAAAATAAAGTTGCATATAATGTACTTTGGTCACTGATCAGTAGACAAAAATAAAGCTCCTTAATTTTTTGCCTTCAAAATGAAGCATGCAAAAAATTCTTTTGATGCCTTTTTTTAAATTCCATTGTTACTATATTTTACTCAGTGAACACTGAGAGAAATGGCTATTCTATAAAACTGCAGTATTCACTGCGAGGATGTCTTTATCTAGAATGTGTTTCTCAGTTGAGATTATTACCTCTAATTTGTGATTTTTTTACCATAGTTGTCAACTACAAGATAATCATATATTAACATGAAAATTAGGCTATAATTTCTAAGAAATTGTAAAAGAGTTAGGTCATTCTTGTTTGCAGATATGTAATTCTGAAGAAATTAACTTGGAGATCCTACTTACTGCTGTTTGTCATTGAGTATCTCGTGTCTTAAGTGCATGTGCTGAAGCATTTTCTCCTTCCCTAAAGGTAAAGCCTGATAAAAAAATGGAGTGGAGTTCATTAAACTTCCATAATGAATTCTTTCTCTTGAAAACAAGTGAAAATTGATGTGTCCTGAATGCAAATTGCATCTTACGTTTATAGAAACAAGCTTGGATTCAATCAGAGGTTTCACTTGAGCTAATTTTTTTCATTATTAAGTTAGTGAAGACTTCAAGGGTTGTTTTTTCAGTAAATACCTTTGTTTGGCTTTAACAGAGGTCAGCTGTCTTGTCATTCTGGTTTCCAGACTTGTTTGTTGTTGATGCCTCTTTCCATGTGTGACCTAAGAGACATCCTTCCATTTCTGGAAATACTGAAGAAATCAATTCCTCACACGCAGAGCATCTAATGCCCTGCAAGTCCCAGCTTTTGTTATTTATAAAGAAAATGAGTTTTATATTTTGCCACTTCTACTGCCATTTTGTTTGGTTATAAAGTGCCCACGTGCATATGCAGGATTACACACATATTCCCTGTTTTGTGTTTTATTGGCCAGACTCGGCTCTTTTGACCCTTTTAACCCTGAAAAAGTGGTACTGTGTGAGAAGCTGGATACTCTGCCCTGCTCTGCAGTGTGCATGCACATTCCAGAGCACATTTTTATCACAACTGAATAATTTTCCCTTTTTGTAGCATTCAGCTCTCATTCTTTAGGCCATTTGTTTCTGTGTTAAGGCTGGCACCAGGCATTAGTGATAAAAGCAAACTGAAGGTGAGCAGTCAAAGAAACATAGGTGCATGTAGCTAAAGCAGCAACTTTGTTCTCTGAAAAAATGATGTGACTTTGTAATAGCAGATTTAGCATGTCTGTTCAGTAAAACAAAGTGACTCCAGCAGTGAGAAGTCCTCTAATGGTAATGAACGGTGTTTGCTCTTGGGGCTCTTTGGTTTTCATGGTGGGGCTAAACTGTTTGTTGAAGTATCCAGGGATGGCTGAGCACTGAGTGCATGCCTGCTCCGGGGGGAAGGAGGGAGAAGGGAGCAGGGTTCTTCTTAATGGGAATGTTTACTTCATTTCCTCAGTCAGACTTTGCTGTGGAAGAAAGTGTTGGAGGTTGAGCTATTCAGACCTTGACAGGTTATATATCCCCTAAGCTCCCATTTAATTAATGGAAAAGAGCTCCAAACAATATTTTGGTTTGAGAACCTTCCCAAGAAGAGGTGTCGAAAGCCAAGACCATTATCCACCTTATCTGCTCTTTAATCTTGTGTTTCCTCTGCCCATCAAGCACAGATTCAGTGCCTCATCTTTCCCTTTGGTGCATCCTTCTGACCCACAGGGTCTGCTTCCATCCTGATGTGGGTCAATCAGTCATGGGTGGATTGCTGACTGCACTGCAGGAGGTTAAAATGTGTCCCAGGGTTCAGTGGTGGGATGAGGGAGAGGAGGCAGGGGAAGTCTCAGGTAACATACATTAGTGCAGAATTTCACTCAAAGGGGTGTTTTAATTTAAATACTTCTATTAAGAGTTTAATTGAGTTGTAGCTTCTATCCCCACTGTGCTGACACATAACTATTTTTCTCCCCCTGTCTTTTCACAGAGACACTGTTTACACTTCTTCTCTTAAAATGTCTTTATCCTTAGATTAATAGAGATATACTTGAGTTGCTCTATCTCTCTTGTAAGAATTAAAATCATAATAGGAAGTATTTTTGCTTTCAGAAGTAAGCATGTGGAAGAGTGATGCTTAAAAATGAAAGAGAAATTTATAGGCTTCAAGGACACTCTGTGAGGACAACCAGTATGGAAAATTGTGTATACTAAAAGGAATAGAATGAAAATAGTAAAGACAAAGGTAAACCTTATATCTCCTTGAAGATAGAGTCAGTTACCTCTCATTGAAAAGAATCCTGAAATTAAATTGAGCTTTGCAGTAAAGGAGATAGCTGAAATGAGAGGTAGGTACTGCAGAAAACATGACTTGGAGGGAACAGTGAGATAGTATGGAAATGTAGTGGAAAATACTGGCAGATAAATATAAATTGTAGGAAAGAAGTAGAAAGAATCTAGTAAAGAAGCCTGTCAAAGTGTCACAGAAACACTTGTACCATTACTGTAAGTGGGTTAAAACAATTCTGCAAATTAATATTTCCTGGTACGTTCATGTTTTCTCAAGACCAAACCTGAGATTCCTGTTGTGTTCAGAAAAAAGGGTTTTTCATAGGCTCTGTATACATAGCAATGATTGTGTATGAAAGAAAGTGATTGGATCCTCAGGTTCCTCTCCAAGCATTAATTGTCTGGAAGATCCCAAGTATTCATTGACAGTCTCCCTCAGATGGATCAGCAAATCCCTAAACACTTGTGCGTTCAGCTACTGTTTTCAAAGTTTATTTTAGCTGTTGGATAATCTCATCCACGAACATTGTATTTACCCATACACCCATTAAGTACCCTTAAAAATAAGTTGTGTGTGAGAGACTAAGTTTGGTCCTGTTCCTGTTGCCACTCTGAAGCAAGCATGGAATTCAATTTCCAAGTGCCTTCCCTAGTGTATTCTGAACAATTCTGAACAGTTACAAGGCATAACAGGCCAGCATGGGGCATTTAAAGTCATTTGCTTTGTGTCTCTGCAATATTTCAGTATGGTCAGGTATGTTATAGAATGGAGTTTGTCAGTCTTGTGCCTTGTTTGGCACAGGTTGTCAAATGCATATCCTTAAGGAGAATATGTTGATCATATAAATTTGGTGAGTATTCATTCTACTAAACCAGTTCTGTCCCTGGCATGCTGAGAAATAGGAATTGGAAGCCAAAGTGCTCTTCTGCCACCAGCAGGGAAAAGTGGGTTGCTCTTTTGAAGCAGAGGAATAGTGGGGCAAATTGTTGTATAGACTTGGGTCTTACTTTTAAGCAGACTGTTAGCATAGCATCTATGCAGAAGGAGCTGTGCATGCAGTTGTAAAGAAAATATGGAATTTTTTTAAAGATCTACAAGTGATTTTGAAACACCAGGTTTCCTGTAGGTAGCCTGTGTTTGTAGACACTCCCACTATTCTTCAACCTAAAAGTTGCCTATGTTTTTTCCTTTTTTTCTTTTTGTGCCTCCCTGTAGTGTTTGTTACCTCTTTACTCATTTTTTCTTCTTTCTGAAAATAGTATTTTGACTTGTAAAGAAGTTATGTGTGTATCATTTGAATGGCCATGTGCACATGAAAATAATATCAATAACTCTTAAACCCCCTGTGCAAAGCCAAGTCCATGTAGTTGCCACTATAGCTCAGCTCCTGATGGCTAAAATGTATTTTTGTGAATTCATATTCCATATTAGAGTTCTTCTTTCCCAGCTTTATGTTGCATCTTTAATTAGTCCTAGCTGTCTTCCATTCATAAATTAAAGGCTGTCCTTTCTTCTGCCTAGGAGCACCAGTTACAAATTTCAGTAGCTGAATGCTGCACTGTATATCAACTTTAGGCAAATAGATTTTCCATTATGACTGACCAAATCAGCTTATTGTGCTTCACTGTATTGTTTCACACACTGACAGTATCATTAAATTGGAATTAGCTGGTAGCCATGAAACTCTACTGCTTAATTTGTAAATGTGAATTTTCTGTGGTATATTTTAACAAAGCCTGGACAGTGCTTTTCATCCTTTACTCTTGGTAGACCTGTTAATTTGCTGTCTCTTTTCCATTTGGAGCCCTGTGCCATGTTTGCCTTACCATCAGTAGGATTGTAGTTCTGCAAAGTGGACAGAGGTTAAGATCCTGTCCTCTCCACCAGGTTCTCAGTGATCTCCATGGAATTCCATGTAAGATAAGGATTTGTCTTTCTCCTTTTACATAATCAGGCTTGGAGTTCACCCTTGGAAAATACTTCAGGCCTTGTAAGAGCATTCTCCTCTTCTCAAGGGCAGATCAGAGGCTGCCTTTGCAGTTGATATGGAAGGAGCTCTCTACATCTCCTACAGAATGCTGCAGTCTGGGATCTCACGGGCTGTGATCCATGGAGGGGGGGAATCATTATCTCTTGCTCAATCTAAACTGCTGCATAAAATAGCAAAAATTTCAGGGTTTTGAAATCTTTCTCTACAGTGTATGTATATATAGATATACACACACACAGAGAAATATAAGAGACAGAATTAATAAATTTCTCAAGTATTTGGAGTTCATTTTATATTTACAGACTCTTGCATTTTATATGCAAATGACTCATTATACTTTGGAAAATGAATATATTAATTTGGTTAATTTGTTACCTTATTTAAATCTTTGGAAATGTCACCTGCCATTCAATCTACATGCCAGTTATGACAAAACAACAAATATTACAAAGAGGTGAAGCATTAAATTTCTCCTAATCACAAGACAAACATGACAGGTCTCAGTTTATGCACACAGACATTGCTGAGTGTGCTGAAAGTATGGAGATATTTTGCTCCCTTTACAAAATTCATTAGAAAAGAAAACTTGAAATCTATAACTGAAAATGTTTTTTTCCTGCATTGTGGAAAGCAAACATTGGGTTCTATAAATTTTCTGGTGAGACTTAGAACTAGATTTGAGGTTTTTTTAGATAAAGGAAAATATGAATGAACTATTGAATATCTGGGAAATTGGGGAGGGGATTGTTTGCTTTGGAGCTTTGTAAGTTTTTGAAGTCCTTTGCTGAGGACTTTTAGAAATTTTGTGTCTGAAGTTTGATGTCTACTAAGAAATAAATTCCTCTATGCCTTTATTGCCTAGTAAAATACTATACCTTTCTGTCTGTCCTGGGGTATCCAGTGGGGAGCCTGTCAGTTCCATTATTGCAAGAAGGCTTAGCCCAGCAGTCATCAATTCTTCCTCGTTCTTTGCTGTAGAATTCTGTTTAAAAGCACTTGAATTTATCATCTTTTCTGTAAGAAAACCATATTTTTAGGTGCTAGTCCAGTATTTACAGCTTTAACATCTAGATCAGTTTACCATACTGGTTTGAGACAGGGTTGATTAATTATTGCAGCCTTTCTAGGAATTTTATGAAACATAATGACTTTTAATGTTTTGAACATAGTTTACTTTCTTCTAATGCAAGTGATGCACAATTCTAGTGTGATAATAGTATTTTTTTGTGTTGGGCTCTTTACTCCACTGGAGGCTTGCAGATAGATGCTTGTGATGCTAAACCTCCCTGAAGTCTTCAGTTCAAGACATTTCCATCACCAAATATTTCCTGAGACTGGCAAAACCCAACATAAACTTGCATTTAAGCTTCATACATGCATATAGAGATTTCTCACCACATATAAAACACAGCTGCTTACTGAAACAATCTCAGATTTTTGAGAAAGTGATTCTAGTTTTGAGTGCATTCTTTCTTGATCAACTTACTTATATCACTGAATATATGAGAAGTTAAAATGACCTTGAGTAGAAAAAATGCAATTATTTTCTTAGTTAAATATGCATTTGAAAAAGTTTAGTTCAAAAACTACTCCATGTGAAAGTAATGTCTACCTACATTAATAGTTTTATTATTAATGGCTTTGGACTATATTATATCATTTAATTGGTGTTTATAAATAGCTTCCTTCCCTGTGGTTATGAAATATAACATTTACCAAACTTCTTCTTTGATGGAATTTACATATGGCACATCATGATGATTAAAAGCCAGCCGTCTTTTCACAGCATGGCAAGAAATAGGATTTGATTTATCTTCGTTGCTCGCCTACCACTTGCTGTGACTGTACTTTTGAAATTTTAATATTCTCATTTCTCAAAAGGAGCTTGTTATGTAAAGTATTATGTAAATATCTTTTATGCTTTGTTTTTGCCTTTCTGTGTAAAAAAATTGGAATTTTAATGTGATGAGCAAACAAAGCATGAAGGTGGGAATGAAAAGCCTGAGCCAAAGAGATTTTGTGTCAAGAGAGGCAGATTTATTTATACTTTGAAATCTGAAATAATTCGAGTACAGTGTAATGTGAGCAGTGTTTTGAATCCCTTTCATATGAACTGTTGATCAATAATCAGTTGCAATGTGTCACTTCCAGACTCCCAATCCTTTTACAGATTAGTGCAGGTACAGTGTGGCTTTCCAAGACAAAGCAGGGAGTACAAACCTGATGTGTGTGGGCAGACAGATCAGATCCCTTTTCCTGCCCTCCTCCTCATGCTCCCCCTCACAAATGACTCCCCAGCAGCAAATATGTGGGGTCCAGAGCTCAGGCTGGTCAGGCAGTGATGGGATGATTTTTATGGCATGAGGATGCAGCAGCTCCATCTGCATCTCCTACAGCAAAGCACATTTAACAGAGCAGGGATTGTGTGTTCCTGTTGCCTCTGCTCAGATTTTAACACTCTCCCTTTTAATATTGGCCTTCCCAACACAAGAGATGTGATCAAGGTGTTCTTCAAAATTCAGTTCCATGCTGGGAAAGTCTAGTATAAACCTGTTGTCTGTCACCTCCTAATTCTTTTTAAGCAATTAAGCACCTGCTGATTCTCTGAGGTTACACCAGGATTTTTACTTTGATTTTTCTCCATATTTTAGTTCAGTTCTCTTTTCTGTTCAGCAAGGGAGCTAAAACGACTCTGACTCTCCTCCTTTCCCCTTCTTGTGAGGCAGCCTGTGCCTACTAAACATCTGCTCCTTAGAAAAATTAAAATAAGGATAAATTAAATGTACTGAGTGCTACGGTTTAGAAAACTGAATACAGAACTATGTATCCAATTCAAATAGAATATTGTCTAAAACTACACACAAGAGAGAGAATTAACCAACACCTGCACCAAAGGTTTGAAACAGGAGGTGCACAGTGGGTGGTTCATATCAAATGCAACCCACAGATAGAGTGGGATTATATTTTTTTGTTTTTTGCAATGGGTGTTTTGGGTTTTTTTAGTTGTTGGTGGGGGTTTTTTTGTTTGTTTGTCTGCTTTGTTTTTTCTAGAGACTTTCAAGGTACTTAATGTGCCAAGGAAGAAGGAATAATTACACTCAGATAGATAGATAGATAGATAGATAGATAAAAGTTCTGACAATTTGAACTGATGAAGGTGAAGAAATACTGACCCTTACAGAAAACAGTCCTACTCTGATACACCATTATAAAATAAGAGGAAGCAATTGTATCCCTCCTATTTTTTAATAGAATACTTCATATACTTGTCAGTTTTCTTTGCCAGTTTTTTTAGAAATCAGTATGTCAGAATGAGTAATTATCAGTTCTAAAAATACCAGATAAAATCATCCCAGAAGTGGAGCCCTGCTGGGGCTGTAAAGCTGGTTAAGATGGGGTTTGTCTTGGAATGCTCTCAGGCCCTGCCCCATGAGATCTTGTACGTCCTTAAATCATGGTGGATCTGAATGGCAAAAAGGATTAAATGTTCTGCAAGGCAAATTACTGTCTCAGGAAGAATAAACATATAAAACTAGTGCAAAACGTATTTTTCTTGCTCTGTGCATCGTTATAAATGCTATTTGTTGTGATAAACAATATATACAAATAGATTGTAACCACATTACCTCGACTGAAACTTGTTTGCTAGCTATAGAAGAAAAAAAAAGAGGATTAGGTAGGACTCCTTGGGATTTAGTTTGCAAACTGTAAACTGTAGCAAATCTCCATTTTAATAATTCTTGAAGAAAGCACGACACTCAAGAATTTCAAATTCAGAAGTTTCTTACTTGCTGGATAGTTTAGCAGTAGTAAATTCATGCTGTTTCCAAAAAAATAAAAATATTAAGCAACAAGGTTCTCTATCTTAAATATTAAAGACATCCAATCTCTAACATGGTAATTTCAGGCCGTTCAGATATTTTTTCTATATCTTTTCAATTAATTTTTTTTCTATGTACCCTTTAAAGTTTGAGCCTGTTTTGCCTTCCTTCTAATCCTATCTCACAGCAGGAAATGAGTAAATAATTCTAGTGGGTGCACTGGTAATTTGGCCAACGCCATTTGGCCATGACATAAATTGGTGTGTTGGTTGGGAAATCTAAAATTGCTGAACTAAAACCACTACACTAAATTGGTGTTTCCACCCAGTTCATCCAAAACTGTGACAAGGGTGAAGACTACCAAGGTGTGTTGGTTGTGTAATGGTAAATTTGAAGAAACTTAAATAATTTTCTTTGTCCAAAGAATATGCTATAATGGAAATAAAACAATATAAATGACCTATGGTTGATTTTTTGTAGCCTTTAAAGAGTATTGTAACAAATTAGAAGTGTTTTCTTTTGTCTTTATTGTAGTTTTATAAGATGACTGTTAGGATGCTGAACTGGAAATCATTCAATTTCTGTGCAGGCATTTTAAAAGTTGTTATATAATCCTAACATTTAAGCTGGGATGAATATATTTTTATTCCAATCATATTTGTTGAAACATAAAAAAATGAGCTTATCTTTTTCTTTCAGAACAGAATAATTTGTATTTACCATTACTGAGGAGGGCTGTAATTATGCTTGTGCAGATTAAGACACTGATGGAAAATGAAGTGCCAGGTAGGGCACAGACTGCACAAGCGTGCTCACAGTGTTCCTGTGCTCATCTCAGACATGCCCTGATCCAAGAGAGGATTTCTTCTTTCTGCAGAAGAAAAAAATAAGTGCTGCAGCATGTCTGATAATTCAGTGCTTTGTACGTGGGAAACAATGAAGTGTATGTGGTCTCTCAGTGGCAGGAATAGCAACAAACAGATGGCTTTAGTTTACCCCTGCAGTGGCTACCCCGTGAGCAGAAGTGAGTTATATTTTGCATTGTTTTTATAAATCTATTTCGCTGCACTTAGTCAAGATGTGAGTGGGCTCAGAATAGCAGTAACCAGAAGTGTATAAACAAAGCTAAAAAACAAAACAACCAAAGGACAACCCTCCAGACTTATTATTCCTAATTTTGGTTTGTTAAATGACTGTAAAGATGTGGCCAGTGTTTCTCAGGACTTCTATAGAGTGCTATGAAAATAAGAGTATTGCCTGGCTTAGTCATGGTCTGGATTCATGGTGCCATCAGCTATCCTGACACTTGAGTGTATACCTTGGCTGTAACAAAGTGCTTTTAAATTTCATTGCTTTGCTTTGGAATTGAAGCTTTGGGAGATCTGACCTTAGAGACACTAGGTTCAATCTGAGAGGTTTAGCTAAAATGAAAATGGTTTGTCTTATTGCTCAGCTTACAGGCAAATGCATGCCAGAGAGAGCTTAGAATTGTTTAAAAGGTAGAGGGAGGAAGGAGGAAAAATACTTACCCTGCTCTTGGAAGCACATGAGACACAGGCAGTGTCTAGCAGTTGTCTCTAAATCAAGATTTTCTCTGGCAATTTGTCCTAAGAGTTTTGCATTGCAGTCTCAATAGCAAATGTGCTAAATGGTGACACACACTTCCCACACCTTCTGCTGTGCTCTCATGGGACATTTGCCATCCCCTTTCTCTCTGGGCCTGACAGGTTCAGGCAGGAATGGAGTGAGTCACCAGTGTTCTGTGTCCTTCACTAGGACAAGTGAATAAATGTTTTATTTCCCCTCTTGCTGCAGTTCATTCGAGGCTGATATAACTTCCTACAGCAACATGAAGTACCCCTTATCCCTTCTTCCACTGGTTTACAGTCCCCAATTACATCCTAGCTGATATATTTTACAAATATTGTATTTTTGCTCTTTTTTTCCCCCTCCCCTTTATGATCCAGATCTCAAGGTTGCATTCGTTAGTGACCCGTAATTGATTACCAAATATTTTTTCTATAGTCCTGGGTGTTCTGTCTGTACTTTGAAAGCCTCTGGTCTCATTTCATGACTTCACTCCACTCTCTGCATTTTTATGCTAGATTCATAAATAACTTGCAAGATGAGGACTATCAACTAGGTACTGTTTTGGATTTTTGCTAAAAATATTTCAAGGTATCAATAAAAGTGAGGTTTACACCTCACCACTGTGCAAAGCTAAACCAAATCAAATCAAATGGGAGTTACCTGATAATTAGAGGGTTGCTGCCACTGTTTATTATGCCAAAATAATGCTCTAGGTGAGCCTAAAATAAGTTAGACAAAAGTTATGTCTCTGTCTTGAGTCCTTGCAAAGTCACCCAGCAGTGGTAACTTTACTGGGTTAGAGAGCTGCACAGCAGCTTCATGACTTGAAGCCAATGTTGCTATTCAGCATTGCTATTCACATTATTGCCTCATGAAATCACATCATTAGATTCTTTCCTTCTCCCTTTTCTAATTTTTGATGTTGCCCTTCTATATCTGGAATTTCAGATTGTATCAGGATTGTTCCCATCCTATTCTGAAAACACTAGCTAGCAAGTCTACCTAGTAATATGTTGGCTGGGCCTTAAGTATTTTTGAAGTTTGATTTTGTTTTACTTCAAATTGGTGTACTACAAGCTAAATCAAGGTAGCAATACCTTGAAAAGGTAGTCATGGAACCTCAAAGAAATCATAATTAGGGGTTGCCTTCTCAGGTTTTTCCAGTTGCCTCAAGCTGACTGTCAATTGGGCTACAGCCCTGCTTCTTTCTCCCCAAACAGGGCAAAAACTCCCCTTGTGGAAATTCTCTTAACATATTTGTCAAAAGATACTCAGACAAAAATCCTAACCCCAGCCTTCATTAACACAGATTATAAATTGCCTAACTACATCTCATAGTTTCCCAGGATGTAGTTCAGTAAAACTGAACATGAAGAAGAAAAAAGAGGACAAAGGCAAAAAAAACCCAAAAAACCAAACCAACAAAAACCAAGTTTAATTTTGTGGCTCTTGAAGTTAGTAGGAAGTAGCTGTGAGCAATCCAGCCTCGTGTGTGAGGGATTCCAGTCCAGCATTCCAGGGGGGATTACAACAGTTTGGCAAATCAGGAGGGGATAGAAAACCCACAAGAGGATGGTGCCCAAGTGCTTTGTCCATCCCCACAACAAGATGTGTGCCCCTGAGAGATTTATTTTGTGTGTGTTGGGCCAAGGGCTGAGCCTGTTGTCATCTTAAGAGCTTCCTAGCAATTAATCTGCACGTTCTGGAGGTTTAATACTTGGTAAGTGAAATTACAGATTTATGTGGATTATGTGCTTATGGGCAAGGAAGATGTAGGAAGGGAAAAATACTTGGAAACTATCTTTTCTATAGAGTGGGAAATGAAAGATAACTGAGGGAGGGAGGAGCTGTAACACAGAGAAGTATTAAAAGAGACCAATATTAAAATAGTCAGTCCTTAATAAAGAGTAGTAATGTTAGAATTAAACTTTATGGTTTACTTAAGGTGGTGAATAATGATTTCTTGGTTTATTAGGAAATATGTAAATTAGGAAGAAAACAAAAGACAGTCCATTTGTCAGATTGAAGTAAAACTGTTAAAATTTGTTGCTATAGAGTTTTGTGGGTGGTCAAAATCTGGCTGTACTGGAAAAAGAAATACAAACCAGATAGATAATGGAAATAAAACCCAAACAACTCACTAGGGGTTTCTGACAGAAAAAACTGTCCTTTGTTCTGGGGAATCCTTAGCCCTGTGTGAAAGCTCCTAGGAGCTCTGGTATTCCTACAGTCCTCCCCTGCTTGTTACTTGTGGGGGTCAGAGACTGACAGCTCCTTGTCCATGTGGGGAAAATCTGCAATGCAGCAGCTTTTCTGAAAGGGGCCTGGCTATCTGTCCAGCAAGGAGAGGGAAAAACAGACTTTAAGATTCCCCACTGTTTATTTTTTAAACTTCATTAATATTTTCTTCCAAGACTTACTCTTTATTCCTTAGTCCCTCTCCACGTTCACTGTAGTCTTGTCTCTCATTTCAGCTTTCTGAGTGCCCTTCCTTTTTTGCCTACCAGTGTCCAAATCCTAGGAACTTCATATATGAGAGATATATCATTGCACATAACCTAATGAAAATTAGCTGTGGTTTCTTTGAAAGAAACTGTGTGGACCTCTTCCTTTAAGAGGAAAAAAAAAAAATCTGCAAAACATTTGTGAAGTAGGGCCAGCATTTTCCCCCAAAACCAAGAAGTCTTTCATCAAGACTTCCAGAGTATTTTCACAGGGAGTGAAATCTGTGCAAGCAGGTTTTCAATCTTTGGCACCTGTTGCAAGATTTATGAAGTAGGTTTCCATTTCATTTTAGAAATGACTGCCAAAGGTATGGCTTGGGTAGAAACTTTTTATTTTTCCCAAAGTAAGCTGGGGCACATCAATGCATGTGGGTGAAGCAATTTATACTATTAAACTTTTATGCAACAGCATTGAAAGCAGAATAATTTTGAGGCACACATTTTTTTTTCATTTTTTTTTTTCCTGCCATGGCTCTCCTTTTGGTAATTAGCTGAATCTATCAGCTACAATCAATGAACTTGTTAAAGAATAATTATCCACATCCGTGTTAATGCACATTGAGTTACTTGTGTGTTTGTTATAGGTGCCACAGCATTAATGTCTCTACTATATTAAACACAGGAAAACTAAAAGCATGAACTAGCCTTTATTAATAGGCAGTGTTTTAACTGTATTGAATTGGGATTTTGCTGACATCAGGAGAGCAGAAAAACCTCCAACACAGTGATAAAGTAAAAAGGCATCATTACTGTGTATTTGAGTGCTGACAGTTATTGTTTGGGCAATTATTAGAGGAGTATATTATATACTGCAGGAGTTAACTTGTCAATTGCATGTACAGCATGTTACTTTTGCTTATTACTTATACCAAAAATAAAGACAGAAGGAGAAGTAAATGTCAAGTTTGGAATTTTTTTGCAAATATCAATTGGTTTGTATTTGGAGATATATGCAGAGATTTTGTGTGTTCAGCTTAGGCACAAAGCTAGTCTGCTTAACCCACTTCTACAGATGATGTATGAGGACTATCAAATGATTGGCTCTAAGTGAAAATGCTAATCCATCAAATAAAAGGCCTAATTTTCTAAATAATAAACTTTTTTTTTATCATCTCTTGCTGGCTGTCATTCACAGAATCCACAGATATGCATGGCTGCTTGCAGAGGCTGTGAGGAAAACGTGAGAGAAAGGGCTCTACTACCTGTATGGGTTTGCAAAGTGATTCTTCAGTGTTTGGAATTCATGCAAAGCTCACAACAAACCAAGGTTTATAAATGTTGAAATGTCATAGCTGTTGAAAAGTTTATATCATGCATGACAAGCAACTTTGAGCCTTTAGTTTGTGAAATGAGGTGTTAATTAATAGTGCTGTTTTAAGGTATATGTAAATAGAGGAAAGCACCTTTTCCAGATCAAGAATGGGAACTAATCTTGTAGTATACTTGATTACCAGTCTCACAAATTTTAACCTGGAGTTGGAGCTGAGCAGAAATTGCTTGTGATATCCCTGTGATATTTCTGAGATCTTGGAGCTTGCAGAGTCTGTTCTCTAACCCTAAGTGAGGCAATTTCTTTGTGTAGCTTTTATATTGCTATTATTATTATCACAATTAATTAATTTATTTGTTTGTTTCTTTGGGCTTCCTTTTCTCAAAGGTAGAGCTCTAAGAACTCCTCTAGATGTACTGGGCAAAGTCACTGGAGGTGCTAAGTGTGTCTTTGGCTATGATATTTAAGCATAATCTTTAATGGTGGGGAAATTATATTGTCATGCATTTTTCTTGTTGCTCACACTTAGATTTAAATGACTATCTTTTTTCTTTTTTTTTTTTTAATAAGTCATGTCTATTGACAAAGACAGCTCTGAGTAATGGCCATGATATCCTTTATAGGGGAGCACATACATTATTTGGAATCAAGCTATCTGCTAGCTGCTGGCTTATGCTATGCCCCAGAACTCTTTATGGAAGTCCTAAAAATGCCAGGTCTTGGTGAGCAGCACAGTTTACCAATGCAACTGAAATTTGGCTGAAATAGGGGTTTCTTCCCAACCTAACAAAATAAGAAAATTTTGGGCTTGATGCTCGAGCCACTGCTTCTATTTGGATGTGTCTGGCCCCCCAGAGCTCTCATTGCTTCTCTGCTGAGCAGCTAAGGTTCTGGCTGGGTCAGTTTTGCCTCATTTCTGCAGCCTCTGCCTCCAGGTTTTTCTGGCCTGATTGCCAACTTACACATCTTGGTATAACTGCACATGTCAACACATCATCCCAGCTTCTGTACATCCCTTCCTTTTCCCTCTCCTACCCACTAATTACTGCAGCCATTTTGAACAAAATTTAAGATGATGAATTCCATTAAGGGGACTTCTAATGTCTATTGGTTTCCACTATCTACTAATCATAGTGGACTATAAGAACAATGAATTTTTGTGTCATCATCTGTGCAAATATGTAGTCACTGCTTGTTCTTCCAGTGTTTGCTCCCTTAGTTCTCAGTTCCCTGGGTTTATTTATGACCATGTGCTTTGTCCTGCTGTTACAACACATCCCAGACCCTCCAAGGGATCAGCCTGTTTGTCTGCTGGCACAATCAGGGCAAGGACCTGAGCAGAACTGTGTGCACTTGCAGAATGTAATCTGGTTTTTTAGGCCATTTTTCTCAGCAAGGTATTGAGTGAATCAGCAAATAAATTATTTTTGTTTCCCTCAATGTATTTTTCAGCTTTTCAAGTCTTTAATTGCATAACAGAAAAATGGAAGGGGTAAAACCATGCTGATATTGAATGTGTCTTGCACTCCGAGGTTTTGATAGTTTTGTACATGGAAGAGTATTTTAATAAATCCAATCTCAGCTGGATTGCCTGGTGGATGGTAAAAAAAAAAAAAGAGCAAAAAAACCCCACAAACATTTAACCTGCTTGCTATGTTGTAGAATTTTAAGGCATATTAAAACAGGAGTTAGCATTTACTTTTATCAGGCAGCAATTAAAACTGTGTAGTGTTAAATGATAAAAAAATAAGTTTTCAATATTTTTTTTAAAAAAACCCAAGGCCTCTCATCGAGGCTTGACCAATTGCTCCTATCAGTTCAGTAAATATTTTTTACACTGACTATCTCAAGTTATTTGCTACACTTCAGTGCCCAGCATCAGAAGAGTGCAGCTGTAGATATGACTGATAGGAGCTGAAAATTGGTTTCAATGAGTTTCATCAATTTAAGGACACTGGTTTTATGTCTGACAACACAGGAACTTTAATTGACAGCTATCATTTCAGCTGGAGCCCATTCAGCTGCTGAACAATGAAATCCTGCAGAAAGTTAGTCACTGTTTGGTTTTGATTTTTTTTCAACTGGCTTTGCTTCCAGCTCTGGGTATTATGAGAGTGGAATATATTTCTCCAACTCTAATTCAGCAGAAGCACATCATAAAACAAGTCCCTCTTAGATTGACAAGCAAAGTTAGCAGTTAAAATCACTATGTGGAAAGGCAGCAGACCTATGAAGTTCTTGAATCTCATATCTGCTTAAAAGGTTTGAGTGTTTTGCTGTTATTTTTATTTTGTTTTTGTTTGTTTTGGGGTTTTTTAATACATATTTGATTTTCCATTTACTTTAATTTTTCTACTTGGAATGTCAGGACAGAGACAGACCACCAAAATCTTATTTTTCTTACATATTCTGTGCTAAGGCTTTGTCTGTAATGAATGGGTAGATCTACATAGCTTTACAGAACACACTTGCTGTTGAACATAAGTATGAATATTGCATTGTAGATAAGTCCAGAATGCAAATGACACTTAATGCAATGAACATAGATCATGCTGATATAGTTCCTCATATTTTATTAAAATCTTAGACAAATGGACTTAATGAGTACTTCTTTTAAAATTATCAAAGTGTGCACTATTAAAACCAGGAAGTTTTCTAGAGAGAATTCAATACTAAATTGACTTTCATCAAAACTGTGCAAAAAAAGAAAATCAATTATAGCAATCATATTATCTTTCAAGTATGTCCAATAAAGTCACTTAATGGATATAATTTATTCTTTATGGAATTGCTCTTTAAATGTACTGGAAGGCACTTAAACACAGGAAACACTAAGGAAATTAAGATTTCACTTTCATATGAAATTTATGAATGCATAAACAGCCTAAACTGGATTTAAGAGTTCTAGCAAAGAAAGGGTTTCTTTTTTCAGAAAAAAAAAGAATAAATCACACAATCTGTGGCTATCACTTCCTTTGCTTGATTAAATGTCCTGAATTATTATATATTGACAGAGGTAATAGATTTTGACAATTTTTCCCACTTGCACTCTTCTCAGTCTTTCTAATTTTTTCCTGAAATAATGGAGTAGATGTGTATGCATCAAAGTATATCAGCCAGTAAATTACTTAAATCTTTTGCTGTTGTTTCTCCTTTCTCTACCCCACACCTCTTTTCCCAGGTAAATTTGGAGTAAAGTGAAATTAGGCACCCCCTTGTACCAATCATGTTTGTATTGGAAGCTAGGAATTAGATGAGAACCCTACCTACTCTCTGCTTTTTTTTGGGAAGGTGTTCAAACTGATCCTTTGCTCACCCCACTTGAAATATTTTCTAGATAGAAAGACAGTGATGTTAGCAAGGCACAAAATTAAGTTGTAACATGAAGTGACTGCTCTTGGATTGTGATATTCTGTTGTGTGAACAATAAGGTCAGATAGTAGAAAAACAAAGCTTCAGCAGGGAAAAAGTATTGAAAACAGGGTAGGGGACATTGAGAAATAGTGGGGAATAATGTGGGAAATGAGACAAGCTGATCAGGCTGTAAGCAGGAGTACAATGATGTACTGCCCACTTTAACTTCCTGTTTTTATGTTATGCTTAAAAGCATATATTCATAATTATAAACAGATAATAATAAATGTTCTCAAGCAGTGAAGTCCAAGCATAATGAAAACATTACTACTTATTTTTATTTTTTACTCTGTTGACAATACATGCCTTACATGGTCCCTCATGCAAAAGGTGAAATGGCAAACAGGCAGAGCAGAAATGCATTGCTTTAACTTTTTCATTATTCTGCTGGAATGTATCACTGCTTCTGCTCAATTCCTGGGAGCTCTGCAGTTCACAGAGAGGCCTTGATACCTGTTCATGCACAGAAGTTTGCCTGGAGATTTACAAATCAGCATAGGCATTGACATTTCCAGCCTTAGAAAATTGCTGCTCTATGTTCATGTGAATAAATTTTGACCTACTTTCTAAGAACAAACTTAGTTCAATGAAGCAAGGTTTTTATTCATGAATGCACTTCATCACTGCTCAAGAAATATGCCTGTTTGGTTGAAATATGGGCTATTTGGTTGATATTTCAGTTTTCTTATCCTCATGTGTATCCACACATTTTATAATATGCTGCTGACTGCACAAATCATGTGGACCTCAAGGGGCAGGAAGAGAAAAAAATGCAAGTAAATAAGTCTGGGTTTTTAAATTTTTTGTTTTGCTTTTTAACTTATTTCAAAGTACTTTTTTATTGTCTCTACCCATGTTCTGCAATATAGATTACTTGTTGAATAAATTTATATTGCCTTTCCAGACTGTTAGGCAACAAGAGTGTATAGCAACAAAAAAGACATTGAATAGAAGTTGGCAATCTGCCCCATAGTTTGGTTTTGCTTCACAGTAGAGTATTACTAACATATTGCCCTAGCATTGAATATAAGAATTTAAAAATGAAGGCTATAGACTCTCAATTGTAGCTTTTGGGGTGGTTTTGGGAGGGGTTTGTTTGGGTTTTTGGGGGAGTTTGTTTGGGTTTTTTGTTTGTTGGTTGGGTTTTTGTAACTTTTAGGGGATCACTATGGTTTATATGACCATTTTCTGGAGGAAGCAAAGCAAAATGTTTAAAATATACAATTGGATAAAGTAGAATTGTTCTTCTGTTTCAGCTGGCTTAGTATAAGGCCTTCATTTTTCATATTTGCAGTAAAATATACAATGAAACTCAAAGATGTTTACAGTGTCTCATGTAGTGTACAGATGGCATCTTTACCCCTATCTGAATGCCTTGTCCTTTCAAGGATATCCCTCTAGGTACATTTGCCTTCATAGGAACCAATTCATTGTTGGAAAGAGATGGTCTTTAAAATTTAATTTTAATCAAAATAAACCAGATCTCTTGAGTATAAAATGTTTGCCAGAAACCAATTTTATCCATTTTTCATGCAGTATTTTTTTTTTATTTAACATTTTGTAGCCAGGCCTGTTTGTAAAGGCCAAATAAGCAATTGTTAACTGTACAATGATATATGAGTTGGACAGAATTACCATTCCTGCCTTGGCTGTGGAGTGTTTTGGCCCTAATCTTCCCATGGATTCCAAATAGATGGACAGCTATTTCCCAGCAGTAGAAAATGAGCCTGGGGGAAAGTGAGGTCCAGTTACTTACAGTTCATTTCTGTAGCATGGTTTGTTTGTTGGGTTTTTTTGCATGTGTGTCTTGGCAAAGTTGGGTTTGCTTTCCTTCTCTTCTATTATCCTGTGATGATGTGGTAATAGATTTTTAATGATTTGAGACTCTAATATCCTAAGGTTGCTCTCAACTGTTTTTAGCAGGGTACAGGTTTGTAAATTTGGCTTCAGTTAAGTGAGGAATTAGGATACAACAGGAGAAGCAGGTAACCTCTCTGTTTAATAGACAAATATTTGTTAGCTAAAGCTCTTTCATCCATAGGAGAAATAAGTTTTGAGCTGTGCTCTGGTCTGCTGCCAGTTGAAGTGACAAAGACCAGAAGGTGATGACTTTCTAAAAGGGGTTAAACCTTACCTGTAGTATTTTGAGTTCACATCTGCACAAGGTGCAAAGACACAGTGGCAAAAGGGCTACGAATATCACAGACTTGTGGGACTGTGAGAACCTGTTTCAACCTGTGATAAAATGCCAAACAAGAGAAATGTTTGTCAAGGAAGGATCAGCAGACCTATAATATTGAGGTTTGGGGGAAGAATCTTATATCTGCCCAAATGTTTCACATGCCTGCTTGCCCCAGTAAAAGACCAGGAATCATATGTGGAAGGAATGGAATGGGTGGAATTCTCCAAGCCATCAATGGAGTGAAGTAGGCTCAAATAAATGGTGAGGTCTTTGGGTTTTTTATAAGCATCTTTTTCTTCAGTTTCTGCCATAAACTCTCCTCAGAAAATCAGTTTAATTCACTGAACTGTGTTTCCATTTCTGTAAATGTCACTGATGAAGAAAATGAAGTTGCTCTCAAACATGTTTGCTTGCTACCGAATACATCTGTAATAATCAGTGTAATATTAGAAAAGGGTTTAGCATGTAGCTTCTGTTTTTTGGAACAGTGTTCTCTGACATTGTTGGAGGTTCAGTTGCTGCTGATGTAGGTAGGAATAGCCCCTGTACACTATATATTCTTTTGCCCTTCTGAATAATTTAATTTTTCATTAAATAGAGTTTGTTAAATCAACCTAGCTTTTTATGTGAATGACAATGAAGTCCTATTTGAAGAAAATTAGACTCTTTATGCTGAAAGAAATTATGGAGGAGATGAAATAATAAATCCACTAACTCTACATGAACGCTTGTTTGTGCACAACCATAGTTCTACAAAACTATTGAAAAATTGCTTTTCTGGAGAACAGATTTCTCCCACTATGATTTTAGGTATGTTATAGGAATATAGTAATTGAGATGTAAAGGCACAAACCACCCAGCCCAACCAGACAAACAGCACTAGTAAATCTATTCAGCTTCTCTTCTTTTGGAACAATTCTGCTCTCAGGTTTTAAACAGAAAGGGCTTCAGATTGAAAGGAAATTCAGCATCAAAAGCTGTGGACTGGATGGGAGCTCTTGGGAATAATGTCCTTCATGGCTGGGATAAGTAGGAGACTTACTATGGGCTTGGTCATCTTTTTTCTCTAGAGAATTAATGCGCTTCAAATAAACTTCCTACACCAGGAAATACAGAGAATCACAGATAAGCTTTAGTTAAACTCTTGTGTCTGCATTTATTTCTTTGCTGAATGCTGCTCTGAACTATCCCACAACCTTGGCATAGATGTTTGCCTTTGTTGCTGTTCTGTGTTTCACATACTGAGATCATATTATAGGGTTGGGTACTTCTTTTGTTGTTAATGCTTGTTTGCTTTGGGTTTATGTTTGTTGGGGTTTTTTTGGGTTTTTTGTTTATTTTTTTCTTTTACTGCATTATCAAATTATAGGATATGGCTTAGGTTTTTTTCTTCTTAGGCAAAATTTGCAGCAGGAAGCCTTTTACAATATAGGTCTTTACACATTTAGTGTTTGTACTGTGTATGTAATGTGTGGGCAGTTTTGCATTTGACATATTATATTGAAAAATTGTTTTGGTAGAAAAGAATTCACAGGGAGACATGTCAAAAAAGGGCTGGAGTTTCAGATCCAGTGGCTGCAGAGCATGTCAGTACAGCAGGCATTTGTATATTTATAATATCTGTGTTTTCAGCACAGGTTATTTTGGTTGATTTATTATTTTTTTTAACACACACATGCCAAAATATTATTTTGACACTTGTGATTTTAGGCAGCAGAAGTGATTTTTCTGTATATGGCAGCAAAGGCCAATGGTGCCCCTCTTTTCTTGCTGTCCCCTGCAGTCTTCCTGCACAGCAGTTCTGGGATCAGTACCTGATACACCCTAATAAAAAATGGGATTAGGACCTGCTGCTGCTTCTCTTTCTTGATAGCCTTGGAGTAGCAATTAATTTATCCAAAAAAAGTCCATTCTTGATTTTACACTCAAATTTGCAGTGATTTGCTTAAGACAGGAAGAAGCAGCACTCCTGCATGGATGGAGGGTGGAGGGAAAGATGAAGTGTGGTTTATCTGCACCTTTCCTGTTTTTAACTGACAAAATGCAATGTAGGTGCAGGAGATCAAGTGCCCCATTCCCTGGTAGGATCCTATTCACTGGTCTGAAGAATTAGTTTTTGTCTCTGGTAAAATGCAAAGGCTCCCATCAGAGTCCTGTTTCTCACTGTTTTCCTGAACTTCCTACCAAAAGAAAATACCAAATTCAGGATCTACTTCTGGGAGAAAACAGATTTCAGGTTTTCTGTGTCACCCATTAGGTATGTGTCTTCATTATTGGTCCATAGAACATTCTAAGTTGAATCTTCTTTCATTATTCCTGTTATATTCTGCTTTTCTCCATCCTCAATTGGCTTACAATCCTCTCTGTAAACAGAGATTGAGGTTCTTATCAATTTGGAATCACTTATAAAAATGTGGGTACAGCAGAGGAAAAATTCTGATATTTTCCCAAGGCTTCATAAAATTAGACAAATGAATGTAGATGTTTTAAGATCTTGGGCATGAGTTTTGTGGTGGTGACCTGAGAGAATGCTGTGGTGTTCTGGGCGTGTTTTAAGCTGTAGCACTTAAGGTAGTTTTCATCGTTGCCAAACAAAAATGGTTATTTCTGCCCTTGACAATCAAATGGCAACTATAAAATAGAAAGAACCACTTCCAGGGAAGGTCTTCTGTCTACCACACTCTATCTACAGTTCAGAAATTGAAATATTGGGGCCATAATAGCTAGTTTGGGAGAGACTGAAAATATGAAGAGCAATGCTGCATATACAGAACAAGTGGGAGTTTTGGAGTTCTGTCTTCCCTTGTTTGTGTAGTGCCAGTATGTTTGAGTATCTTGGAAATGTTTCCTTTGACAGCCTGAAAGCATCTTCTGGGTGACTTGTTAAAGCCCTGTGATTCTTACAGTGTCCTCCTGTGAGAAATGATAAATGTGTTCAGAGGAGTTGGGTAAAGATGCACCTTTAACAACCACAGAGGTCTTCATATTAAAAAAAAAGAAAAAAAGAAAAAGAGCAAAACACTGCTATAGTGTGGTGAAATCAAGTCCTAACTTTTTACTTCTGTAATGAAGATGCATTCAAATACTGCCAGAGTGTGTGGACAGAAGTTGCTGTAAGGGAGAGCAAGCAGCTGCATGCCTACCTTCTGCTGTCTCTGGAACTTTAGTTTGACACACACACAATGCCTTGAAACACAGCTGGTTGAAGGAGGCATCTTTGTCCTGGCAAGCTGTCACCTCTCAGCTGGTTATCAGCGAAACCCCTGCATTCTGCTGGAGGTGAGTATGTAAATAACTCCTGCAGATGGGGCGAGTCTGAGGCAAAGAACACAACTCTGAGAATAGCCACGCCCGTCCATCTCCCAGGATGAATGTGTGATGGCAGGCTAATGGGAAGAGGAAGAACAAGGGAGTGAAATCTTGCTTAGAAAGAGGCTCTTTACTGCAGACTGTACGTAAACAAGTTTTTGACACCTCGTGGAGTTGTTTCCATTTTGATCAGTCTGTTTTGTCATTATTTGAAAGGTTCTTTGGAGTTGAGAGTTTATCTAGAGATGTTTTTTTTCTGTTTTTGTTTTTCAGTCATGCTTTATCAGGCAATTTGAAGGGAGAGCACTGTTTTTTTCCCCAGACAGTTGTGAATCAGCCAATGTGACCTTACAGCAGGAAGACATATTCTTACTCCTAGAATCTCCTGTGAAGTTCTGAAGTTGTTTGCTACTTTTACTCTCAAATACAGTGGCCAAATGATGTATAAACCATAAGGCTGTTTGCTTGATTCATCTTTCTGACTGGTTGTTACAGGCTTTTGGAAAGAGTAGCATTTAAGCCCTTGGCAAATTGAAGCAGTCAATGGATGTTTCTAGATGTGAGGGGTCAGAAGTTTGTGTCAGGAAGGCAAATCTAAGAAAAATCAACAATGCAGAGTGAAGTTATTATTTTTTTTAATATGGAAAATTCATCTTCTCTCTGAGACAAATATTTAAATCTGCCCAGCTTCTAGATTTTCTTTCTTTCCATAGTAAGTATGAAAATGCAGATAATGAATTCTTCTTTATTTAGCCATGTTTCCCAAACAGGCCAGATAAGCTCAATCACTGGAAGGCAGTGCTTGTAATTTCTGTCAAGATGTTGCCTGAAACCTGAGGAATTTTAAATAATTCTTTGCTAGCTGAAAAGCTTCCCTCTTATGCTTGACATAATAACAACAAAGTTCAAATGATGAGCTGGCAGTAACCATCTCTTCATGTATCATATGAAAAAGCAAAATGCAAGTTTGTTTTTAATGAAGGCATGGTTGTCAGCTCTGCCATGTCTCTTCTGTATTTGTCCATCTAATTGCAATTTTTTTTTTTACTTCAGACTGTTGTGAAACACATCTTTGGTTTGAAGTTTATACATTGTAAAAAAAGAGAGAAAATAATACCCTCTGGAGAAGCTGCCCTTAAGGATTTTTTACTAAATTTTATTTAATTCATCTTCTCTCTTTGTTTGCAGAACAAATTATAAAAGGATGTCAATGGGATGATTATAAAAAATACTAATGAAAGTATCCATATGATAAATGAAAAATCAATTAACTTTGCTAATGGAAATATAAATGAGGATATGTCAAGTAGCAGTAGCAGAATTTGGGGCTGGGAAAATGATTCAGATTTGCTTTCTTATTCTCCTAAACATAACTGATGGATTCAGTCTTGTAAAGCAGAGTTAGGATTTTTTTTCCCCTTCATGATTGCTCTCTTTCTTACAGAGTTTGAAAAATTAATATTTGATCACTTGCACTACTACCTGGGCCAGGTAGCTTAACCTTCTTAGTAGCTTGTTAGCAGTACACCAATTTTCCCTATAGTTATTTTGGTGTCATGATGGGCATGGTTTGATTCAAGGCCACCTCAAATACAAAAAAATCAGTCATGAACTGCAGACAATGAAAGTTGTTGGGTTTTTTGGTGTTTTTTTTAATTTTTTTTGTTTGTTTTTTGGGATGCTTTTTAATTGGGTTTTTTAGGGTGGGTTTTCTTGGGCTTTTTTTGGTGTTGTTGCTTTGGTTTTGTGGGTTTGTTTGTTTGTTTTTGTGGGTTTTTTTTGTTGTTTGTTTTTTTTTAAGATGAATAATTTCAGGAGCTTGTCTCTGGGCAACAGTTTTAATGGATCCTCCTGGAAGAAAAGGGAAGAATTTTCTTAGGTTTGTAACTGACATAAATAGTTAAAAGTGAGTCATTTCGGTGAAGTTGAGGGAGCTATGAGAATTTAAGATATTTGACAGTTTCCAAAACTTCAAAATGGACTTAAATAATTTGTTTTGTGTTCATGTGTTTTGATGCATATTAGTTAGAATTCCTTTTCATAGCTCGTCCCATGTTCTATTTAGCAATTCAATTCTATTGAATGCATCATGGGAAAAATGCCTGGACAAAAATTTTTCACAAAAATCCTCTTAATATAAGCAAAGGTGAATTAGTTGTATTAACAAGTTTGATTTGGCCAGTGTCTTGGTTTAATGTGGGGAAATGGCTCTTCCATTGGTGATCTCCAAGCCTTGGTTTCCATTTTTCCAGTTCTATCTACTTTAGGAGCTCCAGTGTACAGGACGTCTGTTTCAAGTGAGGAGGTGGAAATTGGAAAGCTTTTCTCTTGCACCATGTAGGAAAGACCAAACTAAAAACATGTGCACATTATTGCTGTGAAATCAAAGGCCACCTCTGCCTTACCAAGTGGCATTAGGGAAAGGGCTTGATTGAAAAGGGCTGGTCCTGAGGATCTGCTTTGTGCCTTTTTGAAAGCTTTTCGTGGGCTGGAGCATCTGTCAGAGCTTGCAGAGCACTACAGGTGTTCATGGAGTATATCCAGTTCAGTTTCTTCTTCAAGCAATCTATTTGTGCCTCTCAGGACTGCTGATAGATGTGAACCAAAGCATTGTAAGTGGGAATGATCAGATTTGCCCTGGGAAAGTGCTGCTCATATGAACTAACACGGTTGCACAGGACTCACCCAGAGACAGGCACGTAGGAAATTTTATTCCAATCCAATTCTGTATTCAGATTGCAAGCAGGTGAACACCTGAGTGTGAATTTCTGCCTGAAGGAAGCAGGTTGCTAGCCAGAACATTTTCTCAGCCCATCTAGATACAGACCACTTCTAGAGGAATTGCACAAATCCTTTCAGTGAGCACTTAGCAGAGGAAGCTCAGAACAAAGGATGTGAGCCTGACTTTGCCCGAGTCAGCTGTGAGCTACTGTTGACTTGAGAGGTTTGTTCTGAGAGATGAGTTCTGCCCTTTCCCCATCTGCTGCAGTTTCACCTGCCAGGAAACTGTCCTGGTGGCTGGCTGGCCCCATTTCAGATGTTCTGGGGGCTTTACTTTCACAGTCCTGATGGAATTAAGAAACTGTTCCTCCTGTCTGCTAAAATCTAAGATTTATCCTTCCCCTTGCATTTCTAATCTTTAAATAATTTGAATTTGCATGCTGTTGTTTCTACTATTTTTCATTTTGAGCCTTGGCTTTCTTTTTTCTCTCCCCTCCTTTTTTCCCTCTGTTTATTATAATGGCTTTTTTTTTTTTTACTAAGGGAAATATGCTGTGGTTTTGGACTTGTTTCTTTGGATTTTTTATGGTTTATTCTGGTGGGTTTTTTGGGTTTTTTTTTGTTTTTTTTGTTGTTTTTTTTTCTTTTCTTTTTTTTTTTACCCCCGGAATAAGTATCAAATCTCAAAGGCAACGTAACTAGATAAAACCAAAGTGCTGCCCCTGCACTCTGTATCAGTTTACATACTGCAGGAATAAATAATTAGAGGGAAGAAGAGGTTTTTGCCTTCTTTACCACTTCCTATATTTTGCATCCAATTTTGGCTACATCAAGACTTGTGGAAGCAGCAAATGTGTGATAATGGAGAAGAATCTGCTCCCAGTTTTCCTGTCCCAGGGGCAGAAACTGAGCTCAGGTAGGATTGTTTCAAGTAATGCTTGGCCAGGGATCAGATAATGTAAGGGATATTTTCTCAGGGCCTCTCTCAGTATGATGGGAATTGTTTCCTCTGGTTATAGGACTCAGTCACTGATTTGTGACAAGACTCTATGATTAGCTCAGGTTTCTTTTTGAGAGGAGATAACATTGGGAAAGTTTAAAATCAATCTTCTTTAGTGCATTACCCATAAGTACTTAGGAAGAATGGGTTTCCTTCCAATTGCATCTTCAAATACAAGAATTTTCTGTGAGGAAAGTGTAAAATCTGTATCTCTGAATGAATACAGAACTCAGGCAGTTTGCCAGCCTCAGCAGGCTTCAGGGGGGCCTTAAATTCACATTTTGGTCCTACAAATTGGAGGGGCCTGCAGAAATTCAGTCTCACTGGGAGGTGATATTAAACAAGCACACAGGTCTCCAGAGACACCTTGAAATCCAGAGGGAATGCACCCATTTGAGTTGGATGGCAGTGCCAGCAGGATGTCTGTCATGAGAAAACTGAAACTTGCCAGATGTTTGCTTCTGAAACACACCCCTAAAACATCAGAATGATGATTGTGTCAGAGCAAAGGCCTTTGCAGCACATGAAACATGCTTTTACCATACAGGTAGAGGTGTTTCAAGAAAGAGCAGCTAATTCAAGTGGGGTAAAGTTGCATTTTCTCATGTTATAGGGAGGATGGCAGTGGAAATGGATGCCCTCTAGAATCAGTCACCGACTAAAAGCCTGTTTTCCATGTATTCTGAGGGGTGTGCTGCTGGTTGGAATAGGACATGTTGGTAATGTGGGGACTAAATGGGGACTGGTGACAAACACTTTGCATATGCTGACTTACAAGTTTAAGGATTTCCATGTCTTGTGGGAGGAAGGGTGTTCTGGCAGAGAAGTTGTGTGTGTCAGCATAAGGATTTTACCCAGAGTATGCTCAGCCTGATTTCAGGGCTTTAGGGTCCCCTGGGCCAATCCCATTTACTTTTTTTCTTTCAGAGTCCCTTTTGTTCTTTCTGTGTATCCAGAAATCTTAGATACTCCAAGTTTAACTGAAGTTGTTCCCTCTGTGTGTGTCCATGAACACTTTCCAGAGCATCTACTCAGTTTTTCTCCCCAGGAGCCCCTTCCCCTCCATCTGTTGCCCCTGTGGTGGCTGCTGTCTCACCCTCTGAGTGCTGTGGTACCATGACAGTCCTTTCTTGGTGTTGATACCATGACTAAAGGCTGGAGCTGTGCTGGCTTTAGCAGTGATGAGATGCCCTGGCAGCATCTGGCTCTTTCCTGGGGTTCCTGCTGCAGGGCTCTGTGGTGGCTGATTCAGTTTGAGGATCAGATTCACATCCCCTTCTGCTGCACCTCTGACAGTCCTGCTGCTCCAGGTCTTCTGTAAGGTAGCTGTGAGCAAGAACACTTTGAGGCACACAAGTGAAATGACTCAGGATCTGTATAAAACCTGAGTGCATTGCCGGGAAGAGGGAAGCTAATGGAAGATGAGTATGCCTCTCAGTGAGTTCAGTGTGCATTTAAAAGGAATGCTATTCAGTTAATTTGTTTTCATGTGTTTTAAACATCTGTGAAGGCATAATGCTACTAGCAGGTATTAAAGTGCTTTCAGTAGCCTGAATTCAGTTATTTAATCCCCTTTATGGAATTTGCAGTGATTTGGTTTAGAACTGTTGACTGGTTTCCAGCAGTGACTGATTTGTTACAATGTGCACATTAGTGTGCATTATTTTGTTGATATATGAGCAAAATAGAAGCTGTTTAATAAAACAGTTTCAGATGTTGAGTCCCTTTAAAATTATTAGTTATTTATTAGTTGAAAAGTGGTAGGAAAATTGTCAAACTGAAGTACAGGCAGAGGGTGGTTCTGCTTGTTTGGTCCTGGTGTTCTGTCAGGATAGCAACAGCTGCATTGCAAATGCAAGTGATGGAAGCAAAGTGTGAAAGTAATATCAATTACAATGGTATGGTGTAGAAACTGATAGTGTGTCTTTATGCTGCTTTTATCTTTGGTTCAGAGGGTCATACACTATCTCTGCAGCTGTGTGTTGAAGAGTTTTGAAATATATTTCAAAACCCTTGGAAAGGGAGTCCTTTGAGTTCATAAGTGTTATTTATTGTGACTGATACAGTGGTTTCTTTCACTATCCAGAGTATAGCTTCAAGAGCAGCTCTGCTATAAAACTTATTTTTCAGTGTTCTGTGTTTTGAAATTATTTTGTTTTCTGGTATTTGATTTAAAACAAGATGAAATCATCCATGACATTGCAATTAAATAATGAGACAGAGAAAGAATAAAGGCAAAATGAGGTAATCAACATGTATAAACAGTTTATCATGCAGGTGTCTTATAGGCACTGACGTGGAGGATTTCTGCTTTGGGTGGCTCAGAAAGAAGGATTGCAAGGTTGAATAGGTCTAGAATTGAGAATGTTCTGTTCAGGTGTGTTTTCCTCTGTAGTGCTTTAATCACAGCCAGCAACCAAATACCTCAAAGCCAATTTCTCCTCCCTCCCAGAGAGCTGAGCTGTCCTGGTCCTGCTCCCTTCCAGCTCCTTGTGCCATTCCACACTGGCAGAGCATGGGAAACTGAAAAGTCCTTAGATTAGGCACTACTTTCTAACAACTAAAACATCAGGATATTATCAAAATTATTCTTATTCAAAATGCAGCACTGTGCAAGCTACTACAGTGAAAATTAACTCTATCCCAGGTGAAGCCAGGACACCCTACAGATGTTCCATGTGACTGCCAGACACTGGGATTTAAAGCACAGCTGTGACACAGATTCAAGAATAATGCTTAATTGCATAAAGAGAGTTTGTGAAAATCAATTTTTGAGGTTTCTGAAGTTCCTAATTACATCAGCAGAACATGGTAGAAAGGTTCACAAGGAAAATAATTCTTTTTATGTACCAGATAATAGATAGAAGTTTGTGTTTTCAGCCCTAGAACTGTACAGTGCACTTAAGGATAAAAGTAAGTTTATAGTGATCTCTTTCACTGCAATATGCAGGAGACCTGGTAGAGAACTCTTCAAAATTAGGAAGGTATATAGTATACAAGAACTAGATTTTTCAGGCTACCTTGAGTGTGGCATTTCTTCCTTTTGAATATTTTGCTTAGCAACTATTTCTTTATATGATTTTGTGGAGGCAATTTAATATTTATGTAATGATGGTGCCCATGGGCTTGATCACAATCAAAGACTTGTTGTACTAACATGCATATCAACACAATTTCTTTGCTGTTAACTGTTTCTCAACTGGAACTTCCAATTCAGTGTCATCATGTTAAAGCTCCAGGGAAAATGTCATGTTACAGCTGTTTTTTAAGTTAAAAAAAACTGCATCATGACTTTTTATAGGGTATTATTTACACTCTGTGGAAGATAATTAGGATACATGAACTTCCCTGAAGATGAAATAAAGGAGTGTTGAAAAGTAAGGTTCCCCATAAGAAGAAAATTACTTTTTTTTTTTTGTCAGGGTTGCATAGGGGAAATTATGGATGAATCTCTGCTTTAAAATCTTTCTTTCCTATAAGATGGTTAACTGGGATATAAAGATTTTCAACAAAATGGTAGTGGTTTGTTTTTTGTTTTTTTTTTTATTTTCCCCCTTTGCCCACTTGGTACAGCATGAGATTGGTATAAAACCATATTACTGCAAGTAGAGAGAAAAAACATGTTTGATCATTATCTACATTCAAAAGCTGGAATTCTTAGCTTTTTGGAAGCAATGTTTAGACAAAATCCCAGGCTGAAGTTTTCAGTACTGATTCTTAGATAATTTCTCTTCATTGGTCAAAGAGAAGAAACAAAAAATCATACCAGGCTTCAAAGATTTAATTTATGAAGAAAAGATTAAGAGGCTGACTGAAAAAGAAGAATATATTTTAAGGGGATTTTAGTGAAATTTATGTATTTGGAGGAGGATGGCTAATGTTAAATCAACTCTTTATTCATGCAGAAAGAAAAAGGGGGAAATTGAAAGATAATAGGAAAGGTTGAGAAAAAGCTTGAGTGAAACATTTTTACACATAAAGCAATAAATGTATGAAAAAAACTTGAAAGTTTATTGAAGTGTATAACATTGATGTATTCTAAAGGTGTTTAGTTTCTGAGAATAAGATATGCAAGTGGAATAGTTCAATAGAAGTGGGGAAAGCATAAATAAGATACCAAGTTTAAGTTGTATTTTTTGTTTGGTTGTTTTTTCTCTACTTTCTTGAAATTTAAGTATTTGAGGTAAGGAAAATTTATTTTAAAGGAAATTACTGTTTTTTGCACTTTCAAAACCTCTTTTAAAGGTGAAGGAAAGATTTGAAAAACTTTGATGCATACTGTTCTTTGAACCTTACCTCTAAATCTTGGTAACTGCCATAAAATATTATGACAAATTATTATACAAAATCCAATGCAATGCATTTAAAGATTTTAAATTAGCTAATTGAGTTTAGTGACTTGCAAGTGTGATGTGAATGGAGTTCAGCCAAAGTTTTCTGTACTGTAATAACATATAGATCCATTACACTGAGAACCACAAAATGCAAACTAAAAACCACAAAATGCAAAGAAAAAACCACAAATGCTTAAAAATAGACTGCAATCAAAACTGTGTTTAAGGAACATACTGAAGTAAGTGGTGGTATTTATATGTGAAATATTATTGGGGGTTTTCTTGTTTCTCTTTTTGGGTGTAGTAACACTGATTTAAAAAACTTGATGTCTTTTTTTTTTTTTTTTTCCACTAGGTAGACCAAGAGAATAATGTAGCTCTCAGTTCATAGCATGATGTTTTGTTAGCCAGGACATGCTGTTTGTATGAGGTGACTGGGATGGGGTGTGTCTGGACAGCAGAGCATGTCTGGGGTCAGACTTTGTGAAGAGATTAATTAAATTTTTAACCTGCTGCCTGATTTGTCTTCCAGGGGCTCATATAATAAGGGTCTTTTCCTATGGAGAATTCTCAGATTACAATCTCATGGTTTTAGACTATTGAAAGGTCCTCAAAATGTTTATCAGCTATTCAGATGTGCTGGAAATCACTAGTTGAGACCAGCATCTTCTAGCCATGGTGTTAATTTTGGCCCAGACTTTACCTTTCCAGCACAGAGTGCTGAGGTAATCCATCATCACTCTAAAGCCAGGGAAATTCAATCCATCACTGCTGGATTCTGATGCAGGGCTGCAAGGGGGATGCAAGTCATCTTCCCAGTAGTAATCAAACAGCTGTGGTACATGCCACTTTAAGCTTCTATCATCCCATAATAGATGGGTTTCTTCTACATGGGAGCCTGCTGCAAAATCTTCTGACAGATGGACTGTCTTGCAGAGGTTTCTTTTTGCAGAATTTAAGGCTGTGAACTAGTTATTGACAAATACTACATCATCAGTTCCAGCTGAAGACACAGACTAATAAGTAGAACATTGGCACTAATCCTTATTTAATCAGCCTTAAAATGGTAATTTCAAATTGATGAGGGCATGGGGAATAGATTTTATACTTTTAAAGTGCTTCTAAAAATACCAGGAATGTGTGTCTACAACCCAAGGATGAAATTAAAGTGCATTCTGCATGTATGGTGAGTGAAGCATGCTACAGCAAGCTGAGGTTGGAGTCATACTGGCACCAAAGAATTTCTTGTTTTAAAAACAATGCATTCCCACTCCAGGTTTCAGTGTCTGAGGGAGCACTGTTGGTTTATTTTTGTTCTGTGGCTTTCTATTATTTACTTAAGCCCCTTTCAGAAGCTGTTAAAGCATGTTAAATCATTAACAAACTTTAATATGAAAAAGCCCCAAAACTATAGCAAGCTAAAGCATCAGAACTCATTAATCTGAATTCTTATGTTTTATATAAGAATTATATATTATATAAGAATTATTTATATTAGGCAGTTATCTGTCTAATGTAGTCTCAGTATTGACAATATTGACAATAATTTCCCAGTTGTCTTTACTATATATTTAGAGAACCTGAGGCTGATAGCTAAACCTTTGATTTTTACAATATAACACAGTGATAACACAATATAACATAGTGATTTCTATAAAGACTTTATTTAATAGTGATACTGGCTATCACTATTAAATATGCCCAGTAAGTATTCAGATGAAAGCAGAATTAATTTGTAGCCACTTTGAGAGTTTCAGCACAAAAAACCACAATGCACAAGGAGATTTGCAGTTCAGGTGGGGTAATACAAATATTCAATAAGCCTTACTGAGTGCATTAGTCTGCAATCATCAGTCTCAATCTATTTTGAAACTAAGGAAAGTAAGCCATGGAACATGTATCAAGCAAGTAAGTGCTTTGGTTGGTTTTTGGAGTTAACTACCTTGATTGTTTTTCAGATGTGAGATTTATTTAAATACAGTTAATTAATCATGTAATGATGGAAAGTAGCTGGAAACAGACCAGGAATGTTCACAGGCACCAAATAAAAGTGCCCACAAACTGTTTAAAGTATGAGAGGTGTCACTGTACAGGCCTGAGCTGTCTGAGTGCAAGAATTCACCTAACTAGAGCAGAAAAACACTCACTCTGGGCTGGCTTGCTCTGGCAAGTGCTGGGGTCAATCCATCCAGGGCTGGAGTCTGTGCCCCTTAAAGAACACTGCTCCTGGCACTGGAATTCTGTCATCTAGGCTGGAACAGCTTGTTACACTGCAGCACAGATCCTTCTGGGCCAAGGATGGAGAATGCAGTGTCTGGAAATTACCTCAGTATTATTTATGTAAAGATAGTTATATGGATAACAGATCATATTACTGTGGGCAATATTTTGCCTGTTCTGTGCAAAAATAAGTAGTAACTTTTGTAACCCTCACATTTAGCAGCAGTTCAAAACAAAGAATTAAGCCAAATAATTTGAAAAAGCAGCAAAAAAATGTGGCTGTATTAATGAACTGAACCCTCTGTTTTCCTTTTAGCTCTTGCTCCAAACCAAGCAAGCAGAGTTAGAGTGTTTTTATAAAGCCTCTGGTAGTTGGTACAGAAAATCTGCTAGAGATCATTCTGCACTCTTAAAATTAAATTTAAACTTTATCTTTTTTTTCTTCAGTGAAATAACCAGTAGATTTACTTGCATAGATTTTTATCTATTTGATAATCTCTTCATCCAGCAGTTCTGCAGTTACTTTACAAACACAAACCAAAAGGAGAAGAGGAAGTGCACCTGAACCTTATTTTCAAAAGATTATACCAGGAATACTGGGAGATAGAGAAAGCCTAAAGCAATTGATGTGACACCTGGGCTACTGAAGATAACCAGAGGAGATAGAGAGGAATGGGTTATGCCCTTTGCTAGGCTATGGAATTCTGAAGGCCTATTATGAGCTTGTGATGTGCCTTTTTCCCTGTCTCTTTTGAAAAACATTTCAAACCCAACATCCAGTATGCACGTAAAAAAACCACAAACTAGGCAATTTCATTTTTTAAAAACTCTTGGGATGTGCTGGATGTGACCACCTTCTTTGGCAGTATTTTGTTGTGAGTAAAAACAGATAAATGTTGGCCACAAACAAATACAAAACCCCTTTGTTGTTGTGAGTGCATATTTTGAAAGTCTTTTAGAAGTACAGCCCTGGTGTTGCCATCTAGACCATCACCATCCCCAGCAATTTCATTTCACCTTCTGCCTCTGATGTCACCTCATGAGAGGAAACCTGAGGCCCTGTGTAATGTTATCCTGCTGAGGGTATTATCCTTGTTTTGTAGAAAACAGGAATTTATACTTTGCTTTCTAATCTTAAAATTGATTGTATGTCCTTCCAAATACTGAATGTAGATCAAATAGCTTATGGAAGCAGAGGGTAAAGAAGTAAAAATGTGATATAACAACCTTGTGTTTTACAGCATGTTACAACTTTAGCAATGGTTCTGGTAGAACATCAGAAAAATAGTGGCAAACCATTCTGAAAATGTTTAAGCACTTAGTGCATAACAAAAAACTGGGAATAAAGAGAAGCTGATTTATAAGAGCAGATCCAGACTTAAAGTGAGAGCAATTTAGGCAAAATATGCATATTGAGTAAGCCTCTAGAACTAACAGATACAAACTATGAAGTATCTTGTAAATCATAGTTTTCCATATTGAAAAAAAAATCAACAATTCAACAAGTGAGTGAACTGTTTGTTCTGGGTCTTTTCTGAAATATGTTGTTGATGAAACTAAGCCTTTACAATATGTTATGCAATATTAATGATTTTTATTTTCTAGGGACAGTTTTCATGAATTTTTTTTTCAGTTGTCATTTCATTTTCCTAACACAGGTATTATAAAATAGGAACTAAAAGTATTTTATAGCCAAAATAGAACAGTTCTAGTGTTTTTTGGTTTTTTTTCTAGCTCTGTTTATTTAAGCCAGAGGACCAGAATTTTACTGAATTGCTTAGGTACAAGAAAGTGTGGTCTACCATGAGCATTGCAGATGTTGGTATTTATCCATCTTCAGTCTGAAAAAATTGAAGTCACATGATGTTGAACACTAAACAAAGAGACCCTGTTACCTCATGCCACACTTCAAGGATGTTATGAAGATTGATTTGTTCATAACAGCCTCCAGTTCCAATATTTGTGTTTTAAAAGGTTGGCTTGAGCTTACAAAAGGAAAATTAGCTTTTTATCAAAGGAAGTATGCTAGAAGCTGTGACAGTTTGCTCACAGAAATTTAGTCCTAGGCTTAGCCATGATCCTACTTTATTGTTTTGTTTAGTTGTTTTTTTTCCCCTGTTTGTTTGTTTTGGGGTTTTTTTGCCAATACCATCCAAGTTAAAACTGTTTCCAAAGGTAGGTTGCTAAAGGTCTGTGGCCTTCAGAGGACACGTTTGAATTCAGTGACAATTTTAAGATCTTGTGTTTTAATTTCTTGAGAGCATCTTTGAGGTAGTAACTCAAGTAGCATGACAAAAATATTTGGGTTTTGTGTTTGAAATAAAAACCAGTATTTGAGGTTTTGTCCTTTGCTACAACCCCTTTTTGTAGCCATTCCAAGTTGTGAAGTAAATTGATCACTTTTCTGTGTGTGTCCAGGCACTGAAAAGACACTGTGTCTCTAATAAAAAAGACAGGAAAGCTCCTTCCAGAGTCTTCAGAGTTACTCTGACATGCCATTTATAAACATTAAGCCTTATTTAGTAGGTCTGAAAGTTCAAGCTTTTGAGAAAGCTTCCAAATTGCTTCCATGCCTAACTCATGAAAGGCTTCTTATATTCTAGAACAGATAAGGCAGCTGCAAGAAGGGTAGCACAGTTCCTGCTAGCAGGGGGAAGGGTTTTATTCCAGATAATGTACTTTGTGGGAGCTGCCAGAGATCTGGCTCTCCCTCCATCAGGAAATATCTCCATCAAGATAAGATTGTGATAGACTCTGAGCCTGCCAGGGGAAGGCTGCTGGCTCTCATTGTTCATCTTTAAAAAGAATAACTTCTATAATATAGCTGCAAATATTTCACATTAGCTATCAGAGGGCAATAGTTGCTCTATTTAATGTGACTTTTTGCTGCAATTTCCCTGTTATCACTGTGAAAGTCAGCAGTCAAATTCATTGAAAATTTCCATGTCTTCATAATGTCTTAAGAGGGAGCCAAGAAGCTGGAGAGGTTCTTTACCAGCTTTGGTGGGGGTGTGTTTATAATCTTAAAAGTAAATTCAGAGAAGCTACTAATGTCTTCTGCAGGAATCCTTTAATGTTAACAAAGTTTGCTCCTGCCTCCTCTAAGCTCTCATTGTTTGGTTCAGCTGTGTTTTGAGAACTCTGCTATGACAAATCTAGACAAGGAAGTCTGAAAAATACTAATGAGTCCTGCTTATCCATACTGAGGATAGTTTAAATTCAGATGAAAATATCTGCACTAAGTTTGAGTGGTAAATAAATTCACTTCTCCTAAGCACACTTGCTTCCAGCTCCTGCCTGATGAAGTAAAATTTGGATAACAGATGAAATATAAGTGCAGGGATGGCTTGTTAAAGCAGCATTCATCTCAGGTGTCAGTGTAATTAATAGTCTAAAGCCTTCACTTTCATGTAAGGCATGCATGTCTTCAGCTGATATGTTAGCTCTAATGGCATAAAGAACTCTCAGTAATTAGAGGGGGTGAAACTTGAGCATTCTGGAAAATGAATTTGGTTTGTATAGAAACTCTTGTCTCTTCCTGAGGCTTATTTTCTATGCTGATTCATATAAGCATGTGTTCCTGTTGCAAAAGGTGGAGATTGGTTAATTTGTTTTACTGATGCTTTAAAGTTTATATCATCCTTCTTCATGAGCACCACCCAGTATCTATATAACCATATATATTATATAACTGGGAATTTTTTATTTTATTTTTATTTTTAATTTTTTTTTTTTTTTTTAAATCCAAGTCTCTCAGTATACTGGAAACTGTCTCGGCAAGATCTCAAATAGGAAAAATGATTTTGCAGAATTTCCATTTAGTGTTTCTAATTTTCTTTGGCAGGTCCTGCCCAAAATCTCCTCAAGCCCTCTGACACTTGGGCTGTTTATACCACTGCAACTGTATTAAGATTGTGGAGGAAGTGCCAGTAGTTGCACTGTAATTAAACCTGCATATAAAGTAAGAAAAGGTTGGAGAGGGGAGAGAGAAATTTTGGATGAGAACTCAAATGGGAAAAAGTTATTTTTAATATTTTTTTAGTCATTTATTTATGCCTTCTGTGAAATAAAGGAGGAAGAGGGAATTAACTTCTACAGCATGCTGTTTGATGAGCTGGTATTTCAGTGCTGGATTCCCTTTCTGACCCTTTTCCTGGTCACACAGCAAATCTCTGACTGCTACATGTTCCTTCAGACTTGCATACCAAATTGGTGATGACATTTTATCTGAATGATGGAAGTTAGGGAGAAAAATTCATAGAGAAAACTGATGATTGTGTGTGTCTGTCACACAACCACTGACTTTTCTTTCCCAGAGTCACTGTGTTGGGTTTTCTTTACACTTCTTAACTAGAGTAGCTTTCTGAGATGCAAGACTGAGGACTGGGATGAGCTGCCAGATACTTGACAGCTCTTGAGGGAGAAAATGAGAACTGCAAAAGAGGAGGAGGAGAAAGATCCAACTTTGCATGGTCTATAAGTCCTCTGTAAATATATGTTTAAAATTTGGTATTTTTGCTCCATTCTGACTAATATCCAGTTTAGATTTCAGAAAATTAATATCCTCATTATTAAGATAATTTAACAGGGTATGGAGAAACTTGAGGCATTGGAAATCTTGTGAGCAGCAACCTGTTGGTAGCCTAGTGCCTGGTTATTTCTCTCTGGCTATTACTCTTGCTTGTACAGGATGTGGAAAATGTGCATGGTGGAAATTATATTCCAAAAAGGGAGAGCCATTTATTAAGCTCAAGTTTTAAATAACTTTATGCATTTAAACAAAGGAAAACTTTCTTTATTTAAAGAAAAGGAACAAAAATATTGTTATTTAGTGTATTATATTAGCCCTTGGCATTCCTATTAAGTCACTGCTTTGAAGGTCTAAAGAGCTGTCATATCCATTTTCTTCATTAGCAATCTTTGGTCTTTTTCAGTCTTAGCAGTGTTTAGTATGTGTATATGAATAAATATTGTGTGTATATATTGTGCATGCATACAAGTTTTAGAAAGTCCAAATTTAAGTGCTAAAATGGAAAACAAACAGACAAAAAATCTAGTGCCAATAAAATGCACAAACCCCAACATTATCTCTACTAGGAGATGGATATTAGTTTATTAAATTGTTGGGGTCTGTAAACCTTTTTCTGACCTCCTCTGAGAATCAAGTTTGAGGTGGGGCTTTGTGTTCATCCATGTGGGATTACAATTTTTTCATAAAATCAGAGTTGTGAAGGATGATTTTCATGGCAGAACAGCAAGAAGACAAGAAAATGATATGTAGTTAACCAAAGGGACAGTAGTAAAAAGCTCGTTCTGAATGCTCCAGCTAAGAATATATCTTAACCCCAAAGGGTTCCTTTCTCCTTCTCCTCCCCTGAAACTGCTTTTTCATGTTATCTCTGCCTCAAACCTCTTATCTCTGCTGCTTAAGCTTCAGCATGGAAATTACAAAAAGGCAGGAAGCTGTGCCTGTAGAAACTTGAAAAGAAGTGTAAGAGAATGAGACTAATGCAGTCATAGGGATAAAAAGGAATTATTTCTTGGAGGAGTGACTCCCTGCCCCCATGTTTATTATTTATTTTTAGAGGATGCAATAACTTACTGGTGAATTTGATGAGTTTTATTATCTAAGACTTAAACCTGACTATTTATGACTTTCAATAATGTTATATTAGAGTTTGTGGTGTTTTAATGAGGAATGCATTTCCTTTTCCCCAGATAAAAAAGATGTTACATCTGTGTGTGCTCTTAATATTAAGAACTTGTTGACAGTTGAAAGTCAGAAAGTCTAAATCCAGAGGGTTTTTTTATTTTTATCTTGTTTGTCTGGGGAAAAAAGTAGTACTTTGCTTAGTTTATGTGCAGATCATCACTGCAGAACTTAGTTATCCTCCTGCAATGCAGCAGAAGTAAATAAGACCTTGTGTAGTCCATGGTATTAAAACACTCATTTGCATCTTTTGAGGATAGCACAAAAAATTGTGCAAGATGAGCTGAATTACAAAGTAAAAAATGGTTTCCATTTTAGTATAAGAGTTATGCTTGATCCTGTTTTTAATGCAACTGCTAATATGATCATTGCTTTTAGATAACTCAAGTTCTAAATTTGTAAATATATAATGACTATGAACAGATAACCAGATATTTACTGTTAGATTTATCTAAGAGTGGTATTTCAAAAGGAATAATCTGATTCTTTTAAAATTGCTGTTTAATTTAACTAGTTTGTGATTGTTCACCCACCTCTTCCATATAATGATCATGGGAAAAGTGTTAATCTTTTTTTTTTTTCCCATCTACCTAGTTGCAGGAAAGGAAAGATTTTGCTAAATGAAAATCTTTTCTATTCTAAAAAACACTCATCTATTGTGTGTTAAGTGCATGTAAAATATGTAGAGTTCTGCATACAAAGACAATAAAGAACAACAAAGACAACAACATAAAAAAGATTACATAACAATAACTTAGGATTTCAGTAACTCTCCTTAAGAAAGAAAAAAAAAAATAAACAAAACAAAAATTGCAAGCAGTTAGAAATGGAAATGAAAACTTGGTAGTCTCACTGCATTTGAGAGTTCTTAATAATGAATGGTAAACTGTGCTTTTCCATTAATTGCAAAATAAACTTAATTTAAACGTCTGTTCCAGGAGGTGAATTTGTAATTTGTAATGAATGATGTCATCACTCAAAAAGAAAGTATTACTTTGAATCTTCTTTCTGGAATCATCTTCTCCAGGCAATCCCAGCTTGAGAAAACTTGTTTATTTTGCTGACAGAGTATTTTGAGAGGGCAGTGAAATGAGAAGGAGCAAATATCAACACAGAGATAAAATGTTTGCTTCAGTCTGTGGTCTGCAATAGCCACAACCCAAATTTTGTGTTGTTGAAATTAAAATGAAGATTTTCTTTACTGGATGGATCTCTATTAGTGGAAGAAACAATAGAATATATTTTAACAACAAAAGTATCTCAAAGGATTTTTAATGGGATCATATTCGAAGATCCTGGTAGTTCTCCAGTCTTTAAAGAAAAACCAGCATTAAAAGTGTGTTTGGCAGGAGAAATATGGCCTGTATTCAAATTTTGAGTTTGCTCAGCAAATGATCTATTATATAATTTCTTTCAATAAGATCAAGGAAATTAAGTGTGAAGTTATTGGAATATCACATACCATGGGTATAAAACAGGTACAATAACCATATTAATATACTGACTTACATCAAAACAAAAATGTGGCAAATTTAAAAGTTTTTAATTTTGACACATCAAAAGCCTTTTCATCCCCAGTAATTGTTGTTTCCTGCTTTGCACTAATCATCACTTCCACAGCATTTTAAAATGCATTATTCTTTCTTTTGAAAAAAGCTTAAAATAATAGTAGCCAGCAGATATTAATATAATTGCAAGTGTCAGTCATCTCATCATGTGTATCAAATGCATTCTGAATTCAGAACAGTGTTTTGAAGTTTTAGATTTAATTCTCCTGTGTCTTTTTTCTTGCTGCAGTTATGCTGAACCCAGCTACCTTATACAGGGTTCAGAATTTCTATATTGTTGGATCCACAATGTGCTTAAAAACCAACAAAACTGTTGCAGAAGATGAAAACTATTATTGAGCAAGTAGCAACCTTTGGCAAATTAATAGAATATCAAAAATGTACCAGATGTTAATTAATAACCTGGACTACTCTGCAGAATAGCTTGTAAATAGGGAAAAAAATTAAAAATCTGCATTTTCTTTTTAAGCTTTAAAATTAACTGAAAGAGAGAGGAGGGGAAGAGAGAAAAAAGTCCATTTAATCTAGTTTCTTTCATCTTTGTTTAGGAAAGTTTCTATTTCTTCAGATTGTGAGGGATGGCAATGGTACTGGGGATGGCAGTGGGACTAGGAAACAAGCCTAGACTCGAGGGCAAAATCAAATACAGATTAGTAAGAATAAATATATCTAAAAAGGGGAATTTTAAAATCATCACACATATCTCTAATATTGTGTCAGGAAAATGGAGATTTGTTAAAAATTTATCCTTTTTTTAATATGGTGCTCAGACTTTGTCCTTTTTTTTCCATATTTTGTTTTTCTTTTAAGGGTTTTATTAAATAAAAATAATAATAGACAGTGGGTATTTTTTGAAATGGCAATTTTCATCATGTGAAAGTTAAATATATTAATTTAGCCTGATAACAAAGTGTCTGTACAGCACACTGCCCACAGGGAGACCAGCTGCCACATGAATTATCTGTCTCTCTTTGCCTCTTCTGGGGAAAGCAAAGCTGTTCTATGACTGGTGGAGAAGTCTGAAAAGATTTTATCTCCAGTTCAATGAGCAGTTCTCAGTCTTGAAATGGCAGTCTCAGATATAAGTGATGATCTTGCAAAGTTTGGGTGGGGTTTATGTAAAATTTTCCTGAAAATTATTTTCTTCAAATTGGGAATCCAGAGAAATGTGCCAGTAGTATAGGGAGCAATAGAAGTACAAGACAAATATTTAAAGCAAAAAAGATATTTTGTGTTTCTCTCAGAAAGTGTCTTTCTTTTCTGAGGGAGATTAGTTCCTAAGAAATAGGGTTTTATGCACTTTCAAAATACTGAAGAAATAATCTGCTGTCCAGCCAGTGACTGCCATGTAAGACTGCCATATATAGATGGAAAAATGCAGCTATAAAGGAGTTATTTCAGTAAACCTATATATATATAATGCAAATATGTAGGAAACAGCGTAGTATATGGCAGAGGAAGAACACAGAATTTTTCCCATGCCTATCCATTTGGATCTAAAGTAAGCTGATTCTCTTGTTTGCTCAGTCCTATGGTAATCCTAGAGACTTTCACTGCCTGCCTTATGGAAAAGTTATTTTCTTTAAGTTAGTTATGTAATGTAATGTGGTTTGAATGAGTGTTTGTTTTTAAAACAGTCTGGGAAATGCATGAGCCAGAGGATCTATTACTGTCAGACAAAAAGGTGAGAGGTCTTCAAAAGCAGTGCCCAGAATGCCATGAAAGCAGCCAAAGCACAAAATTTGTATATCTGAGTGTGGCTGAGGAGAAAGGAATCATTATTTGGGTTCTGTTTGAAAGCAGCTGCCTCACAGGTCAGTGCAAACATCCCAGGTAGAAAATCAGCTCCTGTCTAACCAGGGCATGTGTTGGAACCTCTCTTCCAGTGGGTGTTCCGTGGATATAGAAATTTCTATGTCAGAGGAAGGAGATTTAGTAAGAAAAAACACTTCCATAGGAATACAGTTTCTCTCTACAAGGAAAACTTGTTTAAAGAGTAGTTCTGTGTGGCATTACATAGGGAAGTGGGCTCATTTAGCTGCCTTTAGAATTCTGTAGATGAAAAAATAGTCCATGCTCTTCTAACACAGGAAATAATAAAAAATGCAAGTCATTTCTCTTTTTCTTAAATTTGGTGAAGGGGAGCTTGGACTGAATTTGTATTTCTTCTTTTTAATTTTGCACATTTGACTTGTTTTAATTAAATTTCTGATAAATTTCATCCTATCAGTTTGTTGGTGGAACATAGTTTGTATTCTAGAATGATCACCTGCAGGCATGTGGGAGATTTTCTTTTTTTAATATTCTTCCAGCCCAGTGTGGATTTAAAAGCACTACACTGTGTTCTGTTTTAGATCACAGGAGCAGTAAATTACTTTTAAGTTCATGCTGGACACTAGTTTGTTTTTTCACCTTAAAAATGCTTACTTTATGTGCTTTAGGAAATCAGAAAATACTTCCAGTGAAATCATGTTCTGTGTCTGATGATTTTTTTTTCCCCCTTTTCTCATTATTTTTACCTATTCATTAAAATCACCAGCTGGGTAGCTTCTTTAATTTACTTCTGAATCTCTTTGGAAAGCTCTTTTAACAGTAATACTTCACCTCATGCATATATAAAACCAGCTGCTGACCAGAGAGCAGCTTATGGCTGACAGAGTGTCAGCCTTATGTGCAACACCTGCCTCAGCTTTTTATGTGCTGTAAACAACAAGGTGAGAAATAAGCACACTATGGAGCAATTGAAATGCAGAAGGAATTCTAATGCAGAGCCAATGTGGATAGCTCAGTTTGGGGAAAAAAAAAACCCCAAAAAAACATAGGTGCAGAATAAGTTGGTAAAAACAAAAGGAATGTTTTGTGCCTTCTCCACCTGTGTTTTCCACTGTAGTTGCAAAGTTAGTTTACTACATCTTTTAATCTTTATATATAGGTAGAAGATAATCTAAAATTCTTCTTTCTAAGAACAAATGCTCCTGGTATTCCTTGTAAGTCTGTTTCTATTATTTGAGCTTTATTCCAAACTCTTCCTGAATCACAAAAAGAAAGGTTTGGATGGGGCTTAAGTGTTTACTTATCTTAACCCCCTACATAAACATGGAACTTCTATATTGGTTGTCAAGAACATTCAGTAAGAGAGATTGTGCAGTGGGTTGAGATCATCTCTTTGATTGCTTTAGTTCTTTTATAAATGGATTTTCCTTCTCATGTCTTCCAGACTGTCAAAAGGGAATCTTTTATTGCAAACCAAGTCCATCTCTTTGTGCCCTCCAAGAGAGAAAGGGCAAAGAGTTGAACAACTGTCTCACAACTATTTGTGTATCAGGAACCTTTGAGTCCAAAAAGGAAATATTTTATGAGACCCACACATGCTAAAAATGGGGTTTCCTTTACCTTTTCCTGAAAATCATACATTTTGACACGTGTCTAATTTTAAAGTTTTTTCATATGTAGGTTCACATTTGAGTTTAGATAGTGCTGTGTTCTCCAAGGAGTACCATGTAAAATAAATATCTGCTGTGTTGGTCAACACATGACAAAATTAAAGGGTTTTGTACATGTTGTGCTGCTCATGGCAGTGGACAGTCAGCAATCCATAGAATAAAGAATATTCAAGGCTGACTCCTACCTTGAGAATCCTTCAGTAATTTTGTTGTGAGTGGTGCAAGTGCCAGCCTACTGAATTTGAAATTTCTTGTTTGAAGAAATGTTAGTTGCTGTTTCAGTATGCTCAATTCCAAACTTTAACTGCCTGATTAAAAGTGCACTGTGTGTATAGCATGGATTTATATCCACAAATATCTTGCCTATTTTTCCACCAATTTCTATTATTGCAATTCCTTTGTTTTTCTTCTGTCTGCAAAGCATTTGTCTAATTATGCTTTTTTGGAGGCAGTGCTGGGAGTTGTTTTTTTTTCTATATACAGATGCCACTTTTGTGTAAGTTCTAGGAGCCTCCTTAAAATAAATATAATTTGTTATAATTTTTTTCTTCATACATATATGTACCTCCTGTGCCATTGGGCCAGATTTCTCTTTTGAATTAATTTCTGTATGAGAATCATCATTCAGGCTTTCAGTATAATGGGGACAGCACCAAAATCAGTGATGTATTGCTAGTTAGAAGGTAGTATGACCTATCCAGCTGTTGCATGTCTAAGCAGTTAAAATTAGCCCCTGTCTGGCCATTTTGGCAGGTGTATGGAAATTACAAAGCAGGTTCAGACTCTTTCTGGGTCTGTGGTAGAACTTCTCATCTTGTGACAATATTGCAGACTGTCACTGATGCTTACATTTCTTTTTGTATCACTGGAGAGGCCAGGGTAAAGAGAACAGATTATTAATTTAAGGAATTTATTTATATGCAATCTAATTAGCTGCTATTTCTTACTGAAACCTCAGTACCTCAAATAAACATGATTGGAAAGGCACTTAAGGAAAGGTTGTAAGATTTCTTAGTGCCTCTGCTGAAATCTAAAAACTCTCTTCAGTGTGAAAGTTGCCTCATTTCTGACAAAAATCAGGCATTTCACATTTTATTGTTTGTAATATATTCATTTTTCCACTGAAGCATTTTGTGTCAGTACCAGCTTAAGCATTTTTGGACACAAAAACCCTTGAAGAACTTGGGAAGCATAGGGCTTTCAGAACTTTCACTGATTCTATTTTTCATGTAATTTGTGTTATCTCCAGATATTTGCTAATGAAAGTTCTCAAATAGTTTGTGAGGGCCTGAAAAGCTCTTAGAATTTTTCAGTGTGGCAATCATTATTTCAAGGTTAAGAAATATGCAATGGCAAAAAAAAACAAACATTACAAAATACACCCAATAGCACCTTTTCCTTTCACTGTTAGGGTAATTAGAACATTTTGCATGGTGCTTCATATTTTAGCAAAACATGTCCTTATATTTTCTCCTATAAAATGTTATAAGTCTGTCTTAATAATTTTATCTCCAAATCTAACAGGTTTTAGTGTACATTTCTCTAATGAGTTGCAAAAATCTGTCACCTGCTTTTCTTCTATTACAGCACAGGCTTTGTATAAAATTCAGGTAAGCCTTCCACCTCTCCACTGAAGATTTTCTTGGACCTGAAGTAACCAAGAAGTTCTTTCATTACTTCAGAATCCTGTTGATCATCAGGCTCTGTTTTCCTTTGCCTTGTAGGGATTTGCTATTTTGTTAGGGTGACACAGTAATGAGAGAACATTTTCACTTTTAACTGCATTGTGTGTATTTGTACAGAATCAACATTACTATTTCTAGTAATAAAGTTTTTTCTTTCAATCCTTTTAAAATTTGAGCCTGTTTTGCCTTCCTCCTAAATCCTCTCTCACAGCAGGAAATGAGTGAATAATTCTAGTGGGTGCACTGGCAATTTAGCCAATGCTAAAGCCACAAAAAATATGTAAATGAAAACTTCACAGAGATTTTGATTTTTGTTTAATTTAATCTATTCATCAGTTTTATTGAAAGTAATATAAAATGACAATTAATTTTATCATATGTGGCTAATATGTAACTCAACTGTCAAGCACCCACAGAGATTCTTTTGGGTGTTCAGCTGTCATGTGTAATTTATAATACAGTTTTGTTGCATGAGAGAGGCAAATTTAAAGCTGAGTGTATTTGTTTTTGTTTCTCTGAATGGAGAGGAAGGATGTGATAACAGTCTCTTTAAAAACTGGATTTTCATATATTTGCTTTGATAATATTGACCTCTATAATGACAAAAAAAAGGACTCTTGCAAAAACATTCCCTGAGATGCCTGTTACATGCCTGCTGTTGGGAAGAAGAGGTCAGAAACAGCAGAAGGGATCAGATCCTATCAAAGCAGCAGCTCACCCAGTGAAATAATGATAAATGCAGTAATTCATGTCATTCACTGATAGTTGTATCTCTTAGTAGGTTTTCCCAGGTGTCCCCTCCTATACTTAGTACTCCAAATATTGACTTAAACAGTATAATTTATGATCAAAGGAAATAAATCTCAGTGGAATAAATCTAATATGTCACCCATGAAGGGTAATCATCTTTCATCTTCTCAGCTATTGTTCAATCCTAGATTTCTTTCTTCTCACACTTATGAAGTAACAGATGCTACTTTTGCTATTTCTATATACTGTAAACTAAATGTCAGGTTTTTTTAAACATATTGAAATTATGTTGAATAAGGAGAACTGATAGTAGAACTTTTAAAACTAGTTTATTTTTACGACCAACCAGTATTATTTATAATGTTTTTTGTTTTGCTTTCTAGACAACTTTTCAACACAAATAAACTAGACTCTCATAATAATGTATTTCAAGGTTTTTTTGGTACCTCCTTCCTTTCTTGTGATTTTAACAATTTATCCAAACTCAAGAACAATGCAGAAATAGCATGAGTAGCAAACCCTTTATTTGGATGTGGTGATCTCTCAGCTGACTTGCTGGGGCTTTTTGGCTGAAGTGCTGTGCAAAAGATAATGAGATATTAAAAAAGTATTTAAAGAAAAGTCTTGTGCCCTTAAGCTCCAAACTTCCTGTTGCTCTTCAGGTGAGTCAAACATGGGTTATCAAACTCTTATTGCCAAACATCTTAAACAGGCTGTGCTTGCCTCATTTCTACATGAAACTTTTCCTGTCCTGCAGAAAAACTTTAACTCCCACCAGAACTTACAGGGAGACAGGAAAGAACTTTGATGCTGCTTGGAGCTTTTCCTGCTTCTTGTCTTTCAGTAAATGCTGTGCATCTATCTTTAATTGCCTGCCTGATGCTTTTTCCATAGACAATTCATTCCCTTACTAGCCTGGCTATTTGAAGATGATGATTTTAAAATGGTATAATTTTCTCATAAAACCTTAAAGCTATAATGATTGTTTTTGTTAATTTATCTAAAATATCTGAACACCAGTTTCCTATATGAAACTATGTCAATGTAAAGGAGCATTTTCTCCTGAGACACGTATTTTTTTGAAACATTTGTAAGAAGAAAAGCAACTTCAACTTTGGGCTGATATACTCTTTGTTCTTAATAAACTATTACACACCAGAGTAGGTTGACATTGCATAAATTCTACCAGCCAGAGAGACAAATTAGTGAAAAATATAAATAACTGAATTATGAACTAAGAAACTACATTTCTCCTTTCAAAACATTCCTTATAAGCAGGAAGATTTTATTGAGCTCACACCACATGTGTTCCTGGAATGACAAGTTTAGCATCTGAGTGATGGCTGCCCTGACCCTCCATAGATGCTCTAAAACATCTTTGCTTCTTAAACAATAAAACAAACAAGAAGCCCCAAACCCATCCAAAACAAAAAACAAAAACACAAAAAAACCCAACAAACAAACAAGAAAATCCCAAACAAACAAACAAAAAAAAAAAAACCAAAAAACCAAAAAAACCACCAAAACTAGAAAGAAATAATGGTTATGCCCCAGTTTTAGAGAAGTAAGATGTAGCCTTTCTTTAGCAATATTTGCATTGAAAGGTTTTTTATTTGAAAACTTTTATGTCAGGTTAGTCAGATTTTTAAATTACGTATTTGCATTATTATTCAGAATGAAAACACTGACATCATAAATCATTAATTGAATCTGAAAGGTTTTTTCAGTTGTTTATCCCAAATGTAAAGGGAAAAAATGAGGATACTTTTGATAGAATGGTAATATTGGGTTGATATTCATATTATATTTTATGAAGGCAATTAATACCTTAAAATTGAAAGTACAGATTCCTGTGAGATTTCCAGGATAGATTACTGATGTTCAATGTTAAAATGAGATTTCAGCTTGCATCTTTGTTTATGTAGTTTGGTTTTTTTTTTTCCTTTTTATCCATTTATAACCTATTTGTAATTTGTATTCTGTATTCTCTCAGAAGTGTCTCCTGTCTGTATTTTCAACAATGTTTACCTTGGGTGATCTTCACTTAAAACTTCTACATTCTTGCAGATAAAAATCAGTGAAGCAGAATTTTTTATAACTTCTGATTTGCTGCCACTAACTACAGAATGAAGAAACCTTTCCATTCTCTTGATTTATGTCTTAAAAATTATTCATATGTTTTGTGTACAGAGTAATAATTACAGCAGGTTTCAACTCAGAATATCTTCACACATGTTAATTAGGACAATTATTTTACTGCAGTATGATTACTCAGACCTTTATGTGTCTGTTAAATGAAGAGCAAAGATGTGGCATTTTTGTGAAGTTAAAATATTTGTGGTGATTTCCAATAATATTTTTGATCAGGACTTAATTAAACGATTGGATTGTTTTGACATGAGGCATCTTGCTAGATACTTGAAAGATTATGGATGTGAGCAAGCAATTAATACAGCTGCTAAGAACTGGGTGACTTTCCATGTTAACAAGTGTGTTAAAAATTAATTTGGAAAGGAGGTGAAGATCTGTTTGAGGAGGAGATCCTTAGCTTGCTTTCAATATCACAGCATCATGTTCTGCCACACTACAGAACAGGTAAACAAGAGCAGAATGAGATCTGATTGGAAAATAACTGCTTCACTAGAAGCAAAAGTATTTAGAATTTTCTCCCTAATTTCCTGCTACATTGAACCTGTGATTTCTGAGTAGAATTACCATATGTGGAACAAAAACCCACAACCCAGTAAAGGGTGTAAAGATTGTTAATTTACCTCCTTTCAAATCCTGTTCGTAACTTTGTTCTTACCAATTTGTTTGCTATTGGGCAAAATATTTCTTTGTGTCTTCCTAACATTTTTCAACTCCATGCTCTGTTCCTGAAGTGAAATGTTACAGAGCAGTTTTAGAGGCTTTGTATGAATTTCTTGTACACCTGTGGCTGTATATTACCAATATATCTCTTAAACTAGAAAGCTTCTGTTTGCTTAGTTTAGGCTGTTGATGTGAAATTGGCTTTTAACTAACTCTGATTTTGACAAAGATTCATTGGGAAACAAGGATTTCAATTCGAGAAATTGAAAAAGTCACTTTGCCTCAAAGGATGTGCAAGTATTTAATGGAGAGCAATGTGAAAAAGTACCTGAGGCACTGAAAAATTTTTTTTTTTTTTAAATGCAGGTGAACTCTCAGAACCACCAGAAATACTCATCCAACAAATCCATCAATAAATGCGCAGTAATGTTAAAAAACCAGTTCCATTATGATTTTTATGACCACAGATGAATAAAAATTAAATTTTTAGCAAACTTTTAGTCACTACAGTTTGGTGGTTAATAAGTAGAGTATTCATTTGAAGGTAAGGGGATGATTGCAAGCTTCATTACTTCTAAATTTCCTATGAAATCTGATGTATAATTCATTATAAAGTCTGCAGTTCATATCTTGCCTTAGCATAATTTCTTTGTTCTTCACAAGTAAGCTTGTCAACATCCTGATTCCTCACTTCATTTATGATTTTTTTATTAAAATATAGATATTAATCATTCCAGTGATTTGTTATGTGAACTGGCAGAGGCAATTATTGGAGCAATGGCTAGAATGAGGACTGAGAGAACTGATTTTTCTCAACAAATATATTTAATTGAGTGGGAAAACTTATTTCCCCAAGAAATACAACCAGTGTTTTTCTGTTTTATTCTGGGCTTCTACAAGAAAAAAATTATAAACCCTGTTACTGGTTTTACTGGTTTGGCACCAGATTTTCTTTAGTCTTTTTAAAATTTCTTCACAGAGTACATCCTGGTTTTTCAGAACACATTCATTGTTTTGCAAAGAAGGAATTAAGTTGCAGAGACCAAATAGATGGATTGAGTAAAACCACTGGTGTTGGGCACTTGATCACTTAATACTCAAACTGAATTGTAGAGTTGTTTTCCTCTTTGATGGACAAGAGTGGTAGTGTTCTAATTTCAGACAGATACAATCTTTAGTTTTGTTTCCTTGACCTTTGAAAAGTAGCTGGTTTAATAGATATCATCTCAACTGTATATTTCAAGTGCTTTGAAAACTCTCTCTCTCTCTCTCTGGGAAATTTTCTTCCTCAAGTTTTACTTCAGTAAGCATTAAGTTTTTAAGTTATACTTTCAAGTGTATATCTAATTTATACTATAGCTATAACTTAAATTTGAAAGACACATTTTTCCAGTAGTTGGTGTTGACTTGAGAGTTAAGGTGAAGGCAGAATGTTTCATCAATAGAATCACTGCAGGACTTTATGGGAATTATATTTCTTGAAGAGCAGGGCTGGCAAAAAGAAGCCAGTGCTTTCTCTTGTGGATTCCATTGAAATGCCTGAATAATTTTCTGACTGTGCTTTTGGAATAACTGCCAAAATCACAAATAGCCAAGTTTAGACTGTGCCTGTGATAGCTGCAAAATTAAAGATTAGGTATTGGTTCCAATGTCCTTTATTCTTGTGTTTTTAAGGATGTTTTAGAAAGCTTCTTGTGTTTCTGTTGTAAACATAAGGAAACACACTTTTGTTTAAAAATAAGTGTCATATTCAATACTCTCAATGGACAACACCAATAATCTTGTATCAGAGGGAAGATGTTTAATCCATTTTGTTTGCACTTGAAACTAGGATATAGCTTGTGTTTTTGTTGTAGAGTATAATAGAGGATATGTCAAATGTCACAAAAGTCTGCATTTTCATATTTTGGAAGGTTTCAGAGTTGACATTATTAGTTTCTTGTCCTAAATTCAATTTCAGGAAAATTAAGAATGCATTTTATGCATAATTATTTTACAGAGAAAAAAAATGTACAGAATGAACTTGCTGTGATTTCATGGCAGCTGGTAAAGAGAATTGAGAATTCCTAACCTTTTAGATTTTGATTTTTATTAACATATAACAAATGCTGTATTGCTGAAGCTACAATTATAATTATTTTCTATAATTATTATACTAATGATGAATTTGTAAAACTTTTGACAGTAATAATAGTTATGAGTAATCATTCATTTTTGTAATGAGAGACTGTAGAGCAATGGTGATACTCAAAATTGAAAATCTATTATACCAATATTTGGTGGCACTGTTAGTGTCTTTAATATTTACCTTCTTCTGTCAAAACCTGTCCACTTCTAATGTTCCAGCATTCAACTGAAAATCAGAATGGATAGCTGAGTGGAGAAAAACAGAGTTAATAGCAATTCAATTAAATCAGCAACTTTAAAGAAATTATTATAGAGACAAAGATTATAGACAGTAGAGACACTTTTTATCTCCCAATATCAGCTATTTTTCTTTGCTAGTTAGAGCTGGCTGGAGAATTTATTTCAGGATCTAAAAAAATCATTCAAGTTTTTAGCAAAGCCTTGCCATTTGAATTTCTTCATCAAATGATTTATAAATGAAATATTTCAAATTTCTTTGCAAAGAATCATAGTAAAATTTTTGGGCTTAATATCATCTTTCAAAAGTCTATAATATAAGAACAAAAGCTCCAAGTAAAATGTTTTTGACAGGCTCTGAGTGTGTTTTTTTTCTTTGAAATGTGTTTTCTCGAAAATCAACCCATTTATTCTTTTAATTTAAGCTGCACTTTATTTAAGACTGTGCCTCAGTTGTTTCTGGCTCCTTTTTTCTGTCCTGGTATCTTCAGCAGGGTATTTAGACCGCAGTGTTTTTTAGTAAATCGGGTGTAAATGACTTGGTGTGTCCCTTTCCCTGTCCAGGGGGAGTGGTGCCACCTTGTACCACTCCATCCTTTCCTGATTCCCCACTGCTGTGGTTCTGCTCTGCCTTGGTGCAGACCTGCAGGTCTGCAAGGGTGAACTGGAAAGGAAGGAGGCAAGCTGTGCTTCAGGATTTCACTGAACACATTCTGTTCCCTTCTCTGCAACGCCTCCCAAATGTTTTTAAGCAGTCCTCAGAGCTGCTGTTTATTCTCTGTGCTGCTTCCCTGCTCCTGCTTTCCCCAGGTGCTGTGTTGGAATAGAAGGGAGTCTGCATTGCACAAGGAGCTGCATGTAATGCATGGCTGGGGCAGATGGGGATTGCAGTGATGATCCCTGAAGACATTGGGTGGCTTGAATAATGCCAGGCTGGTGGCTGCATCAAATGTGAGCCACAGGAAGCACAAACAAGGATACAGGGGCTACACTGTGGTCTTACTGCACCTGGTTGGACATCAGGAAAGAGTTCTTCACTGGAAGAGTGGTTGGGCACTGGGATTGCCTGCCCAGGGAGGTGCTGGAGGCACCATCTCTGGATGTGTTAGAAACAGACTGGATGTGGCACTCAGTGCCATGGTTTAGTTGATGAGGAGGTCTTAGGTCATAGGTTGGACTTGATGATCTCAAAGGTCTTTTCCAGCCTTTTCTCTGATTCTTTTGTAGGGAAGGAATCTTGCAGGGATGTGCCTAATCTGAGTTTTGTCTATTAAAACATGTTTGGACTTCACTCTGTTCAGAAACTGCTGGTATGGTAGCTGTAAGGATATATTTTTCAGGGCATTAACTTTGATCTATCCCTTAGTGAAACTCATGTAGGAAGGCACTGCAGAAGCCAGGCAGTGACAAGCAGCAGAGAGTTGGTGGGTTTAGGAGGGTGCCCTTGAGTTGGACAAGGAAAAATATGGGTAGATACTCCATCCTAAGAACTTCATAGAAATAAAATAGAGCATGGCTCCATTCTCTTTCCTATTTCTCTGTTACTTCAGAAAAAAAGAATTTAAAAATGAAGCTACATGGTCTTATTTTTTTAACTTTCTTTTGAACATGTTTATCCTACTTGATTTTTTTTTTTTAATGGGGTAGAATCCTACTTCTACAAACTTACCCTGAAGATTCTGATTGTTAAAATTCTGTGTTGCTTCGTACATTCTTTTCCAATTTTTTTTTCTATGAGAACTTATGCTTTTAAATTGTCTTGTATTTGTTTAATGTAATATTATATATTTCTTGAGCTTTAATGTTAGTCATATCAGAGCTTCTATTAATGCTCCCTCTAAGTCCACATACAATTCTATGGAATTTTTATTCAGACTGCTGCCACAATAATGAAAATTAGGATTGTTGTTAAAAGCACTGAAATATGAAAAAAATAATTATGAGGATGTAATGCACAATATCAGTTTCTTTACAATAAAGTCCCGATTTGCAAATGTGAGTGAAAGATTGACTTTACGTTTCCAGAGATGATTAGCTTGCCAGCTCTAATCAAATTGAGAAGTAATTAGCAAATCAAAACTTGATTAGCTCTTTGCCTGATTTACTAAAATTACAGTTTATGCAGTTTAAATGATGGGGGAGGGGAAATGCCTCTTCTCTGCATGCATCCCAGTGCTCGGTACGAGGGGGATCATTGCTGGTGGTGCTCAGCTGTCAGTTCCCCAGCACCAGTACTTGAGTCAAAGTGATGCTGGAAAAGCAAAGACTTCATCCCCTTCCACCTGTGAAATGTGTTATGAGCAGCTGTTGAAAGTTGCTCGGGATACAGGTGACCCAGATAACCTGAATTTGCATTGCCAGTGCTGTTCTTCCTTCATGAAATGCTTCAGTGTTCCTACACAGTTATTGAAATGTGGAACCTTTGCATGTGATTCTACAATGAAATAAGTTACCTAATTGATGCATGTGCTGTAGCAATACAGGCAAGGTTGAAAGTGATAACAACTCTTTGCACTGTGTGAAAATTCAGTTTTCATCTCTGTTGCCTACTGGCTGTGGGACATTTGCCTTTGCTTAATTTCTGTTTTTCCTCTCCGTGGAGCAGGTATCATACATTTTGTTCTTTCCCCCTGTTGAACTTTGAGTTTCTGACAGAAAAATAAATAATTGAAATGTAATCAAAAATGCTCGAATAGGTGCCCCTCTAGCTACATAAATCAAATACAAAATATTATATTTTTATCTTCATGAGACCAAAACTGTATCTGTTTTTTCAAGTATGCAGTTTATTAGAGTCTTCCTTGTCTGTTTTCTCCTTGAGATTATATGGCTGTAATGCTCTATGCATTTACATTGGGACCAAGACACGTTTTAATGCATCTTTTATACTTGAGTCTTATTTGTTACTGAAGTAACTGCAGTGGAGAGCTTCTCAGAATTAATTTAATGGCAGAATTAGCAGGCAAGCTGTAATCCCATTGAAGTACCTAAAATCTGCACTTTTTTGAGGTAGCTTTATTGAAAAGCAAGAGATTTAAAACAAATTCAGAATAGAGTGCAAGATGCTATTTTTTCCCCCCTGGAACTGCCGTGCCAATATCTTAAAAATAAAAAGTACAATTTAATTAAACAGAAGACTGGAGAGATAAGCCTAGTAGTGATATTACAGTACAGAGTATTGCAGAACTGCTGATAGAGAGCCCAATTCTGCTCTTAAATGCTAGGTATGAAACACTAATTAAAGCAAATTGAATCTTCGTTGTGTTTGTATATCTGAAAGCCAAATGGATTTCTCATATAGTCTACATTTCAGAGTACATTCCAGCAAAGTTGAAGAAAAAATGGATGCCCTTTTCAATGGTATTTTTTTCTTCTTTAGTTTTTAGGGCACTTTATTTTCAGACATGGGTTGTTTATATAGCAATTTAATATATTGAGTATTTTTGCCTCAGGCTGCAAGGTTGTGGCATGGCAGCTGATCTATTTCTCTTTTGGATTAAGTATTTAATCCATAAAATTTTCCTTACTCTAGGGGACTTCAGTAGCTTTAAACATTACTCTTGGGCTTTCCACCTTATATAGACTATTAAATGAACTGCTGTGTTTTTTTTACCAAAAGCTTTATTTACTTTTTCTTGAGCTCTCAGGAACTGCACTACACTTAGTTTCCCTGACTCCTTTCCTCCTGTAGATTCAACCTGCTGTTAGGTGCATTCTGTCTTTTCTGCATCTGCTGATAAGGAAACCTTTTTCCCATGGGGCTGAAGAGTGGCCCCACCATCAGCTCACAGGGGTTGTCACAGGATGCCACCTCCACAGTGAAGCACAATTTCTTTACCTTCAGCTGAAATGTGCTGCTGGAGGAGGCAGGTCTCAAGAGGAGCAGGAGTGGCAGGAATCCTTGACAAGCAAAGCTGGTGGCTGATCTCTCTGAGAATGGGGTTTATGATGTGTGCTGAGATAGGGGAGGGATTAAGCTGATCTCTCTGATGCCCCATCCAATGCTCAATGCAGGTGCCTGATAGCTGGAACTTCAAGCTGAGAGAATTTGTACACTTAGAAGGAGAAAATTTCAATTCAACATTTTCAGATTAGTTTCTTAAAGAAAGAAGCATAAAAAACCAAACAATCTAAAACCCACACCCTTTTAATGTAAAGGCAGTGGGTCTGTTGCAATTGTGTTGCTGTCAAGGCTGATTTTAGTCACAGAAAATTGGGTTTTCGTTTTAAGGGGTGTGGAGTTTGGTTTTTTGCTTGGAAGTGTGATGGGAGACAGCAACACTGGATAAAAATATGTATTTGTCAAAGAATAGAAGATACTGTTTTGACAATGGGAATGAGGAATATGTAACTGAAACTAATTTTCAAAACTGTTTTCTCTCAGATTTTTTATTTGCTTACATTTCCATCTTTTGCTCTGAATTACATTGTTTGCACTCATTGTTTTGCACTCATTGTTTTGCTGATAGAATATTTTTTTTTTTTAAGGAATAGTTTTGCTAATTTCACTTTTTGTAAATAAGAGGATTGTCAGAAAAGCTGTTGAATTATTCTCAAGTTGTCTTTCAGGCAGTAGGTTTATAGGCTATGATAGAGGTCTAAAAGGCATTAAGAGATTTAAGGTAATATTTTTTTCTCATGGGTGGCTTGGTTCAGGATGTTTGTATCACAGAAAGTTGCAATCTTTCAGGCTGATTTTTGGCAATTTTTTCATGTATAGGTGACTTTTTTTGAGTGGTATGACTGTGTTTTTAATTAAATTTTTACTGGGACAAGCAGCTTTCTTGAGAGTAGCCCATATGGTGCTGTGCTTTGCATTTGTGGCTAAACCAGTGCTGGTAACACAGCAATGTTTGGTGTTGCTAAGGAGCACAGAATCTTGGTTTTATCCAGTCCCATAGAGACTGGAAGGCTGGGAATAGGCAGAGGTTGGGAAGGGACACAGGACAGCAGGGCCTGGCTCACCAAAGAGATGTCCCCATCCCAATTCCCATCCCAATTCCCATCCCAATTCCCATCCCAATTCCCATCCCATCCCATCCCATCCCATCCCAATTCCCATCCCATCCCATCCCATCCCATCCCATCCCATCCCATCCCATCCCATCCCATCCCATCCCATCCCAATTCCCATCCCATCCCATCCCAATTCCCATCCCATCCCAATTCCCATCCCATCCCATCCCATCCCATCCCATCCCATCCCATCCCATCCCATCCCATCCCATCCCATCCCATCCCATGGTGTGCTCAGACATAAAAGCTCAGGGCAGGAGGAAGAAGGGACATGCAGGGTTAAGGTGTTTGTTTTCCTAAGCAGCCATTAATGTGCTCTGAGTCTGTTTGCCTGGGAGGTGCTGAACATCTGCCTCCCAATGGGAAGCAGGGGATTTTGCTGTACTTGCACACACAGCTTTATGCTTTTCCCTATTAACCTGCCATTGTCTCATTCCACCAGTCTTCTTGTCTTCCTTCTGTTTCCTCCCTACCCCACAAAAGAGTGAAAAGGGGCAGGGTGGGTATTTGGCTGCTGGTCAGGGTCAGGATGCTGTGTAAATGATGGAGGGGAAAGGAGTTCCCCTCCTCGGCTGGCTTAAAGGAAGTGCTCACAGAGCTCCCGTGGAAATCCCTTGAAAGTTTCAGGTCTTTTCCTGAGTCTCCAACTTTTTTTGATTATTTTATGTTATCAATATCTACTTCACAGTGTAAACTTGAGTTCCCCATGAGAAAATCAACCGTAGTCAGCACCAGCTGTAGCTGCAGCCATGAAATTGTACTTGCAGAAAAGGTTTGATCTGCTGACCCACAGGCAGCCACTGCTACAGCAGTGCCCTGGCAATTCTCTGCTGCCTTTTCCCTGGCTGTTCTGTGGTTTTCAGTGGGAATTCTCTGGAAAGTAAGATGACACTTAGGTAAAAAATCCAGGGTTAGGGAAATGGCAAACTCCCATTAATAAGTATTGCATTAAAAGACTAATTGTAACAGCCTCCCAAATTTTCAATATGAGCAGTAGTTGAGTAGGTAGATAAAAGTCTGGGAGGTTTTAGCCTTACAAACGTTGTGTCTCAGTAGATGTGATGCTGCTTCCTGTTGTGTGTTGCCGTAATTAAGAAGCATTCAGAGGCTGTTTCTCTTTCAGAGATTTCAGACATGTTCTTGTGATTCAAATTTTAGTGAAGATCATAACCTGTACTCCAATAGCACAATTAAGGTAATTGACAAAGGCAAAACTAGTTTGCAAAGTTAATTAGATTTTTCCATCTCCTCACTTTCAATTAAGCTTGTTGGTCTGATGCATTTCTTCATGTTTAATTGCTATTTTTTTTTCACAGTGTACAGGTTGTAGTAGTCAGGAAAACAGTGGTTATTGAAATAATCATGAAGCTGAACTATTTTTTCCAAGTTGTGATTGTCCTCCTCTGTTTGAGCCAGCAGTTTCATAATTAATATTCCCTTCATTCATGTAGCAGTTTTGATTTGTGCTTTGAAGTATATTAGGTTTTTTGTTGTTGTGGGGATTTTGTTTTATTTTTTTTCCAGAGAACAAGAACCCTACTGTATTGCAGAAACAGATATAGCACATTAAAACAACTATAATTAGAGTAGATGAAATATTAAGAGACTACAAATCCTTTAAACTGTTTATGGATTAGGTTAGAAATAATAACAGTGCTGACTGTTAAACCTGACAGTGTCAGAAAAGTATTTATGGCTTGGGTAACAAAGCAGTATTAAAAGTTGGATTGCTGCCCTGCAGATCATACAGTTCTGTCAAACACTCTTCATGGGCAACTATGTTAGGATTCAGCTGAATAATTCACTCCTTTCAGAATATATAGTGGTTTGCAACACCATTGATAAATTTATTCTTTTGATCGTCATGTAGGTGAAAGGAGGGCAAATACAGCTAAAGCAAGATTAGATGCATATCACAGCTAGTGTTCATAAGGCATGTATAAATAGATACTTTAAAATCAAAGTGTTTGTTCAACGTGTGTGTACAATCTGTCCAGTCCCTGCAATCGTGAGATACCAGAATCCCTTGGTTCAGTTAAGTACCTTGCAGAGAGAGAAAAGTAAAAGTTCCTGGTTCTCTTGAATATGATGACATTTGTGCATTGTAGTGAAAATCTGTGGTTTGGCCAGTTTGAGAACAGAAACAGCAACTCATGGCAATATTCTCCACTGTGCTCTTCCCTCCTGTATCTCACACCTGAGGAGCCTGGACTGAGCTTCCCTACGTGCTGTCATCCCTTCATTTGCTCCACCTGGAAAGGGAGTTAACCCTTCCATAGCTGACCTCCACATGCACATCTCCATCCAAGGGGTCCCTCAGCAGTGCAGATGTCCTGGCTGTTTCTGAGGCTGTTGCTGCAAAATGCAGTCCTGTCCTGTCAGCTTTATTCCACAAGAGTCTGTGGGTTGTGACCCTTGTCATCCCATGAGATGTGAGGTGACTGTCTGCTGGTAGTCTGGAGTTCTCACAAGGGGTTGGACTGCAAATGGGCAAATTAATTCTTGTCATACCATTGGGAAACTTAAGATCCTAATAAAAAGCACAGCTGTATGTTCATGGTTTATCAGTATTTTATTTTATGTTTTTAAATGAACCTGGTTTTCTGTAGTTTCATTTGTAAACCCTCCCAGTTCATCTCCCTGAAAACTTAGAGATTACTATCGTGCACATTGGTCCAGGAGTCAGGACATGTGGAATTTAATAGTCTTGTGGGTGATTATTGAGTAGTATGCCATGCCTTGATTTTTGATTTTGAGTAATATGCCCATTCCATTGTCTGAATCTGAATAGTTTCTGAGTCTAATCATACCTAATAGAAAATTATTTGCTTCTTTGAGGCAAGTCCTCTACTCCAGGTGATGCAAAAACACGTAAGGGCAGATGATCTTGCTCTTTATAGGTATTTGCAGTGAAACATACACGTTTAAAATAATGGAGAGTTGGCTAGGCAGCTAGATTTGTATTTCAGCTGTTGTTCAGAAAAATCTAAGGGTCTGGATTGCTTCTTTTTTTCAGTAGAGAGCACAAGGAACTGCATAAAACCATGGGAAGGCTCATGGTTTTTATATCTATGTTTCCCTAGATAAGATGGATGAAAACAGAAAGCTTGATATTTTCCGTACTGATGTATGCAGAGATTTTTCTTAGTGACAGTGTTAACATTCATGGTGATCCATTAGGCAATTGTCTTGCCTAATGATATGTTTCAAATATGTCTGGAAGTGTCAAAAATATTTAGCTTTCATCTTACATCTGTTCAGCTTTCCAAAGGACTGTGATCTCCCCATCAGGAGGATGTGCTGATCAAATTGAAAGGACAAAGGACAGTGGTTTTGGAAAACAATTGGGAACTCTGCAAGGCTTTTGGTGTATAGGGTTTTTTGTTTTCAACAAATATGTTTGGCTTTCCATGCCAGAAGGCTAATAGAGTCCTCAGAGAATTAAATGTACAAATAGGAGGAGCTGGGAAACCTTTGAATTTGTTTCAGTCTTTCGAACTCCTCTTGAGCAATGATGATAGCTCAGAAGTGAGCTGATCTGTGGCATGCAGGAGGGAATGTGCTTCTTAAATTGAATGGTTTGTGGAGCAAGAACCTAATCTGTCTGTTTTATTTTGGGGTATGTGAAGGTGAGAGGACACATCTCCTACCCATAACACAAGTCAGTGTGAGTTCATTTCTGCAATTGTTATCAGCTGTATCTATTCCAGCTTCTTTTAAAGCTGAATTAGTCATGCCATATATCTGTGCTATTCAGGTAGCTGGGTTTTGTCTTTATAGCATTGATTAGATAATAAGTTGAAACTCCATAAAGATCAGCAAAATGAAAACCATTATTTCTCAAGGAATCCCTATAAACGTGGAAATGCAGGGATTCTGAATGCTCAAGCTGTAATAAAGTGCAGGTAATGCACTGGTAGAACAAGCTCTTTATTTTGAGGGCACAATAAATGGACTGTGCTTCTGGGTCCTGCTGGAGAGACCATTCAAAGGATTCCAAACAGAATATTTTCTTCCTCTTATCGAGATATCAATCTGTTTACCTCACTTAAAAAGGCTCATCAGTGTGTGATCCATTGACTACTTTTCCTCAGAGTTTACCTGGCAGACACTGCTGCTTTTTTATGGGTTGAGGGAAGGAACACCAGCTTCTACACATTCCTCTGGTGGTTTAGTTTATTAGGGAAATGATGCATTTAACACCCCTACAAACAAATCGGCTGTGTCATGGGATATTAACTTTCTCTTGCCTGAATTAATGAAATCTGTTTGAGGATATTTTTTTTTTACCCAACCTCAAGTGCCTTAAATAGAAGGTTATTTTCTGGCAGAAGAAAATGCAGTTCACAGATGCAATAAACTGCAAGGTCTAGTGACTGAACCACAAAATATTAAAGTTAAAATGATGTTGAATGTTAATTCAGAATTCTCCTCTATGGAGGAGAATACCTTCCATGGCAATCAGGCAGCCATGTCAATAATTTGTTTCTCTTTGCAGCAGTTTTAGAAGAACCTAACTTCCAAAAAGAAGGCCTGGAGGAAGGGGGAAATAAGGCAGAAGGAGATAAATCTGGCAATTTTTAGGCAGATAAATGCAAATATCCAGAAAACAAAGCACAAATTTTGGGTTTAACATTACCTTCTGCACCAGCCACTGCCCAGGGAACCAGTGTAGGAAGAAGTTGGCTTCTTGTACTTCTCATTGATATTCCTGAGTGATGCTCATGCTTGTAGGTCGAGTAAAAGGTCACCCAGGCAAAGCAGAAGAGATGCCTGCCAGCCTCAGGTTAGTGCTGCCTCTGGAGCTTTATATGCCAGCCACTTGGACTTCTCTGTATGCCTTTATTAAATGCTAGAGCTGCTCTGCAGTCATTCAGGAATTAATGAAAACTCTGTAAACATTTGTAAATACTCCAGGTATGTCACAGCTTTGATGTATGCAACTGAGAAGGTCTCTGAAGTTTGAGCTGTAGGAATTCTGTGTATCTTTGTCTCTTTCTCAAGAGCTAAACCAGAGATAGTTATTTAAACATCAGTCTGAAATTCTTAATCAAATATCTCTGGGAAAGAAAAAAACCCAAAACCAAACTACCCAAAACCAAGCGAATAAAATCAAAAACCGAATATAAAAAAACAGATTTGTGAACTGAGTATAAAGTATAAGGTTTCAACAAAGCCACATCTTTGACTTTTTGTTTTGTTGCTGCCATATTGTGCTTTTAACATTGCTGGGAAATAGATAGAGCAGTCAGCTGCCAGCAGAAATCGCCAAAGGATCACTTATGTTTGCTTCCTCATCTGCTGCCAGTGTGGTGTTTTCCAGTTTGCCTCTACAGGAAAAGGTTCAGAAAGGGTGTGAAAAGAAGAGCTGGTGTTAACAATGACCCGTTTGGGTTCTATTCTGCTGAAAATCAAGCCTCCACCTTTTATATTTGAAAGCTTCTGCATTAAAAACAGAGAAAACATACAAAAACATGACAAAAAAAGCCATGTTTTTTAAGCCATGTTTTAAGAGATTTAAGAATAGCCTCCACTATTGCAAAATACAGTGAATTTTTGACTAACCTTTTCATGAGCAGCATTATTCATAAGCACTTTTAGCAAACTTAGAAATAAATTTGAAAGTCTCTGTCAATATCATGTTTATGAGTAAAGTCAAACTGATATTTCTTTTCTTTAGTAACTTTAGGGGCTCTTAGTAATGAGTGAATGAAGGAAAAAAAAAGGAACAAAAATAATGAAATAGAGGAAAGCTAAAGGCTGTGTTCTAATGTACCATTGCAAAGTTTTTGGTGCTTCCACTACAGAATGAAAACATTAGTATCAGTGGAGAGATTTCCCTCAAGTATTCCTCTAATGATATTTGCTGTCCTTGGGAGGTACAGACTTATATGGGAAATAGGAAAAAGAATTATAGCTGTTATGATAGAATTGCTTAAGGTGATGAGAAGGAGTATCTTTGCCTTTGCTTCTTTTCTAGTACTTTAAGTCCTTTATGGAATTTCTATTTCTCTGTTGTCTTAGCTTTGTGATCAGGATTTTATGCCCTCATTCTGGGTTCAACACAGAAAAAAAAAAAAAAGCCAAAGAAAATCAAAATTCAGCTTATCTGACAACTATTGATACCTATTAAAAAGAAGAGGAGGAAGGAAAATAAAGTAGTACACAATTTTGGGTCGCCCACAGAGGCCCCACCTCTCAGCTTTCAAAAATCCACGTTCAATTTCATTTGTGAAAGAAGGTTTTAAGTATCTGTTTTTTCTGTTCTCTTGATAAAAAATCTTTAAGCCTGCCTTTTCAGATATACAGAATTTGAGACTCAATTAGATTATTGACCTTGTGAATGAGTAACACCATTTCAGTATAAATGTACATTGTATGTATTATAAACTTATTTCTTGTCTTATCAGCTCAGATTATTCTAATTGCAGTAAAAAATAGGATACATTTATGGTTCAGTAAGAAAGAAGATATAGATAGCACAGAAGATGGACTTCCCTCTGTTTTTCTATTACCCGGATTAATTTCAGTTTTCTTTTATTCTTTTAATAGCTATGCTTGTTTTCTGCAGTTTAAGCATTAGTTCAATCGTAGTTTTGCTACCATATTCATTAAACAATGTTTATTTTGAATTTTTGTTCATCATGACCCTTATCCTCATCAATACCAAGAGCCTAATATTATATTTCGACCTCCTATTAGTATTCTTACCATACTAAATAGAAGGGTATTTCCTCAATAATTGATAAGATAAAAAATGTAATGTTCTGCAACTACCTCATTTTTCCTCATTTGGCTCTCCTATAAAGATGCTGTGCAGCCATTTTCCTAAGCAGAGAGCACATTCCTTGCCTAAGGCCAAAACAATTATCTGCCATCATAAAGAAGTTAAACCAGTGTGGACGAGGGGGAGAAAAGGCTTGAAGTGCTACTTATAAATTCTAGCAGCAAATCTGCAGGAAAGTGAAAAGAATCCATAAGGGTAGCTCTTGAAAGCAAAGCCATGTCCCATTTGGCATGAAAAGCTCTGGGCTGCAGAGTTAGGACAAGCTGAAAGGGTAAGTGTGCTGCAAGGTCTTTGCATGTTTGCTGCTTTAAATGACTTGAGAAAGAGTTTGGCTGGAGATAGACATGTTTTTAGATCTCTCTGTCTAGTTAGACATATAAAAGGGTAGCTTTGCCACTGAGAAACTGTGTCTTGATATATTATGAGGGAATATTTTGGCTTATGAATCAATTTGTCCTTTACTGGTTTAAGTTGCTGCGTTATTTTTTTTATTATTTTTCAGTTACTGCATTTGAAATAATGCCTTTGTCACTGCTATTAGACACAGGTTTGTACCTTAATGAGCAGTACTTTGTGAAGCAGCAGTTACCAAAAATACAGTGTTGCTTTCATCCATATGATTGCAGAAACTGAGGCCTTAAGAGACTTTTGTGTTCTTGCACAATTTGTCTGCTTTCCTTTAAGCCATGTATAAGCATGCTAATCAACTTTTTTTTTTTATGTTGTGAAGGATATTTCTCAGGGGTCCATTAATTTTGGTGTCACATAGCTGATCTCATGGATAAACTGCTTGTTTATGGATGTTGAATGTCTAAATAATCAAGAGAACAGAATATAAAATACATGCCGAAGAACTTTATTTTTTTTCTTCCTTGGGATAGAAAGTTCTCGTATGAGCATAAATATTAACTGTTGACTACACTGTCAGCTAGACACAGCTTTTAAATGAAAGCATTTAAGAATCATTTTGCTACAGAAGAATGCTGATTTTATAAAACTATTCCCTTTTCCCACCTCCTGCTCTCCCCTGCCTCTTTCTGATATAGATTTGCTTAATATTTTGATGCAGCTTTTCTTTTTTAAAAAAGTGGTTGTAAAATACAAGTCATGCTCTAGCTGTTTCTCAGACTGGCTGTATTTTTATTGAGATTAAGAAGGGTGTTGTCACAGTCAGGTTTTTGTTAATTTACATTAATATTTTCCATTCATTCAGTGTGTAAGTGACAAGACTGTGCTGTACGACTTGATCTATAAACAAAGAAAGGTAATAGATGGTCTGTGTTATTTTTCTTGAGGAACAGAAAAGCAACCCTAAAAGGAAAAAAAATAAAATCAGAGAAATAGACTCGGTAAGATGGTGTTACAGTCCTGTTTGGCACAGTGGGCTGTTGGTGGAGTGTTGTGAAAGCCTTTGTTGTGATCCTGGCAGCATGAGGAAGGTGGATTTTAGGGGCTGTTACATGAAGACCAATGCTTTAGGTTTGTAGAATTTCCTGTTCTATTAAAATAGGCTTTGGAGGATGCCAGCTTTGGTTGTGTCCTGGTTTAGGGGAAATTTGGGAGGAAACCTCTGAATGGGGTCCCTCTAGGAAACAGATTCAAGCAGCCCCTCACCCAACTGGTTTGGGAAAAGATTTCCTCAGACAGGTGAGAAAAAAAAACCTGTTTATTCAACAGGCAAAGCACTCCCAGCACAAAAATGAGCAATACTAAACAACAAAGCCTCTCACTGCTCTGATGAGGTGACAAATTTAGAGGAGTCCCTTCCGTGGGTCACAGCCCAGCTCACTCAGTCTGTTCTCAGTCCTTCCAGTCTGGGAAGTGCCACAGCCCAGCCCAGGCCTGGTGTGCCACAGGTATGAGCTCCTGGTGCTCTTCTGGGTCTTTTCAGTCCAGAGCAAGTTCAAACAATTCCTAGGAAAAAAAAAAAAAAAAAAAACCAAAAAAAACCCCCAAACAACAACAACAAAAAAGCAGTCCAGGGAACTTCTCTGCCTCAGCTAGTCAAAAACTAACTGAAAGCCAAGGAGAGCTCTCTCCTGCTGTCCACTGCAGACAGCCCAGTCTGTGTGAAGGATGCAGGGGAGCAAGGGCAGTCTCTGATAACAAACTCTGTGCCTCTTCTCTCCCCCTTCACTCCTGGAACCATTCTTAAAGTTGCAGAACTCAATATCCAGCACAAACAGAGCAGATAATTGGGGACACAAGCATCATAAAGTGACCCCAGGACAGGTTGAGAAGCAGAAATTGGTGTCAATGTTGAGATGGAGAAGGGGATAGGACAAGAAGGCTGAGAAAATAAAGAAAGCTTACATTTACACGATAATGGAAATTATCTTTTCTTTATCTTTTCAAATGCATCGATGCACAGGTGAGGTTCCTTGGGGCTCTACATAGTTGTACTGGGGTTTAGAATGCAAGAGTGTGCTGCTTCCCTGAGGTGATCCAGAGGATTCACACAGGAGCAGCCACAGCTGATGGGATGCTGCAGTCTTTACTTGCACTGATAAATCTTTTCTCTGGTGATAGCCACATCTGGAACAGATTTTAACCAAGCAAAGCTGCACTTGTTTAGACCAAAACAAGGAATGCAGCCATGCAGAAGACAGGATAAACTTTCTTTTTTTCTTTTTTCTTTTTTTTTTTTTTCTAAATTTTTCCTTTCCTTTTTCTCTCTCTAAAAAGATTAGAAGGACTATATTTCAGAGATGGTGTGCAAGAAGCATCTGTGGACCAAAATGATGAAGGACTTATCAGAGGGTGTAATAAGTATAGTGATTTAAGTCATAGTTAGAAGGCAGGTGATTACTACTATAGAAAGTATTCATGAAAGAGATTTTAAAAGGGGGGAGGTGAGGAGGAAGGGATGGTGCAGAATCAAAAGCTTTTGTTGAGCAGTAACATATCTGAAATATATGCTAGACATCCATAACAAAAGGTCAGAGGAAGACGCTAATGAGATTTTAATTTGGACATGGTAGAACAGAATGAGAAGAAAGAGGTAGACTGGTGAGACAGATTGTTAAAGCTGTGACATTCCCTCATGTTATATGAGGTTTTGGGTGGGATTTATGCACAGGAGACCTCTGTTAAGTACAGTGGTCTTGGAGAATCTTGCAGAGAGCTGAGGGGGAAATGAGGAGGCTCTGATGCAGGTCACTTAAAAAAAATAGAACACAGAAATGAAGCAGTGAAAAAACAAGGGTTGTATTTAACAGAAAAATATGTATTTAACAGAAAAACAAACAAAAAAAACCCCTGAAATTTAGATTAGTTAGACTTCAAATCTTGGAGCAAAGTGGTGCAAGCTGGAATTAAAACAAAATGGGAAGGAGTAGTAGTTGGTGATGTCAATCCAAAAGTTTCTTTAAAATTTTTGAATCAACAAAGGGGAAATTTGAGAGGAGAGAGAGACTGAGTAGTTACTTTACTGAATATTTTTCGAGGGTTTCTTTCCTTTTTTTTGTTTGTTTTCTGTCGAAGACCACAGATAGAAAATAGCTTCTTTCAGAGGCAAGAATTGGAGTTCTTCAGTGGCCCTCAGAATTCAAGATAAATGTTTAAGGAATGAAGACCCTGCCAAGAAAGTATTTTTTGTAGGATTGGGAGTGAGTTTCATGTTTTTAAATAATAAATACTTGGGCTTTGCATGATTTAGGAAGCAAAAGGATTATTCTGAATTTAATATTTATATACCTATAATAAATTTCCATAATTATTTTTATTACCATCTTATTTTATACACTGCATCTCTAACTGCTGTAGAGAATCTTGCTTATATAATGAAAGGATTTCTCTAAGTAACTTGTCAATGATTAGTAAAAAATTGCTTGTTTTCCTGTAGCACTCTTTTAAATAACCTCTTAAAATTCAGATTCACAAAGCTTTGCCAATTTATGTATAAGCCCATGTCTTATCTAATAGGTTATAAATATAAAACAAACATTTTAAAAGTTTTCTCTTTTTTTTTCTATTCACTTTTTAATGGGCTTCATAAAACCCATCAATAATAATAATGAAGTCCAGGATTTGTTTTAAAAAATTTTCCTTAAGGTTCAGTTATGAATTCATTGCTCACTATTCTGAAAGCTCTTAAAATTTCATGACTGAAAGTCTTTACATTGGAGCAGCACACATTTATGTATATACATATCTGTGTATAAATATATGCATATATGTAGCATTCTGAATATATAAAAAGTCTGTCACATTCAAAAGACAAAGACAAGGAAAAATTAGACTGAAGATCTAATACTTTGCCCCAAAATGTGAATGTTTCAGCATTGTTACCTGGAATACATCAGATATTAAAAAGTGATAATTTTAGAAGACAAAAATTTAATAGTGGATGAATGTAAGATGTCTGTTTTTCTCATCTGTCAAGAAAAAGTCATTTGAAGAATGACAGTGATTGAAATTTTAATATGTGCTTAATTCAATAAATTGTGTTAATATGTCCAAAATGCATGTCAGACAAGGCAACAAGTATGATTATATCAAATTTGGTTTACAATAAATATTTCCCACCACCCTGATACAACTGGCATTACGTAAGCCTGGTTCTTCTGAAACTCCTGCTGTTAGAACTGAAAATGTCTTTTCACATAAGATAACTGCACCTGGGGTTGTTTACCTGAGATTTTGACAGCAATTTTGCATCAGACTTTCTCAAGCAAATTTGCTGTTTTTAAAGTCATTATTTGGTTTAATACGCTAATAGCAAATGTGTGTTTTACATTATTTCTGTAAAGTGGTCAAAACCTGTGTCTAAAGCATGATCCCCTACTTCTCCCTTTCTCAAAGCTGGTGTTTTGCTTTCCAGCTATTTCAGCAGTTTAGGGTCATCATTACCATATTATCAGGTCACCAAGACATCTGGTTTTATAGTTTGTTTTTTGGTTTTTTTCCCCCAATTTATTTTTCTGTTTGCAAATTAAATTTCATTTGCAGGCATGAAAATTACCACATCATCTAACGCTGTCTTGAGGCAAGTCATTATTTGCTGATGATGTCCAGTTGTTTAATACTGGAGATGGAAATGTCAGTTTTTCCTTCCATCAGCACAAACCCTATTTTTTATTAATAAGCATGATGTGGTTAAGGCACAACATTAATTTAAATGCCTTTTCCAATTTTGTTCACTTGACACAGGGAGAGCAATCTCACATACAGGCCAGTGCTGAGTGCCAGTGCTGCTCCTTTGGTAGGGAGTGGAGACCTGATTTTCTCTCACTGCACTTGCAGAGGGAGGCTGAGTTTTTGCCCAGTTCCTTTGCCCCTCGTTATGTTTTCCTTTGTCAGTGGGAAAAATGGATCTGCTCCAAGAAAATTATTTTCCCCAACATAGATGAGGAAAACAAAGAGCTGTGATTCATTCCTCCAGGGGTTCGTTAAAATGTATTTTATGATATGACTGTGGTGGTTAAATATTCCTGTTTCAGTTAGTGAAAGTTCATACTGGCTTTGGAAACTTTCAGGTAATAAAAATTTCTACTCTGAAAAATCCTTCTTTAGTTCTGAGTATGAAGTTCAAAGTCTTTTATTGCAAGCATAGTATTCCTGAAGGGAATTTGTTAGAGCTCAGAACCAGGCTGCTGAAGAATCCAAAACTCCTTTTGTTTGGTGGGCAAATAACAGGTGGGGATCTTGTGTGACCCCTCAGCCCAAGCCTGGCCAGAGCTCCATATCCTGGCTGCCATAAAGCAAGCAGAAAATAAAATTTAAAAAAAAATCCTACTTGTTATTTTAAGCTTGCTATGAGGAGTTAGTTTGCAGGAGAAAACATAAAATTAATACCCAAACCAGGTTTTATAGCTTCCCTCTAGCTTCTGAAGTGTTTGCATGTAGATGAGAGTGAGATATACATTTTCAGCAGTTGGCTTCCTGTCACTCATAAATATTTTTTTTTCCCTCAGGGTATCCTCAATCAGTGTATCTTTTTATTGAAAAGTTTGCTTTGGATGTCTGAGCAGGAATGTCAGGCTTAGTCAGAAAAATCTGATGCCTGTTGATTTTGATGTCAGAAGGAAAAAGCAAACTTATCTGTAGATGCTCTTAACAAGTCCATCTGATAGTTTTGGATTCAGAGTTCCTGAGCTAATGCAATATGAAAACAGAAACCCATCATATTGGGTCTTTGGTGGAGATAGATTTTATTTCATGAAATGTAATTTGATTTCCTGGTGTCAGCCATAGATTACAGTGCCAGTGCAAATTACAGTTTCAATTTCCTTGACAAAAGATTGTGAGACTATCAGTGGTTAACTCTGTTTTGTTTTTTTCTCACAAATATTTTTTAACACTTAACAGAAATATATTTTTAAAAAACATGTTACTTGCAAACTGATTTAGGTCATGATGGTAATAGTATTTTCAGGATTGTCTTACAGAATTAACTATCAGGTGTCTAGAGCTCTTATATCAGTGGTCAATTTACTGAGAAAAAAACCGGATAATTCACCATAATACCATAATATTGTAACCTTTGTTATATCCTGTGGTTATTCTGTGTAAATAGTTGTCAAAGATTTTGTATTATTAAAATCTGCTTTGAATCTAAGTGTCTTTCAGGAAAGAAAAGTTCAATTTTGTACTCTCTGTAAGAATCCTTGCTAGAATCTATTTAGTATCACCTTTTGACTAACTCTGAGCTTTTTATGTATTTTACACTCAGTGAAATTCTGCTGGCTTGTTGCTGGTGGTGCTTCAGAAGTACAAGTGGAGAAAAATCTCTCTTTTGTTGTCAGACCTGCAAGAACAAGAATCAGTAGCAACAAAAGATTTAGGTAACCAGGCACTGGTTGCTGAAAAATATATAATGTAGCTTATTATTCGGTGTCATAAAGGTTTGGTTTAAGAGAATAATTAAAGATCTGTATACAAGGTGGTGCCAAGGGACAGGAGTACTGGTGTAGGCACAAATGGATAGCACTGAAGAAATGGAATCTCTTAGGTAGGAGATACTGGGAATAGTTGAGTATAGAGCTGAAATGAGAAGAATAATTCTGTGACATGTTGAATAATGATATAGGCAGCCTAACAATGAGATTAAGCTGAGAATATATTATGATTAGATTGATTTCATGCACCTGGAAGGAGGATTTGCCCTCAAGGGAGAGGGAAATGTGAAATGTGGTGCAAGCAGAGTGCAGGCATTGCCATTAGAATAAGGTCATTCTTTCTGGTTTCCTCATGTCAGTGAGGCAAAGCAAAGAGCAGAATCAATATTCTGAGCCCAAGAGTCTCTGTGGAGCAGATTTGTGTCCCATCTCTTTCCACTGCTCAGGTGGCTTTTCTGAGGTGGTGAACTGCTACTGCCTTGTATTTCTACTACATCCTCATCTTCCTCCTCTCTACATTGTCTGAGTAAGAGCAAAGCCAATAAGTAATTTGATTTATTACCTTCAATTTGTGCATCAGTATCTTTTGCCTCATTTCCAGTAATGAATATTTTTGGGTCTTGTCTTAATTTTACCGTACTAAACATTCCAAAAAAATACACACTGTGGCTTCTCCAGTCAGAGTTTTTGAGGTGGAACTATGACAGATAACTTATTATTTGTTCTAAAAAAGAGAAATCCTCCTACCATAGTCTGTTACTTTGGTAAATTTTACCCAATGAAATCTCTCATTAATTTGCTTGCTGTCCTTTTATTATTAGAGAAGTTTCACTAGGGCCTGGCTGTTTTAAGGCTCTCAGCTTTAGTAATTCTGAGTTCCATTTATTGTTTTTTTCTTGTCAAAAGATTTATGGTTTGGCTGTAGATAGACCTTTCACTGGCTCTTCCTGGTGTGGAGTTAATTTTCTTCCTAGTATCCTGTGTGGTGCTGTGCCTTGGATTTGTGACTGAAACATTTTGGTGGCTCCTACTGAGCAGTGCCTGGTTTGCAGTTTTGTCACCTTTCTCCAACTGATTTGGAGTTTGGTTTGTTAATTTGTTTTTTCCTTTCCTAAAATCTCTTTATCTCAGCTCACATTTCTTTTCTTGCTTTTGTCCATCCTTTTCTCTCCCCTGTCCTGCTGGGCAAGAGTGAGCTGGATGGAGGCTTAGGTGCTGTTTGGGGTCAACCCATCTCACCATTCTTCAGACACCAGGTATAAAAGATGATTATGGTGTCAGAATCTGGAAAATCCATCTATTTGTCTTTTCCTTGGAGAACAGTTTATCCTGCAATCATATTTAAGAACAAAGCATATCTTTGGTTATTTGGTGGTGTCCTTCATCTTACTCGTTAAGGTGGCTAATACATTTGCCTTGTATTATAGTCATTTGTTTGAATAAATGTCATCATTATACTGAATAATGTCCTGCCTTTCATAAAACCCATAAAATTTCCTGTCTAAAATCTCAGTGTCCTATCTTCAGTGATGCAAAGCTACTATTTTTCATATTTAACACGCCGAAAATCTGCTCGGGAAAAGGACTAAAGGAAGAGAACAAACTTTTTAAAAATTGTTTTATTCTGTCTTAGGAGATTTTTAAAGAAGGCCAAAAGGTTGTGCAAGACTCTAGGCAGCTGGTTAAATATGAGCAAGAGAAGTTTTCCCCTTATTGAATGGTGGAATCATGATGGGGTGCACATAATTCCCTGGAGGTGGAAGCACCTCCAGGTGGAATCTGAGCCCAGATTTCAGCAGACCTGATCTAAGATGCAGATTTGGGCACAGTGATTGATGTGAAATTGGCATCTAGTTGTTCATGTTGCCCCATTTTGCTGTCTGTGATATTATTCTCCACAGAGCATATGTGACCAGAAACAAAGTCTTATATGTCATTTCATTCCATCCTCTGTCCCTTCTGCCCTAAAGGCAGCTCTGGAGTTTAGTGTCAGTAGGACCAAGAGCACCATAATCTAGCAAGAGAGGAGTGTAAAACAGCTCCAAACCTGTCTTTGAAATGCTTAGAACAAACTGTTTACATCTCTTTATATAAACATGAATTTTCAGATTATCTGGATGACATGATAGGTTATGACAGTTTAAGCTAACAAAATTTTCCTCGATCAATTTTCCTTTATCAATGTGTTGTTTTCTGCAGAGGATCAGATTTTAATGTTTTCTGTGTCTTCTCAAGGACTTCTGCTAAGGAGTGAGCCCTGAGTCCTTTGTATCTCATGCCCTACTTTCTAGTGTCCAAATATATAAATGAAGAGAGAGTTTCAGGTGACACCTGAACTGTTTCAACTTCGGTGGATCCTTAGTGGTCTAAAGTTCCCTATGATTCTTTGTTCTTAACCAGTCCTTTGAGCTTTTGTTTGCTTTTGTAGCACAGTGGGACAATTGGGTCTCATGACTTACAGATGGCAGCAGCAAATGGTTTTCCTGCTCCAGGGAATGGCTGCTGACCATTTCTCCTGGGTCAGCTGCTAAGTCCAATAGCTTCTCTCAGCAGCTTCTCCTCTTTGGGCTGAGCTCCATGGTGCTGAGCTCCTCCTGCCAGTGCTTTGTCAGCACAGGCAAGTGGCTGCTCTGCAGAGGTGTCAGTCAGATTTGCATGGCAGTTCTTGCTGCTCTTCTCTCCTGGCTGTCAGCACTGTTTAAAGCTCTGCTGGTTGAGTCCTGCTTAAAGCTGTGAGAGCTCCTCTGTCTGTCAGATGGGCAGGGACACCCACTCACACCCTCTGGAACATTTCCATGCTGTTGTCTCTGAAAGCTGTGGGCTTCCACCTCTAACACTAATTAACCCTTTCTCTGTGCTTTGCTCTTGCTCCCACTATTGCTTTAAGGCTGATGGTTCTTGCACTACAAGAATCTACCACTAAAACTACTGCTTTATTTCTTTCCTCATTGCTTCTTCATAATATGCCTCTCTTATAATGTCTGCCTACATTTTTTTCTGATGGAATTGGAACTCTGCTCTTTCAGGCAGGGATATACAACAAAATGATGGAGTTGGGTGCTTATTGTGATCATAGCTACTAAATTAATTCTTTTGCTTTTTTCTTTCATGAAAAGCCCTCCAATCCAGAATATGGTTTCAGAAAGATTGCTGACAGTAGTTATTCTGAGGATAATACATTTCTCCACCTATTTATTGAAAGAGAAAGATATCCCTGTTTCCTCCCTTAAGAATGGTGAAATGTATTCTAGATAATATAGTCTTAAGAAAGTAAGAATAATTTGAAATTTCAAAACTTCCAAGTCAGAAAATGAATAGTCCTATGATAGATTTCTTTTCCTGAGTAGATAATCTGTTAGTGTCTTTGTTAGTGGCCCTTAATTTGTGCCACTTTTACCTGTTAATTGTTTTCTGTCTGTCAGTGAGAGTGTGTATGAATATGCACTTTTTTCCTCAAATTCAACAGCTTTGAATAATCTGTTTTTGTTAGCTAATATCTTTTTTGTTGTAGTTTGCAATCAGTTAAGTGCAGTTGACAAATTCAGGATGCCATTTTTTTTGCATCTTTCATTGAGTTTTGTCTCGTAAGAATTAGTTGGCTGACTGCAGATATTAAATAATTCCTCAAAATATCATGAATAATTACTGCTGCATATGGGGACCATTTAGGGATGTTCATACATGAAATAGTGACTTTCATAAAAGTATATCATAAATAAATAATTGCACTAATAGCAAGTCCATATGAAGAAATATCAATCACAGTCAATGTTATTGCAGTGTGTTGTGTTTGTGCAAGTGGCAGAAATGCATTGCAAATGCTGATTAAGCTGGGAATGAACTAATAGGAAAGCACAAAGCTGAATGCCACTGCAAGCATAGTTATGTGAGCTTTTGATTGAATGTTGCCCATTAGTGCTGCAGGTGAAGTGAGAGGAGCTTCCACCTGTAAACTCTAGTGGTACCTAATGAATACATTGGTGTTTTAGTCACTGGAGGTCCAATGAATTTCAGTGTCTTCATCTTCTTTATAAAGCAGAGCTTCCAGATGTCTCCATGTTGTAGGCCTTGCAAAGCAGTCATTGAAAGGCTGTTTAAAAAATACAAAATATTCAAGGGTGGTTTTGAATACATGTTTAATTTCATACACCTTTTTTATTTCCTACACATAAATTTATTTTTCTTCTTGTGAATAGTTAAAATATCAGATTTGGCAAATTATGTTTTTCAAAGTGCAACAGCTTGTTTTAGCCACTTTAGAGAGATCCATTATACAACACATGTTCCTCTGTGCTACAAATAATGTTTGTAAATAGAAAGATTTCTTCAACCTGCTGCCACTGTAAGTGGTATAGCTGGCTTCAGCTTCCAGTGACTCTTATTTTTGTCAGGCAAGAGTCAAGGAATAGCCCTTTGTTACAAACATTTTATTCCCTGTGCATATCTGATGGACATATGCAGACAGGCTGACAACAGATTTGTTATCTACAAGCCAGCAGAAAAATTAAATAATATGAGTAGGAGTCTAAAGAGGAGTGAGTGTACAATAAAAAACTGACAAGTCCTTAAAAAAGAGCTGAAAGAAGGGGAGAGCTCTTTGATAATCCTGGCCTTTTTTGGCCTACTTTTTTTTTTTTTTTTTTTTTTTTTTTTTGATAGAACAAATATTTAAATTTAAAATCCATATAAAATGTTTGGTATTTCTAGAACAAGTCGACTTTTTTTTTTTTCTTTTTTCTCTGTCTTATATGCTATTTGGAAAAATCCTAAGTTTTATTGATGCATTTATATATTTTCAACCTCTGGGCTTGCTGTACAGTACAAGAATTATGTCCAACAAAATGGGGATGTGGATATATTCAATTGTTAATCTTGGGACTAGTGACCTTTATCTGGTCTAAGGGTCAGTCCTTCTGTGTAGATCTTTGCAAGGAGGTGCTTCATCTGCTTCCTAACTTGACAGGAGACTAATCTGTTCTTGCACTGCTGTACTTGTGGTGATTATTGCACAATTTTATTATATTATTTCTTAATTAATATATTTTTTTCCAAATAGTAGCTGTTTAAAGCAGTCTTACAGGAAAAAAATTCTTGTCTGTGGCAGAACATCTACAGAGGTAAAATATGCATTTATTTCCTGAGGTTTTTCCTGGTTTCTACTCAACATTCCTTTTCCAGGTATAGAAAAAAAAAAGAGAAAAGAAAAAAAGAAAGAGCAGATGAGTACAAAGATCAACTTGTGTCTTTTGATAATTTTGTATTAGCAGCCTAACTAAGCAAAGGCATGCTGGCTTAACACATGAGTCGAGTGCAAAAGTGACTTAGAAAATGTGAAATCACCATCACTTACATTTGTATTTACTACTTTTGTGCAATTTTCTCAGAAGTTTCAAGAATGTCATGGCCCCTCTTCACTAAGTTAATTTGTGCAATGTGCAGTAACACACAGGAAAGGTCATGTGTGAACATATGATCAGTGTTTTCATGCTTTGATACTGCCCTGGCTTCCTCTGATAAGAGATGAAGATATTTCCAGGAAGCTCAGTAAAAAGTATTTCATGTTGTTCAGACCTCTGTTTTCTACCTTGCTCACCCTTATTCCTCCAAGAAGAATCAAGATAAAACATTGAGAGTGACTCAAGAGAGGTTTAGACTTGTCAGAAACGTGGATAGAGGTGAGTTTCTGGAGCCTGAAGGAACCTTCCAGACATTGGTCAATCTAGTGTGACTGCAGGATTGCATTAAGGGTTTTTGTTAACTCTCATTTGTTTGGTCACTATTGAACCTGAATGCTCAGTATTTTTTTTCCCCTAGTCCATTTACCAGAATATCCTCAGTCATATTTATCCTGCTTATTTTCTCTCTCTCCACTTGTGTTCTTCTCTGCTTTGCTTTATAGTAATCCTCTGCTATTTTCCACTGCTCTTTTTTCTCAGAAACCCCCTTCTCGTTGCCCCAGCCATAGATTCTGCTCCTTTCTTGTAAAGAAACATGTGCTCAGGGCCTACAGAACTTTCCTGATGACTTGGCTCTCTTGTGCAGTGTTAACAGTTCTTAACCAGGATTAACAGTTCTGTGGACAGGGATTTTATGCCCTGATGTTTGCATAGTGCTCAGTGTAATGAGATTTGTTACCATAGTGAGATCTTTTCCCTCTACTGTTTTTCATGTGGAAGTGAGCATCCAAATTCCAGTTTACAGTCAAGCCATTTGTTCCTGTTTTAAAAACAATTAAGAAGTTGCAGCCTATTTTATCAACTAGGCACTTCAGCTGCATGCATGCATTGCTTCCAGTTTAATGTGGAGACCATGTGGCAGGCATTTTTGCAAGTTCTTTCTTCTTTCCTATAAATTGGTATTGAATGGTGGAGTCCTCCAAGTCTTAAAAAATTAAATTAAACAAAGGAAAAAACCTTTAATTTAATGCCATAAGTACATTTGAGGAAATATCCATGTCACAATATCCATAAGCACAGGTTTTAAGAGATGCTTTGAATAGACTGATAGATTCTTCTAAAGGGCAAGCTGAAAAGGAAGCCTAAACTAAGACTGTTTTTCCACCAATTAGGACATTTTTTGTTTTGGTTTTTGAAGGTTTGTTTGTTTGCTTTGTGTTTTGAAAGTCAGAGATCTCAGTGAGGTGACTGAGTTTGAGTGGCAAAAATGCACAACACTCCCCTTTCCACATCTTCCCATCCTGCTCACCCAAAAGGCTCCAAGCCTGGCCCCCCTTCCAGAGCAGCCAGAGCTGCACTGAATGAGGATGAGTCAGAAGCAGGACAAGGATGAAGCTCAACCATAAAGACACACAGGGTGTGCTCAGTGCTGGAAGCCTGCCTTTACACCCAGCAGTGCAATTCCCCAATCTGCAAAGAAAATGAGCAGATTCATCTTGCATTGATTTCTAGAGTCAGAAGACCTTTTCTGTCAGGTTCCAATATATTCCAGGTGCTCAATCAATATCTGTGTAAACTGCCACCCATAACCATTTCCAGGGATATTTTTCTTTGCTTTTCTGACTTACTCACATAATGCCATATGTGTCTTAGTGGATTAAAAATTGGAAGAATACATGTGTAGATGTTTTTTTGATTAATAGGATCTTTAGTAGAAATTTAATAACCTCAAACGTAAAATATTGATCTTGTTCTTGCCTTTATAAATTCCTTTAAAACTAAGGTTTTTTTGGTTTTTTGTTTTTGTGTTGTTTTGTTGTTTTTGTGTTTTTGTTTTTTTTCCTCAGTTTCAATTACATAGGAATACAAACACAGTCTTTACTACCTGAAATCTAACATGTGGCTTGATGCTATGCACTTTTTGCAGCCCTGAAGGTCAGGAACTTGAATGTTATTATTAAGGAGAGAGAGTGTGTCAGGAAGGAGTATTTCTAGAGAGGAATGGAACAACAGGGAGAGAATTCATGACATTTTTCAATACCATAGACCTTGTTAAGTGGCCATGAAAATTAGGGACATTGATGAATTTTAGTAAAAGCACTGACAGAAACATTAAGAAATACTTGAGTTGTCTGAGTCACGTATATTGTGGAAGCATTTCATGATGAGCATAGCCTCCTATAAAATTGCTAATAAAAGGCACTGTTAAGCAATGCTGTGTTCTGGGCTGCTGCTGGTCCTGATGTGGCATGAGAAGGATGTCTGAGTGTCTCTGAGGTGGCCTGGCTGTATCATGCCAACCTTTGAAACAGTGGAGAGTACATTCTTTTGTCACAGTATAATGGAATTTTTGCCATTACAGCAGGGGGAGTGGGTAAACTCTGCTGGAGTTTGCTTTGTTTGTTTGTTTTTTTGTTATTTCCTACACCTTGGAATGTGACTGTTTCAGGCCTCTGTAGCTGTAGAGCTTTCCTGGCTAAGTCTTAGAAACTTTCTGGCAGAATTCTCCACTACCAGTGCCCCAAATGGGTTTGAGATGCTCTCAGTGTTTGCTTAGTACTGTAAATCACCCTTAATATAAACTAGTTCACAATTTTGTGGAAAATGGATAAGCGATTTGAAAGTTCTAACCCTGGAGAACATAGTTACAATTTAAGGGAGCAAATACTGTTCTTACCTCTTTCTAATCTACTGAAACTGTATTATCTGTCTAATAATCTGTTTGTAAATCAAGAGAAAAGGCTGTTTCTTATAAAAATTCTTAATTTCCCCCCAGAAGGGGGGAAAACGCCATTTTTATGCAACCCACCTGAAGTTATGTGCCTTTTCAAATCTTAATTCCATCAAGAATAATATCTCTAAATCCGAATTTAATTCAGGAATGGCATTATTTTTTTTTCTTCTAAATGTTCACAAATCATGACAATTAGTAACTATTAGAACTGTAATTGTATAGGGAGAGAAAGTATTCTTTTTCTACTGTGATCAAAAGTCCTATTAGTGTTTCAATGTACCTGATATATAATTTATTATTAAAATGCCCAAGGTGAAGTTGAGAAGTGGAGAGTGGAAGATGGGTTCGTTGCATGTAAAATGGAGTGTCTCCAAAAAACTGAGATTCTTGAGCTCCTCTTGCACCCTGTCCCAGTTTCCATCTGCCCTCATAAAGAAATTTTTTCCATCTGCTGCAAGAACAGCCCATGATAATGATGTTTTTTGACGTGAGGATTGCCTGGAGTACCCATTGCCTCTCCAACCCAAGGATTCCATGATAGCACATGTGTTAAATTTATTAAAGAAAAGCAGGGAGCAGTGCTGGTTCCAATGCCAGTGAGCTGCTTCCCTGCCCTGGGTGTTACTATGCCAGGCTTCAAGCTGCAACACTTAATGTGAGAAAGAAATAATGCTTAGATTTTAGAAAAGGCTATAAAACCCAGGAGAGGATTAATGGATGACAATGTTTTCTGATGAGCCACAGCACAGCCTGGATATTGTACCACACTCTGCTGAGTGCACACTGATTATTTTTTTACAGCCCTCACAGCCTTTCGAACAGCAAGACTGAAAACTCTGAACTAGCCCCACTGTACTGATCCACTTTTATTTCCCAGTCCTTATTTTTTTTCATTAATGGTAAATTCGTGTTACTTTTTTTTCCATTACTACAAACTGATTTAAAAATATTTTTTTCTCTACCTACAATTTAGAGGAAGTTCCTCTTGCATTGTAACTTCATCAGAGTCACAGAGCAGTTTAAGTTGGGATAGTCTGTGGGAGTCATCTGGTCTAACTCCTGATGAAAACATTTTCAGTTGAGCAGCAGTTGTCAGAGACATATGAAATTAGACAGTAAAAATAAGTCTCTATATTTATTTGAAATAAAAATAATTTATAAATAAATTATAATCCCTAAAAGAGTCAATAATCAACTGCTATACAGAAAATATTTTGACCAAGCTCCTGAATTTCAGTCAGGTGAATGGAGTGAACAAAGCTGTGAATCTGGGTACCTGCTGAAAACTGTCTTTTATACAGACCTGTTAATAATTCAGAAGGTCACTCTTAAGCCCAAATAGATAGGATAACTATTAATCTCTTAGAACTAAATTTATCATTACTGCTTTCAACAATAAGAGGGAGGTGGGATTTTAGGTGCTTTGTTATTATTGTTCATAACTGCTTTTAATTCTCAAGTAAAAGAATAGAGGGAATTGTTTCAGAAAAGCTCTTGGTGTAGTTGTCTAATTTTGTCATGTTTCTATAGTTGATTTGAAAATTCCTCAGGAAGAGTGTGAGTTCCTATGGTTTTGCTTTTATTTTGATTTTGTTTGGTGGGAGGTTTTTTACTTTATGAACTCTGAATACAGCTATAACTTACAGAGTACAGAAGCTGCAGACAGTAACTCAGGCACATTGTGCTGATGGGGCTGCAGATGGCAACTTCTGAAAGCCTTGGGGCATGGGAGAATATTGAATCTAACTTGAAATGCATTTACTCAGGCCCTTGTTGTGGGGGTTCTGCAGAGTGTTTGTAGTCAGTGGAGCTGCTGTCACTGGTGTGTGGGAGCAGGCAGTGCAGAGGTTGAGGAAGCACATGGCCCTGCCCTCGGAGCCAGCAGCTCTCTGCTGGCTGCTCTGTGCAGTAATTGGGAAGAAAGCAGCAATGTGCCTGCTCTGAGCAGCCTCACTGACACAGCCCTGTGGCATCTCGGGGATTTTCAGCTGTGACTCCTTAGTGATGCCTTCCCATGGTGATGAGGGAAGAATCGATGATGCAGCCACCTGGATTTCAGGCGTGGGTCAGCTGCCAGTGGGTTGCAGTTCTTTTTCAGGTTGTCCTTGGAATTATTGCATTGCAAAGTATGAAAAATTCTCATAATGAAGTTTGGCATTGACTTTACCTACTTTATTTGCTTTGTGCTGTTTCACTCACTATTTCCTTTAGGAGTGGTGCTTGCCACTTTTGGAAATGTTTACCTCTAGTGTTTAGAGATTTCAAGCAATATTGTTAAACTGCTTTTGTTATTTTAATTTTAGTGTGGATATTCGAGAAAATAGGTGCCTAAATTTGAGCAGGATTTGACAATATATTTTAATGAAAGTTCTCCAATTGTTTATAAGTACAAGATGCTAATAACTTTGTGGATTTTTCTTGTCTTTGTAAGATACTTACTGTGTAGTATTATGAGATGTGTTGTCTGGACTCATTACATTTTTCTGCTAAATTTGTGGGCAATGAAAGGACAGTCAAATTTTGTACAATTTTATGACTTTCCACATATGTGTCCTTCCTTCTACTTTATCTCCTTTTAATCGTTTTTTGCTGGATAAATGGCTCTTATTCACGTTTCCTAAAATTTTAATTTATTGAAGTGTTTTAGCAGAGAGGAATTTGTAGAAATACTACAGCAGGAAATAATGCATACATTGGCAGTGCCCAAATATATTCTTATAGATGGAAATACATCCACTTCCATACTGAGTTAACCCATGGATTTCTCTTGAAAGTGGCTAACAGGGTTAAAAGGTTACCAAATAACACAGCTGATGTAAGAGTTTACATTTGTGGGTTGAAGAAAATGCTATTAGTAATAGTTCATGCTGGATTTGGGGCAAAGGGATTCTATTTTGTGCCCTGAAGCATGAGATTTAATTACTCTTACAATCATTGTCTTTGCTTACAAAGCTGCCACTGTTGTTTATCATCAGAAAATTATCCAACCCTTTTAAAACAACAGCTTTAGTATTTGTCTCAATGAACTTTCACAGCAGTAACTCCATAAATTAATTAAACACTGCCTTGGAAATTGGCTCCTTTTTGCAGTTGAAAATTTAGCATGATTTCATAGAAGCAGATTTTTCACACTCAGGGAATAAAGTTCAAAAGAAACTGGATAGTTTAAGTATGCTCTTCATTATTTTACTATACTTTTTTTCACAGTTGATAAATTAATTGACCAATTACATGCATTAAGTGGGCTTCATCCTCCCTTACCCTTCCCCCCCAGCCCCTCAGCTTCTTTTTGATCCAGTTCAGTCCAAATAAGCAAGAAGTTTATCAATTATAGTAATCTTGTGACCTGTCTTAAGTTGCTGTATTACTGATACCATATTTATGATCTGTCAAAAGTATGTTCTTCTAAAGTTAGAACTTGAAAGCTAACCTTCAATCAAATTCAGCAGATTCACTGAGTTAATTAACATCATCTTAAACATCTGTTTGTGCATGCTGAAAGTTTCAAGTTGTGTGCTATTTTTGTTTGTTTTTATCATATTAGCGTCAGTTTCTATTTGTGAGTAAAGTGTAGATTATATCTGAGAGCTATTCAGTGTTCCTGATATTAACTATAGTACATTTTAAAACATATTTTCAGATTAAAGATGTGAGGAGACGTTAGTATGTGTTTTCATGAGAGTGAAGTACATCACAGTTATAGTTAAGTACAATGAAGGAATTTAGGTGCTGATTAAATTCAAAAAGAGAACTGAAGCCACAACAGAAATGCAAAGAAATGGGTTTCAGCTGCATTAATTCCTTCATTAAATTCTCCACATAGTTTGTAACATACTGGCATAAAAGGGGAGGGGGAGTTCCAAGTGCTTGGGGGTTGGACAGAGGAAAGGAACATTCACTCAGATTTATGGACACTTAATTTGAAATGGTCCCAATGTAAAAAGGCTTAATGTTAAAAAAAGTATCATGTCAAGATGATTATCTTCTGGTATTTAATGCTCCTTATTACTATTATACTTTTATGTCTTCTCTGGTGCTTTGAGCTTCATGTTTTTAAATTACCTGGGATTATTGTTAATATAGATTTTCATGGAATTTTGATGACTGTGCACTCATAGTGGCAGTAAGCTTGAAGAGGACCTTCATCTTTCTTGCACATAATTAAATATGTATAAAAGACCCTGTGTTCCTCTAAAGCAGGTGCTTTAACCCTTCCCAAAACCTAGCATAACAGAGTTTTTTATGCTTGAATGAACTACACAGCTTTTAAAACTTAATTCCCTGGTAAAACTGCATGCCATTTCTCAATAAATGTATTCCTGGGTTTTAGAGTGAAAGTATGAAATGGCCTTTGGGGTGTAAAATAATGGCATTAACAGCCAGTGATCACCTTCCTGGAGGTTCCCTTTAACTGAACTGATGTGAGCAACAGCTCAACCACAAGTGATACCTGCCAGGAGACAGACAATCTCATGGCTGCTTTGCTCTTCCTTAGAGATTCCATTTTATTGTTTTTCCTCTATCAACTTGGTGAGGTGGCTGCTTGCTGTGACAGTGTGGTTGTCTGTCGATTCCTGAATCTTACTGTGTGAGTCATCACTTGGTCTGGGTATCAAGTCCTTGAAGAAATTTGGTTTATTTGTCATGAATATTCTCTCTGATAATGTTTCTCAGTTAATTTATTTTATCAGTAGTCTATAATGTGCAATAATCATCTATCTTGGCCACTGAGTATATAATAATATGTGCATGTGACTGCTGATAATTGCAGCATTACAGGATGCTGAAAAATGCAATTTCACCTAGCCAAGGGTTGATATCAGATTATAAGGGTTATTCTAGGCCTATTTCCTTTCTTCCATTTATTTTTCCTAAATCACTGTTATTTTTCTTTCAGTAATCTAATTGTATAATTATTGCTTGATTCACGGCTTACTAAAGTCAATAGAAATATCCCTGTCATATTCAGTGGGTATTAGACTTTTTTAGCCTGAATTTGCTTTGTACATGCATATTTTTTGTTAAAATACCTTTTCATTCTTTCACGCTGCACAGGTCAATTTTTTTCTCCCTTCTTTACTCTTTCTCTTTTAATGGCAGATTACAGTTCTGATTGAAAACCATATTATATAATTGAAAGACTGTTTGTGTTTTTTGGGTTTTTTTCCTCAGAACTAAAACCAAAAAGGAATAGAAAACTTTCATTGTTAAAGGAAATAAAATGTTAGAATCATGGAAGGAAAACCTGTGTTAACTGAAAATGTTAATTTTCAACAAACAAATATATATATTCATATAATTCATTGTAGAGGGATTTTTTTCATGGCTTCCAACAAATTTTCTGATCAACTGTCATTGAGATGTACTTTATCCATATGTTACATGTTTCAGCTTATGTAGAGGAATACTTGGTAGTGAAAATATCTCTGGAATTGTTTGCCATATGATGAAATATGGAAGGTCATGCAATGTTGCCCCTGTGCAGGCAAAATTTCTGTTCCTACTTACAATGTTAGAAATGCGGAAGAAAAAAAATTACTGAGTCTGATATGGGTTTAGCACTTGCATGTTTGCCATAAGTGTTGTTTTAGAGCCAAAATATTTACACTTGTGTTACTTTCTGATTGACAGCTCCTCACAGAACTGGTACCAGTATTTTACCTTGAGTGACATCTTTTTGTCAGCATTCTTTTTGTTTCTTTGAGGGGAATCTAATTTGAAAGTGCATTTTTAAACAATATTCAGCTTGGAGTTCTTGGTTCTCAGTGTTGCTTGGTAGACAATGTGCTGACTGTAGAAGCTGTTTTGTTTCTCTTCTTGAAAGTATTGTTATGATCTGAAACTTGTCAAAATAATGGTTAAGCAAAGAAGATAGCATGGTAATATCTCTTTTTTGAATGTGTACTTCAACTGTGGGTTAAAGCAGAGAAGGAAAGTGGAATAAAACAGTTTTCTGCTAATGTTTATGTAGGTTTCAGAAATTGTACTTTGAACTTTTTCTGTGTTATTCTTTCATCCTAGAGCTACTTTTTTCTTTACTGAGAATCAGTACTACTAAAATACATGAGAAAGCATTTTACTGTTATGTGCTGCCTGACAGTTTAACCAAGTATTTATGTGGTCTTTATAGAGATGTGAGGGGACAAATTAGAAATATTTATCTTTCATGTGTTAACAGGCAGGGTGTCAAGTTGCTGTGTCTGTCTTGATCCATTCCCTGATTTCAGAACATCATCAAACTTGGTTTAGGTATTTAGTTCTTTTCAGTCTGTTCTTAGAGCACCAGTGTTTGGTTTTCACCTTTTTATTATTTGCCTGCTTTGAGAACATCACTTGCCAGTTGTACTAAGGTGATCATCAAAACCTAAACTGAATGGATAAAAGAATATTTCTAAAAGTATATTTTTTACTGTAAGGATTTCTGGTTAACTGGAAAGATGTAAGGCTGGGGTTTGCCTGAGCACCACAGTCTTATTCTCCTCCTTTACAAAGCAAACAAAACAAGTCCAAAAAACCTCTAAACTGTTAACTTCTGGTGTATGCAGAACAAGTTAGGCATTAGTGTTTGCTTTGCCTGTTTTACTTTTATACGTAAAATTTGATAATGTCTTTCACAAAGTTCAGTTTTATAACATTTAATAAATTATTCAGTCATTCTGACTAAACTTGCAGTCAAGCCACTATTTTTGCTTTGCTAGTGGTATTGGATGTAATCACTTGATTACCTAATTGTGCTCTTTCCTTGCTTTTCCAATTATAATCATACTCTTAAATTATAAAATAGTAAAAACAATAAGAGAATTTCCTGAAGGTAATCTTAATGAATATGAATAGAAATATCAGAAGGTAACACCTTTTCTGGTGCTAAAGAATTTTTCTCATTCAAATGATATGTTGGTCTTGTGACAAGACAGCATTTGTTTTATTTTAAAAGTAATGAAGGAATGGGAAAGTTAGCTTTTGGCATAGTAAAAGCATAACAAAACCTCTCTGAAACAGAACTGGACAAAATAATGTTGTAAAACATCATTTCTTGGCACTCTTGGAGCTCATCAATCCAAAGTACTGTTTTCCTTTGAATAATTCTAACTTACAGGTTTTTTGCCACTGTGTAGTTGTAAATCTAATAACATGATTGAAATTGCTCGATAATCTTCTGTCTCAGGCTTTTCTTCATTTCAGATTCATTGTGTCTGTTATTAAACCCAGCTGTTGATGCTTTTGAGCAAACTGATTTCTGAATTAACTCTGCTTTGTGTTCAATAATAATGCCACTTCTGAATTATCATGGGCTGCTCCCAATTTACTTTTAGATAACTAAAGGCTGTCTTTTTCTGTCCAAGTTGCCTGTTTTATTTCCCAGAACACAAGGATGTGATTTCATCCATGCTGCTCTAGGGGGTCTGAAGCTGATAATCATTTTTCTACATCTGCCCCCATCAGTGTCATCTCCCAATATCTGATGTTCCAGCATTTTTCCTTGGCTGTGCTCATGAGCATTCACAGACTTGGTGCTGTGTTGTGCCAGTCTGCCACAAGCCATTCCCTAATGTTTTCCTGAGAAGTCTGCAGAGGACCTGTGGGATAGTCTCATTCCTAGAGTACATTCCTCTTCTTTCTATTACCTTTTGTTCACATAAACTCTTCCTTTCAATATTAGTGTTACCTTAAAATCATGCACTACTTAAGTATTTAAATAGATTGTGTATTTATTATTATGATCATCATTGAAATATTTTTAGTGTGTCTCATGTATGATGCATATACTAATTACTAAGTTAACTTTAAGGACTTAAAAACAAGCACCTCCATATAATATATTTTGGATAATTGATTCATGTGCTACTCATACCTGCAAATATAAATGGTATATTTTTCTTACTTTCAAAAAAAAAAATAAAAATCAGTAAAGCCAACTAAACAGAAAAAAACTCCAAACAAGATGGACTTCATATAAAAATACTGACCTTTGGCATGTTTGAACGTGAGGTCATGCACAATGTTTTGCTTCTTTCTTTTATCAAAACTTGTCATTGTTAAATACAATAGGAAGAGTCTCTCACAAAAATTTAAGGACAAAAAAGGGAAAATGTAAAGGATTTACAGTAAAACCCCATGACAGTTCAAAAGATTTATCTTGTTTATCCCAACTAAGGTTCATTTCAGGACATTCTAGTCTCTTAATAGTCTTTTAAAATAGTATTGACCTCAATTTATGAGAACTGTATATATTTCCCCTTGGCAAGAGCAATAATTTTAATCTGATCCTACAGCTTTTTCCCTTGCTGACGTAAAATTATTCTCCATTTGCTAATTGAGATCTTTGTGGACTATTTTTTCCCCTTTTTTTATTCTTTTGAGGCATTCTTGTGATAATTTTCAGTGCAGTAGCAAACCTGAGTGATGGACCTGACAAAAAGTGATCATCACTTTACTAATCAATAGGATTAATTAAACAGGGTGAAAATTTGGTGTCCAAGATGTACCTGTTTGCTTAAAAAAGCAGTGGCAAGATCTTTCATGTTAGTGTTGCCTTCACAGAGCAACTGCTTTTACCTACTTGATTTTGAAGGCTGGGCTCAATGATCTCAGAGGTCTTTTCCAACCTAAATGGTTCTGTGATTTCACCTAGCTGCATATGAATAAGTCAAACCTTTGCACTAATTACCAGTGGGTTTTCTGTTTGCTTCCTTCCTTTTTATATGGGGCTTTCCTCTGTGCAGCACAGTTTGGATGCTGTGTAAAATTTTCAGACAAGTGCTGAGGCCCGCTCAACAAAAGCATGTGTCTTATTGATGATGTGTCAAATTACTGTTCTCAGAGTAGACCTTTTAGGTTGCATTCAGCCTTTAATTTGACTGAATTTAAATAGCATAAAACGCCTTTTAGTTGGAACTTGGCTTGCATATTACGTCTCTCATTTCAATGAAAAACATTCAGATGCAAATACGGTTTGTTTGGACTGAGTACAAATGCCACTGTCATGACTGATGAAGGCTTTTGATCACACATCTACAAACTGAAACCTTAGAAAGGGAGAGGCTATTTGGACTGGCATCTGCAGTGCCATGAATTATTTAGTTCCCATTATTCATAAATCTCTTTGAAGAGAAGGAGTATGAGGTTTTTAAGGAGGAGTAGTCATGGTTGTGTTGCCAGTTTCTATTTATGCTGTGACTGCCTGCGTGTGCAAACTTCTTCTCAACTGCAAGGATTGTGCTGAATGGGAAAGAGTTGTGTGGCTGAAATGATCAGGAATGTCCCTGAAAGGCTTCTTTAGTTTCCTGGGGTAACAGTGGGGTGTTCTGTCACTCCTGTCTGCTTTGGTGGGCTCCAAGAGGTGTGCAAGGCAAGAACATGCCTGTAATATTTGGTGAGCTATGCACTTGGCTGTGAAGGACATGGTTGACTCTTGCAGGGCACTTGTTAACAGCTGGAGTTTGCTCTGTACTCATTCAGTGAACTACAAATGCCTTTGGGCTGTGCCCTGCCAGCCAGGCAGAAATAGCAACACCACCCTCCTTTTTCGTTCTTTTGCTAGGTATCTTTTATTGTGCGATGTCTGTGCTACAAATTCCAAAATATCTCCCTTTCCAGTGGTGGTGGAAGCTAAACACTGTGTATAAACACTGTTCTGCTCTGCAGGGAGTCTGTGCTTGTTCAGCTCAGCGTAATTGTGTAATAATGTTGTCTAGAAGATGCATGGTGGCAGAGATGTCAAGGAACGAGTTAGAAATACCCAACAGTGTCTTGTTTATTTGCCTTGCAGACTAGTTTGGCATCTGGGGGAGGAAGGGATATGGGGGGTGTGTGTATATCCAGTTTTGGGATTTGTTTCTTTGTTTTTCAGTAGGATTTCAGTCTGCATTACTGAAGAATACCTTGAGTAATGATTTGCCTGGCATATGTCCTTCCAGGCCATTATAAAACTCACACTGGGAGTCAAAGTACTGTGAAGACTCAACATGGAGCTGCTGAACAGTTCAGAAATGTTCAGAGTTCACAAATCCTTTCTTTACCATAACACATTCATCATTGTAGGAATAGTAAGAATAGTTTAGTTTCTAAATCTTAACAAAGAGGATTACCCGAAGAATCACATAATTTTCTGTAAATAATCACTCTGACTGTACTTAGTCTTTGATTTCCTAAAATGGTATTTTTTTTCTGATTTTATTCAAAATTTTCTCAAAACCATTCCATCTTATCATCTTTCCACATTATCATGTTTCATTTTTAATTGACTGCATACATTTCTTTTTCACCTCCCTGCTTTTTTATTTTGCTTGTTGGCTTTGAAGAACATTTTTTTGGTCATCTATAATTTTCAACTGAGCTTAGTATATTAGTATATAGCCACTTGTCCTAGACTCAGTTTTTAAAGATCCTGTGCTACACTACAAACCGAAATCCTCCAGTCTTTTGTTTTCATTCCACCAGCAGCAGCAGAACTTGCAGAATGTCATTTTCTCCATTTATTTCCAGCAGTCACTCAGAAGCTCCTTTTTGGTGCTGCATCTACAGTGGTCCATGGACCATTACTGATGTGTCTGTGTGCCAGCTGCTTGTGCTGACTACACTTTCACTCTGGATACACACCCTGCTAAAGATCTCTCTAATAAATCCTTATTTTGATGACTTTCTGGCAAAACTGAGCTGGCCATGAAATGGATCTGGTCTGGTTTTGAGCTATGGCCACTGTGTACATCTGCTGTAAACATAGATCAGTTTTTAAATTATTCTTGCCTACAAACAATTTCAGTACAGTGGAAGCATAATTCAAGGAGGAATAGAAATGTGTTTAATGCTCAGAGCAAATCAAAATGGGGCTCTTGTCAATATTAAAAGTATATTTGGAACAATTATAGCTAATTTTTTTAAACTTTCATTTCTAAGTTTTGTAAACAATGTGTGAAATTCTGAATTTAATACTACTTTCTTTTTTTTTTCTATCTGGAAAGCATAATAGCTATTTTATGAATTTTCATATTCTGAGTATTCAGGTATATGCTCCTCCATCTCATTGTAATTATTGGCTTGTGTTTCTTTATATAAAAAAGTGTGGGGGTGGGCATGAACTCTTAAGTCTGGAATTGTGAATTGCTTCAATTTTGTTATGGAAGTACTTAGATTTAGGTCACAGATGCCCATTTACACCTAACAAAATCCAATTGTTTGAGCCCTGCACTGAGTTTATTATGGTATTTTTTCCATCAATCTTGTCAGTTATCTAGGTTTGTTTCTAAGTATCTGGAAAAGTCTAAATGGATAATATTTGGGGAATAAAAAAAGAAATTTTTATTTTTCTGTTTAAGATTTTTATTGTCTGCCTGCATTGCTCCTTGCTCCTTCCTCTGGATGATATGGGAGGGTGGTGGTTTTTTTTGTTTGGTTGGGATTTTTTTTCTGGTTTTTTTTGTTTGTTTGTTTGTTTGTTTTGGTGGGGTTTTTTTGTTTTTATTTTTGTTTTTATTTTTATTTTGTTGTTATTTGTTTTGTTGTTGTTTTTATTCATTTTTGTTTATTTGTTTGAGTTCTTTCTGCAATTTGTTTTGTTTGTTTTATTTTCATGCAGGTTGCATAAGAGATTATTTTCAATACAAGAACCCTTAAACTTTTGTGGGTTGTCAGACCTGTGGACTGTGACCAGAAAGGAATGTATATGAGCATAGTAGACCCAGGAAATTTGTATTTGTAATAATGTAGGATAGCATATACTTTATCAAAAACCAAACCTACATGAGACATGCATGTCACAGGTTGCTCTTGGATTGAGGAAAATGGACGAGGCATTGTTTGAGGTGGTTTGCATGCATCGATCTGCAGGTGTGAGAAGAAACAAAAGCTCTCTGCTCACAGCTGCCTGTTTCCAGTCACAATTACCTGATGACAGACAATTAAGTACTTTGCTAAGTGTTTCCAAGGGGGATCTTTTCCTTTCCCTTTATTCTGGCGACCTGACAAAAACACAAAGCTGGGCAAGTTTGTGTGCATGCACATTCTGTATGACTAACAGTTTTGGTAGCTTTTTTGAGGGGATGAATGAATATCAAAGCTTTTCAAATATTTGTTTTAAGCTTTGAAATAACTGTGAAAAAGATCTGAGAGCAGAACTGAGGACTTGTATCTCTGCCTGACACAACCCTGCTTACAGCCTATCACAGTGCTTAATTACACTACTCCAGAGTTGTATTTATGCCTACTTCTTAAAACATTCTGATACCTTGGAAAAATGAAATATAAAAATTGTATTTACTCTTCTTCATGAACTAAATTACTGATTTGCAAGTGAAATTTCTCTGATGTTTTACTGAAAACTAGCTTATGATAAAATTGCTTAGTTGTAACTTGCATTGTTTGTAGCAGTTACCTTTCCAGCTGCATTAAAACATGCATAAAGTTGGCTTTTTGGGATGGGCAAATAGTCTTATCTCAATGGTTTTAGGAAAACCCTTTAGGGCATGATTATATTCATCCTCTATTTTCAGTATACTGTAATATACTGTGTTATGTGTTTCCAGCTGCTAATGTGAATCATCTGCAGCTGGAATCCTGAACTCTGGTGATGTTTAGATTATAAGATGCTTCTGCTGATCTCCATCATGCCAGTCATAATGAGTATTGAGAACAAAATTACTATATTTATACCCTACTTTTCAGAGGGAAAATGGAGCTGCGTGTTTTTCAATGTTTTGTGATTAGTATTGCATAATAAATGTTGCTGCATGTGATAATCTAGTGACAGTTTTAAAACTGAGGAAGGCAATAAAATGCAGTTGGAAAACTTACATTGAGAAAGTTTAGATTATTTTTAAGCATACAAGAAGAATAATAAATCTTCAGTTTTGCAAAGAGTTACATTAAAGAAGTATCCATTCTGTAATTTGAGCTCCTGGAAGTTATGAGAAGGGTGAAGGAATTGCACCAGTCTCCTACATAAGTTATATATTATTTAAGTTATATATCAGCAAAACAATTTAATACTGAGAGAGACAACTGTGCATTGAAAGAGGTGATCAGGAGGTTTTAACAATATATTAGGCTATCTGTTAGGAGGGGTCCAAATATAACTCAAACTGACAGGATGGAGTGGCTGACATCCTCACAATCCTCCCAATTTGCATTTTTTGTCCCTTTTTCAGTCATATCTTCAGGATTATTTTATGTTTCTGAGGGAAGTTACCTGATGTCATTTTAGGAACTTTGTGTTGTAGATACAATGATGCAGAGATAGAACACACAATAAATAGAATAAAAGAAGGTCATGTGTTTGAATTCCCTTTAGTTACATGTGACTGCACAGATTTTTAATGGTTGCATACACAAAGAGAGGAAGGCTTATCTAGGATTTTATGCATTCAGATTATATTTGTAAATGCCACTATCTGATATTTTAGGAATCTCCATGAGAAGAGTGTGCAGAACTTATGTATAAAAATTATATTCATTATAAAATGTAAAGGCATAGCAATAAAAAGAATCAAGGGAAAGATCAGAAAATCAGAAGAAAACAAATTTGTCTATGCCAATGTATCTAGGATTTTTTTATATCCAACACTAAAAGAACTCTCAAGATCCCATTTTCTGTGTCATCTGTTGGCCATTCTTCAAGTCTAAGCAGCAGTGTCTTCCTGAATTTAAGACACTCAAATTCCCACCATGAATTTCAGGTGATGGTGATGTTTTGTTTCTCCTTCAGTGGCTTTTGGAAAATGCTGGTTTTGAAAAGGAGGGAGGGAAGGATTCTGCATTGCAGCACATGTGGTTTGAATGGGTCTCTAGTCTGTGAGAACCTAATAATTTGCATTATTTTCTGGAGGAAACGTTTCTGCTAAGGACTTCTGTCACACAGAGGAGCTTTTCCAGTGAGAGATTCAGAGCTGGCATTTAGGTGACCTAAATGATCAGTGATAATCCTTCAGTTTATCCAAAGGGAAAAATTGCAGTTGTTGTCATCGTGTCATCACCATCACCCTAAAATTAAAAAGAAAATTCTAAATGTAAGCAGTGTGAAAATAAGTTGTTGTGGTTTTTTTGTTTTTTTTTTTTAACTGGAAATCTGAATTAAATGCTGGATATGTTTGAGAGAAGAGCTGTGTGATGTTGTTTGTTTTCCTTCTACTTTGTGGGGTGAGGGATGTTGGTTTATGCTGCTTCTCTGATCATTTTTCATAGCCTATGATTCTAAAAGATTTTAAGGCTGGAATGAAAAACTACAGATGAGTAAATTTGTCCAGACGACTGGTGATGTTGTTAATTTTTTATTGAAGATTAGAGGACCTCCAGAATTGCTGGAACTGTAGGTTACTGTATTTGGGAGAAAATCAATGCAATGTACTTTATGAATGTGACTTTCATATTTTTTCTTTTTTTTTCTTGAATATTTTAGTCATTATAAAGGTTAAATATTTTACTGTTTGTTCCTCTATCTGTGATCTTAGAGCATCCAATAGGTGAAACGAGAACAAGAATGACCTCAAACCTTTCACTTTCCTTTTTCTTTCCCCTTATTTTTTGAAATAAAAGGCTAGGTTAGCTGGATATCTGGAGGAAATGCTTTTTCCTTTTTTCTATTTTTATTGAGCTATTGAAGTAATTGTATGGATGTGGTTTTCTCCAAAGACAAAAGACAAAACTCTAAATCGAATAATAAATCACATATAAGAGAAAAATAAAATAAAAGCTATATCAAATCTGTCTAAAAGTGTCTACAAAATTGAACAGTGTAGAGACGACTGAGGGTGGAGAAAATATTGAACAACTTGTAGCCACCATTTATCAAAGAATGTAATTTAACAATTGTTGGCATACAAAAAGCAAGAAGTCAGAAAGATGTATCACAGAAAATAAAGCACAATATATTACTGATATTTGAGAGCAAGGGTATATTAGGGTTTTTGAAATTTGAATCTAGGCTTTTACATGCAGGCAATGGTTTTTTAAAAAGATTGTTTCAGCAGCACAGCTTTGGCAGGATTACTTTTCTGATTTAAAAATGCCCTAAAAACATTAGTTCTGTGAAATTTAGCTGCACCTGGCACAGTTTCCCTCCCATTTTCAGATCTCTCATAGTGGGACTCCCCTGAGATCGCTGACCTTGTGTTCTTGCTGCTCTGTGATCCCCTCACTCACAGACCTTTCCCTGGTGGCCAACCCTTTTGTTTTACATATGCTGTGACCACAAGAGCCTTCAGAAAACACAATACTGTTTAACCTTGCTAGAGAAAATAGAAGAGATTTATTTCTTGGCCTTACCTAGAAATCTAGTAGCTCTGTCATGCCTTTCAACCTGACTTCTGAAAATATGGTCTTTCTTCCTACTTTGTTTTTCTTTCTTCTCTGGTCTTTACATTTTTTCCTTGAGTTCCAAAAAGGTTATTGTTCACACTTTTCTGTAATATGCCTCCCTGTCCAGAATAATTTTCCTGAGAAAGACATAACAGGGTTGCTAAAGAAAAATGCCCTTACAAATGTTCTTGTTTTTACATGTATCTCTGAACACAGGGAAATTATTTTTATCCATTAACTAATTGGCTTCTTAATTTAGACAAAGAAAGCCCACCTCATAAAGGAAATTCCAGATTTTAGGTTACATTGTGCACAAAAATTATTACTGGCCAATCCTAAACCATTTTATTTGTATTACAGAAGTTTCAAATCAGTGTCCTGATATAGTAATATATACATATACTACTTTGAGGTGGTAGACTCACTGTCTTGGAGAGTTTCTTTCTTTTGTCAGCAAGAAAGGAAGTCTAGGTGGGAAAAAAGAGAATGTATTATGTGAAATTGGATAAATCAACTGACTTGCAGAAGCTTTAAAGCAAAAATGGGTTCTTTGACTTTAATGTTTGCTGAAACCTATGGTCTTTTGTCACTGACATCAGTGGCATGAAAAGCTGAGTTTTCCCATATCTGTTGCTCCAACCAGAACCTCAGCTTCCCTCTGCTAAATTTCAGTCTTGATGATGCTCATTCAAAACATTTGTCTATGCTTGTCTTCTATGGCTTTTCATATAATAATAAGAGGTGGGTAAAAGTTTTCAAACATAATGGATGTAGGTTGAAAATTGTCCTCCCTTTACGGAGTGAAAAGGAGAGTAAAGAGGGAAGAGAGGAAAATTCTTTCAGCTTTAAAAAAAAAAAAAACTTACCACAATGATAACAATGAAAGGGAATTTTCCCTCATGCTAAGGATCAGAAAGATAGAAACAGCTGCAGCTAGTTGCCTTCTGTAGGCAGATTTATATTTTGAAATACCATTTTCAGCTAATTTGGCTGTTGTGCAGTTTGAACTTTATGAATTGACTTGTAATTGGACCATGCTGTCAATGGGAAAACTTACAAGTATGGAACATGACATTTTTAAGAAGGTTACTGTCATCTAGTCTTCTATTAGTGGATTTGCAGAGAGTTATAATTGGCCTAACAAGCCTAGTAACCTGTCCTACTTCCAATTATAATGTACAACCTCATTTATATCTTTTCTTTATTTACTGATAGGTAATAATTCTCTGTCTAGTGTACATGCTTCAAAATAAAGCTGTCTCATGATAGAATGTGCAGGTTCTTTTAATATACATTCATATATGTGCCCATACATGTAAATTATATCACTTATATATGCATATAATTGTGTTTATATAAATCCTGAAGAGTACAAGTACATATATTTTTAAATATATGTATTTATACACACACATATGTTTTTATTCTGTTTAATGAAGAACAAAGTCTCCTGTTGATTTTAAATTTCTCTTGGGGACAGGGAGATAGTGTTTTCTCCAGACCTTTGTTAAGTTTATATGATTATTCTGCCTAGAAGTGATAATACATTCATGTAGATGTAATTCTTGTGGCTAAAAAAAAAGGAGGCTTGTAAGAAAAAGAACAGGTTGATGAACTCAGTGCATTCATTATCAACTTAGATTTGCATGAAGGAGAAACTGTTCACTTCTTATAAAATTAGAATGGCATCATTAATTTTGTTTACTACACAAGCAATTTTTAGCACGTGTGAGATTTACGGGCAGTTTGCAGGTGAATGCCTCTTGTTAAACAGCCCCCTGGAAAGAGCTCTGCAGAAGCACCTGCACTCCTTGTACCTCCCCAAAGCAGAATTTTTGTGCTGTTTTCACTGCTAGGAGCACGTTGACAACTCACAATGGTGAGCCTGGAAGTAAAGGAGGGATTAGTGAAGAAATAAAATAAAAAAGAAAGCAAAAAAGCAGCTAGGGTACTAATATTTTGATGCATTCATAAAGTTATGACTTCAGGTTTTCAACCATTTCTTCATGTATGGCAACTTCACTGCTATGCACTCTTTGCTTGTTTTAGTAAAGCCTGACTGGTGAGACACCAGACTGACAAAGAAAGAAACCAAACCAACCATACAAACCTTTTAGATACGAGCAAGAGAAGCAAAGACACCAGAAAAGGGTTTGGTATTTCTCCTTTTCTTTCATATCTTTTGGTCTCTAGCCTAGCTGCCTTTGAATTATTAGTGTGGTTCTGCCCTACAAAAAGGGCTAGCAGAAGAGGAATTGCATATTCTGGGGTTTTTTTTATGGAGATGCTCTTGAGTTAATGCCTTCTCAGAGTGTACTTGGGAATTTAGAGAGGTATGGATAGCATCTATTTAATTAATTCCATTGACAGTAATTTCATTAACAGAGAGATTCCATTCTAACTTTGGGTTCTGAATAGTATTTTATTTCAAAAACATTATCATATGAACAGAAAACAATGGTTCTGTTTATTTTGGTGATAGAGTGGTTGTTACTGAAACATTTTAAACTGCAATCTTTGTTTTTGTTACCCTGTTGTCCGTGAAGAGCTACCAGCATGAAACTACATGGATTCATGATACTCAATGAAGGCTGTAGTTTCTGTCCCTGTTTCTCTGAGTTTGAACTTTGGTTACTGTTGGTTAAAATATCATCTGTTCCTTTTTGGTTGGCATGCTCCATTAGAACAATCTGAAGATGCAGGCTTCAATGAAGAAAAATAGTGATCATATAGCAAATTATGGATCATTGGGGTATCTGCAAATTAACTGATGCTTATTTGCATCAGCTTCACAGAAGAATGATGTTTCAAGAAATAGGAGCAAGGGGATGGTATGAGAGTTAGGCTGTTCAGAACATGCTTTTGGCAAGGCAAATTGTGCTTTAAGTTTTAGAATTCACTAATGTGTGTGCATGTGTTCTCACCTGCTTGTGACTAATGATTCGTGATTTTTCTGCACTTCTCAACGTGCTTTTTTGAGTGTGTATTCTGGTGCATTTTCCAGCTTCTCAACACAGGGTTTCTGACAGAATCATAGATCTGAACTCTCTCACAGCACAGCAGTGTCTCTAATAAATAGGTCAAATAATCTTAGAAACGGTGTTTGTTAGCTTTGAATCGATAGTGATGAAGTTTCTCTGTGTTCTTGCTTGCTCAAACTTCTGTCTAATCTATCTTTGTTCTCTTCTTCTTGTGCAATCTTTTCCTTGCTTCCAGTGGCTGCTACAAAGAACAAAGCTAGAGGTGAGTTTGTGCCTGCACCCTTCAATTTGCATTGCATGGTTCTGCAGCCCACGCATTTTCTCCCAAGGTTGTTTCTGCTTCTCCAAACAAAGAAAAATATCTTTAGGTTCTGTGGTATGAGAGATTACAATTTTGTAATTTCGCCTAAGTGCATTGTTTATCAATCAGCACTGCTCATGCTGTATTTTGTTAATTGCTTTAATTTGGGAACTTTTTAGGAAAAAGATAAAGCTAAGTGCTTTATAGTTAGATTTCTGACTTGCATTATAGTAATGTAGGGATATTGATGGCATTTTAATCGAAATGAAGATATTGCATAAAAATGCTCATAAATATGTAAATGTAATTTATATTTTTTATCTCTAGTCATAGTCATAAATATCTGAACAGAGAACAATGAACTCCTAAGTGTCTCCTAAGCATTCCCTGTCTTTTCACACTAGTATAAATGATCATCACTGTTCCTGATAGCATACCAATATATAGAAGGGCACACTGTGATATCTGCAGAGATTTATGGCTTCAGAGCAGCAAGGTGATTGCCACAAATCAGTGTTACAAAGAAGTAAACCTTTCAGAACTAATCATGTAAGGTCAGCAGTGCTGTAAACCATTTCCTGAATTTCAACCAAGCAGTGATGTAGCAAATGTAACCTGAGGGGTGTATTTTGACTTACAGATAAACACAAATTGATGCATACGTGTTTATAGATACAGATGCATGTGCATTTATATGTATGAACATATATTTTCATAGAAAATCATGAAAATATGTGTTTTACTATCATTTTTATATTATTTGTGGTGGATAAATTTGAGTTGTCTGAAAATTAAATATCAGATTTTAAGGCAAAAATCTGTGCTAGTTTACATGCATTTTGGAAGTTAAGATTCACAAAGTTGCACAGTTCAGTTCTATACATTGCTTAGCTTGAGGTTGTTGAATGATAACACTAATCAAAGAAAGCACAGCCAGTTGAAGGTGTATATGTAGTAGAATAATTAAACCAATAATTAAAATACAGCCCAGATTTTTTGTTTGTTTTTTTTTTTTAAATCTTTGCATGGCTTTTTGTATGATCTTTTTCTCAGAAACTTTGCATGCACTGGGTGACATGAATGAGGGGAGTGAACAAAGTCAAATTCATCTATTTGCCTATGCATGCTTTGAAATTTGTTTTACTCCTTTCTGTACTGTTATGTATTCAGCTGTGATGCTGTGTAACAGTGGTCAAGACTTTGAGACCTTCATAATTAATGAAAAGAGCCCAACCAAATCACAGAAGTGACTTTTCAGCACAAACAAACACAATCTCGTCAGCATTCAGTGATTGGTTGATATTCCCATATATTGCCATTCAAGCAGAAATGGCCTGGAGGCACAGGAATTGTGGGATGAGTCAGAATTAGTCAGGGTACCACTCATCTGTGAGCATTAGCACCCCCTGATTTCAGAAGTGCCCATGCATATTGGATGCACAGCTGAAGCTCTATATGCTGAATGAGGTTTGACATTGTGATCTGGGTTATCTTTGGACATCTCTTGCTCAGCTGCACAGTGCCTTCAAGAAGTCCTAAACTTTTCCTTTGGATCTGAGCAGCCCTGTGATGAAAGCACCCAATATCCACAATGAATTCAGTCCTGCAATAGTTCAGTCTTTCACCAAAGGCATAGGACCTATTTTGGCATCTGCTGTGGTGGAAGACATGAAGTAGGTGATGCTTTACTGCTTTGCTCATTCCTCTGTCTAAGCAGTAAAGGAAGGTCTGTTCCTCCTTTTCAAGTCTAACACTTAACTGGCAAGCAGTTCTCTAATATGGCACTGGAAACATCAATTCACAACTGAGAGGATTATCTTCTGGAGGAGTTTCTCTTTTGGCACTTAAAATATGAAATCCAGCAGTCCTTTATGTCTTTGCTCTTACGTGTGGACCTTCATCTTTCCTTTCTGAAAGCCTGGAATTTGTGCTGCCATTTTCAGCGAGGCACAGTCGACCTCATGCCTGCCCTAAGATCTGAGGGTTTCAGAGCACATTATTAAGTGATATTCTGTGGGACCACCTGTCTTTTGTTTGTGCATTGTTAGCATGGGAAAATTCCTGCTGGTCTCCACTTCCCTCCCCCTGCTTGTGGGATTGTCTGTAAGCTGAACAGCAGAGCCTTTGCTCTCAAACACTGCATTCAGTGCTATTTCCTGAAGTATTTTCTCAGTCTTTGTTGAAGACTGCTTGTATTAAGTGCTGTAAAGCAGCTGTTGAACTGTCTACTTTAGCCTTGCTTTGAGGCACTTAGATTCAATTTAGGTTGAAAGGTCATCTGGTCTGCAGGTCACTTGGACTGAGCTACCACGTAAGTAAAACCCACTTAAATCTGTTTGCTCACAGCCTTCCAGTAAAATGCAACCAAGGATTTCAGAGCTCCAGGATGGATTTGCACTATGATTGCTTGATTTTACCATGGGTTTCTTTCTTAGACTTTTGATTACCTAGAGGAAGCAGCATGAAGTTTTTTGTGGTCTCCAGAGAGGGTAAATATTTGGATTTTACACACAAGGACAGGTCTTTCTTTGGACTCCTGGGCAGAAGCTGCCACAGGATGATTATGGGGAGAATACTTGGGACATTAACAAGAAGTCTAATTCAGAAGGATTTGAAGGGGATTAGGGGGAGCAGGGAATGAAACATGAAAATGGTCATTTATGGCACTTAATTTGATGAAGCAGAAACTGAAGATGCCACCTGAAAATCTGACTATCAGAGTTTTTTTCAGTGCATGAATATTTTAAGGACCATTTCTCAGTGTACCAGATGACATTTGTTTAACTTGATCTCTATAAATGAACATTTCCTCTTGCAGAACACCTGTTTGAAGACTTCTGGACCTCTTAAGAAGCGCTATTGCAACAATTTTGGGACAATATTTTTGCAGATATCTTCTGGCAGCAATTAACAATGATTTCCAGCCTCGATGGTCTTACCAGATTTGCTAATGATGTCAATTTTCACCCAGAAAGTGGACGAGAGGGCCAAATGTCTTCATTCAAATGTAATTAGTTGAGGAATGGAGTTCTGTGCTCCTCATTTTCACTTCTTTGATACACTCAGGGTCATCTTCTATTAAAAAGTTATTGTCAGAGCTGTCCCAAATCTCCTGCAGTTAGGTGATTGGTTTTTTTATCCTTCAAAGTATAAATTGGAGTTTCTGATAATTTTGGTTGTGGGATTTGTTGGTTTTCTGATTGTTTGATGGTATTTTTTGTTGTTGGTTTTTTTGGTGGTGGTTTTTTTGGTGGTTTTTTTTGTTGTTGTTGTTGTTGTTGTTGTTGTTGTTGTTGGGAATACTGAGGATGGCTACAGCAACTTCTTATAAAGAAAAAAAGAATATAAAGCCCAACTTCTATTGCAGGAGGGGAACACAAACCCTCCAAAAGTTCTCTTATCATCTGCTTGTTGAGAGATACAACATTCCTTCCTGTCCCTAAGACTCCTGTAGCCCTCAGATTAGAAATGGTGACATTTCCCAGAAGATTCCTAAGTCCCCAAGAAGAGACTTTTTGCAGAGGGGAAGATGTTACTGCTTTAATATTGCAGGATTCATACTATCCAATCTATATAAAACCCTGTTGGATTGGCAGCTATTTCTGCCATCCTTCTTTCCCCCATTTTAGCTATGTATGAAGCTCTACTTTTTAATGTTTTTCTCAGGGGAAATACCATTTTAATCATAGTGCCACTGCTTCTCATAGCACAGTACTGCTGTAGTACCCACACAATGCTGCATTCTCTTTCCAAAACTGGCATAAAAGCTGCACTTCTGATGGTTCTAGGGGATGTCCTTTTAATGGGAGATACCATCTAACTTTTTTTCTAGTTTAGTATTAACAGTGTTAAGTACTGTAAGTGCCTTGAACTCTATCTCACTTGCCTCACAAGTTGGATATAACAGAACTATTTCTTGTATCCTGGTGGATATCCAGGGGATTTTTGCAATGTGAATTTTCCTTGACTTCTATTGCATCTGTATCCCAAAAAGACTCTCTTTATTTTTGAGTATCATGGAAAAACATTTTTTTTTCTTTGAGTCATTTCTTCCACAAAGGCAGAAGTATATTGTTTCTGCCCTACTTTTAAAAGAGGAGACTGATTCTCCTTCAGAAACATAAGATTAAATTTAGCTTTAACAGTGCTACTTAAGGCTTACATCTCAGTCTGTAATATAAATCATCATAGCAGTTGATGCACTGTCTCAATGCATCTTATCCAGGAGGCAAAGATCACTCTGGACTTTATTCACTTGATTTATTTTGTTTGTTCTCATTATGTCAATGAAATTGGTATCAGCCTATTTGAAGCTTGAGTCAGGAGAGATCATGTGAAGAGTGTTGCATCAACATGCTCTGTTATTGCCTGGATACTGCAATATAGTAGTGCAATTACTTTATCTTTTGATTGAGAATCAATTTTTTTTTTCCTCAGGACTTCACCAGATCTTCATCATTGGTCATTTTCTACCCAGCCATCTCTTTGATTTTCTTACAGCATATCATAAAGTTTATTGTGTATAATCTACATAAATATATATGTAAATATATAGGTAAAGAATAGGTTTCATTCATACCAGAATTTTGACTGAAAACCATACAAAAAGGGAGAAATTATGTTGGCCAGAACTTGCCAACACAATTGCAAGACTTACAGGGTCTAGACCCATGTTTAAGTATTCTCTTTAGTATATGTAATTAGCCAAGCATATTTCTCATTCAGGAAATGACTGTAGAATTAAGTCAGTAACACAGCAGCTGTCCTTGTAAGGAGCAGGATGAAAAAAATGTACACAAAGGAGACCCAAACACTACTATTTGTCTTATTTGCATTATCTTCACAAAGTTCTCATCTATTCAGTTACTGACATCAGTCAGGCATTAGCTTTGCTGTTGCCTTTTTTTTTTTTTTGCCTTTTTTTCTTGTTGAGGAATAGATAGCTCAGGATATCATCTGCAAAAATGACACTGCAACATATTATGGCAAAAAGTTGTGAACAAGTGGAAGTGTATAGATGTTGAAAGTGTGAATCCAATATAGAGCCTAGGGAAACTCCATAAATCAGTAGTTTGGAAGAGCATTTATTTATGGCTATAAGCTTTCACCCCTGAGACATGTAGAAATAAAAACCTGTCATATTCCACCTTTACTACAAGGTCATTACAAAAAGCTTGCCAAGACCCTTGTAGTAGCATAGTGGGATCTGAAGCCCAATTGAAATTTTTCAGATATTTCAGTGCCATTGAAGTAGAGGAGCTCTGCTTTGTGAAATCTTATGATGTTTTTTTATCCAAAATACAGTTTCAACTTCTAAAGGTATAATTTTCATATGTCACTTTAAGGTGTTAAAAGCACCTTTAGTATTTATAAGTGATTGTACTTTCAGAGAGAATAACAAAGCCTTAATAACCATTCCTTCACTTTCTCTTTGGTATATCCTCTCCTCAAGTTTAGTCACTGCTGCCAATATATAAAGCCTGTGCTTTCCTCCAAGGATTAAATTCTCTCCACTGGTTAAACTTGTGAGGCTGAAGCATATGGATTTCAGTTTTCCTCCATGAATTCTCATGGACGTTAAGGGCCAGAGTTTTCTCATATTCAGGATTTCTGATGAGGAAGAAAGTGGTGATGTAGAACCAAGTTTTATGCTTGTCTATGAAAAAAAAACCAAAAAACCAAAAACCAGAAAAATTTGGAAGTGAAAAGGTTTAGAAAATGACTATGTTAAGAGTGCAGAACGACTGTGAAAGTTTAAATTGAAAATTGTCTTGTTGATTTTTTTTAATATCCTGTTAAATGCAACAGTTCACATTAGATCAAGACACCAGATTATTTCATGGTTTAGTTTTCCATTAGATAATGTAAAATATTATAATTATGTCTCAAAAAATCATCCATATCTACTTATGTATATTATAATATGCCACTTTTACTAAGAGATTTGGGAGCAAAAGCAGTTGCCTGAGTTCTAGAGGATTTTTTTAGAAAATTCACAAAATATGTTCCTGTCCTTTTTTTTTTTTTTTTCCTTAACAACTCCAGCTGTATTCCTCAGAGGGAAAATATGAAATCATAACGATGATAATAGTTCTTAACATAGTTTCTAACTGCTCTTTACTCTTTGTAATTATACTTGGGAAATACTTGCCCCCAAAATCTATAAGATCTTTCCAGTATTGAGAGAGCTGAGATTTCCACATGATGTCAAGTGCATGCAGTCAACACGCTCACCATTGTGATTCCTGCCAGGATTCTTCTGCCATTCAAGGTCCCAAGTCCTGCTACATAATAAGACCAAAAAAACATGAGTCAGCTTTTCATTTTTTAGATGGAGCAGTGCTGGAAGCAGCAGTTTGACAAGCCTGTGTGTCCTCTTTACTGCTTTTAATGCATTTTATTCTGTTTTCCAGAGGAGATACAACAAAAGACAGTATTAACAGTTGTGATCATAACACACACTCACTAAAGGTGCAGGTTATTGTGGAATAGAGCTGCTCTGACATCACAGAAATAGCAAAGGAAGGTTCAAAGCCCACCTGATGTGAGATCTGTAGGGGCAGGCTATTGCTGTCAGCATGTCCTTTTATTTGAGAGGCATCTGCACTGAGCCAATGTCAGTCATTTATTGACTAAATATTTTTTTAGCCAGTGCAGAAGAATTTGGGGTTGGTGTAAAGGACAATGTCTGTTTTCATGCTTGTGAGGTGCAGCACAGCTGTGGGAGAGGGAAATCTGGGGAGGATGTTCCATTCTGAGGTGGACCTGGTTATCACTGACTAAAGCATTTTGTCAGTTCTTATTCCCCAAATTTCAGAGAGGCCACTCTTCCCTCCACAATGGTGAATACAAATTCTGATTGCCTTTCTTTTCTTTCAATTTTTCTGTGCTCATTTGGGTGTTAAGCATGTGAGACTGTCAAAAGCAGTGTATTAGGAGAGCTTGCCATACTTGAATAGAGCTCTGCTGGAAATGTGGTTGCTTTATTTGCTATTTGGATGGATGTATTGCTGTAAATCTGGTCATGGTTTTGAGCCTTGAGCCCTTATGAGTCTCTGCAAAGAATTTCCAAAGGCAGTGCATTGCATTTCAGACACATATTGCTGTGTGCTGGCTCAGTTAAGTAATTTGTCAGGTTCCAGTCAGACAAAACACTTTGCTTCAGAGTCTAGACTGTTGATTTAGGCACAATCAAAAGGATACAGTGAGTTCCCAAGACGTGTTCATCATATATTCTATGTCCTGTAGAATTGCTGGGCATGAGTGCCTAACATCTGGCAGTTGGATGTGGCTGCTGCTCTGAGGCACATTGTCAGCTTCTTTGTCCTAAATATCTACATTTATCAGCTTCCATGGAAGTTTAGGGGTTTTTTTTTTGGTTTGGTTTTTTTTGGTTTTTCACTTAAAATACAGGAGAAAAGGTAATAGTTGGTTGTACAGGTTAAACCCATGGTCACTGCTTTTTGTATTTCTGAAGATATAGACACTTTTAAATATACAGGCTTTTCTTTCAGGCTTGGTTTTGCTCCAGTGTGCTTTTACAACAAAAGGAAGTGGGGAAAGTGCTTTAAGTACAAGGAAATTTTTTTTTCCTCAGATGCTCTTTTGAAAACCAAAGGGTTTATAATGATTCTCCACATTAGGTCAGATCTCAAGATTTGTTCCTTAAATCTCTGTATGAGATCAGATCATCAGAGAATTTATTTTACTTTAGTGGTCAGTGAAACACACAGGGTTTAAATGGCTGAGGAGTCACCATCTCTGCTACCATTTGTGGTTTTATGTTAATTCTAACTTGGTTTCTTGGTTGAAGCATAAAGGCCTAAATCAGCTAAGACCTTTTCATGTGTGCTATTATAGTTTCATAGGTTGTGTTTTTCTCTAGCTCTTTTTAAGTAAGCATTATGCTCAGCTTGCCTCTGGGATTCTTTCAAGGGCTAATAACTTCAAGGTCTTCCTCAGATTTTAATTATGGGCTGCATACAAAGGAAAGGTAGTGGAAAATACTTGAGAAGAGTACTTTGGAGGGATTTTTATTCCTGTACTGTTCATACACTACTATTTTAAAAAACTGCTGTGATTAGAGAAGGTCATGGGATGATTTATGTTGATCTGTTGACCACAAGGTCTGAGGGATCATTAGAGATAAAGGAGAGAGAAATACTCGGTGTTCCTTCATCTGCACCTTAAATTGTTGATTTTGAATTAACACCTCAATCATTGCTCACCTGGCTTTAGAACACCCAACTCCTTCTCTGTTAAGCTGATAAAGTGAAGTTCATCTCTTATAAAAACTAGCTGGCAACATCATGTTGTCTTTTTTCAGCTTCTCATCTCATGTAAAAAGCCAGAGCTCTGTTTGGCATATCATAAATAATGGCAAATTTCAGAAGGAACCTTACCATTTATGTTTTGGAAGCTGTTTCTGGATCCCAGAAAGCCAAATAGGTGAATGAGTCTTTTCCTGTTCTTCACAGATTGCTGCAACTCAAAGTGTGTCTGTACCAGCATCCCAGGAAAGAAAAAAGGTTTCCCTTTTTAGGATCCTGATTCTATGATTCTATGAAACCAGATCTGGAAGCTAAATAGACTAATAACATATGGCAATTAAAAAACGAACAAACAAACAAAAGAGACACCCAAAACTCTGTAAATATTAGATCTTTTCATTTGTTGTTGTAGCATTCTGTTAAAGGGCTCCCTAGGGACCTACTAGCTGAAAGTCATCATTCCAGCTTAGTCTTCTAAGTTTAAAGAACATGATGCAAGTCTTGACAAAGCTGTAACTTGACAAAAATCATTCTAAGGGAAAAGAGAATTAAGGATTTAAAGTTGAGTGCAGCCATCAGGAGGGAGAGGAGCACTGGGGAGGAGCCATGGAGAGGAGCAGTGCATTGGCCTTTGCAGCAGCCAGCTCTGAGGTTCCTCCTCAGCTTTGCAGGTCCCCATGTGTCATATAGGAGTCACTGCCAGTTTGCCAAAAACTGGTTTACAGCAAGCAAAGACTCTAAACTCCTGATCTATGTTAGTACCTGTGCACACAGAATGCATCCAGCTGCTTTCCACAGACTCACTCTTCTTTCCTTAGCTGGTACTGACAATACTGCAGCCCTTTTTCTTTTGTGGAGGGTGACTGCCTTTTTTTGGAGAACCATTTCTCCCCTTTTTTTTCCCCTAATAGTCATTCTTACTCCTATATGCATACATTATATCTGCTGTGTGGTGTATCAGGAGAAAAAGGATTTGTTTTAGTTGGTGAAGAAAAAATTCTACACAACGAAGTTTTGCAAGGTAGAATTTTTTATGCTTTTTTGTGTAGTTTCCCTTTTCATTCAAAAAGCCTGTCATTGGAAATCCCTTTGTTTCATTACTATATTTCCTTCAGAAGTAGCTGTTTTCATTTGTTTTGGGGAGCAGTATTTATTTTGTTTATTCATCATTGATTTCTGGAAATGTAAAGTGTGTCAGCTAATGCTTTCCAAACAGAAGCTCAGAAATGAAGGGAGAATATCAATCCCTGCATTAATGTCCATTTGCATTTTAGGAATTTGCAAGTGAGTAACACTAATGAGCTAATAATTCAGTGTTCTTTTCAGATAATTTTATGTACAGAAATGAATAGAATGAATGGGCTTCCCTACCGTGGTTGGGCTTCTCTTACAGAATTTAATTTTTGTAATGGTTATCATAATGGACTACCCATCCCACTCCAATAAATATTCCCCAGAAGGCAGAGTATAAAAATGCTTTTACTGAGCAGACACAGTAGAATTCCCCCAATCTTTGGCTTTTCCTCTCTTCAAAAGCACAGGAGGGAAAGTGGGCCTTGGAGTCCTGTTGAGCTAAGTTTATGGATCTGGGACACCTGCAGTGAGCAAGGTCCAGGATTTCTCCCTGATATCTGATCTAAACCTGCTCTCTTGAAGCCATTCTCCCTTGTCCTGTCTCTGCATGTTCTTGTCTTCCTTTATTCAGCTGGCATCTTGATCTGATCTAAATATCTCCCAAAATATATCCAGTCATTTGTGTAGATTAGTGACAACTATTTTAATAACTTTACATTTTAAAAAATAAATTTTACTTCCTTTAGTGCTTCTTTGAAGAGCAAAGTGTTATTTCCTGTGATAATTACTCCAAGATGTCATATCAGTGATTTTGGCTATAAAGGTGTCAGTCTTACTGAAAAGCATTAACAAGATTTGAATTTGGTTGAGTTCTTGAAGGACATTATTCAAACCCTTTGGCTGTTTTTAAAATGCAGGTTGAAGAGCTATGAGAGGTGTTCTGGATCATCAAGACCAATCTCTATAGTCATCACGTATTTCCTCCTCTGTCTTCATTCTTCTGAAAAGCTGTGACATTTGTTTGTTTGTGGATTTGTTGTTTTTTGTTTGGTGTTGGTTGGTTGGTTTGGTTTTGGTTTGTCTTCATCCTCAGCTGGTTATTTCATTAGGGAAACTCTTCCCTTACAATTGACAGGTGTACTCTTCTAATTTCCAGAAGCAGCATATTCACATGAATTTTGCTTTTGTCAAAATTATCTTTAATTATAAACATTTTCTCTCATTTAAATTTTTTATATCTGTGAATAATACACACAACTATACTTTTTCCCCCCAGTTTTCAGTTTGGTAGACAGATATTTTTCAGTCTCTTCTGTTTCCAGGATGGTATTTTTCCAGAGTGTTATGGTGTCAGTTGGCTGCTGTTGATAGAAATGAGTAGAAAAGTCTCCAGTATTTTACCAGGGATTCACCCCTTTTCTATCCAGCCTTCCTACATCTACCAGAAATACTTCAACTGTCTTATAATTTCCCTTATAGCTTCCCTTGAAGCTGCTCCACATTGGTCATTCATACTCATCCAGTGATAAATTAGAAAATGTGTCTTCTTCCTGCTGGGTTGTTCTCAGCTAATGAGATTCTAGGACCTAGCTGAAGTTTCAATTTTTAATCCCCAAGTGCATGGGGATTTTTTCTCATTTCTATTACTGCAGTCCTAAAGGTTGTGCAGCACTTTCTGTGAGATGCCTCAGCCCTCTTCTGTATGAATGATACTTTTAGATTTCACCTCCTCCTGGTCATTTGCAGAGAACAAATTCACTTATCCTTCTCAATCTACACAAGGTGACTTGATGGTGGATTTGTTAGCTGGGGATTTTGGTCAAGACACTGATATTTACCCAAGTGTAATACCACTAAGTGGTGGTAAAAAGGCAAACAGTGAGAGAAAAAAAATCTAATCTCACATAAATTATACCTATACTGCATAGATAATAATTTCCTGATAGATGGTTTTTTGCATTTTTCTTACCATAATTCTCTGCTGGCCATTTTTTTCATTAATTTTGTAGTCATGTTGTTACTTCATCAGTATACTAAGTACATAAAATAACTGTGCTCTGTGCCAGCAGACTTGTATTTAGCCTAGCTATGTATCCTTAAAATGCTTTATTGGACATTTCCTGGTGTTTGCACCATTTTTCATTTAACTCCTGGAGTGTCTCTTGTCTGTCTTCCAGAGCCTTCCAATCTGCTACAGATATTGTAAATCCTGTTCCATAATTCCTGTTTGCTTGTTGGTCGCACTCTCAAGCTTATCAGTAACTCATTGATGGACTTTATTATATATATGTATATATTTTATTTTTTTTTCTTTTCTCCCCCCCCCATTCCTGCTTCCCCAGGTATTCATGGCATTATTTCACATTGTAAAAGCTTTCCTTTGGGAATTCTTGGTATTTGGGCATGTCCTTGTTTTTGCAGTGATCCATAACAGCCATGGAATTATTTTCTTTTTTCTTTTTTTTTTTCTCTTTAAATATGTGCAGCATCACTCAGTCCCAGACTTGCTGCCCCTGTAGAGGCACAACTTGTTTCTCTGTCAGCAGCTTGGTGTAGTGTCATGGGGAGCTCAACATCTGTTCCAGTGACCAGCAGAAATTAACATTTTCTATGTCAGGTCATTTGCTTGGCTTGTCAGAGTGCAAGATTATGGCTGAAAGGATATCTTGACTTGAAAACATAACTTTTTGAATTTATGGAACAAAGCTGCAAAAGTATAAAGCATAATATAGTTTTGAGTTACAGCATAAATGTTACAGAGTCTGCCTCCCTCATTGGCAATAATCTGTAATTATGTTGACATAGGGTTTCTTCTGATTAGACTGGATTTAAGATGCTTTCTTCATGCTTGGGGCAGAAAAGAGGCCTTTTAATGTCTTAGAATTTCATTAGTTGAATTTTTCTTTTCTAATATCTCAAGTTACTTCCTAGGAAAACAGATTCTCTATCTTCCTGATTTTTATCATGAAACAGGGGTTGTCCAAACCCTTTCCCTGGATTCTGGTCAAAGCCTGTTACAGAAAAGAAGGCAAAACACTAGTTTGATATACTTGCCAAAGGGTGATGGCAGAAAGGGACTCCTGGAAGGAGGAAGATAGCATTGAACTAAGTGGGAAAGGATTTTTAATTAAATGATTGCAGAAATTTTACATATCAGGTAAACAAACCCATATTTCTAGTGCCCAGCTTCCATAGTGATTTGAATTTTAGAATTTTTTCTGATAAGACACCCCCTGGCCTCCTGCTGCCAGGGATTTTTTGTGGGCTTTTTTCCATTTTCAGTGCTCTGTCACTTGTGTCATTTAGGCATTAAGGCCTTGTGGCCAGAGAGGTTTCTGCAATGGAACTTGCTGTATTGTTCATGGCAGATTATTTTACAAACACGGTGTTTCCCTGTTTCTCTCTGCTTTGTTTCCTTGAGTATGCCACGTGAGCTTCTGTTAGACACAAATTGTGTATCCTGGGGGAGCATAAAAAACCCAAAACAACACAAAACACCAGTCAGTCTGGAACCCTTTGCAGCCATGCTTAAGGTGAAGGACAGACAAGATTCTCAGCTGGTGCCTTGTGATTTAAATTAGCCATTTAGGCTTAGAACCTGTTGAGCTTTGTGTTTCAGCCATTCCCTTATTAGAGCATGGCAGTGATTAGGCTTTGTGTTGTTGGATGCACTACAGTGTGAAGTCAGATTGTAGCATGGAACTAAAATAGGTTTGCTTTTTCTCTAAATCAGTGTGAAACTAAGCAGATTTGTACATATACATATATATATATATATAAAACTTGAACTCTGTGAGCCTCCAAAATACACAGATGCTCCCTTAGATACCTTGAGCTTCTTGAACAGAAGAGATACTTGGGCAGCCCAGGAAACCTAGAAAATTGATATAAAACAGAAGCTGAAGAGAAGCAGTACCTCCAACTTATTTTATTTTCCATTGATTTGAATTTTCTATCAAAAAGTAATGATCACAGTGTTTTCTAGTGGGGATTGACATCTATTTTTCTAAGAATAAAGGGCAAAAATGACATTTGGATTCCAGAAGAAATGTCATTTAGCTGTGTCAAAGAAAGTATCTGGGACTCTAATGACCTACTTTCCTGTTAAGTCTCTAGGCCATTGCTGAAGTTAGGAGCATGGGGAAAATACATTTTATCTTCAAAGACTTTAAGATGAGGTTTATAACTTTCTTAAAGAGAGAGAGAAAAAAAAGGATCCTCTCTCCTGAATTGAGACACATAAAGTTTCAGCCCAAGATGGATATTTTTCCCTGAAGATTTGAAAATTCAGCCACCTGCTTTAAATGAGAAGTTAGAAAAAATAGACTGTGTTAAACCAGTGTATTCAGCTTGAAAAGAAGGTGAAAATTATGTACTTTTACTTCTCTATAGGTCAAAATAAATAGAAAAGACTTTGGATAACACAAATTGCACAAAGACTGAAAAATACTTTCATATATCCATGGTTCCTAAGGGTACTGACAGATGAAGTGGCTAAGTCATTTTATTTTAGAAGTTGTGGCAAGGTGGTGAATTTCCCACTGGCTGCAAAAATAAAAAAAAATAAAAAAAAAAAAAAATAAAAAAAAACACCAACCAAAAAAACCCCCCTCATTTTTAGAAAAAAAAAGGCTTTAATCTAAAAGAAGGTAGTTTCTAAAAGAAGGTAGTTTCAGATTAGATTTTAGGAGGAAAATCTTTACTGTCAGACAGAAGCTGTGGATGTTCTGTCCCTGGAAGTGTTCAAGCCCAGACTGGATGGGGCTTTGAGCAGCCTGGTCTGGTGGAAGGTGTCCTGCCTGTGGCAGGGTGGTTGGAACCAGGTGATCCTTTAGGTCATTCCCAGCCCAAAACATTCTGGGGTATGATTCTATATTTTAATAGGAATCAGAACCACGATGGAGTATTTGGGGGAAATTACACATTGTATTTTCCTGACATATCATATTAAGGGCAGTATCGGGTGTATTTCACCATATTTTTAGCTGAATCTGATAGCTTCCCTGCAGAATTTCATCCCTGTGTTTCAGGAAATAATCAAGTGCTCACAACCAAGAGTCCACACACGTGTCAGCACACACATGTGCTCACAATGACTCTGCATGTGGGGGTTTCAGATTGATTTCAGATTGGTTTCCCAGGCTCCTGGAACGAGCCAGATGACAGACTGCTGTCTCCTTATGTGCTTCCAATTTGGATGGGAAAACCTGCACTTGGTTTTGACTGTGCCTACTAAAAATCCCTGCTCTCACTGCTGCTTTGTGGAGTTCAGTGAGGCAAGCAGAGAGAGATGCTAACTTAGGTGTTGAATCAGAAATAGTGCAGCTAGGGCATGGGAGTGGAGCAGATGGCCTCAGTGCTGGGAAGAGCTGTTGCATTGTGCCTCATTGGGCCACACACATATTCCCCACACTTCACTACTATCTCACATTCTTTGGAGCCTTTACTAGAAATCAACCTCTACTGAAATCATCCTTATTTCAAAAGAAGCAAAAGCTTCTTTTTTGAAAATTAACCGTTCATGATGGAGGAAATATTCAAATTGACATACCATGCTGGATCTTGAATTCTCAAATGCCTTTTTTGTGTTCATGAAATTGAGTGCATCACTGCAATCAGTGTTTCAAAGCTTTATGTAGCTGCATCATTTAAGAAAGGGATATGTGGTGAGGGGAGGTAGGTGAGGAGGAAAAAAAAATTGAAGGGAGGTGGAGAAGGCTATAATTTTATCTGACTTTTTCAGTATATTCATTTTTGTGTTAGTGGCTGTTACTGTGCACAAAATGTTGGACCTGAGTAAAAGGAAAAAAGGTAATTTTTTTGTCTCCCACTTATTCAATGGCTCTCAAGCCCTCCTGTACATGAACTCCAGCACCTTAGCATAGTTGTGTTGGAGCTTCCTGCATAATTCATCATAAAAGAACATGAGGCATTCAGCAGTCAGTGCTCATTCAGAGATGTTCTGCATTACTAGCAGCACTGGTAAATATGCCTGCTCCATACATAATTTATGGTTCTCAGCACAGATAGTTTTGTGCTTCATAATAGGCTAGCTTTGATCCCTTAAAATTTGTTTGTTCAACTTAGGTGTTGGGTGCAAAACAAAGACTTTAAAATCTCTTTCTTGCAGTGCTTGTTTCAACAATCATCATTTCCCCATCCCGTTAACAAGGTTGGAATTGTTTCTGACCCACTTTTGGGGAAATGAGCCTTCCTGTAATGGATTTTGTGTGTAAGACTTTTTATTAGCCAATTCCCTCCACACACAACTTGAAGTAGAATGAAAATTGGTTTAGAAATCTTAGTATAGTCTATTCTGTGCTTCTGCTTAAAGAATTTGTTATTTCTTGTGACTTGTAGGAGGAAAATGTAGATAGACCTTGTGTTCTGTGAATCCCTCTTTTAATGCTGTGATACAGCTAGAGACTATACATAAATGTGTAAATGAATGTGTTGGAACTCTTGAGATGATTCCATTCTTCAAATTCAGTAAGTACTTAAGAAAAAAAAAAAGTGGTTTTAAATTATTCTATTTCCAGCAATATTTCAAAACATAATAGCAATCAACTAGTCATTTCTAAATGAAAATTCTCATTGTTCCTCCCAGCATTTTAAAGACTGTAAAGTTTGGGGATTTTTGAAAACAGAATATTATTAGAATTGATGCACTTCTGTGACATGTATCAATTTGTCATTTAAGTATTTTCTGATGGAATTTGTTCTTTCATCTTTCTTTGCTTGATGCAATTTTCCCTGTCCTGTTCTCTGTTTTGTTTGGTTGTTTTTTTCCCAGTGATTGCTATATTTTAACCAATTATCATTCTTTGGTTTTAAAAGCCTTTTTGGCACCCAAGCTATTTCAGCTATAAAATTTCAGAATTGCTAAGTGGTTTTTTTATTTCTTCAGCAAATAGTAGACTTGCCCTTTGGAAACTTGGAAACTAGGTCCCTTTTTACACATGCCAAGTTAGGCATGTTAAAAGTTGCTTGTCACTGTTCAAACTTCCTGCCATAAGTTCTTTCCCTCCAGTTTTAGTCCTTTGCAGGTAGTTTGCCCAAAGGAATGATTTAAATATTCTTTCTGTCTGCAGTTTCATTTGGTTTTCTGTTTTTCTCCCCACTAGTCCAATATTTTGACCCTTGCTGCATCAGATTCCAGTTGTGTAGTGTCATCTGCAAGGCATACATTTTAGTCCCTCCTTCCTTTCTGCTGTCACACTTTAGTGTTTTAAATGTTGGGGATTTTTAACAAAATGTGGATTCTTGGCTATTTTTAATGATATTAAATGAAGCCTACATATACACCATAAATTCAAGATGGAGAATGGGGTAGGACAAGCCTTTTACCATCCTTTTGACTTTTCTTCTGTAGTGGTGAGTCTGTGTGTGATCACACACCAACAAGGTTTTTTCTGACTTTTTGGGAAATGTGTTTGCTTAGAGAAGGGGCACAGCTTTTCTACCTCGTTTTTAATAGCACAGTCACACTAGAAAAGCTGCCTTCTACTTTTTACCTCCATTTGCTATTTTAATACTTTTGGCCAAGTCATCTGTAAGTATACGAGTGAAATCAAATGAGAAATTTACTCTGTTGTCTGGCAGAGCTAGCAAATGTTTCTTTTAGTGCTGAGGGGGAGTAGCCAGCTTCTCATTGTGTAACTGTTGGAAAAGATCTCCTGATCTGTTTCATTAAATATCTACAGTTTCTGTAATTTTGGAGGAAAAATTTTGATTTAATCTCTCTCTGCAATAGTACCTGTGTTAGCATTTATTCATGCAGAGCTGCATGGGCTCTGAGGGCTTTCTGCAAGCACTGGATTTGCCATACATTTTGTTCCAATCTATTGGAGCAGGACTTCCCATATCCAAACAAATGTGATATTGCTTTGGGGAGTCAGAGGGGTTGCTGGTTTTGTTGATTTTTTTTGTTTGTTTGTTTTTCTTTTTCTTCTTCCCCATGATGCTGGCCTTCTGCATATAAAGCCTGAAGCAAGGATATTTGTAACATCAGTAGTTAGAGCAGTCAAAAGCAAAGATTTCTGTATCATTGTAATGGTTCTCAAATATAGACTGGAATAGAAGTTTTGGACTTTTCTTTGCCCTTGTACCTATCTTAGTGTGTTTGATGTGGCTTTTGGAAAAGAAGAATGAGATTGCAGAAGCAGTACAACATATAATTGTTTCTTCCCCTTTATCATTTGTATCTGGAAAAGAAAGTTCTTATCTCTTGCTGCTCTGTGACAAGTTTCATGTTGTTTGGTGTTACATTTGTTTTCTTAATTGAAGCTCCAGGTCTCAGAATTGCTGGATTATATTTTTTCCCCCAAATGGCACCTCATAAAAAATTGGAAATATTTATTCAAATCAAAAATCATAATTTTAGTGGTTGGTTATTTCACTTTATTTTCATCCTTTCTTGGAGCAGATTCATTTACTTTAAAGATATATATTTTTTTTCCTTTATAATATTTTTGGATGGAGCTGTTCTACATGTTATAAAGTAAAGTGAGTAAAAAGAAAAATACTCTTTATGGTCTAGTGCAGGTCTACAAGAACTTTAGATAAATAGTTCTTACTGAAAGCATAAGGAGGGGCTAGTTTTGGGGTTTTTTTTATTCTGCTCTTATCCCAACACAAAGCCATTACAAGCTATTTCTACAGAGGGCATCTTCTAAGAAACTGTACATATATTCCAAGAAAAGAAGGTTTTTATGCATGGGGAATGTGATGCTCTAGCTACAGTGAATTTATTATTTTGAAATAATTCCCCAGAAGCAGGGTAAATAGTGTTAGAGTCTTTCAGTGAAACAGACACTTTAATGTTGGCTTTTTCGGAGATCATAACAGTTATCTTGTTTTTTTTTTTTTTTCCATGAAAGCACAGAGCCAGAATTATGGTTAACTAAAAACCAACCAATTATTCTTGGCCTTCTAAATATGTAAATTTCCTTGTTAAAATGTAAATGAAATGTAAGTTGTTTCTGTAAGTAAGCTTAGTGTAATATTTAAGAGAACTCTGGCTGAGTTTTGACTCCTCTTTTCTAATCCTACTGCACCTTATCCAGCCCCATGCATCTGTTTGCATATAAGTATTTATTGCACATAAGAAATCACAGATATGTGGTTCAGTAATTATTTTCTTTCTTACAAGCTGGAATCAGAGTGGTTCTTCCCAGACCTGGGTTGCACTGGTTCAGCTGTTTGCCATCCAGCCTGGGACAGCTGAAACCATTGCACAGATTCAGTGCAGGGTCTGGCCAGCCTGACAGCTGGAGTGGCACAGGAGCACACAGGGTGAGAGAAAGAGCAAGATATTCTAGCAAGGAATTGCTGTTCTGGCAAGGGAAATAAACACCTAGAGGAGAGCAGCAGCAGAGATATTCTAGACTCTGCTGCCAGTGACAAAGGTAGACTTACCAATCCAAATCTCTCATACGGGAGAAGCATGCTTGACAAAAGGCTTCAAGGCAACTGCTTTCCATGGCAGAAAGTCCTAAATAGGAGAATTTCTAAATCAGACATGATTTAATTATACATCAAATTATTTGAGAAGATCAACTTGTCTTTTATGCCCTTGATTTTTTTTTTAGAAGTGGTTTATTTTATGGCAAGCTACACTTCTAACTTTTGACTCAGATTGGCATTACTGTGCTGATAAATCCATTTTCATCATTCTGGGAGAGCTGAAGAATGGAAAGTCCAGCAAATGCTATAAGAAAGATTTATAAGTGCATGTAATAGCCTGTAATTCCATGGTGCTCAGGAGAACTTGTTCAGGCTTTTTATAGAGTGCATGATGGTATAAGATGTCTTCACTGCTATCATTCTTTCTGTTCCTTTGATTCTCAGAGTCGAGCAGAAGGAGCAACATCTAAAAGTGAGTAAAACAGCACTTGAAAGCTAGGTTTTTGCTAAGGGTTTGGAAAGAATTTATTATGGATTTTCTGTGCCTTCTCAAAGTGGGGATACATAACTATTGAAATTAAGATTAAAAAAAGCAATATAATGATGTTACAGAGGACAGTGATCTCTCTTCCACATCTGCCTGGCCCAAAGGAGAGATATGGAAGACAGACACTGGTGATATAATCTAACTTACCTCAGTCGTTTAGTTGATATGATTTTTTTTTCCCTTGTGGTTCTGTGAAAGAAGCTCAGGAAGATCAGTAAAAGTGATGGTTACACTGTGAATGTGGGTATAGTGTGGAGATAGCTGTGCTTGCTCCAGGTCAGAAATGGAGAAACAGTCTAAATGAACCCTTGCAGGACTTGTCCTGTGGCCACTTTCCACTGCCTGTTTTGAAGAGAAAGCACTGAACACTGCATGATAGGGCTGAAAAGGAAAAAAAAAGAAAAAGAGTCCAAATGTGACAGATGCCTCAAGCCTGAGTATTGACTGAGAAGAGATTTGAATCATGGGCAAAGTCACCTTTTCTGCTGTTTTGTGTGCTCTGTGCTCAGGGGTGTAGAAGTTTGTGCACTCTTTTTAAGCTTCATCACAGAAGATCCCAAGTGCATCAGCAGCTCTTCTTTCCAAATAAAACATTTTTCAAATCTTTATAATCTTACCTAACTGCTCCATGACAAAAGCAGTTGCTCTACAATGGCTGCAAAGGAATCTGCATCTACAAACACGTGGATTTGTGTGGGTATAAAATCTGCAGGAACAGTGTTATAAAGCACATTGTGTTCTGAGCACTTGCCCATTTGCTTTGTCAGTGTTCATAAACAAGTGCATGGTCTTGAGAACACAGAAATCTTGATACTCTAAACAAAGGCACTTGGTGAATGGCATCAGTTCTTCTCTTGCCTTCCTCTCACAAATGGTGTTTCAGACAGGGATTCTGATAGCTCTGTGGAAGAATGCCAAGAATGAGATGCTTTGTGCAAACTGAAAGGAAAAGGATTAGTTGAATGTATGCAGGCAGCAAGATGTAGAAATATGCATGCTGTATCTCTTCTCTGTAGGGTTAAAAACTAACAGAGACCAGCTAGAGAAAAAAAATAAAAATTAGAGACTTGTTTTACTCGACTATAGGACAGGGCTGTGATTGAAAGTTACTAAAATTATCATGCTCATTCTGAAGACCTAAACTCAAGACCTTTTGTATGTTATGTATTTTCAAAACTTACCTTAAAATTCCTAAATTCAGAAACTCCCATTTAACTTACATAATCCACTTTGAAACACATTAATTCACTGTAATGCTCTTTCATTTCTTCACCTGAGAAATGAACTCTGCTGTCTGGAAACACTCTTGTTATCTCAATCTGTTCAACAGATGTTAGTCATTGTGTCTCTTCCTCCCCTCTCCTGCCTTCCCCTGATATGCAAATATGGTCTTTGACATTTATATTTCCCTAATGGGAGAATATATTTCCCTGTTTAGGGTAGATGTTGTAACTGTTTTAAAAAAAATTAAATCTCTATACTGAAGCAAGTATATCAATTTTGTAAATTTTATCAGACATCCTCCTCTGCCATGTAATTAATTCTTTACTGAGTGGGAGATTTATGTTTTGTAAGCCCCTACATGTTAAAAATGAATTTGTAGTGTACTTTAAGGCATTTTAATTCGTCCTTGCTCTGTTTGCATTCTTCTTCTTATGAATAAACCCATCACCACTCAATTCTAATGCAATTAACACTGGCTAGAACATGGGCTGCAGGGAGAAGCCCATGGACATTGCATGAATTTGTGGGGCTCACAAACTTCAAACTGACAGCTATCCAGTAAAAGACTAAATTGAGAAAACCTTCTTTTCTCTGCATTTCCTAATTGCAGGGTGTCTTGGTTTGAAGAACAGGTGTCTGCCAATAAAGGCAGAAGCTTCTCTTTGAAATGGAGAATGTAAACCCCTTTTTTCCAAATTATTATTATAATTTTGAAATTAAGGGGCTCACAGACAAAGATATGGGAATTAGGAATAACAGTTCTTTACTAGAAAGATCAAAATAGAAATACAGTATTACAAAGAACAATCCCAACCCTGCCAGAGTCAGAATACAACCTGACACTGGTCAGTCAGGGTGTTGGTATCAGTCCCATTAAATGGTGGCTGCATCCTCCTGCAGTGGCAGATGTGGTTCAGTTGGAGCAGTGCTCCTGTAGAAGGGTGCAGTTTTTCTTTGAAGGTCCAGAAATGATGTGGAAAGGTCTGGTGTTCCTCTGGAATCCAGTAGAAAAATGGGATCTTGCTGTTCAAAATCACAGTTTTTATCTAGGTAGGAAATGTTTGGCTCCTCCCCCTGGCTGGAGCATTTCCCCATGGGATGATGTAATTTTATCAGTCATACAGTGGGACTGAATGGCCCAGCAGCAGATGATATCTTCCTGGAGGGAGGATGAGTTGTGGAAAAGATAAGGATGATTGCTTCACCTTGTCCTAAAGATGGCCCATTAGCAGATGGTATGTGCCACGGAGATAAGGAATCACTGCCCCACCCGGTTTTAACAGATGGTGATAGAATACACATTTCTGGCCACATCATCCCAACATACAGGGCAGCATTTCTGTGAGCTTTTGGAATATTTCCTCCCTTGGGGTGATCAGGAAATGGCAGAGCTGTGCCTGCCCCATGTGTTCCTTCCAGCTCCTCAGTGCTCAGAGCTGCTCACTCTCTCTGCCTTAACCATTTTCCCTCCTGCACCCCATTGCAGCAGATTTTAGTGAGCTCAGAGTTCCATTTTGGCCTGGGCAGGTGAGTGTGGCTGTGATTCAGACAATAACCCTGCATGGATGTGTCAGCTGAGTTTCAGGCTTGTCCCACAGATCTGTGTCACCCGCCCTCAGCTCCACTGCACCTTTTTTTTATCTGCTGCTCGATCACTGCACAGCTGGGAGTCACCTTACAGGGCTGTAAAAATAACAAGTTTCCACTCCTGCCCGTTGGCTGTGACAAAATAATGATGGGATTTAATAATGAAAAATAGCATTTTTGTACCAATTTATTATGTAAAATGCAGGAGGTGAGTTAATGTTGGTATGAACACCAACAGAATTTTTGTATATCCTACAAATTTGATCAGAGAAGACATTTTCTCGAGCACAAAGAGAGTTAAGTTATATTTTTTCTCTATTTTTAGAAGACAACATTTTGTTAGGTACCAAATAGTCTTTATCATAATTCAATAAATTATAAAATAAAAGGCTTCAACTAAAATATTCTTGCAGCCAAGTAAGGAATCTAGTCAACCATTACTGACATTGATTCACTGACCTAGAAAATTACTTTAATGCACATATCAATTTACTTGCCGATTTCTTACATTTCAGTGCATGTAAAAAAAAAAATTTGCAAAACTGTTATTGCTGAGAGGCCTCGTGGATCATGTATTATAAAATTCACTAAAATTTTCTGTACTAAATCAATTATAGAGTTATTGTAGCCTCTTAGGTTAACCTTTTACATTTTTTAAAATTTGAATTTAGCTAATTTATGAGGGTATTGATATGGAGCTGATTAATTTGATTCTTTGCCTTTTGAATACAGTTAATTTAACTGTGATTCTCATTCCAGATTTGTAAGGGATTTTTTGTGCAAGAGGGCATACCTAAATATGATTTTAAGGAAGACAAGAAAATTTCCTAAGAAAGATGCAGTTTTCTAATTGAAAGTAATTGATGAATAAAGGTATTCTTTCTGTCAGCCTGTTGGACAGAAATTAGGCTTCTTTGTTAAAAAAAGACAAAGACTTTAGAGCAGATGACACTGAAGCTAATGCTAATACTACTTGTGGAAATTCAGAAGTTCCCAGTTCTGCCACTTGCTTTCCACAAGTGCCCCTGTCCTGTCTCTTTTTGCTCTTTCCAAAGAGTCAAAATTTAATTGGCTCATGAGAGAGGAATAATGAATGCCTGTATCTAAAAATATGTTTCATGAATGCATAAAGTAAAGAAATTTGGAAAATGTTTTTTGGTTGATCCCTACTGTTAAACCAAATTATTACCTTTAAGGACAGTAAGGGCAAGAATTTGAGGCAAATATGATATTTGTTTTGAAGCTTTTTATTCATAGACAACTGGAAATGATAGACTCCATATTGAATTCTCACAAATAAAAGGGATCTAAAGGTCACAATAAAAAAGAAACATATTCTAGAATAAGAACTTAGAGATTTCAAATAAGAGACTGTTCCTACCACCCACCGCTAAAGTGAGGTCAAGTGATGAAAAAATAAGGTTTCAAAAAGCAGTTTTTGAGGACAGCTAGAGAATTCAAGAATATAAATTCCTTTAAATTACCACAGAATCATAGAAACAGGAATGGTTGGGATTTGAAGGGACCTTAAAGTTCATCCAGTTCCAACCCCCTGCCATGGGCAGGGTCGTTTTTCACTAGACCAGGTTGCTCAGAGCCTCACCCAACCTGGACCTGAATCCTCCCAGGGACAGGGCATCCACAGTTTCTCTGGGCAACCCATTCCATACTTTAAATTAAGTTTTTAAAAAATTTAAATTGTTCATGTCCTAAATTCCCTTAAGAGTTTCCATTGTCACAGTCTATTATATACAGATATACAATCTATTAGGGGCATGATGCTGAATGCAACTTGCATTTAGGCCTTTCTAGATTTATATTGGCAGGGAAATTAAAGCCCAACATATGAAGTATATTTCTTGTTTATATCTGTGTATTAACCTGAAGTTCATTAGCACAACAGGAGAAGTTTAGGGGATGTTTTAAAGAGCCCAGGTTTGTGTTTAGCTATGTGTGAGGAGCATGACATTTGTAAATAACTCTCTTAGAGAGGACTGGGGAAAAAAAAATGCAATTGTTATACAGCACCACGCTCAGCAATGCTCAGCAGCTTTTTCCTGTCTCTGCTGCTGCCTGGCACACATCCAGATGTCTGCTGTACTAACATTTGCTCCTGGGAAGAGATGAAGAATAAAGGATCCATAAGGTTTCCATTGGCCTAGACAACTGAAACATCTGCTAGATTCATGAGCAGCTTGCTGGCCTAAGTCATCAGGGAGAACTGCTGCAGATCAGCACTGCCATATCAATGGATATTTCATAGACCACAGGGAGGAAAGGAGAAAGTCAGGAGAGTAAGTGATTTTATTTCAAAGTACACCAAAGTCTAATGCAGTTTTGCATAGTGTGATATCTAAATTGCACAAAATTAGAGCCACGTCTACAACTGATCTGCATGCAAGACTCATTAGGGGAACAGGTACATGAAAGAATAGCAGGATCCAATCCTAATCTTCTAATATCTGCTGATAGAAACAATTCACCTGGTCCCCAGATGAAATTTGGCAAGAAATCAGTTACTTGAAAAAACATTTTCTTCACTCAGAAGGTTGCACAGAAAGAAGCCTCCTCTGTTTTTCTGAAATACAAATAGTGCTTTTGGAAAGGGAAAGGGCCATTCTTTGTTGGGACACACAGCACAGGGAAAGAGCAAGTGTTGAAGCAACAAGGGGAGAGGGCAGAGTGGAGTACACATCCTTATTTGCTGTAAACTGCCTTTCATTTCTGTAGGTCAAGCCTGCCTTCTGACGCCTCAAAGTGTAGACTGGCCTAAGTAATTTTGTTGTTTGTAGTTTTGTTCTGCTTAGGCTCAAAAAAGCTGCTAGAATTGTATTAAAGCAGTTATTCTCCAGACCAATTCATGGCCTTATTTTATTGTGTAAGCCAAGAGGGAATGCAACCCATCAAGTACAAAGTCAGTTTTAAAATGTTGTTTTGTACTTGAACTTTCACGAGCTTAAACAGAGCTGTGATCTCCTCTGCACAAGAAAAAGAGTCAAACATCAAAGCAGGTAGATATCGACAGGGTGGGTGAAATCATCAGCAGCAAAAAACTTTGTGAATATACAGATGATCACAAGTGGAAAACACTTTATTAATCATTCTGACTTTTCCTTTGTGAGAATCAGAACTGCTTTCTTCAGGGAACATTCCCAGCTGGCTGGGCTGTTTAGGTATTGATCAACACAAGGTCATTAAGGGAAGTGCCTGCTCAGATCAAACCTTCTGCATGCACCATGTTTTCCACCTCTAAGACAGCATTTCTTTTGTGTGTTAAAACACAACTCTTTGCAATAGTTTTTATATTTATGAAAGTGATTTTTTTTTCAAAAGTATGTTTAGCTTGTCCATATTTTGTTCCATTGACAGAATTCAAAGATCTGACTCCTGTGTTGTATTGATCCCCATTTACTGCTAGGATAGTTTTTATCAGTGCTCTTCACAACTACAGAGTGTTTCACTGAAAAACACTAATGATGTGGTAATCAGAACAGATAAGTCTGTGACCAAAATCAGTTTTTTTCACCTTTGCTATTTTCTTCATTTACCTTTGAGGATGACATGTCACCTGAGGCAAGCTGAGCAGTGAAAGTGTTGGAAGTCCAGGTAGCAAGGATTTTTTTAGTGTACTGGTGCAATAACAAGTGATTCTTATTCAGACTTGTTTCCAAACCACAGGTGGTAAGATCAGTGTTTAAATGTGCTTTTCTAGTCTAATTAACTTATACTGAAGTAAAAAGAAGTTAAATGGACAGAAGCAAGCTGAGCTTTATTAGCAATTTTATCACTGTTCTTTGTTCCCCCCTCCTGTGTGGGCATATATGTGTAAGTATGCACAAGACATGTGTTTAGTTCTATTTTTTTAACAAGAATAAACTACTATGTGATCAAATACTAAGGCAAACCTAGACCAATTTTAGATTTCACTTTTGCTCAGCTGTTCAAGAGGGTGAAAAGGTCAGGGTTCCATTTAAACAAAGAATTGAGCATAATGCTTTAAAGTGACAAGTAACACAAAGCTCGGAGCCATATTTATTTATATTTATTTTTTTATTTATTATGAGAACCAGAAAATTCATAATTTCTTTTGAAACTTTTGTGGGAAGATGAGGTTCACTTCCATTATGTTTGGATTTGTAACTTCCTCAGGAATTCAGGAGTGGTGGAAGAGAATGACTTTAAATAAATAATAACAGAATAAAATCACTGGATGCTCTTCTCCATTCACACACAAGAAATACCATGGTGATAGCCAAGAGTAAAAAACAGTCACCTGTGCAAGGTTCCTAGGAAACAGCACTGCTTGTGCCTCTTTTTTTTTTTTCCTATTGTTTCTCTCGTACCTTTTCCTATTTATCATTGTGGAATAATTTTACTTCAATATGTTTTTGGGTTTTTTTGTTTTTTTTTTTCCCCGTTTATATCTGCAATCTCTTTCACTATAATATAGTCCGAAATAATTATATTTTAAGTTAGCTGTTGGTTTGGAAACATACACCTGAAACACATGGAGTGAAGGAAAGAAGAGGAGGCTCCTTCCTTTTCCATTTTTGCTGTCAGACATAAATTCCATAGTCTGAAATCAGAGGCTGTATTGGTGCTCTCTTGTCCTTTGCCTTTGCATTATTTTAGCATTGCTGACACATTTAAAGAGGCTCAGTGACCTTGAATGCACAGTCTGGGGTTAACAGTTGTTCTCTGCATTATCTCTCCTCTCTCTCCTAAACCTGTCATTCTGTAGTAAGTTTCTGCAGTGTTCTCATTAATTCCAGTGTTCTCTAAAAGAGGTTTTGTGTTCCTGGAGTATGTAGCACTTATTAGAGGACACAATTTTTTTTGGTTTGTTTCTTTTTTTTTAAATGATGTTTCTTCAGTGAGCAAACAATTTCCAGCATAAACTCAAAAAAGTATTTTCAATGCAGATGTGGGACTAAATTACTCCTGTTTAAAACAGCAAGTACAGAAAGGTGAATCCATACAGTCAATGACTGAGTGTATCAAATAATGCTCAGGCAATTTTTTTTTATTCTTCAAAAATGCTGTGTGCATGCAGTTTAACATGAGGGCACATTGCAAAGCAGGCAGTTATGCATTAAGAGTTAAACTGTCTTTTTAAAATGTCATCAATATTATTACCACACTCTTAAGACTGTTCTAGAAAAATTTTAAAAATAGTAGAGGCAACAACTTGCATAGTTTCTTCCTTCAGAATTTCCAGGACACTAACCCTCAATCTGGTGTCCATGCTGACAAAATAAAGCAGATTCATTCCCATTGGAAAGTCAGAAGAAGCACAGTAATGCAGATCTTTGCTGAAATGCAGTTCACCATATCATTGCTCTTTAAATTAGGTAAAGACAAGCTAATAACACTTTGTCTCCTTGGAGAGATGTTTGCATTATTTCATATATAAATTAAGTGAGAAAGCCAGGAAAGTGATTCAGTATATTAGATATTTCATCATAATGGCTTTTTTTCCCCTAATATATTAGTTTCTTTACTAAGAAAGATGCCAAAATGAATATGGTCTCCCTACAGATGTAAGCTTCTATTTGAAGTAGTGAGCTCCTTGTCCCCTCACCCAAATATTTAACTTTTTGAGGGGGCCTGGTCCTGTTAAAACCAATATTAAAAATCAGACTGTTTTCAAAAATAATTTGCTCAGGTTTTTTTTGTTTGTTTGTTTTTGGTTTTTGGTTTTATTTGTTTGTTTCTTCTGCTAAACCTTTGCATTTTTATGGGCTCTGGTTTTGGCTGACACCATGTATGGAGGTATCAAATAAAAAGCCCATGGCTTTGTTGTTCCATGCAAGACTGACAAGGATAAATCTCTGCTGTAGAACTGTAGACTCTACTCTTTCCCTCTGACATGCTGATAAACTTAATTTACCTCATGGGGACAGTGGTCTGCCAGGCTCTCAAAAGTAGAGCCAGTGTGGCAGAACATTGATAATTCACTGCTGGCTCACTCACCTCTTTTCCAGGCCTTCCTCTCCACCCAAAACTTTCTTTTTGTGGCTTTCTGATACACAGTGATGTTAGTAGGCAAAGCTTGCTGCACTGATTCTGTGAAATGCTCTTAATTTGTGACAGAGCTGTTCACTTTACAAAAAGAGGCCTTTGCAGAAACAAAAGTAGAGAGGATTATGATTTCTCAGTGCTTACAGCCACCTAGTCACATTTATAATTAGCCTGGTAAATTGATTCAAATGTATCATCTAAGCATCAAGTGGAAGTGTTGAACTCATTAAAGAGCTTTCATTGTAATTGCAGAAAGTAAAAAAACACAAAAAACCCCCAAACCAAACCTAAACAAAAAAAAACCCAAACAAACAAAACCAAAACAAAAAGAGAAAATGACAAAACAAAAGCAAACAAACATACACCACCAAAAGCAAAGCCATAAAACCAAGCAAAAAACCTAACCTAAATATAAACAAAGAAACATGAGATGAACTCACATAATGAATGTTTACAAACTGGACAAAAATAATGATAATTATTCTACATGGACTTGTCACATATTAAGATAAAAATCTGTATTAAATGTAAAAGCAGTTTAGCCATGATTTCTGTGTGGGGAAAAAGAAGAAAAATAAAAAAAACCTTTTTTGACAGAAAACAGCTGTGGCTTATGAGATATGAGTATTGGTCCTCCACAAAGCATTGCAGAAACAACCTGTGGTAGAATATACTTATCCATAACTCCATCTAGTCCAGAAAGTTGAAATAGTGTTGCTAAAAAAGCTGCTAAAATTAGCAGAGGTGCTGGGTGGGGTACAAAATTATGACAATGATTTCTTGATGCAGCTGCCTTTCTGCAGTAATATCATTGCTTGTTTTAATTTACCTTTGCATAACCTTGTAGGGTTTTACTGTTCAGATGCAAGGGAGTTAATAATGTGGACCATCAGTACTTTCTTTTTACTCTTTATTAGTATATTTCATACAGGCAGCCAAGTTGTTTGTCCTCTCTTTAGATTTGATTTTGGAACAGAATGTATTTTTTTATACTGTAGTGGATATATATATATATATATATTTATGTGTTTGATTGACTTGACCTTCTGGTGGAGGTTAGAAATGTCATTAATTGCCAGTCATTTGTTGGGAGGAAAGCAACTAAGCTGGATGGGTAGCCCTGTCTTAAGGATGGTCAGCATCCAAGTCATATCAATTATCTCAATTATACCTGTCAATCACCTCAGTTAATAGTAAAGTAGGAGATAAATTGTACTGAACTTACCAAAAAACTGTGTTCAGTGCAGTGAAACATAGGGATGTATAAATAGGAGTTGCAGGAGGAGAACTGGAAGGGTGTCTAAGGAAAAATATCAGCCCCATGCTATTAAACCTTAACTGTGCAAACAAGAATACCAAAAACTGGCAGAGAAGTGGCATCACCTTTGCATTTCTGCCTTCTGTGACTGCAGCAGTGGGTCTGGGCTGCACACTTCAGAAAGGACACGTGGAAGAGGGCACAGAGAAGAGCCACAGACTAATTAAAGGATTAGAAAAATGCGATTTCTGCAGAAAGTCTTAGGACTTCAATTTATTTAGTTTATCAAAAAGAAGGTTAATGGGTGATATGATCACAGTCTCTGAGTGCCTACAGGGGAAATTTGATAAGAGAGGGCTCTTCAGAGCAGGGGAGAAGATGCAAGAGCCAGTGGAAGCTGGGTGCTACAGCAAGACAAATTCAGAGCAGGAGTAAATTTTGTGGTTTTGTTTGAACTATGATCACTGTTGCTCTCTGAAATAAGTTACTGAAGGAGGCATTAAATTTTCCATTACTGTACTTGTTAAGTCAAGATGGAATGCTTTTTTAGAGGACATTAACAGAAACAAGGCCTCTCCCACAAAACATTGTCAGATCCTCAAGAGCCAGAAGGCATCTTTAGTAGCACAAACCACTTCTGTGACACCTTTACTGCAATGAAAGGGCAGGATCCTGATGCTTTCTTTAGTGTTCACCTGTTTCATAAAGAGCTTCTCCTGCCCTTCCAGACCTACTTCAGTATCCCAAATTAGATGCAAACAGTAAAGTGAATCTCATAAGGTTTTTTTTTTTTTTTGTCTTAGTTTTCCCATGCTATTATTTTTTGTCTTCATTAAGAGGTGTGCAGTACCCATTCATTTGGACTTGCTTTTATATCATTTTCTCTGTCCTGCAAAGACTCCCTTCTTTCTACTCAGGCTACTTTCCATATTAAATTTTTTCTCATTTTCTCTGTACCTCTTTCTCCAGCCCAAACTTCCCATGAAGTTTGTGCATCTTTTCCAGAACCATACAGACTCTCTGTTGGCAAGAGACAAGACAAATGTTTTGGCCTTATTTTTATAGTCTGAAGTCATTCTTGTTTCCAAATCATCAGCAATCACTAGGGTGGCCAGAGAAAAGAAAATTCTTGTGACCTATTCTGGTTATGGCATCTGTTGTTACCATTTATATGGTAGATCAGAATAGTTTACTTCCTGACCAGAGATGAATCTGTGACTTGGCAGGTGTTAATAAATGATAGAGTGCATGCACACTGACACCTTCATGATAAGAGCTGTAATATCAGACAGGGAATACTGGGTAATTACAGGGAGATCTCCTAAACTCTGTTAATAAGGTCCTGAATCATTGCAGCAGGTTCTTTATTAAGCTGCCTCCCATTCCAATTCTTTAATGCAAGTGACAGATTTCACTGTGCTAATCTCTGGCACTGGGTTCTGTTTAATGCCTCTTGTAGGCAAAAAGTGTTTTAGCCCACATAGTCTCCTAGTCACAGCTCATACTTTAGAAGGTTATTTCTTTGGTAACTTGCCTGTAATTTAGTGGAAGTAATAACAGGCTGTGTGCATTTTTCTGGATTAAAAAAAAAATTCTAATTTAAATGATAAGCAATTTATGCAGCATCTTTAGGTTCCTTGACACATTGGAATTGAAAGGGGAGAAATGGAAGGAAATTACAAATCTTTTCTGTTTTCTTTTTTTTTTCATCCTTGTTTATGATTTTTCTCTTGTCATATATTTCTCAATGTGTGGTTTTCAAGAAGCAGGCTTTGATTAATGAAGTGTCAGATACAGAGGGTGTCATGAGAATTTTGCTATTTATTATTTGCAGCATTTAAATTAGCTATGGTATTTTTAGTATCCCTTGTTTTTTTATTTATTATATCTGTTATCTTGTTGATAGTAAATGCCCTCATAGAGTAAATCTTGATCTTTAGACAGCTGTAGTTGATATTTGTACAAAAATTATACCAGTTATTCAGATGTAAATTTTGATGGAAATATTTTACTTATTTCACTGATGTGGCTGATTTTGATCAATGTCTAAGGCCATTTGAATTATTTTACACAGGAAAATCAAAATCTGACTAGAATTATGTTTTTGGCAATATCAGTAGGCCAAATAGAAGTTCAGTTGTTAATCTTTTATTTAATACTTCTTTATTCTAGTCATCTGCAAAGCTGTATCCTGATAATATATTTTCATATTATCATGTTTTTGTATAGAAGACATGTCTCAGTTTAACTTAGTTGTGAACAAGCCTAATGAGAGCCACTAAAATAGGATGTTTCTCTGAAGGTTTTCTGCTGGGTGTGTGATTCTGCGAGGTATCTTTAATGGATATTGTATATATTCTTTCCTTGATGTGATTGTGACACGTCTATGAGCTTGTTCCCTCCTGTAGGACTGTAGAGAGGTTTTTAATTTCTGACACATCCCACTTGAGTGTCAGTCTTGGCATTGTGCTTCTTATGCAAGCATCTCTACCTACCCTTCAGTGCTTCTTTTAATAGAACCTGTATAAAAGGAGGAGAAGAAAGAAACATATATTTCATTTGGAGTATTAGGTTTTCTTTCTTTTGGATTGTACCCTTAAATAAATAATATATCTCCTAGACAACAGCTCTATGTTCAATAAGGTATCTTGCTTATTGTTGAAGGCTTTTTCTTTTCCCCACCCATGTTAAAAACCACTTGCATGTTTTTCCTGTGCTCCCTTCCTGCAGTCCTGTTTGTCAGAATGTGCTGTGCTGTTTGACAAGGGGTGTGCTATCCTCACACTACATAAGCACTTTAGCCTAACTGTGCCATTGGAAGTGCTTGTGATTCAAGAACCTGACTGATAATGCTCCTGCATTGTGTAGAGGCATTTGGAAATCTTCCCAGTGACTTTTCAGCAAGCACTTAATGCAATTCATAATGCTCTGGGATAGAATCACAGATGTGAGAGAGACCTACTACATCATCTCTTCCATTTTCATATGAGAATAGGTTATATTTCCCCAACAGAGCATGCATCAAGTGTTAGATTCACACTACATTTTCTCTCCAACAGCTTTCCAAACCTGACACAGAAAGCATCCTCCTGAGAGGCCTTTAAAATGTATTAAAAAGAAACAGGGAGTCAAGGTTGCCCCATCCCTTTCTGTTAAAAACTCTGGATTTTTATGTTATGCTTTCAGTGATGTTCTCAACAATGATTTAACTGTATTGCCTGCTCTGAGTTGTCTTTGGTATGTCTGAGGAGACAAAACTGCAGAGTATTTCTTTGAAACTAAATAGTGTGATTTACAGAGAGGGGGGAAGAGGGGGGGGGGAACCCTTATTTCTTAATTTATCATGTTTCTCAGATACAGGGAATATATTGTAAATGCAGTTTTTAAATTGTACAACCTTTATTTGGTCGGACTAGATCACATTGTAGTCCGGGTGTATCATCTGTGGGAAGCTGCTGCTATAAATTCAGTCCTGCAACTTAAATATATATATATATATTTATTTTTTTTTCTTTCTTTCTCTTATTCTCTTCCTTTCTGCATCCCTTCCCTCCCTCCTCAGGCAGCCAAGGGCAGTTCCCACTGACACAGAACGTCACAGTTGTTGAAGGAGGAACAGCAAATTTGACCTGCAGGGTCGATCAAAATGATAACACCTCCCTCCAGTGGTCAAATCCAGCTCAACAGACACTGTACTTCGATGACAAGAAAGGTAAACTGTTTCCTGAACTCATGCTTTTGCACTGCTTTTTATAAGAAAGAAATGTTTAAAACAATTTCTCTTTAATACTCTGATGTGAATGTATTTTCTATATATTCTAGGAATAGGTGTCTTCCATTATAATTATTTTATGATTTTTTTATGATTTTCTTTTGGCTGAGGTTCACTGAAATACTCTCTTGCACATTTTATTGTATTTAAATTATTAAAGAAAAGGAATAGGATTTGAATGCTTATTGTAAAATAATTTGGAAAACATTGTTGCAAAATATCTTGGAAGAGAATTTATGAGTGGCAAGAGGAGTAATAGCCCATAAAACTTGTGACTAATTTTTATTAGTGTTTATGCATAAATATATATTCTATATATATTTTTTAATTTATGTATATAATCCCACAGTTTGCCACTAGTGTACAGCAGTCTGGTTGTTGGTGCAATGCACAGTTGCTGTGGTAGCTGTTCTTAACAGCTAATACAAATGCTTGGATTTTGTGTCCTGATGTTTCCGATGCATCCATGCACAGGTTTTTTTTTTACATTTTAGTTAAATTAGAGGAGGAAAAGGGACATTGTTTTGCAGTGGTATATATTTGTAGACTGATTTGAACTGAAAAAGCATTGCATTTTGCATAATAGAATGTTAACATAAAGATTACAGTAGATTTTGTTAATAAATTAACGTTAGGAGTAATAAATTCATCACTTGGCCTTAAAAAATGTAAAAGTTTTGGTGTTGATTTCAGTAGTACTAAAGTTCACAGTTATACTTAATTCTGGTGCTTGAATTTATTTTGAAAGGTGCTACATACTTTAGAACATCTTTTAACAAGTGCAGTTATTACTCTGCTCAAAATTGAAGAACTGCTGTCCAAATGCTGTGCTGAATGATTACAAGAGTTTAAAACACCTTGTAGGACTGAAAATGCTTTTTGGATCTGTGCACTTCAATAAAAGAGAATCTAAAACCTGTCATTTTATACCTGCAGAAGCTGCAATCAAAATATGTTTTTTTACTATTAATATAATAGCTGAATAGAATCTCTTGATGGTGTTGAAGTGGTTCCTTTCTCTTTTATCTAATTTCCTGTAGCGTGTAATCATTTGATTTGCAATTTCTTTGAAATCATAAGTACCTTTTGAATGTGGGATTGAAGATGAGAGGTTTTTAAGGTGCAAACTTTCCAGCTCTAAGTCCTGTGCTGTCACCTTTGCCCACATGCACCCCTTCATTTTAGCTGTAATCATTAGTGATTTGGGGTGGGTAAGTAATGTCTGCAAAACTAAAAGCAGAGAAACCTTGTCTTCAAATAGGGCACATCAATACTCAGAAAATCTATGTATTTTCTAAAATAAGTGACATTTTAAAGGGTGCTAAGAAAGACTTGTGAGGACTGCAAATATATTAATTTGAGCATTGTAGCCATTTTGGTGTGAACTGAATTTTCTGTGTGCTTTAGCAAAATCTCTACTTTTAAAACAAATCATTGAAGTTTGTATTACTTTTTAATATAATGAATTAAACCAACAGAATTTGAATGGCATGTAGAGCAGTAAGTACTAGAAGCAATTTATATTCCTCACAGGAAATGGGCAGAGCTCAAGTGTGTAAATTTAAGGAACTGCAGTCTTTATTGAACTTTTGGCTTGTCCCAAGACTTGAAGGAATATTTGATGAATTAATTTTATGGAAGAATTACTATACATCTACTGCACATGAAAATGCCTTCATGTGGTGAAGAGAAACTTCAGATCCTTTAGCTGAAGATATTAAAGTCTGATGTTAGCAGCAGTTTGTACTCTAGTGATATTTCCAGTCTCAAGTAAACTGAGGGGGTGAGCAGTGCATCCAATTCCTGCATGGAAAACATTCTGCCACTTCTGAAAGTGAAGTTACAGCTCTCACTGGCAATTTTTCCTGTTTGTATATGTATGGGTTCCTATAAGTAAGAAAGACATTTCCTTCACATGCTTCTGATGCTTGCTTTATTGAGCCAAAGTGGAGAGAGAGATTTATTAGTGGTTTTCTCAGGAAATGATGGCAAGTGAAACTGTAAAGGCTTCCCCTTTTTTTTCTCTCCTCATTTCCCACTTCTCCCAGCCAGGCATACAATTTGGCTATAAAAAAGCAGCTTTCTACTAGAGCCAGTCATTGCATTTGATTTATTGACAGCAGTGCCTCTGCCAGAGTCTATTCAAACCTGTCTCTTATTGTTAGCCAAAACCAACCTCCAGGTCTTACTCATCCTCTCAACACCATGAACATTGCTTTTTAATAGCTGTGTTTCTCAAACCCTGAAAATTAATGGTAGCTTGAATAGCTATGGAGTTATGTTCTGTGTGGGAAACAGAAGCTTAGACAAGCAGCATCACCAGCAGCCTTTATATCCATCAGAGCTGAGGAACTCTGGCTGTTGCTATGTTCAGAAATAAATCAAATTTGCTTACTTTGAACTTTACTTCCCCTCAACAGGTTATTTTCTATTTATATGAATGACACACGTAGGAGTGAGAGTGCATTTCTTTCATGTCTGGAAGCATAAAACAAATTCCAGAAACCTTTCTTTTGATAGCTATATATTTTAATAATTATGAGAGAGACAAATAGTAAAATGAAGGAACACATGTAAGTGTCAAAAGGGTTGAGTCCAGCAGAATATGAAGGAGGTGAGAGCTGTCAGTATATATAATGATTAAGGTTAGAAAAGGCCTTTAAGGTCATCAAGTCCAGCTATCAACCTTAGGACCACCACCAAATGACAGAAAAGGTGCCAAAAACAGAGGAAATTTTCCATGCAATGAAAAGCTCTCCCCTGCTGGATTGTCCTTGGCAAGATCCCTTCCATGCTTATTCTTCTTTCTCAAGCAAGTTGGTTCCCCTGTCATGCAAAGCTGTTTTCTGACCACAATAAAACTAATAAAAAAGGAAAAAAAAGTCAGTACCTAGAAGAAATGTGCCCTTCACATTCCTGTGCCTTTCCACAAGGGATTAATTATTATTCTTCAGTTTATTAAAAATGGATGTCATATATATCATGAAAATCACATTCGTGTAACTTTGCATTCTTCTGAGCTGTTGTGTAATCATTGACATTGAAGTCAGGAGTCATTCTTCCTTTTCTGTTCTAGATATTCCAAAGTACAGAAGTGCAATGAGCCAAGCACACTAATACCAAAACCACATTATTAAAATTATTCTTCTGCTTCCCCTCACTTACTGCTTTGGCCACCTCATTCTAAGGACAGATTTTTCTCATTTAAGAGGATTATGTGACTCCATCCCCAACCTTCACATAATTTTAATATCTATTTATTATTTATGAAGGAGAGAAGAATTTTTTTTAACTTGGGACATTTCTGGCACTTGGCCTGTACAGCCTTAAAATGACATAGACCAAAATTCAGGAGAGCCCTGTTTCAGAAAAGGCAACACTGAATTTTGTGGATGTGAAATCACAGTTCAGATGTTGTTTCCAGATCTTCATCACTTGTAGTACATTTACTTTGTTTCTATTGTAAATTTAGGCCCAAAATGTGTTTGACTCATCGTGGTGATGGGAATAGGGAGGAGAAAGAAATCCCATTTTTCTACATGAAATTAAGTTATAACTTTTTTTTACTAACTAACCAAGGTGAAATTGTAGCTTCCTCCAACTCTCTTTGACACTCTAAAATATTTTAAGATCTGATATAATTTTATATTCATTTTTTTTCTAACAGAGAGTAGCTAAAATGCATGAAGATATAAATGTTTCATCTGGTAGATTTGGTCTCACTGATGGCTTGTCCTCTTCCATCAGTTTTGGTGCTTCTGTCCTTTTCTGGCCCCTCTACTTCAGAGATTCAAGGGCACTTTGTATCAATAATATTTTTAATTCTTTCTCATTCATTTAAAACATTAAACCTTTACCAGACAGTAAAAAATACTGTCCTGAATAAGTGGATACATGCTCCTAAATGTTAATAAGCTTAACAACCTTACCTTGGTCTCCCACCCCCATCTGCCCCAAGAGAATTTTAAAGACTGTGTCTTCCCAAAAAAAATAGGAATTCACCACTCACCCTAAAGAAGTTCAGATTCTCTGGAAACAAATGCAAATTGTGTGCTGCATTTGAAATGGGTTTTCCCTACACAATTTTCAATTAAAATGAATAATTGCCATAGAAACCTCCATATCACTTTATGCACCCAAGTACCCATAATTGCACAGCTGCCTTTGGAAGGAGCACAATGTGCAACAGTGTAGAACTGGCAGATATTATTTTAAATTAATATAGGTTATTTTAGTTTATCTTCACTGGTGTCACTTCTTAAGGATTTTGAGAGGGCAATAAATGTGGAGTGACATAAATATGAATGCAGAGCTATAAGAAAAAGGCCTCAGCATGGAAACACAGAGATATTTGATAAAGAGAAGACTGAAAAGAACCTTCATGCAACTTACTATAGCAGCCACCTTCTCATATTCCCATTCAGCAGGGAATATGGATAAATATGGAGCAGGATATTGAGTTATAAAGGAGGAGTGTACAACTGAACAATGGTTGTTGATATCAAAGGTGTTTAATCTCCTCAATATAAAAATGTGTAATTGGACTATCAAAAGGAAGAGAATCTGTGCCTGGTGTGTACATACCTATCAAGAGCTTTGCTCAGGCAGGCAAGTGTAAAATAGCTGCTCTCCCCCTTAACAGTGAAGTTTGCAGGTCTGTTGACAGTAAAACAAGGGTGTGTTGGCACTGGCCATGATAAGTTTGCCACACAGATTTTGATGAGATGTGCCTGATGCTAATCATAGGTGGGTACGTGTCCCCTGTGCTTTCATCATGTAGTAGCACTTTCATGTCTTACTGAAAAATTAGAAAGGCTATACCAGCCTCAGAATTATTCATCCCTCAGCAGCAGAATGTTTCTTTAGATGACCTTTGATTTTTCACGTGTAAGTGTGCTTGGCATTTATGTAGCTCCCAATCATCTCAAGCTTTCAGAGATAGTGATGCACTAGGCAAGGGTTGTGAGAGGGCACTGTTCTTGTAAAGCTCTCCAGAGCTTCCCCCATAGGCACAGTGCCTCAGGTGATCTGGTGGGAACATGTTTGGGAGCAGCAGCAGCCCATGAGGTTCAGCATTTGCTCCCTCTCAAGGGGTGGCAATATTGTGTTGAAACTTGCATGTGAGTTTAGAGAGTTTAGGCTGAGTCTCTAGTCAAACCATCTTGACTGTTGGGATGCTCAGCTGTGCTATCAGCTCCATGAAAACAACTCCTGACCTTTTTCTTTCTCAGTTGAAGGATTTTTTTTATTTATTTATTTATTTTCAATAGGAAGAGGGAGTTGGAAATTCACTGTGTGCAAGGCATGAGACTTTAATTCCAGTGTCATGTATGCCAGTTCAGAAGGATTCATTAATGCAGAGAATTTTTTTACTCTAATACTAAAATGGTGATTGAATTGCCATCTGAAAGGCTGGTCCTTTCAGGAATGAAAATCCTGTCTTTTTCATATTATAGATACAGAACTCCACCCTAGCTAGCTGTATTTATCCTTTGACTTGTTTTGTGGCAGCCAGGCTCTGACTGTTGAATTTAAGCATAAACCAAATCTACGCCATTCTCTGGTGGTTCAGCCTCAGATTCTAATCTGCATAAACAAGCAGAGGTACTTGTGAGTTACAAAAATAATTTGAGGATATTTCTGACTGGGGAAATGGTGAACTTACCTCTTGTAGACATTTAATGATTCTAGTAAGCAGAGAAATTTAAGATGTAGGTGAGCATGAAGAGAGAAGGAATAGGCTTGTACAAAACATGAGTCAGAGAAGCAAGGAAAATAATGTTTCTTTTTGCAGTAGAAAGGAAAGTAGAACATACATAGTTTAAATTAGTTATGCAAGCCAGGGAGGCAGCCAGGCTGTATAGGTGGGAGGAGGGAGAGCATTAGCATTTAGGTAATGTGAAATCGAGTAGCAATGATGAATTTACTTATGTCTCCACTTCACATGCTCTGTTTCCTGTTACATAATTGAGTGGAGATGGTATCAGACAGCAGATGATGACCAAGTTAACCCCCTCCTAGGGTGCACATATAAATTAGGGATTCACTGTTATTTAGAGTTTAATAGACCCTTTCAAGGAGAGAATACCTTGTATCAAAGTATGAAGTAGCATGAAAAGCAATGGGAAGATGCAAGAAAACTATACAGATAATTACTGAAGGATTACTTTCCAGCCAGATAAATTTGGGAGAAGTTATGCAGACAGACAGGATTTTATTTTATCTTCTCTTTTTTCCCCCTGACCTGGATAGCAATAGTTTGCAAATGCTTTATAATATTTATGGAGTTTCTAGCACTTAAAAAATTGTATGAGGTAGAAATATGATTTTCACAACAAGCTTTCCATAAAGACCTTTTGGAGTAGTCATTGCAAGGTATGTAGTTGAGTTCATTTTTTTTGTTGGTCAGATCTGTTGATTTTACAACCATGCCAGATAAATATCGGAAGCTGTCTGGCCAGATCTTATCTTTCCTTGAGACCCACAGTATGAAATATAAGGACAGATAACCTGGGTTAAGTTATTCAGCTGCAATTTTCTTACTTAGTTTCTTACTATTGAGTTCTTGCTCTCACTCACTCCTCTGCAAGGGGATAGGGGAGAGAATTAGGCAAAACCAAGAAAAACTTACAGATCAATGTTAAGAGAGTTTAACAAGTGAAGGAAATAGGAATAAAAATTTCTAAGTGATTGAAAAGCAGGCAGCCACTCCTCCTACCAGCAGTGTGATGCACCAGCCAGTTTCCAAGCAATCCCTACTAGGGGAAAACAACTCCCAAGTTTTTTATTGCTGTATTTTATGGAGTATTCCATGGTCAGATTGGGTCAGCAGTCCTGGCTGGGTACCTTCCCAGCTTCTTGGCTGCCCCTTCTTGCTGTGGGTGCAGAGTGACAAACAGAGAAGGCCTTGACACTGCTCAGTGATATTTAGTGCATGATTTGTTTTCCACACTGCTTTGGTCATGAGCTCAAAACACAGCACAGTATGGGCTGCTATGAAAAAAATTGATTCCTTCCCTGCCAAACTCCATACATCTTCCCGCTGGGTCATGTATAGGAAACAAGCTTAAATAATTTTGGATGGTATTATCTTAGGGAGGGAAAGAAGCTGTCTTAGGGCTTTTGAGATCAGATGTCTCACTTTGTCCTTAAACCCCATGGTTTCAAAACAGGTTGCCCCTTTTGAAACCTGGAATATTTGTACTCGTGTATCTTAAAAAAAATAACGTGATAAAAGGGACCAGGAGTCTGTTAAAATATCTTGACAGTTATTGTCTGCATGAGTATGAAAATTGCATTTTAAAAATGTATTACAATGCATTAGAATATTATTTCATTGCAATAAATTAGTAGAACTACTCCCACTTACAGCATTTACTTTTCCATTTCTTAGCAGAATTAAGGGAGTAAATGGCTGTATTGTAGAGATGGTTAGAAAGTGTAGGAGTTTGCATTATATTGTGCTGAAGTGTGGGTATGTGCAGAAATTGAGTTTACCAGCACTCAAGCTAAATGGAGAATGAAGCTGATACATTGGAATATGATGAATTGAAGCAGTAGTTGTGATGACACTGCTAAGATTACTCTGTAATGAAGTTTCATGATGCTCAGGCTGCTGGCTATTTTTGTTTTAAACGGCAAAGAATCTTTTACAAGTGAGAATTCCTTTCGGGGGTGGGGGCAAAGTTAAAAAGACGTGCAAAGAGAAATTTCATATATCTGCCCTCTCTGCACTAGTTGTTTACATGGATGAGCCAAACTTCCTAGGATTTCTGAAGAAAATGGGCCTGTTACATTAAATTCTGAACCTGTTGGGGTTTTTTCAGACAACTCAGAGCAAATATAGCAAGGAACAATTTGAGTGCAGAGAAGGGCAAGTGGGACGATACAGTGGCAATGATGAGCAGTAGATCCCAGAGCAGAGGAGCTCAGCATTGTACATCGTAAGAAAGGTGAAGGCAGGCAGAAAAAAGACATTTTGTTTTTAATCAGGAACACAGCGAACAGTGCTCCTTAGGGAAGGTGAAGGTTATTTTTTTGGAGAAACAAGGTGACAGGCTGATTGTTATATCACAGTGTATTCAGTGCAACGGAGTCACAGGAGTAAGAAAGTCACCAGACAGGCCAGAACCTGAATATTTTGTCATATAAGTGATTACTAAATCCAAGAAACTCAGCTATGGAGAACAGAAAGAACTGACTTTGCTGGGGATAACTGATACTTGCAGCTCTGGTGAATATTATGCTTCTCAGAGGAGAACAACAGCATTGGAAAATGTTGAAGTGCAAATATTTAGAAACAGTATATCAGTATATACATGAACAGCTTTAGGATAAAAGCATAAGAGCATTTATGATTAAAGGGGAAAGACAATCATGGAACATTCAGATATTCCCCAGACAGAAATGTGTGATGTTGGATATAGAAATAAGAAAAAATCCACACCACAAGCATAGTCATGACTTTGCATCTGGAGGACAAAACTCTTCCAAGGGCAAAGCAGAATCCCCTGAAAACATGACAGTATCTGTGTGACACAGTGCCATGAAGAGGCATCTAAGATATTGCAGACAGGTCTGTCCAGATTCCACAGGGCTTCTCCAAGCAAATTAGACCAGCAGAAGAGAACGTTTTTAGGATGGGTTATAGACATGGATGTAACTTAACACATTTAAAATTTAAGATTCTGCACCGCTCTGGGTAGTGGTACTGGAAGCAGTCAGTCAAAAGCAGGCTCAGATGAAATGCAATATAATCTCAGCAGCCCTACACTAACAGCAGGAGGTACAGTCACTGCCATTCCAGCTGCTTTTAGAAGGGTTAACATGGAGATTAACTATCAGTCAGTAAATGCTGGAGGAATAAAAACACAGCAGGTCAAGGAGAAATGTAGCTCAGAAAAACATTCAACAACATATTTTTAGAGAATTACCCAAGTGGATGGAAAAGATCTCTAAAGGATGTGACTGAAGGACACTGACTGCCAGGTAGGAAAACAGTAATGGAATAGGAAAAGCCTGTTCTTTGATTCAGAATTCCCACTCTGCCTTACCCAGGCCTGAGACAACTGGATGGATTCCAAACCCACCCCGAGCGTGGTTTGATAACAGAGCTGTACCTGTGTGCTCCAGCCCTGTGCCTCTGAAATTACAGCCTCTCTGAGGAGATGGAGCCTTGCCAGATGGTGGAAACACTTCCATCTTGATCAGGCAAATAGGGTGGAGAAGTCCCAGAGATGTTCTGTCCCCACAATGTTGGATTAGCAGGGTTTAGGAGTCTGTTGGCTTAGGGAGATAAATCCCCTCCAAGTTAGGAACACTGTGAGGATGAACATCTCTAGCAGGCTTGTCTCTTTTCACTGGGTATGTTAAATATATGTGTAATATATCCACTAGAACAAATTTGTAGAAGATGTGTACTAAATCTAAGTGAAATTTCTGAATGCTTCCTGTGTATTAGATTCACACCTTATCATTTGAACAGAAATTCTTCTCCATTAACAAAAATAGAATAGCATATTTAAATTTCCATCAGAAGTGGGAAATAAATTAAAGGCAATTTTTACCAAATCTTACATCAGATGTTATGAAGTCAGTCCAAAAGCCAGATGAGTAGCCTATAGGAGGATTGCAGTATTAAGGTCAGGCAAATTGAGGATTTTAATCCAAAGATTTAAATAAAGGCAGTAAATGTATGCTTTCATAGTGCCTGGATGTGCCTAAAAATAATACTGTTTTCAATTTCTGAGGTGGAAGCATGGGATCTACCATTATTAGCAGTGCTCATCTTTCCTCTCCCTTTCTGGTAGAAACTTATTTAAGGAACATGATTGTTTCAGCACAGAAATTGTAACAAATCATCGTGTCCTGGATCTTTAGGATCTGTGTGCAGAAAAGTAATTGCTGATGAGCTGCTGATATGGGGTGAAAATCCTCAATACCTCAGTGAGAGACTCTGCAATGTTCTGCTGTGAGCCAAAGAAAATAACTTTAAATTTAACTGGAACGAGAACTGAATCAACCTGAATGAGATTACTTTCAGAGGCATGTTCTCTGGGTAAAAGGAGCTTGAGGAAACACAAAAACCAAAAGGCAGTTGAGTAAAAGAAGAGGACAAAACAAACCAACAAATCAGTAGCACAGAGAGTTTAATCTCGTTAATAGATAAAAAAAAAAAAATTAATACCTGTAACAATTAATCTACAGTAGCTAACAGGTAACTATTGATATTTGTATATTCACTGTCAAATATCAATAAATTTTCAGTATGCTGTTTAGATAATATTAAATAATTACAAAACTTGGTAGAAAAATTGAGCTTCTGAAATCTAAAATAAAACCAAGATGTAAGATAAGTGGATAGACAGTAACAGAAGTATTTTTCAAAAGAAAAAATGCAGATGACAATTTCCATCATGGAGTCTGAGATGGTAAAAAGCATTTCTTGTATGTGACAGCTGGATTAAGTCTGGAGCAGCATCCCAAGTGCCTGCTAATTCACTGAGATACAAAGTGCTGGAACAACCATTATCTTTTCCTTCCTTGAACCTCAGCTTAGCTTCAGCAGCAAAGGCCCATTGATCAGTCTGATCAAACATTTTAAGTGTAACCTGTCACAAGCTATTACTATTTTATTTCTATCTGTAGCTCTATTGTCCAGCAGCAGCCTAAGAGAATAATAATGCCATGCAATTACACTGACAGCTCAAGTGTATGTTAGATGGAAGCAAAGTAACTAAAATGGAATTTTTCATTATACAAAATAACATTTAGAAGCAAAAAATACAAAACCATCATACTAGATGGGTCTTCCCATAAGGGTTAGTTACCTGGTCATGGTGTAGTTTATGTCAGTAAACAAAAGCTTAGTTTATAAAATGTACAATACAATGTACTGCCTTAGCACATGTGCATTTATTTATTTTTCTTCATACAGGATGTGTTTCTTCTTCCATTTTTTTCAGTCTTTTTTTTTTCTCCCTAAAAATAACGCAGGTGTCATTTGTACCTTCCCCATCCTGAATGAAATTATCATTAGTCTCTGTGCAAGTCTCATTCTTTCTGTTTTAGTACCATGGTTGTGCTGCTTATTAGCACAGAGGAGAAAGCTTGTCTGCATTGAACCATGTTCAGAAAATACATCAAACTTGATCAGACTTACTTGATATGGGTGCAGAGGATTAGTACTTATATTAATGGTAAATAATAAAATAAGTCCAGATAAGACTTAAAATCTGCCTCATTCAAAGGAAGAAAAAATTCCAATGACTTGCAAATCCTTTTTACCTCAGTCTTGCAGAGACAGTAAGTTGTGTCAGCCTCTACAACAGCAGAAAAGAAACAGTGGCATTGTTTGTACTGGAATCAAACAGTTTGGGGTTTGCATGCTGTTTGAGCAATTGAGTGGTGAGCAAGCTTTAAAAATGTTATTATATTATTAAAAATACATATGAATAATTCAATCTCTTAATTGTCAAAGGTTGCTAAGGAGAATCAGAACAGTCACATTCCATTTCTTTTAGCAGCATGATAGAAAGTTTTTGTACACAATTAATGCAATGCTTATCTGAAAATGAGAGATATGGTCTGAGAAGTAAAGAATTGCCTCTGTTGAGTTGAACCATGGGGAATTTCTGGAAGATTTACAATTGTATTGGCTCATTGCTTAATCGGATGGCAGAAAGATGTTCTCAGTATGTATTCTTTTCTTTAATGAAAGAGGTGATTAACCCATGCCAAATGCTATCTTTAAAGACTTTTTTTTTTCTCCAGCTACCTACCAAAATTATATTTAATCCATCTACAGATGCACAGCATGTTCTGCTGATGTAGCCGATAAAAGACATTTTTGATCATTTTTAATTTTGGAAGGATAAATATTTATCACAGTCCCATCTTGTGAGAAAAGCAGAAGAGACATGAAGGACTCTGTACAGCTGAGCTCTTGGCAGGTCTGGTAGCAGCACTTTAAAATGCTCCTGTCTGCAGTTGTCTGCCCTGCCCCACTGCCAGATGTTATTTAATGGCATTGTGAACACAGCAGCAGAAGGGAATTTGCTCTTTGCCAGCTCGTTTCTATCTGATTTTGTTCCTTTGTTCTGATTCTGTTATGGGAGTGGTAATTGCTAGTGCTGGGAATAGAATCCAAGGCTGTTTCTTAAACTACCATTACTAATTCCATCAAAGCACTTACGCCACAACTCAGACTGCTGCAGAATAACTCTGCTCTGCAATCCTCTGCTCTGCCTGGGGAACTCTCCTGACAGTTCTGATCCACTGGAAAAGTAGAAATGTCAACTTAAAAAGTCAGTCTTGTATCTGCATTAGTCAGAGCTTTCTTAGCAACTGACTCACACATGCGGAATTTTCTCTCTGTGCAGATAAGCCAGGACTGTGAATGGGTATTTTTTCTGACCTGTTGAAGGCTTCAGTTTCCCTTTATTAGCATAGAAACATTTTCTTATCGTTTTCTTCCTCGGCGCCTGGTCAATGTTTTGAATTTTAAGTGGCTTTTCCCCGTGCACGAGCATCTGTCAGGGTGGGCTAGGTGATGGGGCATGGAAAGGGGAGGGCTTGTTCCTTTTTTTTTGTTTGTTGCAGTGTTCAGTTTCTTACTGGAATTATTCTTGCACTCAGCTGGGAGGGTCACCTTAGAGCTAAGGCAAGTAGGAGCCTTGAAATCAATCAAGATGTAATTCCTCTCAGTCAGGAGGCTGAGCACCACCTGAGGTGTTCTTGTTAAACACCTCTGTCAGCCTCTACTCACTGGTTCTTGGTGAAGTCTCTGAGAAACCTCATGGGTGCCAGTTCCTGACCAGGATAGTTCCTTCCTGTGTGTTTTCCAGGTAAATTGGTTGCTCGACCACTTACAGTAAGAAATTCTTGTAAGCAAAGGGTCAAGGCTTCACGTGAGCGACACCTGCCTGATCTTTCACCCTGAATTTACTTCTGGAAAAGATTATGAATAGACAACATTTTTGACAGTGAAGGACAGGAAGTATTTGAAAAAGTTATTAGATCACTGTACCCACACTTTCTGCAATAGGTATCCTTAGTCATCAAGATACCTTTGTTTACTTTTTCATGCATAGCTGTGAATTGATGCTTAGCAAGTTCCTTTACTGAAGCTTTTGAGTGTTAATAAGGGAAACTTCATGTCTCTTGTAAAGCTATCCTCCTTCAGAACTTAACTTCAGTTCTTAGATCTGGACTTGCTGTTTTGCAAATTTCTTTCAATATAATTTTGCAAAACTATTTTAAAAATAATTTTAAAATGTTTATTTCAGTTCAGCTTTATAGGTATGGAATGGAAACTTGTTCTGAAATGGAAATCTCAATCTATTATCTATTATTAACCCTGTATTCAGCATAAAAACAAAACACAGCCCTATTCTAGCCACTATGAAGAAAGTTAATTCCCCCCCAACCAAAACCAGCACACCATTCTAGGATCACAATTATTTTTTAAAAAAATAGAAAGAAGTTTTAAAAGAAAGTTTTAAAATAGAAAGTAGAAAGCAAGGCATTAATGCAGCAATTAATTAGTGATTTTTTTTTCAATTAATAAGATGGTTTTGTAAATGTGGGATTTTTGCTAGTTTTGTGTGAAACGCATCAGCCAGATGTGCACTGCACAGATCACTGATAAAGCATCATTCCTTTTATTGGCTCAAGATCCTCTGATTGAAAACTAAATGTAATGTGAGGTTTGGTTTTATTGCCCCATGTGTACCAAGTGGGGTACATTGGAACCATGGACAGGTCCACTTCAAGAATCAGGTTCATACCTGTAGGAGTTGACCTAAAACTGAATTTCAGTCTCTTGGGAAACAGGAGTAAGAGATAAACCTTGGCACTACAGAGCACACCACCACCAGCACAAACTGCTTCTTGGAATGACTTTCCCCAGAAGAATTACCTGCTGTAAGAACAGCACCCTGCTCTGAGAGGGGAGGTCAGGGTCCCGAGTCTGAGAGCTGTGAGCTCGTTCCCTGCTCCATCACAGGGATAAGGCACCTGAGAGTGCCTGGATGCAGAAAGTGAAGGGGCAGCATTGCAAGGTACTGAGCTGCTAAACAGCCTTACTTCGTGCTGTGGAAAACTCTACTAGTAGCCTAACTGCATATTTTTGTTTCTTTTTGTGTCAGTTTCTGGTGGGATTTGTTCCTACAAGAAGCAGAAAAGATGTCTCCTGCTTTCTCTCTGGGGCATCTTGAGGCTTTCTATGCTTATTTTCAGAAAGTGAGCGGCCTCAATGAGAACAAAAGGAAGTTTGTCCAGTTTATACAGTTTACAAGCCCTTTATTTTTTTCCCCCTTGCTTATTGAAAATTGAGCATACTCGTCTTCTAAAATAACAGGGTAAAAAAGCAAGATGTATCTTTGTTTTGATGCCCTGCTTTTTTCTGAACTCTTCAACTCCCAAGGAAATAAAAATTATGATATGGAGCATATTGTGGCTTTGTGTAAAATAATCCTCTTCTGTAGTGAGACTTTTCAAATCCAGCTTGCTTTGAGAGTTGAAGTTATCAAGGGCGTGCATACTTTTACCCATTTATAGATGAAACTGTTCTAAGCAGAAAGATGTATTTTACCCATTCTTGCCAGCTACATCCTTGCTTTATTACTCACATTATTCTCCATCTGACTGTTTTGCAGTTAAGGTGATGGAAGAAAAGTTTATTCCGAGCATATTTCTCTCTGTTGTGTCTGTGCCCCTCGAGCCAGAGTTCATCACCCCAGGATGATGCAGGGCCACATCAGCACTCAATGCAGGGGCTCCCAACGACAGCTGTAAACTCTTTCCTATCATGTTATGTTTGAACCACTTCTTTTGAGAGCCCATAGAGGAATTCAGAAAAGTTAATGCAACTCAGGTCAGCTTGTGCTATTTCCAAGGTTTTTAAGCCTGGATGAGCTTGGAGTCATCCTCCAGATCGATGTGTCCTAAAGTGTATATCATTGCTTTTTCAAAAATGAGAGGATTTACTGTCCAAAAAATGTCAGCCTTGCTGCTGAAGGCTTTAAGAGGTGCAGTTCACCCGTGTTTAACAAAATCTGCTGGCAATGATGGTGTCAATTTGCAATGAGGTGAGTTAAGGGGCCTGTGTACAATCTATCCGTGCACTGCAGCTTCCTGAGAGGATGGTTTTCACACTGCTCAGTAATAAACTCACTTTGCTGAAAAGAAAACCCAAACCCCACACCCTTATTAATGTAGATTTTCTCTTTCAGATTGTGACAGAATCACCCCTTTTCTCCTATGACAGTCAAACAGCCTAAATCTGTGTTTATGTTTTCAAACACAGGAGAGAGCAGCAAAGGAAAAGATCAAATGGCAGTGATACGAAAATGTCCTTATTCATTTTATGTGCCTTGTAACAACTTCGAAGAAAGATATTCCAGCAGTCATATTTTGTAGCAAGTTCCTTTCCTCCTTTTATCTACTACAATCAATGGGTATGTTTTTTTACATCAAACTGATCAAGGCACAGTGGATCAGAGTTGTCCTTCAAGTTGTTACAGAGGCGATAAGGATTAATTTCTTATTTTAAAATGTGCAAATTACTCTCCTTGTCTGAGAGCAGTATGTCACCCAACCACCTCCCCATTACCACATTTTAACTTTTGATAAAAAGGGCCTTGCATCTCCCTCTACGGGCATGACATGAAGGAGACCTATTAGTAAAGATTTAATAGGCCTGGAATAGAGGGTAATAGAAATTGAATTGATGTAATTTATGTGCTACTGAAAACAATATGATCTGAGAATCTTCAAAGGTTTTCCTTTCCTCAGTGGCTAGAAATGATCAGGTATTTTTAAATCATGTTTCTGCAAGGGGTGTACTGAAAAGTGTGGTTTTCTAAGAAATGTTTTGGAATTTTGTGAGTGTGTGTTTAATCTGAATTGCTGGAAGAAAAACCATTTTTAGCTGGTGTTCCTAGTGAATTGTACCACATGATTGCACCATCATTTAACTCACATTTTCTTCTTCCAAATGCTCCCTCATTAATATGTTGTCCAGTTCCAATCTCTTTTAAAGAAAGTGGCATGAGTATCAAATATCTATAAATTCATGGGTATTTGGATCATGAAAAAAAGTGATCTAAATATGTTCTTCCACTGCAAGAAAGGCAGGTAGATTTTTTTTTCTTCTTCACTTGAAGAGGCAGAGACTGACCAGGCAGCTGAGGGAATAGAATGAGGCAGCTCTAGACCAGGAGGGCAAAACCAGATTCTTTCTTACCCAACAGGAAAAGATGGAGAAAAAAGCTGAGAATTTTTGTAAAAGTGGCTGATTAATATAAAAACAAGTGTGAATTCTTCTGATTTCGTGTTTCAGATGCTCTTTGCTGAAGAATTTACTAAAAAACCACAAAGAGCTAGTTTTTAAAAAACTTTGTGTGCTCGAGAAATTAAAATATAATTTATCACTCCCAACAGTTGCCTTATAGGCAGGTTTTGTCTTTGACAGACCAAATGATGACACAGAGTAGCAGATATAACTCTGTCCTCTGCAGTGCCTTTAACTTGATTATGTAAGGAGTTAACATGGTGCTGCAATTGTAAGTGTAAAGAAGTTCTGCACCAGGCTGCTGAAGTCTATAATAAACAAACATGAAAATGTTCCCTTTTCTGGAGCTCTGTTGGAACCTTATTCATCCTCTGTGGATGTGAATATAAACAAGTGCTCACTGTAAGACAGTGTTTATTTCCAAGATAAAGAAGAGTTTAACATCTTGACTTTCATTCTGAAATTTTAAGCAATTTCAGAACAGACTAGGAAAAAAGGATCCATTAAATATCCACGTTAATGATATAAACTGTCTCTGAAAGTAAAATGGATATTTTGACAATGTAAGGCTGAGCATTCTTATAAAAAAAGAAGTAGTTGAAAGATTGTGTAAGTAGTGAGGATTTCACCCACTGCTAAAAATTCCTTGGGGGTAAAAGAGGAAATCAGAACTATTGAACTGACTTACTCACTGTTTTATGCTTAAAAAAAATTGAAACCTACCTTAGGCATGTCACTAATACAAGGTTGCAACTCTTTGGAATTGAATAGCAGGCTTCAGACATGGCTTTTCATTATGCCCTACCAGAAACAAATAGATTTATTGTTGTTGTGGTTGTTGTTATTGTTGTTGTTGTTGGTTTTGTTTTTAATTAGCATAGGAAGTGGGAACTTAAAAATATCAAATGAAATATGGGAAACTTAATTTCTCAGCTGAGGATACTATCTTTGTGAGATTAAAATAACAAACCAAATTTGATAGTTTGCTTTGGATCTCTGCTACACTTGGCTGTGATATCATGTTTTACAAGGCAGACTTTTATTTGATCATTGCACAAATGGGAGCCTTGTGATAGTTTATAGGAGAAGGATGATGATGATAATGTTGGAGATCTACTAGGAAGACTTTTGAAAGCCTATAGGGCTACCAATTTAAAACTCAATTTGATTTTAAATGCTTATTCAAGAATAGAGGTGCTGGAAGTTGAGTATTTTGGATGAGATTGACATTACTGGGACCCTGACTATGACCCTTCCTAGAGCATTTACAAGGTGCAATTTTAGTTAAACAGAAAGCTTTTAACATACTTTAGAATCTGTGAACGCCTATTTTTGTCTGAATCCTTTTTAAATAAATCTGAGACCATGATACAAAAGATGTACAACTGCATTGGGAAAATTGAGGTGCCTGGCTCTCACTGCAGACAGACCCACTTCAGTATGCACTTGAAGGCCACCAAGACCTTCTATAAGAAAGGAATTTCTGGCACTTAGCCATGCTTTAAATGGTGCTTGACATCAGGAATTGAGTTTTGCATCCTAATCCTAAAACAAATGGACTCCTGGATGATAATTACTTGCCCCAGGCGCTGAGGCAATGAGTTTCAAAATAGGATGAAAAACCAGGAGTTCCTCCTTTGTAAGTACCCTGTTACACAAGGTATTCTCATAAATATTTGTCAAATATTAGTTTATAGAAGTAATTGATATAACAATAGAAGTTCATTGTTTTTGATAGATGAATCATATTTGTTTATATGCAGGACTTAGGAATTACTTATAAAGTTTCTGAATTAAGGCCCTTTTTTCACAGGCAGTTTAACACAGCATGTCAGTCCTTTTGTCTTTTGAGGTAATGACTTGAATCTTATTCTGTAAGTGTCATCCAGAGAATAATTATCTTTGTGTAACTATTCAAAAACAGAGTTTGGTTGATTTCTTTTAACTTGACAGCCATGTTTCTTTAGTTCAATAAATGTTATCAGGCATTCTTTGGCTGCTCCTATTGCATCAACTTTAATTAGTTTTTGATTGCTGTTAATTTCACAGCTTTTTCTCCTTAATAAATTGCATCAAAAATGCTCTTTGTGTTGCATCAAGTTTAATTAGTTTTGTGCTTTGCTTACTCTATTTTGCTCGCTCTTTTTAAAGAAACTCCCCCACAGCATCTCCCTCTGAGTCACTGATTCTGATGTTGATGATTAAAGGAGATTTTACAACCTCTGATCATTGAAGCTGTTTCTTTCCAGAACTCTCCTGTCTCACCAGGTTTTTCTGGTGGATGTGGTGCTTGGCACACTGCTGCCATTTACAGTGATATTCTCACACCACACCAGCAAGCAGAATTCTGGGGTTCCTGATCTCAGCAAATTCATGCTGTAAACTTCAAGTTGTTTATTCTAAACAACTCAGAAGGAAAGCAATGCCATCAAATTGAAACATGCAAGTGAACTGCTTCACTAAGTTGTGCCAGTGATAGCCTTATGCTAAAATCCTTTAAATATAATCAGGAGCTTTTGGAAGGCCATGCTTGGTGGGACTGATGGGATATTTCATGAGAGCTGTCAACCTTAACTTAGTCCTAAGGAGTTTAAGTTCAAATGCATAGACTTGAGATTAAACTCTTGGCATTCTTTAGTGTTTCTAACTCATCACTTTATGGATAAAGCTTAGTTCTCAACAAGCTCCATGTAACCCATTTAAAGATTGTCTTTTTAGTCTCACATCATCTGGAAGTCTCTGTACTCCTTGTTGCTTTCTTTATTTTTGCACAGTTTCACTGAAGATTTCTGTAGGACTCAAGATTTTAAGTAGTGAGTGTCCAAATGGTCCTCAAAGAGCATCAGGAGGTGAGATTTGAGTAATCTGCTTCTTTCTGTAGGAGAAGGTGGGGATTTCAAAGAGAAAAGGGAGTCAGAAGCCATATCTGGGAAGAAGAATGGGGAAAGAAGAAGGAACATAGATGGCTTCAAAGGAGATCACAGGAACATCTGAAAGAACACTATCAGAAAGTAAAAAACCTCATCTTAAATCACTTTGTGATACTTTAGATTTCAGTAGCAGAATGACTTCTCAGTAAGACACTGTGAGGGCAGAGACTGGCTGAGGGAAAACTGGTAATTACAGGAAAGTTATTTTTAAGACTAAAGTACTGGGTTAGGAGTCATGAAATGTAGTGTTTAATTATCTTTCAATCAAAGTTTTCTTATGTAGCCTTTGGTAAATAAGATGGACTATCATCATATAAAATTATTGCAAATAATTATTGCTGATTTATAACAATGCCAATAGGACCCAATATTTAAAGTATAGGACTGGAATTCTGGAAGTCATTCTATTATCATAAAGCCTAGTTGGAGTTTCTAGCATCCAGAGTCCAAGAGCATTTTGTTAGAGGCTTCTGTTAGAAATGAATGGGCTGTTCACAGGAGCTTGCAGTGTGCATTGCAACACTCCTGTGAATCAAATCAGGAGTAATCAGATGTGTGGGACTGACCTCACAGGGCCTGAAAGCAGTGTAGGTTCTTCCAGAGTTAGCTGACCTGTAGATGTAGGAGAAAATTCACAACACATCTGCAAATAACAGAATTAAAAAAAAAAAATACTCTGTGTTTAAAGTTCCATCTCAGAATTCTAATTCCAGGCTCTGGCTCCTAATGTGTCCTGATGCCACAGAGGAATTGCTTGATGATGGTTTCTCTATCACAACCTTTTTGAAATGTGATCACTTCCTGTCAGTGAGGTTTCCAGGCTCAGCCATGGTACTTTTCATTTCCTTTCCACTGTTTTCCCCTCCTGTGTTAAATGAGCTCAATTGCCGTGTGACCAGACTCAGCATGATGTCTTTTCCTCAGAAGTATTGTGGCTGTGTCACAGAAATTCTCTTTTGTTAATGAAATTGAGTAAATAATTTGTAGCAATTTTAATGCAGCAGTTTGATAAAGTTGTAAATTGAAATGCTTCCTGTGATTTTTGCAGTAGGTTTCAAAGGTCACAGCTGCTTCCATAGCAAAGATTTTTCTTCTTTATAAATATATATATAGGATCAATGTTTCCTTTTCCAGAGGCACTGTAGATCTGGCTGTAAGCAAATATTTTCCAAAGGTAAAAAGAAATTTTCAGGTCACGTGCAAGTAAGGTGGCCATAGGCTAAACTGCTGCTTGATGGGAAAAAATCAAGCAGTAGCTGAATGTTGAAGGTGTAATTTTTTATATTTGGGGATTATTATTTATGGTGTTTTGCAAAAATATAACCCAAATATGGTAAAAAGTGGAAAAAACAGTGGTCTAGGGAGTTTTCTTTTTTGTTTCATTTTCAAGTTCTGCATGTTTGTATGATGTGCTTAGAACAACAAAATCGCATTCTTCACGAGTTCTTAATATTATATTATCATCCCAATACCAAATACCAAACCATAGCTTAAAACCCTAGTTCTTTGTGACTTTTTAATTCTAAAATTAAAAATCTAGAGTTTGATATTGTCAGACCATCACCAGGTTTAAAAGCTTTCACATGAAATTTGGACTGAGCACTCAGTTCCAACAATGCATCATTAAGTAATGATAAAAAGCAGGAGGAGAGGAGTAATGCTTATTAAATAATTTCTAATGTACTTTTGGAAGAACTCTTTTGTAGTTGGTTTCCTAGGCAGGTTTTTGTTTTCTTCTCATGCTTTTGAGATGGGTAATAACTTGAGATAAGAAATGCTCCAAGAAACTGTAAATACTGTGGCAAAAGTATTAGCACAAACAAAGATGTGCTTTTTTTCCTGAAGGCTGCTTCTGGGGTTTATCATGACATCCTTTCTTCCTTTGACCGTCATAATGTGTGGAGTTTATTTTCCCCCCTCCACTTCTAAGCTTGGGCATTATATACAATTTCTTGTACAAACAGGATCAGATTGATTTTCCTGGTTTTTGTTTGTAATGGAAAGTTTATCCTTTTTTTATGACGTTCACTATCGACTCTTGGTGTGTTCCTGTCTCTACAAATACTGCTGAAATAGCTGTTGTCTTCCATTCTGTGATATGTTTTGGCTGGACAGGTGTTTTAGGGTCAAATGATGGCTCATTCAGTCAAAACTGTGGTAGCAGCAATTGCCAGCCTCAGGCCAGTTCCTCAAGTTTACATTTTCAGAGTTGCAGTCCATGATAGTTTATTCCTGAAGTTTACACTTTCAGATTTGCAGTCCATGTTGGTTTATAGTTCTGAAACTTCCATTCAGTGTTACTCTTTGTTAATTTTATATGTCTGTATATATAAAGAGCTCTGGTGATGACCTTCCATCCATATTCAAAGCCAGAGGCTGAATATGATATGGCATAAAGTAGCTGTCAGGAACTGATTAAATGTCAGTGACTTCCAGGATCTCAGGGTTCAAACAAACACCTGGTGTTTTCAGCTACTGTTTGTGGGATTAATTAATTAACTAATTGATTAATTCGTTCTAGAACTTAATCCATAGGAGATGACAGCTCCAAAAGCTTAAAGACATGTTGTGTGTTTCCTTCTTATGCTGACAAATTCCCTTCTTCATCAGAATATAGTATTTTAAAATTTTAGTATTTTAAATTACATCAAATTTTTTAATACAATTTCCAAAAGTCAAGAGTTGATTTTTTTTTTTTTCCTAGAAAATGAGGAGGCCCAAATGAACCTGTAGGTACTTCAAAATTTTGTAGTTAAATTCTAATATTAAATAATTATTTGGATAGCTCATCAGGTAGTTCCAAGGGAAGATGTGTCTGCCAAAATCAATAGGATTACACATTAATACCCTAACACTGAGAACTTGGATGATAAAATCCTGGCCCATTTTCTATTGCAGTTCTTGAATTCTGAAATTCCTTAAATTGTCAACTCAGATAAGGACAGAATATAGTCAAGTGTATGCAATTTTTGTCTCTGAACTTCTTTTTTAGAAGTGCCAAAAGAAACTTCATCTTATCCTCTTATCCACTTCCCCTTACAAAACACTCATTCAAATTTTGTATCAACAGTGCACAGATGATGAAGCTTTGCTTGCCTACTGATTGAGTCACTGTTCTGTTTTCTACTAAGTCATATAAACAGGATAATATTTTTTATATTCAATAACATTTTAATAAAAGCCTCATAATTATATGGGCCATTTTCTTTTCTTGCAATATGCATTTCCTTAAGATTTTTTACTGACACTTACTCAAGTAGATAAAAGAAAGTAATATAACTCACAAAGAATATTTGAGACATGTACAACTCAAATTTGAATTTGTTGTCATAATATTGCTTAGCTTACTGAATGTTGTTTACAGTTTGTTCCACCTTCATTAGGTTATTTTTTCATAAATGTGGTTACTGTTGTCACTTTTAAGATGAACACACACTAAAAGCAGGCAGTAACATAAGATTTGCCTGAAGTCTTATGTGGGGCTCTGAAGGATTTTGTGACTCAGTTATAATCTGGGCTGGGGTTTTTTCTAGAACTTTAATATTTTAAGTTTATGAGCCCATTTTAATGTTCTTACAGTGATAATAAGATATCATCCATATGAGTAGGTGTTTGCATGATGTGCTTAGAAAAACTGGCACAGCTGGCTTGACCTTCTCCTCTGCTATTAAATAGCATTTAAAACATCTGCTTCCCAACTGGCTGAGATTTAAAGGGAAGACTTTGCCATAGGCTTTTCCAAAGCTTCATTCTTACCATTCTCTGAATGGTCCTAATGTACTTCAGTTGAAAATATGGATCCCTGAAGCACTTAGGAACAATGACTTTAATTTTTGTGATGAATTAAAAAATTTTTATGTTAAGCATTAATAAAACCTATGTGACTCATTATGCCTTTAAAATATAGCAATCATTGTCATAATGGATTTTTTTGCTTCTAAATACAGATAAAATAGTAATATTTTATGTTGCTCCCTCTATTATTTTAGTACTCTGTATCCTCATTTATCCGTTTTTACAGAAATTAAGCGTGATTTTAACATCTGGGTACTCAAAACTTGGATAGACTTACAGTTTTACAGAAAAAAAAAATCCAATTGGATCGTACATGAATCTCAGTAATCTACCTTCTTAGTAAGCACTGAACCAGCCTAGTATGAATTTAAATGCAAAAAGAACTCCCCTCCCTCCTTTTCAGAAATAGATCTGTCAATATCTAAACCCTTTTTATATATTTCTCAAAGTCCCAGAATCACAGAATGGGTCAGGTTGGAAGGGACCACAGTGGCTCCTCTGGTCCAATGTGCCTGTCCAAGCAGAGTCATCCCACAGCACATTGCACAGGAACCCTTGAACATCTCCAGTGAGGGAGACTGAATAACAGGAGACTGAAAAGTAATTTATTCCATGTCAGCAAGGTATTGGTGTCTCTTAGAGCTACTTCTGAAATGTATGTCTCAAACCTTTGAGGCATAATTTTAGAATAACAAACAAAACATAGACATCCATAACAAAATTTGGCAAACTCTATGCTGGCTCAAGGACAAGTTATTGGTTTTTCCACAATCAGAGGCTGAAATTTTCAAGAACAAAAGGCTGCTGCCCCCGCTCCATTCCATGAACAGGCACAATCCTTGTGACATCATCCCAGGGCTCTTTGAAGGGTCCTGCAGTCACCAGGGGTCTGGAGTTAGAAAGGCAGGATTGTGCCCTTTATGCCCCCTTGGGAAGAACAGGTGAGGTTCTTCACAGCAGATGTTAAACTAAGCAAGATATTAAGGGTTTACTCACCTTTTGTAAGGAAATACATCCAGATTGTGTCCTAGGATGACTTTGTGATGCTTGTGTCCTCAATGGTCTGGTCTGTTTATGCTGGATATTAAATTCTGCAACCTAAGAGTGGTTCCAGGAGTGAAGGGGGAGAGAAGAGGCACAGAGTTTGTTATCAGAGACTGCCCTTGCTCCCCTGCATCCTTCACACAGACTGGGCTGTCTGCAGTGGACAGCAGGAGAGAGCTCTCCTTGGCTTTCAGTTAGTTTTTGACTAGCTGAGGCAGAGGAGTCCGTGGACTGTGGGTTTGTTTGTTTGTTTGTTTGTTTGTTTGTTTGTTTGTTTGTTTGTTTGTTTGTTTGTTCCCCCATTTCTTGGACTTGTTTGAAGCTGCTCTGGACTGAAAAACCCTGAAGAGCACCAGGAACAGTTCCAGGCAAGGGCTGCCACACCCTGCACGTGAGGTAGAAAGTATTTGTGTAAAATTTCCTTCTCATTGCCTCAGAGAAATAAACCTTTAAATAGTAGCCAACTGCTATGGTAATTGATAAACAGTTTAGCTGGTGAGCTCTCCTCATCTATGTGAAAAGAAGCAGTATAAAAGACCACATGCCTTTCATTATTTTAGAAGCAAATCTGCAGTAGCTATTTTAATATTTGTAAAGGCTAAGGAGAAAATGGTGAGTCCAAATACTCATATTTTTTCCCCTTGTAACAATTTTTAATAGTAAAAATATGGGCCAGGTTGCTGTAAATATATAGGTCACATGCCCATACTTTGTAATTCTCAGTGCAGTAAATCAGTACTGTTATGCAGATTATGGGGCAGTAGCAAGTCTTCCATAGGTTTTTCCATCAGTGGAATGTTATGAATTCCTGAGTCTTGGATAATGCCTAGGAAAAGGTTTTAAGTTGAGGACCAAGCATCCAAATGACTTGTTGAAGGGAAGCTTCTGCATTGCAATCCTCATGGTATTCCCAAGCAAATCAACTGTTCATTTAGAGTACTTGTATGAAAGGAGATTTCCCACATAGGAATTAAATTTAAGGAAAATGAAAAGAATTAATTCTTTCTCTCCCTGCCTTTTGGAGCACTTCATACAAAAGAATGAGGAGATGCTAACATATGCATCAAATGTCACCTCTGTTTCAATTCTCCCATCTGCTTAATGCATAATACTTATCATTAGGTAAAGCATTAGGGAAAGGGCTGAATGTATGGAGATGGACCTTTTCATCTTCTTTTATTTGGCAGTGTGAAGCATGAATGCTCGATGCCCAAGTGTGTCATTCATCTGACAGGTTTTGCTGACATGGAATGAATCAAGGCTGGCTCATCACAAAACAATTTTAGAGGACAGCAGTTCATCCAGTGTTCTGCAATTCCAGTGTTTTCTTTAATCACATCTGAGGATGCCCCTCTTTGCTGCTTTTGTTCTTTTTTTTGATGGATACTTGTAATAGCCCAGTGCAGTTTGCTGTGACCAAATCCTGTGTGACCTGAGGCAGCTGCATGTCTCATCTGAGAGCATGACAGTCTTATTGTCAGCTCCACCTTATTTCCATGGATTATACTGTTAGTTTGGTGATGTCTTACTTTAAGACCCTTAGGCACAAGGAAAAGCTGTCATTTATGGAATATTTTATTTTTTTTAAATAATCTTCAGCCAAATGTGGTGTTAGCTGAGGCTGGACAAAGAATCATAGAATCAATTAGGTTGGAAAAGACCTCCAGGATCATCAAGTCTGACTTTGACCAATCACCACCTTATCAACCAGACCATGGCACTGAATGTCCCATCCAGTCATTCCCTGAGCACCTCCAGGGATGATGACTCAGCCTTGGTGAGCCTGAAGGCTTTGTCCACAAAAATATGACATTTGGGTATTCATAAAATAGAATGAATCTGTTTCTTCACTGAAGGCTGCCTCTTTTCTGGTTCAAGATTTTTCTTTCTTTGGAAATAGTTTCCTAATGTTTTATTCAGTTTAATTTTGGATTTTACCCACACAACATCATCTGGTGTTTTTCTACAGAGGTATTATCTTGCCAAACTCTTTTCTTTTATTTAGGAAACCTTCTATTCTTACTTAGGCTAAGGATGTAGTTCATCCCAGAAAATGGCTCTCATTTTAGCTATGGTTAGCTAAAACAAGGAAGTGGCTTACAGCTAGAGTGAAAGAAATGTTATCAGATTGTCATTTCATATAATCCCAGTGTCATCAGCCAGAAATAAATCCATTATCACACATCGTGTCTTCTATGTTGGGTATTTAGGAGAGCAGACCAAAGGATCAGCTCAAAATGCATCACTGAGCCCCTTGATCCTTATACAGTTACAGATACAAGAAACATGATAAGAGAATGGATAAGAATCAAGTGTGCATTTTTTTTCTAATATAGGACATTTAATTTATTTCTGATTAAATTGTGCCTGATTGAGTCAATCAGAAAAACCCAATATGATTGGCAGGGAACATCTCAGAGATTGTGTGTTGTGATGTAAGATTTTATTTTCATGCACTCAATATCTTCCAGTAAATTGGAGGTCTCATTAATTAGTAAGAGTTTTCTAAATATTAAAAAGAGGAAAAAAAAAAAGCTGGCACTTTTCATATGGCTTTGTTACAGAGAATGCTTTTTCTCTTATTTTTAACATAGTAAAACTTTATGAAGAAACAAAGAGAACAATTTGACAGAACATGCTGTTTTCATGGCATAATATAATTGCAGAACAGTCACAGAACAGGAAGAAGTAATTAGATTACTAGTGTAAGTATCATCAAAAATAGGAAACTTGTCAATTTTCATAACATTTTGAGAGTAACTGAAAAGATTGAAGAAAATTATTAAGTGTAAGAGAGAACTGGGACTTTGCCTCCCACAGTTATTTTGCACTCTAATGGAACTATGGATTCATAGCATTAGCAAAATAATTATCATTAGAAAAGGAGGTAAGAGTTGAAAACCTTCAGTCCAAAAATAAAAGGAAATGGTTCAATAAACTGATTAGTAAACTATTTTTTTCTCTATTTGGTATATTAAATATGAATTGAAGAATTGTACCCCTGAGATGGTGTTATTAAAAAAAATCTGAACAAAGCCCTGCTACTTTATTTATAAGTATGAAATGAGAGCCAGACAGAAGTGGATTATTTGCCACTCAGTATTCTACTCATGGGGTCAGTTTCATGTACACAGGATTTTAATGTGTAAAAACAGACAGTTTAGAACAGAAATATGTTTGCAGGGGGAAGGAGGGAAGAAACCAAACAGATGGGAGGAAAACAGGAGTGAATAAGGATTCCTTAAAATACCTGCCATGAAATGATTTGCTCCTGTTCTTGTTGCCAATTAGGAAATTGTTGGCTTTTGCAAATTCTGAAAATGAGTTTAGGAAATTAATTTTTAAGGTATCTAAAGGCCTAAAAAGGAAATTCAGCATTAACACAGGCCTACCAGACAGATATTTTTACATGGAGGAGGAGGCTGGGCATCTTCCCTTGCTGTGCAGCCACTGTGCCTGTACCTCATGCAGGCAGCATTGCTCTGAATCATTGCTTCATCTCCTTCCTGTGTCATACCACAAGAAATCTGATTGACACCTGAAATATTCCACTTTAAATCCTAGATAGCTAGTTGTTAGAGTGTTTTAGTTGTTAAAGAGTATTTCCATGGATTTGTATTTTTAACATAATTATTGAAATAAAGCTAAAAAGAGCATGCAAAAATATGAGAAAGAGACAGGGAATCTGGGCCATGACAGGTTATGTGCTTTTCAAATGTCTTTAATGCAAGTGTCCCAGAAAACATGCAGTTATTTACTATTTAGTTCCCCTTATGTTATCTTTTCTCCTAATGTTCTTGTCACTCTAGTGTGATAAAATAGCAGTTTTCAGTGTGTTTAAATTTTATGAAAGCCATGGCTATTGTTGTCTTGGCCACCACCATTTTACAAACCTTGCAATGATTATTTAAAGGAAAGGCTAATATAATAGTAGTGTACTTAAGCTGAAAGCACAATTTAGTAATTACCTTTTTACTATAGAAAAAACAAATAAAAAAAGAAACAGATTAGGGCTGAGTCCTTTTCTAAATTCAAACACCCTCCTTAGAATGCATGCTAGCTTTGCTCCTACTCTCCACTTCACTGTAACAGTACAGAGACATTAAAGTAGATAAAGAGAAAACAAAAGGAATAAAAGAAGCAGAAGATAATAATAAAGAAGCAGAATAAAAACCAGACTAGCAAAACTGTTAAACAAAGCATATTTATGAAGTACAGTGACATAAGAAAAGAGAATGAAAAGCATAAGGCAGGAAAATAGCATGTGGAAAGGAGGCTTGAAACAACTGGGATAATCATAAAATTTTTAAGGCTTGATTTATCAAATCTAAAATGGCGTGCCAGCCACAGAGAGCAAAGTAAAAGAAGAGGCATTATTATTCAAGGAGAAAGTACCTCAAAAGCTTTTGAGCAGCATAAATTGCATTGGAATAGAACAGGACTACTCTAAGATTATTGATGAAGGATTTTATGTCACTAACTTCCTATTCAATGAAAGTAATATAGTCTAGTATACCCTTGAGATGTGTTTTGAAGAATATTTCTTGCAAAATCAGTGCTACCAATACTTAATGTGAACTAGGGAAGTCATGATTTTAACTTCAAGGGGAGAAAAAAGTTGTTTTGAGCACACCTACAAGTACTTGAGGGGGTTTTTTTTATGTATTTATCTATCCATCTTGCATGTCTACTGTGCCTTGAAAGATAATTTCATGTTTATGATGTTTTTTCTCCTGAGCACTGTCTTCCTCAGTAGCCCAGAACATTTGCAGCATGCCAGGTCTCCATCTTCGAAAAAAAACAGGCAGATCTTGCAAATTCTCATGATCCATCACTTAATCTAATGATAATTCATTAAAGCTATGCCCTTATCCTAACCTCAGTACAAATGCTGCAGCCTCTCAGTATACTTTTCCCTTCCATTTGCCTCAAAGAAGGAGTACACAATCTTGGCAGTTAAATGAAGAGCTATGTAGGCTCCCATAAATATAATTTCTAAGTAAACATGTCCTGTCTCTGCTTCTGTGAGATACAAAAGGGAAAATCCTGCAAAAAGCTACCTGCTGTGGGGCTGCTATGCCCAAGGATGTGCTGCTTGAGCTGCAAGTCCTTGAGGAACTGTGTTATGCTGAAATTCTCCCTTTGGGAGCAGGAGGTGAGTGAAGGTGTCCCTCCCAGTCAAACTGTGACATGCTTGGACCAAAGGCTGCCACAGGCAGGAATTGCCTGGTAATTGATTGCAGCAGGGCTTCCTGCTGATTAAGATGCTTCTTGATGTGAATAATAGTGACAGATTGCCTTTGACTGAAAGTGTTTTTGGTGGTAAATGTTTAGTGTCAGTTTTAGAGGGCTTTCATACTGATCTTAGTCTTCCATAGGTCATAAGATAATAGAAAATCCTGAGCTGGAAGGGACCCATCAGGGTCATCAAGTGCAACTCCTGGCCCTGCACAGGACACCCCAAAAGTCACCCATGTCCATGAGAGCATTGTCCAAGTGCTCCCTGAAGTCAGACAGGCTGATGCTGTGACCACATCCCTGGTCCAACCTGATATCCAACTTAAACCTCCCTGACTCATCTTCATGCCATTCCCTTGGGTCCCTGTCACTGGTCACAATGCAGAGAGCAGTGCCTGCCCCTCTGCTTCCCCTCGTGAGGGTGTTGAAGGCCACAATGAGCTCTCCCCTCAGTCTCCTCCAGGCTGAACAGAACAAGTGTCCTCAGCCATTTGTCAGAAGGCTTCCCCTCCAGTCCCTTCACCATCCCTGTGGCCTCCTTTGGACACTCCAATGGCTTCATATCTTTTTGGTATTGTGGCACCCAAATCTGCCCCCAGGACTGGAGGTGAGGCTGCCCCAGGACAATCCCCTCCCCTGCCGGGCTGGCAGTGCTGGGCCTGGTGCCCCAGGGCAGGGATGTCCCTCTGGCTGCAGGGCACTGCTGACTCAGACCCAATTTACCATCCACCAGCACCCCCAGGGCCCTTCCCATGGCACTGCTCTGCAGCCTCTCACTCCCCAGGCTGTCCACACAAGGGCTGTCCTGTCCCAGGTGCCCAGTTTGGCACTTGCCATTGTAAATCTCCATACAATTGGTGATCACCCACCTCTAATTTGTCAAGGTCTCTCCTGTCGAGGGAGGTGACAGCTCCTCCCAATTTAGAATTGTTTGCAAACTTGGTATTCCTGTGAGTCCTGCATCCAGGACATCAATGAAGATGTTGAGGAGAACTTGGCATGAGCCCTACAGAACCCCCCTAGAGCCCAGACCTGTGGAGAAAAAAGTGAAAAGAACACTGGTTCTAGCACTTGCCTGTGCCTGGCAGAGCTTTTGTGAAATACAACCATGCCTGAGCTGCAGAATAGCAGCAATCAGCTCTGTCTGCTCGTGTCAGGTCAATATGAGACCTGTCTGCTGTTTCACAGAGCAGTTTTCTTTCCCCTTTGAAAAGTAATTAAGCTTATCTGTGATGTATATTCTCTGTGCCAAACGATCTGCTATGGCACATTGGCTCAGGTGGTCTGATTAACAAAAACATCACCTTGCAATGAAAAATGAGAAGTAATTTCTGCTTTATCTTTCTGGTTATAGACATAAGAGTCACTTTTTATTCTATGCTGTAAAAACTTATTTGAAGAGCTATTCCCAATATGATTTGCTAAGATAACGAGCATAAGAAAACTACTTAAATCTAAAATAAATATTGAAATAGATGAATGATAGAGGCTGATCAAATATTTAGGCAATTAATGGTCCTGTAAATCGTTACTGTGAATTCTGATGCACTCTTGCTAGTCCTGCTGGACAATTATGATCCACTTTGTAATGGCAAAGTACAGTGTCTGAAGAATAAAAGGTTTCCTTAACGTGCAGGTTACACATAATTAGTTACAAGAATAAAACAGTTCTCTGCCTTGTGGGTTTTTTTTGGGCAATCAATGTGCCAGTAAAATCAGATTCAACTCAGTAAATAGAAAAAACACTTAGAAATTTCCCACAGTGAATTACAGCATTGCTGTGTTAGTGAAACAACAGCCTTGCAAAATGTCTGTATGTCAGTCAGGAGGCAGAGATACCAGCTGAGAAATGCAGCCAAGGGCAGGACTGTGCAGAAATCCCAGCACAGCTCCTTGGTGGGGTGTAACCACATCACTGTGCTTGCATTGCTGCTGCTGGATTCAGCTGGTGCAGCTGGACTGATGGCAGATCCCTGTGCACCCTGCCACTGGTGCCTTGCTGGGTCTGATAGTCCTCTTGTGGCACTGCATTTTTCACTGCAGAAGCAGCTTTGATGGGGACTGTAGTGCTGTCCCTTCTTTTATCCAATGCATTCTTTGTGGCACCTTTCGTGTGAGGCTGTTCCAAAAGTCATTAACTTGAGCCATAACCACCAGCAAGTGTATTTGTATGCAGAAACACATTTTTATTGTGTATTGCATCCTCTTTCCCCTCCACTTCTGCATGCAGCTTAGGCTGGCTTTCTCTTTTAGTGCAGCCCCACAAGTGGCACTCTGCTGTGCCCAGTGATATTTCACATTTGCAGTGTGTGTTGTTCCTGTGCATCCTCTGACATGGCACCTGCTTTAGCCAGGTAACAAAGACAGGCCACAATAATAAACTGCTTCCCAAGTGCTTCCCTCTCATATTGGGCACTTCAGATGCCAGGCATGCTCAAAAAAAGAAGGAAGCTCTCCTCTGAGACTGTGCTTATACAAAATGTTGCATCTGTGGCTGAGGAGCCAAGATTGGCTGGTCCAGAGAGTGGTTCTGGTTCAACAACACCAAGCAAATCTGTGGCAATTGCAGTTCATAGTTATATTCAGGCACAGGCCATGGAAAAACAGAATATAGTTGTCTAGATTTTCCCCAAGGAGCTCTAGGCCATGGAAACTTCTCCAAATTTTTATTAGAAAAAATACAGGTCTAGCAGTCGTTAAAATATCCTAAATTATGAGGGGTTTTAAAATTATTATTTGTTGGGGAATTTTGTTTGTTTGATTTTTTTCAATTGTTGTGGTTTTTACCCTGTGAGATAATAAGTTGTAGAGCTCTGAGATAGTTGTGATGCCATTAATATTTTTTTCCTACTTTGAGTCTTGTGTTGCTTATTTATTTGATTATAAACACATTCTCAGATGATCTGATTGGCAATAAATTAAATTAATTTCACCAGGTCAAGCCTATTTTGCCCATGATGGCAATTGCTGAGTCATTTCTCTCTGCCCTTATCCTGACCCATGAGCCTTATGTTATATATTCTCTTCCCAGGAATAGAATGTCAATTACTTTTTGGATTATAACAAGAAATCATGTTTTCTTTAGCAAAACCAGCACAAGCTCTTTGTTCTTATTACATTAATAGACTCAGTATCTCTTGGGCTGCTACTAAACATCATCTGCTTTTCTGGAATGGGAGTAGAAAGTAAAACCCAGGTTTGTCAAGACTTAAGAGACTGGTACAAATTCTGAGATAAGAATGAGCAGTTCACACCTCCAAGGCATTTTGTTCATGTCTCATTATTTTCAAAGCCTTTTAGTCCAGTTTAGAGCTGTTTTCTTCTCAGTGTCAGTGTTGGTTTGCATGTTGCACATGGCTGTAAATGTAATTTCCATTTGATATTTTAAAAATTGTTAAATTACTTTAGCAAAGCATTTAAAATTTTGAGCTACAAAGCACTTAAAATTGTGAGCTAGAAACTTAAGTGATACCGTGTCAGAGTCTGTTTATGATGAGCAATATGTTAGAGCAGGAATTACATCTGAGTAGTTCTGACTGATTCCCTTCATTGTTATTTTGGTCAAGATTGCATTCTTTTATAGAATAAAGCTACTTTGACAGGAGGCTGTAAAGAACAGGGTGTAAAGAACATCGTGCTTTCAGGCTATCTTGCAATATTTTTAGGCTGCTCTTGAAAACATAGGTTTGTTTAAATGCATTAATTTAATTGTTGCTAACTTTCATTGCGGAGTGTGGCAAACAGACAAAAGTAGAAAATAAGTAAACTGTTTTGTGGCTTTATTTTTAAATAATAGTGCATCATGTAACTGCTTTAAATACAGGAGACAGAAATGTGTTATCAGATTTTTTTTTTGTTATACTATTAAAAAATAACAAGTTGTACATATTTTCTTTAAAAAAAAGCAGACAAAATAAGGACAGACCTTCATGTTAAAAGGCAGAAGTCTATTAAATTTCTGGGGATATGCTTGTAAGAGCTGCTCATCTCTTAAGAAGGTTAATGACTATGCTACAGTAGGAAGAAGCAGTTCAGCTAATGCACACTTCAGTAAATTAAAAACCCCTCTATTGCACTCAGGTATTTTATTCACATATTTTCCTCTTGCCTTGTCCCAAGGATGACAAGATGGCTGAAACTTCAGCAGATTCCTGCACCTGAAATAACAGTAAAAAACCTCTGTTATCACCAGAAACATGTGAGTGGAATGCAGGAAAAAAAGAGCTGGAGGAGGAGTTGCCTGCTGCCAAGTTCAGTGGCTAGACAGGTTTTCTACATTACTGAGGTAATAAGACATGATGGGGTGTGCATGTCTGAGCTTTGGGGGTTTTCAGGTGCTGTGACGTGATGCCAGAGAGAAATAACTTCAGCAGCTGCAATAATGTGCCTGTAGCACAGTGGTGCACACTGACACACGTCTCATTAAAATATATATCACTGCATTGTGATGCAGGTGTAGCACAGGAAAGAGAGGGGGGGTTTTTGATTGTCCTTCACTTTATGATTTGTTCTGCTTATGTTGGCCAGTGTTAAGTGTAGTGTTTAAAGCAAAATGATTTGTTGGAGGTTGTAAAATAAGAACATTATCAGTGAAAATCACTGATTTAAGGGAGAGGAGCATGCAGTGTTTTGTAGTCAGAGAGATTTGAATTGAATCCATCTCAAATGCCACAGTAGAAAGCACAAGGACATAAAGCATTGGGATTTAAAAGTGTTTTCAAATGCCTGCTCATTTCAGCTGTTCCAGACAAATACTTTGTTCCTGTTCTTGTTTCTGCTGCCCCAGCACCCAGAAAGTAGAAGGTGAACAGAGCTGAAAACACTCAGCCAATCTGTGTTTGTGCGTCAATAGAGGAATGTTTTCCAGTCCACACTGAAATGAGAGGTGAAACTCCACTTTTCTTTGGTTGCCCTGCCTTTTCCCTAATAACACTTTAGAACAAATGTGTAGATGGAAGGAAAAGTCTGTGACTGCATGGGGCTAGAAATCATGGGCTCAGTGAGGTAAAAGTGACTCCAGACAAGGTCACACCACAAACCAGGAGCCAAAGTGGAAGCAGATCTTGTGTTTCTCAGGAGCACATTCAGTGCTGTGGAGAGGAGCATGCCAGCCTCAGTGAGAAATAGGTTCCTCACTCCTCAGGATTCTGCCTCTCAGTGTTAATTTCTAAATGAGAGGTGGGGTAAATCAGGAATTAAAGGTCCTGTGTATTTGTTTTTGGAAGAGAAAATATCTCTTGCAAGTCTTAAAGGTGTGCCTTGCTAGTATAGCTCTGTGCAACCCCTCAGTGAAAGGAATGAATTGCAGGACATTGTGGCTTTATAGGGTCTCTTCTTCAACTGTATGATGTTCTTGAGTAATAGAGAACAAGTAATTTGAGTTTCACTGGCATTGCATCCCTGTGTGGAAAAATTTTCCAAATGCTGTCTCCTGTATTACAAAGACTTACTCCCCCTTCAGTTATTCTGCAGAACTCTGAAAGATACTTGGTTCATTCCAGAGTATTTTCTACAAGTTGTTTCTTACAAAGTAAATGGGAAAATAACCAGAAAAGTCACCTTTTTTTCACCAACACTTCACTGTGTAGATTTTTTCCTTGTTCCTCTCTTTGTAGTTTTTCCTGCCTTACAAGATTCATGTGCTAAAATTAAATGGTGCTGCTTCAGTGTTGTGCTCTACAGAGACCTGTGTCACTTACCATTTTTAGTAGTTAGGAGCTGATGTGGCAAGATGCATTTAGGCTTTGTTTTCTGAGACAGCTAAAAATAGAATTGTTTGATAATATTCCATTATTCACCATGATGCTACCTAAGGGGTTATCTAAAACTTCATTTTGTTTTCAACTAAGTTGGA